>JAPDVR010000019.1:33735772-35184939 GCA_026230005.1 Gila orcuttii | reverse complement strand
TTGTTGTAAAAGTCCTCTTTGTTGAGTGTATTTCTCAATTTCATGAGTCTCTCCTTTTCAATGGAAATAAGAGCCAAGGAGGAAAGTCTGTTCTGCTCCATTCACGTCAGAGGCGCCCGTGCCATTGGATGTGCAGTTGGCGCAGCACAGCCTATGAACGAGCTTTACGCTCAATGTGCTAACGTTAGCTGTGCAGCTGCAAATGCGTTTTACATATAGGCTTCAGTAAATCGAGGAAAAGGAGTTTCGTCTACAAATAAAAGTAAGCACCCCCTTTAAAACGTAAATCATTTATTTATTATTTTTAAATCCCTTATATTGGCTTGTGTGTGTTGTCTGATGGTGGGCTATAGGCCTGCTGTGCGCTGACACCAAAATGTTCTCTCTTCCATACCCTGGTGCGCCGTCACCTCTGCCACATGTAGGTCTATCTGTGCGATTATGGTGCATTTCGTAAGGGTTAAAATGCTGTTTTGTAGTTCTCTTTTTAATCCTGTTGCGCCGTCGCCAGACGCTCATTGCGTGTCGGTGTGTGCGCCTATAGCGCAGTTTGTAGGAGCGAATAAGCTGTTTTTGTACTTTAAAGCTGTACTGTTGACACAATGTTTTCTGACTGTAGCCTATTCAAATCCTGGTGCGCCGTCACCAGAGTGACCAGACCAATAGTGTGTGTGTGTGGCTGTCTGTGCGCATTTGCACATTTTGAAGGAGTGACTAGGCTGCTTGTCGGTTCACTGACAACGTGACAACTCTCACTGTGTCCCGCACAAAACATTTGTTTGTTGTATAAGTCATAAGATAGATGTGTCCATTAAAGCTCCAGTAGGTCACTTTTGTAAACAAGTATTTGTTAAAACTGTCATTATGTCCTGACAGTAGAATATGAGACAGATAATCTGTGGAAAAAATCAAGCTCCTCTGGCTCCTCCCTGTGATCCTATTGCCATTTGCAGAAATACACCGCTCCCGGTCAGAAACAACCAATCAGAGCCAGGAGGAATGTCTTAGCAGTGTCAATCACGCTCGTGTACGCGCTGATCACCCCTCTCTTGCACAGCGCGAGCGCGTACCGTCATTCGTGACTCTCCTGTTCGAACTCGTTCATCCAAATGAACGAATCTTTTTTCGAGTCATTTCGTTCATTCAACGAACGAAATGACTCGAAAAAAAATTTGTTCATTTTGAACGAGTCTTTTTCGGAGTCATTTCGTTCATTCAACGAACGAAATGACTCGAAAAAAGATTTGTTCATTTTGATTAACGAGTTCGAACAGGATCACGAACGTACATCACAGAACAGAGCAAGGCGAGCATTTGTGCTTATAAAACTTAAAGTTTTGTATTTATTTTTGAAATGACTGATCGTTTCGCTAGATAAGACCCTTATTCATTGTCTGGTATCGTTTAAAGCCCTTTGAAGCTGCACTGAAACTGTCATTTGGTCCTTGAAATGTTCCTATATTGAAGTCCATTATTAGAAAAGGCCTGGAATGTTTTCATCAAAAACCTTAATTTCTTTTCGACTGAAGAAAGAAAGACATGGACATCTTGGATGACATGGGGGTGAGTAAATTATCAGCAAAAGTTTTTTTTAAAAGTGAACTAATCCTTTAACGTTATTTTACTAGCTATTTATAACTTAAAGAAAGAGTGCAACGTTATAAAGTTACATGTATTGCAAAATACATTATGATTTGAGGACCTAGTTTGTAGTCAAAGTATGGGCAGCCCATAGTCATTGTAAAGCATATTGTTGATGTTTCGTCCCTATTAGTGAATGTTCCATAACTGTTTATAATCCGCCGTCATCAGTGGTCCTGTTTACTAGCCTGCGCGTTCACGGCAGGCTCCGCTGTGGGGGAGGAGCTGCGGAGGGAGGGCTGTAGAGCAGCAGAGAGCAAGGGGGTTGGACCTGGAAGTTGTGCTTGTTCAAATTTTCAGGCTAAGTCAACATTTTCTCAAAACTCCCTACTGCAACTTTAATTTGATTATTAGATTTGATTGTGCATTAGCCTCACATATGACTGACTTTGCTGTATGCAGGCAGCGATGTGATGATGCCTGATATGAACTTGGGTTGCTACATTAATTGAATGAATGAACATATATATGCCACATTGATAGGTCACAGCCTACCCATGACAAGATTTCACCGCACGTTACTGGTTATTACCCAGTTATTGTAATTACTATAATAAGTACATAGTATGTACATGGGGAACAGGACTGTAAAAGGAAGCGTTACCAAAAAGTCCAACTGAGTAGTGAGGGCTGGGGCTCTGAAGGAGGACACAGAGCAGGCGAAGGGCTGGAAACCTGGGGTATTGGCAGAGGGAGAGACCAGGGCGGCAATGATGGTGGGAGGAGCCAGGACGGGGACCCACAGCGCAGCCAGGTGATGGCCCATGGCGGAGTCGAGGGAGGGAGAAGCCATGGAGGAGACTTGGCTGACGAAACCTGGAGGATGACTAACAGAGACTAAGCTGATGGAGGTGGAGACCCAGGAGGAGCCGCAACAACAAGCATCCAAGGTGGAGCAGGGTGCCAGAGGACTGAGTCGGAGCCGGTGTGACTGAGGACCAAGGTGGAGCTGGAGGAAAGGCGGAGCCAGACAGAGCCGAAGGGGTGGAGGGTCGAGGTGGAAGACTTGTTATATATGTTAAATCACCCATTACGCTTTGGTCTAACCAATCATTAATACTTGGAGTATAAAAGATCGGTACTTACACATGTTTGAGTTCGCAGATGATGACACAAACATTCACCACCATCCTCCCCACCACCACCAGAGTGGTCTCTGTCCAAACCTCCCCGGGGGTTCGGCTGCGCCCCTGCCTCCATCTTCAGGCAGGAAATGCAGAGTCCGCAACCCTCCGAATGTGAGCTACGCCAAAGAACTTTGTCATTCACATTTTTGCTTTCATTTGCTGGTCTATTGTGATATTATCTTGCCTTCCGAGTCTTTCTGGTAGAACTAATTAACAAGCAAGGAAACTAACTAGGGAACACAGACAGGCCAAACAGGGACAGAACATAGTGAAAACGAAACCAAAACTTAACATACACATTGGGCAGGAGGCCCCCATGCAGTTGTTCTTTAATAATAATTATTATGATTTGATAATAAATACAATGATTATAATAATATAGACCAATTGAGTGGAATTATACTTTTATATTCTGCAAAAGTCTGATGACAGCTGGGATAAGTACCCTGGAGGTCTTCTTGTCCCACATTTATTTCCCTTAATAATATTTTGGATGTTGCATCATTATCCAAATCAGCTCTAAAAAATATGTTACGGTAAAACATAAAATTTTAACAGATAAATGTAAACTAAATATAACCATTAAAAAAAAAATATATATATATATATATATATATATATTTATTTATATATATATATATATATACATATATATATATATATATATATATATATATATTAAGATGTCACGAGAGGCTGTGTCCTGGAAGGGCGCTACATTTCCCTGAGGTGGCTGCAACCACAAACAGCTATGGCTCCATCTGCTGGTGGAGTTGGGAACTCCACCCCTCAATACACCACATTCCCGCACACCTGAGACTGATCAGGGTCTGATGAGCTGAAGGGCTTTTTAAGGGTTAGAGACACAGTTAGTGAGAGGGTGAGGCTTGGGAGACAAGCTACAGGTTGTGCTCTCTACAGAAGACCAGAACGCTCCAGTATCGTTTCTACGAGGAATACTGAAGGTTGGAAATACTTGGCCACGGGCTGCAGCACAGATGTAAATAAGGTTGGAAAAAGACCGTTTACTTTCCTGAGGGAAACGGGATTATGATTTCACCATTTCACCAAGAGGCATCATTTAAGTTTTGACTGTTGAAGACCAACCTGATCCTTAGTTACACTTATAAGTTTGGAACACTGTTTTTGCTAATTCCCAAGAACTGTAATAAAAATCCTTGTTTATATTTGAACTTTGTGTCCTGGCACTACTTGAACTGTCCCGCTGAGAGCTGTGTTGCCTCTCATGACGTCACATATGGTGGAGAATGCAGGCAAGCTCAAGCATTAATAGTGCATGTCAGAGGAGGACACTGGAAATTTGATTGCCCACTTTTCCAAATTGGCCGTAGGCCCCCCACGTAACAAAATGGAGGAAATTTTGAAAGCCCTTGTTGCTGGTCAGCAAGCCCAGATGCAAGCGAATGTGCCTCTCTTGGAGGAGGCAGAGGAATTGCAGCTGCAGAAACAGATGGCCGTCCGGAATGTCCGCCCAATAAAGGCAAGTGACTTTATATCCAAGATGGGGGCCACAGATGACGTTGAGGCATTCCTACATGCCTTTGAAGCCACGGCCACTAGGGAAGCCTGGCCCAGGGCACAGTGGGTTGGACTGTTATCCCCCTTTCTAACGGGGGAATCGCTGAATGCTGTCCGGGACCTGGGCCCCGACCAGGTGACTGACTATGATGCCCTTAAGACTGAGATCCTCAGCAGAAATGGGCTCACCAAGTTTGGTATGGCCCAGCGCTTCCACAACTGGACCTTCCAACCAGACCAGCCTCCTCGTGCGCAGATGCACAAACTTGTCCGGATCACGCAGAAATGGCTGGAACCGAAGAAGAATACGCAGCTGCAGTAGTAGAGGCCATTGTGGTGGATCGTTATTTACGGGCCCTGCCTTCTAAGGCGAAAAGGTTCATCAGCCAACAGGCCTTGACCACAGCCAATCTAACTGTGGAAGCTGTAGAAAAGTACCAGGCCACAGCAGAGATGCTTCGGGCTTCCAGGAAAGAGCCCAGCAGTGCGTCCCCACCACAGACGGGAGGAGTCCGTCCAAAAAAACCCAAGGTTTCCAACCCAGCCACTTCAGGAGCTATCCAGGCTCCAGGGGGAGCCAGAAACCAGCCGGGTCCAGGAAGAATACGCCGGGAGAGTGAAACTCGACAGTGTTACCGGTGTGGGGAGATGGGACACATCTCCTGGCAGTGTGGGAAACCGGTGGATGAGCCTATGCCCACGGCTGAATCCTCCAGCTCACCACCCGCCCACCGTTTTGCCTCGCTCGTGGGAGTCATAGATGGCATCCCAGATCGACCCCCCACCTGCCCGGTGACTGTGAACCACCATGATGTGGAGGCCTTGCTAGATTCAGGTAGCCGGATCACCCTGGTGCGTAAGGACCTGGTGGGTCCATCGTGTCTGACCCCAGGGAAAGTCCTCCCAGTTTCCTGTGTCCATGGAGACACCAGAGACTACCCCATCACTGAACTCGCAATGACCACCACCCGGGGAACCATACTCACGGTGGCAGGTGTGGTTGACTCCCTACTTGTCCCGGTCCTAATTGGACGAGACTGCCCAGCCTTTCACCCGTTGTGGAGAGAGACTCAGGAGAGACTAGTCCGAGTACCTCGGAAGTGGAGAGGTAAGACTCATCCTGAGAGTACTCAAGTGCAACCGTCAGAATCACTCATTCCAGCCTGTGATCTTGCAGGGATGGCAGGGGCCCAGGCTGACACAGAGACTGGTCCAGACACGGGAGAAGAGGACATGGCCCAGGAAAGTGCTCCGATCTCCAGTGAGGAAGACGTCCAAGGCACCAAAGAGCTTCCCCCTCTCACAGGCCAGTATGGTACGGCCCAGTTACAAGATCCCACTCTTACAAATGCCTTAAGACATGTGCAGGTGTTAGAGGGAGTAGTGCTAGGGGATAGGACAAGCCCTACTTACCCCCATTTCGCAGTAAGCCGGGGGTTAGTGTATCAGGTTGTAAAGAAAAATGATGAAGTGCATGAACAGCTCCTCGTACCACAGCCCTATCGGGCCACCGTACTCAACCTAGCACACACGCACCCGCTAGGGGCCCACCTAGGGGTAGAGAAGACTAAGGAAAGAATCGTGCAACGCTTCTTTTGGCCGGGAGTACACAAAGAGATAGAAAACTACTGTCGTAGTTGCCCTGAGTGTCAGCAGGTGGCCCCAAAGCCCACATATAGAAACCCGCTCATTCCCTTGCCCATTATCGAAACTCCTTTTGAGAGGATTGGACTGGACATAGTTGGGCCCTTACCGAAAAGTTCCAGGGGGCATCAGTACATTCTGGTCATCCTGGACTATGCGTCCCGATATCCTGAGGCCATCCCACTGAGGAAGGCTACATCCAGACAAATCGCCAAGGAGTTGTTCCTTCTCTCAACTAGTCTGGGAATCCCAAAGGAGATATTGACTGACCAAGGGACTCCATTCATGTCCAGGGTGATGAAAGAACTCTGTGCTTTACTGAAGATCAAACAGCTGAGAACCTCAGTCTACCACCCCCAGACAGACGGGTTAGTCGAACGCTTTAACAAAACACTAAAATCCATGCTGCGGAAGGCAGTTGGGGAAGATGGGCACAACTGGGATCAGCTGCTACCATACCTACTGTTTGCAGTGAGAGAGGTACCTCAGTCTTCTACTGGTTTTTCACCCTTCGAGCTCTTGCTTTCCTACAGACCTAGAGGACTGCTGGACATCGCCAAGGAGGCCTGGGAGGAGCAACCGTGCCAGCAGCGGACCCTGATCGAGCATGTCGGGGCCATGAGGGAAAGAATGAAGGCCATCTATCCCATGATGCGCGAACACATGGAGACCACTCAACGGCAACAGCAAGCCTCCTACAACAGATCCGCTCAACCCAGAGAGTTTAAGCCGGGGGACAGAGTGCTGGTCCTGGTGCCAACCGTTGAGTGTAAATTCCTGGCAACCTGGCAAGGTTGAGGTATGAGGTCATTGAACGTGTTGGAGAGGTAAACTACAAGGTGAGGCAACCTGATAAAAGAAAACCTGAGCAGATTTATCATATTAACCTCTTAAAGAAGTGGCACGCTAGGGAGGCGCTGTTCAGGCTCGTAAAGTGGCTATTCAGGAGGAGGTAAGAAAGATGCTGGAGCTGGGAGTAATCGAAGAGTCCCAAAGTGCCTGGGCAAGCCCCATTGTACTGGTTCCCAAATCAGACGGGTCAGTACGATTTTGTAATGATTATCGGAAGTTAAACGAAGTGTCTGAGTTTGATGCATATCCCATGGCTCGTGTCGATGATTTGATAGACTCCTTAGGGCATGCTCGCTTCATAACCACTCTTGACCTCACAAAAGGCTACTGGCAGGTGCCCCTGACCCCGGCATCCAAGGAGAAGACGGCCTTTGCCACACCGGAGGGGCTCTACCAATATACCCGGCTCCCGTTTGGTCTCCACGGAGCACCTGCCACGTTCCAACGCTTGATGGATCGAGTCCTTGCTCCCCACCAGAGGTACGCAGCTGCATATATAGATGATGTTGTCATACAAAGTCCAGATTGGGCCAGCCACATACCCCGAGTGCAAGCTGTGATTGATTCGCTCAGAGAAGCAGGGCTCACAGCGAACCCAAAGAAGTGCAGGCTGGCCTTCAGTGAGACGAACTACCTGGGGTACACCATTGGGCGGGGGTTGGTCAAGCCTCAGAAAGCCAAGTTGAGGGCCATCCAGGACTGGCCACAGCCCATCACCAAGAAACAGGTGAGGTCATTTTTGGGCCTAGCCGGCTACTAAAGACGTTTTATTATGGATTTTGCTACCATAGCAACACCTTTAACAGAGCTGACAACCAAACGCCACTCACGAATGGTAAGATGGAACCCTGCGGCGGAGGCGGCCTTCGTCAACCTGAAGCAAGCTCTGTGCTCCAGTCCGATCCTGGTGGCGCCAGACTTCAAGAAAGAATTCTTTGTCCAGGCGGATGCTTCAGAGGTAGGTCTGGGTGCGGTACTCGCCCAGGCACACGACGGTGAGGAACATCTCATTATCTACCTAAGCAGGAAGCTACTTTCAAGAGAAAATAACTATTCCACTGTGGAAAAGGAATGCCTCGCTGTAACCTGGGCCCTGGAATCCCTACGGTTCTACCTCCTGGGCCGACGTTTTATGGTGGTGTCTGATCATGCCCCTCTGCAGTGGATGGCCAGGAACAGGGAAACGAACAGTAGAATTACCAGATGGTTTTTGAGCTTGCAAGCGTTTAACTTTTCTGTTGTCCACAGGGTTGGCAAGTGCCACGGCAATGCGGTTGCCCTCTCCCGTCGTGACGCCTTCTTCACCTCCTTCACTCCGACGAGGACATCGTTCTCGAGGGGGGGATGTGTGATGTCACGAGAGGCTGTGTCCTGGAAGGGCGCTACATTTCCCTGAGGTGGCTGCAACCACAAACAACTATGGCTCCATCTGCTGGTGGAGTTGGGAACTCCACCCCTCAATACACCACATTCCCGCACACCTGAGACTGATCAGGGTCTGATGAGCTGAAGGGCTTTTTAAGGGTTAGAGACACAGTTAGTGAGAGGGTGAGGCTTGGGAGACAAGCTACAGGTTGTGCTCTCTACAGAAGACCAGAACGCTCCAGTATCGTTTCCACGAGGAATACTGAAGGTTGGAAATACTTACCAGACATTTGAAAGACTTACTGCTGGCTTGGCCATGGGCTGCAGCACAGATGTAAATAAGGTTGGAAAAAGACTGTTTACTTTCCTGAGGGAAACGGGATTAGGATTTCACCATTTCATCAAGAGGCATCATATAAGTTTTGACTGTTGAAGACCAATCTGATCCTTAGTTACACTTATAAGTTTGGAACACTGTTTTTGCTAATTCCCAAGAACTGTAATAAAAATCCTTGTTTATATTTGAACTTTGTGTCCTGGCACTACTTGAACTGTCCCGCTGAGAGCTGTGTTGCCTCTCATGACGTCACAATATATATATATATATATATATATATATATATATATATATATATATATATATATATATATATATATATATATATATATATATATATTTCGTAATACAGCTAAATCCTAATTATTCAACCCTTATTCAACATTGCTGTATTTACATGAATCACGTATAAGTATGGTAGGGTAAAAATTGGGTTAAAACCCAATTAAGCTTTTGGAAACTCCATAACAACACTTAATTAGCTTGAGCTGTTACACATGCATAAATATAGTCCAATCATGTTCTAAAGCTGAGTAGCAAATGTGGCCAAGAAAAAAAAGCTCTCACAAAAGCTACAGAGACATTACATTAGAAAGTCTATGGCTACAAGGGTATTTCCAAGATTCCAATGTTTTCACCACAGAAAAACCTTCTGGGGTTCATCAACTTCACATTCAAATGTGTGTTAATCATTTTTCTATGATAGTTTACTAGTGCCTTAGCTGAAGGGTTTTCATTACATTTTGCTTAGCAGAATGTCTTTCTAATCAGCGGATTGAATAATTTTGATTGCATACATAGCCTGCTATAAAAACGGCAGCATGATTACTGGCAGACAGTTTCATGTTAAACTTTTGTAAAAGAGTTGTACTTCAAAAGTTTACAAATACTCAGTGAATCACCTTTAATAATACAAAGAGATTTAAAAGACCAATTGTTTCCAATCAGACATCAGTGCTAGCTAACCATTCAGACGTCCATCACAAAGAAGCCTCTACATGAAGTGTTTTTGAGTGACCTGTCACACCAATAAGAAGCTAATCCCTCCGTATTTTGAATAAAGGTGTCTGCCAAATCCCTATTTACTTCAGGGAACACAAGCCCTGTAAGTTGTGGCCACTCCTCTTCGATACACCCCATCGCGCCGCACCTTCTAAGAAAACACAGTGTCAGGCAAATCGCATGTGCGTGTTTGGAGAGGAACTGGTGCCAGAGCACTTCAGCAGAGCCGCTGATCCACCACCTCATCCATCAGAGCTGTAGAAAGGCCTGGCCAGAGGCTGACCAGAGCGGCACGCCAGGCCACCTGCCCCTGACTAAAACACTTTTGACGCTGTAAAGTCAAGATATTACTCCAAGCATAAACCTCATTCATCATCACCAAAGCAGCGAACACAGTGAATGAAAGTGCTCGTGGACAGCACCATAGCCTTGGCTGGCACTAGCCTTCAAGTCTGTGTTAACCGCCGCGGATGACTTCACAATGAACAAAGAGTGCTCTCTTTTTCTCAACACTGACACACATGCACCTTTACTCTCCCTCTGTGATGTCATGTATTAGTTCAGCTCTTTGAAGAAAGGTATTTCAAAAATCACAAGGAAGCTCCGTTCCGCCATTGGGAGGCTTCTAGCACGAGTACAAGTTAGGATGGATTGCTGCTGTTTTAATTATTTTATTTAATAATTATTATACTTTGATATTGATTGTAATAAAGCCCAATTTGCAATGTAAGCATTTATGAAGATCCGCTGTTTTTAAAAAACAGTTTAGTGGCAATGTCAATATTTCATGTAACATTTTTGAGTTGTAGGATTTTCTTCATAATACATCTATGTCATAATTATTCAATCCCAATTCAACATTGCTGTTTTTTAATCACTTTATAAAGTTATGAAAATGTCATTTCTGAATGTTCTCTGAATTTTTTTAATGTTTTAAAAATGCTTTTTCTAGCTTAAGCGAGCAAATGATATGGTCACATTCAAGTTCAGTTTCATTATCTTGTTCTGTTTAGTTTCATTGTCTCTTTGTCTGAGTTCTCGTTTGTAACCATGGTTTCTAATTAGTTTTCACCTGTTCCCTTTTTCTTCGATTGCCTGTATCTGTGTTTATAAACCCTCTGTTTCTTCAGTTCAGTGTTCTGCGTTGAAGTTTAGGTAACACTTCATTTCGATAGTCAAAGTAGATAGATAGAAAGTAACTTTGCAGCTACATGTCAACTAACTCTCATTAGAGTATTAGTAGACTGTCTGCTTAATATTTGCTAACACTTTATTTTGTTGGTCCCCCAATAGTCATTCTACTGACTATAAGTAACTTGGCACCTACAAGTCAACTTATTCTACTAACCTGAACCCTAACACCTAACCATAACCTAAAAGTCTACTGAAAGTTTAATACAGTCTACTAATACTCTAATGAGAATTAATTGACATGTAGTTGTAAAGTTACTTATAGTTAGTAGAATGTCTAAAGTGGACTATCAAAAAAAAGTGGAACCGAAGTTTATAGTAGATGTGTTTGTTCTCTCATTCTCTGTGTTTATTAAAGTTTCTTGGTTTATCGAGCATTCTGCGTCACGCGTCTCTCTTTGGATTAAGCTACACACACACCCTAACAAATATTTCCAAGATTCCAGCTTTAATTTATTGCACCACAGAAAACCTTCTGGGACTTATGAACTTTACATTTCCGGCCTCGCTTAAATGTGTGTTCAACATTTTCTATGATTTATTCTGTGATTTTTGTTTAGCATAGTGTCTTTCTGGTCAGGGGTTGAATAATTATGATTGCATATACATTCTGCTACAGTATAAAAATGCCATCATGATTACTGTGGATTGCATGATTACACAAGGAAGCTCTGTTCCACCATTGGAAGACTTCTAGTCTAAGAACAAGTTAGGATGGATTGCCTCCAGTTCCAAACTTAGTCAACCTGTCAAGCAAAGTGTGAAAGACGCATGGCACCGATATGACAGTGGAGCACACAGTGGCTGTGGTCAGGTCTGGAGGATGTCAGATTAAAGGGCAGACCCAAGCAGCACAGCATTGTTGTGATTTAATGGCTCTGAATATGAGCCCTTTTTGAAGTGGAGATCTTTAAGAGCACAGACAGAGGCCCCTGGCAGACAAGCAGAGCTCTGAGCATGTAATTACGGGCAAGGGCAGGGCAGGGACCTGGTGGCGGGGGGCTTTGAAGAGCACAGAGGTCGCCAGAGGTTAGCCCCGGGTCTGACAGGAGCGAGGAACGCACAGAGGGGTAATTCATCAGACCTTCCTCAAAAATCACCAATGGTCAAGGTGAGCTATCAAATCCAGTAGATGCCAACAAAATCAATATTTATACTTTTTAATGAGCATGGTCCTAGTTTTATTGTACACAATTTATCAGTGTGTTATCAACAAAAACAAAAAGTTTGGCTTTTACATTTAAAGGTTCGGCTTAACCTTTATCAAATGTAATAGAGGGAATGCATTAACGTCACTTTCCCGCCGGAACACGTCCCCCTCAGCCGGACTGAGTGGCAGAAGAGCTGCTGCGTGACTGGATGTAATAGGGGAAACTGCGAAAATGCAAGTAAAACAAACGATTATAACTTTAAACTAAAGATTGGACTCAATATAGTGTTCCTTACAACTTACTAAAGATCCAGTGATCCATGGATATTAACATGCAGCCAGGAATCGTGTTTCCTGACATTTATATGTGCCTGATTTTGACACCGGGGAAATACATACAGCAAATTTGCCTGTGAACGCTTTATATAAATACAATATAGGCAGGTCTAAATCCAGGTGATCACTTATATCAATGTTATATATCATCATATCGTCTAGACTTAAAACTTGTATAGTTTTTTGTCAGTGTTTATTTAAAAATGTCAAATTATACAGAATATACAGTGGTAAATATTTGATTGATGAGTTGTCACTGCAATATATAACAATACAATATATAGAGAATGATTTTACCACTAAATTCAGCATATTAACACAAAAATGAAAACTGCAAATCCACCTTTCACTGCCTGGAGTCCAGTTGTTTCTATGAATTGCAGCGGTCTATATGCTTCTCTGTTCTGTAGCTTTAGGTAGTCTGTAAAAATATACCTCATATTTCTTGTCAAATCTAGTTGTACAGTCAGTCTCAAAGCTCTTTCCCGTTTTAGACGCGTTTTGTGTGTTTTTCCGCAGCATTTACGCTGAAAACCAATGCTGCCGCTCAGTGTTTTTGCCACTTAGTGGGCGTAACCGCAGTCACTCCGGCCAACGGTGACGTCACGTGCATACCCTCTATACTTCTTGTACTACCTGACTCTTTTATGGTATGTATGTAACACCAAATCTTCAATTGAATATCATGTATTACTCAACACACTACTGTTAAAAATTGTGTGGTTAGTAAGGAAGAAATTAATTGATGAATTATTGAGAGAGATAGTTTGATAGAAATTAATATTTTTATTCAGCAAGGCTGCATTATATTGAATATAATATTATTATATTCATTATATCAAAAGATATTTATAATGTTGATAAAGATTTTTGTTTCAAATCAATTGCTGTTTTTCTGCGAATCAAAGAATCTTGAAAAAAAATGATCATGATTTCCACATATTAAGCCACACAACTGTTTATGACATTAAGAAATGTTTCTTGAACAGCAAATCAGCATATTAGAATGATTTATGAAGGATCATGTGACACTGAAGACAGGAGTAATGATGCTCGAAATCCAGCTTTGATCACAGGAATAAATTACATTTTAAAATATACTAAAATAGAAAACAGTTTTTTTTTTTATTGTAATAATATTTTACAAGATTACTGTTTTTACTCTATTTTTGATCAAATAAATCAAAAGTTTTGGTGAGTTCTGAACATTATGACTGATTACAGAAATGAAATTGGTCTTATGAAACGGTTCTACCTCAGATTCTTAATGGATAAGCCATGTAAATGTCAACAAACACACATCTCTGACTATACATTTTATTTTAATGCTAATGAACTATATTACTTTGTCTTTGTGGAAGTATTTATATTTATTAATTTAGCAGATGATTTTATTCCAAAGTGACTTATAAATTAATAATAATCATTTATAAATACTTATTGAACATTGTTTTTCATTTTATTACTGTTGCAGCTGTTCTATAAACCATTAAGCCACTCGAGGCTGTACAGTATGTTACAGTGATTTTACCACTCTTCATAAGTAACAACACCCCTTACCTGTGGTAAAACCACTGGAATGCAGGACCTACATTGACTTTAAGGGACAAAGAATCACCAAAAATCCCTTTCAATCAACCGTTTTAAATGATATGCAGTTGTCTAATTATCTTGGTTCTCTGTTAAGGAATATTCATTGTACAGTGTTTTTTTACTGTATGTTTAGGTTTTAGTCCAGGTTTCCAATCCACCACATCTACAAATGCACATAACAAGGTTAGAGAAATCTGATTAGAGCGCGGTTTGAAATTAGCCATGTATGTTATCAAATCAAACAACAGGATATATAATCAGAGAGGGGAGGGGCCCGGCTCCTTTATCTAATCAGAAGGCATCTGTGCCAGTGCCAGTGAGATCCCTTCTATAGGCTAATGTGCTGTATTTCCTCTAATTCACTTTCTTTTATTTATATGCTTTGTTTTATGTGCAATACCTGATCATGAATAAAAATGACATAATTTCATTTCATGTTGTTTATTGAACTTGATTCAGCTTCATTTTTTTGCAGGGTGATAAATTGGAAGGAGACCACAAGGTCAAAATGCAGATGGGAGTGCAAGAGAGAAAGAGACGTGTGCTGCGTTCAGTTGGGTTTCTCTCAAACCTTTAATAGGCTCATTCTAAACAAAAATTAAATCTTACTGTTGCTTACAGATGTTTTGAGCACAAGGGCATTGCTCTTCCCCCAGCCTGGGTAACCTGAATCCTACTGTAAAAGTTAAGAAGTCCAACTGCCATCAAAAACCAAAGTGTACTCCTCTATTAAAGTCACAAATTAAGTAACAAGACACAACAGGCCTCTTGTTTCCTAAACCTTTCTCCTAAATCTTTTATATGAATGATGAGTTACCTTGATCTTTGTGTGACAACAGAGCTGGTCTCAGCCTCAGCCTTTACTGACCATCTGACAGGGTCTCGTGGTCTTTGAAATCCTGGATATATCAGGGAATTTTAAAAGTGTGCTTTTTTTTTTTTTTTTACAAAAGTTCACCAAAATTACATATTTAAACGTTTTTTCCTTGAAAAAATTCTTCATGCTTTAAAATAGCTTAATTGTAACTATACACCCTTGCCTCATTTAGTATACGCGGTTCGATGAATATGCAAACTAACCCCGCCTCCACTCATTCACACTCCACTTCACTCCACTCATTGAGGATAACACATTGACGTGATTGATTACAAGGTAGTTTGGGACTTCAGAAACACCAGCGATTTTAAACCACGATTTTGAGACTGTCTTATGTTCACTGCAATTTTAAGGAGAAAATACTCAGCAATGATGCAGAAATTATGAATTTGCACATGGTTTGTCTTAAAGGGGTCATATAATGGTACATGCACTTTTACAAGTTGATTGTACTGAAAAGTGTGTTGGCAGTGCCTGTACACAACCATATAATGATAAAAATCCATCCAGTGATTTTGTTTTAATCTCCTTATTTTTCCCCTGCCTCAAATTGAGCCGTTCGACCGTGTGAAGTCACACGGTCGGACGCCCCTCCCACGATTGTTGATTGACAGCAGCGTTTCAACACAGACCCGCCCTCGCTCGTGAGCGAGTTGTCAATCATAGTCCGCGTGGACCGGTGTCGTGCCGAAAAGTACGCTGGAGCACTGTCTATGAGCAGAATGGAGTCTAAGCGAAGTGGTGTTCTATTCTTGGGTACAATACGCTTATTTCACGCAGCCGTTATTTTGAAATCGAAAGCGAGGCTCCGGTGGGAAGAACCCCGGAAGTAAAGATAAACAACAATGCCTTGGACTACCAATCTGAAGCTGCTGCCGCGATTTACACTATTGGATGTTAATATCCAATATAGGATATGTAGATATAGTTCGTTCCTGCTTATTTTTTTACTTTCTGAAAAAAAAATAATTATAAATGAATTTCACTGTATATAGTCTAAAGTATGAAAGAAATGTATGTACATTTTTAGAATAACTAATTTCTACATTAAACACAACAATACGCCATCGCATTCGCGACTCTCCTATGATTAAAGGCGAGACTTCCGGTTTTCTTTCCACCGGAGCCTCGCTTTCGATTTCAAAATAACGGCTGTGTGAAATAAGCGTATAAGGAACACAGCAGTCATTTTAATGTTCCTAAATCCAAACCGCTGAAGACGCAGTGGCTGAGTTTGTTTTCGAAGGGAATATTCCCCACGATCAAAGAAAAAATGCTTTTATGTTTGCGCGATTCATTTCACACACCAGACTGCATTATAAACAAGGAGGGTCAGTATAAAGCTGGTTTTGCTAAGAAGCTGCTCCTGAAAAAAGGATCGGTATCAACCAACTATTCGTGTTCCTGCTGCACCTCCAGAAGAACTGAAGTGAGTAACGTTTTATTAACCTTTATATTAATATTTATATGAATCCTTGCAAATCGCTAGCTTCACGATGAATGCGGCTAAGGTTTACACTCAGAGTAACGTTACATTACGGCATGTTTTCTATGTACGACGTTCTCAATATGATTCATAATCCCACATTTATAATGAACAACGCGTTATGGTTATTGTGTTATTGTGTTACAAACGGTGTACGCACAGAACAAAGGGGCGGGGTGAGCAAAGCTCATTATCATTTAAAGACACATACACTTAAACGGCGTGCTGACAACAGAGCTGTTTTTGACCAGGTAAAATAAGTGTTTTCTTACAATACTAATGAGAATTTTTAATTAAAGTATATTACAAACTTTTAATTTAGACCCTAAAGAATCATATTAGCTTGTACAAAAATGGCATTATATGACCCCTTTAAAGATTAACACGTCATCAGCGTCTTACGTCAGCAGGGTCACTGCGGAATCGTGAACGCGGATCAACAACAGAACCGGAAGACAATACAATGCTGAATAAAGTCGTAGTTTTTGTTATGTTTGGACCAAAATGTATTTTCGATGCTTCCAAACATTCTAACTAACCCACTGATGTCACATGGACTACTTTGATGATGTCTTTATTTCCATTCTGGACAAAGAGTGTGTGCCGTACGTACATTTTCAATGGAGGGACAAAAAGCTCTCGGACTAAATCTAAAATATCTTAAACTGTGTTCCAAAGATGAACGGAGGTCTTACGGGCTTGGGACGACATGAGGGTGAGTCATTAATGACATAATTTTCATTTTTGGGTGAACTAACCCTTTAAGTCTGTTGTTCTTGCATAAGACTAAGCTGCAAACTGGACCATACTGACTTTGAGTAGATAATAGCAGTGTTGGGGGTGATGCATTGCAAGCATCGCAAGTCACGTAATCAGTTATCTTTTTTTAAGTGAAGAGTAAAGTAACGCATTACTTATAAAGTAACAGCCTGAGGAATATTCATTTCACGTTTGGTGTGAAAGGTGAAAAGAAAGAAAAAGAAACGCAAATGGAACTTAACATTACTTTCCACAAAAAGTAACTAATTAACTAGTTCGTTTTTAGGGAGTAACGCAATATTGTAATGCATTACTGTTAAAAGTAACTTTCCTTGACAGTCTGGCTACACCAAATTATCATAATTTTTTCAGCCTGTCCTGGGACAAAGCCTGCGTTGTAGGCAAAAAGCAAAAACCAAGCACAATGGAGTGGTGTAAATAATGTATGGTAGAGATTTCATATAATACATTCGATAAGCTGAAAAGTGAAAATAGATCAGTCTAAATAAAAAAATATTATTGTGATGTTAGCTTAGCAAGAAGCTAATGTCAAACTTGTGTTTATTTTTGCATTATATAGGGTATTTTTCTGGAGAAAAAAAACATAGGCAAGAGTCTTATTTTCTCTCATTTTCATTTTAGAAATAACTGAAAAATGTGATTTGTCTTTCTTATGTGTATGTGTCAACGTTTTTTTAGAGGCAATGGAGTATAGAGACATTAAGAGAGAGAGCATTTGGAAGAGCCATCTGCCAAGTCAGGGCAAAATTTGGGCACTCTGCTCGGGTTAACATGTAACCACTTTATTTTTGGGCCAGTTAATGGCCCAGATTTTTAAATTGAGATGTTTAACAGGGTCATATCCCACTGGCTGACAACGCAGAGGTTTATGACTCCTCAGTTATTGGGTCACCCTACTTACACTAGGGTCAGAATGTGAACGCCATTAAATCGCAGACAAAATGTCACAGTCTGTTTTGGTACGATGAGCTTTTTGGCAGCCGATCATAGGACATCTTGTGTTCCTGATGGGTAATAAAAATAATAAATAATTAGGCATAAAAAACATGTACAGCTCCAAATCTCTCAAACAGTTATACACCCACTCTCCTGTTTATGTCTTTATACTTGACCGAAGCCAGACTGCTGTCTGCCCACATACTGGCTATTAATTTCAATACCAAATATAGAATTTGTTTCTAGAAAGATCCCTGTGAGCTTAACTCGCAAAGGGGAATTTCTAAGCTTACTTTGCTTAAAGGATCATGTGGACCCTGTATTGTTTACATAACTGTCTCTTTCTTTGTCATAACCTACTTAAATTATGATTCATCATCCCGGAAGAATGAGACCAATGTGTATGGGTCAAAATGTATAAGGCAAATAAAATATTAAAGTTCAGGTAATTGTTTTGGTTAGTAGTCAACCAGTATGGGTTATACATACATATGTCCAATTTTGTTGAGTCTGTGTGAATTGTAGCCTCAGTTTCCTGTTCTTATCTGACAGGAGTGACAGTGTGTTTTCTGCTGCTGTAGCTCTTCTGCTTCAAGGTTCAACATGTTGTGAGTTCAGAGTTGCTCTTCTCCAGAGCTTGGTTGTAACAAGTGCGTATTTGAAATAGGCCTAGTGTTGCCTCTCTATCAGCTGAACCAGTCTGGCCATTCTCCTCTGACATCAACAAGGCATTTTCACCCACAGAACTGCCGCTCTCTGCATATTTTCTCTTTTTTAGACCATTGTCTGTAAACTCTAGAGATGTTTTAGCGTGACAAATCCCAGTAGATCCGCAGTTTCTGAAATACTGAGACCAGCCCGTCTAGCACCAACAACCATCCCACGTTCAAAGTCACTTAAATCACCTTTCTTCTCCATTCTGATGCTCAGTTTGCACTTCAGCAGATCGTACTTACCGTGTCTACATGCCTAAATGCATTGAGTCGCTGCCATGTGATTGGCTGATTAGATATTTGCTTTAACAAGCAGTTGAACAGGTGTACCTATAAAGTGGCTGGTGTCTACTGTAAATATATTTCCAATCCATCATGAAACTGTATTTTGCAATATTAAATATAATTTTTTTGTCTATTTATTTAAACAGTAAATATGCGCTATATATACTGTATACATAACATTTAATAATTCCATTATTATATGACATATTATTTAATTATAGCAATCTAGACACAGATGTATTTATTTAAATATTAAAAATGTCCAAATGGGCAAGGTTGATGTTAAATATCAGCCAATATTTATTGACCTTGCCGATATATCGTTTCAGATCATGTTTCCGCTCACACACTTCTTCATTGAAGCCATACTGTCAGGGAACCTGGGCTTGAAATTGCCAGAGATCAAATTTCATGTCCAACATTAGCTTGTTGATCAGCTGCTTTATTGCGCAGAATAGGAACATAATGTAAAAAGATAACATAGCAATGGAACAGATACAAAGCTTGCTCATTTGTGCGGGTTCACAATAGCCTAAAGCATTATCATTCCAATCTTAATCCCTACTCGTCTCCACAGCCTCAGTCACCAGTGTCTTGTTACTGCTCCGTTGGCATGGCTTCTGTCTGTCTGTCGGTCTGTGTGTGTGTGTGTGTGTGTGTGTGTGTGTGTGTGTGTGTGTGTGTGTGTGTGTGTGTGTGTGTGTGTGTGTGTGTGTGCGTGTGCGTGTGCGTGTGTCTGCCCTTCTTGCCACGCAGACCCAAAGTCTTACACTGCCCTCTGCAGCAGCAACAATACTTGCTCATATTCACTGTGCGCAGCCGAGTTCACAAGCACATTCTGAATATATCAGAAGTTGAAGCACACTAAGGCTAAAAAGAGCTCAGGTATCACTGAGCTAATTTTAGCTCGGCTCAGCACGCAGGAAAACAACAAAAAAGGCTTTAACAAGGTCCATAAATCTGAGCAGTAACTCAAGGTTTTTTCCCACTAAGGATGAAAGACATATTAACGCCACAGCCAAATCTACGGATAGAAACGGACAAAGACAAACAGAGAGGGTGAAATGTGTGTTTGTGTTACGCTCCTCCAAGGCAACGAAAACAACAAATACATACTGGCTGCTCTCAACCCGACGTTTCACAACATTAATAACTTAACCGCAATTTTCCTACAGAGTGGATCTCTCACGTATTAATAACGAACTACCTCACGAGGTGGATATAAACTTCACCAGAGGAAACCTGCAGAGAGGGACTTTTCCAGCTGCACGGGACAGTAACATGATACCTCCCTCTTTCCCTTCAGCAGTGTCCTATGTGAGAAACACATCAGAGGAGCTGTAGAAAGAGAGAGGGATTTGTCCAAACCCTCGGGCCTCTCTTCTCCCTCATGCTAAACCGCAGCCATGCGCTCTCCTCTGAAGCTCAGTCTGGTTCTCTAACCGCTCTTCCAGCACCCACAGGCTGACCACCAGGTCATCTGGACTCCGACACAAACATGCAGATGTGTCTCTTTTTGTCCAACTATTTTGCAGGGCCTCAAAATACCATTGTACTCAACTCTTCTCTGAACTCTGTGACACAAAGGCTTCGTCACAAAGGCTTGTTCTGTAACCTTTTAAAAAAAAATGTTGTCTTCATTATACAGAATGGTCATTTTCCGTCATTTATGAGACAACGCTTCCCCGCCATTGACAGAATTGAAAGAGCTTTGGGGGTGTTGACTCATCTATGTTTTGATCATCATTCTGAATCCGATCTTGACAAAAACGCGATTTTCTCAAAATTTTGCTTTTTTTAATAAACTTACCCATATTCAAGTGTTGATAAAAAAAGAATGTATGAAGCTAGAATAAAATGTTTGTTGTATGCTTAAAAGCACAGAGTCTGTTCTTTATTTTGATATATTGCATGTTCAGATATTCGTATAACAAAATATTCTGGGGCCAACCATGAAACTTTTGTGATAATGATCAAAAATGCTGGCGATGACTGGCAACTTTTTTCAAAAACGTTGGCAGGAAAAGAGTTCATATTTAGGACTGTGTGTGACATAGCTTTTATTTAATATATATATATATATATATATATATATATATATATATATATATAAAAAAAAATTAGACAGAATGAATTTTTTTTTGCAAAGAAAGACAACTAATTTGCGTGAAATATGATCAAATATTTGCAGTCTAAAACTGTTTAAGCAAATAATTCTCAGGATACTATGACAACGAGGAGTGCTGTTATTGAAGTATAGGGTGTAGGCTTGAAAGCAGAGCTGTAGAAGAATCTATCCAAGAGCCACAAACTCAGGCTTTTCTAGTTTTTCATATAGAGGCAATGGCTTTGTTGTCTCCTTTGAGAGCTTTCAGGCAAGCTTTCATCCAATTTTATAGTTGAACAAAGCCTGCAGAGCTTTGTTCAAAATCTCAAAGCAGCTACACAGCTCTGGAGAGACACATAAAATATGAGTGGAAAAATGAAAACCACAGTATAACAGAACAGCAGACACAAACATAAAGACTTTTTATATTATGCAAATGCCTTTGAATCCTAGATTGAATTCGTCATTTGAAACATGAATTTCTCGGATTTCACTCGTTTATAGTTTTAAACATTCATATTTATGATTTTTGTGAAATATTCTCCATAAAATCAATAGCCTCCATTGGAAACATGGAAAAATATGGCAGTGATTTCAAAATAAATTAAATAAATGAATAAATACCAGGTATGATTTTAGCTAAAGCAAGGTCATAGGACATAGATCCGAGACAGCAGTGTCAGTAACAAAACATTGATATTTGCAGTAATTTGAAGCATTGCATGATGGCATTAACCTGCATCTCAACCACTTCCTAAGTGTGATACACTGAAAGGTATCACATAGACTCATACTCAGACGGAACATCAACAACCACCTCAGTCCGTTCACTATAACATCTAATGCATGATGCACGCAAAACTGGAAAGCACTTAAGAAAATTGACTGCACTTTCCGACTGCAATGCAAATTCCAGGAGTTGAGGTGCCTGGAAACAAAATGATGTTTGAGAGGAAAAACGTCTACGGTTACGTATGAAACCCTCGTTCCCTGAGTAGGGAACGGAGACGTTACGTCGGATGACGACGAATGGGGTTTCCCTTAGAAAGCCTATCAACTTCGAGTATTACAACGCGAGCTAATGGCAAAGAAATGCCATGGGTCTGCGGAATTTGCATGACTTAACTCCGCCCCACCTCGTGGGTATAAAAGGAGGAAGTCCGCAACAGCAGTTTATGTTTCTTCGCTGAGGAGCCAAGACTGAGCTCAGGCGATCCCCGCGGTACAGCGGAAAGTGGCAGGCAGACGTAACGTCTCCGTTCCCTACTCAGGGAACGAGGGTTACATACGTAACCGTAGACGTTCCCTTTCGTTGTCACTCCGAGTTACGTCGGATGACGACGAATGGGGTTACCAGTCTAATCACGCCACCTTCTCAGCTGTCTTCCAGTGCCCTGCGTAAATCGAGATCCCTGTCATAGACTGGACGAAGGACTCCATTTAACACAGGAATACCAAGGTACACTGGGAAGCATATCCCAAGCTAGGGGAAGTATGCAATTAATGCCAACCCAGAGAGGGGGGGACTTAGAGAATACACATATGACCCGAAGGATGCATATGGGGAATACTGGGGTGTCCAGCCGCAGGTGGAATATTTCAATCCAAGGGGTGGCAAGGTGGCTTGCTAAGGGAAATACACATGCTCAGAGAGGCTTACAGTGGAAATACACATGTGGGGGTCGTCAGCGGAGGGACCATGCACACGGGAGGCACCTAGCCGACGCGCAGGCAATAGACACTGGCGCCGACGTCAGGAATGCTGGAGGAGCTCAGGGCTTACGGGGAAGCTCACCTGAGGAGAATATCGCACGTATCCAGTCCATGGAGTGGAATGGCGAGCAAGCGAAGACACCTGAGCGGGTCCGGTACTAGCTGGTTGAAGCGAGTACATGAGAGGACACTCGGAGATTATGGAATCTGGCGAATGTGTTAGGTGTTGCCCAGCCTGCAGCTCTGCAGATGTCTGTTAGCGAGGCGCCATGCGCTAGAGCCCAAGAGGATGCCACACTCCGGTTGGAGTGGGCAGTCACACCAAGGGGGCACGGTCGACCTTGCTGCTGGTAAGCCAAGCAATGGCGTCCACTATCCAGTGAGACAACCTTGCTTGGAGAGAGCCTTTCCCTTCAGCTTCACACCATAACAGACAAAGAGCTGGTCAGAGGTCCTGAAACACTGCGTCCTGTCTACATAGGCGCGGAGAGCGCGTACTGGATAGAGCAGTGCCAAGGCTGGGTCTGCCTCCTCCGGGGGCAGCGCTTGCAGGTTCACCACCTGGTCTCGAAAGGGAGTGGTAGGAACCCTGGGCACATATCCGGGCCGGGGTCTCAGGATCACGTGAGAGAAAGCCGGTCCGAATTCCAGGCACGCTTCGTCGACGGAGAATGCGTGCAGGTCCCCTACCCTCTAGATGGAGGCCAGTGCAACCAAGAGCGCTGTCTTCATAGACAGGAACTTAAGCTCAACTGATTGCAGGGGCTCAAAGGGAGCACTCTTCAGGGCAGTTAGAACCACTGAGAGGTCCCAAGAGGGAACGAGAGGAGGACGAGGAGGATTCAGTCTCCTCGCTCCTCTCAGGAACCTGATGACCAGGTCGTGCTTCCCTACCGACTTACCTTCGACCAAGTCATGGTGTGCGGCAATAGCGGCAACATATACCTTAAGGGTGGAGGGAGACAGCCTTCGCTCCAACCCCTGCTGAAGGAAGGAAAGCACAACGCTGATCGAGCATCTCCGGGGGTCTTCTCGGTGAGAAGAGCACCAGTCGACGAAGAGGTTCCACTACAGCGCATAGGCGTGTCTCGTGGACGACGCTCTAGCGGAAGTGATGGTAGCCGCCACCGCTGGTGGAAGGGTACTCAAACCTACCTCGAGCCGTCCAGGAGCCACACATGGAGGCTCCAAAGATCGGGGCGAGGGTGCCACAGGGTGCCCCTTCCCTGAGAAAGAAGGTCCCTCCTCAGAGGAATGGGCCAGGGAGGTGCTGTCGCGAGGAGTACAAGTTCAGGGAACCAGGTCCGGTTTTGCCAATACGGCGCGACCAGAATGACCTGCTCCTCGTCCTCCCTGACCTTGCGCAAGTCTGCGCAAGAAGGCTCACTGGGGAAATGCATATTTGCGGCCTGGCGGCCAGCTGGGCGCCAGTGCATCCGTGCCGAGCGTGCCCTCGGACAGGGAAAAATACAGGGCGCAATGGGTCGAGTCGTGAGAGGCAAACAGATCTATCTGTGAGTCCCCGAACTGGTCCCAAATCAGCTGAACCGACTGGGGATGGAGTCGCCATTCTCCAGGGAGGGGCTGAAGCCGTGAGAGCTCGTCGGCTGCACAGTTCAGAGCTCCGGGAATGAAAATGGCTCGAAGCGACCTCAGATGCTTCTGACTCCATAGGAGGAGGTGGCGGGCGAGTTGTGACATACGGCGGGAGCGTAGACCACCTTGATGGTTGATGTACGCTACAGTAGCGGTATTGTCTGAACGGACTACTACGCGTTGACCCCTGAGCAACGCCCGGAAGCGGTGCAGGGCAAGGCGTACTGCCAACAACTCGAGGCAATTGACATGCCATAGCCGCTGGGGTCCTATCCAGGAGCCTGCAGCAGCATGTCCATTGCACATGGCGCCCCAGCCCGTGGAGGAGGCATCTGTCGAGACAACAACATGCCGGGAAGCTCGTTCCAGGGGGACACCCGCCCTGAGAAAACTGAGGTTCGACCACGGGGTGAAGAACTGACGGCAGGTCGGAGTAACTGGTACTCGGAGCGTGCCTTGTTGCCATGCCCACCTCGGGACTCAGTCGCGAAGCCAAAGCTGAAGTGGTCTCATATGAAGCAATCCGAGCGGCGTGACTGCGGCTGCAGATGCCATGTGCCCCAGGAGCCTCTGAAAGTTTTTCAATGGAACCGCACACTTGCCCTCGAGTTGTCTCAGGCAAGTCAGCAGTGACTGCGCGCGCTCGCTCGTAAGCTGCGCGGACATGGCGACCGAGTCGATGTCCATACCGAGGAAAGAGATCCTCTGCACGGGGCAGAGTTTGCTCTTCTCCCAGTTGACCCGAAGGCCCAGATGAGCTAGGTGCCGGAGCACTAGGTCCCTGTGTTCGCAAACCTGATCTCGAGAGTGAGCTAGGATCAGCCAGTCGTCGATATAACTCAGGATGCGAACCCCGTGTTCCCGAAGGGGAACAAGGGCAGCCTCGACGACCTTCGTGAAGATGCGAGGAGACAGGGCTAGCCCGAAAGGGAGGACCGCGTACTGGTATGCCTGCCCCTCGAAAGCAAACCGTAGGAACGGTCTGTGTCGAGGAAGAATGGAGACATGAAAGTAGGCGTCTTTCAGGTCGATCGCTGCAAACCAATCCTGGGGCCGAATGCATTCGAAAACGCGTCTGGCGGTGAGCATCTTGAACGGCAGCCTGTGAAGGGAGTGGTTCAGCACGCGCAAGTCCAGGATAGGCCGTAACCCACCGGTTTTCTTGGGGACAATGAAGTAGGGGCTGTAGAAGCCGAACCTCATCTCGGCTGGAGGGACAGTCTCGATTGCACCCTTCGCCAGCAGGGTGGCAATCTCTGCTCTCATGATGGGGGCATTGCCACCGACCAAAGTGGAGCGGACTCCCCTGAAGCGGGGAGGAGACCGTGCAAACTGAATCGCATAGCCGAGCCTGACGGTCCGCGCGATCCAGCGGGACAGACGGGGAAGCTCTAACCAGGCTCCCAGGAACTGAACCAGCGGGATCATGCGAACGACAGGCGTCCCCCCGGAGGGGCAGCGAAGCGGAGTAACTGGCCCAGACGTGGACGGCATAGCGGCCCGGTGTGGGGGCACAGTTAGCAACCGCGCCCTGGCAGAGGGGGCCAGGGGAGGACCAGGCTGGTCGTCCCGCGGGGGCCTGCTCTGCCAGGGGTCTGGCGACAGAGGGGGACAGGGGCGAAGCGGTCCGTGGACGGCACGCCGTGTCAACCACCTCTGGGACAGAGGGGGACGAGGAGAGCACGGCTAGTGGGCGGCGCTCTGTGTCGTCCGAGAACTCTGTGTGCTCAGAGATGAGAGAGTCAGTTCTTTGGAGAAAAAGGATTCTTCCCCGGCCCTCCACCGGGAGTCAACCTCAGCCTCCTCCATCCCCGAGGAGCCCTTCTCAGGAGCGCCACTTTACCCGGCATGTAGCGGGGGGCGGTGCTGGAGAGGGCGGGGCCGTCGGGACAGAACCAACGTCAGTCTGCTCATGGGCGGCTGAGAGCTGTTGGGCAAGCCCTCAACCGCACCGCCGAAGGGGCCGACCTGGGATATGGGAATGTCGGACAGACGGGTCCGCGCGACATCTAGCACATCAGACGGGTTCAGGCACAGAATGGTGAGCATCACCTGACCCAGGGAGCGTACGGCCACTTTCGTCGCTCGGAGAGCAAGGTTAGTGGCGGCGCGCAGCTCAGTGAAGAGCCCTGGGTCAGTCCCGCCCTCGTGCAGGTCCATGAGCATCTGGGTCAGGTAGACCAGCAGAATGACCATGGCATGCAGTGAGGCGGCTGCCAGTCCCATGGCGCTATAGGATCTCGCCACAAGCGTAGACGAAAAACTACAGGCCACGGACGGGTGCTTAGGATTGCGCCGAGAAGAAGCACTCTGAGGACACATAGCATCGCAACAGAGCGTTCAGCCGGGGGAACCCCAGTGTACCCATGGGCAGCGGCCCCATCGAGGGGAGGAAAGGCGGATGAGATCAGCGAGCGGTCCCTGATCTCATCATGCACGTCCGGGAAGAATGGTATTGGGGTTGCCGTGGACGAGGGTCGGCGGCCTTACCCAAAAACCAATCGTCCCAGGAAAGCATGGCCGTCATCTCCGGATCAGACTCGACGAGTCGTCACTTCCAGGAAAATCAAACCCACCTAGTGAAGCTGCTACAAACATAGTATCATCCTCTGTAGCTTCAAATGAAACACACGGGCCACCAGAGGGTAGACCTGTGGGAATCACCTGTACACTAGCGGGCACCGTCATTAAAGAGGGGGGCTGGGGTCGTGGACACATAGTCGGCGCCTTGTTCCAGACCCTAACCCTCAGGTCACCCTGGCCACCAGCCGAAGCTCGGGGGCTTAAGTTCA
Source organism: Gila orcuttii (assembly GCA_026230005.1). Taxonomy (NCBI): domain Eukaryota; kingdom Metazoa; phylum Chordata; class Actinopteri; order Cypriniformes; family Leuciscidae; genus Gila; species Gila orcuttii. The sequence continues at coordinate 35,157,877 of JAPDVR010000019.1, read as the reverse complement.
CCGAGTCTCGACCTTAATGACGCGATGATCATGTTTCCACGGAGAAAATATGAGTCATCCACGAGCGCTGCTCTAGCATGATCAAGCCCAAACATACTAGACAACGCTCGTGCCCATCAGAGTCCGATACCAAGCTGCCGCACCATTCATTTTTTTTTTTTTTTTTAAATGCACGGGCGAGCCGTCTTTAAAAAGACGTGCCGCGTGCGAGCTCTTTTAGTGAGAGAAAACTCAAGTGTTGAAGCACCCGGGGAGACACGCACCGACTAGCAGACCACTGCAACAGATCAGCAGGAAGCACGCGCTCGCCGTAGATCGCCGTCACACCAACACTCGAGGGTACTCGTTTGTGAAGCTGACAATTCAGAAATGGCTTGTGGAGAGAAGAATAAACTTGGCTCCGAAGCGAAAACATAAACTGCTATTGCGGACTTCCTCCTTTTATACCCACGAGGTGGGGCGGAGTTAAGTCATGCAAATTCCGCAGACCCATGGCATTTCTTTGCCATTGGCTCGTGTTGTAATACTCGAAGTTGATAGGCTTTCTAAGCGAAACCCCATTCGTCGTCATCCGACGTAACTCGGAGTGACAACGAAAGGGAACTGTATATTCCACTAAATGATCACTGCTTATTACATTTGGTTGGACAGAAATCCATCATAAATTCTGCACACATTTTCAGCTAATTTCTTTAGGGATTTCCCTTGCCCTATCTGTCCATAAAAAGAAACCGTAAAACAACTGTAGTTGGTCACCTTTTTTCTAAGTAGGTGGCTCTTGGCAAGAATAAGCTGCAAACTGGTCCAGTCAAAAGTTATGCAATGAGAGACTAGGTATCTGCATGGGCCTTAGTTAGAGAAGAAGATGTGTGGCTCTTTTAATTTAATTGGTTCCCATAAACAGGTACACATCAGAAAGCAGCTGTTTATGTTCCTATTAAAAGACTTGTTACTATTCCAGCAGTGCTTAAATGACAAAACTAGTCTGGTTTGGTAATGGTCAGCTCAGCACCTCCACTCCTGTTCCTTCTTCCCGTTTCTACTCCTGCACTGTCATGGGGATCAGGATTATTATTGTTAACTATTAAAACTAAAACCGTAAAAAAAAAAAAAAAAAAAAAAAAAAATCCATTACATGAAACAAAATAAATATTAACTGCATTAAAATATATATATACAGTACAGGTCTTTCTCAAAAAATGAGCATATTGTGACAAAGTTCATTATTTTCCATAATGTAATGATAAAAATTAAACTTTCATATATTTTAGATTCATTGCACACCAACTGAAATATTTCAGGTCTTTTATTGTTTTAATACTGATGATTTTGGCATACAGCTCATGAAAACCCAAAATTCCTATCTCAAAAAATTAGTATATTTCATCCGACCAATAAAAGAAGTGTTTTTAATACTAAAAAAGTCAACCTTCAAATAATTATGTTCAGTTATGCAGTCAATACTTGGTCGGGAATCCTTTTGCAGAAATGACTGCTTCAATGTGGCGTGGCATGGAGGCAATCAGCCTGTGGCACTGCTGAGGTGTTATGGAGGCCCAGGATGCTTCGATAGCGGCCTTAAGCTCATCCAGAGTGTTGGGTCCTGCGTCTCTCAACTTTCTCTTCACAATATCCCACAGATTCTCTATGGGGTTCAGGTCAGGAGAGTTGGCAGGCCAATTGAGCACAGTAATACCATGGTCAGTAAACCATTTACCAGTGGTTTTGGCACTGTGAGCAGGTGCCAGGTCGTGCTGAAAAATGAAATCTTCATCTCCATAAAGCTTTTCAGCAGATGGAAGCATGAAGTGCTCCAAAATCTCCTGATAACTAGCTGCATTGACCCTGCCCTTGATAAAACACAGTGGACCAACACCAGCAGCTGACATGGCACCCCAGACCATCACTGACTGTGGGTACTTGACACTGGAATTCAGGCATTTTGGCATTTCCTTCTCCCCAGTCTTTCTCCAGACTCTGGCACCTTGATTTCCAAATGACATGCAAAATTTGCTTTCATCCGAAAAAAGTACTTTGGACCACTGAGCAACAGTCCAGTGCTGCTTCTCTGTAGCCCAGGTCAGGCGCTTCTGCCGCTGTTTCTGGTTCAAAAGTGGCTTGACCTGGGGAATGCGGCACCTGTAGCCCATTTCCTGCACACGCCTGTGCACGGTGGCTCTGGATGTTTCTACTCCAGACTAAGTCCACTGCTTCCGCAGGTCCCCCAAGGTCTGGAATCGGTCCTTCTCCACAATCTTCCTCAGGGTCCGGTCACCTCTTCTCGTTGTGCAGCGTTTTTTGCCACACTTTTTCCTTCCCACAGACTTCCCACTGAGGTGCCTTGATACAGCACTCTGGGAACAGCCTATTTGTTCAGAAATTTCTTTCTGTCTTACCCTCTTGCTTGAGGGTGTCAATGATGGCCTTCTGGACAGCAGTCAGGTCGGCAGTCTTACCCATGATTGCGGTTTTGAGTAATGAAACAGGCTGGGAGTTTTTAAAAGCCTCAGGAATCTTTTGCAGGTGTTTAGAGTTAATTAGTTGATTCAGATGATTAGGTTAATAGCTCGTTTAGAGACTTTTCATGATATGCTAATTTTTTTAGATTTTTTGAGGTTTTCATGAGCTGTATGCCAAAATCATCAGTATTAAAACAATAAAAGACCTGAAATATTTCAGTTGGTGTGCAATGCATCTAAAATATATGAAAGTTTAATTTTTATCATTACATTATGGAAAATAATTAACTTTATCACAATATGCAAATTTTTTTAGAAGGACCTGTATATATATATATATATATATATATAAGCTACTTGCTAAGGCAACATTTCTCATTTTCCTTAAGTTTAATTTGAAGAACTAAAATAACAAAAATAAAAACAATGTAGGCCTAGACATTTGAAAAGACAAAAACTGACAAAAATACATAACAAAATTACTACAATCTTAATCTAAATTACAATATTTGCAAACAGAAAATATAAGCATAAAATCTAATTCAAAATATTACCAAAACCTTTATATCAATAAAAATATTTCTACACATACACGTTTTCTACACATAATGAGCAGCGTTTATACAGTGTTTAGTAATGACTCACAGAGACACTTAAATGTATTTACACTAAATGCATTTGCCTCACATCCTTTATCAGCAATACTATTACACCATATTAGTACTTCTTGAAGACAACAACAATAAGAATGTGTGTGCATGACATCACTGCTTGGGGACAGGGCCTTGTCTTATAGTTTGTTCGGGGGTATTTGTGAAGATTTGCAATAAATCACTGACCCTATCTCAAGCAAAAAAAAAAATCAAATACACCATTAAAAAAAAAACAGGCATTAATTTGCTGTTATGGCACTCAAACATAAACAATGAATGAAATGAGAAAAAGATCCAAAAGCTTAGTGATCAAGCATTTAATGATGGAATTATTTGGCTTCTGGGATAAGGATTAGGCGATAAATTAAAAACGGATTGGTGAAGTGCATCTAAAGCCCCAAGATATATTGGAGTTCTTGTTGAGGTTTTACACCACAAAGAAAAGTGAGTTGTAAACTAGAATAAAGACTAAAACAGTTCTCGATCTGGACACGTGCCAAATATCCATAGGGCATTAGCAACCAACTGGTGAACCTCATTAAAAAGTAGAGAAACCTATAACCATTAAAAGCCCATTAAGCAGCATGTAATTTTGTGGAACTAAATAGCAGAGAGTAATCAAAAGCACATGAAACCCAGCTGGGAAACTAAGCAAATTGTTTCGATTAGGGGAGAATCCATCATCAACATCACTAGGCTGTTTTTCTGACATTCAATTCGCTCTCTCTCGCTCTCTTTCAATTTCCTCACTAATGACATGGATTGATGCAGATAACAGGCAACAGTTTGTGACCCAAACACGCATAATACAGAAAAAAAATGTAAAAGAACAATTCTGAAACAATGATTTTTATGAAGATAACTGTATTCTTACAGAACACTGTACTAAAATACTCTGACAGTGTTTCTGCACATTCAGTGGCTACGCTGCATCACTCACGAATCAACTGAATTAACAAAATGAATGTTTTACTGAAACTTAAGACTCATGAATCAGTCAACAACAACAACATTTATTTATAGAGACATTTAAAAACAATATAAATTGATTCAAATTGCTATACAGTGTGCCAAAGCAAGTGTACACAATAAAAACAACAATTACAGGTTTCCAAAAGCTATAGAATAAAATATGATTTAAGCGCAGATTTAAAAATGTCCAATGAAGGAGCAGACCTCACATGATAGGGGAGTCTATTCAAAGCCTGGGCCCAGCCACAGAAAAGGCCCAATCGCCCTTTGATTTGTTGCTACACTGCGGCACAGTTAAGAGTAATTAGTGATTAAAAGATCTAAGTGCCCTATCAGGACAGAATGGCTGAAAAAGGTCACTAATATATCTTGATGCACTGCCAGACAACGCCTTATATACAAACATAAGGATTTTAAAATCAACCCTGAATTCAACAGGAAGCCAGTGGAGGGATGCTAAAACAGGGGAGATATGGTCCCTCTTTTTAGACCCAGTCAAAAGTCTTGCGACTGCGTTTTGTACAATTTGCAATCGAGATAATGATGATTAAGGGAGAATTAAGAGAATCACAATAATCTAATCTTTATGTGACAAGCGCATGAATCACTATTTCTAAATCTTTACCTCAAAGAAAATGCTTCAACTTTGCAATTAATCTCAGATAAAAGAATCTTCCTATAATAAAAGCACTAATTAGTTTATCACAAAATAGTAAATGGTCAAAGATGTGTTTGCTTACACTGGTTGAGATTGGACCTAACTGGGCTTCCAGAGCAGGGGATAAATTTGCAGGACAACCTACAATCAAAACCTTTTTTTTATCCTCATTAAGCTGCAAAAAAAATATTTGTCATCCACATCTTAATATCATTTACTCATTTCAGAAAAACATGAATGATTGAATTAAATAACAGTGGTGTCAAATCTTACTGAAAGGTAAAACTGAGAATTGTCCGCATAGCAGTGTTACGAAATGTATTTCTGAAAAATGTGGGCCAAGGGAAGCATATAAAGGGAAAACAATAAAGGCCCCAAAATGGATCTCTGGGGCACTCCACACAAAAAAAGGAGCAGATAATGAGGAAAAGTTCACAAATTTACAGGAAAAAGTCCTATTCTCGAGGTAAGAAGCAAATCAGTGTAGTGCAGTGCCCTGGATACCTACCATACATTCAAGTTGTTCAAGAAAAATTTTAAGGTCAATGGTATCAAATGCCGCGGTCAGGTCCAACAGAACCAGCACAACACAAGAGCCTGAATCCAGAGATATAATTTGTAACCTTCAACAGAGCTGACTCAGTGCTAAATGTATGTAATGATCTAAAACCCTATTGGAACATAAAATAATTCAAATAAGACTGAAGCTGTGAAAAAATACTTTCTCCAGAAGCTTAGCGATGAAAGGCAGTTTAGAGATTTGCTGATAGTTACTGCACATTGCCAGATCAAGTTTAGGTTTCTTCAACAGAAGTTACACAATTGCATGTTTAAAACTAGCTGGTATAACACTTTTGGCTGAAGAGCTGTTTATTATACTGTAGCTTTTACCACAAAACTAATATCAGAAAAAATATCCTTAAAAAGATGAGCCAGAATAACATCCTACTTAAAACCAAAAAAAAAATCATAGTAGAGATTATATCAGCTAATCGAAGTGAAGAAACTTGTTGAAAGTTATATGTTAAAGTTAAAAACGTTTAGAAGAAACAATGGAGCTTTTGATATCATACATTTTTTGAGTGAAACATTTTTAAAAATCTTCACAAACCTCTGTAGAGGCATTGCATAATATATACATAGTCGGGTTTAGAAGAGAATCAATCGTGTCATACAAGACATTTGATCTCTTTGCATTGTCTTAGCAGTTTCTAAAAATTGTTGCAACTCCACTACCATATCCAGAGGCTCGTGGAGACCTGGGGAGCATTCTCGCCAAGAGGCATTAAGTCACCCTGTTTTAACCAAGTCTCAGTAACAAATAAAAAGTCTAGAGAGTAAGATATAAACAAGTCATTTAGAATAAAAGATTTATTCAATATTGACCTTGCATTCACTAAGGCCATCTACGGCAAGAGGACAGCCGAGAGCTGAGAGGTGCTTGTTTGAGCAGATTGATACTCTGACTTTTACCATTTGACCCAATGGAAGAGCAGTGATGTGATGACCAGATGACCAGGATGTTATCTTTGTCCTGGTAAGGCCTCAAAATCCTCACATAGGAGTTGCGAATGTACCCTGGGGAGGCGTGTAATTCCCAGTGCGGAACAACAGTTTATTCCGCCAGGGCGACAACAGGAGTCTCTGTAAATCCACCGAAGAGTTTTTAAGTGCCATACTGGGAGAATAGTTCACACAGAGATCAGGAAACAGACCCCACTTTGAACAAAAAACAGTAGGACTCCAGAACACCAGTGTGTAGAAGATGTAACACCACATTTCAATCTGGAATTAGTCCTCCATGTGCAAGTTCACCAAACAAGTCTGCCCTTATAGATCAACGCATTCAGATCCACCGACAGTTACGTCTTAGTTCATGCATTTTTTGATTGAATCATCTAACGACTCACTCTTTCCCTCATGTTGCTGTTCATGACTAACTGATCGTATGCAATTTGAAATATTGAAAATTGTGTTATAACTGGCTGGTTGTTCATTTGACAACATGTTGTTTTGTATTGTTTTATTTAGTACATACTATAGTAAGGAGGCTACCCCAAAGTAAAGAATCGTTAATAATTAATAGAACCATCAAGAATTGTTAATTGAATCATTAAAGAACAGGGTTTGATAATTTCATTACATTTCCCATTCCTATTTAAAACAAAGCAAGCTTGGAAGTTCATCAACAAAATAGTTGTACAAAAACCTTGTGGTGGAATGGAGAACTGGTCTATTCATAAATGTCTTTAAAGTGTCTGGGATTTAAGGCTCGTAAAGAGAATTGTCAAGCCACAGAGGACAGACATACCTCAGTGTTAAACGTGGCCGGGACCACGTTTATTATGTGTAAAATGTCGTTACATGCGTCAAGAGGCGTATATCTTATCCGGATTCTGAAGTTCAAGCTTATCGAAACTATAACATAATTTGTGAAGAATTTAGAAGTTCCACCTTCATGCAGAAACAACTTGCAAATCTTTTTGCGCATACATTTCTGGGGGAATTTACAAGAGGGTATACAATTTGTTGATCATAAAAGTGGCCATGAAAATAATGAACTAAGCTGGGATTGGAGATGCAAGAGGATTTGCTTGACCATGATGACCTGTTGTCAAAAGTCTCCACAATTTCTGCATCTTAAGATTTCTTTTCATATTAGTTGAAATGTTTCGCTATGCTAAAGCACCCTTTTGCTGATGCCAAACAATGAAACTGTCACCTCCAGCTAAAGAATCGGGTTTAGATTAAGATTGGGGGTTATGCTTTGATATGCAACCATGTATATGAATGATTGTGTTGTGCTAAAGACTGAATAAGGGGAATAAGCATCATATTTCAAGGCCTGTGGCTCATTTCTCAATACTGCTGAGATCAAGAGGCTGAGAGTAAATCCAGCAACAGCCGTAAAGCACTTTGTGTGCGAGGTACTGATCTTGAAGCGAATTCCCCCGATTTCCTTCCACCAGACTCCTCTTTCTCTGTGGATGTCAACTGACAATGGGACTGCTTCAAGGCCATTAAAAGCACATTGTGAACCCTTCTATGGACTGTAAACATACAGCAAATTCACAGGTATTGTAGCCAAATGAAACTCACACAAAGCTCTTTCCATCAAAGCAAAGCGTATTGTCATGGCTAAACTCTTGTAACCAGACTTTGAATTATATAATTTATTCAAACATGAACCAACAAACATGAAACATTATATCTAATGATGATGCCTTTGAAGGGTAATATAAACATTTTAGTGCTCCACCTAATGTGAACCAGCTGAACTGACCCCATCATGACCGTTTCAGTCTGTGGTTTTTATAGTGTAAGCGCTGGGGTGCGTGGGTTTCTTCATGGATGTATTTCTGCCCAGTAGCAAAATTTACGAGAGGACATGCCCTCTATTTTGCTGATTAATAAAAGAGGCCCTGAAAACAATAAGGCAGGGGGATTGGTTTACTTATCAGGAAGAAGTTGTGCTGCATTTAGAATGTAACACATTTTATATACACATTTTAATTTCCGTAATTATTGTTTTATTAATTACATATATTTCAGTAATTTCCAGATTTTCAAAGTATGCATCTGTGCATACTTTTCCCACAAGCCCTTGTGCTACATCTTGACAATCACTGCGAGTTATTTATTTCCAACTTTCCTTAGAAATCTGACTTCAAGTGCCATTCTATTGCACTTTTCCAAATAGGAAATTAGAATTTGATTGATTTTATCACACATATTTAAAAGTTCGTACTATCCAATCACCAGTAAATTGGGAGGCATGTGTCTTTCACAAGTCAATATTGATCACTCACTGACCTGCATTAACTGTGATGCCATGGACGGGTCGGTGCAGTGTCACGTTGTTCCTATTGCATTGTATTATTTGGCATTGTTAAACACTCAGCTCTGATTGGTCAATGACTCAGCTTTGTGATGTGAACTGTGTAGTTTCACCTCCTCTGTATGCTTCATTTACTGTGAGGCAGCACTCACCTCTGACACCTGACACTGGGAGTGAGCATGGAGGGGCTTCCGGCAGGCATCGCTTTCAGCAGAGCCACTCATGGGCATCCTACCATAGCATGCTGGTCATGGGTGGATGTCAAGGTCACCTGACTTCAAATTCATTCCTCCAGAGGATGTGTAGATCTGAAAACAACAACTAATAAGTCTGTAAAAAAAAAAAAAAAATCTTTCGACTGGTCCATCTCATCTGTTTTAATTAACCCGCTGAAGAGGCCTTAGCGCTCTCAGATTTTTCGCAAACATTTAAAGTGAAGGACATGGGACATGGAGGGACTGACTGAGTAGAGGCAAGACCACATCAGTTCAAATGAGCTAGAGAGAGAGAGAGAGAGAGAGAGAGAATTAGACATTTAGCATTAGGCCTGAAGAAAAATCATTACTGAAGAAGACAGATAGATATAGAGATGTGTCACATCAAGGTTAAAATAAATTATACCAAACGGTATCAATGAATATAATAATCATTAATAAATAAGGATATCCTAGTCGATCAAAATTAGAAATCCTTTGAAAATCTAGTCAAAAACCCATGTGCCAGTTTTTTTTAATTCATGTTGGTTTTATACATTTAAAAATGAAAATAAATAAATAAATAAAGTACCTAAAATAAAAAATAAATGATATTTAAAATGTATTTATTTAATTAATACAAAAAATGAAATGGCTCTAAAAATGCCAATTGGTGTATGAAGTAAAGAAACACTACGCGCCTAACACGTAATACGCATGAGCATGACGTCACCGTTTTCACAAATTCATGTTTTTGCAGTTTACACAGAGATGATAATGGTATTGTTTACAAAAACTTGCAATATGAAACCTGTTTTCAAAAGTATGCAATATTTAGGCCCCCAAAATACTGTTGTAATGGAAATGAACGACCAAAATGCATGAAAAACTTATCGCTTTTAGTTGAAAATGGTGTAGTAAAAGGCCCCTTAAGAGAACTTTCTACAGACACTAAAAAAATTAAAAAAGAAAGATGCCCATGGTCCCTGATCACCTGCATGAACATGCCATTGTCCTGCTGCACAGAGGCACGAGGACTGCAGATGTGGCCAGAGCAATAAACTGCAATGTCTGTAACATTGACAGTGCAACAGGGAGACAGCTGAAGGACAGCTGATCATTCTTACAGTGCCAAACCATATGTCCCCCCAAGACGTGTTTGGGAACTTGCAATGCCTTGGTGGAAGAGTGGTGTAACATCTCACAGCAAGAAACTGCCAAACTGGTGCATTCCTTGAGAATAAGATGCAATGTAGTCTTCAAAGCAGCCGGTCACCACACCAGATACGGACTGCTATTTTCAACGGACACCCACCTTTCTGTAAATGAATTGCATTCTTAGTGTATATTTGAAAAGAAATGATAGGCCCAGACAAAAAATAAAACTTTAAGTGTTCACAGATCCATCTATTGTATTAAAAGTGAGAATGGCAAGACTTTTCAGCAATTCCTTTAAGATGTCCTTTGATGAACTAAACCTTCTTGGCCTGTACATGTCACTTAGCCTGGACTAACTGTATATGTGTGCCTAACATGCACAGGCAAACAGAAAGTCATCACATACATTTTTTTTTTTTTTTTGCTCAGTGAGACTTTTACTTTACTGTGATCACTTTTGATTGTTGGATAATTAGGAATTTGAACAATCCAAAAGTTCAATACCAATACAATGACACGTATGTGTTGTGTATATATATATACATAAATATACATACATTTTTTTCTTTATTGAGGTGACTTACTAAATACATTGTGTTTCATATGTAAAATACTGTGAGTGAAACATTATCGGTTCATCTCTTCATTAGATCGACAGTCAAGTGAATCTGCTTTCAGCCCAAAGAAATGTGCCCACACCCTAAACGTAATGCTTTTATAATGGCATACATGGCTACTGAAGGACTGAGAATTATCCTGCTTCATGTCTGCTTTCATCACTTTATTTTTTCAATAAATGAAGTTGGCTAAGTTCCAGAAAGGATTACAATAATAGTCCTTATGAAACTGGATCGGATACTTTTGAACATTGCGTACATGCTGTTGATTTTTCCAGACTATTTTTCCTCCTGCACTGCTGTTTCATCTCTTGGGTCAGTGCAACTCCCAAGCTCCTCCACCCTCTTCTCCGATCATTGGTTGGCTTGGAACTTGATCCTGAAAGTTTCTTCCACTATTACTCATTTTTAGCTCTGGTCCGAGCCTTAGGATTAATCTCCAATATCAGCCCAGTGGCAGAGGGTGATGTATTCCTTATACACCTCAAACTTATGCATTAGTCTGGCTCCCTCTTAATCCAGAGTGACTCCCAGTCCCCCCCTGGAGGGTTTTCACACACAGATGGATTTGATTTTGGTGCTACTCAGGTGCAGAGTTTCTGCAAGTGCTTGACTGAGGAGAAAAGCCACATGTATAATGAAAATATCCTTAAAAGATTTTGAGATCACAGCACCACCAAATACTCTCCATTACATGATATCATGGTCTCATTCTGAACCCACAGAGGGAAAAAATCACAACTAAAATCTCTTTGACATCTCAAATGTTTTGCCTAGTCAGCAAATGGAGACTTTGCCTACAACTCATGGTAGATTTTTATTTTAAGCCCCTGGTAATCTCACATATGTCTCCTCTAAAGAGTATCTTAATATCTCATTTGTTTCTCTTATGAGATTAAACTGAGACCAGAAGGAGATTGTTGCTAACATCTCCTACTGCTCAGATTTTTTCTCCCGAGAAACATACCACAGTATTTTCTCATATGTGTCTCTTCTAAAGTTCAAGATCTCAACAAATTCTCAATTTTCCTCATGAGAAAAAGGTATTAGAAATTTTTCAGTTGTTTTCTCCAGAGTTTATTTCTTTTAGGAAAAGATCTCAACAATGTCTCAATCTGTGCTCAGTGTTGCCAAGATACCAACGTCTGGAATTAAAAGTCAGAGATATTGATATAAAGTCAAACATTTCTCATTAAAAACACCAAATCTAAACAATCCACATAACTTTAGTATTTTACTAAAGTTGTCTCATTTGTGTATATTTGTATATCTCAAGAAATTTATGAGAAACATCTGAGACAAAGTTATTTGTATGATTTACAGCCAGATCCGGGCCGTATCTAGATCAGATGGTGGACCTGCGCCTAGACACGACCACAATGCATCCCTGAAGTGTCAGCAGAGATTGTGTCATCTAGACTCTCCCTTGTGAAGGCCTCATCGACACGACAGCCATCGGCACTGATCCTCAACAAACCCATCTCCATATCCGCGTGACTCCGATCTTCAACCAGATGGAACTGGATAAATATTCTGAATGTTCTGATCCAATCTGACTTCTGGGTCATAATCATAATTATACACTGTTCGTTCATTGGCCAGAGGAGAACTAAAAAAGCGCTATATAAATAAGGGTGACTTGACTTGAAACATAACTGAGAACTTCACTAAGTATAAAAGAGCAAACTGTGAGCAATAAAAAAACCTCTAAGATCACTGTTGTCTTTCCTGTCAGTGACGGCCATTATTTCTGCCTTCTTCATCACTTATAAAATAAATTCTACTCATTATGAGTTAATCGCTTCCCTAATTCTGGAAAAGGACGAAGTGTCTGAGTTCATCCATGGACTCCTCCACTCCCCTCACTCTATGTCAGAGAGAGAAACCTGATCATGGAGGTTTTCCTGCTTTCCCTAAATCTTCATTCCTGCTGTAAACTGATGACCTGGAAAGAGAGTGTGGATTCCTCATTGGCTACTCTAAGAAAGAAGAGGCTGATGGTACCCAGAGACACACTCTTGGCTCGGTCTTTCGATGCATCAACAAGTTCCCACAAGTCCTTGTAGCTATCTGACACCATAGCTATGGAATAGTTGCAATTCTGCAGTCTTTAGGGAGTCCGCATATTCAACATGACACCCCCACAGAGCGCTCCAACGTGCTCAGCATGCTCGCCAAGCAGCAAGTGGTCATCCGCATGTTGACCGTGTGTATTAGAGCTGGGTCATACTCAACGTCACTTGTTGGTGTTGCTAATTGTTAATAAATGTCATCCTCATTGTGAGTAATACTTCAATGTGGGCTACATCATAATAGGTCAAGCTGAAGGAAATGAGATGGAAACAGATCGACTCCCAGCCTCAGCCTGTCCACTGTCCATTAAGTCACCTATCTGGTGCATGTTTTACATGAAACACAAAACTGACAAGCAATGCTCAAATCAGCAGTTCCAATCTGATTGGTTGGCTATACACTTCTTCCACAAGTAAGGGCACATTTGTCTCTATTATTGTTATAATTATTAGTAGTAGTTGTAGTAGTAGTAGAAGTAGTAGTAATAATAGTTGTAGTAGTTTGCTAAGAAACAGTACAGTAAAGTCATGACATGACGTGACGTGAGTGCTTATTGATATAATGAGCATTTCGATGCGAAATTAATCAATGGATTTTACTCCGTCTAAAGGGGTGGTAAAACACATTTTTTCAAAGGCTTGATTGTGTTTGTGGGGTGCACTGTAACATGTGTTCATTCTTCGTTTTTAAAAAATTGCATTATTTTTCATATATTTTACCTTTATTCTAGACTTCTCTGTCCCTCCTTGTAAAAACGGTCTGATGGTTTCCGGCTTCTATGAAGCCAGTTCCTCAAAACTACGCAATGGGCTCAGATTGGTTAGCTGGCCCAGTGTGTTGTGATTCGCTAACCGCCTAGTGCACGTTTTCCGGAAACGTCGCGCCCCGTACCTTTACCGGTAGCCTAGTTTGTGCTTTGGTGTATTATAAACGATGGCGTCAATAAAACCATACCAATTTGAGCCCGAATCAAACCCAGAGAACGTTAGTGAAGATGATCGAGCAGAACCTGTTCAAGAACGGCTGTTAAACGACGTTTCAGAAAGGTTTGTTTTTTGTTGTCTAATTACCTTTTAGATACGCTGTTATTTAATTGTACTAATTATTATAGTATTACAAAAAAATAAGCTTCATAAACAAGAATATCATACAGTATAATCTGTATAATCGTTCTAACAAATTATACTACAGTCCTCAAAGGGATTTTTTTTTTTTTAGTAAAGACCTATAGTGATCGTTACTGACTGTATGGCACGGTTACTTAGCATGCCTGTAGATAAACAAGCGATAAACAATACATAAAAGCTCTAATCAAAGAATAATTTACTCTAATTCCAAGTTCGCTGTTGAGATTTAAAAAAAGTTTGAAACGTTAAGTGTTTGTCGGATAACGTTAAGTATGAATGAGCATTTAACAAGCTGGTTTGCAGAGCCAAACAGCGTTGTCATTTGTTTACTTCCTTGCTACAATGTACAATTAACAATTGTAACAATTGCAATCCGGGCACTAATGAAAATAACAGCGTTTCGACGACATTGTGGCGGCAACAACACTCCTATACCACAATAACTCTTCTCCAACGCAATATAAAATGGCCTCGCCCCCCTTATTTAGTATTCTCGGAGGAGGGGTTTATTGGGGTTTGCTGACATCAGCAACCCTGAAGGAATGTCGTGTAGTCCCTACCGGCTCTTTGCTGTAGTCCTTAGAAATTGATTTCTTTAAAAGCAAATATCTCCGTTTGCTTTGAACTTTGAGCGCTGTAACTTTGCAGATGTTGTTTATGCTCAAACAGCAACATTACACACTAGCTATAGTTAGAAAAGTGAAATCGTGTTTTACCACCCCTTTAACAGATTACCCTTCTGATTGGTCAATAGCGATATTCAGCAGTCAAATATTTATGAATGATCACCCCTCACCTCTCAGTGTTTTATTACCACTATAAAATGCAGAGTGTCACTCTGCAGTCTTCCTTTTATAAAAGTTACAGATTTAAATATGGTCTTGAAGGACGTCAGTTTTACTTTTATGGTGACCAGAAAACTTATATAGAAGATTTGAAGCTCAGATTCGATTAGAATGTAATAATGGTGTTTTTGTATAAGTGGGAAATAATTACAATTAAGAAAAGAATATAATTTCAATTCAGATTAATATTTCTTGCCCAGACATTTATTTATTTGTTTATTTAGGAAGCAGCTGTGTAATAAGTGGCATACTTACAAAATAAACTTCTTTGGGGCAATATAAGACCCATTTGTGTAGTAGGCCTACTTTTCCACAAACAAAACTTCTAATCCCAATGTATAGACATTTTCCCATACATTATATGTATTCTCACATGCCTCTATTTTAATTAATTTCCTTCACACCAGCCTATTGTTTAAAACTTAGGTTATGCCATAAACATAACCTATAAGCAAAGGTAACTGTGGTTGGTAGTGTCATGTTAGTCAGACTGTCTCTTCCCATCTAAGTGGGCAGTTTTTGCCCAAAATAACCTGCAATGTGGACCAGATTTTATGCTGTTTGTCAACAACAAAATGGATGTAACCAAATATTAGGGGCATCCAAAGGTAAAAAGTCTATAAACATCTATAATTTTCAGCAACTACTACATGCTAATCCTGTTCACTACACTACAGTATATTAATAAATGAGTGAATAAATACAGGCTTTTACAAAAGCCCTGAAGGTTAATGTATAGCACTGCTG
This sequence comes from Gila orcuttii, assembly GCA_026230005.1. Lineage (NCBI taxonomy): Eukaryota > Metazoa > Chordata > Actinopteri > Cypriniformes > Leuciscidae > Gila > Gila orcuttii. The sequence goes on along the minus strand of JAPDVR010000019.1, from coordinate 35,142,536 downwards.
ACTACTCCCACCTGTCTGTTTAAGGCTTGATTTATTTCTTACACGACAGGAGCGACTCTTATTTTGACTGATCTTCCTGGCGCTGCTGGGGTCAGTATCAAAAAACAACCTCCCGCTGCAACGGGCCCAGTTACCCTCCAGTACTCCAAACATTTGTGGATTAATTTCAGTTGTCCTCGTATCACAAAGCATTTTAAATTAAAACAAGGCCTCTAGCCTTGACCATGTCTCCCACCCAACCTTCTATTCCCCCTCGAAAGGACCCCCCACTGTTGTTTATTTCTTTTGGATTTTTATTTATATCACCGCATACTATAGGAGGTGAAGCTCACAAGGCAGAAGATATCCCGCGCATACTGGGAAACAGCTGCACCGTGAACAGAGAGCCACATGTGCCCTCCATGAAGCGCAACCGTCATTGCGCGATCACCGTGATCAAACATGACGTCAAAGAGCAGGTGCTAATGGAAGCCAGTTATTGGGGTAAGTGGCAGATTGTGAAGCGATCGAGGTGATGATGGCACAGCAAGTATGCGCCCCTGTGAATAACTCTTAGGGTAATTAATGAGGGGAGGCTGGCATCCCCTTACAAACTGGTAGCTTGAACCACATTCTAACACCTACTCCCTCTTGCATCTCTCCTGCACGCTTCTGTCCAATAGTATCTGCATTTTGATTGAAGTAGCTCTATTAACCCTGTAAAGCCTGCCTGTTTGTTTGTCGTTTCATTGGAACAGTTTATAAAGCGATAGACAAAGAAATTGTATAGTATCATATTTGATACATCAGATTTTAAGGCTCATATAATATGATATAGTGAGAATATGAAGCTCATACTTGAGGAGAAAAAAACATCTCAGTTTTATTCAGAGACCCAAAATGAGCAAAAATGTTAAATTTGCTAAAAAAAATATTAAATTCTGATAGCATGCAATGTAAATCAATGTGATCTCACAGTATAGCAGACTACTTACATAAAATGCATATAAATATCAGTTGTCACCCTATAGTTCCCAACAAGTCTTAGTAAGATGATAATTAAATGCTTAGTGTTTTTTTTATTTTTTATTATTGTGTGGGCAAAATATATAAATGGAATGCAATACAATGATGATTGAGAGATAATAATAATAATTGTTCTTCAAAAGCATGATGTATCATTTTTAATACTCACATTTTAACATGATTTTCTCTTTAAAAAAAATATGTATGGATAATTTAGAAAACATAAGTGGCTTCAGTAAATGTTAATCTTGAAATATTACTAACAATATAAAAGTTATTAGTATAAAAGATTTCACATCAAAAAGACAAGTGCCCCTATTATGCTACTTTAAAGGCTTCTAAATTTGTTTTGCCGTTTTCCTGCAACAGGTTTACATGCATCAAATGTCAAAAACTGATTGGTCAGATCAGCCAGTCTGTTGTGATCGGTCTACCGCTTACAGCGCATGTCGGAAACAAAACGAGTTTGAGTCCGATGATGAAATATTGGAAGAACTACTTACTCAACCCGAACCTCCATCGCAAAGATGACTTAAGCAGGACATTTATCAGTGATACGCTACTCAGTTTGGCGTTCATCATGAGATGTTGCAACTAATTCCTCACCATCAGCATTAACAAGTGTATGTCCATCAACAAACCAATGTGTATATTTCTAATTTATTGCAGTGGACATGTGGGAACTGCATCATTAACTTTATCATAACAACTCAAATGCTAGACGAGCACTAACATGCATGACTGATGTAACATTAAAGTTTGTAAAACAAATCTTGCTCCATCATTATTGGATTTAATGTTCTAGCTTCATACATAATTTTTTTATCAACACTTAAATGTGGGTAAGTTTCATAAAAAAGCAAAAATTTTAGCAAAAAGCTGAGAAAATCACGTTTTTGTCAAAGACTACGTCTGGATAGGATTCAGAATGAAGATCAAAACATATATGGAGTAGATCAAGTCCATCAACACCCCCAAAGTTTGCGCAGTCCAATGCCTCATCCTGGGTCGACATTTTATACGGTAACATTAGGCAGTTTTGATTATATGCAGTTTAATGTTGATTATCGCTTTATTTTACATACTGTATGGATCTGCTTACATACGCTATCACTTGTTTCTGCTTTGTATGTCTTTTTATCTGGAGATTCTGTACTCTTTCAGAAGATGCCTAATAGCGCCCCCTACCGTATAACAGTGAAAACACGGAATTCCGTCAATGGCGGGGAAGCGTTGTCTCATAAATGACGGAAATATCTGTCGATGGTGAGAAAAGTTTAAAATTATATGTATGTATATAAGGTATATTATATGTAGGCACCAATGTTGAATAAATTAATATTAGTCATATATAAAATAAAAATTATTCTCTTAGGTAAAGTGGTTCATTATTAAAGTTTGCCAAGCAAGTTTGTAACATCTGGTCTAATAAAATGTGTGCGTTGGCAATTTTACTTTTAGAACAGCTCTTCCAACCAGGTTTTAGAGCTAGACCTATCTATTTTACAATTAATTATTTTATTATACACTCTCTTTACTACACTCTTTCTTTCTGGATCTATATATGGATTAACCAAGTTTCAAACGAGGTAACATGTGCGGAAATGTCACACTTTGAGTTGAGTTGAGTTGAACTTTATTGTCCATTCTGTTTGTCACAGAGCGGAAATTTATCTTTGACACTGGTGACATAAATACATCCACATTTACTGTTTAAAAACACATTGAACATTGCACATTAACAACGCTAATACAAAATATAACCTAAATACTAAAATTATACAATTAAACACCATTTCAAAGAGGGAAACGCTACAGCACATGCTATGAAATCAGGCGTTCTATTGTTCTTTAAATGTCTTAAAAGGATGAGCTACAGGAGGAAGGATTTGGAAAGAGCTGTTACAATAGGACCCTCCTTATTACATGGAAGACTGATGGAATGTTAGATTTTCAAGATCTCTGTGCTTAAGTAGTTTCCTGTTTTGGGTACAAAGACCAGCCTGGACCATTTCATCTGAATCAAATGCTGGTTCAAGCCCAGCTTGTGCCTCACCAGTCAAAAAAATCAGCATGTATTTCATAAAAAAATCTGCCAAACTCACTGGCCAGGTTTCTGTTTGCTTGAGTTTGACATGCGTTGTTCATTAGGACATGATTCTCGGAATCAATCTTATTTTACAGCACAATTCAGGTCGGCAGGACACGCTCCGTAACATATTGCTCCCAGAAGGTCCTTCTCCTTTGACATCTAGCGCAAATGTAATCCCGGGAGTGTCTTTTTAAATTTCTCATTGGTGACATGTCTCTCTGATGACATATGCATCCACTTTTAGATTGCATTCATCATTATGGTACTAAATAAAAACCAAATGTCTCAGAGACTGCGATAAAATCTATTTTCATGACTCCAGGAGAGTGTTGTATTACATGTTTTTCCCCCTGCTTGCTTGCTCTCTAGTCTTCCCTCTTTCTTTGGATGTAGTAATGGGATCATTTATACACATACAGTTTGCTCTTAAGCGGCTGGCGGATCAAAGGTAATTACGTGACAGCGCTGGGCCTCAATGCAGCAGGGCCCAGTCCATTCAGCTCCACGTTCCCACGCATTCCTATAGCAGAAATGTCGAGTTTATTTGTGAAATGTGGTCAGTGCCTCTGTCAGATACATTATTTAATCAGGCGGCTGTTTGATTCAGTGATAATTGATTACGTGTTTTCTTACTCGGTTTAGGAACTAGGAATACGGACAATAAACAGACTTTTTAAAAAGCTAATATTTTGCAAATCGGGTATTTATTTAAAAAGGCAAATCCTGCCAAGAGTTTGATTATTTGTATGATCAAAAAGCCATTTTACCACATTGCTTCATTCACCAGCCTTTCATGATGGGCCACATTTAAATAAATATGAAAAAAGGGCCTGAATGTAAAAATCACAAACAGATGGGCTGCTCCAGTGAAAATCACACTCTTTAAAACGCCCATGTGCTGGCCAGCACAATATGAATGTGATTTTTAATTGCTAGTGACTGGGACTCGTGGTTTCCTCTCTAGGTGATCTCAATTAAGGCCATTCAGGAAACAGTGAGAAATTGTGGAAGGAAAAGAGTTTGACTGTATGCACACTTAGTGCTGGAGCAACAAAATGTCATTTTGTATCTGATTGCAGATTTCTGTTTCTTGTTTTGTTTTGTTTTTTCCATCAAAGTCCCCTACTGCTAAAAACAATCTGTCCAGAGATTGAAATCAAATCCCTTGCTTCGGAAAAGTTCAAAAACTGGTCTGCAAGTCCAGCATAATCAGAGCTCTATGGGAGCAAGTATTTGGTTTCAGGAAACTTTGGCATATTCGTGATGCTGAATGTCCACACTCCCAGTAAATAAGAATAACAACTATACAAGCACCCAAACAAGCTAAAAGGAGCACCGATTTTCAAGCAAATGAGCACTTTAGTCCATTTGGTGAAGTGCACTAAACACAAACAGCAGTTATGTCTGTATCGCCAGTCATATAAAAAAAAAAAAACTAAATACATGCATGATGAAGTTTTTTTTTGTTGTTTCCATCCACACTAAATAAATCAAATTTATATGGTTACACATTGTTGCAGTGGTCCACTTTAGACATTCTAAATATGAGTAACTTTGCAACTACATGTCAATTTACTCTCAGTAGAGTATTAGTAGACTGTTCAGTTAGGGTTAGGTGTGAGAGTTCAGGTTAGTAGAATAAGTTGACATGTACAGTGGGTGCAAAGATACATATAGTCAGTAAAATGTCTGTTGGGGAGCATCAAAATAAAGTGTTTGCAGATATTAAGCAGATAGTCTAATACTCTAATGTACTGTATGTTGCAAAGTTACTTATGTTTAGTAGAATGTCTCAAGTGGATCATCAAAATAAAGTCTTATTTATTTGATTATTTAATTTTAAAAAATGAAGAGGAAGTGACATTATTTTAAGTTTTCAGAGGAACCAAATTGGTTTTACTCTCATATGACATGCATAATTGTTAATTCCATGATGGATATGATTCAGCAAACAAATCCACCCTGTCACATTAAAATGGACAGAGAAATAGGAGGAAATAGTGCCTTATAAAAAAAATTAAGTTTACAGAAAAAAATATAAACGTCACCATATAGAATTTCTGTACCACAAAGAAATTGAAGTAATGTATTTCCTCACTGAGAATTTGACAGTAGATCATAGGTCTTCAATCCTGCTCCTGGAGGGCCGCTGTCCTGCAGAGTTTAGTTCCAACCCTAATCAAACACACCTGTATCAGCTCATCAAGCTCTTCAGGATCGCTTGAATATACAAAGGCAGGTGTGCTGAAGCAGGTTGGAACTAAACTCTGCAGGACAGTGGCCCTCCAGGAGCAGGATTGAAGACCTCTGCAGTAGATAGTGGCATCAATTATATTACTGCACTTGTTTATTTTAAAATATTTACTGTAATATAATTGTGTTAATGCATAGATAACACAATTACGATTTATGTATCATGTGTTCAGAATTTGTTATACTCAACAGAAAGGCCAAGAAGAGTGCATAATTGACCATGAAAGTGAAGATGCACACAGCTTTTAAGAGCAACATTAAAGAACAAATGATAATGATTCCCTCAGTTTGAGTATGGAAAGTCGCAGCATTCTGCATGTTTTAATAGTACTCCAGATGGAAACAGTTCATACTATCGATGTCTCTCCAATCCTCCCTTAAGCGTAACTCAATCAATCCCTTCACTGTCAGGACCCATGAGAGCGAAAGGCTGCATACTAACATGCTCTCCAACAACACTCACTGTGTACGTTCCCATAGTCTGTGTAAAACAGAGCACTCCTGTGTTAACAGCGCATGCTCGAGCCATGTTCCCGATGGCACCACATTAATTCACTTTCATGGTTATTTACAGGTCAGGGATGACGTGTAAACGAGCTAGAGTGTGTCTTTAGTCGTGAGGCTGAACTCCAGGCCTGGCTGCATGGTAAATAATGAGCTCCCATGGGTCATAGCTGTGCTGCCCTGGAGTCCATGTCCCCAAACTGCGGGCTCCTCATTACCTTACCAACAACCAATTCAACAACTTGCCTGGTGCGATTGTTGAGGTAAGCCGAGGCTTAGCAGCTCTGAGGGTAAAGGCTTCTAATCCAGCACTAAGAGCTGACGGTAGACGTGACGGTTTCTGGCATTTAAAAATTTCATTGTGTTACCGTCGCACTGAGGTAAAATATATACGGTCTAACAGCATAATTGCCAAATTCCCCCCATAGCCTATTTCTGAATGGGCTGACAGCTTTGCTTGGATGAAAACAGATAATTTGACAACTGCGACATTTTCCCCAAACTGTTATATTGCATGTATGGCTATGAATTTAAATAAACTTGCAATAAAGTAAACATTTCACATAAAAATCAAACTCTTAACACTGAATATATATGTAATTAACATCACTGGTTCTTAACCGGGGGTCTCAATAAACATCTAAGGATGCTGCAAATATCATTTGAAATCAGGATTGTTACAGTAAAATTATTTGACAATTAGACCTTTTCAATCTGGGATTTTTCACTCGTTTTATTGTCAACCAAGTAAAAAGTAAAGTATGGAATGCACTACATGACTTTTAAAAACTAAACATCTTTTAAAACACTACGCTTGCCAATTTTGTAAATGGTAACAGAGGATCAGGATCATACATTAAAAAGTTGTTGAAGTCCTTGCAACAAACAACCACACAGAAACATGTACCTCTTTGCTAGGAGACGCATGACAAATGAAAACAATATGTCTAAAATTGGCTCAAAATATCAAACATGTTTTGTATCCACAGTCTGCGTGGGTTCATAGTCTGAAGCTAAAAAATCTGTCTGTGCCCTTCATGCACTGTAGGGCTTTTCACACTTTGCTTGACCCCTGGTTGTCTTTTTTTTTTTTAAACCCCGCTAGTAATATAGAAACCATGTTAGCAACGCTTTTTACCAGAGATGTAAAGAGTACCTAAAAACAATACTTGAGTAAAAGTACAGATACCTTAAATGATGACAGAATTTTAATTTTTATGTGAACTATTCCTTTAAACGTCTACAAACGCTAAAGTCTCAGTTGAGCTAAAAATAAATCAAATGATCTTCATTCACCCGCATGAGCAGAAGCGCTTTAGTTTCACTATCTGTTCAATTTGACAACAGTTTTTGACATCTGAATGAAAGGCATAACGGATGATCAAACAGAATCCTTTTTGCTCTTAAAAACACAAGACGCGCATAATAGTAACCAACTGCAGAGCCGCAGCGCATATTTAAATAGAAAAACTATTAAAAAGCTTACTGTAAACAGCGCTTAGTAATCATGTTATTTTCATAAGTCTTTACGATTGGCTCACCGAGAGAGTTATATTTAACTACGAGTCGTCTTTGGAAGGGAAGAGAAGATCCTCTGTTGCTGGAATTACGGTACTTCAAGCGACCATAGCTTCCCGCGGCTGGCCATTTTCCTCTTAAAACAAAAAGCTGTTTTAACGGCTGGTATTGGGTGGTGAGTGCAGCACTCGGGCTTGCAGTTTCCCCGTGTCTCTGCCGTGGTGGTCCCTTTGTGCCTCGGCACGCTAAAGAGTATTTTTTTCTCCCTTCTAAAAGAGCAACACGGGTGTTTCGCGTCCTTTTCAGGATGTCGTTTCACCCGTGCGTTTCTGGATGCGGTCGACTTCTCCCTCAGGAAGATGGTCATAAACTCTGCCTCTCGTGTTTGGGCTTAGGGCAAGCTGAGGCAGCGTTTGTGAACGAGTTATGTTCTCATTGCGGGAACATGACTCGCGTTCGAGACTGTAATGCTGCGTTCGAGACTGAGATCCCTGAAACATGGGGGAGTCCCTTCAGAGAATCCCCGATCTAGTGCGTCTGCCGGTTCAGTTCGGCAGACGGCTTCTTCGGTGATTCCTGTTGGTGAGCGGATGAGGGTTACCGTGCAGAACGTCCCGTCTGGTGAAAGATCCTCACGGGCTTCTCACGCCTCTAGTAGCTCGTTGCCATCTGGTGTCCCGGTGGAGCTTCCGGCACCGCCTCGTGCGGTCCCGTTTGTCTCCTTTGGGGCGCCGCCTGAGGATCAGATGTCGATCGCGGCATCGGAGGAAGAGCGGTCGTCTTCTGGTGACGACTCAGCGGGTCTACCCCCTTCGGGTGTGGTGGCTGCGGCTGAGCCGGATCCGGAAATGGCCGCTATGCTCAAAAGGGCAGCTGCGAATGTCGGGCTCGTCTGGAACCCTCCACCGGGCCCGAACCTTCACGGCTGGATGATTGGTGTCTTGGAGCAGGCCATGCTGTTGCCCTGCGGCCTGCTCCAGTACCATTCTTCCCTGAAGTGCATGAGGAGCTGAGGAAGTCTTGGCTGGCTCCCCTTGCGACTAGACGTAGACAACCTCGCTCCTCCTTCCTCACCACCCTTGACGGCGGAGCGGCGCACGGGTACGAGGGAATCCCCCCAGTGGAGCGGTCGGTTGCGATGCAATTGTGTCCTAAGACCGCTTCCTCCTGGCGGGGTTCCCCTTCACTCCCCTCCCGCGCCTGTAGGTTTTCCTCTGGTCTGACCAGGGATGCCTACATGGCGTGTGGAGACGCCGCTTCCGCCCTGCATGCCATGGCGCTGCTGCAGGTCCACCAGGCCAAGGCACTCCATGACATGCAGGGGGGTGGTCTCGACCCAGGTCTGCTGCAGGAGCTGCGTGCGGCGACGGACCTCGCCCTCCGGGCGACGAAAGTCACCGCACGTTCCCTGGGTCGAGCGATGTCCACCTTGGTGGTCCAGGAACGCCACCTGTGGCTCACCCTTGCGGATATGCGGGAAGCAGAGAAGAACAAACTTCTCAACTTCCCCATATCCCAAGGGGGCCTCTTCGGCGACGCTGTGGAGAGCCTCGCCCAAGAGTTCTCCACCGCCCAGAAGCAGTCGGAGGCGATACGGCACGTCCTGCACAGGAGGCGGACTGCTGCTGGTCCGTCCTCTGTGGCCGTAGAGCCTCAGGCTGCTCGTCGCCGAGGTCGCCCTCCAGCGGCCGCTCCTCCTTCAGGGCAGCAGTCTAACCCTGGAGGACGGAGGTCGGGTCGTAAGAGGGCGGCCAAACCCGCTCAAACGCCTCCTGCTCCTTCCCGTAAAAAGAAGGGCGGGAAGCGTCCCTGAGACGGCCGACCTGGTGGAGGTTCCGGATGCTGCTCTTCGGGAGGGTGCCCCTGCACTCCTCCTTCCCCCCGGGGAGGGCCGGGCAGAAAATCTTTCTTTCAGTTTTCTTTCTGTTCCGCCGCTGGCCACTCGGTCAGCGGTACCCACATTTTCAAAAAAAGAGCAGTTTCTTCTTCCTCCTCCAGGTCATCCACGGCCGAGACTGGTAGGCACACAGTCTCCCCCGCCCAAGAGGGCCAGGACGGCATTGGTGCCGCCCCCGAGCGGTTACAACCCCGTTTCCCTCTTCCCAGTTTGCGGATAGCAGTGACGCAGCCCCAGCTGCGTCGCTCCGGTCTGCGGCTGGGCCCGGAGGCACAGAGACCAGCACACGAGGAGTCAGGGCCTCGTTCCTCGTCTCTCCCCCTCCCCTCGCCACCGGGCAGTCCGCAGCAGAACGCCCACGAGCCTTCTCTGCCGTCTGTCCCTCGGTGGAAGCAGGTTGGTGTCAGGCGCACCCAGACCCCGCTCTCGGTCGCTACAACGCCACCAGAGCCGGGTCCCTGTCTTCCACCTCGCTGCCCCTCCGCGGGTACGCCGGTGGTTCAGGTGGGTTCCTTGGGACGGTTTCTAGAAGCCTGGCTAGCGCTTCCGGGTCCGTCCCGATGGCTCATCCGCACCGTCCAGTTCGGCTATGCAATTCAGTTTGCACGCCGGCCTCCCAAGTTCAGGGGCGTCCACTTCACCCGTGTACGGTCGGTGGACGCCCCTGTCTTGAGGAAAGAGATCGTTGTCCTGCTGGCGAAGGACGCGATCGAGCCGGTCCCTCCTGCCGAGATGAGGTCTGGGTTTTACAGCCCCTATTTCATTGTACCCAAGAAAGGCGGTGGGTTACGGCCAATCCTGGACCTGCGTGTTTTGAATCGGGCCCTGCACAAACTCCCGTTCAAAATGCTCACGCAGAAGCGCATTTTCGAGTGCATCCGTCCCCAGGATTGGTTTGCAGCGATCGACCTGAAGGACGCGTACTTTCACGTCTCGATTCTTCCTTTCGTTTCTTCGGTTTGCTTTCGAGGGTCGAGCGTATCAGTACAAGGTCCTACCCTTCGGGCTGGCCCTGTCGCCTCGTGTCTTCACGAAAGTCGCGGAGGCGGCCATTGTTCCCATGAGAGAACAAGGCGTTCGCATTCTCAACTCTCTCGACGACTGGCTCATTCTAGCTCACTCGCAAGATGTGTTGTGCGATCACAGGGACATGGTGCTCCGGCACCTCAGCCAGTTGGGTCTTCAGGTCAACTGGGACAAGAGCAAACTCTGCCCCGTGTAGAGGATCTCTTATCTCGGTATGGAGCTGGACTCGGTCGCCCAGACTACGTGCCTCACGGAGGAACGTGTCCAGTCAGTGCTCACCTGCCTCAGGTCTTTTCGAGGCAGGACAGCGGTCCCACTGAAACAATTTCAGAGGCTCCTGGGGCATATGGCAGCCGCAGTAACGCCACTCGGCTTGTTACAAATGAGACCGCTTCAGCGCTGGCTTCACAATCGAGTCCCGAGATGGGCGTGGCACAGCGGCATGTTCCGGGTCAAAATGACCCCGCACTGTCGCCAAACCTTCTCCCTGTGGTCGGATCCTGCATTTCTACGGGCCGGAGTGCCCCTAGTCCAGGTTTCCAGGCATGCTGTGGTTTTCACGGATGCCTCTGCCACCGGGTGGGGGGCCACGTACAAAGGTCATGCAGTTTCAGGTCTGTGGACGGGGCCTCAACTGCATTGGCACATCAACTGCCTAGAGTTGCAAGCAGTACGTCTAGCCCTGCGTCGCCTCAAGGGGTTTCTCAGAAACAGGCACGTACTGGTCTGTACGGACAGCACTGCGACCGTTGCGTACATCAACCATCAAGGTGGTCTACGCTCCCGACGCATGTCGCGACTCACCTCCCACCTCCTCCTATGGAGTCAGAAGCATCTGAGGTCGCTTTGTGCCGTTCACATTCCAGGGGAGCTCAACTGTGTGGCAGACGAGCTCTCACGTTTGCCTCCCCTGCCAGGAGAATGGTGACTCCATCCCCAGGCGGTCAAGCTGATTTGGAGTGTCTTCGGAGTCGCACAGGTAGATCTGTTTGCGTCTCCAGACACGACCCATTGCCAGTGGTTTTACTCCCTGACCGAGGGAACCCTCGGCACGGACGCCCTGGCTCACAGCTGGCCCCGGGACCTGCGCAAGTATGCGTTTCCCCCAGTGAGCCTTCTTGCACAGACTCTGTGCAAGGTCAGGGAGGATGAGGAGCAGGTCCTTCTAGTGGCGCCGTATTGGCCCACCAGGACTTGGTTCACGGAACTCATGCTCGTCGCGACAGCCCCTCCTTGGCCGATCCCTCTGAGGAAGGACCTTCTTTCTCAGAGACGGGGCACTCTATGGCACCCGCGTCCAGACCTCTGGAAACTCCATGTCTGGTCCCTGGACGGGACGTGGAGGTTCTAGGTGGTCTACCACAGGCAGTGGTAGACACCATCACTTCTGCTAGAGCCCCTCTACGAGGCGCCTCTATGCATTGAAGTGGAACCTGTTCGTCGATTGGTGTTCCTCCCGTCAGGAGGACCCCCGGACTTGCCCGATCGCTGTTGTGCTTTCCTTCCTGCAGGATGGGTTGGAGCGGAGGCTGTCCCCCTCCACCCTCAAAGTGTATGTCGCCGCAATAGCCACGCATCATGATGTAGTGGAAGGTAAGTCCCTGGGGAAGCACGACCTGGTCATCAGATTCCTTAAGTGTGCTAGGAGGTTAAATCCACCTTGTGTTTTGCACCCTGTACCCTCTTGGGACCTGGCTCTGGTACTTAGAGCTCTTCAAAGTCCTCCCTTTGAGCCTTTGCTGACTGTAGAGCTTAATTTCCTGTCCATCAAGACAGCGCTCTTGTTAGCTTTGGCCTCTTTCAAGAGGGTCGGGGATCTGCAGGCTTTTTCGGTCGACGAATCGTGCCTAGAGTTCGGGCCGGGCCTTTCTCATGTTGTATTGAGACCCCGGCTCGGATATGTGCTCAAGGTTCCTACCACTCCCTTCGTGGACCAGGTAGTGAACCTGCAAGCGCTACCCCAGGAGGAGGCAGACCCAGCCCTAGCTTTTCTCTGTCCCGTCCGCGCTCTGCAGGTTTATATTGACAGAACGCAAAGCTTCAGAACCTCAGATCAGCTCTTTGTCTGTTACGGAGGCCAGCAGAAGGGGAAGGCCGTCTCCAAGCAGAGGTTAGCCCACTGGTTAGTGGATGCTATCACCCGAGCGTATGAGTCTCTGGGTGAGCCTTGTCCTCCCAGGTTGTGTGCTCACTCTACTAGAGGTGTTGCCGCTTCCTGGGCTTTGGCTCAAGGCGCCTCGCTGACAGACATCTGTAGAGCTGCGGGCTGGGCGACACCGAACACGTTCGCTAGGTTCTATAGCCTTCGTGTGGAACATGTTTTCTCCCGAATCCTGCCTACGCCAGTGGGTCGAGGGAATAGGTCGTGTCGGCTTGCTACGCCACTCCGCCTCACAGCGGATACGTGCGTTCTCTGCTCCATTGGCGCCCTACGTCGGTGAGCCTCGTGACTTCCTCCTTCACCCCTCTGTGCTGGGCGCGGCGGATCGCCCGGCGCCAGGTCTGCTACCTCTAGTTAGGAGTTGTTAGTAGACTGGGTGCTCCAGTGGTCTCTACTGTGACCCATGATGCCATGTGCAGTTCAGCCGTGTCTTCCCCTTGACGGACTCGTTCGTCGTCCCTGTTGAGTACGCTCCCACTTCCCTTGGATTGGGACTACCTCAGGGACTGCCATATGTTTCACTATTCCTTCGGGCTAGTACATATGTGTATTCCTGGCCTTTCTCAGTCAGGCTGGGCCTTCCGCAGCGTTATCCCTTAAGGGAACGCTTTCCCAGTGTTATCCAATATCCACTGTGCGGGTCTTGCGGAACAGCAGTGTGATTCCCGTGCTAGCTCCCGCAACTTATTGCAAGAAACTGCTGCAGGGTAGCTTAGCCGGACGCTGGAAGGGGCCAGCACCATGGCGTTTTATTAGGGATCCCAATTCGTCAGGGAACTCCCCCGACGACACGTCGGAGTTCCCAGGACGAAAGGGAACGTCTCGGTTACGTATGTAACCCTCGTTCCCTGAGTACAGGGAGCGGAGACGTGTCGTCCCTTCGCCATGTTGCTGTACCTTCGCGGAGGACTGGACACTGTTCGGCTCCTCAGCGAAAAGCATTGCGCAATGTTTACTTCCGCCTTTTATACCCGCGCTGGTAGGTGGGCTGCGGAATGCAAATCTTGCATGCCAATCTCTATTGGCTTGTTTTTAATTCTCTCGAAGGCAATTGGCTCCCTAGCGTGATCCCAATTCGTCAGGGAACTCCCCCGACGACACGTCTCCGTTCCCTGTACTCAGGGAACGAGGGTTACATACGTAACCGAGACGTTAACTATTCAAGTGTGAAAAGCCCTGTAGTGTTTTCCAGTTATAAGTCTGTTCACTTAGAGAAGTAATAGCACATCTTTTCTTGAAAAAACACAATCATTTATTGTATCATTACATCAGTAACACAAATAGTATGGGACAAGTTACCGATCAAAGTTGAATTGTGTGTGTGTGTGTGTGTGTGTGTGTGTGTGTGTGTGTGTGTGTGTGTGTGTGTGTGTGTGTGTGTGTGTGTGTGTGTGTGTGTAAGACAGTTAAGGATGCATTTATTTTGCAGCCAAAGCATTCTCTGTCCTTGTGAGAAGAAAAAAACATGGGTCTGCAACACCTGAATGCAATTCCTCAGATTGCAGATGATATAAGCAGAACATTTTCATGCCAGTGGAAATGTGAGCTCTCACCAGCTGGCCTGGCCAGACCTTAGCCTCCAAATTCTATCCATCTGTTAGCTGACTCCCAATCCGTACTTCAAGGGCTCCTTCTGGGTAGTGTGGGACACTATATGGAAAGCAGGAGAGAGACTGGCCGGCTTGAATGGTTTTGATCTGGACTGAAAGAAAAGAGAGAGAGGCATTGCACAGCCCCATCGCAATATGTATGCAGCCTGAAGTCATATCAGAATTATAATATTTATGTGATGAGCGCACATGAACCCCACCATAATGACGTAATTACGCTGCTTTCAAGTCCTCCTGGGAAGTTCCTACTTCCTACTCCTACTACTTTGGAAGTTGTAATTATAATGTGATTTAAGTACATGTGATTTTAGTCGGAATTCAATGGATTTGCTGAGCTATTTAATTTTTCTTTCTCTCCTCTTAAAATCCTCACAAACAGGAAGTTTTCAGCTCTAATGAAATAAAATAAAAAAAGCAAATATTGCACATTAAACGTGTAACTGATGCGTTTAATTCCTCTCATGCTGCCTGTCACCTCATAAACTTGATAAATTGGTATTATTACACCATCAGAAATCACCCAACATTTTATTTGACTACAATCACTTCAATACACATCAATATGTAAGACTCCCAAACCTATAATCAGGAGCTTCCCACTAGGATTAATAAACATTTGTCTCTATGTCTCCTTCACCTTGAGAGGATGGCAGGTGTAGAGAAGGTCAGCAGACCTCTGGTTATCCATAGAAGAAGACATTTGTTCTGCGGCAGCTACAGGAAAACTTTGCAGATGTTCAAACACACAGAATAAAGTGAACAAACAGAGGGTTCACCTTCCTGATTTTTGTGACAATCTGTTTCCACTGAATCTCTGTATGTTGTTACTACTGTGAAATATATTCCAGTATTGTGGCAGTGCAATGATACTTTGATTTATAACACGGTACTGAATGTTTAACAGATAACAGTATTTACATGGTAACCCATGGTATCATGCTTAACATGTAAGCGATGAAATCAGCAGTATACATGTACATATATATATGTATGTATGTATGTATTAAAATAATTAAATTAGTTCATTAGTAAGTTTGTAATTTTATCACATACATATTTTAAACAGTATTTTGCTAAATTATTGTGTCATGATCTCATAAATTAAATGTGCAATTAATAGATTAGATTAGATAGAATTGATATATAAGATTAAATTAGATAAAAATAGATTAATTTAGAAATATCGAATAGACTGCCGTTCAAAAGTTTCAGGTCAGTATGATTTTTATTCATTAGAAAATAATAATTTTATTTTGCAAGGATGAATTAAATAGATCAAAATTGAGAGTAAAGACTTTTACATTGTTACTAAAAATATATTTTATTGTAATAAATGTTATTTTGAATAGTCTATCAAAGAATGGTGAAAAAATTTTAAAGTATATTTTTTTATAAAACATAACAACTGTTTGTTTTAATATATTTTACACAAAAATATTAAGCAGCATTACCATTTACAACTGTTCTAATTATACGAAGTATTTCTTTAGCAGCTAATTTCTTGGTTTCTGAAAATAAATAAATATTTTTTTTATTATTCTTGGCCATCAGAATACTAAATTAATTTAAATATATATTTTACATCGTTTTACAATCAAATAAATGCAGCCTTAGTTATTTAGCATGAGAGACATATTTGAAAAATATAATAAAATCGTACCAACCCCACACTTTTGAACGGTAGTGTATTTTATCAAATTTTGTTTATAAAGGCTTAAAATGTGGCAGTCTGATCAAATAAGAATCAGGAAAGATATATTAATCACAAATGAATTTGAAAAAAAGATTTAACATTCCTTTCAGTTAAATCACACTAAAAAATGGAAGATCGAGCAAGATCTGTTATACTGCACATTTTGACAAACACTGCATAAGGTGCCTTGTATATACTATTTAAAGTACAAAGTAGTATGAATAGCAGTATGTTATTCTGAACGTACTGTAGCCACTGTTTGGTGAAACAAATCTCCCTAAATGTACAGTAGCTACTCAAACTCATGTGAGACAGAAAACAGGAAATGTTATGTGAGGACATGAAGACGTTCCATTCATCCATTCTGATTTACAGTCATAATAATAATAATGCTCTCTCTCTTTCGCTCTCCAATGTAATCTCATTTGTGGCGTCTGGCTGTTCCTACGTGTCAGGCCACAACAAAGCCCACTGTTTCCTATAGATTTATGACAGAAGGAGAATTTGCCATGAAAGAGCATTTCTTTCCTGACCTGGTGCTGGGAGTCAGTAAATGATGAAGTCCATGTGTGTTGGGTTGTATAGTTTTGTGTGTTTTTTTTTTCCAGTAGTGAGCAGCAGCAGAAGTGGGTTCTCCACACAAGCCAACAGTATGAACTGTGTGCACTACTT
Source organism: Gila orcuttii (assembly GCA_026230005.1). Classification (NCBI taxonomy): domain Eukaryota; kingdom Metazoa; phylum Chordata; class Actinopteri; order Cypriniformes; family Leuciscidae; genus Gila; species Gila orcuttii. The sequence continues at coordinate 35,126,105 of JAPDVR010000019.1, read as the reverse complement.
GACTTTGCTGTAGAGGCGTGACGGTGGAGGAAATGTCCATGCATTCATGACCTTGCAGTGCACACACGCACACCTATGTGTGCTCGGCTCCAAATCATCATAGAAAGTAATTTATCCTGACACTGTCGATAAAAAACTATTGTGAAATGACGGCGTTTCTATTAACTAATGTTATGTGACTGAAACATAATTTTTTCCTCTCGTGATAAGTCATTCCAATAATTATGCCAACCGATGTTGGTATGGGTTTACATATATCAGAGCCACCGCACTAGCCATATTTTTAACCGAAGGAGACGTAGGTGTGTTATCCAACATTAATGGCAGGGAAAGACCCTTATAATTGGAGCGGCACATATGAGGTGTTTTTTGGGTGTTTCTCCCTCATATCTGCTTCGAGGTCTTAATTGTGGCATTTCTTTGTGGTTTAGAATCCAGTTTTCCCGTAATTCTTTTGTCTTTTATGCGTTTAATAAAGAACTCTGTCTCGTCTTCAGGCGTCTACGTCAGGTGACCTGTAAATGCGCAAAAACTGTTTCCATTGCAGTTTTGCAAAATATTCCTTTTTTGAATTGCCTGAAAAATCACTTCATGTGTGACACGGTGTGGTGCAAGCAGAAGAAGACGAGGGAGAATAAAAAGTTCCAATGCAAACTTTTACTAACAATATAATGCAAACAGGTACAGACAGGCAGAAAGTTCACACACACTTAGATCACTGACGGAGATCAGACAAAGAACAAGGCAACACACAGGGCTTGAATACATACGGAAACAGGGAAACGAGACACAAGACTAACGAGGTAACAGGTGAGACAGATGAACTAATGAGCGTTGCCATGGAAACAAATGAGTGATGGGAAAGCAGAACAAAGGAAGACATGTGACTAATGAACATACAAACAATCACTGAGACGTGACAATGTGAGCGTAAAAACTTTTTTGCAATATATGGGAATTTTTGCGAAATATACGTTATACAGTCTCCATTGGGCGTATTTTCAAATTCGCAATTTCAATTTGCACAATTTGAAGGGTAATGGAAACGCGGCTACTGTTAGATGGATTACTGTACATAATATGGAAAATAATGTCCATGGAACAGGGATCAACAGATCGAACACTGTGTATTCAGACCAGATGTTTTCAGATGTTTCTGTCCAGCAATACAACAAAGCAACACAATCACATTTAATGTTTAATGCATATATGTGTGGAGGATGATTTTAAATTTCACTGTGGGCACAGCGTTACCCATCACAATGAGAAGAAAAAAACAAGTGACAGACCATTTTTCTTATTATTTACATAGCGCTTTAACCAATAAAGATTGCTTCAAAACACCTTCCGTTTAATAAACAGAAAAATAACAGTGATGTTAAAGTCACCATGAAATCAAAATTCACATTTTTTTATGGAATATTGCAGTATTTATTATAAATCATTTATCGGTGCACATCATTTTTTTATTTTTTTCATGTGTCCTCCGTATCTTTAATCAAAATAACTTCCCCTTCCTCTTGCAGCGACATTTCTTTTCTTCTCTGATGATGCGTTTACTGTCGCGAGGGCGGGGCAACCTGTCAGTCACATGTGACCAACCAATAGCAAATAACAATGATCCAGTTTTACTCAGATATATGTCACAATAGGGGAAAAAGACTCCTATTTTCTGTTTCTTGCCGACGTTAATGTTAAATAACAAATTACGAAATTAATTAAATGTCAGCTGAGGTCTACAGAAGATAATAGTGATAATAGCTCAAGTCAGTTCAATGTTGTTTCAATTTAGTTCAATGACAGTGTTGATGTTGGAGTTCATCGCATATAAAACAAGTTTAAAAGAGGCAATGTTGCAAAGTTAGTGTCATTATCCAGCTCGATTCAGTTCAAATGTTGTCAGTGTGTCAGAATTGTCTTTTAATCCCTTTTAAAACTTTATTTTGTGGCAACCGGTTACAATGCAGTGGTAGACACAGCATATAATAATCAGCGGGTTGGTCATCTAATAATCAGGTGAATGAAATTAAGCCTATCTTTAGGGCAATTAAGTATAAATAAGATGTAGATTAGATATAATTACTTTTTTACATTATGGTAATGAGAATGAGGGTTTTTTTCATAATGGTAATGAGAATTGCTGGGGGAAATGTGCTTAATTATAATGAAAATAATCTTAATAAAAAATTAAAAAGTAATGAGATATTATTTAAACTGTATTTATACTTAAATATTTTTTGGTGCTTTATATATATATATATATATATATATATATATATATATATATATATATATATATATAAGGTTTAAAGGGATAGTTCATCAAAAAATTACAGAATTTTCACTTTTGGATGAACCTTTAAGCTAGAGTTTTGGCAGGGAAAGATATTGAATATTAGTTATGTCCATAAATGTACACTAAAATCCATTTTAGTCTCACCTGCAGTTATAACTGCAGTAAGATCATCCAATGACCTTTCAGAAAACTACATCTAATGTTCGCTATGAAAAAAAAGGATTTGTTAGTTAACCTTTACTTCACATGTTAAAATCTAATTTAACTGGTTTTAATTTAAAATCAAAAATGTAATAATATTGCTGAATAAACCATAGATTAAGATATGGTAATAAAAGTCATTTCTAAAGGTCACATCAGATAGAAATAGCACATTAAAAGTAAAGAGTGTGCAGTAAAACTAAACTATTTGTAAGTTAACTTCTCAAGAGTGCAAAAACTGTGTCTCTATGATGTATCATTTGAGCCTCAACCAATGGCATGGAACTACCTGTTTGTCCAAACCATAAAAACCGAGGAGAACAATCATTGAGCCTTATTCATGAAACACAAGCTGAACAAATTTCTAAGTCATTAAACAACCAGTTTTAGGTTCATGACTCTACATTTCAGCAAAAGTGTATAGAATTGCTGCAGAAAGACTGCAGTTTCCAGCTAAATGAACATTATAGAGGGAATAAAACACCAACAACTTTTATGGGCAGATTATTGATTAATAAAGATGCTTTTGGAATTTAACAGATCTGGAATGTTTTTGTGGGAAAATTTTGCTAAGTCAAAATGTGCCAAGCTGATAGACTCCTTTCCAAACAGACCGAGTGCTGTAATAAAATCAAAGGGTGCTTCAACTATTAGTATGGAAGCTTGTTTCCGCCACAGAATAAAAAATTAAAAAGGTAACTGCGACTTTTTATCTCGCAATTCTGACTTTTTGTTTAAGAATTGCGTGATATAAAGTCGCAATTGTGTGTTATAAAGTCAGAATTGTGAGATATAAACTCATAATTGCGAGAAATAAACATGCATTGTGAGAATAAAAGTCACAATTATCTTTTCAAATGTTTTATTCTGTGACGAAAACAATAGTTCAGGGGTGTGCACACTTGTGTAGTTAGTGATTATAACTGTATAGTTATTATAAGTGTTTTATTTATTTTATGTTTATTCTATGAAATGTGTCACTTTGGTTTTTAGTGGCAGATTTTACATGCTGATTAAAAGTTCTGAACTGATTTATCACCAAAACTAGCTGTTTTAATAGGGGTGTGTAGACTTTTATATCCACATCCAGAGTCGCATTTTTCCAGAGAGTCTGGGTTAGTTTTAAATGTGAATATTATCGATTTTTCACAAAAATTGGTTCTGCCCGTGTTACATAAATGAGGTCCATTAATTTTACAATTCGGCTTGACGCCGCAAAAATTACACACTTCACCTTTCACGTAACAACCGCAACATGTTCGGATTTTACAGTGTTTCTAGACCTAATCGCAAACAATAATCCATGTAAAGTGTGGTGAACACAGTGCAGATACACACTCCTGCCTCAGTTTCTTGTGTGTGTGTGTGTGTGTGTGTGTGTGTGTGCGCGCGTGTGTGCGTGCATGCGTGCATGCGTGGGTGCGCGCGCGTGTGTGTGTGTGTGTGTGTGTGTGTGTGTGTGTGTGTGTGTGTGTGTGTGTGTGTGTGTGTGTGGACAGTGGCAGTGTGAGGTGGATTCCAGAGCACTCAGGGGAGCAGTTAGAGCAGTCACGCTCTCTCACAGCACCGCTGAAGCGCTCCCACTGTCTGTTTCACATTAAAGTTTACTCACATAGGACCAGAAGGCACTGCTTTATGAAGGTATAAATTACCCACATAATTACACCATATGTAGCCCTCCCAAAACAACGACAGGCTCAGATGAATATTAAACACCCTTCCAGCCCGCTGAAAGATAGATACACTGTCTGTGCGCATATTCATTATATGTGCGTCATAATGCATCATTGGTTGCGCGGTATAATATCTTATCTTAATTTACTACGTTTCATGATTCGGTAGGCTTTCATGTAAACATTACAAAGGGTGGAACAAAGGCCACCCTTCTGCTGGGCTGATATAAACAATATGATTTAATGTACACATTAGGAGTGACGAGTGATTGAGGTTCCAGATTAATACAGAATCCAAGAGAATCACTCAACAGAGTTCAAGCTTTAGCTTGTTCATGTTTGGATTGGGATTCTGAATCCAAATTTCCCAGCCAATGGAATAACAGTGTTTTTTAAACAATTTAATATTGAGGAAATAACACAGACTTTTAGATGAAAAGTGGAGCTATAAATAATGTGATGTAGGGAACAGGAAACCCACCGGTGTGCGGAATCAGAGACATGTAGGAGAAATATGAATGGGAAAAATGGTAACATTAATATGGCAACATGTCCAGACTTTCAGTTAAAACTGCCTTTTTGCACCAGGGCAAAAAAATATTCTTCTAGCCTGGTTTGAGCTAAAGAGCAAAATGTCCTCTGAGAGCAAAAAAACCCCATTGTTTTCAGATTTTTGTAAAAATTTAAATGATTTTTACATGCTTTTATAAATGCTTTAGAAAAAAGTATGAACCTCATAAAATGTTTAAACTTATATGTATGGTGTCACGTGTGTTTGCAGGAAGGCAGACGAAGAATTAAGTTCCAAAACACAAAGTTTAATAATAATATTTCACTAGGCAGGTGAATAGGCAGAAGCAAAACACACTACATGTAATAGAGGAGTGCAGGCAAGGGTGCAGCTTAAAGGCCCACTGATATGAAGTGCATTGGAACGCGCAGCTTTGTATGATGCGTTGACATAATTTCCACTAAAACAGGAAGCTAAGGCGGGACATATTGAAGGGCTCCTCCCCCTTTTTAAAATAGCCAATAGCGTTTAGTTTACCTCACAGACGGCAAGTCGTACTTGACAGCACCATGGAAGCGATTCCCGAGCGATGATGATACGTTAGATTCTAGAGAGCATTCGATTGGACAGAAGATGTGATGAGAAGCTGAAGTCCGCGGTGATGTCATAAAAATACGTGAATCCATTTTAGCTGAAGTGAGAGACTGTAAGTTTTGAATCCTTATATCTCCATAATGCAAGTTTTGTCATTGTTTTGGAACACACCAGCTTATTCATAACCTTAAGGCTAATATATTCATACTAAAAGCTAAAAAACTTTAATTTTGATTTCAGGGGGCCTTTAAAGATGGACTCAAACAAGGTAATTGTCTAATCTAACACAGCTGAAAGAAACAAATTCATAATGACGGTGACCATGGAAACGAGTGCCGGGAATACAAACAAAGAAACACAGGAACTGATGAAATACAAACTAAAAGTCTGTGGAAATTAAAAGTCCGTGAAAACTGAACATAATGGTGACATATGGAGTGAAAAATAAATTTGTAAAAACTTCTCAAGCATCTTGGTTTAAGGATGTTCAGATGTTTCTATTGGAAATCTAGACTGAACTAGATTAATAGTAGTTAATTTTCAAATAAAAATTCCCTGATAATTTACTCCCCCCATGTCATCCAAGATGTCCATGTCTTTCTTTCTTCAGTTGAGGAAAACATTCCAGGATTTTTCTCCATATAATGGACTTCAATGGCAACCAACGGTTTGCAGTTCAAATGTCAGTCTCAATGCAGTTTCAAAGGCTCGACACGATCCCAGCCAAGAAATAAGGGTCTTATCTAGCGAAACGATCGGTCATTTTCTAAACCAAATGAAAATGATGTACTTTTTAACCACAAATGCCCGTCTTGTACTATCTCTGAGATGCGACACGCATTACGTAATCACGTTGGAAAGGTTTTGAACGGCGTTTTCAAATATATCCACTTTGGAGTGCGTTTTCAAAAAGCGTAGTTTTCATTAATAAAAACGCCATCTCGGTGTGGACGGAAGGCCAAAACGGAGAGAAAAAGATGCGTTTTCAAACGAAAACGTGTTAGTGTGGACATGGCCTAAGAGAATCATTTTTGCAGAATAATTCTCTCTCTCTCTCTCTCTCTCTCTCTCTCTCTCTCTCTCTCTCTCTCTCTCTCTCTCTCTCTCTCTCTCTCTCTCTCTCTCTCTCTCACACACACACACACATTTGAGATGGCCTGCTGGTAGGGTCATTAGTTAACATCAAAGAGGCAGATGACGGCCTCCTGTGAGGTGCAGAGAAAGAGCAGAGATTGATTACAGCCACAATTAGCATGAGCAGCACCTTTAAAGGAGCTCAGCCAAGTAAGAGGAGCAGAGAAGCTAAAGCTAAACATGTTCACTTCAGCAGTAGCCATTTACAGCAGGAAGAAGTCGCTGCACAATGCCCACTGATCTTAGATGACTTTGACAAAATAATTAATAATAATTGAATAATGGCAGACATTTCTTTACCAGTTCAATTAGGATCTTGTGGAGCTTTTTAATAATTAATGTGGCCCAGATAAAGGTTTGTAAAGGTTTCTAAAAAAAAAAAAAGAAAAAAAAAAAAGAAGAAGAACAATTTTCGTATTGTTTTGTGGTGAAAAGTCACCATGAGCCAGTAATTGGGTGTTACATGGTCACTTTTGACTCTGTGGATAAAATAAACACTGTTTACACTTTTCATATATATTTTCTCACTAGTTTAATTGTTTAACATTTTTACAAGCATCTCAAGTTCCCTATCAAGGGAACACTCCTGTGTGATTGCGTCGTGAAGCACGTGTATAATCAGTCCAATGGAAGAGTGAGATGTCATAGGCGGGTGACGATATAATATTCACTGATGTTATTTAACACTTTAAATCAAAGTTTTATAATAGTTTTTAAAATTTAGTAAGTTCATGGCATTTTAAGACGTTTAATAATTAGTTCATAAGTTCAGGTATTTTAAGAAGGTGACAAGAAGGTTTACATCTACTTCCCTGTGAGACCACGCGAGATGCTAAATCTGGCATGATAATCAGGTACACTGTGTAGTTTTTTAAGTATTTTATTAGCTAAAATCAATGTCTTTATTCATAAATATGTCCTCATTGGTGTAAAATTATCTCTGCCAATGATCTGACTTATCCTCGTAAGCGAAGAATTTCTTATCTTTATTTACATTGGACGGGTAAGTCCAAGGAGGCTTCCATGTCGTTCCGCCATTTTGAAAAACTATAGCAAAGAGGGACAAAAAGCACTAGCCTACCTCAGCGTGTTTTCGTTCGGAGCCAGAGTCACGTAACTGAAACCAGCTGAAACAGACAAGGAGATCAGTGAGAGGCGCTTGTCACTGTCCCGGCAAATTTGAAAGGCTGCACTGCACGGTACTTCATAATGCAGGATCATACATACAGGAGCCACAGGAGAAACAATCCTCGTCGCCAAAAAAGCGATTGAACTTAAAAGGAAACGTGAGCAGCGAATTCAAAAAACGAGGGTAAATATCGGGATAGCTTTTCCTAGATAATAGCTTCTTGGTACATAACAGCTACCGTAGTTGCAACACGCATTTGAAAAAGCGAGGCGCTGTAGAGCACTATTCGTTTGAATGCAAAATACAATTTCACCGCTAGATGAGAGAAATTCCTACACAGTGTACCTTTAACAATATCTTGTGGTTTGTGATGCGCCACGATTTTCTAATCTTGTAGTGTGTGCAGGTTTGAGATTTGAAAGAAGAAAATCTGTGAAGATTCTCCTTATGTGCGTGATGCAACCAGATTTCACAATCGGTTAAGATTAAAAACTCCTGTAGTCTGAGCCCGGCTTTAGTGTACTAGTAGACTGTTAAGACTGGTAAGAGTTAGGGTAAGTAGCATAAGTTGACATGTACTTGCAAATTTACTTACGTATAGTCAGAAGAATGTCTGTTGGGGGAGCATCAAAATAAAGTGTTAGCAGATATTAAGCAGAAGGTCTACTGATACTCTAATGACTGGTAGTTGACATGTAGTTGCAAAGTTACTTACAGAATGCCTAAAGTGGACAAATCAAAATTGTCACCAATAAAAAAATTTAAATGTGTTTTAACAAATAAATAATTGTGCCTGTAGTTCAAGAACACCAAATTGTGTACGTATGTGCCCATTGTTAAATTATGGAATTATCGTGACAGTTAATCAACTCTTAATGTGTTATTGATGGGTTAATCCGAATTAAAATCAAGATTATGTTTTATTTGGAAAAACTGCAGAAATATGACAATGTAGGTGGTGTGGTTTAGTGGTTCAGGCTCAACTGAACACAGAACTGGCAAGGACTTGTGAAACTGCAAGTTGCAATGAGACTGCTTGACTGCAAAAAACCTGTATGTCTGGAAATGAAGTAAAATTATGTTTGCAAGATAACGGATTTGCCAGATTAAATCTTTAGTCTGAGACGCATGTTGGTTCGTAAACTAGATATCCACAACCAGAACTCTATATTCTACAGCAGACAATCTGGTTACAGTGTCTACACATATTCACAACACTACACATATCCACACGTGTTCTCTGTCCAAATTCAGAGTCTAACACTCACAGCATTATTAGTATTATTAATCTTTTTTCATGTATGTCTATTATTGTGCAACATATTTTAGATAAAACCACCCCTAAATGGCACTTAAAAACAGAACAAGCAGTGATTGTTGTTTTTGTTTTTTCAAATGTCAATCAGACAATATCTTCCTGTACACAGTAAGTGGGTGGTGGTTGTTGGTGGTTCTGGTCCAAAGCTGCAATGTGGACCAGACTTATTGTCACTAGTCAAAGGTCTGACCAGCAAGACTAAGTAATAACCAACAAAGCAAGCAAGTCAGGATTGTTTTGGAGAAAAACCTTAACTTGGAAATGGGCAAATCCACACATACACTTTCCTCATCTCCTTCAATCAGTACATTTCCTCTCTCTCTTAGCAGACCAGCGGCATGTCTCTGTGCTGACTCAACCTCTGACATTTCCACCACAGGATCCTTTGCAGTGGCCAAAACATGGGCTGAACAGCAGTGCCGGAATGTTTTGACTCCTCTTTGTTGTTTGTAATGGCACAAAGACACGCACACGCATTTCACCACTCCGAATCTGAGCTAAGATTTGTTATGGCACCTGTTTCTACTGTCTACTGTTTCATTCATAGTGGTTGTGTGCTAGTCATTCAATAAGAGAGAAAAATGAAAGACAGCGAGTAATTCAAACAAAGAACAGATGGTACTTTGATACCATGGTACTGAGAGACCACCATATTCATGTCATACTGGAGTAAGGTATTAAAAAACTGAATTACTATATCATAGTAATGTCTAAAACCCATTGTATTACCTTGGTACCAATTTAAAAAAACACGGTAATACCTTAAAGGCTACCACATAAGGGAATAAAACATGATCTCTATGTTCTAAAACATACAGCTGCCTTCCTGTTTACTACCTTAATAGGCAGTTGACTTCTATAAGGCTGCATCCAAACTGAAGTAAAACTTCCCAAGGGAATCTACTTACAAATTAATTTATTAGAGTTTGTGGGTTGCTAAGCTAACAACGAATAAATACTAACAAAAATACTCTCCCTTGTGAAAAAGTACACTGTTAACAATTTATTGTAATTTTACAGGAAATTCCTGGCAACTAATTGCAGTAAATTTACAGCAAGTAATATACAGGATTTTTACTGTTTACTGTTACAATAAAGTACTGTATTTATACAGCAGTGCTACTGTGATTATAGTAGCATTATTACAGTAAAATGCTGTAATTTATTACAATTTACTGTATATTTAATACTGTAAGTTGCCAGGAATTCCCTGTAATTTCACAGGACAGAATTACAATTTAATATTGTAATTCAATATACTGTTATCCTGTTATTTGTGAATATTACAATAAAATGCTGTAATTTTCCATATTAGCCAATTAAAAACACAACAATGGTAACCATTGTACAATTTTTGGCACCATTATGGTGAACAGTGTTGTCTTTAGTTGGGCAATTTGACTGTAGACTTCATATGTGAATTTATGGTCTTTGTAACAGTGATTACCAAAATACATAATTTGTTGCAAAGAAAGTCAGAAACAAAAGTGGTCTGGTGATAGGCGTATAGTTTACAACATAATAAAGTACAAAAAACAACCGAAAGTGGTTATTTGTTATCAATAGATTTTTTTTCAACAACATACATTTTTTTATACAGATCAGACATCAAGCTGATATTTTTTCTAAAATTGGGAATGTAATCTTTGGACACACACACAGACATCAAGAATCTACATATGAATCTCAACAATGGTGACATGCTTTATGCCGCAATACATTCTGGGAGGCTACATAGTTTAAAACTCCCAGCATGCATTGTAGCATGAAGCATGTCACCATTGTTGAGATTCATATGCTGATTCTTGATGTCTGTTTGTTTCTAAAAACAATTATAATGATTTTCAAAAAATTTCAAAAAATGTATACAAAAATCCAGAATGTCTGCCCTGTGTCAAGTAAGGTCAACGTTATTTATTAATAACTAATTACAACTTTTGGTCAGGGTCCAGGATAAGATTAGTGAATCATTCTACTTTTTGATAATGAAAACTATACCACCTGAACACCTTTGGTTTTGTTTTCCTATGTAACAAAGTAAGTGCTTTGGTAAACACTGTTACAAAGACCAAAATTTAACTTAAAATGCTAAGAGTCAAACTGGCCAACTAAATTAAACACTGATCACCATAATGGTGACCAAACATTTTAAAACGTCGAACCTCCGTTCACAGACTTATGACTGAAATAAAGTGAGTCTGGTTCGTAATAAGTGAAGCTGGTAATGCTGTTTGTGGAGTTGTTTAATCCTCCTCTGCTGAGATCTTCAGAGATTTAATGTCTTCTTTTTATCTTTATCTGATTTTAAGGCTATGACTGGATATCCATAGACTTATAAAATAGACTTCATGTTAATGTTTCATACCTGATTCTTCCTAAAATGTTTGATTCTGGTACCGTTGGCAGCCGCCGCGCAATTTCAAAATTCAAACAGCAGCGATCCCACAATGCTATGCGGTGGCTGTAAAATAATTCTTCTACAGTGTAGTTACAATAAAATTACAGGACTGTCCATACATTTCCCATCATGCATTTGCATTTACAATAAAAACATGAATACAATATGTTGTTGTAAAATTTATTGTAAAAATTACATCAATTGCTAACAGTGTATACTTTATTATTTATGGAAATAATATACTTTAAAAGAATATGCTTGAGTGCAAACTGAATGTAAAGTTTGCGGACACTTAATTGCATAATATTTGAAATTAAATGAAATTGTATTACAGTATAAAATGTATATTACATACAATTAGTTGAACTTAAGAGTTCTACTGGGCATGAAGATGCATAACTCACACAAATTGGGTAAAAGACTTGAACTTGTATAGTTCTACCAGAAAGACTTGGAGATAAGATACTGTACCATGATGCATTTTATTAACAGCCCAGCAAGCCATATATACACAATAAAGTTCTTTGGCGTAGGCCCCGTCCATAACTCGCAATCCGAGGGTACGGATTCTGCATATCCTGCCTGAAGATGAAGGCAGGGGCGCAGCCGACCCCCCCTGGGGTTATGGAAGGGACCGACCTGATGGTGGTGAAAGGATGGAGCGAAGACCTTCTTGGTGGAGGTGGGGAGGATGGTGGAAAGTGAAGCGTCAGCATCTGCGAACTCAGACGAGTGTAAGTAAGGATCTTTTATACTTCACGTATTAGAACGCGATTGGATAGATGAGAAGGTAATACATGACGTAACAATTGAGTCTTCCTGGCGGAACTTACGCTATGCTTTCATTTCTACAGGAAAGACTCGGAGATAAGATACTGTACCATGATGCATTTTATTAACAGCCCAGCAAGCCATATATACACAATAAAGTTCTTTGGCGTAGGCCCCGTCCATAACTCGCAATCCGAGGGTACGGATTCTGCATATCCTGCCTGAAGATGAAGGCAGGGGCGCAGCTGACCCCCAAAATGGGTGGAAGATAATTCCACTGGACGAAGCCCACCCCCAAAGAACATGAAAGAAAAGTTTACCCACCAGCCGTATGTTATGTGGTTCCTAAAAATAAAAGAAGAAAAGAGTTGGCAAACAGCGGTAGACATGGATGTGTCAATTCCATAGATAGTAGAGTTCCATCGATATCGTCGTGGGAACGGAACTCTACGATCTAAAAGTGGAGCATGCTTAGCTTTATATGAAAATATACTTTTCTGCTGCTGAATTTACATGAGACGTTTACGCATTTGCTGACGCTTAGAATTTATTTATTTATTTAAAAAAATTTTTTTTTGAATATATATATATATGTATAATACTTTTTTTTTCTTTTTTTCTTTTTTTTTTTGCATGTACGAAACCACGCTGAGCCGCAGAGACAAGGCCACGCTAAGCCACATAAAAACTGAGGCCGCGCTGAGCCACAGAGACAAGGCCACGCTGAGCCACATAAAGACGAGGCCACGCTGAGCCACAGAGACGAGGCCACGCTGAGCCACATAGACAAGGCTACGATGAGCCACGTATAGACGAGGCCACGCTGAGCCACATAGACAAGGCTACGATGAGCCACACATAGACGAGGCCACGCTGAGCCACAGAGACGAGGCCACGCTGAGCCACAGAGACAAGGCTACGATGAGCCACATGTAGACGAGGCCACGCTGGGCCACAGAGACGAGGCCACGCTGAGCCACATAGACAAGGCTACGATGAGCCACACATAGATGAGGCCACGCTGAGCCACAGGAGACAAGGCCACGCTGGACCACATAAAAACGAGGCCACGCTGAGCCACATAGACAAGGCCACGCAGAGCCACATAGACAAGGCCACGCAGGGCCACATAGAGACACTGTCATGCTAGCTACGCATTGATGAGGTTCGCTGAACCGCTGGGCTGCTAGTGTTGCGCATAGCGAGAAGCGCGTAGAAAGCCACCGGGCTGCGCGAAGCCGAGCCCTTAGGGACCGTGTTGCCAGCGATGGCTTAAGGCGAATTATTCAAGCTGAGACTATCGCCCGATAGATAAGCATGACACCACCACCAGTAATTGCATAGGAATTTACCTGAATCGTTACTGCAGGGCTTGCTGAGTTTCGAGAATGATCTTTAGATCGGGTCTTATGTAAGACTCGAATGCAGAAGAAGACCATCTGCCCAGGATCTTGATAACGGTGGTAGAAACACCACGTTCAGCTGCTGTAGTGGCAGCACCAATCCTGAATGAGTGGCCGGTATACTGGGAAGGGGATAGACTGCAGTTTTTGAGGACAGAAACTAAATGAGACCTGAACCAAGCTTTGGAAAGAGGAGCTCCATTAGGTAGGGAATATAGAGGGGAGTGATCTGAAGATTTAGGGCGGATTTTAAGAAATTTGAGCATAGATGAGAAGGGACAAAAATTATTGCTAATTTTAGAAATAGTGATTGAAATGCCAGAACCTAGAGAGTAATTTTTAGAGTATTTGAGAAAGAGTGTAAAGAAATTCGGTGAGAAGTGCAAGTCAGAGAAAGAGAGACCGCGGACGGGATCAAAATGTTTAGACGTTGAAGCGAATTCACCTGGGCGCAAGAACCCGTAGAAAGCAGTTAGAAACACTGCTTCTAACAAAACGTTAGAGTATGCAGAAAAAAGCCCATTACGCACAGAAAGAATCAATCTTTGCAATAAAGGCAAAGTAAAAGGCAACCGTTTATCTGGAGAATTTGTAGATGATTTAGCTATGCCTTTGAGCAGTAATCGAACGGGAGAAGCTGTGAAGAGACTTGGAAAATCGGGATTAAAATATTTTGCATAAAATTGAATGCCAGCGAGCAATCTGCGGATGGAGGAAATTTTTAAATTGCGGTTTTCGAAATTAAAAATGAGAAAAGAGCAAACGGTTGTAATCAAGATAGGGAATAGAGGAATCTGAAAGGAAAAACAAAACATTAGAAAAGAAGACCAAGCGGAAGTGTAAGCTTTCGAAGTAGAAGGAGCTAGTCCTTTAGACATAAAATGTCTAGCTGATTTTTGCGAATCGACTAATTTAATGTTGTTGCTGATAGGGGAGGGCAGGGCGTTGGTTCCGTATTGGCCGAAGGGCAAAGCCGTCTGAACGTCTGAAAACGAAAGCGGGAGAGCGCATCAGCAATGACGTTGCAATGACCTGGTATATGAGCAGCCTTGATTATGAAATTGAAAGTGACTGATTGCCAGATTAGGCGTCTCAGAAAAGGCATGATCATCTGGTACGATGATCTGCCTTTATTGATTATGGCAACAGTGGCTTCATTATCGCAGAACAACAAGATGCGTTTCCTTGACCACGCTGAACCCCATGTTACGCTGGCTAAGACTAAAGGATAAATCTCATAGAGCGCAGAGGAAACAGAGCCTGATTTTGTCTTAGGGAATTTGTTTGGCCATTTCTCTGCGAACCATTGCCCTTGAAAAAAACCACCGAAACCGATAGATGGGGCAGCGTCGGTAAAGCAGTTAAGCAACTGGGTCCAAAATTTGATATCGGACAAACACCCATCATCCAGCTGGATCGGATCACTTAATTTTTGAACGGAATGGGCCGAAGTTAGTAGCCGAGAAATGAAGGATTTGCTTTGTGGAATGATGCTCATAGCGAAATTAAGGTGACCGAGCAGAGAGAGCATATCGCGTTTCGTCACGCTGCGTAGAGAGGAAAAAGATTCCAGGAACGACCTGATCCTTAGAAGCTTTTCTTGTGGAAGGGAAGCTTGCATTTTAACTGTGTCGAGAGAAATGCCTAAGAATTCTAACGAGGTAGAGGGGCCCAACGTTTTTTCAGCGGAAAGGGGGACTCCGACGCCGCTGAAAATCTGTTTGAGAATATCGAGAATAGAAGATTGGGAAGATGGAAAATCGATTAGCAAAAAATCGTCTAATAAATGCAAAACGGAAGGAAGCTTACAGACGTTCAGCAGAATCCAGCATAGAGCCTCCGAGAGACTGTTAAATATATGCGGGCTACTTCTGCAACCGAATGTAAGTCTCACGGCAAAAAATAATTTTGAATTCCATTTAATTCCGAAATACGGCCAATCAGAAGGATGAATTGGCATGGTTTTGAAAGCGTCGGTAATGTCAGCTTTAGCTAGCCAAGCGCCTTGACCGGCTAATTTGATTAACTGGATAGCATTATCCACGGAACCGTAATGAAGAGAAAACAGTATTAGGGGAATGCATTCGTTCACGCTTGCTACGTTAGAGGAATGTGGAGAAGACATGTCGAATATGAGACGTTTTTTTACCGGAATATTTGCGCAAATAGCGCAGGCCAAGCTTTTTTGGCCTCCGAAATGGCGGACGAGCAGTTCGGTGTCAGAAACTGACCAGTCTAGCCTTGAATTATAGAGAGCGATGAAAGAGGCGGATTTGGCAGAGAAAGACTTGTGGTATTCATAAAACAAAGTGCCCCCGTATCTTTGGTTGAAATCTGCCATCATGGTTAGATAGAGATCTAATTCTTCCCTTCTGTCGGGGTAAATTTGACACAGAATATCTCTGTAGATACTGAAGGCAATTACAAACTCGCCAAATGAAAGATTATTCTGTAACCGCGGGTCGGAAGTTTTAAGGAGTACTGCCACGTCACCACAGTCAACCAATTTCCTGTCGGCAGCAGGCGAGGGAAGCAGTAAGGTAGCAAGGTTAATGTCCTTACCTTGGACAATATTAGCTCTTAGAGAGTTAGATATTGTTGCAGCGGCTGGAGAAACGAAACGCCTACCGAACGTTTGTGCTGGAGCTGCTGTGGAGAGGTTGAAAATTGGAGAAGCCGGCGGAGCAGAGACATCTTGGAAAGGCGACTGAATAGGAAGTAGAGGAGCTGGCAGGGTAGCTGAAGTCGAAGGCCCGCTTGGAAGGTTGCTTAAACCAGAAGGAGAACACGGCTGTGGATTAACAGAAGAGTTTGTGGCCGTATCTCCGCTGGAATGAAGGTTGGTAAAGGAATGTTCGAATTTAGTCATTTTGGTCTGCAGGCTTCTGACTGTTTGAGAGAGGCTTTGAACGGCAGAGAGGAGCTGAAAATTCGTATCGGTAGAATCGTTGGTCTGCGGAGAAGATGGTACGAGGGCAGGCTGCGATGCTCTTTTTGCAGGAATAGGTGAGGAAGATTTAGCGGTTCTTTTCCTTCCGGTTTGGCTAGTTTTGGCTGTCGATAACGATGCTTTTGGAGTCGAGGAGATAGAAACAGGTGGATTGCCCAGAGTATGCTGGGCGAGGAGAAGTAGATCCTCTCTTGAAAGGCCTTGGTTAGTTGGTATACCTGCGTCTTCGAGAACTTTGACTATGTTTTCGGAGGACCACTGCGCCCATGGGGAAGAACGGCACTGGATGCGCGAACTTCGCTGAGCGGAGATAGGAGATGGCAGGACGATTCCATCGTCAGAATCAGAATATTCACAGACAATGTGCGATTCTTGAGACATATTGGTTGGCTACTGGACGCGAGCAACAAAGTGAAGCGTCAGCATCTGCGAACTCAGACGAGTGTAAGTAAGGATCTTTTATACTTATACTTATACGTATTAGAACGCGATTGGATAGATGAGAAGGTAATACATGACGTAACAATTGAGTCTTCCTGGCGGAACTTACGCTACGCTTTCATTTCTAAAAAAGTGATGTTGGTAAAATTTTATTTTACAGTGTCCTTGTATATATGTCACATGTACTCATTATTGTCACATATATGCAGGTGTTAAGGAGATGCATGACACCAGGACTCTCAGGGGTCTTGCTGGTCCCCCTCGGTTGACAATCCCCAATACTATATTCCTAAAATACCAGACCACAGTTCCAGGACTGCATTTATAGGACCCTAGTTTTTTGTGACAGCACCACTAGCCAATTCTACTCCAACAGAGTAGACCTGATTCAAACTTCAAAAAGCAGATGCAAATACTACTCCCACGGAAATTCATTTTTAATGATCTTAACGTAAGAGCGGGCGTGGCCATTTTAAACTTGAATGTGCAAGGCTGTCTGTGTCAGCAGTCTCCAGTTACTTTTTAGCTGTGCAAAAACAGTTCATTGTGCTGGTATGTGTTTATTTTCAAATTATTTTAATTAACACACTAATAAACACACTAGTTTGTAGAGCAATTATTTTACCGTTTACTGCACTTTAGGGTCACACATCACCAAACGTGAAGCGCCATGCTGACCTGCGGTTAATGAACTGAAGTATCGCACATATACACATAAAATAGTCTTTCTTTCCAAGAAAACTGGATTTAAAATTAGAATATAAAATATAAAAACAAATTAGGTAACGTATTTCAAGAGGGTTTACCAATGGGTGTGTTTAGGGTTAGGGATTGGTTAGGACAAAATATCAATTAAATTTATAGAATTAAACAACTAAACCCTAAATAATAAATACAGAATTGAATAGTAAGAAACAGTTGAATAATTATAAAATAATATAGAGGGAGCTAACTAGGACACGCCAAAGACTAAACTGAAATGGTAAAACATGAAACCAAGACAACTAAACAAGACAAAACCCTGACAACTGTAGTAATAACAATAAATGATGCATAATTACTAACCCTAGACCAAATCCTAATCCTAATTATATGTAACCAGGCCTACTCGACATGCTCCGAGCGGGATTCGGCCCGGGGTCTCCGGCGTGGGAGGCCGGCGAGATAACAAGTCCGCTAAAAACAGCACGACCCTTGAGCCCAAAGTGAGGTTTACCCGCACAGCTCTTACTGGCTACATGTTGTTAATTAATATTACTCAGTACTTAAGTGTATAATTGCACTGTAAGGACACCTTAAAATAAAGTGTATCCATGGTGTTTTTAAATGATAATATCTAAACTTTGTAGCCTATTAAATTAATAAGGGGCACCATTTCTCTTACTTCATCCGCCATCTTGGGTTGATCTCAAGCGTAATCATTCTCCTATAGTTTTTTAAAACAGTCTTTACATCTGGCGTATGCCTGTGATGTCTTAAAATGCTGACTATGTATGCAGCTCACTAGGTTT
The DNA here is from genome assembly GCA_026230005.1 of Gila orcuttii. Lineage (NCBI taxonomy): Eukaryota > Metazoa > Chordata > Actinopteri > Cypriniformes > Leuciscidae > Gila > Gila orcuttii. Next base: position 35,107,775 of record JAPDVR010000019.1, on the reverse strand, counting down.
TTCAAAAACGGATTGCTGGTGACAACATAATAATAAATGCCCTTTCCTTCTCCTATTAACCTTTGTCAATATATTTAATTTAATATGAGGGTTTGCTTTTAGACATGTTAGCTTCATTTATAGTAACTGTGATCCATCTCTTGGTCGACACAACTGACAAATTGAAGGACTTCCTTCTTCTGTATGCATTATTAATAGCAGTGGTGGCAGTAGCTGCTTACTGGAAATGTTAAGAGCTGAAAACACTCTGTGGTGTTAGCTTAAGAGCTAATGTTTACTCCACTTTACATTGGCACACACGAGGAGCGGACTCCCACTGTTGGGATTGAAACCTGAGAGTGCCTTTGCCTCTGAGGGTAACAGTGATGGGGTAACACCTCCATCTGCTGAGCAACACCATAGATCCACTGCATTGTACTGAGAACAGTCATTATCTGTATTTTGCATTGTGATTAATACAGCAACCATTTTATCACTGGTTCTTGGTTAATAAAACGACTTTGGTACAAATCCCATGTTTGTAGAGTTCATATAATCTAATAACATAAAATAAAATAAAACCTAGGATGAAAATGTGATCGTTTTGAAATATCTGTATCCCCACACCCTTAATTTTGGTCTGTCCTACCTCACAGGTTTTGACTTTCACAACTGAATTGAATAAATATAAATTATATATTGAACTGAAACTTTATTTAGACATTCAGTTTTGGAAACAGGGTTGCAAAAATTGAAAACCTCATAAAAAATTAATAAACAAAATAAAACTGCTCATTTAATATTTAGTTTAACCTCCTGAGGTTCTGAAGGTTAAGCACCTCCTTTCACTGACCATTTGTTGGGAAATAAAAAGTACTAAAAGTACCTATTTGTGTAAAATGTTTTTGTTTGTTTTTTTACATAGAAAACATTTTCTCTTCCCCTTTAAAAGTTAATGCTTTTTATTTTGCAATCATAAATATTCATATTTCTATGTTTAGCTGAATTTTTTTTAAGCTAATGGCCTAGAAACTAAAAAAGACAGCAAAACCGTATCTCGTTTAAAAGCTGCTGTTGCTACTTTTCTTGTCAACCGTAAACAGTCTGCTTTTATTTTAATGAACTATATTACTATATTAGGTACTATACACTATAACTAACCCAGGCTCGTTGTAAAAATGAACCTGTGGCAACATTTCTGTAAAATTATATTACGCTATTTTAAAAACCCAAATTTTTGTGTGAAAAGTCCAGTAAGTGGCTGTAAAAGCACATTTAGTTTCCAAAATAGATAAGAGTGAAGCTGGCAATGTTTTATTATGCTGGTTGTTAATGAAATGTCTGTTGAGTGGTGCTTCAAGTTTCATGCTCTATCGCATTTGAAAATAACATACCACCTACACTAAACCTTATGTTAAACATAACCGACCGTGTTAAAACCACATTTTAGCCATGCCATTTTAGCTTGCCTCTTCATGTCTTTGATAAAACAATGATATTTTGTTATATGCAATAGTACTATTTGATTTGCATGTTCAAATACATTAGTACTAAAATGGTAGTGTAATTATTGAAGAATACCAATTATCATCATTGTAGCGACCAGATTTTTCTTATTTTAACAGAGTTCTGAGAATCCTGCTGATTGTCAGTCCACTTTCAGTTATCAATGAACACAGGAGCTCATTACTACTAATATATTCTCTACTGAATGAATTTCCCTTGCATTCACCCTCACCGACTCTGTCCTAGCATCTGCACCTGCTGCTCACCTGAGACCCGGTGGGTTCCAGAGGTTGTAACCTGGGAGTGGATAATGTAAACAACCGTCTGAAGAAGGTGTCTCCACGGGTCTCGGTCAAATAGCTGTTGTTGACTCTCTCAGACAGAAAAGGGGACAGAGAGACTATCATAGACTCATGGGAGGGCTTAGGGGTAACTTTACCTTTTTAGACTATGATATCTCTTCTGGATGAAATTCAATGAGACAAACTTCTTTGAATTGAAGTGCTGGAGCGAAGCCAGGTCGATAACAATACAGTCGCTAAGCCAGAGAGAGAAAGAGAAATGAAGCTATTAGACTTATCCCTGAGCTTATAACCTACTTCCATAGTTGACACATTTCCACCCTCGATACCTGAGGCACAAGTACTATGAGGATTAGTGAAGTAGCCAGTGCAGTGGATCAACACACATAAGGAGGCTGTGACGGAAGCTGACCTTTGCCAAATAAAGCCGTGACAGATATTAAAACTAATATCTCAAGGTTCCTAAAGGATGAAAAACGAAATCCTAGTCGCGTAATGCCAGCCAGACCGGTTCAATTACCTATTTTTATGTGTTCCTCAATACAGACCTTTGGGACTTGGGGCGGAAAAAGGAGAGAGCTGCTTCTCAAGACATGATCATGTTTTCAAAAAGTGTCATCTAAGCTGGCAATCCCCTGTCTATTATTCCATCCGAGCAATATAGTCTGCTTAGCACCATAAATATCCTGTCTGATCAGGGTTTGAAAGGAGCAGGTGAAATGTCAACGAAACTCGAATATGTTTTGTGTGTGTGTGTGTGTGTGTGTGTGTGTGTGTGTGTGTGTGTGTGTGTGTGTGTGTGTGTGTGTGTGTGTGTGTGTGTGTGTGTGTGTGTGTCTTATATCACGTTATAATTACTAAGCAGATTTGTTCCTCATAAGTAAACGTCACACCTATGCTGTGGTATTTTTGTATGAATTTCCAGTAAAACTTTCAAAACAACCTTAAAACAAGGCAACCTATAATTATAATAATAATAATTTATAATAATAATAATAAATTTACATTTTACATTTACATTTAAATCCATTTAAATTACATTTAAATTACATTTAAATTAAATTTACATTTAAATAATAATAATAAATTTACATTTTACATTTACATTTACATTTAAATGCTGAATTATTTATGAATCTAGACGAACTTGTCATGAACATGTCCAGGTCAAATTTTACTTCAAAATCATAGAAAGAAATAGAACATTTTATTTTGCTTCAATAAAATTATTTAATTATTTTTTTCAAAGTCAATTTAAAAAGGAAAAAAAAAACCTCAAAAAAAATAAATTAATTAATTAATTAAATAAAATTAAATAAAATAAATCATTGTAGTAAGGTATTTTTATTGTACAGTAATTTCAAAAACAAATAAACCCAAATAAATAGGAATTTGCAATATAATTATGTAAATTGTAAGGTATTTATACATCATTGTAGTATTTGTAGCACTTTTAATACTAATTTAAATAAAATAAATCATTGTAGTATGGTATTTTTATTGTACAGTAATTTCAAAAACAAATAAAAATGAAAATAATGTCACAATGTAAATTTTTTATCTAGATATGCAACAGGGGAAAAACGATTTGCAGCTGGGAAAGGAGGTGTTTGGAAGGGAGTCCAGCTGTTAGTCTTATAATGTGTGGGTGGTCCCAGACGCACATATCACTACCACAACCACCACATGATTGATGAACATTAAATCATGCACAGACCCATGCAACGAGTGTCTAATAGGTCAGCTATGCTTCGCTTTATCACATAAGACCCAATCTCAAAATAAAATGCACCTGTCAATGCTAAACTAATCCCGTACCAGAACGTTGTGGGGAATACCCTTGTGAAAAAGAAGTACATTTTTAAAAAGAGTAATTATTATGGAAATATTATACTTTAAACCAGTGGTTTCCTAACTGGGGGCGTGGAAAGGCTAAGGGATAGAGTACAGTCAGCATATTGTTATGCAAAAGAAACATCTTCTGGGTGATACAAGACCTCACTGCGTAATTACTCCGCTTATTATGCGGCTACTTGACACATAAGTAAATAATTGAACACAAAAAATGTATTTGACTTATTTGATTACCTCAAAATGACCCGCAGTACTTGCTTGAGCGGTTTGTTCGTCAGTTTGCAGTTGTTGTCATGCAATACCAGACCACTAGATAGCACGATTAAAAAATCAAAAGTATTGCAGGGAGCCATAAGCATGGACAAGTTCATGAACAAGCCAGTGCAAGGTAAACAAAACATAAAATTCACAAATACTGTGTCTGCACAAGACACTATCGGCGCGGTGAGACAGAAGCAAATAGAACCCATTATAATCAGTGATGCTGTCTACTGGATGCGGTGCAACACAACAAATCCCCGATAGTAAACTGATGCCCTGTTCTATTTCGAATGTAGCCTCTGTTTTGGCAAGGCGTCGCATCTCATTGTAACCTGCCACAAAATATTAGCTACTGCCAATATGAAGCCAAAAAAGTTAAGAGGCCAAGTAGATAAGTAGTACTGTATTAATTACAATATTTCACTTAAATCCTATTGAAATTTGCAAATCAAGGTCATGTCTGAGAGTAGCTTTATGTTGCATATTTTTCAAAGAAGCTATAAGAAATGTTTCTTGAGCTGCAAATCATAATTTTTGAAAGATCATGTGACACTGAAGACTTGACTAATGATGCTGAAAATGCCTATGATTTTCTTCTTTCAGACGAATAGAATCAGAGTTAAATTAAAAAATGTCCTGGCTCTTCCAAGCTTTATGTCCACTGGCAATGGCAGTGAATGGAGGATAGTGAAAAAGTCAAAAAGGTGCATCCATCCTTCAAAAAAGTACTCCAAACGCCTCCGGGGGTTAATAAAGGCCTTCTGAAGCGAAACGCGGAAGCGCAGAGGATAGAGCGAAACAAAAAACAGATCGCAAATTAGAAGTCTAAAACGAAAATTTTTCAAATATCAGCGAAGCTAGAGTTTGTTGCCCAGCCTTATTTGTTTGAACCACGAGAGGTGTCAAAGTATACGCTACTCCTACATCATTGTCAATTGTTACTCTTTTTGGCGTAAGTCGACTTGCATAGGCCGTCTGCCGGAAGCTAGTTGATAAAGTTATAAATATGGATATTTTTCTTAAACACATCGCTTCACTTCAGAAGGCCTTTAGTAACACCATGGAGCAGAATGGATTACTTTTATGAAGGATGGATGCACTTTTTTGGGCTTCAATATATCATCCTCCACATATATATATATATATATATATATATATATATATAACTCCAATTGTATTCGTCTGAAAGAAGAAAGTCATATACATCTAGGAAGGTTTGAGGGTGAGTAAATAATTTCTAAAATAAATTCATTTTTGGGTGAACTATCCCTTTAAGTGTGAATTTAGTATATATATAAAATATATTATCTTTAAATGTAATTTTGAATAACACACTAGAGTTAAAATTATAATCAAGTACTTTACATGTGCTTTAGTATGTTAGGCAAAACATCAAATTAAGCGTACTTCTTTAAAGCACGGCAAAAGATGATTAAAACACAAATAATTAAAATGTTATTAAAATGTACTACATTTAAAAAATATATTATTATTATTGATATTTGTTAACTTTTTAAACGTGTCATGAATTTTATTTTTTGAATTTCTGTTATGATGGTTATTTTCCATAACATTGAATGTGGTAATAAAGAGTTGGTGATGCTTTAAACTTTATCCGTATGATGGGGAAAAATCACTTTGATAAAGCAAAGATAACTACATATAATATCAACATACAGTTACGTGAAAAAAGACAGAACGACTCAAACCCGAAGACTCGAGAGGTGAACTAATCAATTCTGTATCCGGTACCGACTGCATAGCTTCAGCCTATGGGGCTGTCTGTCACTTGATGAACGAACGACTCAAACCCGAAGACTCGGGTGCTGAACTAATAAATTCTGTATCCGGGACAACAGACTACGGCTTAGATCGGGAGGTGAGGTAAACACCTCTTTTTTTATTATTCTAAATGTGATCAACATTTCTTGTGTTTGGGGAATTACTTGAAATTACTTGAAAAAAGATTTGTTCATTTTGATAAATGAGATTCAAAGATCCGAGTCAGTAAAATGATCCGAACTTCCCATTTCTAAAGGGCATTGCAATGAGCTGATATGGCCTAGCAGCAGTCTGGACTGGTCATGCAATCCCTTGACAGTTTCATTGCTCACTTCTGGGAAGTGTTCGGTAAACCCATTGGCGATTCATCTGCAAGTGACCAGCTTTATCATCTGCATCAAACAAGATCATCTGTTCCCTGGCAGCTGCACGTGGCTGAAATGAACTTGCACACATCACAACGTTTTGTCAAGGGTTGACACCTTCACTGTGACTACATCTCGCTGCATACAATGACACCATCGGTCTGGAGAAGTTCATCCAACTCGTCATTCATGTCTCCCATTGTATGCTGCTGTGTCAAGAGATCACCCAGGGTCAGCTTTCCTCTTTCCTCAGCTTTTCCAAATACCGGTAGTGTTGCTGTTAGCAGTCTGTAGCGTGCTTTTAGAACACATCTGGAATTAACATCGAAGATAAGTATTATATATTGTATGTCATCGCTGTTTATAAGTGTTAGCATGGATATGAAAACAGTTAAAGTGATATACTGTAAGCGTTTGCGCTTTAAACGCCGTTCACAGATTAAGTGGTATTACTTTAATGACGCATTCATTTCCAAGAGCAATGTTTTTATTAGCTATGCAACATGGGTGTGGTTGATTCAGATGCTTGTGTGTCCGAGTCACGCTAAAAGATCTATCAATGCAGTTAAACTAAGCATCTGTTTATAGTCTTGTGGAGTGTTTACTAGGCATAAGTTGGAGCGTTATGCAGTTGTGTCCATGAAGCAGCAAATGGTCTATTGTTTGTCGAGGTTTGTCTACATGAGAAGGTTAAAGTAAAATGACACGCTATTTTATTTCAAGTGTAATGTTTTCATTAGCTATGCTTAACATGTTGAAGCAGCATCAGAGCTCGCTCTTGGCATTCATTATCGCTCCTAATGGCTTTTCATTTCTCAAATAAGACTATAAGGGTTTTGTAATCCCTGTAATTATCAAATGACTAATTGATGATGCTTGCTCAGGTGGTTGCTGGGTTCCTATCTCTAACAGTTGCATTGTTATATCTATTGTTCACTAGAACACATAGCTTGCATTTCTAGTTTTAAGCCGGTCAACAAGATAGCCAAGGCACACATAGCGTTAAGTCACTAGTGCTATGCTGGTCGGTAAGGTACCCAAGGCACACATAGCCTTAGGTCACTTGTGTTAAGTTGGTCGGCAAGGTAGCCAAGGGACACATAGCCTTAGGTCACTAGTGTTAACTGGTCGGCAAGGTAGCCAAGGGACACATAGCCTTAGGTCACTTGTGTTAAGCAGGTCGGCAAGGTAGCCAAGGCGCACATAGCCTTAGGTCACTAGTGTTAAGCCAGTCAGCAAGGTAGCCAAGGCACACATAGATAGTAAAACATGCAGCCCCATTAAAAAAAAAAAAAGCAGTGGATGGCTTGGCGATTGATCTGCTGTTTGGGGGATGTTTTTTCCTACCCCCTCCTGTCTATGTCATCATTGTGCAGATTTATGCATATCTGCCAATGCAGCAGCTTGTTTTCTCACTCAACATCATGTGTATATTACTTGTATTGTCTATTTCTCCCATTACCCTGTGTATCATACTAAGGTGACCGTGGTTGATTCATAATCATCCTTTTTTTTTCTTTGAGGCTAAGAAGGATTGAGGCTTGTACTGCTTTATTCCGTATGGCCTGGTCAACCTGGTCAATCTTCCAAGATTTCATGCACAAAGTAGTCAGAGTGTTTCTTTACAAGTTTGTCTGGGTCTATATTGACGACATCCTTGTGTACTCTCGAAATCTAGCTGAACATCACTACCATACTACGGAGGACCTCAAGAAACTACGTGAATTCAACCTGTTCCTGAAAGCGTAGAAGTGCCAGTTCCATCAACCTGAAGCACAGTTCCTGCATTACAACATCAGTCAAGATGGCATCACCATGGACGAGAGGAAGGTGGACACCATCTGTAACTGGCCTATTCCCTCAACAGTCAAATAACTCCAAAGATTCCTGGGTTCTGCGAACTTCTACCAACGATTCATTCTCAATTCAGTAGAATTCAGTAGAATTGAGAATCCTTCCTCTGAGGGAAGCCCAAGTCTCTGTTCTGGTCCACCGATGCCACAAAGTCCTTCGAGCAGTTGAAGCAAGCTTTCTGCAGTGCTCCGCTGACTCACGCTAACCCTGACAAGCCATTCACAGTGGAGGTTGATGCTTCATCCACAGGGGTAGGAGTAGTATTGTCCTAGCAGCAGGAGACACCTTCAAAACTCCATCCATGTGCCTTCTTCTCCAGTAAGTTAACCCCGGAGGAGAAAAACTATGACATCAGAAATCAAGAACTTCTTGCCATCAAACTTACTGTCAGGAATCCGCCAGGCTCCACCTTCACTCCCTCACAACGCTCACTCTCACCGGAGTACTGATTACAACCACCTGACACCAATCATCACACTCATCAGCGCCCTCTACAAAAGCCTGCACCACACACACCATCATTGTCTGGTCTCAACTAGGACTCACCCAAGTTGTGGATATTCCTTACCTGAGATACCTACCTCTGTGTTCGTCTCCAGTCCTGCCTGCCTGTCTCCAGTCTCCAGTTCTCCAACTCCTTGTAAGAGGATACATCTCATTTATTTAGTACCCTGTGCTAAACTGGCGTGTAGGAGCACACATACCTGTGTTCTACTGCATCTTCATTATCATCTTGATGGTTGTTGTCTGCCTGCAAATATACTTACCATACAGCTGTTTGAATTAAACTTGTTTATTGTAACTCACTATTTCTGCAAGTCTGTTTCCTGACAACTACAAGTGAACTTACAGGTATACTGATAGTTCTACCTCCTACCGTATAACAGTCAAAGCATGCATAGCCAGAAAATTCAGTCAATGGCGGGAACAGAGTAAAGTAGATTTGAACTAAATTCCTATGTACACCACCAGTGGACTAGCCACAGATAGTCAGAATCAGGAACATATGTGTTTTCTTTATAAATCAATATTTTCAAACAAAGTAAGTTTATAAGACTACTCTTAAATAAGTATTTAATAGACTACTCAATCAAAAGAGAAAACACTTCTACAAGCCAAATATACTTACAATACTTAATTATACTTTTAAGTGGATCTCGATCAAAAGATTCAGTACAAGTACAGGCCAAATATACTTAGACTTTTCGGTTACTGTACTTTATTTTGATAGTCCACTTTAGACATTCTACTAACCGTAAGTAACTTTTCAACTATTTATCATTAAAGTATTAGTAGGCTGTAGTAGACCGTCAGTAGACTGTTATGTTATGGTTAGGTGTTAGGGTTCGGGTTAGTAGAATAAGTTGACTTGCGAAGTTACTTGTAGTCAGTAGAATATCTGTTGGGGGACCATCAAAATAAAGAGTTAGCAGATATTAAGCAGACAGTCTACTAATACTCTAATGACAGTTAGTTGACATGTAGCTGCAAAGTTACTTATAGTTAGTAGAATGTCTAAAGTGGACTATCGAAATAAAGTGTTACCGACTTTTCTATCAGTATACTATATTTTCAGTCAAGTATAGTGCAATTTTAAGTATATTTCTGAGAAGTACATAATAAGTAGTCTGTAAGTAGGACTATACTTTCTTACTTTTAGTTCAAAATAAGTATACTAATATCACACTGGAATAAATTTATTTTTGTAAGGGTAGGATTGTCAAAAGGAGAAAAACTGAGCCCAAAATTGGCCCAAATATCTTGTACTGTGCGGGTGCCTTTACTTAAGTGGCCTTTTATTTCATTAACATTATATTATCTGTAATAGAGTTTTAAAATATATACTTTTAAGATTTGAAGTACACTATTATGCACATTCAATACAATTAAGTGCACTTCTTTTTCACAAGGGTACAATGCAGAAGAGTCTAGCTGTTTTGTAATTTTGTAAGAATGGTTTTAGTTTTTGAGGCACAAACTGACAAAGAGCAGAGTGACCTTCAAAGTAGTCTTTCACTATAAGTAACAGCTGTTTCCATGGGCCTGGAACCTCATCACCTAACGGAAACACAATGAGATGGGAAATGGCACTGAGAGGACACCTGTGCTTGGTAGGCACACAAACATCGAGAAATTGGATGAAGATTAAAAAAATTTTTTTTTAAATAAAACGTCTCGGTTACGTATGTAACCTTAGTTCCCTGATAGGGAACGAGACGCTGCGTCAAGCTGTGGGAACGCCTCTGCGTTGTGCGTCCTGAAGCACGTATGGAATCAGCCCAATGGAGAGATGGAACGTCATAGGCGGGTGACGTCATCGACCAGGAAACTATAAAGCACCCCATAAACACAAGCGCAATAGCTTCTGATAGCCTGAAGGAAGCGCTAGCGGGAATGCCGGGAGTATGGTGGGATGACGCAGCGTCTCGTTCCCTATCAGGGAACTAAGGTTACATACGTAACCGAGACGTTCCCTTTCAAGGGAACTCGAGCTGCGTCAAGCTGTGGGAACGCTAATACCCGCGTCGCCATAGGACCAAGTGACCGCCATGTGAGAACTAGCGCACAGAGGGCGAGAGCACCTGTGCCCCAGGGGAAGGAATTAAGTCTAGGTCATAGATCTTAATGAAAGTATGCGGTGAAGACCATCCAGCCGCATCACAAACGTCACTGAGGGAAACTCCTGACAATAAGGCTTTAGAAGCCGCCATACTCCTGATAGAGTGGGCTCGTACAGCCAAGGTGAAGGCTGACCAGCCGACTCATAGGCAAGTGAGATAGCCTCGACCACACACTTGCTTATTCTCTGTTTAGACACGGGACGCCCCTTCTTGGGTGGCCCAAAACACGCAAATAGTTGTTCTGACTTCCTCCACAGGGCAGTTCTGTGGATATAGGAGTCTAACGCCCTAACAGGGCAGAGTAAATTAAGTTTCTCCTGGTCAGACGACAGAAATGAAGGAGGAAAGAAGGCCTGCAGAACTGTAGGTCAAAGAGCCTGAACCATGCCAGGCGAAATTCCAGGCACAAGGGTGAAACCGACAGAGCCTGCAAATCACCGATTCTCTTTAGTGAGGAGATAGCAAGAAGAAAGATAGTCTTAAACGTGAGAAACTTCTCAGGAACTTCTTCGATAGGTTAAAGAGGAGCTTGGGAAAGACCTTCTAATACGATGGCCAGATCCCAGGCCGGCACCCTCGTACGAACTGCTGGCCTCAGCCTCAATGTGCCACGAAGGAAACGAGTTATAAGCAGGTGTCTCCCCAGAGAAACTCCACTGAAAGGGACGTGGTGAGCAGCCAGTGCCGCCACATACACCTTTAGTGTGGAGGGGGATAGCCCTGTGGAGAAGCGCTCCTGCAGGAAATCCAGCACTGCACCCACTGGGCCGTTAACCGGGTCCTGCAGGTGTTCTCCACACCAAGAAGTGAAAAGTTTTCACTTCAAGGCCTAAAGCTTCCTCGCGGATGGAGCTCTGGAGTGAAGAATGGTCTCCACAACCTCGGTTGAGAGACCAGAGTTCATGAGCTGGGCCCCCTCGGAGGCCAAGCCCACAGTACTGGGCGGGGGTGAAATATCATGCTGCCCGCCTGAGAGAGTAGATCCCTCCTGACCGGGAGCTCCAAAGGAGAACCGTCCAGGAGAGAAATCAGGTCCGCAAACCATACTCGGGCCGGCCAGAACGGGGCTACTATGTAGTAGGCTGACCCCGTCCCGGCGAACCCTCTCCAGAACTCCAGGTAGCAGAGCAATCGGGGAAAAGGTGAACAGACGTGACCTCGGCCACGGCTGCCCCATAGCGTCCAACCTCAGAGGGGCTGGATGGCTGATGGAAAACCACAGATGACAGTGCGTGGTCACCTTGGAAGTGAATAGGTCCACCTCGGCGCGACCGAAACTCACCAAAGGAGCTCCACCACCTTGGGGTGGAGACTCCAACCCCCCGGCCTCGGCCCCTGCCTCGACAGGGAGACTGCTACCACATTCAAATACCCAGGAAGATACATTGCTGTCAGAGATAGTAACCTCCCTTGGGACCACAGGAGGATCTGACGGGCCAACTTGTAAAGCCGGCGAAACCGCAGGCTCCCCTGATGATTTATATAAGAGACCACCGACGTGTTGTCTGACTGAACTAACACATGATGACCTCTCAGGTCTGCTAGGAAGTGTTTCAGAGCCTGGAACACCGCCAACATCTCTAGACAATTTATAAGCCATGATAGATGATGGTCCTGCGACAGACCTTGGGCTGGACGACCACTCGTGACCGCCCCCCACCCTGTGAGGGAAGCATCCGCCATTAGCGCCACGCGACCCAGCACAGGACCTTTGAACAGGAACCAAGTTTCTTTCCACATGACCAGAGCACGAAGGCAGCGCCGCGTGACTTTTACCGTGCGGAGCGGATTTCCCCTCGAGGAGAACCCCTTGGTCCTGAGCCCCCACTGTAGCGGTCTCATGTACAACAGGCCGCAAGGTATAACGTTGGACGCTGCTGCCATCAGACCCGACAGTCTCTAAAACTGTATTACAGTAAGTAGCTGGCCTAGCTTTACTTGTTTCACAGCTGAGAGAATCGAAGCGATGCGGGTCGGAGCGAGTCGCGCCTGCATCGAAACCGAAACCCAAACGACACCCAGAAAAGTGGTCTTCTGAGAAGGAGATAATACACTTTTCTTTGCGTTCAGCCTCAACCCCAACTTCCTGATATGAACGAGAACGACATCTCGATGCCGAACCACCATCGTGAAAGTGCGGGGAGATAAAGCTAGGTCAAACGGAAGAACCCTGTGCTGGTACACCTCGCCCCCGAAGGCGAACCTCAGGAACTTCCTGTGTTGTGGAAGGATGGAAATGTGGAAGTACGCGTCCATTAGATCTATCGTGACAGACCAGTCCTCGGATCTGATCTGTGACACGATCTGCTTGATAGAGAGCAACCTGAATTTTCGCTTCCCTACCGAGCGATTCAATAGGCGCAGGTCTAAAATTGGACGCAACCCCCCATCCTACTTTGGAACGATGAAATATCGGCCATAATAGCCTGACTCCACACTGGGAGGAGGAACCCGTTCTATAGCCTCCTTTTGAAGGAGTGCTTTCACCTTTTGTTCCATAACCAGAGCCTGCTCGGAGCCCACCACTGTAGGCAGAACCCCTCTGAATCTTGGTGGATGACACCTGAATTGGATAGCATAATCCTTTTCTATTGTCTGCAGGACCCAATGAGATATTTTTGGAAGGCTTTTCCCCTCTGCCAGAAATTCTACTAAGGGTACCAGTCTCTCGAGACTGGCCTCTGTTGTAACTTGAGCAGCAAACGCAGCGCCCTGTAACGGCACACCGGCAGGGAAAAACTGGTTTAACCGCTCTGAAACCCTCCTCAGAGGGAGCGAGCGTCCCTCGGGAAATCGCTCGCTGGGACCGTCTGCGCCCCGGCATTAAGGCGGGGTTGGCAGAACGGGCCCCTGAGGGCACCGAGGAGGAATGGGCACCGTAGAAAGAGGTGAACACCTTTCCGCCTCGGCGGGAACCACCCTCAGTGTCCTGCGCGCCGTGGCGCCAGGATTTCTTCTCAGCCGAAGCCTTCTTAGCTAATATAACTGTCCTCAGATCAGTTCTATTACTGGGAGATTTCGGCTGAGAGTGCCGCGGCTGAGCCCACTGTCCAGCAGGGGGAGCACGAGACGCGACACTCTGCTTCAGCGCCCTATGTGATGAGCTCGCAGACGGCCGGGGCTGCTCCCGCCCAGCAGTCCCAGGGACATGAATTTTTAAAAGGGAGAAATTTGTTAAAAGCTGTTATTTGCTTTTCCTTCTCCTGGAATTTATTGATGACAGAATTTACAGCATCGCCAAATAAACCCAGGGGGGAGAGAGGAGTGTCTAAAAGGAAAGCTTTTCCTTTCCCTTTTATATTTGTCTGATTTAACCACAGATGTCTTTCTACGGCCACGCAGGGAAAAATCAGCCGCCTGACGCAGTTCGCGAACCACGTCAGCACTGACCTCCTCACTCTCACTCACGTCCCTCAGCAGGTCAGCCTGGTATGCCCGTTTTTTTTTTCTCTTCATAACAGACATAGTACGCAGACATGACCTGCTGCCGAATACACTTTACCCACAAAAAAACGAAATATTCATAAGAGGCTTGGTGGGTAATGCCGGTGCCTTAACAGATGACGCAGCCTCGAGGGAGAGAAAACTCGCAAGCGTCTCTACCACGCGAGGCATAGCCGAACAACCATATGATTTATCCCCCACCATATATAAATATGTTGAAGTCTGGGGACTAAACATTTTCTCTATATGACACCGGTTTTTCCCACGATTTCGACACCTCAGTGTGGAGATCGGGAAAAAAAAGACGGCACGCACCGGCGTGGAGGTTGCACTCGTGACGGCGAAAATCTCTCATCTAATTTTAATTTAGAAACAGACTCCTGTCTAGTCACTGGCCATACAATGCTGAGTTTTTCTACAGCTCTTGTTAATACCTCCACTAGCTCATTGCTTTCGGGAGTGTAAGGTGGCGAATCCTCCACATCTCCTTATATATACTAGCAACATCCAGCCCCTCAGAACTGGATAGAAGCAACACTGGTGCCTCAGCCCGAGCGGAAGAAACCGCAGCGCGTGCTTCCGAATACGGGACTGAGGCACTGGATCTCACAGGTGAAGGGAGAGATAAGGCAGAGCCCGTCTCTAACCCCGCTGAGAGATCCATATGCGATCCCCACGATACGCGTCGTCGCTCTGCCTCGGCAAGAGCGGGACCCGAACCGCGGGGAGCGCGCACCGAACCGCTCTCCTCGAAGAGCGCCCGGCGGGAGCGGAGCGTCCTTAATGGCAGACGCTCGCAATGCTCACAATCAGCTCCCTCGAAAGCTGACTGGGCATGCTACACTCCCAAACAAACAACACAAAGAACGTGTGTATCCCCACTCGTTAAATAACGCGAGCAGGGAGGGACACACTCCCTAAACTGCTGTTTGTTCGCCATATCTCTCTTAATATATATATATATATATATAAATTGTTTGTGTGGTGCAGAGTATGTAAGGACAGACAATATTCACACAGGGACAGATTCACATATAGCGCGACTGAAGGCACAGAAGCTATTGCGCTTGTGTTTATGGGGTGCTTTATAGTTTCCTGGTCGATGACGTCACCCGCCTATGACGTTCCATCTCTCCATTGGGCTGATTCCATACGTGCTTCAGGACGCACAACGCAGAGGCGTTCCCACAGCTTGACGCAGCTCAAGTTCCCTTGAAAGGGAACTGTTGATTTGTGTGACAGGATTGTTTATGCTGACACTGATTTGTCCACACTGAATTCAGGAAAGCAGTTTGGGGTATAGGCAAAGTAAACTGCTTGTACATATTCTCTAATTCTCACAAACACAGGTTTACAAACAGCAGTTGAAATTGGTAGTTCTCGTTGATTTTTTGCCGTTCTTATTAAAATTATACATTTTGGCATTATTAAAGTGAACAAAAGCTTTCACACTAGAGTGTTTGGTGTGGATCAGAGTCTGTTTGACACGAGAGTATGGATGTTGCTGGCATTAACATGGTATTCTAAACTTGGTGGGTAGCAGAGAAACACAATGCATGTGGAATCGTATGGTTCACAGTTCTCCTCCCGAGTTGTTTTCTAAATACAGCAGAAAACAAGCTGCCACTAACGTAATACTCACAGTGGTACTTGTGTAATGACGCAAATGTACTCCGGTTTAGCCCCAAATAATAGAGTGCCACAAGGAAATAAAGAAAACCACAAGGAGAGAGGGTGGAGTTGAACTTGGGTTTGAACCATGTGTGGAACCAGCCTTGGGACCATCAAATTAGAACAAAGCCAATCTGTAAAGACAGATCCTCCTCACCACAAAACACTGCAGCATCCATGAGAAGAATGCAAACTGTGAGGAGATTACCCAGTGGGACAATGAGGCTGCTCTGCATAGCATAGCTCATGTCACTGGAGAGCGTGTGGAAGGTAGAGAAACGGCTGAATCATGTACAGTACCTACAAATTATCCTTTTCTATTCCTGATTATAAAAATACTAAACATTTATCCACCTTAGCTGAAGTACACTATTGGGTTTTGATGTTTGGTGTCCACTTCAGGATGAAACATTCTAGTTGGAAGTCTAAAGGTGAGTTTGAATACCATCCAAAATGCAAACTGCAAGAAATGCAAAAATAAATTTAGATACTCCACTGATTTGCCACTCATTATTGAAAGTTTATATACTGTTCAAATGTTTGGGGGTGGTAATTTTAGCTTCTTTTGATTTTTTTAAGAAATTCATACATTTATTCAGCAATGACATATTCAATTGATCAAAAGTAGCAGCAAAGACTTTTACATTGTTACAAAATATTTATATTTCAAATAATTGCTACACAAATGCTGCTGCTTCCAAAAAATATTAAACAGCACCATGTTTTCAACGTTGATAATGATAAGAAATGTTTCTTGAGCACCAAATCAGCATATTATAATGATTTCTGAAGGATCTTTCTGCAGGATCACAAGACTGTAGTAATGAGTAAAATTAAGATTTGCCATCACAGGAATAACTTTTTAAAATATATTCAAATATAAAATAAAATATAAAATCCATCAAACCAGCAGTCAATTTAAATATAAAAGACCCAAGAAAACAACATTAAATGTCAAAAATATTTCGTAACAGTGCTGTGCAGAGTAGTTAAATGTTCAAATAGTCTTCAGCACTTTATTACAAAATAGTGAAGGCAAGCCACATTTCACAGCCTCTTATGAAATAGCATATTGTAACATTTCTAAAATTTTACATGCTCTCGACAAAAAAATTCCACAACATCCTCATTTACGACAGATCCATTTGCACAATCAGTGATACCGGGTTGGGTGGTAGAGAATAAACTTCATTGAAAACATCTTTTGATAGAGGCTATTTTAGAGAGTAGAGTTTACCCACATGACAAGTTTCTCATATACTTTGATGAGAGAGTAAAATAATGTACTCACTCAAAGACAGAGGAGGGAAAACGATTGGCTCACTTGTTTTCAAACCCTGTTACCCTTCCCTCTTAACAGATGTTGTTAATTACACAAGTGTGTTTGACAAAGAGTTCAAATTGCACTGTTTTCAACTCAAACAACTCTCACACAATTATTCTGCCAAGATTAGTGTGCATTGGCACGTCGTTTCATCTCTACTATTGTTTGGTTTGTTATTAGCGACTGTTTTTTCAGCGTGTGCAGTTCTGCACTGGCCTCATGGTGACTAAATTTGATCCCCTGGTAATTTCTGTTCTTTGCAGTACAGCCATTGAGAGAGACTCCCAAACGGTTTCCTAAGAGAGTTAGAAGAACTATGTTTTACAGATTTTCTTCAAATGGTGCTGTTTTGTAACAGATGCCTAATCATTATCAGGACATATGAAGACAGTATGTGTTTCAGAGGTTATTCATGAATCAATTATTGTCAGTAGCAGTGCTACAGAAATCCAGCACATTTACATTTAGTTTTTTTTATTTTAATGTTCATTAATGTACATTGTCCTCATTAAATAAACAAACAAATAGATAAATAAATGTTGCTAAAGGTGGCGTGTGTAATATCTGTGCCACTATAGTGGCACCAAAGGAAATGGCAAAAATAATTAATTTGAATTGTGACATTATTTTCATAAGTAAAAAAATTTATTGGCTTAATGTTTCTAAATAGTTTACTTTTGAGTTTTTTGTAATTGATTCTGAATAGATTATCATTATTGTACTACAATAAAAAATATTACAATTATTCTTATTTAAATCAATCAAAAACACAATATAACAATACCTTACAATTGACATATATGATTATTTTTCCATGTTGCAGTATAATAAAAATTTTGAGAAGAGGGTGATTTGTGCTTAATTGATTTTGTGAGAAAATATAATTTCCAAATAAGAAATAGTAGAAGTTCTGTAATACGGTATTTGCTTGTTTATTTGTTTTTGTTTGTTTTTTTGCATTATTTCAACTAATGAGATTTATTTTTGCATTATGTTAATTTGTCATGAATTTTTGGTATATATTTTTGTCATTTTTTTATGTGCAAAAAAAACTGACTATTTATAAAATAATTTTCTATTTGCAACATTTTTTGTTACACTTAATTCCAATTTTAGACTTCTACTAACTATAAGTAACTTTGCAACTACATGTCAACTAACTCTCATTAGAGTATCAGTAGATTGTTATTGTTTGGATTAGTAGAATAAGTTGACATGTACTTGCAAAGTTATTTATAGTGAGTATAATGTCTGTTGGGGAGCATGAAAATAAAGAGTTATCAGATATTAAGCAGACAGTCTACTAATTCTCTAACGAGTTAGTTGACATGTAGTTGCAAAGTAACTTATAGTTAGTAGAATGTTTATGTGAGCTATCAAAATAAAGTGTTACCAAAATAAATGTTATATTCCCTTGTATGATTTTGAGGTAAAATATGATCTGAACATGTTGATAGCAAGTTTTGTGAGATTCAGCCAAAAATTAAATAAAATGGCGATGAATAATTAAAGTATTCCAGCAATGATTTATTTGTAAAATTCAGAGAAGCTAAATGTCTGCAACAACATTTAGGTCTAAGTCTATTTCAGGTTGCTGGCTTATCGTTTGTGTAAATAGCATAACAGTGCATCTGCTGTGGTGTTTGCAGCACGTTATCAGAAACCCAACTTTACATAAGCTCTCTGCACACACACGCTGATAAAGAGGTACTGCTGATACAATGCCACTGTTCTTCCTGTGTACACACAGAAGACCCATCAATATCCTTTCCACTATCTGAGTCAATATTAGCAGGGAGGTATTTGGCCTTGGTAGTATTGAAACACCTCCGCTGGGGTGGGCAGGTGCCTCAACCCTACGTGTAGATTCTAGCACATTGAGTTCACATTCAGCGCTCGTTCTCACCCACAGTGTGTGTATATGTGTGTCTGAGCTGCCTTGTTGGTGTCACCTTGGCTTCCGTCCCAGGGACACAGCACAGGCTGTTCAGCACTGTTTACCCAACTGCACCTCTGGACCTCACAGAACTTACAAAAAATACGAATAGCCAAGAATGTTAGCAACTACCTTTCCATCCTGAATGACAACATGTACGCAATTCCTTTAAGTGAACATGGAATCAAAATGGACCCAACTTACTCATTCCTAGTCTTGTTGTACACAATTTTGTCATTGTAAATTCCCCAAAAAATTTTTGTCAAAACATAGTTTGCTCTGCATTTTCTTCCTTTTGCATTATGGCAATTTGTCAAAAAAAATTGCCACAAAGCACCGGCAAAGCAGGCTAATGATAATATGTCTGAAAAAATAATGAGCCATTTTTTTTATTTTAATTTTTTATTAATAAACTAGCGTTTTCTAAATCAGTATCGGCTGCAAACATATCTCTATGGATTCAAGATGGCGCCGCGCATGGCTGCCTCAGTGTGTCGCTCTCCAGCTATTGTGTTGTTTTTGTTCATTTGTTCTGCGTTTGTACATGATTTGTTTGTTCTTTTCCTATCAGTTTCACCAGAGACGAACTATTGGACATTAGGAAACACACACCAGATAACTTTTCTACAGTTTTTGATTATTCGGACGTCTTGCTGGACATTCTCGTCGGTGGGGCAGCGTTGTTGTTCAAACGCGCGGTCAGACGCAAACGCGGGAAGCGTGCAGGCGCGCTGGTTAAACTCCCCGAGCGCGGCCTGCGCACTGCACTCCCCAGTATTCATCTTGCGAACCTCCGATCCCTTCCTAACAAAATGGACGAACTTCTTCTCCTCACACGCACTAACAAGGATTTTTTAAACTCTGCTGCTCTGTGCTTCACTGAAACCTGGCTGAGTGAAGCCATATCGGACAACGCAATACATCTGCCGGGCTTCCAGCTGTTCCGAGCGGATCGCATCGTGGAGCTAACGGGGAAAACAAGATTTAATCTCTTTTAATCATTCTTGGGGATTTTAACAAAGCAAATCTTTCCCGCGAACAGACAGCACGTTACATGTCCCACCAGAGACAGTAATATACTGGACCACTGTTACACCACGATAAAAAATGCGTATCACTCCGTTTCCCGAGCAGCTTTGGGGCTCTCTGATCACTGTTTGGTTCATCTCATACCGACCTACAGGCAGAAACTGAAATCAGCTAAACCTGTAATAAGAACTGTAAAAAGATGGACTAATGAAGCAGAGCAGGATCTACAGGCCTGCTTTGATTGCACTGATTGGACTGTTTTTGAAGCTGCTACCAACGATCTGGATGAGCTCACAGATACTGTAACATCATATATTAGTTTCTGTGAGGATACATGCATTCCTACCAGGACATTCTTATCATTTACTAATGATAAACCATGGTTTACTGGGAAACTCAAACACCTTCGTCATGCCAAAGAGGATGCCTACAGAAGTGGGGATAAAATCTTGTATAACCAGGCCAGAAACAGACTGACAAAGGAGATCAGATTTGCTAAAAGAAGCTACTCTGAAAAACTGAAAAAACAGTTTTCATCCAATGACCCATCATCCGTCTGGAATGGCCTGAGAAACATCACCAACTACAAGTCACCATCCCCCCGATCTGTGGACAATCAACACCTGGCTGACGATTTAAATTCATTTTATTGCAGGTTTGAAAAACCCTCATTCACACCACACACCGGCTCTGACCTGCACTTCACACATTCACCATCACCTCCTGCACTCCCATTACTCCCCCCTCCTGCCATCCAACCTGAGCTTAAGGTCTGTGTTGAGGACGTGAGCCGAGTCTTCAAAAAACAGAAGACTAGGAAAGCCTCAGGCCCAGACGGCATCTCATCTGCTTGTTTAAAAGCCTGTGCTGACCAACTGGCCCCGGTCTTTACGCAGATCTTCAATAGATCATTGGAGCAGTGTGAAGTTCCCTGCTGCTTCAAACGCTCCACTATCATTCCTGTCCCCCAAAAACCCAAAATCACTGGACTTAATGACTACAGACCTGTCGCTCTCACGTCTGTGGTCATGAAGTCATTTGAAAGACTGGTGTTGGCCCACCTGAAGGACATCACTGGACCCCTGCTGGATCCCTTTCAGTTTGCTTACAGAGCAAACAGGTCTGTGGATGATGCAGTCAACATGGGACTGCATTATATCCTGCAACATCTCGACAGACCAGGGACTTATGCAAGGATCTTATTTGTGGACCTTAGTTCGGCCTTCAATACCATCATGCCTGGTCTTCTCACAGCCAAACTGACCCAGCTCTCCATACCATCCTCGATCTGTCAGTGGATCATCAGCTTCCTGACGGACCGGCACCAGCGAGTGAGACTGGGGAAACTCACATCCAGGACTCTCACCACCAGCACTGGTGCCCCTCAAGGGTGCGTTCTCTCCCCACTGCTCTTCTCCCTGTACACTAATGACTGCACTTCTAAAGACCCCTCTGTAAAGCTCCTGAAATTTGCCGGCGACACCACTGTCATCAGTCTCATCCGAAACGGTGACGAGTCTGCTTACAGACTGGAGGTTGAACAGCTGGCTGTCTGGTGCAGTTATAACAACCTTGAGCTGAACACGCTCAAAACAGTGGAGATGATCGTGGACTTCAGGAGGAACAGCCCAGCACTCCCCCCACTAACCATCATGAACAGCACTGTGGAAGCAGTGGAGTCATTCAGGTTCCTGGGCACTATCATCTCTCAGGACCTGAAGTGGGACAATCACATTGACTCCATTGTGAAAAAAGCCCAGCAGAGACTGTACTTCCTTCGCCAGCTGAGGAAGTTCAACTTGCCACAGGAGCTGCTGATTCAGTTCTACTCAGCCGTCATTGAGTCTGTCTTATGCACTTCCATCACTGTCTGGTTTGGTTCAACTACCAAATCGGACATCAGGAGACTACAACGGACAGTCCGGACTGCGGAGAGGATCATTGGTGCCCCACTGCCATCCCTCCAGGACCTGTACTCTTCCAGAGTGAGGAAGAGAGCAGGTAAAATCATCACAGACTCCACTCACCCTGGACACCTCCTGTTTGAACTGTTACCGTCAAGACGGCGACTCAGATCACTGGCCACAAGAACATCTCGGTACAGGAACAGTTTCTTCCCACAGGCCATTTCCCTTCTGAACAGTTAACACACCTCACAAGGCATATGCCTTTAAGTGCAATACTCCCACTGTTTAGTGCAATATCGTACAACTCAGGTTAACTTATATGTAGATTTTTTATTTATAATATTCAAAACACTGTAAATATGTTCATAGTTCATAATCTGTAAATCTGAAAATGTCTATTCTGACTAAACCCAACTGTGATACTTTTATTCTCATATATTTATATTTTTATTTTTTATTCTTATAATTTGTAGTATTATGTTTCTTGTTGTATTTGTATTTGTATTTGTATATGTCCACTGGAAGCCTCAGTACCAAAACAAATTCCTTGTGTTGTGCAAGCACACTTGGCAATAAAGCTCTTTCTGATTCTCTATACATCTCCATTGTAAAGAGGATGCGCCTTTAGAGATAAATGCACCTTTCATACGGATTACATAATCAGAAGGTATTTGCTGTCTATTCGATTTTTTTTCGTTTAAAAGTGGACATTTCTAGCTTTATATAGAAATATTACTCATCTCTGTGAGGTTAGTATACACTGTGTTTCAGTTCATTTTTGAGACGCGCTCCAGTTCACACTACGGAGACCATGAAAGCACGCCCTGTTTGTTTTCTTTTATTTCACAAAAGCACAACGTTTTCTTGTTATTGTGAGTTTACACAAATAAAAGTAGTTGCAATTCATGCATTATTCTTTTCTGTATGACCAGAAAAGATGGAGTATTTTAAGTTGTTTCCACCGCTGATAGGAAAATGCAAGTGTTCACGCCGGCGCCTCCATGTCATGCAGTGAGCGCGCTCCACACTCCGCACAACATAGATACACACTGCCCCGGGAGCGTTTAAAAGCAGGTGTCTATTCTGATAGAACGCTCCCGTATGAGACAATGTTCAGGATAATACAGAGAGAGTCATTCTGTACAGTAATGTATAATCTGGCTTCTTATATGGTCAGTCATCTCACTGAGGTCAACCACTGTCATGGCAGAGCAACAGTATGTCCCAGGCCCAAACCTTGAATGTCACAAATTGTGCCTGAAGCCACTTAATATATATCCCATCATGCTTTTCATTTGACCTCAACATAAGCCTGAAGAGGGCAGCCTGGGAGATCGTTCTCTCCAGTGTCAGCTGTGTTGAGAGAGCAAGGTCACACCTGCAGGTGCCTGGCGGGGTGATAGATGATGTTTCTTTAAACTCTAGAGAGCATGGTTCTTAGGGACCGGCTGTTTACTCTCTCTTGAAGTATAATGGGCTTCTTTGAAGGGGCAGAACTTGGCAGACCTCAGACTGGGAGAATACCGTGTGATTAGTTAATGACACATTCGGCTTAAATCAAGCATAATCACCATTAGCCACTCAGGCAGCTCACATCAGCTGTGGTATTTCCTACTATTGGCAGAGCTGCTTTTAATAGCTTTGCACATTGTGCAGAAAAAACAGGAAAGGGGTTGAGAATGTGACAGTTGCATTGCTAGCCATTATTAAGACTTCTTTAAATTACAACTGGTCTGGGCCTGAATCAGCAGAATTGAGAAAGGAAGTTTGATTCTTTTCCACAATAATATATATGTTCTTGCTGGAATAACAGTTTTCGGTTAGCTAGTCTTCCAGCCAGGATGAGGTGGTAACTTACGCTAGTAGTTTTTTGATAGTTTTGTATGATTTGGGTTATTTGTCAGGACCTGCTGGCCAGCTAACCCTTGTGAAAAAGAAGTGCACTTAAGGCCCAGTACCAAATGGCACACTTCATCTGCACCTTCAGTCTTGTGGACTTACAATGGCTGCCGTGTGCGCGTGTCCTTTAAGTCCATGAGACCCTAGGGTGTCAAATTTGTCATTTTAGCTTTAAGAAAGGGTGCTCGTGAGTGCCCCCTTTCCGGTCGATATGCACCCTCGATGCGCACTTTTGCAGAGCCTGCACTGATGCGAGCTCCACAGCAGACTTCTTCCCGACAGTCAAAGCGGCGTTACGTCACGAAAGTGCAGACTCAAAGGAAGGCCGCGAGTGTTTAGGGTGCTATTTGGGATAGAGCCTAAGTGTAGAGTACCTCAAACTTTTTTTTACTGCACTTCCATTTAATATAATATAAATTAAATAAAAAGCCCCTTAATGTTTCATAACAGAAAGTACACTTTTAAAAAGTGTACTTTGTAATAATGTAAATGTTTAAGGCCTACTGTAAACATTTCATATCATTGTTTTAATAATCATTTGTCATGCTTTAAAGTACACTTATTCTGATGTGACTTTAAAGAAATAGTTCACTTCAAAATGAAAATTGTGTCATCATCACTCGCCCTCAAGTTGTTCCAAACCTGTATGAATGTCTTTCTTCTGCTGAACACAAAAGAATATATTTTGAAGAATCTCGGTAACCAGACAGTTGATGACATTCAGAGAACCAGACATTCTTCCATTGACTTCCACAGTAGGAAAAAAAATACTATGAAAGTCAGTGGGGTACATCAACTGTTTGGTTACAGTCTTTCTTCAAAATATATTCTTTTGTGTTCAGCAGAAGAAAGAAATTCATACAGGTTTGAAACAACTTGAG
The DNA here is from genome assembly GCA_026230005.1 of Gila orcuttii. NCBI lineage: Eukaryota > Metazoa > Chordata > Actinopteri > Cypriniformes > Leuciscidae > Gila > Gila orcuttii. The sequence continues at coordinate 35,083,160 of JAPDVR010000019.1, read as the reverse complement.
GGCGAGTAAATGATGACAGAATTTTCATTTTGAAGTGAACTAATTCTTTAACCATATTTCAATGTCAATTGAAGTAATTATGAAATTACTTGTACTTCAGTCCCACTAAAGTGGGTCAAAAAGCATTCTTAAAGTGTAACCGCTGATTTTAAACCCACTTTATATTGTTGCAATGTTGGTTGTATATGTAAATTAAAGTTTACTCGCTTTCTGTGTTACCTGGACCGAGAAATTCACGTTTATTTGTCAGGACTTTTGACAGCTCCAGGGCTTTCGTGAAAACTACAGATTATAGGCTACTTCCGCATTTTTGTATCCCCGTGCAACTTACCTGTTGACCTACTCGTTGTCATTTTGCTTCAGGGGGTTCTGAGGAACTAACAGAACAGCAGTTTCTTTCAGTTTTACTCATCCGTTTGGCCTGAAACACTGTGTCCGTGGTCATCCAGTTTGATGTTGACTACAAACGATCTCTCTGTATTTACAATTCTTTGCAGCTTTAGCAATGCACTGGATCTGGAAATCGATAGCTCGCTCGCGCTCACTCGCAAATGTTTACTATTTGAACTCTAGCACCCGGGAAATATGCAAGTCAACACCATTACGACTAAAAATGTATAAAAGTATTTCATACTAAAGCATGGCGGTATTTGACTCTGCTCAAGCGTATCCATAGCAGACTGGTGGGAGTGGCCTTGGATGGCACCATCCCCAGTGCATTAGATGTTGAAGTTTTTCTACCTAGTTGGCAAAAGGAAAAACAAAAGCCCTTTTTTCTGTTTTTTCTAGTCAGGTAGCCGATTCAAATTTGTTTCGCCTTTCTACTGCATAGAAAGCCAAGTTTTATTAAAAGGCTATTTTGCCAGTGATGAAGTAGCTTACAATTTTAAGTTCTACTAATTGCATTTAATATAAATTTAAACTATGTACAACATTTCCAAATAACATGCAAGCAGGGGTGTAGCACAAGATCCTGGGCCCTATGTATAGGCAGTCCTGATGGGCCCCCATGTTCCAAATAAAATATATTTCAGACTTTTCAAGGGCCCTCTCTCCCATTGGGGCCCTGGTAATCAGTACTGGTTTTACCCCCAGTCCGACGCCCCTGCATGCAAGTGTTCAAAAGCATTACAATCAGTTCACACTAAAGCAATATCTTAATAAAGAGTATATTATTTCTAAACTCTTTTTTAAAAGTATGCTTAGTGTGCTTATTTTTTCACAAAGAAAATACACCAGCTAAACTAGCTTATACCTACATTTTTTGTATATTGTAAATTGTCTGCCCTGTATGATTGTTTCTATTACAATGTGACTCTGCCAGGGTCTACAAAATCAAACAATACACTCATTTTCTGGTCTTAGTCTGGTCGAGGCAGACTGTACGGTATCATCAGCCATCTTAGCTAAGACTTTAGGCATGATTGAGAATTGCTCCTATATTGGTTCTCCATTAGACTGTTGTCCGGAAAAGTCATGTGGCATTTTTAACTCTATTGACAAGTGGATAAAGCAAAGCAATTGACAAAATGACACAGTAAAAAGCATTTTGCCAAATGGACAAAGAAAAGCAACTAGCAAATGGTTTTTAAAGATGCAATTTAAAATGTGCATTTAAAAATCATTTTTAATTATATTTACTTTTGTATTGTTTTAACTGCATTTTTAAATAATTAAATAAACTGTTAAAAATGTCGGTTTGTTTTTCAATTTAAAAATGATTAATTTATCATGACTATTAATTTGTCCTTTTAAAAAGTGGCTTATTTACTGTTTGAATTAAATTGATAACTTATTCTGATAACTTCCTTTATTTGATTTTAAATGTTACTACCAGTCCAATACTACTAAACGACTTAAAAATCTGGGGTAGCAGCAAAATATGTACTTTTACCTTCACAAAGTGACTATGGACCTTTGATAGGTCAGCCTGCATTACAGTTCCACTGTGCGTGTCAAAGAGAAAGAGTCTGCATTCAGGTGCAGTGGGTTCACGGGTCATATGAGCTTCTTTGCTTGCATTTTCTTTTGCTCCAGAAGCAGGTATGACACAGGCATAGGATGTTTAAAGGAGAGCAGATAATCTTACAGGCCGCAAGGATCAGTTAAGCTTCTTGTCAAGTGCTCCTCTTCACAGATCTGGCCCTACGGCACAAGATGTCAGGGTGACAGTCTAGACAGCAGCTGTCTCACTAAGAACTTTTCCAAAACTCCACATGAGACATCAGTCCCTCCTACATGCAGGAATCATTTGTCTCTATTCAAGCCCAGTCAGTAGGGAAGCAGGCCTTTCCCTGCATAGTTTGCTTGAAGATAAGGGTTTCATTGGACCGTGTGCCCCACGGAAACATTCCATCAAAACTGTCTTCAAAGTAAATACGGGCATTGACGCTTTCAGGCATAGAAGTGTTAAAGAGCACCTGTATGAACCCATATAGAAGCTAAACAAGCTGAAATTTAATAGTTGGTCATTCATTTCCATTGTTTGATACGTTTCTATCTATATTATTAGAGGTGCTTGCATTATTATTGTTATTATTACTATTGCTCATAGTGTTAGAGATCTAACCTTAAGTATAAAACTTTGGCACGTAACCATAAACATTTGAAATCATGTGGCTTTTTGAAGTGTCGTCCTAATTTCTAAACGATGAGACTCAGTTTTTATTTATGGATGATAAAATAGGTTTTACAAATCATAAAGACTTACTTAGGAGGGACCCAAGACATATCTAAAGACCAGAATATCATAGACACTTTGGGGTGGGCAAACACCCGAAACACACTTGTGTTGTAACTCTACAACAGTCAAATGAATCTGATTGCTTCAACTGTTACTAGCATTCATGTAGTTATTTATTGCAATTCGTATAATTGTCGCCAGACTCTGTGTTAATTTGTTTACAGTTTTAAAGGTTGAGATGCATTCCACCTTCATGTTGTATGCCAACAGTGTCATCTGTTCGAAAATAAGCTGTCTTAGAGCGACAGCTAGTGGTCATTTTGTGCTGTAGTTTCTTAACACTGTAGAAATTGATAGAGATTCTCATTCTCATCAGGAGATACAAAATGGATTCTTTTTTTTCTATAATGGAGAACAATATTGGTCCAGTCTGACTGATTAATGCCTCCACCAGTTATAAGAATATTTTAATTCATGATGCAGACAGTGTTGACTAAAATTTTAACACAAATGTGAAACCACATAAAAGGAAAACTATACCATTCAAAAGTCAGTAAGATTTTTTTCTTGAAAGAAATTAATAATTTTGTTCAGCAAGGTTGCATTAAATTGATCAAAAGTGACAGTGACAATTTTTAATCTTACACAAGATTTTTATTTCAAAGATATATATATATATATGGTTTCCACAAAAATATTAAGCAGCACAACTGTTTTCAACATTGAAAATGCTAAGAAATGTTTCTTGAGCAGCAAACCAATATCAGAATGAAGTGTGACACTGAAGACTGGAGTAATGATGCTGAAAATTCAGCTTTGATCACAGAAATGAAATACATTTTTAAATCAATTGAAATAGAAAACAATTATTTTAAATTGTAATCATATTTCATAATTTTAATCTTATTGAACGGTAATGTATATTTTTTAAAATGATCCTCTTCTTCTTTCAGGACAAAATACTTTAAAAATACATTGGCATATTTCTGTTTTTCTTAATTCTATTATATAACCTGAATGAAATAGAAATTATTGTGTTCCTCTCTTATTTCCTCTCTTAAGAGGAAATGTTGATATTTAAAATAAAAATAAAAAGTAGGTACAAAAAATATTAAAATTAATCCTAATTCTGCATTAGAAACTGCTTGAAAATTCCATCCATATAATCTATCCAGCCAGTTTTGTTTTTGCAGTCTATTTGAGAGGTTGGAGGACAAGAGCTTGCTGTTCTTCCCAACAGTGTTTTCCAGCTACTTCATTCAGATCATAAAAGTGAAGGGCCCAGGGTTTACTACACCCTTAACCACAGTTACAGTGGACTCACATCAATGTTGAGCCCAGTGCATACGAGCTTCCCACATACAGCCATAAAACACAAACATCACATGGGGAAGAGAGCCTCTCCTGACATTTTATAAAGCGTTTATTTCATTGGAGGGGGGAGGACAAGTGCAGAACGCCGTACTGGAATACCTTTCCTTAACCTTCAAACTCTTCTAACACCAATGAACACCTAAATCACTTTGTCTAAATAAATAAATTCAAACATATGTCAAGCTAGAGAGGCATTAACACACACCTTAATCCGCTCTTTGATAATACCATTTCAAATCAGTACAAAGCCATACTGTTTGCAATCAAACAGCCCAATGACGTCAATTTCATATAAAACGCTTATTAGACAGTCACTTGGATAGTGTAGGGACGTGCATTGAAGTAAATGTGCAAAGCAACTGTTTAGGCATAATGACCATAAGAGAAATGTTTGTCAGCTGCTTTGCTAAAGCCAGCTGTCGTTTAACTGGGTGGAAGTCAGAGGACCGACTTGATCTCGCTCATCTCCCTTTCAAATGCAAAACACACACTTCCCTCTACAGTGTGTGTATACAGATGTTCCTTAAAACCTATAATCTGCCATTTGGGAGAAATCTGAATTCACAGCCTTCAGCTACAAGGCAGAAACGTTCTTCAGGAAATATATGTAGCGACAGCTGCGGTCCGCTCCCACTAAGACTGCTGAATAAACCACTGTCTTGGATCAAATCCATTACACACCACCTCAGCATGCAATATCCATCATGAAGAAGGACCTTTAGGATGGTCTGTGCACTTTGAAAGCTTGGCAAAATTTCAAAACTCAAGCATTTTGGTCAGCTTTTGCACAGGTTTCGTTTTAAATAGGCCTATAGAAAATTGGCATACACAATTTTGAATGGATGTGAGTGAGAAGTATAAATTACTAAAAAAAGAAAAAGCCACTTGTGATTAACCATAAAAAAATATATTTAATTAGTGTGAATGAATTCGAGGCTGTAAGGCATGGAAGTTGGCTTCAGTCTGTTCAATACATCACACTGGGATAGTTCACCCAAAATTAACATTCTGTCATCATTTACTCAGCCTCATGTCAATCAAAAAATGCACTGCAGAATACAAAAATATTTTAATGCAACCCTATATAACTTTTGGCCCTCTAGTGGTTTGAAAATAAAACTACAAGTTACTTGTGGAGGAACATTGTTTTGGTAATTACATGAGTTGTGCTTTAAATCTGCTATACTGCATGGATGAATCCGACAACTTGAGGCGCAAAGATGGACTCATGGTACAGATGGATATCACAAACATATGTCTTATGAGCAGGTGGAGTGACGTGAAGGACAAGTACGGTAACCCTTACTCTGAATTTATCGTCTGCATTTAACCCATCCAAGTTAGTGCACACACATTAGGATCAGTGACAGCAGTGGGCAGCCATTGGCTGCGGTGCATTGAGCGAATGGGGGTTAAGTGTCGTGCTCAAGGGCACCTCAGTCATGGGTATTGAAGCTGTTCATTCATTCCCCAACTACATTTTCCTACCAGTATTGAGAATCGAACCCGCAAGTAAAAGTAAGCAAGTAAAAGTAAGTATATTGTTGTTTTAAAGTAACGTTACAAAAGTTTGGCAACGCTACATTAAAGGCAGTATACAAAGATAGAAAGGCAACAAGGCACATCCGAAACCAGTAACCAGTACCACCCCCTTTTCTACTAAGATACTTTCATCTGATTGATTTTTAAGGCAGATGCTGCCTTAGAAGTCTGTCTGAAATCAGTTTTTGAGGTAGCTTTATGTACAAACACTGCCTGCAGAGTCATTGCCTGATAGGGCAGCAAGGCAACACGTCAGCTGCCTAAGCTTTCGGACGCAGCCCTCTTCTCACCAAGGGCTTGGACAACCTGTCACTCATCGTAGCAATAGCAAAACACAACGATCTAATCAATTCCTCCAAAGAAAAGACTACTAAGACTAACTTGGCAGGGCTAGTTATAGGTAAATAGTACAACAACAAAACATTGTAACTGGTTTAGAAATTGGCACTGTTAGCAACATAATCATGCACAGAAAATGTAATGCTATGCAAACTATGTTGAATCGTGCTTTATTACGGGTACTATCCCTATCCCTTTTTGCTTGCAAAATCTTTTCGGTTTGAGGTTCAGTTGTTCAGTTTTCAAGCTTCAAGCTAGGCTACTTCCACTGCATTTAGTAGTAGCATGACCTTTTTTCCTTTATTTATTTTATGACGTAAACTGGCATGGATGAATGATAAAAGTACTGTATGCATCTTCTTTTATGTTCCACAGAAGAAAGAAAGTCATACGGGGTTTGGAACAACATGGGGGTGAGTAAATGATGACAGAATATGACAGTTCTGTCCCTTTAAGACATCAAAACGATATTGTTTGGCAAATAGAATAGTCTCTTAAAAGATCATTTCAGAATCCATGGAGCTGCATATATGAACGCAAGCTTAAGTCTCAAATCAAAAACCTGTACGCGTGCCTTCAGCATGTCGTAATTTCCTCTTCATGCAAAACCCCTGTAAGAGAGTGAAAAAACAGAAGAAAATGAGAGGGGGCTGAATGTAGATGCTCGAGGACCCTTAGGCTCTGCGGCAGGGACCGGGCTCACAGCCGAGTCTGACTTTCAAAAGTAATTTGTCCTGCTCAGCCCAGTGAGGGTAAATAAAAGTCTCTTATCCTGATTAATCTATCCTTCTAAACTGAACAAGGTGAATGGAAGTTGGCACAAATGAGGGTGAAAAATGTTTGGTGTGCTAGTGTAAACAACCCGTGGGTCAGGCTCCGCTCCATCACTCATGGCAGGGGCCGTTCCCCTTGGGTCCAGGCCCCGACCATTTATTTAGAGCCAACAACAGCACTGGTGAGGTCACGAGTAGTGATTAGAGAGAGGGGAGGTGAGAGAGGGGAGGTGATCCCACCGAGTCAGGGTTCTTCCCACAACTTCCTCTATTCTTTTCCCATTCTTTCCGTTATGCATTCATCACACACAGGAAATGTTTAAAACAGCGTACTGCTCCTACTATTTGTGTAGAAGCTGAAATTTCTATAATTACTTTGAATATTCTGAACACATGAATGGAATACTGTATCCCACAAGTAACCAGATCCCATTAATTAATGTCGCATGTCTCTTGATTTGACAAATGTTTTGACAAAATTGGATTTGGAAATGAAAATGCAAAAAAAACACATTTAAACTACCAGTCAAAAGTTTGGAGTCGTATGCCTGAATTTATAATTCTCATAATCTTATAAATAATTGTATCTAAAATGTTTATGCTTAAAAGCTTGAAATGATTTTTGTAGACAAACAAACCATATGAATTAATTTACTTCAGTTAGTTAGATAAGATGGAACAGATAACAAAGTAAAATCAGCCAACAAGTGTCCGGCATAGTTCTATTCATTCATTTATAGTTTTGATTACCTTTCTCTTATACTAAAATGTGGAAAATAGTAATAAAGAATAGGGCTTTTCACACCTGAAATAGTTAACCCCGGGTCATTCTAAACCCCAGGTAAACGGAATCCTGGGTTATGTTTATTCACGTTTCACACTGCTCGTACTATACCCAGGGGTTAACAGTTAATCCTGGGTATTCATAAGCTTCCGTTTCTCAGTGCACATTCCTAAACCCCAGGTTAAAGTCCTTATTTGCATATTTGTGGTGTCACTGTTACTGACTGGACAAACGCACCACGTGACTTGTTTACATAAAGGCTCTAGCATTGCACGCCCTCATATTACACATTGCTGACAGTAATATAAATTTTTTTCTGAGTGAACTTTTCGAAATATAAAGGTAAGAATGAAACGTCTCGGTTACGTATGTAACCCTCGTTCCCTGAGTAGGGAACGGAGACGTTACGTCGGACAGGGCACTGGAAGACAGCTGAGAAGGTGGCGTGATTAGACTGGTAACCCCATTCGTCGTCATCCGACGTAACGTCTCCGTTCCCTACTCAGGGAACGAGAGTTACATACGTAACCGAGACGTTCCCTTTCGTTGTCACTCCGAGTTACGTCGGATGACGACGAATGGGGTTACCAGTCTAATCACGCCACCTTCTCAGCTGTCTTCCAGTGCCCTGCGTAAATCGAGATCCCTGTCATAGACTGGACGAAGGACTCCATTTAACACAGGAATACCAAGGTACACTGGGAAGCATATCCCAAGCTAGGGGAAGTATGCAATTAATGCCAACCCAGAGGGGGGGGACTTAGAGAATACACATATGACCCGAAGGAAACATATGGAGAACACTGGGGTGTCCAGCCGCAGGTGGAATATTTCAACCCCAGGGGGCGAGGTGGCTTGCCAAGGGAAAAACACATGCTCAGAGAGGCTTACAGTGGAAATACACATGTGGGGTCGCTCAGGGGAGGGACCATGCACACGGGAGGCACCTAGCCGACGCGCAGGCAAGAGACACTGGCGCCGACGTCAGGAGTGCTGGAGGAACTCAGGGCTTTCGGGAAAGCTCACCTGAGGAGAAATCGCACGTATCCAGTCCGTGGAGTGGAATGGCGAGCAAGCGAAGACACCTGAGCGGGTCCGGTACTAGCTAGTTGAAGCGAGTACATGAGAGGACACTGGCTCCACTCGGAGATTATAGAATCTGGCGAATGTGTTAGGTGTCGCCCAGCCTGCAGCTCTGCAGATGTCTGTTAGCGAGGCGCCATGCGCTAGAGCCCAAGAGGATGCCACACTCCGGGTGGAGTGGGCCGTCACACCAAGGGGGCATGGTCGACCTTGCTGCTGGTAAGCCAAGGCAATGGCGTCCACTATCCAGTGAGACAACCTTTGCTTGGAGAGAGCCTTTCCCTTCAGCTTCCCACCATAACAGACAAAGAGCTGGTCTGAGGTCCTGAAACACCGCGTCCTGTCTACATAGGCGCGAAGAGCGCGTACTGGACAGAGCAGTGCCAAGGCTGGGTCTGCCTCCTCCGGGGGCAGCGCTTGCAGGTTCACCACCTGGTCCCGAAAGGGAGTGGTAGGAACCTTGGGCACATATCCGGGCCGGGGTCTCAGGATCACGTGAGAGAAAGCCGGTCCGAATTCCAGGCACGCTTCGTCGACGGAGAATGTGTGCAGGTCCCCTACCCTCTTGATGGAGGCCAGTGCAACCAGGAGCGCTGTCTTCATTGACAGGAACTTAAGCTCGACTGACTGCAGGGGCTCAAAGGGAGCACTCTTCAGGGCAGTTAGAACCACTGAGAGGTCCCAAGAGGGAACGAGAGGAGGGCGAGGAGGATTTAGTCTCCTCGCTCCTCTCAGGAACCTGATGACCAGGTCGTGCTTCCCTACCGACTTACCTTCGACTAGGTCATGGTGTGCGGCAATGGCGGCAACATAGACCTTAAGGGTGGAGGGAGACAGCCTTCGCTCCAACCCTTGCTGAAGGAAGGAAAGCACAACGCTGATCGAGCATCTCCGGGGGTCTTCTCGGTGAGAAGAGCACCAGTCGACGAAGAGGTTCCACTTCAACGCATAGACGTGTCTCGTGGACGACGCTCTAGCGGAAGTGATGGTAGCCGCCACCGCTGGTGGAAGGGTACTCAAACCTACCTCGAGCCGTCCAGGAGCCACACGTGGAGGCTCCAGAGATCGGGGCGAGGGTGCCACAGGGTGCCCCGTCCCTGAGAAAGAAGGTCCTTCCTCAGAGGAATGGGCCAGGGAGGTGCTGTCGCGAGGAGTGCAAGTTCGGGGAACCAGGTCCGGCCGGGCCAATACGGCGCGACCAAAATGACCTGCTCCTCGTCCTCCCTGACCTTGCGCAAGGTCTGCGCAAGAAGGCTCACTGGGGAAAACGCATATTTGCGGCCCGGCGGCCAGCTGTGCGCCAGTGCATCCGTGCCGAGCGTGCCCTCGGTCAGAGAAAAATACAGGGCGCAATGGGTCGAGTCGTGAGAGGCAAACAGATCTATCTGTGCGTCCCCGAACTGGTCCCAAATCAGCTGAACCGACTGGGGATGGAGTCGCCATTCTCCAGGGAGGGGCTGAAGCCGTGAGAGCTCGTCGGCTGCACAGTTCAGGGCTCCGGGAATGAAAATGGCTCGAAGCGACCTCAGATGCTTCTGACTCCATAGAAGGAGGTGGCGGGCGAGTTGTGACATACGGCGGGAGCGTAGACCACCTTGATGGTTGATGTACGCTACAGTAGCGGTATTGTCTGAGCGGACTAGTACGTGTTGACCCCTGAGCAACGCCCGGAAGCGGTGCAGGGCAAGGCGTACTGCCAACAACTCGAGGCAATTGACATGCCATAGCCGCTGGGGTCCTGTCCAGGAGCCCGCAGCGGCATGTCCATTGCACATTGCGCCCCAGCCCGTGGTGGAGGCATCCGTGGAGACCACAACATGCCGGGAAGCTCGTTCCAGGGGGACACCCGCCCTGAGAAAACTGAGGTTCGACCACGGGGTGAGGAACTGACGGCAGGTCGGAGTAACTGGTACCCGGAGCGTGCCTTGATGCCATGCCCACCTCGGGACTCGGTCGCGAAGCCAAAGCTGAAGCGGTCTCATATGAAGCAATCCGAGCGGCGTGACCGCGGCTGCAGATGCCATATGCCCCAGGAGCCTCTGAAAATGTTTCAGTGGAACCGCATTCTTGCTCCTGAGATGTCTCAGGCAAGTCAGCAGTGACTGCGCACGCTCGCTCGTAAGCTGCGCGGACATGGCAACCGGGTCGATGTCCATACCGAGAAAAGAGATCCTCTGCACGGGGCAAAGTTTGCTCTTCTCCCAGTTGACCCGAAGGCCCAGACGAGCTAGGTGCCGGAGCACTAGGTCCCTGTGTTCGCAAACCTGATCTCGAGAGTGAGCTAGTATCAGCCAGTCGTCGATATAACTCAGGATGCGAACCCCGTGTTCCCGAAGGGGAACAAGGGCAGCCTCGACGACCTTCGTGAAGGTGCGAGGAGACAGGGCTAGCCCGAAAGGGAGAACCGCGTACTGGTATGCCTGCCCCTCGAAAGCAAACCGTAGGAACGGTCTGTGTCGAGGAAGAATGGAGACATTAAAGTAGGCGTCCTTCAGGTCGATCGCTGCAAACCAATCCTGGGGCCGCACGCATTCGAGAACGCGTTTGGCGGAGAGCATCTTGAACGGCAGCCTGTGAAGGGAGCGGTTCAGCACGCGCAAGTCCAGGATTGGCCGTAACCCACCGGTTTTCTTGGGGACAATGAAGTAGGGGCTGTAGAACCCAGACCTCATCTCGGCTGGAGGGACAGTCTCGATTGCACCCTTCGCCAGCAGGGTGGCAATCTCTGCTCTCATGATAGGGGCATTGCCACCGACCAAAGTGGAGCGGACTCCCCTGAAGCGGGGAGGAGACCGTGCGAACTGAATCGCATAGCCGAGCCTGATGGTGCGCGCGATCCAGCGGGACAGACGGGGAAGCTCTAACCAGGCTCCCAGGAACTGAACCAGCGGGATCAAGCGGACGACAGGCGTCCCCCCGGAGGGGCAGCGAAGCGGAATAACTGGCCCAGACGTGGACGGCATAGCGGCCCGGTGTGGGGGCACAGTTAGCAACCGCGCCCTGACAGAGGGGGCCAGGGGAGGACCAGGCTGGTCGTCCCGCGGGGGCCTGCTCTGCCAGGGGTCTGGCGACAGAGGGGGACAGGGGCGAAGCGGTCCGTGGACGGCACGCCTTGTGAACCGCCTCTGGGACAGAGGGGGGCGAGGAGAGCACGGCTTGTGGGCGGCGCTCTGTGTCGCCCGAGAACTCTGTAAGCTCAGGGAAGAGAGGGTCGTTTCTGTCTTTAACCACTTTAGGGTGCTGCCCACCCGTGGGTGAGCAGCGGGGAGCGGAGAACAAAAGATTCTCCCCCGGCCCTCCACCGGGGGAAGGAGTGGTCCTGCTACCATCTCCTGAAAAACGACCATCTTCCCTGAGCAGCCCGTCTCAGGAGCGCCGCTTGGCCCGGCGTTTAGCGGGGGGCGGGGCGGGAGAGGGCTGTGGCGCCTTCTTACGGCTTCCTCCGCGACCGGCCCGGGGTGGAGGCTGCTGCGTGGGCCGGGCGGGAGGGGCGGGAGCCGCAGGAGGGCGCCCTCGGCGGGAAACAGGACGAGGCGTCTGCCCGGCCGGCTGGGTGGAGGCAGCAGCTGGTCATAAGACAACAATCTTAAAATGATTGTTCACTGAAGACCTTAATGGAATAATTCACCCAGAAATTACAATTCTGTCCATATGTTGTTCCCATTCATCACGTTTGACGTTACATCGGACTGACGTCATGGGGTCTCTTCTAGGATCTCAATCACCTCCAAGGAGTAATAAAACGAGCCAATAAATATTGGCCAGGGAGATTTGCATGCCAAATCACACCTACCCGGACATATGGGTATTAATAGGACTGGCATTACTCACTTCATTCATATTTTGCTTCGGAGCCGAGCAGCTGCACAGTGATTGCTCTTTTCCATTCACCTCTACAAAATAAGTGTAAATTTATGCAAAGAACAAACAAAAGCAATTTTAATTACTACTAGGCAATTACTCCGTAAACAGCCATTTTAATTGCTACTTTACCTGCAGCTCGTCGTGGGATCTCTCTGCCGGTGTGAAGGTGCTTTCCAGCAGTGTTTGCATCCAGCCTTGCCGTGCACGGAGTGCAGCATTCATACCTCGGTGCTTGGCTGAAAGAGCAGTTCCCTAAAAAAAAGCAAGCACGAGAGGTCAAAGTGTTTTTCAAGATGTCTTTCCGTTCGTGTGTTTTTGGATGGGGTCATTTCCTGACTTCATTTGACGGCCATGATCGCTGTCTCTCATGCCTGGGCAGACAGCATGCAGAGAGAGCGTTTGTGGATGGAGCATGCACCATCCACAAACGCTCTCATAATGCGAGAGCATGTCCATGTTGGCATTTTCTTCCCCTTCCGCTCTCACCACAGGTGGAGCGTGCAATTGCAGTGCACTTGTGCCCGCAAAGGCAGAATCGTCCGCACCTCCCGTCCAAGCCGAGTAAGACGACAGCAACCCTGGCTGCTAAGGCTTACTGCGCCGCTCGACAAGCTGCCTCTGCCCTGCATGCCATGGCCATGGGTAGTTCTGAGCCAGGGTTGTTGCAGGAACTGCGCACGACGACTGACCTCGCCCTCCGGCAACGTAAAAGTCATATGTTGTGGGCCCTAGGCCAGACCATGTCCACTTTGGTGGTCCAAGAATGTCATCTCTGGTTGGACCTGGCTGAGATGAAGGACTCTGACAAAGTTCGCTTTCTCGACACCCCCATCTCCCAGGCCAGCCATTTCTGCGACACTGTCAAGGACTTTGCCCAGTAGTTCTCGGCAGTCCAGAAGCAGACGGGAGGCCATAATACACATCCTGGCCCATCCTGACTCTGCCAGTAAGCTTCCGTGGGCTGTCCCTGGGCCTCAGGGGGAGACCAAAGTGGCTCTGTGATGAGCGGCGCAGAGATGGATGGAGCTGCTCTGAATCAGGTGATGGTGAGGGCACCACTCTTTTCCCCGGAGGAGGGCCGGGAAGAGAATCTACAGTTTCATTTTATTTCTGTTCAACCGCTGGCCCTGTACCCACATTCTCAATAAAAGTGCAATTTCCTCAGCCTCTGGGCCATACTGGGTCTGCACTGACATTGAGAGACGCACCGCTTCCTCACTCTAAGCCACACCCTCATTTCCCACGGGTGGAAGTTCGCATTTCAAGGACGCACTGCTACCTCACGCCCCCCTACCTAGTCCCTCAGGGGACCCACGGAGCCAGGTAAGTGCACCACACTCACCGCCCATACTCCAGGACGCTGTGCCTCTCGGGTTGGGCCCCAGCGCTCCTTGCTGCCCCCCGCGGGTACGTCTGTTGTCCCTTTGGTACTACTACAACAGCAGTTCTGTTGTAACTTGGGAGCCTGGCTAGCACTTCCCAGTCCGTCCCGTAGGCTCATTCGTACAATCAGACACAGCTATGCAATTCAGTTCACGAGGCGTCCCCCCAGGTTCACCGGCGTCCTGTTTACATCGCTGGCAGGCAAGGAGCAAGCGGAGATTGCAGTCCTCCTGTCAAAGGATGCAATGGAGCCTGTCCCTTCAGCCAGGATGAAGTCAGGATTTTAAAGTCAGTACTTTAAAGTCATTGTACCCAAGAAAGGCCTGGGGTTATGGCCAATCTTGGATCTGCGTGTCTTGAACCTGGCACTTCACAAGCTTCCGTTTAAGATGTTCACGCAGAAACACATCTTCACGTGCCTTCACTCCCAGGATTGATTTGCAGCGATCAACCTAAAGGATGCGTATTTCCATGTCTCAATTCTTCCTCAACACAGATCGTTTCTACACTTTGCATCCAAGGGCCGAGCATATCAGTACAAGGTCCTACCCTTTGGGCTGTCCCTGTTTCCTCACGTCTTTACCAAGGTCGGGGAGGCTGCCCTTGCCCTGCTCAGGAAGGTAGGTATTCGCATCCTCAAATATCTCTCATTCTGGCCCAGTCTCCGAAGTTATGTGAACACAGGGACCTGTTGCTCAGGCACGACGAGTGTGCACAGTCGGTGCTAAATTGCCTGAATACTTTCAGGCAGAAGACAACGGTTCCACTGAAACTATTTCATCCTGGGCAAGGCAAGGCAAGGCAAGTTTATTTATATAGCACATTTCATACACAATGGTAATTCAAAGTGCTTTACATAGAAGAAATTAAAATAATCAAAAGAAATCAGAATAATTAAAACAGTTTAGAATAAAAATAAAATACAGAAATAATCAAATGAAATCAGAATAGTTAAAACATAAAATAAAATACAGTACGAACAGTCGGACAAGCAGTGGCACAGTGCTCATTCAGTAAATGCACAGTTAAACAGATGCGTTTTGAGTCTGGATTTGAATGTGACTACTGTAGGAGCACATCTGATCTCTTCTGGAAGCTGGTTCCAGCTGCGGCTGGCATAGTAGCTAAAAGCAGACTCACCATGCTTAGAGTGAACCCTTGGTATTTCTAGCTGATGTGATCCTAATGATCTGAGTGATCTGTTGGGTTTATATTCAGTGAGCATATCTGCAATGTATTGAGGTCCTAGGCCTTTGAATGATTTATATACCAGTAATAATACCTTAAAATCAATCCTATATGTAACTGGCAGCCAGTGTAAAGACACGAGGACTGGTGTGATGTGTTCATATTTTCTGGTTCTGCTCAGAATCCTAGCAGCAGCGTTCTGTATGAGCTGCAACTGTCTTATGGTCTTTTTGGGAAGGCCAGTGAGAAGTCCATTACAATAATCCACCCTGCTGGTGATGAAAGCATGCACAAGTTTCTCTAAGTCTTGACTGGAAACAAAGCATCTAATTCTTGCAATATTTTTCAGGTGATAGTATGCTGATTTAGTTATTGCTTTGACATGACTACTGAAACTAAGGTCTGACTCTAGAGACACACCAAGATTTCTGACTTGATTTTTAGTTGCTTGACCCCTAGACTGAAGGTATGCGTTCACCTTGAGAACTTCATCTTTGTTTCCAAACGTAATGACTTCAGTTTTGTCTTTGTTTAACTGAAGAAAGTTTTGGCACATCCAATTGTTTACTTCATCAATGCATTGGCAAAGGGAGTCAATGGGGCTGTAATCGTTAGGCGATAGGGCTAAGTAGAGCTGTGTGTCGTCTGCATAGCTGTGGTAAGCGATTTGGTTCTTTCTCATTATTTGGCTCATTGGGAGCATGTACAGGTTGAATAGGAGTGGCGCAAGAATTGAGCCTTGAGGGACTCCGCATGTCATGGGTGTCCATTCAGACGTATGGTCTCCTATACTCACATAATAACCTCTCCCTACCAAGTATGACCTGAACCATTTTAGGACTATCCCAGAAAGCCCGACCCAGTTTTCCAGCCTGTCAAGAAGTATGTCGTGATCGACAGTGTCAAATGCAGCAGTGAGGTCGAGTAGTACCAGCACTGATAATTTGCTTGTATCAGTATTTAAGCGAATATCGTTTATTATCTTTATGAGCGCTGTCTCTGTGCTGTGATGCGGACGGAAACCAGATTGAAAATTGTCAAAGTATCCATTCGAGCTTAAGAATTTGTTCAGCTGATTGAAGACAACTTTTTCAATGATCTTGCCTATGAAAGGAAGATTTGAGATCGGTCTATAGTTGTTTAATATGGTCTTATCCAGATTGCTCTTTTTCAGGAGGGGCTTGACAACTGCAGTTTTCAGGGAGTTCGGAAAACTCCCAGAGAGAAGTGATGCATTTACCACTTCTAGGAGATCTGCTTCTAAGCTGTATAACACAATTTTGAAAAAAGATGTGGGAAGTGCGTCAAGGGTGCAGGTTGATGTTTTAAGGTGCTGTACGGTTTCTTCCAAAATTTTGCCGTCAATTTCTTCGAAATCAGACATAGTGACTATTTCCTCAGGTTGTGGTCTGATCTGTCTGACCCCAGCGCAACTCAAGGATGAGCTGATCACCTTTCTGATATTATTGATTTTCTCAGAGAAGAAAGAAGCAAACTCACTGCACTTGCTGTCTGAGAGCATTTCACTGGGAATCTGGCGTGGGGGGTTTGTCAGTCTCTCTACAGTAGCAAAAAGAGTGCGTGTGTTGTTTATATTGCTGTTTATAATATTCGAGAAGAAAGTCTGTCTAGCTTTGCCTAGTTCCTTATTGAAAGCATGGATGTTGTCTTTGTAGATGTTATAATGGACTACAGGTTTTGTCTTCCGCCACATGCGCTCTGCTTTCCTGCATTGTCTTTTCATATTTTGCACTGCTGTTGAGTTTCTCCAAGGTGCTTTTTGTCTGCCATTCTTTTTCCTGACTTTCACAGGAGCAATATCATCAATTACATTCTTAACTTTTGAGTTAAAAGAATCAAGGAGAAAATCAACAGAGTCAGCAGATATGCTTGGTGTTAAAGATATAGCCTTCATAAATAGTACACTAGTGTTCTCATTTAAGCATCTCTTCTTGACAGACACAGATGTAGCTTCAATGGCAGGAGAGATCAATATATCAAAGAAAATACAAAAATGATCAGACAGTGCTACATCCTTAATAACAATCGATGAAATGTTTAGGCCCTTGCTGATAAGTAAATCTAGAGTGTGTCCATGATTATGTGTGGGTCCATGTACATGCTGAGTCAGATCAAAAGTTTTTAAAACAGTTTTGATTTATTTTGCCATATTGGTTTCTGCATTATCTATGTGAATGTTAAAATCTCCAGCAATTGTAAAACAGTCAAACTCTGAGGAAATTGTTGATAACAGTTCTGTAAAGTTCTCAGCAAAGGCTGTAGAGTATTTTGGAGGCCTGTATACAATGATAAGTAAAATGCGCGGAGCACCTTTTAACACAATACCCAGATATTCGAAAGACGGGTAATTCCCAAATGATATTTGCTTGCATTGATAGACATCTTTAAAAAGAGCAGCTAAACCTCCACCTCTTCTGACAGCTCTGCAGACACTCATAAAAGTAAAGTTAGGAGGGGCTGTTTCATTGAGGACTGTTGCACTGCAGCTGTCTTCTAGCCAAGTTTCATTTAGAAACATAAAATCCAGGTTGTATGTGGTTATTAAGTCATTGACTAAAAGTGATTTATTTTTAAGTGAGCGGATGTTTAGAAGTGCTAACTTAACAGTTTTAGTTAAAACTGGGGCACATGGCATCCGCAGCCGCGATCACGCTGCTCGGATTGGTACATATGAGACAGCTTCAGCACTGGCTAAACAGCCAAGTCTCGAAATGGACATAGCGCCACTGCACGCTCCGTGTGGCCATCACACCGAGCTGTTGCCAACCATTCAGCTCTTGGTCAGACTTTGCCTTTCTATGGGCAGGAATGCCCCTAGAACAATTGTCCAGGCATGTTGTTGTCACAACAGATGACTCCACCACCGACTGGGGTGCCGTTTGCAACGGGCATGCTGCCTCGGGCTCCTGGACAGGAACTCGACTGCAGAGGCATATCAATTGCCTCGAGTTCCTAGCAGTATTCCTTGCCCTGCGACCATTTCGACCATTGCTGCATGGCAAGCATGTACTGGTCCGGACGGACAACACATTGACCATTGCGTACATCAACCGTCAAGGTGGTGTACACTCCCGTCACATGTAGCAAATTGTGGTTGATCAAGGCCAAGAACAGGCAGGACAGGTAGTGAACAGATAAGATTTATTTCTTCCAACCAAAAAGGGGGATATACAGGGGGATACATAAAGCATAATATAACAAACTACAAACAAACAAACAAAACAAAACGATAAACTGAACAAAATAAAGTAAAAAATCCAATCGGATCATGATGGTACAGCTCAATTTCCTCTGGACCAGTATAAATTAGAAAATTTGGAATGCAGCCGTCACTTTATGGACCAGGTGAATCCAGGACTCAGGTAAAGTTAAACAGCAAAAAAAGAGAAGTGTGCACCCTTCTGTACATTCAAGATTTTAATAAACTGTTAACACATTAACTTGTCCTGTGTTTTTCTTATAAGGGGATTTAAATTAAGTAAATATTAAATTAAACTTAACAATAACCAGTGTTGGGTAAGTTACTCAAAAAAAGTAATCCACTACAAATTACTAATTACTACTTTAAAATTGTAATTTGATTACATTACTGATTACTGCATGTAAAAAGTAATCAGATTACTATTTACTATACTTTCAAGTTACTTTGAAGACCTTTTAAAACTACAAGAACACACTACAAAGTAAAAACTCAGTTCTTTCCATAATTTAATATTGCAGACATCCCAACTCTCCCAGAAGTTCCGGGAGTCTCTCGCATATTGATTGTGGCTCCCTGATGCTCGCAAATTAGTTAAAATCTCCCGCAATCTAGAGCGAGCAAGCAAGAGCGCGCATGCGAGACAGAAGAGACTGTGCTCCAAACCATGTAGCGCACGGCGGAGAGGGAGAGAGCGAGAGACCTTGCGTGTGTGTGCGTGTGTGCCTCATGAAGCGCGTTCTCCGGTAATTCATTAAAGCGCATGCTCATTAACTGACACAGCCAGCCAAACGTGATTACAAATGCATTTTACTAAATATTTTTTTTCTTAACAATACAACTGTAACACAAGTAACTCAATTTTATTGACATCAGTAACTATAATCAAATTACATAAATTTTAAATGTAATGAGTTACATTACTGCGTTATCACTTTGTAACGCGTTATACCCAACTCTGACAATAACCAACTTAAAACATGGTAGAGGCCAAAATATGTGAAGTGGGCTAGGCACCCGTCACACAACTAGCCCACCATCTCCTCCTCTGGAGTCAGCAGCGGTTACCTCAGTGACCCTTCTCGCACAGACACTGTGCAAGGTCAGGGAGGACAAGGAGCAGGTCTTGTTAGTTTTGCCATACTGGCCCAACCGGACCTGGTTCCCAGAACTGATACTCTTCGCAACAGCACCTCCCTGGCGGATTCCCTGAGGAAGGACCTGCTTTTTCACCGATGGGGCACCATATGGCACCCGCATCCAAACCTCTGGAACCTCCACGTGTGGTCTCTGGACGGGGCATGGAGGAGTGAAGTGACACTGTCACTTCAGCTAGAGGCCCCTTTACGAGGCACGCTTATGCTTTAAAGTGGAGTCTGTTCGCTGACTGGTGTTCTTCCCGGCGGTAATGACCCCCGGAAATGCCCGAATGGCTCTGTGCTTTCCTTCCTTTGAGAGGGTTTGGAGCAGAGACTGTTCCCATCCACCTTTAAGGTATATGTCGCATAGCAGCACATTACTATGCTGTTGATGCCAGGTCCTGAGAGGAGCCAGGAGGTTAAACTCTCCCAGACCGCACCCTCATCCCCTCCTGGGACCTCTCTGTGGTGCTTGCGGGTATACAGAGAGCTCCCTTCGAGCCCCTAGAGTCAGTAGAGCATAAAATTATCTCTCTGAAGACATTGCTCCTGACGCACTCGCTTCCTTCAAGAGGTAGGGGGACCTGCAAGCATTTTCGGTCAGCGAATCGTGCCTTGTGTTCGGGCCTGCCCTGTCTCACATCCTGAGACCCCAGCCCTGATACGTGTCCAAAGTTCCCACCACTTGGTGGGAGGTTGTGAACTTGCAAGTGCTGCCCCCGGAGGAGGAAGACCCAGCCATTGCGTTGCTGTATCCCGTTTGTGCACTGCGTGTTTACATAGACCGCACGCAGAGCTTTAGAAGCTCAGAGCAGCTCTTTGTCTGCTTTGGAGGTCAGCAGAAGGGACAGGCTGTCTCCAAACAGAGGTTGGCCCACTAATAGTGGATGCTATTGCCTGGGCGTACCAGTCCCATGGCGACCCATGCCCCCATGGGGTGAGGGCTCACTTCACTCGGGGTTTTGCTTTCTTCTGGGCGTTAGCGCATGGTGCGCTAGAGCTGCGGGCTGTGCAGCCGGTCAGCCCTTGTACTGGGCTAGATGCCCATTTGATCTGACTCACCCTCTGTAATCTCATATGTGTGTTGTCAACGATACGGATTCCCTGATGGTAAACCCGTGAATTTCCCTGGGCGGTTCTGCTTTTTGCGCCTGATAGGACCTAACGCAGAGATCTTCTATATTTAGCACTGCCTCACGGGTAAGTCCATATGTGTAACCTCCACACGTTACCTCCCTTCGAGCAGGGTGTGGTCTCCATAGTGTTCCCCTTTTGGGATTGGGCCACTTCCCTAGAGATATGGTCATGGCTGAAAAATGATGGGAATTCCGAAGCACTCTTTCCTGTGGTAGGAAAAGCAGCTTCGACCGTCCACCCTGTCCCTTCCGCCCCCCTTCGGAATGGAGGACTACCTCCTAGGCCTTACATGGGGCGGTGGGTAGGTTACGACATTGTGAGAGCAGTTGCCAAAAGGGCACGCCGTAGCTTTTCAGCGTCTGCATCTCCAACATTCGTAACACAGTTCAGTGGCTGTGGTGTTATCCATAGGGATCCCATGACGTCAGTCCGAGATGAAGTTGAACGTGACTGACTGAATGGGAACTTCTAGGTTACTAATGTAACCCCCGTTCCATAATGTAACGTTGCGTCCCCCCTGCAACAGCCCTAAACCACTGCTTAATGGCCAGGATCCTGTCTCGGCTCCTCAACAAAACATGAATGAAGTGAGTAATGGCGATCCTATTTATACCCGTATATCCAGTTAGGTGCTCATTGGCCAATGTTCATTGGCTCGTTTTGTTTCTACTTGGAGATGATAGGGTCCCCATTCAAGACCCCATAATGTCAGTCCGATGTAATCTCCGTTCCCTCCTTAAAGGGATAGTTCACCCAAAAGTGAAAATTACCCCATGATTTACTCACCCTCAAGCCATCCTAGGTGTATATGACATTCTTCTTACAGACGAATACAATCGGAGTTATATTAAAAAATGTCCTGGCTCTTCCAAGCTTTATAATGGCACTGAATGGCTGTTTCTGTTTTGAAGTCCATAAAAGTGCATCCATCCATGATTAAAGTAATCCACACGGCTCCTTGGGGTTAATAAAGGCCTTCTGAAGCGAAGCGTTTTTGTAAGAATAATATCTATATTTAAAACTTTATCGACTAAATAGCTTAACTTTATCGACTAAATAAATAGCTTCGGGCAGACAAAGCTGTTTTGGACTTCAAGACAGAAACGACCATTCACTGCCAAGTATGCCATTATAAATCTTGGAAGAGCCAGGACATTTTTTAATATAACTCATATTATAATTGTATTCGTCTGAAAGAAGAATGTCATATACACCTAGGATGGCTTAAGGGTGAGCAAATCATGGGGTAATTTTCATTTTTCGGTGTACTATCCCTTTAAAGGAATGGGGTTTACATTAGTAACCTAGATGTTTTTTATATAATAGGAGAAATTTTGAAGAACCTTAATGTAGCTCTTCTCCCTAGAGTGACAGTTTATCGTGACTTATGAGAACAAAAACTTTAGCTGAATAATGACACTATAGTTGTCACTAGAGATGCGCGGTTGGCGGTTACAGCCGCGGACTCCGCGGATAAACCGCGGATCGGGCGGATGACGTGACGAAAAAAAATATTTTAATTAAATTCGGGCGGGTGGCGGGCGGTTGAACCAATCAAATGAAAAATATATGTATACATTGTTAAATATTGTTATCTGACTATAGCCTACCTACATCCAAAAAAAAAGAAAGAAAAAAGAGCACACTTTGAAATAGTCAAATTTACATCAGGCAGCTAGTCTATGCAGAGACTTGTTATTATCAGAGATGGCAACGGAGGAGGTACGTGACAAACTCAAAAAAGGAGAATTAAAAACAAAGGAAATAGAAGGTCAGAAAAGTGTTGCCTGGAATAAGTTTTACAAAGTGGTAAATCAGGATGACACCAGTGCAGGCTATGTAATTTGCAAAATCTGCAAAGCAGTTTATGTTCATGACAGCCACAAGACGTCTAATATGGTGCATCACAAGTGTGGTGCTAAACCTCAAACCTGCACGAACACCTTGACAAGTTTCGTCCGTCGAGATCCCAAGACTACCACAGGATGTAAAATAAAAGCTGACGGATGCATGTGTGAACCTGCTCTCTTATGCGCCCGTTCGATATTGTTTCTGGTCAATTATTTGCCAAAATGCGTTTTCTATTAGGCTACAATGAAAATATTGTACAGTAGCCTATCAGATAAGGTCAGGTTTGCCGAAGTGCGTTTAATTTAGGCTATTTATTTATTTTTGTCCCTGCGCGCCGATCGGAGAAGGAGTTCACTGCTGATATTCTGAGAGCTTCTAGTCTCGCGGCTGTCATCAGCAGCGCCTTGTATCGCCCAATCAGCGGATGGCGGGTATGGAATGCCAAAGCTGACTTAATTAAAAATAAATAAATACATAAATAAATATACGAAGAAATGTAAAAGAGCAAAAATACATGAATAAATACATAAATAAATATACAAAGAAATGTAAAAAAGTACAAATAAATGAGTATTTATACTTTTATTTCCTTATTTATGTATAATTGTATTTTTTCACAAATTTATTTATTTTTTTATTTATACATTTATTCATTTATTTATTTCCACATTCATTTACGTATATATGTTTTTATGTCTACATTTATTTATTTTCACATTTATTTATTTCTACATTTATTTATTTCCACATTTATTTATTTATACATTTATTTATTTATACATTTCTTTGTCCGTATGCTAATGAGGGGGGCGTGTTTAACCTCAGACATCAGCAATCGAGCTCAGAGTGGCAGTGCTGAAGCTTTGAGGCCACAGTGACACCTTGTGGTGTGTGACCAAACGAAACGCAAGAGGTGTGCGGACAATATCACATTTTAAGTCATGTATATCACCCTAACTGTATGTAGGGTAGGCTATATAGGGTTAACACACATAGCACACATGAACAGAAACTGAACTTCAACGGGTCTGATAGCAGACACTTGGACATGGAAGCGCATGAAAGTATCCACTATTAATAACAATGTAAACGCGGTGGATAGGGCTGATAAGAGCTTGCGTTTATTGTCGATGAGACTCGCACTCCAGCGCAGAACGCGGAGAGAAACCAGCGCACATTTCACTGATCCTACGCAAGCATATTGATCAATGAGTTTGAAACGCGACTCAATACACGGTTTACATTCGCGTTTCATAATGCATCCCACGCATCTCACCCCATGCAGTGGAGGACAGAAGCATCATCATGCCCATTCAAACAGCACCTGTCGTGCCCATGCTCGTGGTGATATGTCCCCCTATAAATTGATTTTATATCTACCCAAACCTTATTAAATAGGTAGGCTATACATCATCATATATGTCAAGTTCTTAATATTAATCGATAAACTACTCAGTTATAATTATATTAAGGCACTATGGCTGTTATCAGTAAAATAAAATTAACAAAAGTCATTAAGTCAAAATCTTAATACAGAGGAGAATACTTTTACACTGCCATTACAATTGCATAAAAGTCGTTATGAGATTAATGATATGACTCACTCGTTTAAGACAGTGACTTACCGCCACCTACTGGCTGTTTTAGTTCCATATTTAAACACAATTTAATTGATTCCATCATTTCATACTTCTATATTCATTTATTTTTAACATTAATCTCATAACGACTTTTACTTTCTACCTATTTAATAAGGTTTGGGTAGATATAAAATCAATTTATAGGGGGAAATATCACCACGACCATGGGCACGACAGGTGCTGTTTGAATGGGCATGATGATGCTTCTGTCCTCCACTGCATGGGGTGAGATGCGTGGCTCACTAGCTGCGTTTACTTGAGCCCCTTTTGTTTGATTTAAGAATAATTCCAAATTGATGATTTGTGATTAATCAGTATCTAAGAGCAGCATCTATGAAATATGGGTTGTGTTTTAAGCATTTGAATTGTCACCTGTTATGCATACGAAATTATGAAACGCGAATGTAAACCGTGTATTGAGTCGCGTTTCAAACTCATTGATCAATATGCTTGCGTAGGATCAGTGAAATGTGCGCTGGTTTCTCTCCGCGTTCTGCGCTGGTGTGCGAGTCTCATCGACAATAAACGCAAGCTCTTATCAGCCCTATCCACCGCGGTTACATTGTTATTAATAGTGGATACTTTCATGCGCTTCCATGTCAAAGTGTCTGCTATCAGACCCGTTGAAGTGCAGTTTCTGTTCATGTGTGCTATGTGTGTTAACCCTATATAGCCTACCCTACATACAGTTAGGGTGATATACATCTTAAAATGTGATATTGTCCGCACACCTCTTGCGTTTCGTTTGGTCACACACCACAAGGTGTCACTGTGGCCTCAAAGCTTCAGCACTGCCACTCTAAACTCGATTGCTGATGTCTGAGGTTAAACACGCCCCCCTCATTAGCATACGGACAAAGAAATGTATAAATACATGTATAAATAAATAAATGTGGAAATAAATAAATGTAGAAATAAATAAATGTGAAAATAAATAAATGTAGACATAAAAACATATATACATAAATGAATGTGGAAATAAATAAAAGTGGAAATGAATAAATGTATAAATAAAAAAATAAATAAATGTGTGAAAAAATACAATTATACATAAATAAGGAAATCAAAGTATAAATACTCATTTATTTGTACTTTTTTACATTTCTTTGTATATTCATTTATGTATTTATTTATGTATTTTTGCTTTTTTACATTTCTTTGTATATTTATTTATTTATGTATTTATTTATTTTTAATTAAGTCAGCTTTGGCATTCCATAGGCGGGCGGGTGCGGTTTTGAAAATTGGTCAAAAACGTTGGTGCGGATGGATGGCGGACGGATGATGAGTTTTGTGATGCGGTTGCGGATGAAATAATAGCCCATCCGCGCATCTCTAGTTGTCACAAATCCAGCCTCTGTGGCTCCCTCTGATCACCACCAGAGGGCACCATCACCTGAGTACTAACTTCATCACGGACTTCATTTCCCATAACCCCTTACCTGGTGCTGATTACCCTCACACCTGATCCCCATCCCATGGACTATTTAACTAGCACTCTCCCAAACCATCATTGTGAAGTTTTGTTTTACTTTGGCTACATCTCTGAGCTTATTTCCCTGCAGTGTTGGGGTAGTTACTCAAAAAAAGTAATTAGTTACTAGTTACTTCTGTAAATTGTAATGAGATTACTTTACTAGTTACTGCGTTTGAAAAGTAACTTCACTACTTGTTACTTTACTTCCCGTTTCTTAAATTACCGTGTAGGTACATGGACAAACATCATAGCCCTATCATCACTTAGCCTGTCTGCATAGTGTTTATTGTATAAATGTATACAAAATGGCATGAAAAACCATATGAAAGAACAATATCCCTATCTGCACAAAGAAATATGCCTCACTGTAAAATCCACAAACAATAGGATAAAGGAGGATATGGTTTGGTCATTTTAAAATGGGGTCAACACACAAGTTTCAAAACACAGGCTTTGGGAAACATGAGAATGAAAAATATAAAAATAAAGGTCACTTTATCCAATAAAATTAAATCTTAATTTAAAATGCACTTAAGCCAATAAAAAGTGCAATTAATTAAATAAACAGAAAATTCACGTCATCCCAAAAACATTATTTTTCCCTTAGCTCGCTCTCCTCTGCCTCCTGGAAATGTGGCTTCCAGAGGCGATAATATACCAAGTCACAAACTCTTGAACCTATTAATGAATTATTGTGTCTTGCAATTATCCCAATGCACAAAACAGAAAGTGCAACAAAAGTGCAATAGTGAAAACAGAAAGTGCAACAAATTTCACATATTTCCATTCACTTCATTTTTCTCTCTATTCTTCGAAATAATGATTGTATCGCATAAGTAAAAGTCAGAAATTTGCATGGTTTTAACAGCATCTCTTCTCTTCTCATCTTTGAGCCAGCGGACCTTGAATTTGGGCATTGTGGCAGCAGCCATCAGAGCATCCTTGCTGTCCAAGACAGATGCAAATTTGTCTTTGATCGCCTGTGATATGAAATAGTAGGGTACATTAGACAAACATATACAGTTTAATATACATATAAATTTTGGCTACATCAGCTATATTAAACTGTAGACCTATAGCCTACACTGCAAGCTATTATTTAGGGTGGCACTGATAAAAATGATTTTGTGGTGAAGTAAATACTACAGAAAAAAACAATGTAATTTACATTAAAAAGTTAGTTCAGGCAAGAATAAAAAAAGTAAATTAATTCAATGTTATATTGTTTGAGTGAAATTTATTTGTTACTTTCATGTAACATAGTTAAGTAGAGTTTACTTAATTCCATATGTGAAATTTACTTTAAAAATATGCGTGCAAAAACTTGCCAAAGAAAAAGTATGTGAATTTAACTTGTTTTTTTTTCTGTGTAGGGGCTATTCATTTTATTATTCAATATGTGTTTACCTGTACAATAGCACCAGGCATGCCAGCTGTCATCTGCAAAAGGCCATCCTTCAACGCAAGCAACTTTGACATGAGAATCTCCAAGGTTGGCAGGAGGGTGCCATAGTAACAATCATCTTCTCCTTGTAGTATATCTAATGCGGCATCAAGAGGTCTTGACACTGAACAATATTCCTTCAGGAACTGATACTCTCGCTCAGTGATGCCCTTTACACTCAGTCTAGAAAAAATGGTGTTTAAATCTCTGATTGGGATTTCTGTGATGAGAGACAAGGCGTCATGAGTCGAGTTCCAGCGTGTAGCAGTGGGTATGATGAGCTTTCTTTTTAGCACATCCTCAACCTGGTCTGAAGGCACAGTAGAGCGACTAGTTTTTGTCCAGAGAGCTGCACACTTGGCAAGAACACTTCTGTAAACTGCTTTACAGTCATTGTTACTGGTCAGCCATTTCTCCAGGTCATTTTTTGAGATCAGATTTAGTGTATGTGATGCACAGCGCACAAGAGGCGGCAGTGAAAATGATTCTGTGATCTGATTCTGTGGAGAGTGCTTCGGGAACATCAGTAAAAGTGACCTCCTCCTCCTCCTCCTCTTCATCAGATGGCTCGTCAGAGTCAGACCCATCATCAGGATGGGATTCAAACATTCTAAAGGCTTTTACAAAATTGCTGCCATTATCGGTGACACATGCTGTTACTTTATGTGATAGTCCAAAGGCTGAATGAACCTGTTCTATTTCGCTAGCTATGACATCGTAAGTGTGTCTTCCTCTCACCCTCTTGCAGGCAAGAGCAGCCTTCTTGCGTTTAAAACTAATGCTGTTTATCCAGTGCACTGTCATTCCTAAGTAACTTTTGTTGTCCGCGGTAGTGGACACATGATCCAGAGACTCGAAAGTTATTTTGAGCTTCGATTCCATGTCGGAATAACACTTGTTCAGGTAATGGGAAAATGTTTTTCTGTCGGATGTTGGCTTGCGAGTCGCGGGTATTTTATCTAGTATTTTTCTAAACCTGGGCGATTCAATGGTCGACAGGGGAAGCATGTCTTCTACAATGAACCCTGCAACAAGCCTGTTCATTTCATTTTGTTACCTGCTGCTCTCCAAGACTTGAGAAAAGCTTAGCTTGTTTAGGCAGGGTCGGCTGATGAGTGATTTCTTCAAATGACCACAAGTTTTGTATTGCCATGCTGGGCTGCCAAATGCTTAGACAGGTTGCTCATTGAGTTGGCTGCAGTTGAAAGACACTTGTCGTCTGGGCATAGAGTGAATTTCACAATAATATTTTTGTCCTTTCGAGCAATAAACTGAAAGTAACGTGAATATCGCCACTGGCCGAAACCCCCGTCTCCGTCTCCATTTCCCTCTCTCCTTCACACCAGCAGCTACGTCACTCAAACCGATCTCTATGGCAACGGTGCCCAGGCAAGCACACACACAGGCAGCACGCACACACGCACCACTTAAACAGACAGAACTTTACACACAGGCAAACACGGCTTGGTAACTCAGGAAAGCGTGTTCCTATAGTCTAGTAAAGTAGTGTAGTTACAGAGGTTTTTAGTGTAATGCGTTACTTTACTTCGTTACCCAAAAAAGTAATATCGTTACTGTAAACCGTTACTTTGTAACTCTTTACCCCCAACACTGTTTCCCTGTTTATGATTTCCCCATGTACGACCCTGGACTGTTTACCTTGTTACGATTCTCTGCTGTCTGCCTTCTTACCTGTGCCCTGTCTTCCTGGATTAAGACTGTACTGTTTGCTGCCTGTCCTGATCTACTGCCTGGTTTGTGATTACATCTCTGATCTGCCTCATACATCCCTGTCGCTGTTGACTGAACCTTGCCCGTTTGTTATACGACTATCTGTTGTTGCCAGCAGCTATATCACCCTGTAGCCCAAGACTGGTTGCCCACTGAAGCTAAGCAGGGCTGAGCCTGGTTAGTACCTGGATGGGAGACCTCCTGAGAAAATCAGGTTTCTGCTGGAAGAGGTGTTAGTGAGGCCAGTAGGGTGCGCTACTCACCCTGTGGTCTGTGTGGGTCCTAACGCCCCAGTATAGTGACGGGGACACTATACTGTCAAACAGCACCGTCCTTCAGATGAGACATTAAACCGAGGTCCTGACTCTCTGTGGTCATTAAAAATCCCAGGATGTCTTTTGAAAAGACTAGGGGTATAACCTCAGCATCCTGGCCAAATTTGCCCCTTGGCCTCTGTCTATCATGGCCTCCTAATCATCCCCATGTCATGATTGGCTTCATCACGGTCTCCTCTCCACCAGTAAGCTGGTGTGTGGTGGGCGTTCTGGTGCACTATGGCTGCCGTCGCATCATCCAGGTGGATGCTGCACATTGGTGGTGGTTGAGGAGATTCCCCCTTCCATATGTGGAAGCGCTTTGAGTACCCAGTAAAAAAGCGCTATATAAATGTAATGAATTACTATCTCTTTTAATAAAGCTGCAAATGGATTCCAACTCTGCAGACTCGGTGTTACAGAAAACTTCGCCACAACACGATCCAGCAGCTATCCATCATTTATCAGCCGAGGTTTCAGCACAGGTTAATGTTCTGGCAACCCATCATCAACAATTGAATCGTGACTTCTCTCACCGAGGAATTAGTCAAAACGTGCTAGAAGAGAAAGTCTTAGTATTAATGGATCAAGTGCTGCCGAAAAAGAAGCATCTTCAGTTTCTTCGTTTCTTGAAAGTGGCTACGGACTCAGCAGCTCTGGTTGAGTTAGGCAGATCATTCCACCAGGAGGGAACAGTCATGGTAAAGGTCCGAGAAAGAGATTTTGTGCCTCTTTGAGATGGTACCACAAGATGACGTTCGCTTGCAGAGAGCAAGTTTCTGGATGGCACATAAGTCTGAAGTAATGAGTTTAGGTAAAAGGGAGCAGAGCCAGTGGTTGTTCTGTAGCCAAACGTCAGTGACTTGAATTTAATGCAAGCGGCAACTGGCAACCAGTGCAATTTTGTGAGGAGAGGAGTGACGTGTCCTCCTTTCGGCTCGTTAAAGACCACTCTGGCTGCAGCATTCTGGATCAGTTGCAGAGGTTTGACAGTCCAAGCTGGAAGACCAGCCAGGAAAGCATTACAATAGTCCAGTCAGGGTAGAACAAGCGCTTGGACAAGGAGTTGTGTAGCATGCTCTGATAGGAAGGGCCTGATCCTCCTAATATTGTGCAAGGCAAATCTACATGACCGGGCAGTTCTAGAAATGTGGTGTGTGAAGTTCAGTTGATCATCAATTACAACTCCAAGGTTCCTGGCAAATCTTGATGGAGTTATGGATGACGAGCCTAGCTGAATGGTGAAGTTGTGATGAAGTGTTGGGTTGGCCGGGACCACAAGTTGCTCTGTCTTTGCAAGGTTTAGTTGAAAGTGGTTGTCCTTCATCCAGCCAGAAATTTCTGCCAGGCAGACAGAGTGCCCTGAGGCACTCCAGTAACTAGATGTTGGGTCTTAGACACCACACCCCTCCACGACACCCTAAAGGATCAACCTGACAGGTAAGACTTGAACCATTGGAGTGCGGTTCCCAAGATGCCCTTCATCTTTAGGGTTGACAGGAGAATCTTGTGGTTAACTCTATCAAAGGCAGCAGTCAGATCCAGCAGGATGAGAACTGAGGATTTGGAAGCTGCTCTTGCCAGTCTCAGAGCTTCAATTACTGAGAGCAGGGCAGTCTCAGTTGAGTGTCTGCTTTTGAAACCAGACTGATTG
Organism: Gila orcuttii; assembly: GCA_026230005.1. Lineage (NCBI taxonomy): Eukaryota > Metazoa > Chordata > Actinopteri > Cypriniformes > Leuciscidae > Gila > Gila orcuttii. The sequence continues at coordinate 35,052,540 of JAPDVR010000019.1, read as the reverse complement.
TTGTCCGAGAGGTTATTCTGTGTAAGAAAGGAAGTGATTTGGTTGAAAACAACTAGTTCAAGTGTTTGTTTTCGCGACGAATGGAAGAAGGGATACCAGTCTGTAATTTAGAGTGGGTTTCTTAAGCAGTGGGGTTACCCGAGCCTGCTTAAAAGCTGTGGAAAAGGTACCAGTGTGAAGAGAGGTGTTTATGATGTGCGTGAGTGCGGGTACAACTGAGGAAGAAATGGCTTGAAGTAGGTTAGTGGGAATAGGATCAAGCGGACAGGTGGTAGGGCAATTAGAAAGGAGCAGTTTGGAGACTTCTGCCTTTGAAAGTAGAGAGAAGGAGGGTAGAATGTGTGTGTTAGCTGGTAAAATGTGTGTGTCAGTTTGTGGATTGGTAAATTGGCCGCTGATGGTGGTTCTTGAATGTGGCTAAATCTAACTATTACAAAATCTCAGTAGTAAAGCCTCCACAATTTCTACAACAACGAGCCCTCGCCTCGCCTTTCCTGAGAAATTTGATGGATCCCCAGTTATATGTAAGGGCTTTTTACTTCAATGCTCTATGTTTACAACACAGCAACCAACCTTATATCCCACCGATGAAAGCTGTATATCATTTCTCTGCTCATTACTAATGGGGAGAGCACTAGAATGGGCTTTAGCAGTTTGGAGTGGAGGTTGTCCTAACTTTTCAACGTTCAACAGTTTCCTACAAAGATTTCGAGACATTTTTGAACATCCTGAGGGAGGCTGGAGAACAACTACTAGCTCTCCGTCAGGGAAAAAGCCAGCTGCTGACTATTCATTAACTTTCCGCACACTCGCGGCACAGACTGTATGGGTTGATGACACTCTAAAACTGTTGTTTCACAAAGGATTGAATATGGAACTTCAATCACAGCTGGCTTGCCGTGACGACGGCAGAAATTTGGATCAGTTTATTGACCTGGCCATCCGCATTGATAACTTGATTCGTTCTAGACGCCCAACCAGGGGCTGTTTCATGCTTTCATCTGTTCCCTCAACCTTATCCGAGTCCGAGCCCATGCAGATTGGCTTCACCCGTCTCTCACCCGAGGAAAGAGAGCACCGCTACTGCCAGAGACTTTGCCTCTACAGTGGACAGTCTGGTCACATGAGAGCCGCATGTCCCACTTGTCCAGTCCCAAGTAACCCATCTGCGGTGAGTTCTTCCTTTCATACTTCCTGTAGTGTAGAATTACCAGTAGTGTTAACTGTAAATGGCAAATCAATCACTACTAAGGGCATGATAGACTCTGGGGCAGCCGCCAATCTTATTGATTCTGATTTTGCCAAATCCCATCACATTTCCCTCATTCTGGGTGATTCTGTGTTGGCAGTGGCAGTGTTAGATGGACTCCCCCTGGGGACGGGTCATGTCCATCATACTACAAGAGATATTTCCCTTTAAGTTGGAGCTTTACATAAAGAAACCATCTGTCTGTAACTCATAAAATCACCACAGAATCCCATCATTCTCGGTTTTCCTTGGCTGCAACTGCATGATCCGCAAATCTCCTGGTCTGAGAGGCAAATTACCCACTGTCCTGTCACCAAAACAGTATGCTGCCCGTCTCGTGACAACACCATCCCTATCAAAGAACCTCCAGCTGTCATCTCAGATCTCTCTTCAGAATATCATGACTTGATCGAGGCATTCAGTAAAACCAAAGCTTCTCAGTTACCCCCACATCGTCTCAGCGACTGTGCCATTGAGCTGCTACAAGAAACAACGCTCCCTAAATGTCGAATCTTTCCTCTATCCCAGCCAGAATCGGATGCGATGAAGGCATATATTGAAGAGGAGTTGGCCAATGGATTCATCCGACCATCCATTTCACCTGCATCAGCAGGCTTCTTCTTGATGGTGGCTTGTGTCCCTGCATCGACTATCGTGGTCTCAACGAGGTGACTATCAAGTTTCATTATCCATTGCCTCTGGTTCCTGCAGCTCTGGAACAGCTTCGATCTGAATAGTATTTCACCAAACTTGATCTGCGCAGTGCCTACACATTCGTGAATGGGATGAATGTAAGACTGCTTTCTCCACTACTACGGGGCACTACGAATACTGGGTGATGCCGTTCGGGCTGGTCTATAGTCCTTCTGTGTTCCAGGCCTTCATCAACGAGGTTTTCCGAGACATGCTGAAGCACTGGGTCATTGTGTACATTGACGACATCCTTATATACTCCAACTCTCTTGAAGACCATGTCAGACACGTGTGTTGTGTATTACAACGATTAATCAAGCATCAACTCTACGCCAAAGCAGAGAAGTGTGAATTCCATTAGACTTCTGACTCGTTCCTGGGATACATCATTAGCCCAGAAGAGGTTGCCATGGACGATTCCAAGGTACAAGCAGTTCTGAAAGGAACTAAAACGATTTCTCGGCTTCGCCAACTTTTACAGACGTTTTATCAGAGACTTCAGTACCATTGCAGCACCACTGACATCTGAAGTGGGGAAGTCGCCTATCCTGCTCTACGGCAGCCATCAACGCATTTCAAACCCTTAAGAAATGTTTCACCATTGCTCCCATATTGCACCATCCAGATCCAGAACAAGAATTTGTTGTTGAGGTTGATGCATCTAGTACAGGCATTGGAGTGATTCTTTCACAGAGACACGGTAATCCATCAAACTATACCGTTGTGCCTACTATTCTCATAAGCTCAACTTGGCCGAACAGAACTACGATGTGGGAATCCGAGAACTGTTAGCCATGAAAGCGGCTCTGGAAAAATGGCGTCATTGGCTGAAGGGAGCCAGACACCCCTTTCTGATTCTGACAGATCACTGTAATCCAAGAACACCAAATGGGACATCATGACTGAGATCGCTGAGGCTCAGGTCTCTGATCCATCACCACCAGAGTGTCCCCAAAATCAAACTTATGTACCGGCCGTTCTACGCAAGAAGGTAATCCAGTGGGTGCACTCCCCACTAAGCTCTGGGCATCTGGGCATCCGGGCATCAATGCCATCATCCAACTCCTCAATAACAAGTTTTGGTGGCCATTAGTGCTGCACGATTAATCATATCGCAATCACGATGTCAAGCCTATGCGATTATATGACGCAAAATGCTGCGATTTTATTAAATAAATAAAGGCATGTGTGGAGATGACAACCCATTCTCTCTGAGAGCTGTTTGCCCATTTTCTACAACGCTAATAAAAAGAAGACCAGTCAGTTTCAGTTTAGGCAGTGGCACGTGTGACGCGTATGGTCTGGTGTGCAGCGCGGAGAACAGGTGAAGATGGACGCCGAGCAAACGGACACAACTGGTTGCCAGAAAAAATTCTACCTCTGTTATATGGCAATATTTTGGCTATAAGATAACCGACACTGAGCAGAGAGAGCAGGGCTGCCAACTCTCACTCATTCAGCGTACTGCTCAAAAGGTTAAACATTTTGTTTGTAACCATGAATACAAAAATAAAACTGAGGGGGCACAAATCAGATCTGAGAGGGCAATGCCCCCTTTTGCCCCCTCGTGGCGCCGGGACTGTGACAGCATCTCTGTATGTTTACGGCATTAGGTAAGATTTTTTTTTTTCTTGTGAAAAATTAACATGTATCTACTGTACCTAATATTTATCCAAATGAATCGATATTAAATCAAGATCGGAATCAAAGGGGGTCTCGCCCAGGGTGTAATTCAATGTAGAACCGCCACTGGTTGTTGCTAGTTTGAGTTGAAAAATACACATTTCAGCATTATCACTAAGTGTGTGCATTTTCCTTGAGAACCAAGCAAATTGACTCATGAAACCATTTGTTTATTATATCGCAATCGTATATCGCAATCGCAATATTGACCTCAATAATCGCAATATGACATTTTACCCAAATCGTGCAGCCCTAGTGGCCATCATTGCAGTCCGATACTATAACCTTTATTCAAAATTGCCCCGCTTGCCAAATATCCAAATCCTCCCGCCAGGTCCCTGCTGGCCTACTCCAACCTTTACCCATTCCGCAGCGTCCCTGGTCTCATATAGCCACTGATTTTGTCACCGATCTTCCCAGTTCTCAGGGTCATACCACCATTTTCACCGTGACCGACCGCTTTTCCAAAGCCCGTTGCCTCATTCCGCTACCCAAGTTACCCTCTGCCTTAGAGACTGCTGAACAATTATGCAATTGTGTGTTACGTTTTTATGGACTTCCAGAGGACATTCACTACAACGAAGTGAAAATGTGTGAAACATGGCACATGTGCATCTCCAGAGAGCAGTAAAACGCCAAAAGGAACTAGCAGCCAATGGGTCTGGCTCTCCACTCGAGATCTTCCCTTTCAGTCGAGAATGTCAGACGTAGTCGACGTTGACTGAAATGGGGATCACGCTAGGCAGCCTGTCTTCTTCGTACTACTATTTAATCAAGCCAATTCAACATTGGTGTGCGTGATTACACGCTCCGCCCCGCAGCGTGGGTATAAACACAGAAGTGGACGCACGCACCAGTTGCTTTTCGCTTCGGAGACGATCGGATGTCTCTGAAGAGTACTATTGTTTAAACAAGAGTGTCTGTGTTCTTGCGGGAAGACCTCCCAGTGTTGGTGTTTACAGTGCGAGTGCAGCGGTGATCGCGAGCTTCTCAAGCTCTCAACTGCTGTTTTAACAGGTATTTGACGGTTGGTTAGAGGGCAAGAAGTGAGTGCTTCACTGTTTCAGTTCACTGATTCAGTTTTGCCGTGGTCATTCCCTGTGTGCTCCGGCACTGGTGACGGTCCCTTTTCCTAAAAGAGCAACACGGGTGCGTTTGCGTCTTTAAAAAAAATAAAAATAAAAAGATGTTATTCCGCCCGTGCATTTCTGGATGCATTCGTTCCCTGTCTCTCTGAAACGGTCACAATTGTTGCATCACGTGTTTGGGCTTACAGCACACTGAAGCAGCTTTTGTGGACAGTTCATATTCCCATTGTGGTGTTGAGGTCAAGACTCGCCTTCGTCCGCAAAGCGCGAGTCCCCATTACCACGCCCCCCTTTCGGGTGCTGCGTGGGGAGGGTGATAGGAGGATAGTGTTGGATGTCTCGCCTGGTAACCGTTCCCTGTGGGCTCCTCACTCCTCCCTTACACCGTAGCCGTTGGAGTCCCCCTGGAGCGTGCTGATCCACCTGTAATGGGTGGGTCGGCCGTTTCACCTGGGGCTCCCCCAGAGGACAGGACGCTGATTGCAGCATTGGAGGGTGAGCTGGCCTCTGGAGATGATGACTCGACTGTCAGGTTTGACGGTCAGAGCTTACAAAGCTTGCGGGCAAGCCGCCTCTTTGCATGCCATGGCATTGTTGCAGGTCTATCAGGCCAAGGACATGCACGAGGGTAGTCTAGACCATGCGCTCATGAGTGAGCTCCGCACTGCTGCTGACCTCGCCCTCACGGGCATTAGCGTCGCTGCATGCATGGTCGATCTAGCGATATCCACCATAGTGGTCCAGGAGCGCTATTGTTGACTCAGCCTGGTTGAGATGGTGGATGCGGACAAGGTTCGGTTCCTGGACTCCCTAATTTCCCAGGTTGGGTTATTCTGCGACGCGGTGGTCATGACCCACCACATATTATGTACATGAAGAACGAGTTTATAAAAACTGGCCTTCACATCGGCTGGAGAGCTACTATATCGCGTCCTTCACCAGTAGGACCGAGTTATAAACTCGTTCTTCATGTACATAGTATGTGGTGGGTCATGACCATCTTGGCCCTGTGTCACTTGTAATGGGCCCTTTCTCAGAGAAGCATTTTTCAGAATGCCCCGCCCCTAAGCTTGGTCTGCAGCGTTCAACCTGAATGACATGTACTTCAGATCTCTAGCCTACGCACCACAGGCTATCCTGCGTGTTGCGTTTGAGGGTTCGAAGTATCAGTACAGAGTCCTACCCTCACGACAGCTCAATACCCTCAATGACATGTCCTTCAGATCTCTAGCCTACGCACCACAGGCTATCCTGCGTGTTGCGTTTGAGGGTTCGAAGTATCAGTACAGAGTCCTACCCTCACGACAGCCAACAAGCCTCACGACAGTCTATGGCCAGGGAGAGTGGAGACTCCATCCCCTGGTGGTCCAGCTGGGCAGGGACCACTTCGGGGCCGCAGTGTTACATCTGTTTGCCTCTCTGGATTCGTTCCTCTGCCAGTTGTATTATTCTGTTCGAGCGGACAACCCTTGGACAGACACTGGCTCTCAGCTGACCCCGGGGGCCCCGCAGAAATGTGTTCCCCAGTGACCCTTCTAAAAAAGCGGCTATGCGATACATTGTCGCTTGACGCCTCTCAAGTTCAGTGATTTTCATCACACTCAGGTGTTGAGCAAGGATGGCTCCTGAAGCTCAGTGATTTCTTCACACCTAGTGTTGAGCAGTGCTCCTGTCTTGTGCGCGCAGGTCACTTGCACCTACTGTGCTAGATCAGGAGTGGAGCAGGTCTTCATAGTTGCCCCTTATTGGCCCAACCAGACCTAGTTCCCCTCGACAGCCCTTCCTGACATTCCCCTGAATACATTTTCAGGGACGGGCATGATGGCACCCACGTTCAGACCCCTGGAGAGTTCCAGGCCAGTCCAAAAAAATGGACGCGAGGTTCAGGTGGCTACCGCAGGAAAATATGTGGTAGTCACCATCACTTCTGCGAGAGCACCCCCTAAGAGGAAGTGTTGCTTACACCAATTAGAAGTGGAACGTATTCGTTGAGTGTGTCTTCTCTCCGTGAGGAGATCCAGAAGGCGTTCGGTCATTTCAGTGCTGGCCAATTCCAGCGTTATGGACGTGACATTTGCAGTCAAAATGTAAAATATAAATTCTCAGAAAATGCATTTAATACCAATATATTTAAACGTCTGTTCATATGTCCATACTACCTTAATAAAGGAGTCCAGACAATAGAAAAATATCAGTCTACACATGCGTTTTATATTTAATATGAGGGAAATACACGTGCGTTACGGACGTGACAAAAAAAGACGTGAGTTTGTGGGAGACAACATACTTTGTAGAAATTCTGCGAATTAAAATGCACAAGCCAAAATAAATAATACCAACCGAAGGGATGAGTGTTGGCTCTCTATAGAACATAAATTATTTATTTTATTTTACTTTTCATTTTTTCATTTATGAGGAAAAAACGTTGTTACGGACGTGACGTATTTTCGTTATGGACGTGACAGTTCTGAAATCAACACTTGGCAGACGCTGAAAAATCAGAGAAAATGCTTGAACAGAGACCTATGTGTCTCTGTTGGGTATTTAAAACAACAAACATCTGAGACATCAGTAAGGTAAGGCTGCACAATTAATCAAATTTAAACTGAAATCACTTTGTTATAGGCTAGATTAACCTCCGTTCACGCATATCTCTCATGCTGCTAAAATGCAGCGTGGGCAAAACTCAATTCGGGCATGATATTGCTTTATAATGTGGTGTTAACTATAGACCCCGAAAGATACGGAATTGCTAAGATACATCAGCAGCTATTTTGTATTTTTATCATATCGATATTCTCCGGAGTCGAGATCGCCGGTTTAGATATCAAATAGATATCAAATTATATCAATAGATATAGATATAATTAGCCATAGATATCAAATTACTTACCAGTTACTGATGTTGTCCAGAAATCGCAGATCTACAAATCACCACAGAAATAACTCTTGACCACAGAGGGCGCGCGCGGGAAAGAAAGTGAGTAAAGGCGCGTCTCATATTTCTCTCGCTCTCGCTCTCAGAAACTGTAATAATGCTTAACATTATGGTACTGGTATTAATTTATTTCTAAAATGTTCTGATGTACAGTAATAGAGATCAATTTAATATATATGCGGGGTTTTTTAACAGTAACAACACGTTGAACATGTTGAAAGACCGAGGTGGGTTTAAATAAGTTTGATTTCTTTCCACTCCATTTCAAGCATATAGATCGATTTATGTTGTAAAGTTGATGAATTTATCTTTTCGTATTGATTTAATCAGAATGCTTCTTGGTTTCCTTTGTTATGTGTCATTATATTGCTCGAAATAAATTAATTCATTCATTCATTCAACAAATATGCGCTGGTCAAATCATGCATGATTTAATATGAAGCGTCCGTAACAGTCACGTCCGTAACGCATAATTAGGTTTTTTAGAGCAAATAAGTGAGATGAATTGTCAATCATAACTAGAATGGACATATTTTGGCTTTGTACATACATTTTCAAATTAATTGTAATAATAATTATTATACAATATAAACTTATTCTTTAAATCGTTACGGACGTGACACATCACTGAAGCGTCGTGACTTCCTAAATATAGCCTTCATAAATTTAAAGGGCAATGCAGTTATAACAAAGTGGGTGTATTTATATCTCAGTCATGCTCCCATCTTTCTGCAAAATGCTTACTGTCAACATAAAGTATAAAAAAATGAGTCTTTGACCCCTCTTTTTAAAGCATGAAATATGTTTGTTTGAAAAAGCAATTTTAGTATCTGTGCACACCTTATCTGAGGTGAATAAACACAGAAATTTCCTTAAAATTTACATGACCGCACATCAATACAATAAAATACAGACCCAAATGGACACCTTAGAAAGGGTTTTGATATTTTGATAATAACTTTATTTTTTCATGGCAAGGTTGACATTTGCATTGAATCGCCCTGCTCTCTTTCCTGCAAGATGGGTTGGAGTAGGGCTGTCTCCTCCACCCTCAAAATGATGTTGCATCTATATTTCTTAGATGAACATCATGATGCAGTAGCATGGGAAGCACGTCCTGATCGTCAGGTTCCTAAGGGAGCAAGGGAATCCACCTTGCGCCCCTCTTTATCCTCTTGGGCCTTATCTCTGGTACTACTGCACTGCAGAGACCGCCCCTGGGCCACTGCAGGCAGTGAGTTAAAAATTCTGTTTTTACAGTTCTCCTGCTCGCGTGGTCTCTACTAGAGGGTAGGGACTTGCTTGCTTTCGGTTGTGCCTGGAATTAGGGCAGGCTAACTCTCACAAGCTGAGACCCCTGCCTGGATATGTGCCCAAGGTTCTTACGTGCACAGAACGCAAGCCTTAGGACCTCAGACCAGCTCTTGTCTGTTATGAAATCAGCAGAAAGTGAAGGCTGTTTCCAAGCGAGGATGGCCCACTGAATGGTGGCTGCCTTCATCTTGGTGAAAATCTCGAGATGCACGTATCCACTTAGGTGGTGAGCTCCTCTGAAGTGAGTGAGTGACTTCGCTAAAAGATATTCAAGAGTTGGGGGCTGGGTGACACCCATAGTCGAACCGCTGCTTCCCGTGGGCTCCCTTCTCATGAAGCCAGTTTCACCGTGAGCCCGGTTCGAAGTGTCGGCTTGGTGCACCATTCCCCTCCTATGGACTGGATACGTGACAGTTACTGAAATGGAAGCTTTAGCATTAAGTTCTGCCAGGAAGGCTCAATTGCTGTGTCACTTATGACCTTCTCTTCTATCCAATCGTGTTCTAGTGCTCGTGGTATAAAAGATCGGGACTTACACATATTTGAGTTCTCAGATACTGACGTTTCCATTCACCTCCATCCTCCCCACCACCAAGACGGTTCCTTCCCCTCCATCCTCCCCACCACCACCAGAATGGTCCCTTCCTATACCTCCCTTCGTCTTCAGGCAGGAAATGCAGAGTCCGGACCCTCGGATTGCGAGCTATGGACGGGGCCAACGCAAAAGAACTTTATTACTTGCTGGGCTGTCAATAAATGTATAATTGTGACAGTATTTATTCTCCTGAGTCTTTCTGGTAGAACTGAATTGAATCACTGGATTAAATTTAGCTGAATAATGACACTATTGTCTTCTGTAGAGCTGCTTTACAGCTTAAATCGAAGTTTTAAAAATTGTATTTTGCAACATTAACACTATTTTCCTGTTATTTTCCCTGTTTTTACTATTAAGCTTCTTTGAACCAATTTGCACTATATAAAGAAATGTGACTCGAGTCGACTTATCAAGCACCAAAAATTATCAATATGTCAAAATAGAAGGTTAGTATGAGGAACAGACATGAAGCTAAAACTCTATAACCTCAGTTGTGATGACATTCAGATTCAAAAATGGAACTTTTATGCTTCATGTCATGTTTGATGTCTCATGTGTGCAACAACTGCCATAATTTTAGAGCTGCAGTAGAAATAAATATTTTTTTATGAACTGCATTCTAAATTTTAGCCTGTTTAATTGTGGAACACTTTTAATATTGCACATGAGTCATATAGACTACTTTTATTATCCTTTTTCAAGCTTGACAAAATAGCTGCATGATGATGGAAAAATTCACAGCATATGGGTTGTGAACAGCATGAGGGTGGGTAAAACAAATGGCAGAATCTACCATTTTGACTGCACTATTCCTTTAACTACTCAAGAGTTAAACCACTTGCCAGTTGCAATTACTATTATTAATTTCTCACTGTGTCAGGTTATGAGACTGTAATACTTCACTGGGCTGCGCTTCAAGAAGGGAATGCTATGCTAATTGGACAGAGTGTAATCCTCTTGGCTGTACGGCCTGTAAAAAGGTTCTTTGACAGACCACCTCACTCTCTTTCAGTACGGCCAGGCGTTGACTTTCCCCATCTCTACGGCCCATTTCCACCCCACACATGACCAATGTCACTGACAGCGTTATTAGCGCTGATCGACAGACGAGGTACACTCGCTAAACTTTCCACACTGACCATGAACTTCCCAGAATGCCATTAGTTTGTCATTAGCCCCATGAAACATACAGCTTTTGGCAGCATATAAAAAACACATAGTAAAAACAAATAGGAGAAAGAAAATCATAAATTATAACATTGCCGTCACCTAGTTGGCACAACACATCACTGCTTGTACAACCAAATTTTGCACTCCTACATATGACACAACAACACTTTGAGTGACCCAAGTACAATTTTTGGCTAATGGTTCTTTCCCAATCCCATTCGCATCCCTCCCTGTCCTTATCAAAATAAAAGCAGAAAGGGCAAAAATATAACTAACAAAAATGACATAAGTGCCTTGCATAATTCTTTCTTTTTCACTTCTCAACAAAGACAAAAGGCATTTTAGCTCTAGTGCAATAAAATGAAGAGCAAAGGATGTGCATTAGGTGTGAAATTAATGTTTTATCTACTGTATGTATGTTATGCTTTTACATTCAAAATGATATGCTTATTTACTGTATTTCCAACGTTCAATATCCAACTTTCAACCATTAAGGTATTCCAATACCCAACACTTTGTCTGAGGATTGCATATTGTGGCGAGCAGGACGAGGTAGTGTGATTGATAATGAGTGACTCCTGCGTGACGCACCTGTCTCGTATCTCTCACGGAGGAGTGGAAGCATAAAAGGAAGAGTGACGACAGTGAAGGACGAGAGAGGAACAGGGGTCTGTTCTTCGTACGTTGCTTAAAACATCCGAGATCAAATGAGACATCCAAGATGATATCATCGGCCTAATCATGATCTGGCTAATCAGGTTCTTCGAACACACGGTTATGATTAGTATAGCTGGATTGAGTTATCTGAGATAATTGTGCATTCATGTGCTGGTTTAAAAAGGGGATATGTATCAATAGTAGAAACATTGGTCAGCAACGCTGCTGTTGGCTGCTCACCATGGCCAAAGAGCGCACTCAGTTTTTCTCCGCAGCAGAGCAAGAGTTATTGCTTGAAGGTTATGCTGAATTTTAAAGCTTAATTAAAATGCCAGGGAACAACTCAAAGTGTTCAAAAGCCAGGAGAGAGGGCTGGCAAAAAGTAGCAGACAAATTAAATGCGTAAGTGCTCACCATGTCATGGTTCTATCACTTATTACAGTATATATTCTTGTATTTTAATAATTTCATAATTGCTTAATGTCAGAGCCACCTCAGGACCCACCAGAACATGGGAACAAGTAAAATGAAGTACAAGAATATTCTTCAAAATGGTAATCTTTTCTACTTATACTGTTTTAAGTCTCTTTTGCAAAAAAACACTGTTAAATGATGTGTTTGTCTGTTTATAACAGCAACCAAGAAAAAGGCTAAGCAGTAAAAAAAGATGGTGGTCATGCACCCCACATTATACCCCGGCAGAAGAGCCCTTGGGTTAAATGTGAACCCAATTGTGGAGGGCATCCCTGGGGGCAGCTCTTCCTTAGACCCACAGCAGGGACCAGTAGCAGCAACACCTTCATTACTGGTAAATGAGTTTTAAATTCTCTTGCTACACTGTAAACTAATTTGTTGCTGCATTAAATTAAGAAGGCCTATAATCCAAATGGCTGGTACAGTCATTTCAACTGTCAAATATTGAGTAGTGATCAATTGCTTTGACTTGTGAAGGTGAAAACTGCTGAACTTAATGTAAAAATATTTTGCCATGAGTTATTGATCACTTTTTTCCTAGTGTAGTTCATTGTAAAGCCATTGTGTTTTCCTCTTTTGTGCAGTTTTACACAATACACCAACACTTTTACCTGTTCCCAAGAAAGTGTTGGCTGAACCATGTGCAGTAAGAACTTTACATCAAAAGGGAAGAAAGTAATGTAATGGAAAGTAACGAAAGAAACACTTTGTAATGCCCATTTTTTCCCAATGCACAGTACAGTGAAGAAACTCTCTCAGATGACTGTCTTTTGGAGAAAGTATCTGTAAGTGCATAAATAACTTTACTTAATTTACACTTGAGTACCTATTATTTCTGAATGCAATATGAGTTGCAGGAGTCCACATCTACAGAATGGCCTACAGAAAAGTCAGCACAAAGCAGTGATACAGTGATTCCTTTTAATTTTTGTTGCATAAGGCATGTGTTGAAATGTTTACCCCAATTCTTGAGTCATGCACAGATCCTGGCCATTTTGCTTCCACATTTGTGATATGAAACCTAGTCACACACCATCTAAGAGATTTTAGTCTGTCAACTGCCTTTTTTTAAATTTGATATAATATTACTAATCTGGAATATTAAGAATCGCAATAGTAACTTGCCTGCACATTTACATTGTGATCCCCCTTTCGGTTCACAAAATCTCCTTTATTGAGGCCTTGATGGGAATGTGTGTGCAGTCTATGGCACCAATCACATTAGGGAAGCCTGAGGGACATATACTTTAAGTCATATTAATCGGCATGGTAATGATTGCATGATCTTCATTAAAAATTATAATGTACCTGCGTTGGCAAAACAACAACAACTGCTATACAACCTTGGGTCTTAAGAAAAACTAAAAACTGCTTGAGCGCCAGGTAAGCTTGGCACTAAACGAATGGCACGACAGACAGCACTTATCACCAAGTTTTTCCGGATCTCCAATAGTGTAAAGGAAAGAGCCACTCAGCACAGTTTGTGCTGTTATTAAAGCCAGACTCCGACGAGATGAACATTTAATGTGCGTTTCCAACAAATTAATGATGTAAAAGACATCCTCATAAGTCACGAGAAAAATTATACACCAGGAACAGGGTGACGCAGCATCTCGTTCCCTCTTCAGGGAACTAGGGTTACATACGTAACCGAGGCGTTCCCTTTCAAGGAAACTCCAGCTGCGTCGAGACGCTGTGGGAATGCTAATACGCACGCCGCCATAAGAGCAAGTGTCCGTCTGTGTGAAATCAATACGCACATCTAGAAGAAAGCACCTGCGCCCCTGGATTGAAGCCGAGGTCCAGGTAGTAAAGCCTCACAAACATCTTGGAGGGAAACTCCTGACAGTAATGTTTTGGAAGCAGCCATACTCCTAGAGGAGTGGGCCCATACAGCCAAAGCTGAAGGCTGACTGGCCGACTCATAAGCAAGTGAGATGGCCTCGACCACCCACTTGCTCATCCTCTGCTTATAAGCCAGGCACCCCTTTGTGGGTAACCCCAAATTAAACGAACAGTGTTCAGACTTTCTCCACAGTTCTGTGGACGTAAGCATCTAAGGCCCTAACTGGGCAGAGCAGATAAAGATTCTCTAGGTCTGACGTCCGGAGGAGGACAAAAGACCTGCAGTACTCTAGGTCTTACAGTATCAGTAGGAACCTTAGGAACGTAACCTGGTCTTAGGGTGAAGAAAACCCTTTACCATACCAGGAGCAAATTCCATGCATGAGAGATACCGAAAGTGCTTGAATGTCTTCAATTCTCTTGAGAGACGAAATAGCAAGGAGAAAGAGTTTTAAGAGAGATATTCTCAGAAACTCAAGCCCACAGTTTCCACAGTTCTGGGCGGGGGTGAAGGATCGACCCACACTGAGTAGAATGTGGTGCTCATAAGATATGTGAGGTATAACAAAGAAACAGACGACTGGGAGATCATGGAAAGGTTCTTAGAATTTAAGGACTTTCACAAATAAACAGGAAGTGAGATAGCAGAAATGATTGAAAATGTGCTTGATGACAAAGGGATAAACATTGGGGACTGCAGAGGGCAAGGATATAACAACGGGGCAAACATGTCAGGAAGGGTCAAGGGAGTCCAAGCCCAGATATTAAAGAAAAATCATCTAGCTACATTTTCACCCTGTGCCTTCCACACCTTAAATCTTGTAGGTGTGCATGCTGCACAGACAAGCCCAGAAGTAGCAACATTTTGTGGCTGCATCAATCGCCTTTACTTACTTTTTAGTGCCAGTCCAGAACGCTGGGCCATCTACAAAGAGAAAACAGGTTGCTCTTTGCATCGCCTCTCAGATACCCGCTGGAGTGCAAGAATCATGGCTGTTAAACCTGTAGCACAACACCTTCCTTCTGTCATTGAGGCCCTTGACAGTATACTCACGACATGTAGTCTCACCAGCGAGGCTAGATCGGAGGCTCGTGGTCTGAAGAACTACTTCATGTCATTCAATGCTATTGTCCTACTCACTGTCTGGCTCTGTCAAAATACTGCAGTGCATTGAGGACAGGAATGTGGTTATCCAGTCTGGAAAAATCTCTCTTGACACAGAGGCAGCCAATATCAATGCTTTAACGAAAGAGATGCTGGCTCTTAGAGATGGATGGGAGTCACTCCTGTCTGAGGCAACACTGATTGCAACACAAATAGATGTTGCACCTCAGTTTAGCAGGGAACACAGTCGGCAAAAGAAAAGGAAGAGATTCCATGATGAGACCTCTCAAGAGGAGACAGCTCATGACAGTGCAGCAACAGTGTTTCGGAACACAGTGTTTTTACTGCTATAGACAGCATCATAAGTGATCTGGACACCAGGTTCTGCACCACTGCAGAAATAGTTAAGGAATTCTCTGCTGTTTTAAAAGTTGGGCAGATTAATGAGGATAAAGTCCCTTCTGTGTGCCAACCACTTATCAAGAAATATTCCAGAGATCTCACGTCCGAGTTTGAAAATGAAATAAGACACCTGAACACAGTATATGCTGCCACTTTCCCTCCTAACTTGTCCCCTCTTGGTCTCCTGAATGCAATTAACAAGATGCAGCTACATAGCATTTTTGGAGAAGTCTGCATAGTTTTACGTATATTTTGTACATTGCCTGTGACATTTGCTGGTGGGCAGAGAGCTTTCAGTAAGCTAAAACTGATAAAAAACTATTTGAGGTCCACTATGTCTCAGGACAGGCTTTGCAGTCTTGCCATGTTGTCCATTGAAAGTCAGTTAGCTAGAAAACTAGACTTCAAAGACTTGATCAATGACTTTGCTAGCAAGAAGGCTCGGCGCTGGGCTCTTGGTGAGTCCTGAGCAAGGCTGAGCAAGGTCTAGTTATAGCTCTCAAATGGCATGGCTATGGCTATTAAATTACCTTTTAATTTGATGTCACTGTTAGTGTTAGTTTGTTATGACCATATTCCAAACCTCAAAACCTATTGATTTAGTGATTACGCAGAGGCGTTCCCACAGCGTTACGACGCAGCTCGAGTTCCCTTGAAAGGGAACAGCGTTTTTAGTCGTTCTTGTGGATTCGTGTGAATGAAGATCGCTTTGACAATGGTCTCATTTGCAGAAAACTCAAAAGAAAAACTTATCCGTTTTAAGCATATCGTTGTCGTGTAAACATACCCTTAAAATGAGAGACTGAACCAACCAGGCTTATATAGGGTGAGTAAACAATATAATGAGTAGCAGCTGAATGCAATCACACATGATAAGTCTGGGCAAAGGATTATGGCATATGCAGTTCTTGATGGAATGACAATGGTCCAGGGAGGAGTGCCCTCTAGTGGATACCAAGGGCAATCCGGCTGGTGATCGTGACACATGCCTTGGAGGCATAATTATTTGAAGTCTACACGTTTGAGAGCTTGTTGTGTCCCAACAGAGAATGAACCATTGACAAAAGTGTTTTTTTGTAAATAACTTTAGCAATAATGTCATGTTCCTTCATCTACCAGCCAATGGCCATTCCCCTGTATACCACAAACTGTATTGACTAAGCTTTCTTCCAAGTTGATTTTTTATGTACAGTTTCTCTCTCTCTCTCTCTCTCTCTCTCTCTCTCTCTCTCTCTGAAGGGTTGTAAGACAAATGCAATATCCCACATCACATCATTAGACATGAGGCTGTTTAATTAAACCCTGAAGCCATGCCAACAATAGCCATCATGAATTTCTCCTCCACCAAGCATTTAATTAGTCCCTTAGACCCACCAGTTATCCAGACTCCTTCCACTTACGAACTGCCTTTCAAAGACTTTCCAAAAACATGAAACTTTACTCTGCATGTTCCTGAGATCAAAGCCCCTAAGGTTCTACTGAACAAACAGATGAGCGCCAACTCTGAGCATAATGTATTTTAGAAAGCATGTTTTAATGCCTTCTGTTGGGCTGGGGTGATTTGCCTGAGTGTAGACAGTCTACATTGAAGATTACAAAAATAAAAGAGTAAGAGAGAACTATTCACATAAAGGTTAAAGTCTGTGATTCCAGCACCACTAAGGACACCAAACAGAACTGCTTTTTTTATATTGTGATTTTCTTTTTTTTACATATTTTTCCTAATGTTAGGGACATGTGGCAGTTTAAAAGTACAATAATGCAAATAATCTTTACAAAATTTACTTTTTCCTGTAAATTGTGTAAATGTATATTTCCTTTTATGAATGATCAATATATTAAATTATTTAATGGTATTTTGAAAATATACAGAATACACTGTGTTAATATATTACAGTATATTGAATAATACATAAGGAATTAAAAAAATATGATAATACTTTTACATACATATATCATTACGCATTTTATATTCAGTAAAACATTGTATGGATCTATATGAATCTGTAGGTACCCGAGGCCTCACTTTTTCTTGCGAACCGGGATTTCTCACATGTTGCCAGTACTCTGACCACCCATACCTAAACATATAGAATCAGGCTATTAATTAATTGTATACATCGCATGTTCAGAGCAATTATAAGCTGTATGAACTGAAGGGATCAATTATCTGCGCAATATTGCTGTGACTGAAGCCCAACTGTTTAATTTTGCATGAGTGGTGCGCGAATTACCGTAGGAGTTCACCACTGTGTTGAGTGTGCTCCAAACGTGTGATAAGATTTGTGCCAGCCGTTCCTATTGCGACGCTGATTATAAAAATGCTAAGGAGAAAGTCAAACATTATCTAAAAACAGCCACTAAAGCCCCGTTCACACCGCCAGTGACACGCAGCAACAAAGCGATATGATCCCATTCATTTCAATGGAGGGCTGGCGACTTCCGGCAACAGTGGCCGTTGGCGACAGAATGTGGGCATGTCAAGTGACGCAAAACACGCAACAAAAGTTCCGAAATTTCAACTTTATTTGAATGAAAAGCGATTTTCGCGATTTATCTGCTGTATTGCGGTGTCGTGGCAAGATGGAGAAGTTGATTTTAGCAGTTAGCAATTTCCCTTTACTTTACGATTTCTCTGTGTACATACAGAAAAAAAATTATGCATGGAAAAACGTGTCAGGGATTGTGGGCATATCAAGTAAGTTTCATTAATTCACCAAACTGCATGTAATATACTCCACCTATGAATTGATTACAGTGTGTATGTATTCTAATAACTTAGTGTTCTGCAAAACACTAGTAATAAAACCGGTGTTATTTAACAATTTTATAGTTGTACAGTGGGGCAAGTGGGAAGTGGGGGTGCTGAGGGTGCTGCAGCATAAAAAATATATTTAAAATATATATATATTATTATATACTGTATAATTATATTTATACTGGAATATTTAGGATTTGACTATGAAAAGAGACTGTGCAGATTGTATTATGTTTGTGTTTTGAGTTATTCAAATAAAATCAAGATGTGTATTAACCAATTGTCATGTTATGTTTTGTCATCACCTGCCTTAGTCACTCATTTGTTGTCACGGAAACTAATTACATTCAGCTGCTCACTCATCAGTCACCATCATTAACACCTGTATATATGTTCAGTTCTGTTTCAGTTCAGTGTCCGGTATCGCCAAAGTGTGTGTTGCTCTCTGTTTGCCTTGTTGTTGGATCTCTTGTTAATAAACCTTCATGTTGGATATTATCCATCTTCCTTATCTTGTCTGCCAGCAACCACCCGTGACACCAATCAGATTTGTCGTTGCCGATTAACGCTTAAAGTTACCATGAGGGACGTAATTTCTGTTAGACACACGAAGCCCAGGGTTAATTTGAGCATGTTGCAAAAGAGAATTTCTGAGTTTTTCAAAAACCTTAAAAAGTTTCAAGGACGAGCGTGGATGATTCAACAACTGCCACCAACTCCGTCAACGTTGGTCCTGCTGTCCAGCCTGCTAACGTTAGCCCTTCTTCGGCTAAACCCGCCTCCACGGTCACACTGCCAGCAGAAGATGGAGCTGCTAACACCAATGTCAGCCAAAGGATTTTAACTTTCCATCCAGACGTTTTGGAACTGAAAGCGTCGCAAGATCATTCAACTCAGGTTGCCAGTACCTGCAACCAGGTTGTTTCAGCGGTGGAAATGACTTCATTATGTAAAAGAGACGGATAAAGCATTGTGTTCACATGTTGCTCTGCTGTTGCAAAGAAGCTAATTTTTGAGGACCGGACAAGAGCTGACGCCACATTTGTTAAATGAGGTTTTTCAAATTGGCGAAAGGCTGTGGAAAAATTTAGAGAGCATGAAAAATCTTGTTTTTCAATCTCTGAACAAGATTGCAGCATTAAGCAGCACACCAATTAATGCTTTGATGTCTGATATTGTGGCAAAATAACAAAAAACTGCTCGGGTGGTTCTGGAGCTGGCTTTCAGGTCAATCAATTTTTTAGCCCGCGAAGGGCTGCCTCTGAGAGGCCACACTCATCGTGACGGAGTGTTATGGCAACTTTTGCTGGAGCACACATATTCACTACCCACTGCAGTCCGTGAGTGGCTGCTCAGAATGGAGAATCGGATGTCAGATACAGTGCAAAATGAAATACTGGAACGCTTTGACTCTCATTACTACGGGCTGACTGCTGACGGAACAACGGACACTGGGTCATCTGAGCAGTTCTCTTGTCATTTGTACTATGTGGATCCAACCCTTTCCCAGCGGAGTGTATTTTTTGGATTTTATAATGCACCTGACACAACCTCTGAAACCCTCTTTCTCTGCATCAAGGAGATCTTCTGTCGACTGAAACTTCCTTTGGAAAAACTCCAAGGCTACTGTTTCGATGGTGCCAGTAACATGTCTGGTCGATTCTCTGGAATACAAGCACGACTTAAGGCAGCTCTCTGTCCCTCCATTGAAAATCTATGTACCATATACAGTCCTTGTCCAGAAAGGCAATAAAGACATCATCAAAGTAGTCCATGTGACCTCAGTGGGTTAGTTAGAATTTTTTGAAGCAAAAATTTTTTGTTCCAAAAATAACAAAAACGACGACTTTATTCAGCATTGTATTCTCTTCCGGTTCTGTTGTCAATCCGCGTTCACGAGTCCAGTGACGCTGCTGACGTAAGACGCTGCTGACGTGTTATCTGGTGCGTCCGTGTATTTGGGTTCAAATAAATATGTCTGGTTAAAAAAAATGCAAGTCTTCCCCTGTGTCGAAATCCTTAGACATGTTTGCGAAGATTTTGTTTACAGCGTGCCTCTCCCTCAGACTGTAAACGAAGCTCGGGCGCACCAGATAACACGTCAGCTCGTCTTACGTCACCAGCGTCGTGAACGTGGATTGACAACAGAACCGGAAGAGAATACATGCTGAATAAAGTCGTCGTTTTTGTTATTTTTGGAACAAAATGTATTTTCGATGCTTCAAAAAATTCTAACTAACCCACTGAGGTCACATGGACTACTTTGATGATGTCTTTATTGCCTTTCTGGACAAGGACTGTATATGGTACATAGATTTTCAATGGAGGGACAGAGAGCTCTCGGACTGAATCTAAAATATCTTAAACTGTGTTCCGAAGATGAACGGAGGTCTTTACGGGCTTGGAACGACATGAGGGTGAGTCGTTAATGACATAATTTTCATTTTTGGGTGAACTAACCCTTTAAAGCTTAATAAATAGGTGACTAACCGTAAACAAATTGCCAGCCGTTCGCTGGGTAAAATGGCTCGGCGGTAGTTTGTGTTCTCCTTTGCACTCTCCACAGCAGCTCATCAAACTGGGTCCTGTCCAGCCTAAAGTACTGCTGGAACCGGACTTCATCCAGCCACAGTTCCTACGCCAGCTGGTGGTACTCGCCCGTGCTGATTCCGAATGGTTTTGTGAACCCAGACAGACTGGCGTTTGCACTTTTGCCACAGATATGTAGCCGTAATGGCAAAAAGCATGTGTTATTCCACATTCATTGTTCATATATTAAGCACTTTATGCACTGATTCCATTTATATTAAGTAATTTCCCTCCAAAAAGTTTGTTTTAGCGGCAAAGAAAAATATTCAATGTCAATAATGTAGGGGGGTGACATCTACTTATGACGTTTATAGGCAACCAGTATTGTAGTAGTGGGAAGTTCAGATAATTTTACTGACTCGGATCTTTGAATCTCGTTCATCAAAATGAACGAATCTTTTTTCGAGTCATTTCGTTCATTTCAGCAGAATGTATTTAAAATGTTACATGTTAGCCGAATTCCCCAAACACATCAAATATTGATCGCATTTAGAATAAGAAATAAATTGCAATGCAAGGAAAAGGGCAAATTATGAGAAACAGAAACGATTAAATAATTTATCTTGGTCTTCAGGCTATGCAGTCTGTTAGTTTACCTCACTTCCCGAGCTGTTCGTTCATCCCGTGACATCCTCATAAACTGAGTTTTGCAGTTTGCATGACCGGATACAGAACAATTGATTAGTTCACGTTTCAAGTCTATCGACTTCGGGTTCGAGTCATTCGTTCATCACGTGACAGAAGAACGGAAGACTCGAGAGATGAACTAATCATTTATCTTTCCGGCACTTACAGCATAGTCTTTATGGGACTGACAGGAAGAACGAAAGACACGGACCCGAACCCGAAGACTCGAGAGATTAACTAATCATTTCTGTTTCCAGTACAGAACCTATTGGATGTTGCGCAAGCGCGGTCAACACAAAATGAACATATCACTCTCTGAGACAACTCAGTAGTCCCGAGTCATATTAAAGATTTGTTCAAAATGAACGAATCGCTCATGACCGACCCATCACTACAGTATTGGGAACACCCACTAGCGGCCTGAACAAAAGTCACTGGCTTTGGGAACGGGGCTTAAGAGCTGCTTTGAATTCTGCAGCACAATTGAATTCTGTTTGTATCATTGATCACTATCTTCCTGTTATCACTGTAAAGCGGCTTTGAAACAATCTGAATTGTATAAAGCGCTATATAAATAAAGGTGACTTGACTTAGCAAAGCAAATGTGGCTGTGATGACTTAACTTCTTTCCAGTCTTCAGTCTCTCATGTTCTTGCTCACACGTGGACAGGCTCTGATCTCTCTGGTGAAGCGGCTCACGTGAGTGGCTTGAGTTTCCTGTCAGGATGATGTCCATCCAATCCTGCGTTTAATCCAGTGTGTTTTTTGTAGACTGGATGGTGTGTGTCCAACCCTGGGGAAGAAAAGCAAAATAATTCTTCACGCTGACAGTCTATTACATCTCAGTCTTTGGGCTGGACTTCAGCAAGCCAAATATGTTATTTCATATACAATACAAAGATTATATGTACATGAATGTCTCTTTTAGAGCTCCTTTACGGTAGAATTCAATTCTGTTTTACTAATTGATTCTGTTAAATTTCTGTTTATTACAGTGAAGCTGCTTTGAAACCATCTGTATTGTATAAAGCTCTATATAGCCTAAATGAAAGTGGCTTGAAATTAACTCAATTCACTAAACATATTTGATATCTCACAAAAAAAAAATCCAGAAATGAAGATAAATGACATCCCAAATGTTGTATCCTACTCTGTCTGTTACACTTCTCCACACCTGAAATCTCTGATCGAGTGAATCTCCTGAAGTTCTCCATTCTACAGTAGATCGTTTCTAATCCATTTATGTTGTAAGATCTGCTCTATGGTCGGGCGTTTAGTTGGATCCAGGGTTAGGCACTGGCTAATCAGATCACTGCATTCTGTACACATTTTATTAAGGAGAGAGCTGGTTAGTCATGACCATGTGACACTAATGTTGGCATCTATGAAAACAGCATCTGAAACATGATTAATATAAGGTAAAGTGTTCTTTATCTTTACTTTAAAGGTGAAGTATGTATTTTCTGTTGCACTAGTGGCACATTGGGAAATTACAAAAAATAAAGCATATTTCAAACTTGCAATCTTGCAAACGTCCCTTTCGCGTGTCACGGCTCCCCCAGCTCAAACATCACAAACACAGCCCTTACTGGTTCGTGTGAAGGCATGTTTCAGGTCCAACATATTAGGAATACTTTTAGCTGTGTTGCATTTGTCTTTATGAACTTGTCTTTCTGAACAGATGCATGATGATGCTGTATGGTATTAAAGCATGCCTTGTAGCGCGTAGTATCACAATGATCTGTTCACTTTGACGAGTTCATGACCTGTTTAATCTTCGAAAGTATAAATGCAGTGAATTTTGGCTTTCACTTCTGTGACTAAAGCTAAAAAAAAAATTCCCATGGCTCCGCCTGCTACAGTAGCCACGCCGCAAATTCTCACTATACGTTTAACGTATATATAAAAAAATGTACTTCACCTTTAACTGTTTCTGTACTGAGCCTTTGCTTTATGTGTGTATTTATCAATGTTATCAATATTATTCACTCACCGTTGGATAAGTTGGTGTTCTGAAATGTAACTTTGGCTTCTTTGATTTCCGTTGGATTGTGAAAAGGAGGACATGCGTTCACCATCTCGTACAGCAACACTCCTAGAGCCCAGACATTTGCTGGGACGGCGTGAAATCGAGGTTCTGTGAAGACTTCAGGTGGGCAGTAATCCAGTATTCCTGTAAGCAAGACATTTGTGCATTGTTGAGCAATTTTTTCAAAGCGTCAAATAATCAGAAAGTCATTACATCCAGGTTTCCACACTCCCAAAATGCTCACCAATGTAAATGTCGCTGTCATAGCCATCACTACTAATTAGCTGACCAGAGCCAAAGTCTATCAGCTTGAGCTCTAACGTGTCTTTCTTCAACAGGAAATTGTGCGCATGAACATCATTATGAAAAACGTCATGCTCAATGCAGTGTTGCACTGCCAGCACAGCCTGTCGCATGATGACCCGTGCTGTTGTTTCGTCCAGTTGAGGATTACGAATGATGAAGTCGAGTAAACTCTCGCAGGGTTCGGGATACTCCATCACCAGGGTGAATTTTCGAGGGTGTTCAAACCAATCGTGTAGTTGTATGGCGTACGGGCTTATGGGTTCTTGCCTCATCATTAGCAGCAGAGCCACTTCTGTAATGAGAGGTTCGGGATGCCCAGGCTGTAGAAAAGAAGACAGAAGGTTAGCTGGGTAAAATTCTTAAGAAAACATCATTTGTAAATGTGTTTTTCTTTGATTTTGGTAGATACGATCAACAGAGCCTTTCCAGGCATATTTATCTATTACTGTACATTTACAACTAATGCTTCCTACAGGTGTATTAAAGGGGTGGTTTACTGATTTTTTTCTTTGCATGATTGTGTTTATGGGGTGCAATGTAACATGTATTCGTGGTTTTTCTTTTTTAAAAAGTCTTATTTTTCATAAATTTCACCTTTATTGTAAGCCTCTTTCTCCTCTGTCATTTGAACGACCGGTTGACTTCCTGATTCTATGAAACCACTCCCTCAGAAACAGGCAGTGGGCTCAGATTGGTTAGTTTGGGCCGGTGTGTTGTAATTGGCTAAACTGCGTAGCGCACGTTGTTCGGAACCGTCACGCCCATTTCGTTTACGGGCGTGAGTTTCATGTGCTCCGGTTAATGTAAATAATGGTGTCGATACTGCCGTATCAGTTTGAGCCCGAATCAGACCCAGAAAGCGGCGATGAAGAGAGTCAAACAGAACCTCCCCAAACACGGCTCTTACAAAACGTTTCTGAATGGTACGTTTTTGAATTATTATTATTCTATTCTTCTATTATTACATAAGAAGTTTGATACCCTGTTATACTTGAAAATGCTACTGCTGCTTGTTAGCTTTTTGAGATACGTTTTTATCTTGATTAAACATTTAATACAAATGATTACATGAGTAATACAGTTTTGTTTTATCGATATAATGAACAACCGTTTAGCTATTAACAAAACTTAGTTTACTCTGTGTATCGTTTTCTTTAGGTGTAAATGTGACAACTGTGTTAAAATGCCAACAACTTTATACACCTTTGTCTTACACACAAAATAGCATCGATATAACTGGCTACTATAAACAAACACTGTTGACATTGATCACGTTCATGATCAAATCGAAAAATTACGTCATAAAGTATCTATACATGGCAAATACATTTACAAAATCTATATGATTACAAATTCAGGTCCAAAATGTTTGTACGCGTTTGCCATAGAAACACGAAATAGCATAACTAAGTGGCTATAAAGCCAGCGCTGGCATTTGTTTACGTCCTTGATAAAAATAAACCATTACGTCTAAAATTATACAAATACATTTAAAATGATTAAGTCTTACTTACAGGTTGTGGCCCAACAATTGCTGCATCTGGTTTTAACGTTGGAACAGCTTCAGGTTTTAGCAACAGTTTCTTGTGTAATCCGGCATTGAATTGGTGGAGATTATGAAAGCTGTCTTCAGTGAAATGTGCCGCACAAAGAGCTAAATTACGATTGTAATTGTCAGAAACATTATCAAACATAAATTGTAGCCATTGTTGACGAACTACAGCGTCCGTAGGAAGCCCGAACACAGAAGACCTGACAGCTGGGTGAAAATAACACACTGCATGGCATGGCTAGCTCTCCCCTGTAACTCTTCCACTTCGGCAAAGCCGCAGAAATATGGCCATGCCCTTTTTTGCGTATTCCGGAGGGAGGGTTGATGCAAATGTATGGGTTAGTGACGTCTAAAACCCAGCTGTAGTCCCAATCGAGACGTTTTTGTAGGCATTTACACTTCCTGATTTTTAAAAGACGATATCTCTGCTTACATTGAACTTTAAGCGCTGCAACTTTGCAGATACTGTTCATGCACCAACAGCAACATTACACACTATTTAAAATGAAAAACGTGAAATCGCAATCAACCACCCCTTTAACTACAGTAATCAGCACTTAAACAACTAAATACACATTCAGCTTTTGGCCAACTTACAATAGCAAGATAAAGATCGTTGCAAGTCTTGCGCATCCGCTTGATGGCAACCTGCAAAAATGAAAAAAGAAACAGTATTCAATAAGAGTAACAGCATTCAAGGAACTGACCTTGCACATAACATTTATGATTTGAGCATCTAAGTATTAAACTAAGTGTATTAAATATGTTTTGTAGTTTGCAAGAGCAAAATGTTTATACAATTCAGCAAAATTGCTTTACCTTTTTGCCATCAAATTTGCGTGTTCCCTCGAACACTCTTCCGAATCCTCCTGATCCAATCATCTCTCCCGCGTTATAGAGAGACTCAAAGGAGTCTGAAAAACAAGCAGAAAAATATGGGAAATATATGAGCTTGCTAGATCTTTTGCTTTATATTAAGAATATCAGTGCTGGTTGTGTCGAGATAATATTAATATGGGGAAAGTAATATGAATATGGAGAAAATATTATTAATTTTCTCTGAAAAACAAATCTTAAGATATATTTATTGGAAAACAAGACGATAATACTGTTTAAAACAATGTTTGAGAAATAATGACTCAGATTTACCATGATTTGGCTCGACACCGGAGTGATCAGGATCAGAATCAGGCTCTGAGTCCAGATCTAGTGGAGGAACAAACGGCTCCACAACATCCACAGCTTTACTGTCAGAACAGCCGAGCGAACTCTTCATAGCCGTCCACACGTTCCTGAGGAACCAACAAATTCTTTCCATCTTCTTACGTTTTGTAGGTTTTTCTGAAACAAAGGGGAAAAAATTTAAGCATAAACAAAAATTAGAAACATCTCTGACCTCACATTTAACAATGATATAATTATATAACTTCCATTTTACTGTTAAATTCTTATCTTTAATGTCACAAATCCAAAGTAATGCAAATATTTCCAATCTATCTGCCTGACGACGCCTTGTTTCTGCTTAATACCAAATGGGTGACCAAAAGTTTCTTTCACAATATGATGTAATAATAGTTGTTTATTTCATGATAAAGATAGTTTTTTTATTTTTATATGATCTTTTTTATTAAAAAGAGAGCAGATATTTTCAGGCCTCATTTGGCACAGTTCTGGCAATGGTAAAGGTCATATGAGCCATCATGTCTTAAAATATATTTCACATTTATTTTTTATGAAATATAATATATTTAAATACACATTGATTTTATTAAATACAACAATTCCTTATTAAAGACATAGCTTAACCGACTCGGTTTACATGAATACTGGTCAAAACAGCTATTTTTACATCATTTTGTCAGTATTTGACCATTCAAACGCAATACGTCGTGAAACAGAACTCTATTCGGGATCGTGCGTGTGTTTTCGGGTGTGTGTCAGACAGCACGAGTGAGTTCATGGCTTATTGACTTAACAAAAATATATTCTAAGAACGTTTTGTCCAACTAAAATATTTCAGAAAAATTTCACTGAGAAACCGTAAATGTGACCAGACCTTAACTTAACAAAAATGTTAAGCAGTCATCATTCTGCCTTATTCCAGTCTCACCTGTCGAGCTCTTGTTCACTGGTGAATCCTCCATGACACCCTGAGCAGTCGGGACATTAGAAGTCTTCATTGGCTCGATGGGAACTTGACCAGGCAGAGGACACATCAACTCTTGGAAGCTGCTGGATCTGGACAAACTCCTGTTGAGGCTGTCGGATCTGGACAAACTCTTGTTTCCGCCACTGCCCTGTTCATGTTGGCTCTCAGATCTGTTGTTACTGCTCCTCTTCTCGATGATGTACGTGCCTCTGCTGCTAAAGCTCGACAACCCACATAACCACCTCTCCACATTCCCGACGGAGCGGGGTAAAGATGGTGTGGACATGATGCCCGGTGGAGAATGTGTGGAAGCAGCTCTCCAGGATCTGGAGCGGCCTGAGGCTGGAATATTCCAGACATTTTTAATAATATTAAAAACCAATGCCAGTGGTCACACGCAAAAATTTTTTATTTTAAACTTTTTATTTTCAATGACAAATCATTTATTAACTTTAATAAAAGCCAATTCTGACCTCTGCGAGAGCGTTTAGATGAAGTGGACAGACGTCCATCATCTAGCCTCTGCAACTCTCTCTTCCTGTGAGCCGGACCTGTGGACACAGAAACAAACTCACAAGACAGAGGTGTTAAATATCCAGGAATAAGCTCCTGGCTCTGAGCCTGGGTCGGGCCTGGCATCCTCCTTCAAACTGCAATAAAAATAATACAAAAAATACAATTCAATCAAATACAATTCTTCTCAGAAATAACGTTACCCCTCCCAAAAAAAATAAATAAAATAAAATAAATTATTAAATAAAACTCCAAACTCCCTCTAAAATAAGAAAAGAAAAATCAAACAGAATTGTCCTCAGAAATAATATGATAAAACTATAAAACAATGTAAAGGATATATCATCCGATCTCCTTCTAGAATAAAAGTCTCCTCTCTGAAATTCTCCGAACAGCTTCAAAATCGCAAGATCACCAGCACAGTAAATATTCAGCAAAAGTCTCTGAATTCGCCTCGTCTCTCAACCAACAGAAAGCGATCTAGCCTGTTGATATTTGCAATCAGAATTCATAACACGCGTCGCCATGGCAACTACAGTTCGAAGTATTATGGGAAATACCTAAAGTCGCGCGGGTGCGCGCACATCGAATCTGCAAACAAACTGAATCAGGAATGGATTAAAATAACCATTTAACAAGTGATATAATAATCATTACTGCTTTGCTAAAAAATTTATATGTTAAAGCATGAAATAAGGTACCACGAATCAGTGAATTTGAGTTTGATGTGGGTGTATTATTCTAACAGTAATAAAATAATCGTTCAAAAAAGTATCAGACATTTATGTCAATACGATTCAAAGATGAATAATGTTGCCCATCAGAGGGAGCCACAGAATAGCATCATAGTTAAAATACTGAAAATTGTTCAATAACTTGTAGTCAAAATAGCATATAAATTCATTATAGTTTCATAATGTTGCGTTTGCAAAAACTTACAGACCATGATTTTTTTTATTTTAATTTTAACGATATGATACCATAGACTGTAAAAAAAAAATATGATAGCCTACTGACAACATATTTGTCAAGTTGCAGACATGACAGAATGTGTCCAATTGAAGAAGAGGCACTGTATTAATTGTCTACTTTTTATGTAGTACATATACTTCTGCAAAGAGACACTTAAACTCATATTTTATTTGAAAAGAGACATGTCCATAACTATCAACACAAGCCATTGTGCTTGAACCCCGACGATCGCCTCAAGTTAAACTGCATTGTTTCATTTACCATCTGTGTCATTGCCAGTAACGTGACGACTTTGAAACAGCAAACAACAATAAAAGGAGGAATGACTTACATCGCATCCAGCTAGCCAACTCCGTCCAAGCTCCATCACCCTTATTTTTTCTTCGTTTGAACGCCCTGAGAAAGGATATTTGTGAAGATAAAACCGAATTTAAATTCATATTGAAAGAGATATTGCGCCTGGCCTTACCTTGAAAGTCGAGAACTGTCCAATCAATCACACAAGGCCATAATATATATATATGTATATATATATATATATATATATATATATATATATATATATATATATATATATATATATATATATATATATAAACAATTTTGATTCGCTGAAATCAAAATCTTGATTTCAGAATTGGCCTGTTGTTTTCTGAGTTTTCTTACTGCCAGATTCTTCAAACAGTGGTACAAGACGATGTGGTGCTGATGCTAATGCACTTCAGCTTGTGATTCTTATTAAGAGGGGGTCATTTTTTAGGATTCTTTGTTTACCTACGTCTCTGAGATCCTGAAACCTTACACTTCTGGAGGCTCCAGATAGGTTGCAGTTCTGGAAAATGGTGGCGCTGGAGACTGATGGTTTCACACTTAATTCTTCACCTTCATTCTTAATTATTTTGCAGTTAATATGCATATTTTCTTCTCCACCAGTTTTTGTCTGACCCACTGAGCATTTCACTGTCCAATGGTCATGCCTTAACTGCAATTTCTAGTATTTCACCCTTCTCATGAGCATTTAATAATTTTTGACTTTTCAGTCTGAGTTAAATCTCTTTTTTGGCTTTTTTATCTGTAAAAGAAATCGTGCCTAATAATTATGTACACCTGAACATAAGGCGTTTTCATTTCCAGCCTTCATGAACAATTATATATCACTTATAAATGATTAAATACAAAATTAATATTAGCTATTAAGATTAATGTGGTTTGGAATTCTTAAAAATGTGTCTGTAAAAAAATATATGATCAGAAAATCAACGTGCCTAATAATTCTCCACGCACTGTATGGTCACATGTGGTTTGGCTGTCGTTCCTGTCTCCCTGTAGCAGTCTTAGGGGTCTTAAAGCTATGTAAGATTTTTGTAACAAAATATCCAAAAATCACTTGCACAGTGTGATATATTTCCTGCAGTTGTGTACTTACAATTTCCCAAAAGTTCCCAAAGGTTTCAGAGAAATTGTCATTTTAAAAAATGGCTCGTCCATGTTCACTTGTCGCCTGTCAATGACGTAATATCCGCGTTATCCCTGGTTTCAGCTCGTACTGCCATAGTAACTATGGACCATGGCAGGCAGACTTTGGGACAAAAGGAGAACTAAAACGAGGATCAATATCAGTGTGGCGTTTTCCAGATGCCGAGAGCTCCGTGTCCGTGACAAACTTCGACTTGACAGAGATACTTTATTAGACAGGTGAGCAAATGTACATAAAACTAATCAATGTTATATAGCTCAACATGATGAAATGTTAGAATATGATCAGTATGTTATTCTAATGTTGATATAGCTTACTGCTAGTCTCATACAGACAAACTAACACATAGAATAACATTATAACTTTCAACACACTCAAATGCAGTTTAGTTTGATAGTGTAGACTAAGTGAAACAGCGCTGCGTTACCTCACAAGTTTCATTCGTCTAATAAACTGATGTGTGAGTATTAATACAGCACTTGCGGTTCGCTAGAATGAAATGTCCTTATTCCTTTACATACGCGGGACTCGCGTGTGGCACTGATATCTGTCTCTTATTAGCAATCGCGCCCTGCTTCATACCACAGTCATGTTAAAAACATCAATGTTTTCACTCATCTATAAGCATTATTAGATCCATCAGCATGACGACAAGTTTCATAATTCCGCTTATGCGTCATCAACCTACGTCTTTGTTATTGTAAGAGTTTAGCAACCCCTAGCAGTGAAACAATTTACATATTGTAGCTTTAAATTACAGATGATGGCTTTCCTGTTAAAGACAAAAGTAGAATAAACAATTATTTAACTTAATCTAGTTAATGCACAGTATTTAAAAAATAATGCTATTATTGTGTAATACATCAGTAAATGTTGGAAATAACATTAGCCAAGCCTAATAAGTGATGAAAAAATGTTTAACGTTACCTTCTGTAAACTAAAGCAGTTACCTGTTTCACAATACAACATTCAGCTATAAAGTATATCTATAATGTTTTACTCACTGCATTTTTCAACTGACATGACAGCTAGACAAACAAATATTAACTCATACTTAAACAGTTAACGTAAAGAAATACAAGTAATCTAAGGAAAATAAAAAGTATTTTACTTACCAGAATCATGTGCTATAGTTGCTTAGTATCCAGCCTTCTCGCTTCACTGCTGCAATCCAGGCGCGTTTTTCAGAAATCTACACTTTAATTTCCAAAAGAAGATTAGTTTCGGGCAAGAGGGATGACCAACGAGCAACAAGGACCTCATTTTAATTTTGATATTTTAAATAGCAGGATTAAATAAATGATCACAATCCCACTGTACATCAAGCACATCCCGCCATTGTTTTGAATGCGCTCGACAACTAACCGGAAACGTCCAAGGAACAAAGATATGGGATCAATATAGTATCAAAATGATTAAAAAAAACAGTGCACATGTTTTACATATCTACAACATTTATCAAGTTCATGGATAATTGTGCTTGCACGTGTTACTCATTTTCATCCCATACAAAGACGTCACTTCCTTAAAGGTCCCATATTGTACAACTTTCTGAAGTTTTATTTTAGGTTTTGATGTCCTTAAGAATATATATGTCCGGTATAAGTACCAAAAACCATCTTAATATATTTTTACAGCTCCATTCTCAGGAGCTCTGCCAAGAACAGGTCGATTTAGGCCTGTCTACTTAATATTCATGAGCCTCTCTTCTGATTGGCCTGTTGTTTTCTGAGTGACCCACCATTGGAGGGGAAGGTGACTGAAGATGGTGACTGAGTAGTTATGACATCACATTTATACAGAAGTCACAACAGCTTGTGAAAAGGCACAGCTACTTTATGCAGGCTGTGTGCATTTGTCTGTGGATCGACTGTTTTGAAACTTATATGGTAGTTTCATAGCCCCTAGACCTCTGTTATCATGAAAAAAGCCAGGAAATTTCAGTTTTGACAATATGGGACCTTTAAGCCAACGAAAGGCCATTGAAATGGTCTATAGACATCCATTTGTCCGGCGTCCGCACACACAAAACGAATGAAATACAATTTTAAGTTTTTGATTTTTAATAGGTACTAACATGACTACCAATCGAATAGTATGACTAAATAATGTAATTTCATAATTATTTTGCAATATATAGTAAACTTATTTTTAACATGTTGAAGTAGCCTATTTCATTTGTGTACTATCCTCCATTATCTCTTTATGTAGCCTAGATTCTAAAATGTGTGCGGCAGTTGACAAAAATTTATTTAAAATTTATCTGGAGAGACAAGGAAAAATATATTAAAAGGAAAACCATAATTACAAATCTATCGGAAGGAGCATTCAATTATATTGACACTATAGGCTATATTTAAAATTATAGCCTATGTGAGAATAATTTCCATAGTTCTTAATTGCCAATCTAATCTTTCAAAAATATGGTGGTCTTAAATTTTTTACTTGCCTGTGATTTTAAATGCACTAAACTCCCAATTAAGTTGTCTAATTTTCACATAAAAAGCTTTGGATGCATGGAAATTGGTCTACAAACTCAATTTTTCTCCCCATTCCTGTGTTATTTGGAATAATAAATATATACTATTCAAAAACAATATTTTTAAAGTGACTGGTTTAACAAAGGTTTAGTTTTTGTTACAGACTTATTAAATCAGTCAGGTGACCAATATAATGCACTGAATTTGTCAATAATCTTGAGACAAATGTATCTTCAAAAGAATATTTAAAACTCATTCGTTGTATTTCCCCAAAGCAACTTTACCTTATCAAAAATGAAAAGATAATCCTGTAATTGGTTCTCTTCCAGCTCTCTCTGTTGCGGTCCTTTCCATTAGGGATAAAAAAAACGTAATAATATTTATATTAGAAAAATCTTAACTAAAGAAATAAGTGTTTCACCTAAGGCAGTGGTGAGGTGAAAACAGATTTGTCATTACCTTTTTTTCAGAATCTGTGGTGAGATATAAATAAATATGTATTAAAGTAAAAGAAACACACTTTAAAATAATAAACAGATATTATCCAATGATTTTGTTAGTAAGTTTAAAGAAGGGTTTTTATGCTGTTTTTGTAAAGAGGAAACAGCAATGATCTTACATTTATGTAATTATGCCAAACTATTTTGGTCCCGATTTATTGGAAATACTATTAAAATAACATTAAACAATAGGCCTATATTTAAGATACAGTAGATTATTTTTTTATTTGGGGAAATATCATATGTATAAAGCAAAATGTATGTTAACTGTACCAAATTGTACCAAAACATGAAGATGAAGTAAGCTATCTGAAAAAAAAAATCCTTTAAATTTACAGTAAAAAAAAAAAACGGCAGCTGTGCTTGCCAGAGTTTTACCATAATAATTGTAATACATCGACAACCACCAATCACAGTGGAGATGAGAGTCACATGATGAATCAAAGCTCATCACAAGCAGCTTTTCCACAAGCAGAAGAGATTCATATTAATATGTGGAATGTGCACAGTGTCATACACACAAACACTAAACACCATCATGGTAACACACATGGCATTAAAAAATGCAATAAAAATTAATTTAACAACATTAGAAGTAACATAACAATTTCATTTTGCTAAGTATATTATTATTATTTCACTATAATGGTAAAACAATGCAATACAATTACTACAATTAATTAATTGTACCGAACGTCTCGTCTGCGTCTGCCACATCACTCGTTCGTGTGCCGAACGTGACGTCTGCGTGTGCAGAACGTCTGCAGCAAGGGGGTTTCCAGCACATTTCACACTTATTCATTCTTTATTATTTTCCTCCACTGATCTTCTGTTGTATTTTATTAGCAATAAGTGATTTTTACCTTGCTTATGTATAGCTTTTTATTCCAAATAGTAAATATGAATTTACACAAATGATCATGTTAAATTTTTTGTTTGCCATTGTTTCTTGTCAACATATCCACAGATACTTATGAAGAAATCATAAAAAGTTGTTCTAGCATGTATGTATATTCAGCACTAGGAGTCTCTTGACCAACACAAAATAACGTAGTTGTAAACATTTGGGCTTATTTAACTAACATAAATAATATTTGTAATTTGTAATATTTGTAATGTTTAATTTTAGAGTTTCGCCGAAGTTTGATTGACAGTCGATCTGACAGTCAACAGATTTATATAAAACAGTTACACCTCAAAAGAGAAAGGCGAGCACAGTTTATTATTGAATAAATTGAGGTGTATTCTCAGTGTATAATTGTAAATGTTGCAGAAATTACTTGCCTTTTTGATGTTGATACTTCCTCAATATAGATATTTTATCATTTCCCATTTGTGATTTGAACTGTTCTCAAATCTTTTAATTCTGCCTTTACAGTATATTTACCTGCACTAAAGAACATGCTACTATCTCTGTTTCTACAACTTCACTAAGCCGTTGAATACGCTATTAGTAGGCATAGTCAAACTGTCTCAGACTAACTTAGCCTACTTTTTCTCATAGCCATTTTACAATTATAAAAATTAAAATCACAATAACAACCCCAACAACAAGCTATAAAAATGCAATAGCCTATATTAATTTGGTTTCTTCATAATTCTATCTTTGTGGGGGCATTTGGCCCTCAAAACGTGGGTTAAACAAGAACACACACACATATCCTATATAAAAATCACAGACGCAAGTGTCACGTTCATTGAGACGAGTGCAAGTTGCAAAGTCATATTAAAGAACCGATCAGAACGCCGGCCGCTGACACACTTCACTGAGCCGTGTTGTACTGTGAATAGCGTGTTAACGAAAAAAAAACATTAAATAACTTCACTGCCACACGTGAATGACGCGTGACGTCTGACTCGACACTTCACTGCCACGCGTGATTTGCGTGACGTCTGCGTCACGTCAGCGTCACGTCAGCGTCTTAAATTGAATAGAAATAAATAGCAGAATAAAAAAAAAATAAGACGTTGAGTGAGACGTTCATTGAGACGAGTGCATGTTGCAAAGTTATAATAAAGAGCCGATCGGAACGCCATAGTTAACAGGTTAGAGCTTGCACACTGCCTGCGTGACACGCGCGTCTCAGGCGGAAAACGCGTGCATGCTAGAAATAGAAGTTCTGTAGTCTATTTTGCTGTCAATACTGCTGTGCTGACAGTGTCTTTATCAGTAGGCTTTATATTTATGCTTAACACGAAGTATAGGGCTTGCACAACTCTCTCCCATATGTCGAACAAGGGTGATGCGTGTCAGCAGCGCCGCGTCAGACGCGCTTCTGATGTACAAAGACACAGAAAACGCGAGGCAGCCGCCACGCAGCTGACACGCAACAGAAACGCCACGCTTACGCCACGCAGCCAGTGTGTCCCAGGCCTAAACCTCATAATAACGCCATTGGATCCTCAAACTGTCGGTCAAACCTCTGAAGCCTCTAGTCAGTTAACTTAGTATGATTGCGTAGAGCTACGTCACACGTAGGCTCACTATTGGCCGACGTTGGTCATGTGTGTGATGCGTGTGACGTACAACAACAGAAGCTTACGCTATTACACTAGAGAACTGACTCGAGGCCCACAGAGAGGGAAATGAATAGTTGAAATAAAGTCGTTATTTTTTACTTTTTTTTTCAAAAAGTATTCTCATCGTTTGATAAACTTAAAATTGAGCCACTGTAGTCACTTGGACTATTTTAGCGATGTCTTTAATAACTTTTCGGGGCTGGCAAGTTTCAATCCCTGAAGAAGCCTATGGAGGAGTGATCCAGCTCTCAGATATCATCAAAAATATCTTAATTCGTGTTCCGAAGATGAACGAAGGTCTTACGGGGTTGAACAACATGAGGGTGAGTAAATACTGACAGAATTTAAATTTTTGGGTAAACTATCCCTTTAAGTTGAAAAAGGATTTTTCCTCTGAGCCCCTTGAATAAAAAATTCAAGTCATAAGCCTGAATGCCGTTGAACACTTACTGAGGCCTCCATTCACTTGGGTTTAGTAGAGAATATAAAATCTGTCTGGTAAAAAAAAAAAAAGATAATAGGCCTCGACCCTGATACATCCTTCAGGGTCATGCTGATATGCTGATGCTCCCCTTGTTAGGGTCATTAATTAGAGTACT
This sequence comes from Gila orcuttii, assembly GCA_026230005.1. Classification (NCBI taxonomy): domain Eukaryota; kingdom Metazoa; phylum Chordata; class Actinopteri; order Cypriniformes; family Leuciscidae; genus Gila; species Gila orcuttii. The sequence continues at coordinate 35,016,256 of JAPDVR010000019.1, read as the reverse complement.
TTGCTACCCATAGCTCGTATGTTATCACCCTTTACCACCCAGGCTCAGGTAGAGACAGATTAGTTACTCCCTCCCATTTGGGATGGTTGAGTATGCTCAGTTTGAACCAAAACACAGTAGGCCTCCTCGATAGTCCGGTAGCGTAAGATTGTACTCCCCTTGCTTTAAAGCGTCGATAGCCCTTCTGCTGAGTACACTGCCAATGTTAAATAAGTATGACCAGGCCCACAGAAATGTCTGTGAGAGCATTGTAAAAGCATTAAGTATCACGTTGCAGGCCCTATGGAGCCTCCCTGATTCTAGCCCAGAGCCTGGTCAGTACTTATCAGGTTGAGCATAGTGTTCCAGAATCTATCTGAGGATTTCTCTGTTTGAATACTTAACTCCCTGAATGTCGTTCCCCATAGTGTCATCGACGCAGTACTAGGTTCCCTTTCGAAAGGGAACATCTCAGGTTGCGACTGTAACCTATGTTTCCTGAGAACAGGGAACGGGACACTGGGTCGCTAGCCATGCCTCAGGGATGCCGGCTGAACAGACCCTTCAGACGATATGAGGATCACATGTTCTCAAGGCACCCCTTTTATATTTCCGGGTCGCACTAGTGGTGTCATAGGCTGTCGCCGGTCAATAACGATTGCCGTGATTGGATAACAAAGTATGTGAGCAGAGTGGAGCGGCAACAATTTTCCCTCCGCGCCCCAAGCATCTAATAATCACTCCGCTCCAGGATCACCATTTACCGCTCCCGCTCCACTCCTCGCTCACTGATAGTAGAAACACCGCTCCGTCTTCGCTCCCCAAGGAAATTGCAGCTGAAGTATTTGTAAGTATGCTTTGAAATCTCGCAAAAGTTCTACTCATAATATATAGGCATTTTAAATAATAATAATAAAAAAAAATACAGAATAGTTTCAGTGGGGTTTATTGGATAGTGTGCAAAGTTTTCCTATGACATGCTAAGCTTATTACATGGTTATCAGCATTAAAAGTTAAATACCACTGCTGATTTGTTTGGAGAGAAGAAAATAACTAGCCTACGTTTTCATCAGTTATTTTATCGACGGGTCGCTACATTTCTTACAGATTTCTGCTCATTCGAAATCAAATACAGACAGCACTGTAAGATTACATTTGTTGAATGCAATGCATTAGTGAGAGAGCAGTTGCGTGTGTTACCAGTTTAAAATGTGCTTCCACCCGATACAGCCCGATCTCATGAAAGTGTATAGCCTATAGTCTATAGCACGAATTTTATATCTAGTAACAATTATATGCCAAAAATAGTTTTTGTGTGCGTATGATACGCAGTTTTCGCGTGTATAAGATTTGCAAAAACAATTTTTGCTGTATACATTTTTGCTATAGATACGCACTTTCAAGAGATCGATTGAAAACCACGACGCTCCTACTTTTAAAAAACTGAACACTCCATACTCTGTTGGATAAGCTTTCAGACATCGGTTCACGTGGAGGGCTTTCCCCATAGCGTCATTGACACAATGTCTCGTTCCGTTCTCAGGGAACATAGGTTACAGTCGTAACCTGAGACGTTATAGTTATCATCCTTAGTGTGAACTTAGATTAATCAAAGTTAACTGAACTTAGTTACCTGAACCTAGATTAATCAAAGCTTAACAAAGTGACCTAAACATTTTACTAGTAATCACAAGTTTTATGTGTAATGTGACATGTAACGTTACAATAAATCGTAGGTATAATTTAATTCTTTTCGATTTCAGTTAATACAGGTGGAGCTGGGAAAGTTGTAGGGTTTCTGAAAGCTGCAACTACAAAAAAGTATTTGAAGGTTGAGTTTCATGGCATAACTTTTTACTTGTTTTTGGGGAACTATTCCTATAAGCTTCAAGATTTACCTAAATCATTCTAATAATACAAGAATAGCATCTTTAACCTAAATAACCAACGGGGGTGTCAGGCAACAAATTATATTATTATTGCCCACAGACTCTAGTCTCATTTATTGTAGGGTTATGTTTTAGACAGGCTGTGTGAGTTTGCAACCATGTAGATAAGAGTTTTTAAACCATTTTATTTCAGGAAGCACAAAATAGGCTTTAGCCTTTTCGATTCAAAGGTTTCTCATAAAGCATTTCTTCTTTTGCATTCATTGAAAGCATTTATTCAAAGGGGTCATATATACAGATTGGTCATTTATAAAGCAGTATATACATAAAGATGACTTGTCTTGACTTTTAAAACAAAGCAAAAGTGGCTGTGATGACTTAATGACTTCTTTCCAGTCTTCAGTCCCTCATGTTCTTGCTCAGACGTGGACAGGCTCTGATCTCTATTGTGGCGGCTTGAGTTCCTGTCAGGATGGGATTGGACTTCAAGCTTCAGGTCAAGTCTCGAGCTCGAGCCCTCCACCAAGGACAGCAAGTATGTTATTTCCTGTCCAATACAAAGATTATATAAGCAAGTCAATTCATTAAATTTTTTTTTTTTTTTTTTTAAGCTGATTTACACAACAGAATTGAATTCTTGCAATTGCATCACTGATTCTGTTATTTTCCTGTTTATTACCATGAAGCCGCTTTGAAACAACACAAAGCACAATATAAATGAAGGTGACTTGACTATAAAGAGAACATTACAATGAACAAAAATTTGAAAACCTCACTACAAATAATCCAGAATTGAAGACAAATGCTAATAATCCTACTCTGTCTGTTACACTTCTCCACACCTGAAATCACTGATCGAGTGAATCTCCTGAAGTTCTCCATTCTACAGTAGATCATTTCTAATCCATTTATGTTGTAAGATCTGCTCTACGGTCGGGCGTTTAGTTGGATCCAGGGTTAGGCACTGGCTAATCAGATCACTGCATTCTGTACACATTTTATTAAGGAGAGAGCTGGTTAGTCATGACCATGTGACACTAATGTTGGCATCTATGAAAACAGCATCTGAAACATGATTAATATAAGGTAAAGTGTTCTTTATCTTTACTTTAAAGGTGAAGTATCTATTTTCTGTTGCACTAGTGGCACATTGCGAAATTACAAAATAAAGCATATTTTAAAAAACCTAGCAAACGTCCCTTTCATGCATCACGTCTTCCCCAGCTCAAACATCACAAACGCAGCTCTAAATGGTTCGTGTGAAGGCATGTTTCAGGTCCGACATATTAGGAATACTTTTAGCTGTGTTGCATTTGTCTTCATGAACTTGTCTTTCTGAACAGATGCATGATGATGCTGTATGGTATTAAAGGGGCATTCGGCAACTCTAGCTATTTCTTCGCTGATTTTCACTTTTGTTGTTGCATGTTTTCTCAACAAGCTCCCCCTACAGCTGTGAGGCGTATATTTCACAACAATGTCATAAAAAAAACTCACTTGCGGCACCCTCCTCCCCCTTTCTACCTCTGCTCATGTGCATTTGTTATTATCGGAGCCGGCCAACTTTATCGTGTGGAGCTAATGTCTACCGAGGTGGGTAATACATCATACACATTGAGGGCGGCGTGTGTGTTTATGTCGAATTGCCGTAAAGCAGTTTGTGTTTCTCGCTCGTTCTCGCTTTTCACGAGACTTCCTATTTCCAACTTACCGGGACGTTAATCCTCATGTTGCCAGGTTGGTTTTCCGCCTGGGAACGCTGGGGGGAGCGGGGAAAGTCACCATTCTCACCGGAACAGGTTATTAAACCATCCAAATGATTTCTAAACGGTTTTATTAAGTTGAAATAGTTGCCGAATGCCCCTTTAAAGCATCCTTTGTAGCGCGTAGCATCACAATGATCTGTTCACTTCGACGGGTTCATGACCTATTAAAGTTGCTCAAAGCGATGTCACGCGTTTTTTAGGCCAAAACATTTTTTGTCACATACAACAAACATCTCCTCACTATCCGCTAGCTGCCTGTCCCCTGAACACACTGTAAAAAAACACGGTCTCTGCAGACACCTCAGGCTCCACAAACGGCAACAAAAACAAACTGGGCTTACCCGCACCACGAAACATAACAAACTGTTCCAGCCAATAACCGATAAGAAGGGTTTGGGGGGTTAGTGCGCGGATGAGGAGGAGGGAGGGTCTAGCTAGCCTTCGTTTTGTTTGACAATACTTTAAACGTCAACAAGAAGTGATGTCATCCGACATCGCTTTGAGCACCTTTAATCTTCGAAAGTATAAATGCAGTGAATTTTGGCTTTCACTTCTGTGACTAAAGCTACATTTCTTTTCCCATGGCTCCGCCAGCTACAGTAGCCACGCCGCAAATTCTCACTATACGTTTAACGTATATGTAAAAAAATTTACTTCACCTTTAACTGTTTCTGTACTGAGCCTTTCCTTTATGTGTGTGTTTATCAATATTATTCACTCACCGTTGGATAAGTTGGTGTTCTGAAATGTAACTTTGGCTTCTTTGATTTCCGTTGGATTGTGAAAAGGAGGACATGCGTTCACCATCTCGTACAGCAACACTCCTAGAGCCCAGACATTTGCTGGGACGGCGTGAAATCGAGGTTCTGTGAAGACTTCAGGTGGGCAGTAATCCAGTATTCCTGTAAGCAAGACATTTGTGCATTGTTGAGCAATTTTTTCAAAGCGTCAAATAATCAGAAAGTCATTACATCCAGGTTTCCACACTCCCAAAATGCTCACCAATGTAAATGTCGCTGTCATAGCCATCACTACTAATTAGCTGACCAGAGCCAAAGTCTATCAGCTTGAGCTCTAACGTGTCTTTCTTCAACAGGAAATTGTGCGCATGAACATCATTATGAAAAACGTCATGCTCAATGCAGTGTTGCACTGCCAGCACAGCCTGTCGCATGATGACCCGTGCTGTTGTTTCGTCCAGTTGAGGATTACGAATGATGAAGTCGAGTAAACTCTCGCAGGGTTCGGGATACTCCATCACCAGGGTGAATTTTCGAGGGTGTTCAAACCAATCGTGTAGTTGTATGGCGTACGGGCTTATGGGTTCTTGCCTCATCATTAGCAGCAGAGCCACTTCTGTAATGAGAGGTCCGGGATGCCCAGGCTGGAGAAAAGACAGAAGGTTAGCTGGGTAAAATTCTGAAGAAAACATCATTTGTAAATGTGTTTTTCTTTGATTTTGGTAGATACGATCAACAGAGCCTTTCCAGGCATATTTGTCTATTACATTTACATCTAATGCTTCCTACAGGTGTATTAACTACAGTAATCAGCACTTAAACAACTAAATACACATTCAGCTTTTGGCCAACTTACAATATCAAGATAAAGATCGTTGCAAGTCTTGCGCATCCGCTTGATGGCAACCTTCAAAAATGAAAAAAGAAACAGTATTCAATAAGAGTAACAGCATTCAAGCGCCTGACCTTGCACATAACATTTACGATTTTAGCATCTAAGTATTAAACTAAGTGTATTAAATATGTTTTGTAGTTTGCAAGAGCAAATGTTTATACAATTCAGCAAAATTGCTTTACCTTTTTGCCATCAAATTTGCGTGTTCCCTCGAACACTCTTCCGAATCCTCCTGATCCAATCATCTCTCCCGCGTTATAGAGAGACTCAAAGGAGTCTGAAAAACAAGCAGAAAAATATGGGAAATATATGAGCTTGCTAGATATTAATATTATATAATATCTTTTGCTTTATATTAAGAATATCAGTGCTGGTTGTGTCGAGATAATATTAATATGGGGAAAGTAATATGAATATGGAGAAAATATTATTAATTTTCTCTGAAAAACAAATCTTAAGATATATTTATTGGAAAACAAGACGATAATACTGTTTAAAACAATGTTTGAGAAATAATGACTCAGATTTACCATGATTTGGCTCGACACCGGAGTGATCAGGATCAGAATCAGGCTCTGAGTCCAGATCTAGTGGAGGAACAAACGGCTCCACAACATCCACAGCTTTACTGTCAGAACAGCCGAGCGAACTCTTCATAGCCGTCCACACGTTCCTGAGGAACCAACAAATTCTTTCCATCTTCTTACGTTTTGTAGGTTTTTCTGAAACAAAGGGGAAAAATTTAAGCATAAACAAAAATTAGAAACATCTCTGACCTCACATTTAACAATGATATAATGATATAACTTCCATTTTACTGTTAAATTCTAATCTTTAATGTCACAAATCCAAAGTAATGCAAATATTTCCAATCTATCTGCCTGACGACGCCCTGTTTCTGCTTAATACCAAATGGGTGACCAAAAGTTTCTTTCACAATATTATGTAATAGTTGTTTATTTCACGATAATGATAGTTTTTTTTTTTTTTTATTTTTATATGATCTTTTTTATTAAAAAGAGAGCAGATATTTTCAGGCCTCATTTGGCACAGTTCTGGCAATGGTAAAGGTCATATGAGCCATCATGTCTTAAAATATATTTCACATTTATTTTATTATGAAATGTAATATATTTAAATAAACATTGATTTTATTAAATACAACAAGGTCTAATTAAAGACATAACTTAACCGACTCGGTTTACATGAATACTGGTCAAAACAGCTATTTTTACATAATTTTGTCAGTATTTGACCATTCAAACGCAATACGTCGTGAAACAGAACTCTATTCGGGATCGTGCGTGTGTTTTCGGGTGTGTGTCAGACAGCACGAGTGAGTTCATGGCTTATTGACTTAACAAAAATATATTCTAAGAACGTTTTGTCCAACTAAAATATTTCAGAAAAATTTCACTGAGAAACCGTAAATGTGACCAGACCTTAACTTGTCAAAAATGTTAAGCAGTCATCATTCTGCCTTATTCCAGTCTCACCTGTCGAGCTCTTGTTCACTGGTGAATCCTCCATGACACCCTGAGCAGTCGGGACATTAGAAGTCTTCATTGGCTCGATGGGAACTTGACCAGGCAGAGGACACATCAACTCTTGGAAGCTGCTGGATCTGGACAAACTCCTGTTGAGGCTGTCGGATCTGGACAAACTCTTGTTTCCGCCACTGCCCTGTTCATGTTGGCTCTCAGATCTGTTGTTACTGCTCCTCTTCTCGATGATGTACGTGCCTCTGCTGCTAAAGCTCGACAACCCACATAACCACCTCTCCACATTCCCGACGGAGCGGGGTAAAGATGGTGTGGACATGATGCCCGGTGGAGAATGTGTGGAAGCAGCTCTCCAGGATCTGGAGCGGCCTGAGGCTGGAATATTCCAGACATTTTTAATAACATTAATAACCAATGCCAGTGGTCACACGCAAAAAAAATTACTTTTTATTTTCAATGACAAATCATTTATTAACTTTAATAAAGGCCAATTCTGACCTCTGCGAGAGCGTTTAGATGAAGTGGACAGACGTCCATCATCTAGCCTCTGCAACTCTCTCTTCCTGTGAGCCGGACCTGTGGACACAGAAACAAACTCACAAGACAGAGGTGTTAAATATCCAGGAATAAGCTCCTGGCTCTGAGCCTGGGTCGGGCCTGGCATCCTCCTTCAAACTGCAATAAAAATAATACAAAATACAATACAAAAAAATACAATCAAATACAATTCTTCTCAGAAATAACGTTACCCATACCAAAAAAATTAATAAAATAAATTAGTACATAAAACTCCAAACTCCCTCTAAAATAAGAAAAGAAAAATCAAACAGAATTGTCCTCAGAAATAATATGATAAAACTATAAAACAATGTAAAGGATATATCATCCGATCTCCTTCTAGAATAAAAGTCTCCTCTCTGAAATCCTCCGAACAGCTTCAAAATCGCAAGATCACCAGCACAGTAAATATTCAGCAAAAGTCTCTGAATTCGCCTCGTCTCTCAACCAACAGAAAGCGATCTAGCCTGTTGATATTTGCAATCAGAATTCATAACACGCGTCGCCATGGCAACTACAGTTCGAAGTATTATGGGAAATACCTAAAGTCGCGCGGGTGCGCGCACATCGAATCTGCAAACAAAATGAATCAGGAATGGATTAAAATAACCATTTAACAAGTGATATAATAATCATTACTGCTTCGCTAAAAAAATAATATGTTAAAGCATGAAATAAGTTACCACGAATCAGTGAATTTGAGTTTGATGTGGGTATATTATTCTATCAGTAATAAAATAATTCGTCAGAAAAGTATCAGACATTTATGTCAATACGATTCAAAGATGAATAATGTTGCCCATCAGAGGGAGCCACAGAATAGCATCATAGTTAAAATACTGAAAATTGTTCAATAACTTGTAGTCAAAATAGCATATAAATTCATTATAGTTTCATAATGTTACGTTTGCAAAAACTTACAGACCATGATTTTTTTTTTAATTTTAATATGATACCATAGACTGTAAAAAAATATGATACTGACAACATATTTGTCAAGTTGCAGACATGACAGAATGTGTCCAATTGAAGAAGAGGCACTGTATTAATTGTCTACTTTTTTTATGTAGTACATATACTTCTGCAAAGAGACACTTAAACTCATATTTTATTTGACATTTAACTGTTTACATGTCAAAGAGACATGTCCATAACTATCAACACAAGCCATTGTGCTTGAACCCCGACGATCGCCTCAAGTTAAACTGCATTGTTTCATTTACCATCTGTGTCATTGCCAGTAACGTGACGACTTTGAAACAGCAAACAACAATAAAAGGAGGAATGACTTACATCGCATCCAGCTAGCCAACTCCGTCCAAGCTCCATCACCCTTATTTTTTCTTCGTTTGAACGCCCTGAGAAAGGATATTTGTGAAGATAAAACCGAATTTAAATTCATATTGAAAGAGATATTGCGCCTAGCTTTGCCTTGAAAGTCGAGAACGGTCTAATCACACAAGGCCATAATATATATATATACAAAAAACACATTTTGATTCGCTGAAATCAAAAGTGGGAGGGTCTGCCACAAGGCCAATCTGAAACAACCCAATTAGAGCTCAGCCTCAAGTCACATGCATTGGAATTATTAGGCACGTTGATTTGCTGACCATTTTTTTTCTCCAGGCACATTTTACTAATTGCAAACCACGTTAATCTTAATAACTACTATTCATTTTGTATTGAATCATTTATAATATATAATTGTTCATGAAGGCTGGAAATGAAAACGTCTTATATTCAGTTGTGCATAATTATTAGGCACGTTTTCTTTTACAGATAAAATAAGCCCCCCCAAAAAAGAGAGGTAAAGAACCCTAAAAAATGACCCCCACTTAATAAGAATCACAAGATGAAGTGTAGTAAAATACATTAATTCATCTTCCAGAATCAGTTAGGTTTTGGGAATTCCTTTTTATTCCATCTCCTACCCTGAAGTCCGTTTTGCAGAGATACAAATTAACTCCCAAAACCTTACTGCCAGATTCTTCAAACAGTGGTACAAGACGATGTGGTGCTGATGCTAATGCACTTCAGCTTGTGATTCTTATTAAGAGGGGGTCATTTTTTAGGATGCTTTGTTTACCTACGTCTCTGAGATCCTGAAACCTTACACTTCTGGAGGCTCCAGATAGGTTGCAGTTCTGGAAAATGGTGGCGCTGGAGACCGATGGTTTCACACTTAATTCTTCACCTTCATTCTTAATTATTTTGCAGTTAATATGCATATTTTCTTCTCCACCAGTTTTTGTCTGACCCACTGAGCATTTCACTGTCCAAAGGTCATGCCTTAACTGCAATTTCTAGTATTTCACCCTTCTCATGAGCATTTAATAATTTTTGACTTTTCAGTCTGAGTTAAATCTCTTTTTTGGCTTTTTTATCTCTAAAATAAATCGTGCCTAATAATTATGTACACCTGAACATAAGGCGTTTTCATTTCCAGCCTTCATGAACAATTATATATCACTTATAAATGATTAAATACAAAATTAATATTAGCTATTAAGATTAATGTGGTTTGGAATTCTTAAAAATGTGTCTGTAAAAAAATATATGATCAGAAAATCAACGTGCCTAATAATTCTCCACGCACTGTATGGTCACATGTGGTTTGGCTGTCGTTCCTGTCTCCCTGTAGCAGTCTTAGGGGTCTTAAAGATACAATATGTAAGATTTTTGTAACAAAATATCCAAAAATCACTTGCACAGTGTGATATATTTCCTGCAGTTGTGTACTTACAATTTCCCAAAAGTTCCCAAAGGTTTCAGAGAAATTGTCATTTTAAAAAATGGCTCGTCCATGTTCACTTGTCGCCTGTCAATGACGTAATATCCGCGTTATCCCTGGTTTCAGCTCGTACTGCCATAGTAACTATGGACCATGGCAGGCAGACTTTGGGACAAAAGGAGAACTAAAACGAGGATCAATATCAGTGTGGCGTTTTCCAGATGCCGAGAGCTCCGTGTCCGTGACAAACTTCGACTTGACAGAGATACTTTATTAGAAAGGTGAGCAAATGTACATAAAACTAATCAATGTTATATAGCTCAACATGATGAAATGTTAGAATATGATCAGTATGTTATTCTAATGTTGATATAGCTTAATGCTAGTCTCATACAGACAAACTAACACATAGAATAACATTATAACTTTCAACACACTCAAATGCAGTTTAGTTTGATAGTGTAGACTAAGTGAAACAGCGCTGCGTTACCTCACAAGTTTCATTCGTCTAATAAACTGATGTGTGAGTATTAATACAGCACTTGCGGTTCGCTAGAATGAAATGTCCTTATTCCTTTATATACACGGGACTCGCGTGTGGCACTGATGTCTCTTATTAGCAATCGCGCCCTGCTTCATACCACAGTCATGTTAAAAACATCAATGTTTTCACTCATCTATAAGCATTATTAGATCCATCAGCATGACGACAAGTTTCATAATTCCGCTTATGCGTCATCAACCTACGTCTTTGTTATTGTAAGAGTTTAGCAACCCCTAGCAGTGAAACAATTTACATATTGTAGCTTTAAATTACAGATGATGGCTTTCCTGTTAAAGACAAAAGTAGAATAAACAATTATTTAACTTAATCTAGTTAATGCACAGTATTTAAAAAATAATGCTATTATTGTGTAATACATCAGTAAATGTTGGAAATAACATTAGCCAAGCCTAATAAGTGATGAAAAAATGTTTAACGTTACCTTCTGTAAACTAAAGCAGTTACCTGTTTCACAATACAACATTCAGCTATAAAGTATATCTATAATGTTTTACTCACTGCATTTTTCAACTGACATGACAGCTAGACAAACAAATATTAACTCATACTTAAACAGTTAACGTAAAGAAATACAAGTAATCTAAGGAAAATAAAAAGTATTTTACTTACCAGAATCATGTGCTATATTGCTAGTTGCTTAGTATCCAGCCTTCTCGCCTCACTGCTGCAATCCAGGCGCGTTTTTCAGAAATCCAAATTTAATTTAAAATTTTTTTGATATTTTAATTAGCAGGATTAAATAAATGATCGCAATCTCACTGTACATCAAGCACATCCCGCCATTGTTTTGAATGCGCTCGACAACTAACCGGAAACGTCCAAGGAACAAAGATATGGGATCAATATAGTATCAAAATGATTAAAAAAAACAGTGCACATGTTTTACATATCTACAACATTTATCAAGTTCATGGATAATTGTGCTTGCACGTGTTACTCATTTTGATACTATATTCATCCCATACAAAGACGTCACTTCCTTAAAGGTCTGTTGTAGAAATTTTAATAGTCATTGATCCCTAACAGGTATCATAAGAGAGAGAACCTATTCAATGTATAAAAATATATATGTGTGTACGTGCTTGTGCGTGACGTTTCAGGAACATATGGGACAGGACCTCTGACCTTAGGGACGGTCAGTTTTGGCCAGTTTATTTCAGTACCAGTTTGTGTCTTTAAGTAGAAACTGAACAGCAGTAAGGACCTTATCTGGGTGGGTGAAAGGTACAGCGGGTGAGGAGGAACCTTGAAAAGAGTATAAAGGCTGTCTCATATCTTCCTGTGGTGGGTCACTCTCTTGCACAGCGTAACTTCTGTGTACTAGACTGAACCTATTCTTGCAAGAATAAATACTTTTCTTTTTTATTAATTTGACTCTGAATGTCTCTTACGCAGTGATGATGTTTAACAGGATTTTTGCCACAACAATTTGGTGTCAGAAGTGGGATTCCTTGGAAGTGCCTTCTGGACCTGAGAGCGGACGGTGATTGATCATCCTGGACTGAGCAGTTCCAGCTCTACCTCGTAAGCTTTAGAGAGAGGGGCCGACCGCTATCAGGGCTAGGAGAAACTCCACTGGAATTGAATGAAAGCGAACCCGTGGCAACCCAAAACATCTCTGGTAAGAGACGGCTAAAATATTTTCTTTTGGGCTAAAATATTTTCCTTTTGGTATAAGAGTGAGTAAACAATACTGGCTGAGACTGTTTTCTATGGTGCGAGATCAAGAGATTTAAGGCATAAACTGGGGCAAGAGGTCCTCGACCAAGAAATTGAGACCTACGAACAGGTCAAGAGATTGTCTAAACTGAGGCTGAGTCAAGAAGTTTTGACTGAGAATTGAGCTCTCGCAAAAGTGGGAAATTGAGACCTACGAACAGGTCAAGAGATTTTGCCACACCAAAAAAGTTAATTAAGGCTTACTGAAAAACAGATTTCAGGTGAACCACAATTAGCGACCCCTGTCCGATTTTAGGTTAAAAATCGGATCTGTCGGAGACGTCTGACAGATTACTAGATGATCGTCGAACAAAATCCACGGAGAACAGAAAACAGCCAGTATGGGGAAATCTCAAAACAAGCTTACCAAATTTGATACACCGGTTTTCTGTCAAATGCTGAAAGAATTACGGGGAGAAAATGCATGCAGGGTATTAAAAAGTTTAATCAAATATCATGATTTTCCCAGGGAGGGAAACCTGAGCACAACTAGACTGAGAGTTGTGCGAGAATCAGTGGAACAGGGCAGCGAGGCATACAGAGGTTGTTGTGGCTGCGTTCAACATGTGTGAAGAGAAAAAAAAAAAAGTCGAACTGCTAGGAGAAATAAAGTTTTTACTTTTTCATCCAGTAAATGGATGCATGACATTAGATGTCTGAGAAATTAAATTTATATGATAAGGATTGAAGTAGCAAGCAGCAATAAGGTTGTCTATGTGAAATAGAGGGAACTGTAAGTGAGAGACTTGTTGGAAGAGGGAAGTGAAAAACAAAAAGGTTGGTGTGTGAAATATGTGTGTGGGGATTGTAAGCAAACAATCTTGTACTGGTTAGATAATTAAGGAACTGGCATGTAGAGAAAAGAAAGAATTAGCATGTAGAACAGAGGATGCAGAAGGAACTGGCATGTAGGGAAAGATGGAAGAAATATAGTAGAAAACTATATGTGATGAAAATAAAATGTCTGACAGAATTTATGGAAGTCAAATTAAGTTGAAATGTAATGATAAGTGAGTTTCAGAATAAAACTAAGGCATTGAGTATGATTAACAGGGATATGAAGATAAGGAATGTTTCATTAAGCAAAATGGGGAACAATTCTATATTTTAATGGTAAAATAATGATTGAAATTAAGACAGCAACAGGGTTTGCTTATTCGGTTTCCAGATGTTAGATATGTACTTGTTCTGTAATTAGTGTTGTTGATGATAATACGAAATTAGTAAAATGTAAAGACAGCTATGTCCAAAGATTCTGGAAATCAATAATGTAAAATGTTGGATATTTGTTGATATCAAGTAATTGAAGCAAAAGATATTGTCTGTTTTCAGGGCTGCCAACTTTTGAGTTCAGCTTAGAGTGAGATTTTGGGGGCGGGGCTTGGGTTATGGGGGAGGGGCTTGTTGAGGGGCGTGGCTTGGTGTGGGAAAAAATACAAACACAAAATCCTTGCATTAGCAGAAGTGTATTAAGTATATATTGATTGTCAAAGTATTTGGTATCTGTACAGAATTTCTTGGGAGATTTACATTACATTTCATTTTACATTTAACATTTTAATTGACATTCTGTTCTTAGAAAACAATAATTAACATTAACTACTAGGCATGTCCAGATATTTGTCATCTGGAAATGCTTTTGTACTGTTTTTTATGATAAAGTTATGTAAAAGAACTGCTCAGTGCTGCAAAACAAACAACTCTGCTAATGCTAACTTAATTCTATATAAACTATATAACAGCATAGGCCTATTAGTTACTAGCCTAAACTGGATGGAGACAAGGGGCGCCCTGTAACTCACTGACCTGCCTGCGTTCACAATTCACACGGTGTAGATGGGAGGGAGAACGGCTGACTACACAGTTTATGGGAATAAATTGTGTATTTCCCTCACAATTGTCACAAACAACTCACACTGTCTGTCTGGTCTCCAGAGCCGGTCCGAGCCTTTTGGGAGCCCCCTCCCACTACGCGAAGTCCCCTGTGCTTGACGATTATTGACACAAATGTCACACAATAATGATACATTATAAATGAATACAGTGAGGTAATGTATTAATACAAAATAAATACTTAATAAAAAATAGATGCCAACTTAAATAAAAAAGTTTTAACTTTTACTTTACACTTTTAGGCTACTTACTCTTTGAAACTTCTTAAAACAAACTGTCTCAAAACATATAAAATAAATTATTTTCTAAAATAATGACAAAACTGAGAAATCAGAAACATAATGAGAGCAAGGGTTCAACAATGACAATTATTGTTGAAAACTGTAAAAATATTATTATTTCTCAACTGTCTCAATACAGTGTAACTGTCCTCAAAATCTTTTTTATTATTATTATTGTAACAGACTTTGTTGGATTGTACATGACAGAATCCAACAATGTCTGTTACTATAATACCGGTAATGATGTACTGCGAGCATACGAGCGCGTTGTATGCGTGTATGCAATGTATTTTTCCCCTCGGGGTTTGCCGTAGTTAGGAATGGGTTGTGCGCACTTGGTACTGGAGTGTCGCGGGTTTTGGAGTTAGTGATCTGATAGTCTCAGCCTCAGACGTCACGCCCACGGAACGTTGGCTAAACGTCTGATGCATATGGCACACTTTTCTGGAAACACTTCAGGAGTTTCGAAGTCGCAACCTGATTGGTTGAATTCTACAGGATGTCCGCGAGACGTGTGTGTCGCGTTCTTTAACAGTCCGCCTGGAAACAAATGCCGTGACGCCAAAACCCCTCGTGGAAGATGAAAGCCGTTGTGTTTACAACTGTGACAAATGAGCGCTTACCAGGATCAACTAAACGCTGTTTTTTCAAATGTATGTGAAGTTCGCGGCTCCATTGTTGCAGTAAACTTGCACAACGTTCTTGAATGAATAATTTATTAAGACGCATGCCGGTCTGTTATTGTAGTGACATCGACATTATATTGGCACGTCCCTAAACATGAAGCGGAACAAAACGACCTGTGATTGGTTGCGTTACATGTCAGTCAAACGTCCTCTCGACCAAGAAAAGCTGCGATAGAGTCCAGACCTTCTGCCGTCAGTCTGAAGGTCTGGCTACGCGAGACTAGTGATCTGATGTGTGGTATAATAAAGTGGAGAAGAGTTCAAACTGCTATGTTTATTTATTTATTCACACTGCTACCCTTACACCTAGAAGGTTAAGTTCCCTGTTTTGCGTCTGTTTTCTCCAACTTAAACCGACACCGTGACTATGCGCAGTTGCGCACGAATTGTCTATGCATGCGCGAGGTGTCTAGATTATGCGCTGGGAAGGGATTTGTAGGCTGCTGTATCACGTGCCATTTGAACTGATGCGCTACAGCGATCTGTCACATTTCAAAGAGCCAAAACGTTATTTATTGTGTGAGTCTCGTAAAAATATTGACAGAATCTGACAGCTGTGGATTTGTTCCATATCAAAAGTAACCTTCTCTGTCTTGTCTGTCGGTCTCAGTGTCCTCTTTGTCCGCGATTTTTCTCTGCGTGAGAAAATGGATGTGTGGCGTGAGAGCGTGTGAAAAGGGTCAATTGCGTGAGTCTCACGCTCAATGCGTGAGAGTTGGCAGCCCTGTGTTTTATAACGGAAATTCTGGGGGTCGGGGATAATTTCCCTGGACAAGCAACTAAAGTTAAACAGAAAACATTGTGAAAACAACTTAGAATATTTTGAGCATTTCTGTGCAGCTTATGAAAATTAATGTTCTGCCAATAATAATGATAAAGATTATGATAATTATGAAGATTATGCTATTGGGATTGAATCCACCACTGGTGGACTGTCAAAGGAATACAGAGAACTGCTTATTAGCTCTGTTTGCATTCCTGAATGGGACACACTGCTTCAAGGGTGTGATGCTGTAGTTGAGGCTGAAACAAATTCACCAGATGACAGAGAGTGGTTTAATTGTGGTCAGCAGGACCATTTAACACATAACTGTAAATGTCCACCGAGAAGGTGTTTGGAAATGTGATAGTGACACATTTCTGGTAAAAAAATGTGGGTTTGAAAGTAGATCAGTGTTTATATGACGATATAAAAGTTTTAGTCTGAGAAAGAATAAGAGATAAAAACAAGGTCAAAAGATTGAAGTCTTAAAGTCTTTTTGAAGAAAAGATCTATAATAGTAATTTTTATAAGTGAACTGATTAATACAGTTTGATGTAAACCTGAATGACTTTAAAGAAGTCTTTAAAATAATAATGCAGACCTTAAATGATAGAAGTGACATTTTTGACTAGTTTAGGACCAGTAACTTTGTCTCATTTTAGTCTCCACCATTCAGGGCCGATGGCTCCGGCTACAGATGTAAATGTACACCGAATAGACGGTCATGATGACTAAATTCACTGAGTATAATCTAAGCAGTGCTTGGTTGCTGCTTTAAGATGTTAAATGTATTTTATTGATGAAATACTGCTGTTATTAACCTGTTTCCCTGTGTTAACACTATTAGGCAGTCCAAATGGCTCTGGTGACTCTTGAATGTGCCTTTCCTAAGCTCCAGAAAACAACTGATTATGTTGGAGAAAACTGATTTGGTAATGGGAAGAGCGGTTACCAGTGTGCACGAAGGTAATTTCTCGTTGACGGGTAAGATCTTCTTTGGCCTAACAGAGGACAACCTAAGCCAGGGGGTCACCGCAGACACTGGCCATCTCCTGATGGGGGGTGTTTTATGTGAGATGGGTATGAGAGTTGAGCGGATGGCTGTGAAGTCCGCAGCATCCTTATATCATTAAGGGGGATGAAGCTGTGAGAAGTTACGGCAGTCTGACCCAGAAATGTGAGTTCCTCTATACCACTCACCAGAAACCGCATACATTGTATGGCTTGTTTTTCATTGTGACAAGTGTCTGCAACTGTACCAGGGGACAACACCCTGATGAGAGGAAAATTAAAGATAAAGGGCTAATGGGAGTGGGCTTTCAAGAGCCAGCTGCAGACCATGAGGTGATTGCCATTATTTGTTGTGGAGACAGTAGCAAACCCTTTTTATGAGGTTGCCTTATAGGCAAGAAAATGTATAGAAATTTCTATAACATAGTTTTAACTTCTGAAGGTCGTTAGGCATGGTGGTGGCTAAAGATGAAGACAGCTCTTGTAGATTTGAGAAAAGTCTGGATAACAAAGGTGAAGGGTAAAAGGATAATGTAATGAATTTAATATTATATTTTGTCTAAATTACAGTCTTATGAGGCTGTTGAAAATAGTATTTGTTTATAGTGAGAGAGATTGTTTGAGTGGAGGAAGGGATGGTAACTGTGTCTGTCTTTCTGTTATCGGCCTGCTCAAGCAAGCTTGAACAAAATAATGATAATGAACCAAAACAACCCAGCTGACTTTTCTAAAATCAAATGAATAATGAACAGACATGCTTTGAAACTGGTTAAGAGAGAATGTAAAATGAGGTAAAAGCTACAGGAAAATGTGAAGTTTAAAATCTTACATAAAATGAAATCTTTTTAGAGATGATATAATGAACAACGAACATTGATAATGAGCAGTAACGTGTGTCTAATATGAGTGCGTGTGATGGTGACTGTACTTTTTGTATTGTTTGTGTTAATATGGGGTACTAATACTCCGCCTGAATAGTGTGTATATTGTGTCATTAACTGCTGGAATGAGTGTTTTATCATTAAAGATGGGTTAAGTGAAACGACAAAACTTTAAAGAAGCTGATAGTTTTGAGTCAATCTAATGAAAAGATGATGCAGAAAATGGGACGAGCTTTAAATGGATTAGTATCCAGCTCTGTCAGCTACTGGTAATTATGAATCAATCTATGGATTAAAAGCATTTATGTAAATTGGATTTATGAAGTTGTAGATCGTCGTCCATCATGGGTTGAGATAAACTAAAATGTTATAGATTTGAAAGCAACAACAAAGGTGACATATTGGCTAAGTCAATATCAAATTATCTAGAGAGTCCTTCAAATTTATGATTATTGTGAACAAAGGGGGAAAAATGTTGTTTGACTGACATTGACCAAGTCTGTACAGCACGACCTGACCTGACAGAAACAATTGTGATTTTGAAAATGTTAGTAGATGACTGGCTTAAGAGACCAAACAACAGGCCTGAAAAGCAGGATACACTGTGAGGCTCAGGGCCTTTGCCCTTCAAATACTTCGATAAGCAGATGAGATTGTGGCTTTAAGCGAAGAATGTAATATTTTGTTTCAGACACAGCGAAAGATGTCTAAAGGGCAACATTTGGGTTAGTGGTGATGGAAAACTTTATCCAAACACCATTATGTTAGATTGATGCAAGAGTTGAATCATTGCATCAAAAGGGGGATGGTAACAATTGCCAAATATGGCCAAAATATGGTTTACTAGGGGACAATATATGTTGGGAGGACGCTGGGTTTAATTGGGTAAAAAGCCTGGCAAGAAGCCATTCTTCTCCCTAACAAAATTGCTGTCTGTAAGTGTATTTGCAGGACTGTTTCAACAGGAAACGCCAGGACAGATGCGGCAGCGAAGGCCGCGGCAGCACAGTAGACAAAAGAAACTATGTGTACCTTACTATCTGAAAATAACCTCAATATTTGTTTTTCTTTACAGAGCATGCAGACTTTTGATACAGGGCAGAATGTGCCCAATAAAATAATGGCTATGGATGAATTTGACTAACTATCCTGGTGTGGGTTATTATTGTGGCAGAAAGAAACAGGGCCACACCTGCGCAGCGCATAACTTAAAATTTTCCTTTTGCAGGATGTCAGGATGGATTGCAGCAAACAGAACTGATTCTGTTCCAAGTGTATAAATATTGTGTTGTTGACATGAGCAAAGTGAGTTGAATGTTTTTCAGAGGAAAGGGACTCTGAGTGCTATTAAGTGAGCAAGAAATTATTTAGTGATAAGATGATTTGTAAAATGAGAAGAAACAGAGTTGAATTGGACAGTTGTTGAGAATGAACTTGAAATTCTTTATGCATATCATCAGCAAGGTAAACGAATGGTGAAAATTCCACAGGTCACACCAAAAGGGACGACCGGCTAGACAAGCGGTCATTAACAAAACCTCAAGGTCTCTATTCACAGGTCAAAGCAGGAAATGGTTCACTCCAGTGGGGGTGCATCGTGATATAAGAAGAAAATCTGGTAATGATCAGAAAATGGTTGGAGAGTGGGACGCCTTGGTCCAAGCCTCAACCATCATATTGAGCACAAAGTGAGGGGTCAAAGGCTCGTGCTAGTAACAGCCTCCCTTGCCAACGAGGGAAAGACCATTGCAACGACTCGCAAAGAGTCACCCTGGTGAAGACGGGATGTCCATGGGGCAAACGAGATGACCAACACACCTGGAGGAAGATGTTTTATTTGATTGAATCAAAATAGGGCTTAGATCCAATGGTTTGATTGGTTAAGGATTCATTAGAAAATATTTCAGGTAAATTATAGGGATTATTATTGAAGAAACTTGATGATTAGGCTTTCCATTAAGGGTAAGAAAGGCGGATCATAGAAAAAATCTGTATGGTAATAAGCTAAAAGATGGTCCGTAATGGAAATATTAGAGTTAATTCTGAACAACTACATTGTTTAAAAGAATGGATAAAAAAAATACAAAACCTTTTCTGGTTAGATTTTATTAAATACGGTGTTAAAAGTTAAGAAAATATGGTTAGGAAAATGGAGGTGATATGGAAAAGGGCTTGGATTGATGGTGAATGGATAAGATTGGTTAATCTTTGGGGGGTACTGATTGCGAACTGTACTACCAATTTCAGCGATATGATTATCAATATTGTTATGTTTACCATTCATTATAATGTGTGTTTCCAGCTCAGTACACAGACTGGTTTAAGCTGGGATGTCTGTTCAATAGGATGAACAAAATATGTTGATACAAGTAGTGGGAGCTACTGTAACGTGTTAAATTGTATGGTTTTCTTTTCTTTTTCTTTCTTTCTATGAATGTTTTTGATATGAAGAGAAGGTTAGAAGCTGTGGTTATCCGCTATGTGATGACGTACAAGGAGAGGGGTCGAAATGAGGGATTTTATTGTACTTTTATTTCTTTGTATTTCTTAGCCTGTTGAAATGCCATGTGGGTTTCAATATGTGTGATGATAACCAGGGTGTTAAATTGATGTGTTTCCTACTTAAACTATACACTATTTCTTGTTTATACTGAGGTGACTGAGGGTTCGATTTAGGTCGAGAGTGCAATAACAGTGCTTATTCATTCAGCCCGGCTTCAGATAAAATCTTTGCTTGCTTGCTAATACTTAAGGGACTATCCCCACAAAAACAGCCTAAGCTTTTTACTTTTCCAAATGTTATTTCACAATGTTTTCAATGACCTCTTAAATTTTTTTATTTTTTAAGAGAGTGATCAGCTATGCGAAAACCAGAGATGAAGAGTATAAGTGTGATGAAATGACTTAAAATTTGTTCTATTATTTTTATTATTATGGTAATCTGAATGATAAAAAGGGGGGAATTGTTGTAGAAATTTTAATAGTCATTGATCCCTAACAGGTATCATAAGAGAGAGAACCTATTCAATGTATAAAAATATATATGTGTGTACGTGCTTGTGCGTGACGTTTCAGGAACATATGGGACAGGACCTCTGACCTTAGGGACGGTCAGTTTTGGCCAGTTTATTTCAGTACCAGTTTGTGTCTTTAAGTAGAAACTGAACAGCAGTAAGGACCTTATCTGGGTGGGTGAAAGGTACAGCGGGTGAGGAGGAACCTTGAAAAGAGTATAAAGGCTGTCTCATATCTTCCTGTGGTGGGTCACTCTCTTGCACAGCGTAACTTCTGTGTACTAGACTGAACCTATTCTTGCAAGAATAAATACTTTTCTTTTTTATTAATTTGACTCTGAGTGTCAGAGTCGTTGACTAAACCTCATAATAACGCCATTGGATCCTCAAACTGTCGGTCAAACCTCTGAAGCCTCTAGTCAGTTAACTTAGTATGATTGCGTAGAGCTATGTCACACGTAGGCTCACTATTGGCCGACGCTGGTCATGTGTGTGATGCGTGTGACGTACAACAACAGAAGCTTACGCTTTTACACTAGTGAACTGACTCGAGGCCCACAGAGAGGGAAATTAATAGTTCAAATAAAGTCGTTATTTTAGTTTTTTTGCGCACAAAAAGTATTCTCATCGTTTGATAAACTTAAAATTGAGCCACTGTAGTCACTTGGACTATTTTAACGATGTCTTTAATAACTTTTCGGGGCTGGCAAGTTTCAATCCCTGAAGAAGCCTATGGAGGAGTGATCCAGCTCTCAGATTTAATCAAAAATATCTTAATTTGTGTTCCGAAGATGAACGAAGGTCTTACGGGGTTGAACAACATGAGGGTGAGTAAATACTGACAGAATTTTCATTTTTGGGTAAACTATCCCTTTAAGTTGAAAAAGGATTTTTCCTCTGACCCCCTTGAATAAAAAATTCAAGTCATAAGCCTGAATGCCGTTGAACACTTACTGAGGCCTCCATTCACTTGGGTTTAGTAGAGAATATAAAATCTGTCTGGTAAAAAATACAAGATAATAGGCCTCGACCCTGATACATCCTTCAGGGTCATGCTGATATGCTGATGCTCCCCTTGTTAGGGTCATTAATTAGAGTCACCCTTTACCACCCAGGCTCAGGTAGAGACAGATTAGTTACTCCCTCCCATTTGGGATGGTTGAGTATGCTCAGTTTGAACCAAAACACAGTAGGCCTCCTCGATAGTCCGGTAGCGTAAGATTGTACTCCCCTTGCTTTAAAGGGTCGATAGCCCTTCTGCTGAGTACACTGCCAATGTTAAATAAGTATGACCAGGCCCACAGAAATGTCTGTGAGAGCATTGTAAAAGCATTAAGTATCACGTTGCAGGCCCCATGGAGCCTCCCTGATTCTAGCCCAGAGCCTGGTCAGTACTTATCAGGTTGAGCATAGTGTTCCAGAATCTATCTGAGGATTTCTCTGTTTGAATACTTAACTCCCTGAATGTCGTTCCCCATAGTGTCATCGACGCAGTGCTAGGTTCCCTTTCGAAAGGGAACATCTCAGGTTGCGACTGTAACCTATGTTTCCTGAGAACAGGGAACGGGACACTGGGTCGCTAGCCATGCCTCAGAGATGCCGGCTGAACAGACCATTCAGACGATAAGAGGATACATGTTCTCAAGGCGCCCCTTTTATATTTCCGGGTCGCACTAGTGGTGTCATAGGCTGTCGCCGGTCAATAACGATTGCCGTGATTGGATAACAAAGTATGTGAGCAGAGTGGAGCGGCAACAATTTTCCCTCCGCGCTCCAAGCATTTAATAATCACTCCGCTCCAGGTTCACCATTTACCGCTCCCGCTCCACTCCTCGCTCACTGATAGTAGAAACACCGCTCCGTCTTCGCTCCCCAAGGAAATTGCAGCTGAAGTATTTGTAAGTATGCTTTGAAATCTCGCAAAAGTTCTGCTCATAATATATAGGCATTTTAAATAATAATAATAAAAAAAAATACAGAATAGTTTCAGTGGGGTTTATTGGATAGAGTGCAAAGTTTTCCTATGACATGCTAAGCTTATTACATGGTTATCAGCATTAAAAGTTAAATACCACTGCTGATTTGTTTGGAGAGAAGAAAATAACTAGCCTACGTTTTCATCAGTTATTTTATCGACGGGTCGCTACATTTCTTACAGATTTCTGCTCATTCGAAATCAAATACAGACAGCACTGTAAGATTACATTTGTTGAATGCAATGCATTAGTGAGAGAGCAGTTGCGTGTGTTACCAGTTTAAAATGTGCTTCCACCCGATACAGCCCGATCTCATGAAAGTGTATAGCCTATAGTCTATAGCACGAATTTTATATCTAGTAACAATTATATGCCAAAAATAGTTTTTGTGTGCGTATGATACGCAGTTTTCGCGTGTATAAGATATGCAAAAACAATTTTTGCTGTATACATTTTTGCTATAGATACGCACTTTCAAGAGATCGATTGAAAACCACGACGCTCCTACTTTTAAAAAACTGAACACTCCATACTCTGTTGGATAAGCTTTCAGACATCGGTTCACGTGGAGGGCTTTCCCCATAGCGTCATTGACACAATGTCTCGTTCCGTTCTCAGGGAACATAGGTTACAGTCGTAACCTGAGACGTTATAGTTATCATCCTTAGTGTGAACTTAGATTAATCAAAGTTAACTGAACTTAGTTACCTGAACCTAGATTAATCAAAGCTTAACAAAGTGACCTAAACATTTTACTAGTAATCACAAGTTTTATGTGTAATGTGACATGTAACGTTACAATAAATCGTAGGTATAATTTAATTCTTTTCGATTTCAGTTAATACAGGTGGAGCTGGGAAAGTTGTAGGGTTTCTGAAAGCTGCAACTACAAAAAAAGTATTTGAAGGTTGAGTTTCATGGCATAACTTTTTACTTGTTTTTGGGGAACTATTCCTATAAGCTTCAAGATTTACCTAAATCATTCTAATAATACAAGAATAGCATCTTTAACCTAAATAACCAACGGGGGTGTCAGGCAACAAATTATATTATTATTGCCCACAGACTCTAGTCTCATTTATTGTAAGGTTATGTTTTAGACAGGCTGTGTAAGTTTGCAACCATGTAGATAAGAGTTTTTAAACCATTTTATTTCAGGAAGCACAAAATAGGCTTTAGCCTTTTCGATTCAAAGGTTTCTCATAAAGCATTTCTTCTTTTGCATTCATTGAAAGCATTTATTCAAAGGGGTCATATATACAGATTGGTCATTTATAAAGCAGTATATACATAAAGATGACTTGTCTTGACTTTTAAAACAAAGCAAAAGTGGCTGTGATGACTTAATGACTTCTTTCCAGTCTTCAGTCCCTCATGTTCTTGCTCAGACGTGGACAGGCTCTGATCTCTATTGTGGCGGCTTGAGTTCCTGTCAGGATGGGATTGGACTTCAAGCTTCAGGTCAAGTCTCGAGCTCGAGCCCTCCACCAAGGACAGCAAGTATGTTATTTCCTGTCCAATACAAAGATTATATAAGCAAGTCAATTCATTAAATTTTTTTTTTTTTTTTTTTTTAAGCTGATTTACACAACAGAATTGAATTCTTGCAATTGCATCACTGATTCTGTTATTTTCCTGTTTATTACCATGAAGCCGCTTTGAAACAACACAAAGCACAATATAAATGAAGGTGACTTGACTATAAAGAGAACATTACAATGAACAAAAATTTGAAAACCTCACTACAAATAATCCAGAATTGAAGACAAATGCTAATAATCCTACTCTGTCTGTTACACTTCTCCACACCTGAAATCACTGATCGAGTGAATCTCCTGAAGTTCTCCATTCTACAGTAGATCATTTCTAATCCATTTATGTTGTAAGATCTGCTCTACGGTCGGGCGTTTAGTTGGATCCAGGGTTAGGCACTGGCTAATCAGATCACTGCATTCTGTACACATTTTATTAAGGAGAGAGCTGGTTAGTCATGACCATGTGACACTAATGTTGGCATCTATGAAAACAGCATCTGAAACATGATTAATATAAGGTAAAGTGTTCTTTATCTTTACTTTAAAGGTGAAGTATCTATTTTCTGTTGCACTAGTGGCACATTGCGAAATTACAAAATAAAGCATATTTTAAAAAACCTAGCAAACGTCCCTTTCATGCATCACGTCTTCCCCAGCTCAAACATCACAAACGCAGCTCTAAATGGTTCGTGTGAAGGCATGTTTCAGGTCCGACATATTAGGAATACTTTTAGCTGTGTTGCATTTGTCTTCATGAACTTGTCTTTCTGAACAGATGCATGATGATGCTGTATGGTATTAAAGGGGCATTCGGCAACTCTAGCTATTTCTTCGCTGATTTTCACTTTTGTTGTTGCATGTTTTCTCAACAAGCTCCCCCTACAGCTGTGAGGCGTATATTTCACAACAATGTCATAAAAAAAACTCACTTGCGGCACCCTCCTCCCCCTTTCTACCTCTGCTCATGTGCATTTGTTATTATCGGAGCCGGCCAACTTTATCGTGTGGAGCTAATGTCTACCGAGGTGGGTAATACATCATACACATTGAGGGCGGCGTGTGTGTTTATGTCGAATTGCCGTAAAGCAGTTTGTGTTTCTCGCTCGTTCTCGCTTTTCACGAGACTTCCTATTTCCAACTTACCGGGACGTTAATCCTCATGTTGCCAGGTTGGTTTTCCGCCTGGGAACGCTGGGGGGAGCGGGGAAAGTCACCATTCTCACCGGAACAGGTTATTAAACCATCCAAATGATTTCTAAACGGTTTTATTAAGTTGAAATAGTTGCCGAATGCCCCTTTAAAGCATCCTTTGTAGCGCGTAGCATCACAATGATCTGTTCACTTCGACGGGTTCATGACCTATTAAAGTTGCTCAAAGCGATGTCACGCGTTTTTTAGGCCAAAACATTTTTTGTCACATACAACAAACATCTCCTCACTATCCGCTAGCTGCCTGTCCCCTGAACACACTGTAAAAAAACACGGTCTCTGCAGACACCTCAGGCTCCACAAACGGCAACAAAAACAAACTGGGCTTACCCGCACCACGAAACATAACAAACTGTTCCAGCCAATAACCGATAAGAAGGGTTTGGGGGGTTAGTGCGCGGATGAGGAGGAGGGAGGGTCTAGCTAGCCTTCGTTTTGTTTGACAATACTTTAAACGTCAACAAGAAGTGATGTCATCCGACATCGCTTTGAGCACCTTTAATCTTCGAAAGTATAAATGCAGTGAATTTTGGCTTTCACTTCTGTGACTAAAGCTACATTTCTTTTCCCATGGCTCCGCCAGCTACAGTAGCCACGCCGCAAATTCTCACTATACGTTTAACGTATATGTAAAAAAATTTACTTCACCTTTAACTGTTTCTGTACTGAGCCTTTCCTTTATGTGTGTGTTTATCAATATTATTCACTCACCGTTGGATAAGTTGGTGTTCTGAAATGTAACTTTGGCTTCTTTGATTTCCGTTGGATTGTGAAAAGGAGGACATGCGTTCACCATCTCGTACAGCAACACTCCTAGAGCCCAGACATTTGCTGGGACGGCGTGAAATCGAGGTTCTGTGAAGACTTCAGGTGGGCAGTAATCCAGTATTCCTGTAAGCAAGACATTTGTGCATTGTTGAGCAATTTTTTCAAAGCGTCAAATAATCAGAAAGTCATTACATCCAGGTTTCCACACTCCCAAAATGCTCACCAATGTAAATGTCGCTGTCATAGCCATCACTACTAATTAGCTGACCAGAGCCAAAGTCTATCAGCTTGAGCTCTAACGTGTCTTTCTTCAACAGGAAATTGTGCGCATGAACATCATTATGAAAAACGTCATGCTCAATGCAGTGTTGCACTGCCAGCACAGCCTGTCGCATGATGACCCGTGCTGTTGTTTCGTCCAGTTGAGGATTACGAATGATGAAGTCGAGTAAACTCTCGCAGGGTTCGGGATACTCCATCACCAGGGTGAATTTTCGAGGGTGTTCAAACCAATCGTGTAGTTGTATGGCGTACGGGCTTATGGGTTCTTGCCTCATCATTAGCAGCAGAGCCACTTCTGTAATGAGAGGTCCGGGATGCCCAGGCTGGAGAAAAGACAGAAGGTTAGCTGGGTAAAATTCTGAAGAAAACATCATTTGTAAATGTGTTTTTCTTTGATTTTGGTAGATACGATCAACAGAGCCTTTCCAGGCATATTTGTCTATTACATTTACATCTAATGCTTCCTACAGGTGTATTAACTACAGTAATCAGCACTTAAACAACTAAATACACATTCAGCTTTTGGCCAACTTACAATATCAAGATAAAGATCGTTGCAAGTCTTGCGCATCCGCTTGATGGCAACCTTCAAAAATGAAAAAAGAAACAGTATTCAATAAGAGTAACAGCATTCAAGCGCCTGACCTTGCACATAACATTTACGATTTTAGCATCTAAGTATTAAACTAAGTGTATTAAATATGTTTTGTAGTTTGCAAGAGCAAATGTTTATACAATTCAGCAAAATTGCTTTACCTTTTTGCCATCAAATTTGCGTGTTCCCTCGAACACTCTTCCGAATCCTCCTGATCCAATCATCTCTCCCGCGTTATAGAGAGACTCAAAGGAGTCTGAAAAACAAGCAGAAAAATATGGGAAATATATGAGCTTGCTAGATCTTTTGCTTTATATTAAGAATATCAGTGCTGGTTGTGTCGAGATAATATTAATATGGGGAAAGTAATATGAATATGGAGAAAATATTATTAATTTTCTCTGAAAAACAAATCTTAAGATATATTTATTGGAAAACAAGACGATAATACTGTTTAAAACAATGTTTGAGAAATAATGACTCAGATTTACCATGATTTGGCTCGACACCGGAGTGATCAGGATCAGAATCAGGCTCTGAGTCCAGATCTAGTGGAGGAACAAACGGCTCCACAACATCCACAGCTTTACTGTCAGAACAGCCGAGCGAACTCTTCATAGCCGTCCACACGTTCCTGAGGAACCAACAAATTCTTTCCATCTTCTTACGTTTTGTAGGTTTTTCTGAAACAAAGGGGAAAAATTTAAGCATAAACAAAAATTAGAAACATCTCTGACCTCACATTTAACAATGATATAATGATATAACTTCCATTTTACTGTTAAATTCTAATCTTTAATGTCACAAATCCAAAGTAATGCAAATATTTCCAATCTATCTGCCTGACGACGCCCTGTTTCTGCTTAATACCAAATGGGTGACCAAAAGTTTCTTTCACAATATTATGTAATAGTTGTTTATTTCACGATAATGATAGTTTTTTTTTTTTTTTTTTTTTATCTGATCTTTTATTAAAAAGAGAGCAAATATTTCCAGGCCTCATTTGGCACAGTTCTGGCAATGGTAAAGGTCATATGAGCCATCATGTCTTAAAATATATTTCACATTTATTTTATTATGAAATGTAATATATTTAAATAAACATTGATTTTATTAAATACAACAAGGTCTAATTAAAGACATAACTTAACCGACTCGGTTTACATGAATACTGGTCAAAACAGCTATTTTTACATAATTTTGTCAGTATTTGACCATTCAAACGCAATACGTCGTGAAACAGAACTCTATTCGGGATCGTGCGTGTGTTTTCGGGTGTGTGTCAGACAGCACGAGTGAGTTCATGGCTTATTGACTTAACAAAAATATATTCTAAGAACGTTTTGTCCAACTAAAATATTTCAGAAAAATTTCACTGAGAAACCGTAAATGTGACCAGACCTTAACTTGTCAAAAATGTTAAGCAGTCATCATTCTGCCTTATTCCAGTCTCACCTGTCGAGCTCTTGTTCACTGGTGAATCCTCCATGACACCCTGAGCAGTCGGGACATTAGAAGTCTTCATTGGCTCGATGGGAACTTGACCAGGCAGAGGACACATCAACTCTTGGAAGCTGCTGGATCTGGACAAACTCCTGTTGAGGCTGTCGGATCTGGACAAACTCTTGTTTCCGCCACTGCCCTGTTCATGTTGGCTCTCAGATCTGTTGTTACTGCTCCTCTTCTCGATGATGTACGTGCCTCTGCTGCTAAAGCTCGACAACCCACATAACCACCTCTCCACATTCCCGACGGAGCGGGGTAAAGATGGTGTGGACATGATGCCCGGTGGAGAATGTGTGGAAGCAGCTCTCCAGGATCTGGAGCGGCCTGAGGCTGGAATATTCCAGACATTTTTAATAACATTAATAACCAATGCCAGTGGTCACACGCAAAAAAAATTACTTTTTATTTTCAATGACAAATCATTTATTAACTTTAATAAAGGCCAATTCTGACCTCTGCGAGAGCGTTTAGATAAAGTGGACAGACGTCCATCATCTAGCCTCTGCAACTCTCTCTTCCTGTGAGCCGGACCTGTGGACACAGAAACAAACTCACAAGACAGAGGTGTTAAATATCCAGGAATAAGCTCCTGGCTCTGAGCCTGGGTCGGGCCTGGCATCCTCCTTCAAACTGCAATAAAAATAATACAAAATACAATACAAAAAAATACAATCAAATACAATTCTTCTCAGAAATAACGTTACCCATACCAAAAAAATTAATAAAATAAATTAGTACATAAAACTCCAAACTCCCTCTAAAATAAGAAAAGAAAAATCAAACAGAATTGTCCTCAGAAATAATATGATAAAACTATAAAACAATGTAAAGGATATATCATCCGATCTCCTTCTAGAATAAAAGTCTCCTCTCTGAAATCCTCCGAACAGCTTCAAAATCGCAAGATCACCAGCACAGTAAATATTCAGCAAAAGTCTCTGAATTCGCCTCGTCTCTCAACCAACAGAAAGCGATCTAGCCTGTTGATATTTGCAATCAGAATTCATAACACGCGTCGCCATGGCAACTACAGTTCGAAGTATTATGGGAAATACCTAAAGTCGCGCGGGTGCGCGCACATCGAATCTGCAAACAAAATGAATCAGGAATGGATTAAAATAACCATTTAACAAGTGATATAATAATCATTACTGCTTCGCTAAAAAAATAATATGTTAAAGCATGAAATAAGTTTCCACGAATCAGTGAATTTGAGTTTGATGTGGGTATATTATTCTATCAGTAATAAAATAATTCGTCAGAAAAGTATCAGACATTTATGTCAATACGATTCAAAGATGAATAATGTTGCCCATCAGAGGGAGCCACAGAATAGCATCATAGTTAAAATACTGAAAATTGTTCAATAACTTGTAGTCAAAATAGCATATAAATTCATTATAGTTTCATAATGTTACGTTTGCAAAAACTTACAGACCATGATTTTTTTTTTAATTTTAATATGATACCATAGACTGTAAAAAAATATGATACTGACAACATATTTGTCAAGTTGCAGACATGACAGAATGTGTCCAATTGAAGAAGAGGCACTGTATTAATTGTCTACTTTTTTATGTAGTACATATACTTCTGCAAAGAGACACTTAAACTCATATTTTATTTGACATTTAACTGTTTACATGTCAAAGAGACATGTCCATAACTATCAACACAAGCCATTGTGCTTGAACCCCGACGATCGCCTCAAGTTAAACTGCATTGTTTCATTTACCATCTGTGTCATTGCCAGTAACGTGACGACTTTGAAACAGCAAACAACAATAAAAGGAGGAATGACTTACATCGCATCCAGCTAGCCAACTCCGTCCAAGCTCCATCACCCTTATTTTTTCTTCGTTTGAACGCCCTGAGAAAGGATATTTGTGAAGATAAAACCGAATTTAAATTCATATTGAAAGAGATATTGCGCCTAGCTTTGCCTTGAAAGTCGAGAACGGTCTAATCACACAAGGCCATAATATATATATATACAAAAAACACATTTTGATTCGCTGAAATCAAAAGTGGGAGGGTCTGCCACAAGGCCAATCTGAAACAACCCAATTAGAGCTCAGCCTCAAGTCACATGCATTGGAATTATTAGGCACGTTGATTTGCTGACCATTTTTTTTCTCCAGGCACATTTTACTAATTGCAAACCACGTTAATCTTAATAACTACTATTCATTTTGTATTGAATCATTTATAATATATAATTGTTCATGAAGGCTGGAAATGAAAACGTCTTATATTCAGTTGTGCATAATTATTAGGCACGTTTTCTTTTACAGATAAAATAAGCCCCCCCAAAAAAGAGAGGTAAAGAACCCTAAAAAATGACCCCCACTTAATAAGAATCACAAGATGAAGTGTAGTAAAATACATTAATTCATCTTCCAGAATCAGTTAGGTTTTGGGAATTCCTTTTTATTCCATCTCCTACCCTGAAGTCCGTTTTGCAGAGATACAAATTAACTCCCAAAACCTTACTGCCAGATTCTTCAAACAGTGGTACAAGACGATGTGGTGCTGATGCTAATGCACTTCAGCTTGTGATTCTTATTAAGAGGGGGTCATTTTTTAGGATGCTTTGTTTACCTACGTCTCTGAGATCCTGAAACCTTACACTTCTGGAGGCTCCAGATAGGTTGCAGTTCTGGAAAATGGTGGCGCTGGAGACCGATGGTTTCACACTTAATTCTTCACCTTCATTCTTAATTATTTTGCAGTTAATATGCATATTTTCTTCTCCACCAGTTTTTGTCTGACCCACTGAGCATTTCACTGTCCAAAGGTCATGCCTTAACTGCAATTTCTAGTATTTCACCCTTCTCATGAGCATTTAATAATTTTTGACTTTTCAGTCTGAGTTAAATCTCTTTTTTGGCTTTTTTATCTCTAAAATAAATCGTGCCTAATAATTATGTACACCTGAACATAAGGCGTTTTCATTTCCAGCCTTCATGAACAATTATATATCACTTATAAATGATTAAATACAAAATTAATATTAGCTATTAAGATTAATGTGGTTTGGAATTCTTAAAAATGTGTCTGTAAAAAAATATATGATCAGAAAATCAACGTGCCTAATAATTCTCCACGCACTGTATGGTCACATGTGGTTTGGCTGTCGTTCCTGTCTCCCTGTAGCAGTCTTAGGGGTCTTAAAGATACAATATGTAAGATTTTTGTAACAAAATATCCAAAAATCACTTGCACAGTGTGATATATTTCCTGCAGTTGTGTACTTACAATTTCCCAAAAGTTCCCAAAGGTTTCAGAGAAATTGTCATTTTAAAAAATGGCTCGTCCATGTTCACTTGTCGCCTGTCAATGACGTAATATCCGCGTTATCCCTGGTTTCAGCTCGTACTGCCATAGTAACTATGGACCATGGCAGGCAGACTTTGGGACAAAAGGAGAACTAAAACGAGGATCAATATCAGTGTGGCGTTTTCCAGATGCCGAGAGCTCCGTGTCCGTGACAAACTTCGACTTGACAGAGATACTTTATTAGAAAGGTGAGCAAATGTACATAAAACTAATCAATGTTATATAGCTCAACATGATGAAATGTTAGAATATGATCAGTATGTTATTCTAATGTTGATATAGCTTACTGCTAGTCTCATACAGACAAACTAACACATAGAATAACATTATAACTTTCAACACACTCAAATGCAGTTTAGTTTGATAGTGTAGACTAAGTGAAACAGCGCTGCGTTACCTCACAAGTTTCATTCGTCTAATAAACTGATGTGTGAGTATTAATACAGCACTTGCGGCTCGCTAGAATGAAATGTCCTTATTCCTTTATATACACGGGACTCGCGTGTGGCACTGATGTCTCTTATTAGCAATCGCGCCCTGCTTCATACCACAGTCATGTTAAAAACATCAATGTTTTCACTCATCTATAAGCATTATTAGATCCATCAGCATGACGACAAGTTTCATAATTCCGCTTATGCGTCATCAACCTACGTCTTTGTTATTGTAAGAGTTTAGCAACCCCTAGCAGTGAAACAATTTACATATTGTAGCTTTAAATTACAGATGATGGCTTTCCTGTTAAAGACAAAAGTAGAATAAACAATTATTTAACTTAATCTAGTTAATGCACAGTATTTAAAAAATAATGCTATTATTGTGTAATACATCAGTAAATGTTGGAAATAACATTAGCCAAGCCTAATAAGTGATGAAAAAATGTTTAACGTTACCTTCTGTAAACTAAAGCAGTTACCTGTTTCACAATACAACATTCAGCTATAAAGTATATCTATAATGTTTTACTCACTGCATTTTTCAACTGACATGACAGCTAGACAAACAAATATTAACTCATACTTAAACAGTTAACGTAAAGAAATACAAGTAATCTAAGGAAAATAAAAAGTATTTTACTTACCAGAATCATGTGCTATATTGCTAGTTGCTTAGTATCCAGCCTTCTCGCCTCACTGCTGCAATCCAGGCGCGTTTTTCAGAAATCCAAATTTAATTTAAAATTTTTTTGATATTTTAATTAGCAGGATTAAATAAATGATCACAATCCCACTGTACATCAAGCACATCCCGCCATTGTTTTGAATGCGCTCGACAACTAACCGGAAACGTCCAAGGAACAAAGATATGGGATCAATATAGTATCAAAATGATTAAAAAAAAACAGTGCACATGTTTTACATATCTACAACATTTATCAAGTTCATGGATAATTGTGCTTGCACGTGTTACTCATTTTGATACTATATTCATCCCATACAAAGACGTCACTTCCTTAAAGGTCTGTTGTAGAAATTTTAATAGTCATTGATCCCTAACAGGTATCATAAGAGAGAGAACCTATTCAATGTATAAAAATATATATGTGTGTACGTGCTTGTGCGTGACGTTTCAGGAACATATGGGACAGGACCTCTGACCTTAGGGACGGTCAGTTTTGGCCAGTTTATTTCAGTACCAGTTTGTGTCTTTAAGTAGAAACTGAACAGCAGTAAGGACCTTATCTGGGTGGGTGAAAGGTACAGCGGGTGAGGAGGAACCTTGAAAAGAGTATAAAGGCTGTCTCATATCTTCCTGTGGTGGGTCACTCTCTTGCACAGCGTAACTTCTGTGTACTAGACTGAACCTATTCTTGCAAGAATAAATACTTTTCTTTTTTATTAATTTGACTCTGAATGTCTCTTACGCAGTGATGATGTTTAACAGGATTTTTGCCACAACAATTTGGTGTCAGAAGTGGGATTCCTTGGAAGTGCCTTCTGGACCTGAGAGCGGACGGTGATTGATCATCCTGGACTGAGCAGTTCCAGCTCTACCTCGTAAGCTTTAGAGAGAGGGGCCGACCGCTATCAGGGCTAGGAGAAACTCCACTGGAATTGAATGAAAGCGAACCCGTGGCAACCCAAAACATCTCTGGTAAGAGACGGCTAAAATATTTTCTTTTGGGCTAAAATATTTTCCTTTTGGTATAAGAGTGAGTAAACAATACTGGCTGAGACTGTTTTCTATGGTGCGAGATCAAGAGATTTAAGGCATAAACTGGGGCAAGAGGTCCTCGACCAAGAAATTGAGACCTACGAACAGGTCAAGAGATTGTCTAAACTGAGGCTGAGTCAAGAAGTTTTGACTGAGAATTGAGCTCTCGCAAAAGTGGGAAATTGAGACCTACGAACAGGTCAAGAGATTTTGCCACACCAAAAAAGTTAATTAAGGCTTACTGAAAAACAGATTTCAGGTGAACCACAATTAGCGACCCCTGTCCGATTTTAGGTTAAAAATCGGATCTGTCGGAGACGTCTGACAGATTACTAGATGATCGTCGAACAAAATCCACGGAGAACAGAAAACAGCCAGTATGGGGAAATCTCAAAACAAGCTTACCAAATTTGATACACCGGTTTTCTGTCAAATGCTGAAAGAATTACGGGGAGAAAATGCATGCAGGGTATTAAAAAGTTTAATCAAATATCATGATTTTCCCAGGGAGGGAAACCTGAGCACAACTAGACTGAGAGTTGTGCGAGAATCAGTGGAACAGGGCAGCGAGGCATACAGAGGTTGTTGTGGCTGCGTTCAACATGTGTGAAGAGAAAAAAAAAAAAGTCGAACTGCTAGGAGAAATAAAGTTTTTACTTTTTCATCCAGTAAATGGATGCATGACATTAGATGTCTGAGAAATTAAATTTATATGATAAGGATTGAAGTAGCAAGCAGCAATAAGGTTGTCTATGTGAAATAGAGGGAACTGTAAGTGAGAGACTTGTTGGAAGAGGGAAGTGAAAAACAAAAAGGTTGGTGTGTGAAATATGTGTGTGGGGATTGTAAGCAAACAATCTTGTACTGGTTAGATAATTAAGGAACTGGCATGTAGAGAAAAGAAAGAATTAGCATGTAGAACAGAGGATGCAGAAGGAACTGGCATGTAGGGAAAGATGGAAGAAATATAGTAGAAAACTATATGTGATGAAAATAAAATGTCTGACAGAATTTATGGAAGTCAAATTAAGTTGAAATGTAATGATAAGTGAGTTTCAGAATAAAACTAAGGCATTGAGTATGATTAACAGGGATATGAAGATAAGGAATGTTTCATTAAGCAAAATGGGGAACAATTCTATATTTTAATGGTAAAATAATGATTGAAATTAAGACAGCAACAGGGTTTGCTTATTCGGTTTCCAGATGTTAGATATGTACTTGTTCTGTAATTAGTGTTGTTGATGATAATACGAAATTAGTAAAATGTAAAGACAGCTATGTCCAAAGATTCTGGAAATCAATAATGTAAAATGTTGGATATTTGTTGATATCAAGTAATTGAAGCAAAAGATATTGTCTGTTTTCAGGGCTGCCAACTTTTGAGTTCAGCTTAGAGTGAGATTTTGGGGGCGGGGCTTGGGTTATGGGGGAGGGGCTTGTTGAGGGGCGTGGCTTGGTGTGGGAAAAAATACAAACACAAAATCCTTGCATTAGCAGAAGTGTATTAAGTATATATTGATTGTCAAAGTATTTGGTATCTGTACAGAATTTCTTGGGAGATTTACATTACATTTCATTTTACATTTAACATTTTAATTGACATTCTGTTCTTAGAAAACAATAATTAACATTAACTACTAGGCATGTCCAGATATTTGTCATCTGGAAATGCTTTTGTACTGTTTTTTATGATAAAGTTATGTAAAAGAACTGCTCAGTGCTGCAAAACAAACAACTCTGCTAATGCTAACTTAATTCTATATAAACTATATAACAGCATAGGCCTATTAGTTACTAGCCTAAACTGGATGGAGACAAGGGGCGCCCTGTAACTCACTGACCTGCCTGCGTTCACAATTCACACGGTGTAGATGGGAGGGAGAACGGCTGACTACACAGTTTATGGGAATAAATTGTGTATTTCCCTCACAATTGTCACAAACAACTCACACTGTCTGTCTGGTCTCCAGAGCCGGTCCGAGCCTTTTGGGAGCCCCCTCCCACTACGCGAAGTCCCCTGTGCTTGACGATTATTGACACAAATGTCACACAATAATGATACATTATAAATGAATACAGTGAGGTAATGTATTAATACAAAATAAATACTTAATAAAAAATAGATGCCAACTTAAATAAAAAAGTTTTAACTTTTACTTTACACTTTTAGGCTACTTACTCTTTGAAACTTCTTAAAACAAACTGTCTCAAAACATATAAAATAAATTATTTTCTAAAATAATGACAAAACTGAGAAATCAGAAACATAATGAGAGCAAGGGTTCAACAATGACAATTATTGTTGAAAACTGTAAAAATATTATTATTTCTCAACTGTCTCAATACAGTGTAACTGTCCTCAAAATCTTTTTTATTATTATTATTGTAACAGACTTTGTTGGATTGTACATGACAGAATCCAACAATGTCTGTTACTATAATACCGGTAATGATGTACTGCGAGCATACGAGCGCGTTGTATGCGTGTATGCAATGTATTTTTCCCCTCGGGGTTTGCCGTAGTTAGGAATGGGTTGTGCGCACTTGGTACTGGAGTGTCGCGGGTTTTGGAGTTAGTGATCTGATAGTCTCAGCCTCAGACGTCACGCCCACGGAACGTTGGCTAAACGTCTGATGCATATGGCACACTTTTCTGGAAACACTTCAGGAGTTTCGAAGTCGCAACCTGATTGGTTGAATTCTACAGGATGTCCGCGAGACGTGTGTGTCGCGTTCTTTAACAGTCCGCCTGGAAACAAATGCCGTGACGCCAAAACCCCTCGTGGAAGATGAAAGCCGTTGTGTTTACAACTGTGACAAATGAGCGCTTACCAGGATCAACTAAACGCTGTTTTTTCAAATGTATGTGAAGTTCGCGGCTCCATTGTTGCAGTAAACTTGCACAACGTTCTTGAATGAATAATTTATTAAGACGCATGCCGGTCTGTTATTGTAGTGACATCGACATTATATTGGCACGTCCCTAAACATGAAGCGGAACAAAACGACCTGTGATTGGTTGCGTTACATGTCAGTCAAACGTCCTCTCGACCAAGAAAAGCTGCGATAGAGTCCAGACCTTCTGCCGTCAGTCTGAAGGTCTGGCTACGCGAGACTAGTGATCTGATGTGTGGTATAATAAAGTGGAGAAGAGTTCAAACTGCTATGTTTATTTATTTATTCACACTGCTACCCTTACACCTAGAAGGTTAAGTTCCCTGTTTTGCGTCTGTTTTCTCCAACTTAAACCGACACCGTGACTATGCGCAGTTGCGCACGAATTGTCTATGCATGCGCGAGGTGTCTAGATTATGCGCTGGGAAGGGATTTGTAGGCTGCTGTATCACGTGCCATTTGAACTGATGCGCTACAGCGATCTGTCACATTTCAAAGAGCCAAAACGTTATTTATTGTGTGAGTCTCGTAAAAATATTGACAGAATCTGACAGCTGTGGATTTGTTCCATATCAAAAGTAACCTTCTCTGTCTTGTCTGTCGGTCTCAGTGTCCTCTTTGTCCGCGATTTTTCTCTGCGTGAGAAAATGGATGTGTGGCGTGAGAGCGTGTGAAAAGGGTCAATTGCGTGAGTCTCACGCTCAATGCGTGAGAGTTGGCAGCCCTGTGTTTTATAACGGAAATTCTGGGGGTCGGGGATAATTTCCCTGGACAAGCAACTAAAGTTAAACAGAAAACATTGTGAAAACAACTTAGAATATTTTGAGCATTTCTGTGCAGCTTATGAAAATTAATGTTCTGCCAATAATAATGATAAAGATTATGATAATTATGAAGATTATGCTATTGGGATTGAATCCACCACTGGTGGACTGTCAAAGGAATACAGAGAACTGCTTATTAGCTCTGTTTGCATTCCTGAATGGGACACACTGCTTCAAGGGTGTGATGCTGTAGTTGAGGCTGAAACAAATTCACCAGATGACAGAGAGTGGTTTAATTGTGGTCAGCAGGACCATTTAACACATAACTGTAAATGTCCACCGAGAAGGTGTTTGGAAATGTGATAGTGACACATTTCTGGTAAAAAAATGTGGGTTTGAAAGTAGATCAGTGTTTATATGACGATATAAAAGTTTTAGTCTGAGAAAGAATAAGAGATAAAAACAAGGTCAAAAGATTGAAGTCTTAAAGTCTTTTTGAAGAAAAGATCTATAATAGTAATTTTTATAAGTGAACTGATTAAGACAGTTTGATGTAAACCTGAATGACTTTAAAGAAGTCTTTAAAATAATAATGCAGACCTTAAATGAT
This sequence comes from Gila orcuttii, assembly GCA_026230005.1. Lineage (NCBI taxonomy): Eukaryota > Metazoa > Chordata > Actinopteri > Cypriniformes > Leuciscidae > Gila > Gila orcuttii. Next base: position 34,977,744 of record JAPDVR010000019.1, on the reverse strand, counting down.
AGAAGTGACATTTTTGACTAGTTTAGGACCAGTAACTTTGTCTCATTTTAGTCTCCACCATTCAGGGCCGATGGCTCCGGCTACAGATGTAAATGTACACCGAATAGACGGTCATGATGACTAAATTCACTGAGTATAATCTAAGCAGTGCTTGGTTGCTGCTTTAAGATGTTAAATGTATTTTATTGATGAAATACTGCTGTTATTAACCTGTTTCCCTGTGTTAACACTATTAGGCAGTCCAAATGGCTCTGGTGACTCTTGAATGTGCCTTTCCTAAGCTCCAGAAAACAACTGATTATGTTGGAGAAAACTGATTTGGTAATGGGAAGAGCGGTTACCAGTGTGCACGAAGGTAATTTCTCGTTGACGGGTAAGATCTTCTTTGGCCTAACAGAGGACAACCTAAGCCAGGGGGTCACCGCAGACACTGGCCATCTCCTGATGGGGGGTGTTTTATGTGAGATGGGTATGAGAGTTGAGCGGATGGCTGTGAAGTCCGCAGCATCCTTATATCATTAAGGGGGATGAAGCTGTGAGAAGTTACGGCAGTCTGACCCAGAAATGTGAGTTCCTCTATACCACTCACCAGAAACCGCATACATTGTATGGCTTGTTTTTCATTGTGACAAGTGTCTGCAACTGTACCAGGGGACAACACCCTGATGAGAGGAAAATTAAAGATAAAGGGCTAATGGGAGTGGGCTTTCAAGAGCCAGCTGCAGACCATGAGGTGATTGCCATTATTTGTTGTGGAGACAGTAGCAAACCCTTTTTATGAGGTTGCCTTATAGGCAAGAAAATGTATAGAAATTTCTATAACATAGTTTTAACTTCTGAAGGTCGTTAGGCATGGTGGTGGCTAAAGATGAAGACAGCTCTTGTAGATTTGAGAAAAGTCTGGATAACAAAGGTGAAGGGTAAAAGGATAATGTAATGAATTTAATATTATATTTTGTCTAAATTACAGTCTTATGAGGCTGTTGAAAATAGTATTTGTTTATAGTGAGAGAGATTGTTTGAGTGGAGGAAGGGATGGTAACTGTGTCTGTCTTTCTGTTATCGGCCTGCTCAAGCAAGCTTGAACAAAATAATGATAATGAACCAAAACAACCCAGCTGACTTTTCTAAAATCAAATGAATAATGAACAGACATGCTTTGAAACTGGTTAAGAGAGAATGTAAAATGAGGTAAAAGCTACAGGAAAATGTGAAGTTTAAAATCTTACATAAAATGAAATCTTTTTAGAGATGATATAATGAACAACGAACATTGATAATGAGCAGTAACGTGTGTCTAATATGAGTGCGTGTGATGGTGACTGTACTTTTTGTATTGTTTGTGTTAATATGGGGTACTAATACTCCGCCTGAATAGTGTGTATATTGTGTCATTAACTGCTGGAATGAGTGTTTTATCATTAAAGATGGGTTAAGTGAAACGACAAAACTTTAAAGAAGCTGATAGTTTTGAGTCAATCTAATGAAAAGATGATGCAGAAAATGGGACGAGCTTTAAATGGATTAGTATCCAGCTCTGTCAGCTACTGGTAATTATGAATCAATCTATGGATTAAAAGCATTTATGTAAATTGGATTTATGAAGTTGTAGATCGTCGTCCATCATGGGTTGAGATAAACTAAAATGTTATAGATTTGAAAGCAACAACAAAGGTGACATATTGGCTAAGTCAATATCAAATTATCTAGAGAGTCCTTCAAATTTATGATTATTGTGAACAAAGGGGGAAAAATGTTGTTTGACTGACATTGACCAAGTCTGTACAGCACGACCTGACCTGACAGAAACAATTGTGATTTTGAAAATGTTAGTAGATGACTGGCTTAAGAGACCAAACAACAGGCCTGAAAAGCAGGATACACTGTGAGGCTCAGGGCCTTTGCCCTTCAAATACTTCGATAAGCAGATGAGATTGTGGCTTTAAGCGAAGAATGTAATATTTTGTTTCAGACACAGCGAAAGATGTCTGAAGGAAATTTGGCTAAAGGGCAACATTTGGGTTAGTGGTGATGGAAAACTTTATCCAAACACCATTATGTTAGATTGATGCAAGAGTTGAATCATTGCATCAAAAGGGGGATGGTAACAATTGCCAAATATGGCCAAAATATGGTTTACTAGGGGACAATATATGTTGGGAGGACGCTGGGTTTAATTGGGTAAAAAGCCTGGCAAGAAGCCATTCTTCTCCCTAACAAAATTGCTGTCTGTAAGTGTATTTGCAGGACTGTTTCAACAGGAAACGCCAGGACAGATGCGGCAGCGAAGGCCGCGGCAGCACAGTAGACAAAAGAAACTATGTGTACCTTACTATCTGAAAATAACCTCAATATTTGTTTTTCTTTACAGAGCATGCAGACTTTTGATACAGGGCAGAATGTGCCCAATAAAATAATGGCTATGGATGAATTTGACTAACTATCCTGGTGTGGGTTATTATTGTGGCAGAAAGAAACAGGGCCACACCTGCGCAGCGCATAACTTAAAATTTTCCTTTTGCAGGATGTCAGGATGGATTGCAGCAAACAGAACTGATTCTGTTCCAAGTGTATAAATATTGTGTTGTTGACATGAGCAAAGTGAGTTGAATGTTTTTCAGAGGAAAGGGACTCTGAGTGCTATTAAGTGAGCAAGAAATTATTTAGTGATAAGATGATTTGTAAAATGAGAAGAAACAGAGTTGAATTGGACAGTTGTTGAGAATGAACTTGAAATTCTTTATGCATATCATCAGCAAGGTAAACGAATGGTGAAAATTCCACAGGTCACACCAAAAGGGACGACCGGCTAGACAAGCGGTCATTAACAAAACCTCAAGGTCTCTATTCACAGGTCAAAGCAGGAAATGGTTCACTCCAGTGGGGGTGCATCGTGATATAAGAAGAAAATCTGGTAATGATCAGAAAATGGTTGGAGAGTGGGACGCCTTGGTCCAAGCCTCAACCATCATATTGAGCACAAAGTGAGGGGTCAAAGGCTCGTGCTAGTAACAGCCTCCCTTGCCAACGAGGGAAAGACCATTGCAACGACTCGCAAAGAGTCACCCTGGTGAAGACGGGATGTCCATGGGGCAAACGAGATGACCAACACACCTGGAGGAAGATGTTTTATTTGATTGAATCAAAATAGGGCTTAGATCCAATGGTTTGATTGGTTAAGGATTCATTAGAAAATATTTCAGGTAAATTATAGGGATTATTATTGAAGAAACTTGATGATTAGGCTTTCCATTAAGGGTAAGAAAGGCGGATCATAGAAAAAATCTGTATGGTAATAAGCTAAAAGATGGTCCGTAATGGAAATATTAGAGTTAATTCTGAACAACTACATTGTTTAAAAGAATGGATAAAAAAAATACAAAACGTTTTCTGGTTAGATTTTATTAAATACGGTGTTAAAAGTTAAGAAAATATGGTTAGGAAAATGGAGGTGATATGGAAAAGGGCTTGGATTGATGGTGAATGGATAAGATTGGTTAATCTTTGGGGGGTACTGATTGCGAACTGTACTACCAATTTCAGCGATATGATTATCAATATTGTTATGTTTACCATTCATTATAATGTGTGTTTCCAGCTCAGTACACAGACTGGTTAAAGCTGGGATGTCTGTTCAATAGGATGAACAAAATATGTTGATACAAGTAGTGGGAGCTACTGTAACGTGTTAAATTGTATGGTTTTCTTTTCTTTTTCTTTCTTTCTATGAATGTTTTTGATATGAAGAGAAGGTTAGAAGCTGTGGTTATCCGCTATGTGATGACGTACAAGGAGAGGGGTCGAAATGAGGGATTTTATTGTACCTTTATTTCTTTGTATTTCTTAGCCTGTTGAAATGCCATGTGGGTTTCAATATGTGTGATGATAACCAGGGTGTTAAATTGATGTGTTTCCTACTTAAACTATACACTATTTCTTGTTTATACTGAGGTGACTGAGGGTTCGATTTAGGTCGAGAGTGCAATAACAGTGCTTATTCATTCAGCCCGGCTTCAGATAAAATCTTTGCTTGCTTGCTAATACTTAAGGGACTATCCCCACAAAAACAGCCTAAGCTTTTTACTTTTCCAAATGTTATTTCACAATGTTTTCAATGACCTCTTAAATTTTTTTATTTTTTAAGAGAGTGATCAGCTATGCGAAAACCAGAGATGAAGAGTATAAGTGTGATGAAATGACTTAAAATTTGTTCTATTATTTTTATTATTATGATTGGGTAATCTGAATGATAAAAAGGGGGGAATTGTTGTAGAAATTTTAATAGTCATTGATCCCTAACAGGTATCATAAGAGAGAGAACCTATTCAATGTATAAAAATATATATGTGTGTACGTGCTTGTGCGTGACGTTTCAGGAACATATGGGACAGGACCTCTGACCTTAGGGACGGTCAGTTTTGGCCAGTTTATTTCAGTACCAGTTTGTGTCTTTAAGTAGAAACTGAACAGCAGTAAGGACCTTATCTGGGTGGGTGAAAGGTACAGCGGGTGAGGAGGAACCTTGAAAAGAGTATAAAGGCTGTCTCATATCTTCCTGTGGTGGGTCACTCTCTTGCACAGCGTAACTTCTGTGTACTAGACTGAACCTATTCTTGCAAGAATAAATACTTTTCTTTTTTATTAATTTGACTCTGAGTGTCAGAGTCGTTGACTAAACCTCATAATAACGCCATTGGATCCTCAAACTGTCGGTCAAACCTCTGAAGCCTCTAGTCAGTTAACTTAGTATGATTGCGTAGAGCTATGTCACACGTAGGCTCACTATTGGCCGACGCTGGTCATGTGTGTGATGCGTGTGACGTACAACAACAGAAGCTTACGCTTTTACACTAGTGAACTGACTCGAGGCCCACAGAGAGGGAAATTAATAGTTCAAATAAAGTCGTTATTTTAGTTTTTTTGCGCACAAAAAGTATTCTCATCGTTTGATAAACTTAAAATTGAGCCACTGTAGTCACTTGGACTATTTTAACGATGTCTTTAATAACTTTTCGGGGCTGGCAAGTTTCAATCCCTGAAGAAGCCTATGGAGGAGTGATCCAGCTCTCAGATTTAATCAAAAATATCTTAATTTGTGTTCCGAAGATGAACGAAGGTCTTACGGGGTTGAACAACATGAGGGTGAGTAAATACTGACAGAATTTTCATTTTTGGGTAAACTATCCCTTTAAGTTGAAAAAGGATTTTTCCTCTGACCCCCTTGAATAAAAAATTCAAGTCATAAGCCTGAATGCCGTTGAACACTTACTGAGGCCTCCATTCACTTGGGTTTAGTAGAGAATATAAAATCTGTCTGGTAAAAAATACAAGATAATAGGCCTCGACCCTGATACATCCTTCAGGGTCATGCTGATATGCTGATGCTCCCCTTGTTAGGGTCATTAATTAGAGTACTTTGCTACCCATAGCTCGTATGTTATCACCCTTTACCACCCAGGCTCAGGTAGAGACAGATTAGTTACTCCCTCCCATTTGGGATGGTTGAGTATGCTCAGTTTGAACCAAAACACAGTAGGCCTCCTCGATAGTCCGGTAGCGTAAGATTGTACTCCCCTTGCTTTAAAGGGTCGATAGCCCTTCTGCTGAGTACACTGCCAATGTTAAATAAGTATGACCAGGCCCACAGAAATGTCTGTGAGAGCATTGTAAAAGCATTAAGTATCACGTTGCAGGCCCCATGGAGCCTCCCTGATTCTAGCCCAGAGCCTGGTCAGTACTTATCAGGTTGAGCATAGTGTTCCAGAATCTATCTGAGGATTTCTCTGTTTGAATACTTAACTCCCTGAATGTCGTTCCCCATAGTGTCATCGACGCAGTGCTAGGTTCCCTTTCGAAAGGGAACATCTCAGGTTGCGACTGTAACCTATGTTTCCTGAGAACAGGGAACGGGACACTGGGTCGCTAGCCATGCCTCAGAGATGCCGGCTGAACAGACCATTCAGACGATAAGAGGATACATGTTCTCAAGGCGCCCCTTTTATATTTCCGGGTCGCACTAGTGGTGTCATAGGCTGTCGCCGGTCAATAACGATTGCCGTGATTGGATAACAAAGTATGTGAGCAGAGTGGAGCGGCAACAATTTTCCCTCCGCGCTCCAAGCATTTAATAATCACTCCGCTCCAGGTTCACCATTTACCGCTCCCGCTCCACTCCTCGCTCACTGATAGTAGAAACACCGCTCCGTCTTCGCTCCCCAAGGAAATTGCAGCTGAAGTATTTGTAAGTATGCTTTGAAATCTCGCAAAAGTTCTGCTCATAATATATAGGCATTTTAAATAATAATAATAAAAAAAAATACAGAATAGTTTCAGTGGGGTTTATTGGATAGAGTGCAAAGTTTTCCTATGACATGCTAAGCTTATTACATGGTTATCAGCATTAAAAGTTAAATACCACTGCTGATTTGTTTGGAGAGAAGAAAATAACTAGCCTACGTTTTCATCAGTTATTTTATCGACGGGTCGCTACATTTCTTACAGATTTCTGCTCATTCGAAATCAAATACAGACAGCACTGTAAGATTACATTTGTTGAATGCAATGCATTAGTGAGAGAGCAGTTGCGTGTGTTACCAGTTTAAAATGTGCTTCCACCCGATACAGCCCGATCTCATGAAAGTGTATAGCCTATAGTCTATAGCACGAATTTTATATCTAGTAACAATTATATGCCAAAAATAGTTTTTGTGTGCGTATGATACGCAGTTCTCTTACGAGAGTATCTCTCGTACTGCGTAATATCTTACGCTATGGGGAAAACCTCTTTTCCACGAGATATTGAAGCCAAAAATTATCCTTAATTTTGAATTAATGCAAAACGCTGTGCAGCAGCATGCAGACATAGGCAAGACGGCTTGCGTGCCTATTGGCTGCCCTGCGGCAACAGCAGCAGCCTATCGAGAGTGGCCCTGCGTGACACATACCCAATGGGGGCACTTCGCGCCCATTTCGTCACGTCCCGCCAGAAAGGGCGTGGTCCCGCCCTATAAATATGGCTCGATTAGGCTGGTACACTGATTTTCATCTCTTCAGCGAAGCATCACGCATCGCTGGATCCGGAGTGAGAAGCCGCGCCGTCTGAGATAAGCACACAGCGGGACGAGCCTTTGAGTCTGAAGTCGCTGGCATCGCCGCCTTTAGCCGCCGTACCTGCTACGCTTTCCGGCGTCATATCCTTTTATTGCAAGTGTGTGTGTGTGTTCGCCGCTGCGACACACATTTTTTCACTGTCTCTCTCTCTCCTAAAAGAGCTGCGTCTTTTTCAAGATGCATAGATCCTGCGGCTCGTGCCGAGCCACACTCAGTGAAGAGGATCGCCATTCTGCGTTTCCTGCCTGGGTGAGGATCACGCGGCTCTCGCTCTCGTCGACGGCGGATGCCCTCACTGTGAGCTATTGCCTATGGTGACTCTGAGGACTCGCCTGGCATCATTCTCAGAGCCTGCACTTCAACCCGCTGTAGCGCCGCGCCGTAAAAAGCGCCGTGCCCAGCGCGGCCCCGAGCCTTCTCCTGCCCGCCAAAGCTCGCCGGTTCGCCCGCCAGCTTCGCCGGCATCGCTCGAGTCCCTCACCGACGGACAGCGGCCGCCGTCTGCCGCCGCTTCCGCCATTGAGGTCGACGAAACAGCCCCGAGCCTTCTCCAGCCCGTGATAGCTCGCCGGTTCGCCCGCCAGCTTCACCAGCTTCACTCGAGTCGCTCGCTGACGGACAACGGCCGCCGCGCGCCGCCGCTTCCGCCATTATGACGACGAGATAGCTGCATCTGTAGAGAAGGCCAGCTTCAAAACCGCGGCTAGCTTTCTTTACGTTATAAGAAAGCTACCCCACCCCCGCCCCCCGTGGGCATGCGTCACCGGCGAAATGAGGAAAGAGTGTGTTTTTAGTCCCGCCGAGGTCGGACCAATCTCCATTTCTCAAACATTTCTCAGCTCCTCTTAGTTTGAGCGGCTGAAAATGTCAATATTGCAGCAATGAGCCTGTTGTATAACACGCACGCCTGCAAACAAACGCCAACACACACAAACTGTGATGACGCTCTCTTATCTGCTCGAGCTGTTTTAAGCTTTTGTCATTTCCCCCTGTGGCTCAGTGGCGAAACCCAAAGCCCTTCGCACGGGAGACCCGTGTTCGATCCCAGGTCTTGCAGCAGATAAAAATTTAGTCTCGCTGCGGCCAGACTTGCACCGAAACTTTTCGCTCGTTCAGTTCCAAGAAAATGTGACTGTTCCAGTGTATTTTGCAGTAAACAAGCCGGTACCATGGCCCGCTTGCCTGCACAAAAATGCCGTTTCCACGGCGACCCAGAAAAATCATATAAGCAGTGTATTTTCTGGTATTCCGGCCAAAGCCGATGGTGTTATGAGTGTAATAAAAATGCCCACAGCCCAGTGTTCATTTCTACACACAAACACAGCCCGCCACAGTGCAGGGCACGCACAAATGAGATTGACTCATGTCATTGTGCATTAAATGTAGTGAATGTGCCCACAACCCAGTGCCCACAAACACTACACACTGCATGTGCCACGTTTTCTGTAAAACGAAACCAACACACATACAGTCAGCTAAAACCCACGGTGTTTAAGTCTCGCCGCGGCCAGACTCCACCGAAACTTCTCGCTCGTTCAGTTCCAAACGATGTGACTGTTCCAGTGTATTTCGCAGTAAACAAGCCGGCACCACAGCCCGCTTGCCTGCACACAAATGCCATTTTTACGGCGACCCAGATAAATCCCAAAAGAGTGTATTTTCTGGTATTCCGGCCACGGCCGATGGTGTTATGAGTGTTGTAAGAATGCCCACGTCTCAGTGCCCATTCCCACACGCAGACATAGCCCACCACAATACAGGGCTAGCACGAATAAAATCGACTCATGTCGATTGTGCAATGAATGTAGTGTACGTGCCCACGACACAGTGCCCACAAACACTACACGAAGCATGTCCCACGGTTTCTGTAAAAACGAAACCAACACATTTTCAGTCGGCGCGAGCCGACAGTGTTCTCAGTGCAGTGAGTGTGCCCGCTATCCCGCGCCCACATTCCCTCACAGACATGCCGAAGCCCACGGGGCTCGTCCCGCTCGCCTTCTCTCCACAATCTGTCAGAGAGAAGCTGAGCGCGGTCGGGCTGCCCGCTGTGATCAGCGCACCCCCCGCCTCGCGCATTGCAAACACAGTGTTTATTTCTCAGCACACCGGAGCTCTCCGGCCGCCGCTATGCCGCCGCTAAGCCCAGATTTCATTCTACCTCTAGCTATTCACGCACATGCGTGGGCAAAGCTTCCCGGGGTATCAGAATGGGTGCTGAACACTATAAAAAGAGGCTATTCGCTGCAGTTCGCTCGACGCCCCCGCTGTTGTGCGGCGCGAGTCGAAACGACGGTAAAAAACGAAGTATCTCATCTACTTCGAGCCGAGATAGCGAAACTACTGAGCAAAGGGGCGATAGAACCTTTATCTCAGGCTCAGAGCGAAGGGGGTTTATACAGCAGGTATTTTCTGGTACCCAAAAAGGACGGGGGTCTCAGACCCATTCTAGATCTGCGACAGCTGAACAGAGCGCTCGCGAAGCGCCAGTTCAGAATGATTACAACCAGGAAAATCCTCGCGCAAGTTCGCCGGGAAGACTGGTTTATGTCAATAGATCTGAAAGACGCCTATTTTCAAATACAAATAGCGTCACGTCACAGGCAATTCTTGAGATTCGCCTTCGAGGGCCAGGCATACCAATACAAAGTCCTGCCGTTCGGCCTGTCCCTGGCACCCCGTACATTTACGAAGTGCATGGACGCGGCTCTCGCACCCCTGAGACTCCAGGGCATGCGAATTTTGAACTACTTGGACGATTGGCTGATTCTAGCTCGATCACGATCAGAGCTCATAGAACACAGGGCCACATTACTCGAGCATCTCGAGAATCTGGGTCTCACAGTCAATTGGGCGAAGAGCTCGCTGTTTCCCAGCCAGAAAATTTCTTTTCTGGGAACAGTGCTGGACTCGCTATCCATGACAGCGCGTCTGACGCCAGAGCGCGAACGGGACATTCAGAGCGCCGCGAAATCCTTCCGCCGCGGCTGGGTTGTCCAGCTCAAAAGGTTTCAGAAAATGCTGGGCCTCATGGCCTCAGCAGCTTCATTGCTCCAGCTGGGTCTGCTTCGCATGCGCCCACTGCAGCTGTGGCTGAAAGCGCGAGTTCCTCCCAGGGCATGGACCGCTGGTCGGTTTCGCCTCCGGGTCGATCTGAAATGCGTTTCAGCTCTGGAACCTTGGAAGATAACCGACTGGTATCAGTCAGGTGTGAGTCTGGGGACTCCCTCGAGTGTGAAGGTGGTGTCCACGGACGCCTCCACCTCGGGATGGGGAGCGCTGCTCGAGGGCAGACCGTTCTTTGGCCAGTGGTCAGAACAGGAAAAGCTCCTACACATAAACTGTCTGGAAATGATGGCAGTCGACAGCGCGCTACGGCGCTTCTGTCCCCAGATAATGGGTCACCACGTCTTGGTCCGGTCGGACAACATGTCAGTGGTGGCATACATAAATCGCCAGGGCGGCACCAAGTCCCGAAACCTTTACAGGCTAACGGAACGCCTCCTGGTCTGGGCTCAGCACAACCTGCTTTCACTGAGAGCGGCGCACGTGCCTGGTCACCTGAATCTGGGACCAGACAGACTGTCCAGAAACAATGTCCCAGCAGGGGAATGGTCGCTGCACCCGCAGACGATCCAACTGCTGTGGGAGACATTCGGCAGAGCGCAAGTGGACCTGTTCGCGTCCCACGAGAACGCTCACTGTCCGAAATATTTCTCCAAGAGCAAGGACGCGCTGGCCCACGTCTGGCCCCGCCGTCCCCTCTATGCTTTTCCCCCCGTCTCGCTCCTGCCTCAAGTGCTGGAACGAATCAGGGAAAATGGATGCCCAGTGCTGCTTGTGGCTCCGCTCTGGACAAACCAGACTTGGTTCCCAGTCCTGATGCGGCTGACCAGCACTGCCCCGTGGCCAGTACCGTTGAGGAAAGACCTCCTCTCTCAGGCCGAGGGCTCGATTTGGCATCCTCGCCCGGAACTATGGTCCCTACATGCATGGGCCATCAACGGGTACCCGCTAGCCTCCCGGAGGGAGTGCTAAACACGATCACGCAGGCAAGGGCCCCGTCTACTAGACGGCTCTATTCCTCGAAATGGTCTGTGTTCTCTGCTTGGTGTCAAGCTCAGCGCTTTTCACCTGTAGACTGCGGGGTCACGGAAGTACTCTCCTTCCTTCAAGAGCTGCTGGATAAGGGCAGGTCCCCATCCACGCTCAAAGTGTACGTGGCGGCCATAGCAGCGTTTATAAAACCTGTGTCTGGCCAGTCACTGGGGAAGAACGACCTAGTCGTGCGATTCCTCAAGGGAGCTCGGAGGCTAAACCCTCCCACACCTCCTTCAGTCCCGGTGTGGGACCTTTCTACGGTTTTGGAAGCCATGAAAGGTGCCCCGTTCGAGCCACTCCATTTGTCAGACATGAAGCATCTGTCTTTCAAAACGGTGTTCCTTTTGGCTCTCGCTTCAGTGAAGCGCATAGGGGACTTACAAGCGCTTTCGGTAAGCGCGTCATGTATGGAGTTTGGGCCTAATGACTCTAAGGTCATACTCAAACCGAGGCACGGGTACGTGCCCAAATCCCTCAACACACCGTTCAGGGCCCAGGTCATTTCCCTGTGCGCTCTCTCGGTTCATGATGAGGAGAAAGATGCTAGTCTCCTTTGCCCTGTCAGGGCACTGAGAGCTTATGTGTCCCGCTCGTCTGTCTTCAGACAGACCGAGCAGCTCTTTGTTTTGTTTGGCGGACGCTCCAAGGGCCTGGCCGCATCAAAACAGAGCCTATCCAGATGGGTAGTCGACGCCATAGCACTGGCTTACACTTCTAAGGGCCTGCAGTGTCCTTTGGGTGTCAGAGCGCACTCCACAAGAGGCGTGGCCTCGTCGTGGGCGTGGTATAGTGGGGTTACCTTGCAAGATATCTGTACGGCCGCGGGCTGGGCCTCGCCGTCTACATTTATAAGGTTTTATAACCTAGAGGTTCCCGCCTTACAAGCCAAGCTTCTGTCGGTTTAGAATTCAGTGCTATCTGCCCCGCAGTGCGGCCCAGATGCTGAGTTTGTCTGTGCATCGCTCACTGAGCGATAGAAACAGCTCCATGGGTGTTGAATAACCCGTACTATTACCCAGTTCAGGCTGAACACGTTCACCCTGTCTGTTATGTTAACATAACTAGCTCCTGTAGGATGCTATTTTATGGGGAATGATGCTTGCAGCCTCTCTTCTCCGACTCTCTGTGAGTCTATGGTGATTATGCACTATATGAGCCCCGGGCTACTGCCCTTGGGACTTTGGTGTCGGATCCCAGTACGCACGGCGTTTTGCATTGTGTTCCCCATAGCGTAAGATATTACGCAGTACGAGAGATACTCTCGTAAGAGAACGTACTCGGTTACTAACGTAACCTCGGTTCTCTCTAGAGAGGGAACGAGTACTGCGTATCTTGCCGTGCATACACAGCTCTGGTTCGCTTCGGCGATGAAAACCAGTGTACCAGCCTAATCGAGCCATATTTATAGGGCGGGACCACGCCCTTTCTGGCGGGACGTGACGAAATGGGCGCAAAGTGCCCCCATTGGGTATGTGTCACGCAGGGCCACTCTCGATAGGCTGCTGCTGTTGCCGCAGGGCAGCCAATAGGCACGCAAGCCGTCTTGCCTATGTCTGCATGCTGCTGCACAGCGTTTTGCATTAATTCAAAATTAAGGATAATTTTTGGCTTCAATATCTCGTGGAAAAGAGGTTTTCCCCATAGCGTAAGATATTACGCAGTACTCGTTCCCTCTCTAGAGAGAACCGAGGTTACGTTAGTAACCGAGTACGTTTTCGCGTGTATAAGATATGCAAAAACAATTTTTGCTGTATACATTTTTGCTATAGATACGCACTTTCAAGAGATCGATTGAAAACCACGACGCTCCTACTTTTAAAAAACTGAACACTCCATACTCTGTTGGATAAGCTTTCAGACATCGGTTCACGTGGAGGGCTTTCCCCATAGCGTCATTGACACAATGTCTCGTTCCGTTCTCAGGGAACATAGGTTACAGTCGTAACCTGAGACGTTATAGTTATCATCCTTAGTGTGAACTTAGATTAATCAAAGTTAACTGAACTTAGTTACCTGAACCTAGATTAATCAAAGCTTAACAAAGTGACCTAAACATTTTACTAGTAATCACAAGTTTTATGTGTAATGTGACATGTAACGTTACAATAAATCGTAGGTATAATTTAATTCTTTTCGATTTCAGTTAATACAGGTGGAGCTGGGAAAGTTGTAGGGTTTCTGAAAGCTGCAACTACAAAAAAAGTATTTGAAGGTTGAGTTTCATGGCATAACTTTTTACTTGTTTTTGGGGAACTATTCCTATAAGCTTCAAGATTTACCTAAATTATTCTAATAATACAAGAATAGCATCTTTAACCTAAATAACCAACGGGGGTGTCAGGCAACAAATTATATTATTATTGCCCACAGACTCTAGTCTCATTTATTGTAAGGTTATGTTTTAGACAGGCTGTGTAAGTTTGCAACCATGTAGATAAGAGTTTTTAAACCATTTTATTTCAGGAAGCACAAAATAGGCTTTAGCCTTTTCGATTCAAAGGTTTCTCATAAAGCATTTCTTCTTTTGCATTCATTGAAAGCATTTATTCAAAGGGGTCATATATACAGATTGGTCATTTATAAAGCAGTATATACATAAAGATGACTTGTCTTGACTTTTAAAACAAAGCAAAAGTGGCTGTGATGACTTAATGACTTCTTTCCAGTCTTCAGTCCCTCATGTTCTTGCTCAGACGTGGACAGGCTCTGATCTCTATTGTGGCGGCTTGAGTTCCTGTCAGGATGGGATTGGACTTCAAGCTTCAGGTCAAGTCTTGAGCTCGAGCCCTCCACCAAGGACAGCAAGTATGTTATTTCCTGTCCAATACAAAGATTATATAAGCAAGTCAATTCATGAATTTTTTTTTTTTTTTTTTTTAAAAGCTGATTTACACAGAATTGAATTCTTGCAATTGCATCACTGATTCTGTTATTTTCCTGTTTATTACCATGAAGCCGCTTTGAAACAACACAAAGCACAATATAAATGAAGGTGACTTGACTATAAAGAGAACATTACAATGAACAAAAATTTGAAAACCTCACTACAAATAATCCAGAATTGAAGACAAATGCTAATAATCCTACTCTTGTCTGTTACACTTCTCCACACCTGAAATCACTGATCGAGTGAATCTCCTGAAGTTCTCCATTCTACAGTAGATCATTTCTAATCCATTTATGTTGTAAGATCTGCTCTACGGTCGGGCGTTTAGTTGGATCCAGGGTTAGGCACTGGCTAATCAGATCACTGCATTCTGTACACATTTTATTAAGGAGAGAGCTGGTTAGTCATGACCATGTGACACTAATGTTGGCATCTATGAAAACAGCATCTGAAACATGATTAATATAAGGTAAAGTGTTCTTTATCTTTACTTTAAAGGTGAAGTATCTATTTTCTGTTGCACTAGTGGCACATTGCGAAATTACAAAATAAAGCATATTTTAAAAAACCTAGCAAACGTCCCTTTCATGCATCACGTCTTCCCCAGCTCAAACATCACAAACGCAGCTCTAAATGGTTCGTGTGAAGGCATGTTTCAGGTCCGACATATTAGGAATACTTTTAGCTGTGTTCCATTTGTCTTCATGAACTTGTCTTTCTGAACAGATGCATGATGATGCTGTATGGTATTAAAGGGGCATTCGGCAACTCTAGCTATTTCTTCGCTGATTTTCACTTTTGTTGTTGCATGTTTTCTCAACAAGCTCCCCCTACAGCTGTGAGGCGTATATTTCACAACAATGTCATAAAAAAACTCACTTGCGGCACCCTCCTCCCCCTTTCTACCGCTGCTCATGTGCATTTGTTATTATCGGAGCCGGCCAACTTTATCGTGTGGAGCTAATGTCTACCGAGGTGGGTAATACATCATACACATTGAGGGCGGCGTGTGTGTTTATGTCGAATTGCCGTAAAGCAGTTTGTGTTTCTCGCTCGTTCTCGCTTTTCACGAGACTTCCTATTTCCAACTTACCGGGACGTTAATCCTCATGTTGCCAGGTTGGTTTTCCGCCTGGGAACGCTGGGGGGAGCGGGGAAAGTCACCATTCTCACCGGAACAGGTTATTAAACCATCCAAATGATTTCTAAACGGTTTTATTAAGTTGAAATAGTTGCCGAATGCCCCTTTAAAGCATCCTTTGTAGCGGGTAGCATCACAATGATCTGTCACTTTGACGGGTTCATGACCTATTAAAGGTGCTCAAAGCGATGTCACGCGTTTTTTAGGCCAAAACATTTTTTGTCACATACAACAAACATCTCCTCACTATCCGCTAGCTGCCTGTCCCCTGAACACACTGTAAAAAAAACAGTCTCTGCAGACACCTCAGGCTCCACAAACGGCAACAAAAACAAACTGGGCTTACCCGCACCACGAAACATAACAAACTGTTCCAGCCAATAACCGATAAGAAGGGTTTGGGGGGTTAGTGCGCGGATGAGGAGGAGGGAGGGTCTAGCTAGCCTTCGTTTTGTTTGACAATACTTTAAACGTCAACAAGAAGTGATGTCATCCGACATCGCTTTGAGCACCTTTAATCTTCGAAAGTATAAATGCAGTGAATTTTGGCTTTCACTTCTGTGACTAAAGCTACATTTCTTTTCCCATGGCTCCGCCAGCTACAGTAGCCACGCCGCAAATTCTCACTATACATTTAACGTATATATAAAAAAATTTACTTCACCTTTAACTGTTTCTGTACTGAGCGTTTCCTTTATGCGTGTGTTTATCAATGTTATCAATATTATTCACTCACCGTTGGATAAGTTGGTGTTCTGAAATGTAACTTTGGCTTCTTTGATTTCCGTTGGATTGTGAAAAGGAGGACATGCGTTCACCATCTCGTACAGCAACACTCCTAGAGCCCAGACATTTGCTGGGACGGCGTGAAATCGAGGTTCTGTGAAGACTTCAGGTGGGCAGTAATCCAGTATTCCTGTAAGCAAGACATTTGTGCATTGTTGAGCAATTTTTTCAAAGCTTCAAATAATCAGAAAGTCATTACATCCAGGTTTCCACACTCCCAAAATGCTCACCAATGTAAATGTCGCTGTCATAGCCATCACTACTAATTAGCTGACCAGAGCCAAAGTCTATCAGCTTGAGCTCTAACGTGTCTTTCTTCAACAGGAAATTGTGCGCATGAACATCATTATGAAAAACGTCATGCTCAATGCAGTGTTGCACTGCCAGCACAGCCTGTCGCATGATGACCCGTGCTGTTGTTTCGTCCAGTTGAGGATTACGAATGATGAAGTCGAGTAAACTCTCGCAGGGTTCGGGATACTCCATCACCAGGGTGAATTTTCGAGGGTGTTCAAACCAATCGTGTAGTTGTATGGCGTACGGGCTTATGGGTTCTTGCCTCATCATTAGCAGCAGAGCCACTTCTGTAATGAGAGGTCCGGGATGCCCAGGCTGGAGAAAAGACAGAAGGTTAGCTGGGTAAAATTCTGAAGAAAACATCATTTGTAAATGTGTTTTTCTTTGATTTTGGTAGATACGATCAACAGAGCCTTTCCAGGCATATTTATCTATTACATTTACATCTAATGCTTCCTACAGGTGTATTAACTACAGTAATCAGTATAGAGAGACTCAAAGGAGTCTGAAAAACAAGCAGAAAAATATGGGAAATATATGAGCTTGCTAGATCTTTTGCTTTATATTAAGAATATCAGTGCTGGTTGTGTCGAGATAATATTAATATGGGGAAAGTAATATGAATATGGAGAAAATATTATTAATTTTCTCTGAAAAACAAATCTTAAGATATATTTATTGGAAAACAAGACGATAATACTGTTTAAAACAATGTTTGAGAAATAATGACTCAGATTTACCATGATTTGGCTCGACACCGGAGTGATCTGGATCAGAATCAGGCTCTGAGTCCAGATCTAGTGGAGGAACAAACGGCTCCACAACATCCACAGCTTTACTGTCAGAACAGCCGAGCGAACTCTTCATAGCCGTCCACACGTTCCTGAGGAACCAACAAATTCTTTCCATCTTCTTACGTTTTGTAGGTTTTTCTGAAACAAAGGGGGAAAAATTAAAGCATAAACAAAAATTAGAAACATCTCTGACCTCACATTTAACAATGATATAATGATATAACTTCCATTTTATTGTTAAATTCTTATCTTTAATGTCAAAAATCCAAAGTAATGCAAATATTTCCAATCTATCTGCCTGACGACGCCTTGTTTCTGCTTAATACCAAATGGGTGACCAAAAGTTTCTTTCACAATATTATGTAATAGTTGTTTATTTCACGATAATGATAGTTTTTTTTTTTTTAGTTTTTTTTTTTTTTGATCTTTTATTAAAAAGAGAGCAGATATTTTCAGGCCTCATTTGGCACAGTTCTGGCAATGGTAAAGGTCATATGAGCCATCATGTCTTAAAATATATTTCACATTTATTTTATTATGAAATGTAATATATTTAAATAAACATTGATTTTATTAAATACAACAATGTCTAATTAAAGACATAACTTAACCGACTCGGTTTACATGAATACTGGTCAAAACAGCTATTTTTACATCATTTTGTCAGTATTTGACCATTCAAACGCAATACGTCGTGAAACAGAACTCTATTCGGGATCGTGCGTGTGTTTTCGGGTGTGTGTCAGACAGCACGAGTGAGTTCATGGCTTATTGACTTAACAAAAATATATTCTAAGAACGTTTTGTCCAACTAAAATATTTCAGAAAAATTTCACTGAGAAACCGTAAATGTGACCAGACCTGAACTTGTCAAAAATGTTAAGCAGTCATCATTCTGCCTTATTCCAGTCTCACCTGTCGAGCTCTTGTTCACTGGTGAATCCTCCATGACACCCTGAGCAGTCGGGACATTAGAAGTCTTCATTGGCTCGATGGGAACTTGACCAGGCAGACGACACATCAACTCTTGGAAGCTGCTGGATCTGGACAAACTCCTGGTGAGGCTGTCGGATCTGGACAAACTCTTGTTTCCGCCACTGCCCTGTTCATGTTGGCTCTCAGATCTGTTGTTACTGCTCCTCTTCTCGATGATGTACGTGCCTCTGCTGCTAAAGCTCGACAACCCACATAACCACCTCTCCACATTCCCGACGGAGCGGGGTAAAGATGGTGTGGACATGATGCCCGGTGGAGAATGTGTGGAAGCAGCTCTCCAGGATCTGGAGCGGCCTGAGGCTGGAATATTCCAGACATTTTTAATAATATTAATAACCAATGCCAGTGGTCACACGCAAAAAAAAATTACTTTTTATTTTCAATGACAAATCATTTATTAACTTTAATAAAAAGCCAATTCTGACCTCTGCGAGAGCGTTTAGATGAAGTGGACAGACGTCCATCATCTAGCCTCTGCAACTCTCTCTTCCTGTGAGCCGGACCTGTGGACACAGAAACAAACTCACAAGACAGAGGTGTTAAATATCCAGGAATAAGCTCCTGGCTCTGAGCCTGGGTCGGGCCTGGCATCCTCCTTCAAACTGCAATAAAAATAATACAAAATACAATACAAAAAATACAATCAAATACAATTCTTCTCAGAAATAACGTTACCCCTACCAAAAAAATTAATAAAATAAATTAGTACATAAAACTCCAAACTCCCTCTAAAATAAGAACAGAAAAATCAAACAGAATTTTCCTCAGAAATAATTAATAAAACTATAAAACAATGTAAAGGATATATCATCCGATCTCCTTCTAGAATAAAAGTCTCCTCTCTGAAATCCTCCGAACAGCTTCAAAATCGCAAGATCACCAGCACAGTAAATATTCAGCAAAAGTCTCTGAATTCGCCTCGTCTCTCAACCAACAGAAAGCGATCTAGCCTGTTGATATTTGCAATCAGAATTCATAACACGCGTCGCCATGGCAACTACAGTTCGAAGTATTATGGGAAATACCTAAAGTCGCGCGGGTGCGCGCACATCGAATCTGCAAACAAAATGAATCAGGAATGGATTAAAATAACCATTTAACAAGTGATATAATAATCATTACTGCTTCGCTAAAAAAATAATATGTTAAAGCATGAAATAAGGTACCACGAATCAGTGAATTTGAGTTTGATGTGGGTATATTATTCTATCAGTAATAAAATAATCGTTCAGAAAAGTATCAGACATTTATGTCAATACGATTCAAAGATGAATAATGTTGTCCATCAGAGGGAGCCACAGAATAGCATCATAGTTTAACTACTGAAAATTGTTCAATAACTTGTAGTCAAAATAGCATATAAATTCATTATAGTTTCATAATGTTACGTTTGCAAAAACTTACAGACCATGATTTTTTTTTTAATTTTAATATGATACCATAGACTGTAAAAAAAAAAAATATGATAGCCTACTGACAACATATTTGTCAAGTTGCAGACATGACAGAATGTGTCCAATTGAAGAAGAAGCACTGTATTAATTGTCTACTTTTTTATGTAGTACATATACTTCTGCAAAGAGACACTTAAACTCATATTTTATTTGAAAAGAGACATGTCCATAACTATCAACACAAGCCATTGTGCTTGAACCCCGACGATCGCCTCAAGTTAAACTGCATTGTTTCATTTACCATCTGTGTCATTGCCAGTAACGTGACGACTTTGAAACAGCAAACAACAATAAAAGGAGGAATGACTTACATCGCATCCAGCTAGCCAACTCCGTCCAAGCTCCATCACCCTTATTTTTTCTTCGTTTGAACGCCCTGAGAAAGGATATTTGTGAAGATAAAACCGAATTTAAATTCATATTGAAAGAGATATTGCGCCTAGCTTTGCCTTGAAAGTCGAGAACGGTCTAATCACACAAGGCCATAATATATATATATACAAAAAAAACATTTTGATTCGCTGAAATAAAAAGTGGGAGGGTCTGGCACAAGGCCAATCTGAAACAACCCAATTAGAGCTCAGCCTCAAGTCACATGCATTGGAATTATTAGGCACGTTGATTTGCTGACCATTTTTTTTCTCCAGGCACATTTTACTAATTGCAAACCACGTTAATCTTAATAACTACTATTCATTTTGTATTGAATCATTTATAATATATAATTGTTCATGAAGGCTGGAAATGAAAACGTCTTATATTCAGTTGTGCATAATTATTAGGCACGTTTTCTTTTACAGATAAAATAAGCCCCCCCAAAAAAAAGAGGTAAAGAACCCTAAAAAATGACCCCCACTTAATAAGAATCACAAGATGAAGTGTAGTAAAATACATTAATTAATCTTCCAGAATCAGTTAGGTTTTGGGAATTCCTTTTTATTCCATCTCCTACCCTGAAGTCCGTTTTGCAGAGATACAAATTAACTCCCAAAACCTTACTGCCAGATTCTTCAAACAGTGGTACAAGACGATGTGGTGCTGATGCTAATGCACTTCAGCTTGTGATTCTTATTAAGAGGGGGTCATTTTTTAGGATGCTTTGTTTACCTACGTCTCTGAGATCCTGAAACCTTACACTTCTGGAGGCTCCAGATAGGTTGCAGTTCTGGAAAATGGTGGCGCTGGAGACCGATGGTTTCACACTTAATTCTTCACCTTCATTCTTAATTATTTTGCAGTTAATATGCATATTTTCTTCTCCACCAGTTTTTGTCTGACCCACTGAGCATTTCACTGTCCAATGGTCATGCCTTAACTGCAATTTCTAGTATTTCACCCTTCTCATGAGCATTTAATAATTTTTGACTTTTCAGTCTGAGTTAAATCTCTTTTTTGGCTTTTTTATCTCTAAAATAAATCGTGCCTAATAATTATGTACACCTGAACATAAGGCGTTTTCATTTCCAGCCTTCATGAACAATTATATATCACTTATAAATGATTAAATACAAAATTAATATTAGCTATTAAGATTAATGTGGTTTGGAATTCTTAAAAATGTGTCTGTAAAAAAATATATGATCAGAAAATCAACGTGCCTAATAATTCTCCACGCACTGTATGGTCAAATGTGGTTTGGCTGTCGTTCCTGTCTCCCTGTAGCAGTCTTAGGGGTCTTAAAGATACAATATGTAAGATTTTTGTAACAAAATATCCAAAAATCACTTGCACAGTGTGATATATTTCCTGCAGTTGTGTATTTACAATTTCCCAAAAGTTCCCAAAGGTTTCAGAGAAATTGTCATTTTAAAAAATGGCTCGTCCATGTTCACTTGTCGCCTGTCAATGACGTAATATCCGCGTTATCCCTGGTTTCAGCTCGTACTGCCATAGTAACTATGGACCATGGCAAGCAGACTTTAGGACAAAAGGAGAACTAAAACGAGGATCAATATCAGTG
Organism: Gila orcuttii; assembly: GCA_026230005.1. NCBI lineage: Eukaryota > Metazoa > Chordata > Actinopteri > Cypriniformes > Leuciscidae > Gila > Gila orcuttii. The sequence goes on along the minus strand of JAPDVR010000019.1, from coordinate 34,956,218 downwards.
TGGCGTTTTCCAGATGCCGAGAGCTCCGTGTCCGTGACAAACTTCGACTTGACAGAGATACTTTATTAGACAGGTGAGCAAATGTACATAAAACTAATCAATGTTATATAGCTCAACATGATGAAATGTTAGAATATGATCAGTATGTTATTCTAATGTTGATATAGCTTAATGCTAGTCTCATACAGACAAACTAACACATAGAATAACATTATAGCTTTCAACACACTCAAATGCAGTTTAGTTTGATAGTGTAGACTAAGTGAAACAGCGCTGCGTTACCTCACAAGTTTCATTCGTCTAATAAACTGATGTGTGAGTATTAATACAGCACTTGCGGTTCGCTAGAATGAAATGTCCTTATTCCTTTACATACGCGGGACTCGCGTGTGGCACTGATATCTGTCTCTTATTAGCAATCGCGCCCTGCTTCATACCACAGTCATGTTAAAAACATCAATGTTTTCACTCATCTATAAGCATTATTAGATCCATCAGCATGACGACAAGTTTCATAATTCCGCTTATGCGTCATCAACCTACGTCTTTGTTATTGTAAGAGTTTAGCAACCCCTAGCAGTGAAACAATTTACATATTGTAGCTTTAAATTACAGATGATGGCTTTCCTGTTAAAGACAAAAGTAGAATAAACAATTATTTAACTTAATCTAGTTAATGCACAGTATTTAAAAAATAATGCTATTATTGTGTAATACATCAGTAAATGTTGGAAATAACATTAGCCAAGCCTAATAAGTGATGAAAAAATGTTTAACGTTACCTTCTGTAAACTAAAGCAGTTACCTGTTTCACAATACAACATTCAGCTATAAAGTATATCTATAATGTTTTACTCACTGCATTTTTCAACTGACATGACAGCTAGACAAACAAATATTAACTCATACTTAAACAGTTAACGTAAAGAAATACAAGTAATCTAAGGAAAATAAAAAGTATTTTACTTACCAGAATCATGTGCTATAGTTGCTTAGTATCCAGCCTTCTCGCTTCACTGCTGCAATCCAGGCGCGTTTTTCAGAAATCCAAATTTAATTTCAAAAAGAAGATTAGTTTTGGGCAAGAGGGATGACCAACGAGCAACAAGGACCTCATTTTAATTGTGATATTTTAAATAGCAGGATTAAATAAATGATCACAATCCCACTGTACATCAAGCACATCCCGCCATTGTTTTGAATGCGCTCGACAACTAACCAGAAACGTCCAAGGAACAAAGATATGGGATCAATATAGTATCAAAATGATTAAAAAAAAACACATGTTTTACATATCTACAACATTTATCAAGTTCATGGATAATTGTGCTTGCACGTGTTACTCATTTTCATCCCATACAAAGACGTCACTTCCTTAAAGGTCCCATATTGTACAACTTTCTGAAGTTTTATTTTAGGTTTTGATGTCCTTAAGAATATATATTTGCGGTATAAGTACCAACAACCATCTCAATATATTTTTACAGCTCCTTTCTCATTTCTGCCAAGAACAGGTCGATTTAGGCCTGTCTACTTTGGCCTGTTGTTTTCTGAGTGACCCACCATTGGAGGGGAAGGTGACTGAAGATGGTGACTGAGTAGTTATGACATCACATTTATACAGAAGTCACAACAGCTTGTGAAAAGGCACAGTTACTTTATGCAGGCTGTGTGCATTTGTCTGTGGATCGACTGTTTTGAAACTTATATGGTAGTTTCATAGCCCCTAGACCTCTGTTATCAGGAAAAAAGCCAGGAAATTTCAGTTTTGACAATATGGGACCTTTAAGCCAACGAAAAGCCATTGAAATGGTCTATAGACATCCATTTGTCTGGCGTCCGCACACACAAAACGAATGAAATACCATTTTAAGTTTTTGATTTTTAATAGGTACTAACATGACTACCAATTGAATAGTACGACTAAATAATGTAATTTCATAATTATTTTTCAATATATAGTAAACTTATTTTTAACATGTTGAAGTAGCCTATTTCATTTGTGTACTATCCTCCATTATCTCTTTATGTAGCCTAGATTCTAAAATGTGTGCGGCAGTTGACAAAATTGTATTTAAATTTATCTGGAGAGACAAGGAAAAATATATTAAAAGGAAAACCATAATTACAAATCTATCGGAAGGAGGATTCAATTATATTGACACTATTAGGCTATATTTAAAGTTATAGCCTATGTGAGAATAATTTCCATAGTTCTAATAATTGCCAATCTAATCTTTCAAAAATATGGTGGTCTTAAATTTTTTACTTGCCTGTGTTTTTTATTGCACTAAACGCCCAATTAAGTTGTCTAATTTTCACATAAAAAGCTTTGGATGCATGGAAATTGGTCTACAAACACAATTTTTCTCCCCATTCCTGTGTTATTTGGAATAATAAATAAATATTATTCAAAAACAAGACTATTTTAAAGTGACTGGTTTAACAAAGGTTTAGTTTTTGTTACAGACTTATTAAATCAGTCAGGTGACCAATATAATGCACTGAATTTGTCAATAATCTTAAAACAAATGTATCTTCAAAAGAATATTTAAAACTCATTCGTTGTATTTCCCCAAAGCAACTTTACCTTATCAAAAATGAAAAGATAATCCTGTAATTGGTTCTCTTCCAGCTCTCTCTGTTGCGGTCCTTTCCATAGGGATAAAAAAAACGTAATAATATTTATATTAGAAAAATCTTAACTAAAGAAATAAGTGTTTCACCTAAGGCAGTGGTGAGGTGAAAACAGATTTGTCATTACCTTTTTTTCAGAATCTGTGGTGAGATATAAATAAATATGTATTAAAGTAAAAGAAACACACTTTAAAATAATAAACAGATATTATCCAATGATTGTGTTAGTAAGTTTAAAGAAGGGTTCTCTTACGAGAGGTTCCCTCGTACTGTGTAATATCAGCTGCTCTATCCTGGCGTCGGACAGCAAGGAATGGGTGAGCTCTGTGGATCTCCCCCCCACTGCCCGTGCGTCGCCGGGGAAGCAGGCCAGCATCGAGACTGAACTCATGCGTCTGCTCTCACAGGCCGTGGCGAGCCTCGGCCTCGAGTGGGAGCAGGCCTTCTCGGCCTTCTCGGCGCTTCCGTGGGGAATCCGCGGTGCCATCGAGCATGGTGAGCAGGTTCCGTCGCCATGGACGCTCGAGTGAGTTGCCGGGGGGACGGATGAGCTCGCTGCCGGCCGCCTGGGTGCTGGAGGGGAAGCTGCTGTCTGTGAAGGAGCGGAGGAGTCGCCTCCGTTTGCCGTGGGCCCGAGCCTGCTGTCATCTGCCATGATGGGCAGGAACAGGGAACGGTGGACTCTTGCCGTCTGCCCGAATCCGGAAGAGCTGTCGCCGTCCATCAGGCGGCAGAGGAGTGTCGAGCCGTCCACCGAGGGCTATCCAGCGCCACTGCCAGGCAAACTATGGGGAACACCCTCCACGTGAACCGGTGTCTGAAAGCTTATCCAAACACAGCAATCGTTATTGACCGGCGACAGCCTATGACGTCACTACTAGGACAACCCAGAAGTATAAAAGGGGCGCCTAGAGAACATGTGATCCTCTTTTCATATTCAGTGTTGCCCACACACACACAAAACAGCCATGGACACCACAATGAACACTGTGTCTTCCAGAGCAGACTCAAGTGCGGCGTGTTCAGTCTCTGGCGGGCAGGCGATTGGCTCCGGTTCTGGCGAACAGGCGACGGGCTCAGGCTCTTGCTCGAAGACTGGCTCTGGCTCTTGCTCGAAGACTGGCTCTTGCTCGAAGACTGGCTCTTGCTCGAAAACTGGCTCTGGCTCTTGCTCGAAGACTGGCCCTGGCTCTTGCTCGAAGACTGGCCCTGGCTCTCGCTCGAAGACTGGATCTGGCTCTGTGGGCGCAACGTGAAGATCTGGGCTGGGTTGGACCAGCAGCGATGGAAACTCAGGGCTGGTCTTCGGGCACTGTGTGGTGCATGAAGTCCCCTTCCTCTTCCTCCGTTTCCGAGAGCAAGAGGGCGCTGGACTGACCGGGATCAGTGGGGAAGGCTCTGCGGTACGAGACTTTGGCCGGATGGCCCATCTGGAACCACGCAGTGACATCAGCAGGAGATCGGCCAGGCTGGAAATCGATCCTGGAAGTCCATGAACTGATCTGATGGCTGGGTTGATGGTTGCTGTGACGTGACGTGCAGGCTTGGGATGACTAACGTGGAATGCAGGCTCGGCGAGGCTGACGTGGATTTTGGGCTGAATGTGGAGATCGTGCTGGATATCTCCCACGGTGAATGAGGCCGTGAATTCGATGAGAGGTAGGTTGATATCATCCCACAGCAGTATCTGGGCGAGTGGATCGTCTAACCCGCTCCAGAACTCCTGCTGAAAGAAGCCCTCCTCCCAGCTCCCATCCTGGTAAAGGTGAAGGTAAACTTTAACAAATTCCTCCAGAGTACTACCGTTCTGGCCAAACATAGTGGATTCCGTGGGGTGTGTGGAAGCGCTGTCTTTGGGCAGTGTAGGATCCATAGCGGTATGGGTCAAGCCTTCTGTCAGGATACAGGCACGGAGACAGAGGTAAGTGAATCACAACACTGCTTTATTCAAAGTGACACAAGTGCAAAGGTGAGTAGGCAAAGTTCAGGTGAAGATTCTGTGATGATCGCTACGTGCAGAGCAGATTCCAGGTGAGCAGATCCTTCTTAAGTTAGTTGGATTCAAGCAATCACTGTTCATTGATACGTGTCCTTTTCTATTTCAGATGCAGCAACGGGCAAGGAGATCTCAGCAGGAATGTGGGACACTCAGACGAATGCCAGATCTCAGGAAACATGGAAGCAGGCAGGACTTCTGGGAACAGCGGGACAAGGACACAGAGGTTAGTATTTCAAAGGTGAGTATACGTTACTTGGCGGATTCAGGATGATTCGGAGACTTCGGGAGACAATGGGTTATGGTCTATTACTGTTGGAGGCTTGACCAAGACTGAAGTGTGCGTGAGAGTTTTATAGAGCTGGGTGATGAGGTAATTGATTGTAACCAGGTGCAGGTGAATATTCAGGGGAAAGTGATTGCAGGTGAGGATTCCAAAGAGGATTCTGTGGACTGTAGTGCAAAATATAACTGGTGAACTGTGACACAGGGTAGATAGCAGCATAGGTAGCAGGCTATCTTCAAAAAGCCTCCCATTAGGGCTGGACGATTTTGGCTCAAATCATAATCGCGATTAATCGAACAAGTTACCTCGATTACGATTATTGAACGATTATTTAAAAAAAATTCTTTCTCATGTGTCACTGGCAAAGCTTATACTGTAAATATGTTCACGGTTATTTTTTTAATGAAAGAATGCATAATCCTATCTTTGTGATTCTAAATAAGGAAACACACAGATAGCTTTTAATGCTTACTTATTAAATATTTCAAACAATTGAATCAAACAAAGCATACAATGCTTGAAATAAAAACGTCTTATAAAAAAGTAATTAAGTTTTAATGTAAAAAGAAAGTTTCCAAAAAATGTAGAAAATAGTTCTTTTTGTTAACAAAATAAATTATTGTAAATATTGCCATCTTAAAAGTAAAATATAACTTGTATAAAACTAAAAAAACTAATCCTTTTCATATTGTGTAGCATTTGTAAATGCTTGTGTTATCGAAACCTGCTTTGTGGAGTGGAGGCACTTGTTGCTGGGCGTTTGTCAGTCTCTCTCTTTTTTCGTGTGTTTCTTTGGTACAATCGGCTCCTGTTGAAGAGTTGACTCAGTGTTTGAGTTCCCTTTCACACAGAGATTCCGGAAAATAGACGGATAAAGTGGCCCAGAATTTGACCCGGGTTCGTTTGACTTTGGTTCATTCACATGGCCAGTGATTTTCCGGAATCAAGAGAGTGTGTTCACACAGACACACACAACCCGCAAAGACACGTGACATGTTCCAGCGGCGCGTCTATAGTTTGCTTATGAGCTGCGATTTCTCTCTCGAGAAACCACGCTTGTGCATTTTTTTTCTCTGATTCGATCATAAACTAGCGCATTACGAACCGTTTCACGCTGGCGAACGATCCCAGCTTAGCGCCATCATTACGACACGGCATTGATTACGGCTTTTGTTCACACAGCACGCGTTCCGGGACTGAACACGGCAATGTTACTATGTCCATGGATGTTAATTTACATGGATGTTAATCATCCAGCCCTACCTCCCATGCAGATATCTCTCTAGAGAGTAAGAAGCAGTATGCTCAGGCCGCTGCCCTTTACAGCATCCAGTAGAGTAGCTAGTATATCCAGCAAGGCCTTAAGTTGAAAAAGGATTTTTCCTCTGAGCCCCTTGAATAAAAAATTCAAGTCATAAGCTTGAATGCCGTTGAACACTTACTGAGGCCTCCATTCCCTTGGGTTTAGTAGAGAATATAAATATATCTGTCTGGTAAAAAATACAAGATAATAGGCCTCGACCCTGATACATCCTTCAGGGTCATGCTGATATGCTGATGATCCCCTTGTTAGGGTCATTAATTACCTAAGTACTTTGCTACCCATAGCTCGTATGTTATCATCCTTTACCACCCAGGCTCAGGTAGAGACAGATTAGTTACTCCCTCCCATTTGGGATGGTTGAGTATGCTCCCTTTGAACCAAAACACAGCCCGAGCTGACGCCTGGGACATTCAAAGCTGTAGGCCTCACAGTAGGCCTCCTCGATAGTCCGGTAGCGTAAGATTGTACTCCCCTTGCTTTAAAGGGTCGATAGCCCTTCTGCTGAGTACACTGCCAATGTTAGGGTTAGGGTTAGGTTTAGTATGTAGTGTATGTAGTAGTACTAAGTATGACCAGGCCCACAGAAATGTCTGTGAGAGCATTGTAAAAGCATTAAGTATCACGTTGCAGGCCCCATGGAGCCTCCCTGATTCTCAGGTTGAGCATAGTGTTCCAGAATCTATCTGAGGATTGCTCTGTTTGAATACTTAACTCCCTAAGTCTGGTCGGAAGGTCGAAGGACTCTCACGAGGCCTCCCTGTTAGATCAGCCCTAGAGCTGGAGGTGCTTCCCTTATTAGGGTCCCTTTAGAGTGCCCAGCCTTCACAGGGCTTTGAAGCACTGTGTAGATCCAGGATTGAGTACTCCCCTGGTTTGCAAGGGTTAGAAAGCGCTATGCTGAGTTCTACTCTCCAGGATGCCCGTCTCTATGATCCAGTCTGTGAGCGATTACCGCCACTATCTGCAGTCCTCCCTAGCGGATGCCTCCAAGTGAGGCAAATAATGTTAGAGACTCTGTTTAGGAAACAGACAGGTTGTTGGCAAGACTAGGTCAGTAAAATAGACCAGGTCAGCCTCCCTGGTGGCATGTGGGGTTGACTTTATGTCCTCCTCAAAAAGTGACTGGACGGGACTCCTTTCGGACCCCCTGGCCCTATTCCGTTAAAGGAACCCCTTCCAAGGAAGCTGTTAGTTCCAAGCCTTTGAGCGGCCTTGCTAGGACTTAATTGTATCAGAGACGTCTTTGAGGCTTACAGCTTGAGGGGGGGGGGGGGGGGGGGTGTTTGGCTTTTCAGTGAAACTGCCATATCTGAGGTTTTTGTCACAGCCATAATTTAGCACACACTCCCCTCAGCATGGTGGGTTTGAATGTCGTTCCCCATAGCGTCATCGACGCAGTGCTAGGGAGAACCTGAGAACATCTCAGGTTAAGACTGTAACCTATGTTCCCTGAGAACAGGGAAAGGGAAACTGCGTCGCTAGCCATGCCTCAGAGATGCCGGCTGAACAGACCATTCAGACGATAAGAGGATCACATGTTCTCAAGGCGCCCCTTTTATATTTCCGGGTCGCACTAGTGACGTCAACGTTTGCCGTGATTGGATAACAGAGTATGTGAGCAAAGTGGAGCAGCAGGTTCACCATTTACCGCTCCCCGCTCCACTACTCGCTCACTGATATTAGAAACACCGCTCCGTCTTCACTCCCCAAGGAAATTGCGGCTACAGTATTTATAAGTATGCTTTGAAATCTCGTTAAAGTTCTGCTCATAATATATAGGCATATTATAGGCATAAAAATAAAAAAAACAATACAGAATAGTTTCAATGGGGTTTATTAGATAGTGTGCAAAGTTTTCCTATGACATGCTAAGCTTATTACATGGTTATCAGCATTAAAAGTTAAATACCACTGCTGATTTTTGCAGATTTTGTTTGGAGAGAAGAAAATAACTAGCCTACGTTTTCATCAGTTATTTTATCGACGGGTCGCTACATTTCTTATAGATTTCTGCTCATTCGAAATCAAATACAGACAGCACTGTAAGATTACATTTGTTTGAATGCAATGCATTAGTGAGAGAGCAGTTGCGTGTGTTACCAGTTTAAAATGTGCTTCCACCCGATGCAGCCCGATCTCATGAAAGTGTATCTATAGCACGAATTTTATATCTAGTAACAATTATATGCCAAAAATAGTTTTTGTGTGCGTATGATACGCAGTTTTCGCGTGTATAAGATATGCAAAAACAATTTTTGCCGTATAAATTTTTGCTATAGATACGCACTTTCATGAGATCCATGAGATCGATTGAAAACCACGACGCTCCTACTTTTAAAAAACTGAACACTCCATACTCTGTTGGATAAGCTTTCAGACATCGGTTCACGTGGAGGGCTTTCCCCATAGCGTCATTGACACAATGTCTCGTTCCGTTCTCAGGGAACATAGGTTACAGTCGTAACCTGAGACGTTATAGTTATCATCCTTAGTGTGAACTTAGATTAATCAAAGTTAACTGAACTTAGTTACCTGAACCTAGATTAATCAAAGCTTAACAAAGTGACTTAAACATTTTACTAGTAATCACAAGTTTTATGTGTAATGTGACATGTAACGTTACAATAAATCGTAGGTATAATTTAATTCTTTTCGATTTCAGTTAATACAGGTGGAGCTGGGAAAGTTGTAGGGTTTCTGAAAGCTGCAACTACAAAAAAGTATTTGAAGGTTGAGTTTCATGGCATAACTTTTTACTTGTTTTTGGGGAACTATTCCTATAAGCTTCAAGATTTACCTAAATCATTCTAATAATACAAGAATAGCATCTTTAACCTAAATAACCAACGGGGGTGTCAGGCAACAAATTATATTATTATTGCCCACAGACTCTAGTCTCATTTATTGTAGGGTTATGTTTTAGACAGGCTGTGTAAGTTTGCAACCATGTAGATAAGAGTTTTTAAACCATTTTATTTCGGGAAGCACAAAATAGGCTTTAGCCTTTTCACTTCAAAGGTTTCTCATAAAGCATTTCTTCTTTTGCATTCATTGAAAGCATCAGAGGGGTCATATATACAGATTGGTCATTTATAAAGCAGTATATACATAAAGATGACTTGTCTTGACTTTTAAAACAAAGCAAAAGTGGCTGTGATGACTTAATGACTTCTTTCCAGTCTTCAGTCCCTCATGTTCTTGCTCAGACGTGGACAGGCTCTGATCTCTATTGTGGCGGCTTGAGTTCCTGTCAGGATGGGATTGGACTTCAAGCTTCAGGTCAAGTCTCGAGCTCGAGCCCTCCACCAAGGACAGCAAGTATGTTATTTCCTGTCCAATACAAGGATTATATAAGCAAGTCAACTCATGAATGTTTTTTTTTCTGTTTGTTTCTTTTTTTTAAAAGCTGATTTACACAACAGAATTGAATTCTTGCAATTGCATCACTGATTCTGTTATTTTCCTGTTTATTACCATGAAGCCGCTTTGAAACAACACAAAGCACAATATAAATGAAGGTGACTTGACTATAAAGAGAACATTACAATGAACAAAAATTTGAAAACCTCACTACAAATAATCCAGAATTGAAGACAAATGCTAATAATCCTACTCTTGTCTGTTACACTTCTCCACACCTGAAATCACTGATCGAGTGAATCTCCTGAAGTTCTCCATTCTACAGTAGATCATTTCTAATCCATTTATGTTGTAAGATCTGCTCTACGGTCGGGCGTTTAGTTGGATCCAGGGTTAGGCACTGGCTAATCAGATCACTGCATTCTGTACACATTTTATTAAGGAGAGAGCTGGTTAGTCATGACCATGTGACACTAATGTTGGCATCTATGAAAACAGCATCTGAAACATGATTAATATAAGGTAAAGTGTTCTTTATCTTTACTTTAAAGGTGAAGTATCTATTTTCTGTTGCACTAATGGCACATTGCGAAATTACAAAATAAAGCATATTTTAAAAAACCTAGCAAACGTCCCTTTCATGCATCACGTCTTCCCCAGCTCAAACATCACAAACGCAGCTCTAAATGGTTCGTGTGAAGGCATGTTTCAGGTCCAACATATTAGGAATACTTTTAGCTGTGTTGCATATGTCTTCATGAACTTGTCTTTCTGAACAGATGCATGATGATGCTGTATGGTATTAAAGGGGCATTCGGCAACTCTAGCTATTTCTTCGCTGATTTTCACTTTTGTTGTTGCATGTTTTCTCAACAAGCTCCCCCTACAGCTGTGAGGCGTATATTTCACAACAATGTTGTAAAAAAAAACTCACTTGCGGCACCCTCCTCCCCCTCTCTACCGCTGCTCATGTGCATTTGTTATTATCGGAGCCGGCCAACTTTATCGTGTGGAGCTAATGTCTACCGAGGTGGGTAATACATCATACACATTGAGGGCGGCGTGTGTGTTTATGTCGAATTGCCGTAAAGCAGTTTGTGTTTCTCGCTCGTTCTCGCTTTTCACGAGACTTCCTATTTCCAACTTACCGGGACGTTAGTCCCCATGTTGCCAGGTTGGTTTTCCGCCTGGGAACGCTGGGGGGAGCGGGGAAAGTCACCATTCTCACCAGAACAGGTTATTAAACCATCCAAATGATTTCTAAACGGTTTTATTAAGTTGAAATAGTTGCCGAATGCCCCTTTAAAGCATCCTTTGTAGCGCGTAGTATCACAATGATCTGTTCACTTTGACGGGTTCATGACCTATTTAATCTTCGAAAGTATAAATGCAGTGAATTTTGGCTTTCACTTCTGTGACTAAAGCTACATTTCTTTTCCCATGGCTCCGCCAGCTACAGTAGCCACGCAGCAAATTCTCACTATACGTTTAACGTATATATAAAAAAATTTACTTCACCTTTAACTGTTTCTGTACTGAGCCTTTCCTTTATGTGTGTGTTTATCAATGTTATCAATATAATTCACTCACCGTTGGATAAGTTGGCGTTCTGAAATGTAACTTTGGCTTCTTTGATTTCCGTTGGATTGTGAAAAGGAGGACATGCGTTCACCATCTCGTACAGCAACACTCCTAGAGCCCAGACATTTGCTGGGACGGCGTGAAATCGAGGTTCTGTGAAGACTTCAGGTGGGCAGTAATCCAGTATTCCTGTAAGCAAGACATTTGTGCATTGTTGAGCAATTTTTTCAAAGCGTCAAACAATCAGAAAGTCATTACATCCAGGTTTCCACACTCCCAAAATGCTCACCAATGTAAATGTCGCTGTCATAGCCATCACTACTAATTAGCTGACCAGAGCCAAAGTCTATCAGCTTGAGCTCTAACGTGTCTTTCTTCAACAGGAAATTGTGCGCATGAACATCATTATGAAAAACGTCATGCTCAATGCAGTGTTGCACTGCCAGCACAGCCTGTCGCATGATGACCCGTGCTGTTGTTTCGTCCAGTTGAGGATTACGAATGATGAAGTCGAGTAAACTCTCGCAGGGTTCGGGATACTCCATCACCAGGGTGAATTTTCGAGGGTGTTCAAACCAATCGTGTAGTTGTATGGCGTACGGGCTTATGGGTTCTTGCCTCATCATTAGCAGCAGAGCCACTTCTGTAATGAGAGGTCCGGGATGCCCAGGCTGGAGAAAAGAAGACAGAAGGTTAGCTGGGTAAAATTCTGAAGAAAACATCATTTTTAAATGTTTTTTTCTTTGATTTTGGTAGATACGATCTACAGAGCCTTTCCAGGCATATTTATCTATTAGATTTATACCTAATGTTTCCTACAGGTGTATTAACTACAGTAATCAGCACTTAAACAACTAAATACACATTCAGCTTTTGGCCAACTTACAATATCAAGATAAAGATCGTTGCAAGTCTTGCGCATCCGCTTGATGGCAACCTGCAAAAATGAAAAAAGAAACAGTATTCAATAAGAGTAACAGCATTCAAGCGCCTGACCTTGCACATAACATTTACGATTTTAGCATCTAAGTATTAAACTAAGTGTATTAAATATGTTTTGTAGTTTGCAAGAGCAAATGTTTATACAATTCAGCAAAATTGCTTTACCTTTTTGCCATCAAAGTTGCGTGTTCCCTCGAACACTCTTCCGAATCCTCCTGATCCAATCATCTCTCCCGCGTTATAGAGAGACTCAAAGGAGTCTGAAAAACAAGCAGAAAAATATGAGAAATATATGAGCTTGCTAGATCCTTTGTTTTATATAAAAAAATATTAATATTATCTGAAATAAAGCCTCAAGATATCTTTTGTGGAAAACAAGATGATAATACTGAAACAATGTTTGAGAAATAATGACTCAGATTTACCATGATTTGGCTCGACACCGGAGTGATCAGGATCAGAATCAGGCTCTGAGTCCAGATCTAGTGGAGGAACAAACGGCTCCACAACATCCACAGCTTTACTGTCAGAACAGCTGCCGAACGAACTCTTAATAGACTTCCATATACTCTTCAAGAAAGAAGACATTTTTTTCATCTTCTTACATTTTGAAGCTTTTTCTGAAACAAAGAGGGAAAAAATTAAAACACTTAAAACAAAAATTTGAAACATCTCTGACCTCACATTTAACAATGATATAACTTCCATTTTACTGTTAAATTCTTATTTTTAATGTTACAAATCCAAAGTAGTGCAAATATTTCCAGTCTATCTGCCTGAGGATGCCCTGTTTCTGCTTAATACCTGCATAAATGTCCCTTAGGGGTGACCAAAAATTTATTTCACAATATTAAGTAATAATAGTCGTTTTCTAACTAATTATAATAATTATTTAGTTTGATCTTTTATTAAAAAAAGAGAGCATACATTTCCAGGCCTCATTTGCCACAGTTCTGCCATAGCAAAGGTCATATGAGCCATTTTTTAAAATGACCTTTCATGTAGTGTGTAACATAGCTCTAAGTGAATGAAAACATCCTGCAAAGTTTTAAAACTGAAAGTGCACCGTATATAAAGTTATTTTCTTTCAAAAGTGAGAATCGAATCGGAGTCAATTAAATTAATCGTTTTTCAAATGAGTCATAAGCTGTTTCGTTGTGACGTCAAGACGAAACATTAGCATATTTGATGCATGTAAACTTGTTGTAGGAGACTCCAAAGAAACATTAGGAAACATTAAAATAGCATAATAGGGGCACTTTAAAATATTTCACATTTATTTATATTAAATATAATATATTTACATTGATTTTATTAATGTCTTATTAAAGACAATCAACTCTGTACATGAACACTGGCCACAACAATTTTGTGTGCATTTTACCGTTCAAGCACAGTAAGTCTAGAAACAGAGCTCTATTCGGGATCGGATCGTATATGCGGTCTGAGTAGTGTCTTTCTGTGCGCGTGTTTCGGGTGTGTGTCAGAGTGTGAGTGAGTTCATGGCTTATTGCGCTTCCCAGCTAACAAAAATACATTCTGAGAACATTTTGTCCAACTAAAATATTTCAGAAAGAAAATTTCTGAAAATTTAGCAGAGCGACGGTAACCTTAAATTGCCAAAAAAATTTAACCAGTCATCATACTGCCCATCATTATTTCAGTCTCACCTGTCGAGCTCTTGTTCACTGGTGAATCCCTCATGACACCCTGAGCAGTCGGGACATTAGAAGTCTTCATTGGCTCGATGGGAACTTGACCAGGCAGAGGACACATCAACTCTTGGAAGCTGCTGGATCTGGACAAACTCCTGTTGAGGCTGTCGGATCTGGACAAACTCCTGTTGAGGCTGTCGGATCTGGACAAACTCTTGTTTCCGCCACTGCCCTGTTCATGTTGGCTCTCAGATCTGTTGTTACTGCTCCTCTTCTCGATGATGTACGTGCCTCTGCTGCTAAAGCTCGACAACCCACATAACCACCTCTCCACATTCCCGACGGAGCGGGGTAAAGATGGTGTGGACATGATGCCCAGTAAAGAATTCACAAATCTGGAGACTGTGTGAAGACTCTGAAAACACTGTGGTCTAATCACTGTGTGACACTATAAAGCTGCACAACGTGTTTAGTCTGTACACTGTGTTTCAGTATCTGCAAACCGGCACTGGATGTAGACTCTGTCTCTCACACAAAACTCACTCTGTAACGCGAAACTCCTGCCATAAACCCTCAGAGAGATTCTGCTAGAGCGCACAGGTATACAGAAGGCTTGTATTATGACGTCACAGAACACTATGATGTCATAGTACTCGGGTCTTGATGCATGACGGAGGAGTCTGGAGGTGCATTTTTCAAACAGTAAGGCCTCGTTTACACTGCAGGTCTTGATGCCCAATTCTGATTTGTTGCCTATATCCGATTTTTTTGACCGTCCGTTTACACGTTCTTTAAATTGTGACCCATATCCGATTCATGTGTTTACACTGATCTGAAACATTGCGCATGTTTAAAGGGGTCTTCTTGCACAGATGGGAGTGAACGCGCAGCGAGATCTCAGGACTGGTGGGAACATAGCCTACAACACGATCTCATGAAAATGAGTGTCTATAGCGCGATTTTTATTTCTCGTGCCATTTATACGCCAAAAATAGTTTTTGCTTGCATATGATATGCACTGTAAACATGCGTATTAAACGGCATAAAGTGCGTATCATACACGCAAAAACTATTTTTGGCGTAAATGGCACGTGAAAAAAAAAATTGTGCAATAAACTCATTTTCATGAGATCGTGGCGGGCTTTAACGAGGAGCAGTGGGTCCGAAATTTTAGGATGAGCAAGCCAACCTTTCATATGTTGTGTCAACATGTGTCCACATTCCTCTCCTATACGTCGGGCCATCCGTCCCGTCACAGACGCGCGTCAGGGTTTCTCTCGTCATTAAACCGAAGAGATGTATACACTAATGCCTCAGAAAATCCGATCTGCCTGTTTACATGACAGTCGCATTGGCACATATCGGATTTATTTCCACATATGAACGAGGCCTGAAACCGATCTCGAAATATCCGAATGCATGCGTTTTTTTCCTGTTTACACTGTCATAGAACACATCTGATCTGTGTGGCATATGAGCAAAAAATCGGAATTGGGTCACATTTCACTGACAGTGTAAACGAGGCCTTAAGAACTGAAGATCTTCAGTACTTGCTGAAGAAAGCACGACTTGGACACATACTTTGTAGCGTCATCTCGCTTTAAACATATGAAGTTTGAGGAAAAATATCACATTTTACAGTTTTTCTCGATTGCTAACACACTGTCTATAACTGATTCAATTGGCCCAATTTCCCAAACCATTCAATCATTTATAGAAAGACACTTTTCTCAAAACGTTTAAAACACATTTCACCTCTCACATATTCCAATTTTCTCAATGTTTTCTACAAAACTCTAACGTTACACAAAAATGCCCTCATTTTGCACAGGTTTAACCATGTTCTCCTTCAGAAAACACAAGTAGCCTACACAATATATTCAGGTGACAGACACTCATTTCGGTCTTTTGTCACGCACTCCCGCCACGCAATTAGCCTGGTTCTACCAGACTCTCGTACATTTCATTTGTACAGAGAGTCTGGCACCGCTCCACTGACAAGCGTTAACTTCCTTGTATTGAAGTCTAAAACTATTGGATCTGCCCAGAGTCACTCTATCTGCCATAACCAATCGCTAACGTTTGGTCGTGACATATGTCTTTTCCCGAACCCCGTGGGAGGATGGCCATAAACACGAAACTAAGCAAAGATTGTTCTTGCTCCGGCTTTAACTTCATGATATTCGGCAGCGTTGCCACAACGAACCGAATGGCTTCACTCGCATCTTTCTTATTTTGAACTACAACTCAAAATAACGCACGAGTCGACATCAACGTCATCGTTCTCAGCCACTCCCTCTGTTCGCTGATTGGCCCGGTAAAAAATTGATCGGAGAAAACCAAAGTCTACACTACTCGCTCACTGATATTAGAAACACCGCTCCGTCTTCACTCCCCAAGGAAATTGCGGCTACAGTATTTATAAGTATGCTTTGAAATCTCGTTAAAGTTCTGCTCATAATATATAGGCATAAAAATAAAAAAACAATACAGAATAGTTTCAATGGGGTTTATTAGATAGTGTGCAAAGTTTTCCTATGACATGCTAAGCTTATTACATGGTTATCAGCATTAAAAGTTAAATACCACTGCTGATTTTTGCAGATTTTGTTTGGAGAGAAGAAAATAACTAGCCTACGTTTTCATCAGTTATTTTATCGACGGGTCGCTACATTTCTTATAGATTTCTGCTCATTCGAAATCAAATACAGACAGCACTGTAAGATTACATTTGTTTGAATGCAATGCATTAGTGAGAGAGCAGTTGCGTGTGTTACCAGTTTAAAATGTGCTTCCACCCGATGCAGCCCGATCTCATGAAAGTGTATCTATAGCACGAATTTTATATCTAGTAACAATTATATGCCAAAAATAGTTTTTGTGTGCGTATGATACGCAGTTTTCGCGTGTATAAGATATGCAAAAACAATTTTTGCCGTATAAATTTTTGCTATAGATACGCACTTTCATGAGATCCATGAGATCGATTGAAAACCACGACGCTCCTACTTTTAAAAAACTGAACACTCCATACTCTGTTGGATAAGCTTTCAGACATCGGTTCACGTGGAGGGCTTTCCCCATAGCGTCATTGACACAATGTCTCGTTCCGTTCTCAGGGAACATAGGTTACAGTCGTAACCTGAGACGTTATAGTTATCATCCTTAGTGTGAACTTAGATTAATCAAAGTTAACTGAACTTAGTTACCTGAACCTAGATTAATCAAAGCTTAACAAAGTGACTTAAACATTTTACTAGTAATCACAAGTTTTATGTGTAATGTGACATGTAACGTTACAATAAATCGTAGGTATAATTTAATTCTTTTCGATTTCAGTTAATACAGGTGGAGCTGGGAAAGTTGTAGGGTTTCTGAAAGCTGCAACTACAAAAAAGTATTTGAAGGTTGAGTTTCATGGCATAACTTTTTACTTGTTTTTGGGGAACTATTCCTATAAGCTTCAAGATTTACCTAAATCATTCTAATAATACAAGAATAGCATCTTTAACCTAAATAACCAACGGGGGTGTCAGGCAACAAATTATATTATTATTGCCCACAGACTCTAGTCTCATTTATTGTAGGGTTATGTTTTAGACAGGCTGTGTAAGTTTGCAACCATGTAGATAAGAGTTTTTAAACCATTTTATTTCGGGAAGCACAAAATAGGCTTTAGCCTTTTCACTTCAAAGGTTTCTCATAAAGCATTTCTTCTTTTGCATTCATTGAAAGCATCAGAGGGGTCATATATACAGATTGGTCATTTATAAAGCAGTATATACATAAAGATGACTTGTCTTGACTTTTAAAACAAAGCAAAAGTGGCTGTGATGACTTAATGACTTCTTTCCAGTCTTCAGTCCCTCATGTTCTTGCTCAGACGTGGACAGGCTCTGATCTCTATTGTGGCGGCTTGAGTTCCTGTCAGGATGGGATTGGACTTCAAGCTTCAGGTCAAGTCTCGAGCTCGAGCCCTCCACCAAGGACAGCAAGTATGTTATTTCCTGTCCAATACAAGGATTATATAAGCAAGTCAACTCATGAATGTTTTTTTTTCTGTTTGTTTCTTTTTTTTAAAAGCTGATTTACACAACAGAATTGAATTCTTGCAATTGCATCACTGATTCTGTTATTTTCCTGTTTATTACCATGAAGCCGCTTTGAAACAACACAAAGCACAATATAAATGAAGGTGACTTGACTATAAAGAGAACATTACAATGAACAAAAATTTGAAAACCTCACTACAAATAATCCAGAATTGAAGACAAATGCTAATAATCCTACTCTTGTCTGTTACACTTCTCCACACCTGAAATCACTGATCGAGTGAATCTCCTGAAGTTCTCCATTCTACAGTAGATCATTTCTAATCCATTTATGTTGTAAGATCTGCTCTACGGTCGGGCGTTTAGTTGGATCCAGGGTTAGGCACTGGCTAATCAGATCACTGCATTCTGTACACATTTTATTAAGGAGAGAGCTGGTTAGTCATGACCATGTGACACTAATGTTGGCATCTATGAAAACAGCATCTGAAACATGATTAATATAAGGTAAAGTGTTCTTTATCTTTACTTTAAAGGTGAAGTATCTATTTTCTGTTGCACTAATGGCACATTGCGAAATTACAAAATAAAGCATATTTTAAAAAACCTAGCAAACGTCCCTTTCATGCATCACGTCTTCCCCAGCTCAAACATCACAAACGCAGCTCTAAATGGTTCGTGTGAAGGCATGTTTCAGGTCCAACATATTAGGAATACTTTTAGCTGTGTTGCATATGTCTTCATGAACTTGTCTTTCTGAACAGATGCATGATGATGCTGTATGGTATTAAAGGGGCATTCGGCAACTCTAGCTATTTCTTCGCTGATTTTCACTTTTGTTGTTGCATGTTTTCTCAACAAGCTCCCCCTACAGCTGTGAGGCGTATATTTCACAACAATGTTGTAAAAAAAAAACTCACTTGCGGCACCCTCCTCCCCCTCTCTACCGCTGCTCATGTGCATTTGTTATTATCGGAGCCGGCCAACTTTATCGTGTGGAGCTAATGTCTACCGAGGTGGGTAATACATCATACACATTGAGGGCGGCGTGTGTGTTTATGTCGAATTGCCGTAAAGCAGTTTGTGTTTCTCGCTCGTTCTCGCTTTTCACGAGACTTCCTATTTCCAACTTACCGGGACGTTAGTCCCCATGTTGCCAGGTTGGTTTTCCGCCTGGGAACGCTGGGGGGAGCGGGGAAAGTCACCATTCTCACCAGAACAGGTTATTAAACCATCCAAATGATTTCTAAACGGTTTTATTAAGTTGAAATAGTTGCCGAATGCCCCTTTAAAGCATCCTTTGTAGCGCGTAGTATCACAATGATCTGTTCACTTTGACGGGTTCATGACCTATTTAATCTTCGAAAGTATAAATGCAGTGAATTTTGGCTTTCACTTCTGTGACTAAAGCTACATTTCTTTTCCCATGGCTCCGCCAGCTACAGTAGCCACGCAGCAAATTCTCACTATACGTTTAACGTATATATAAAAAAATTTACTTCACCTTTAACTGTTTCTGTACTGAGCCTTTCCTTTATGTGTGTGTTTATCAATGTTATCAATATAATTCACTCACCGTTGGATAAGTTGGCGTTCTGAAATGTAACTTTGGCTTCTTTGATTTCCGTTGGATTGTGAAAAGGAGGACATGCGTTCACCATCTCGTACAGCAACACTCCTAGAGCCCAGACATTTGCTGGGACGGCGTGAAATCGAGGTTCTGTGAAGACTTCAGGTGGGCAGTAATCCAGTATTCCTGTAAGCAAGACATTTGTGCATTGTTGAGCAATTTTTTCAAAGCGTCAAACAATCAGAAAGTCATTACATCCAGGTTTCCACACTCCCAAAATGCTCACCAATGTAAATGTCGCTGTCATAGCCATCACTACTAATTAGCTGACCAGAGCCAAAGTCTATCAGCTTGAGCTCTAACGTGTCTTTCTTCAACAGGAAATTGTGCGCATGAACATCATTATGAAAAACGTCATGCTCAATGCAGTGTTGCACTGCCAGCACAGCCTGTCGCATGATGACCCGTGCTGTTGTTTCGTCCAGTTGAGGATTACGAATGATGAAGTCGAGTAAACTCTCGCAGGGTTCGGGATACTCCATCACCAGGGTGAATTTTCGAGGGTGTTCAAACCAATCGTGTAGTTGTATGGCGTACGGGCTTATGGGTTCTTGCCTCATCATTAGCAGCAGAGCCACTTCTGTAATGAGAGGTCCGGGATGCCCAGGCTGGAGAAAAGAAGACAGAAGGTTAGCTGGGTAAAATTCTGAAGAAAACATCATTTTTAAATGTTTTTTTCTTTGATTTTGGTAGATACGATCTACAGAGCCTTTCCAGGCATATTTATCTATTAGATTTATACCTAATGTTTCCTACAGGTGTATTAACTACAGTAATCAGCACTTAAACAACTAAATACACATTCAGCTTTTGGCCAACTTACAATATCAAGATAAAGATCGTTGCAAGTCTTGCGCATCCGCTTGATGGCAACCTGCAAAAATGAAAAAAGAAACAGTATTCAATAAGAGTAACAGCATTCAAGCGCCTGACCTTGCACATAACATTTACGATTTTAGCATCTAAGTATTAAACTAAGTGTATTAAATATGTTTTGTAGTTTGCAAGAGCAAATGTTTATACAATTCAGCAAAATTGCTTTACCTTTTTGCCATCAAAGTTGCGTGTTCCCTCGAACACTCTTCCGAATCCTCCTGATCCAATCATCTCTCCCGCGTTATAGAGAGACTCAAAGGAGTCTGAAAAACAAGCAGAAAAATATGAGAAATATATGAGCTTGCTAGATCCTTTGTTTTATATAAAAAAATATTAATATTATCTGAAATAAAGCCTCAAGATATCTTTTGTGGAAAACAAGATGATAATACTGAAACAATGTTTGAGAAATAATGACTCAGATTTACCATGATTTGGCTCGACACCGGAGTGATCAGGATCAGAATCAGGCTCTGAGTCCAGATCTAGTGGAGGAACAAACGGCTCCACAACATCCACAGCTTTACTGTCAGAACAGCTGCCGAACGAACTCTTAATAGACTTCCATATACTCTTCAAGAAAGAAGACATTTTTTTCATCTTCTTACATTTTGAAGCTTTTTCTGAAACAAAGAGGGAAAAAATTAAAACACTTAAAACAAAAATTTGAAACATCTCTGACCTCACATTTAACAATGATATAACTTCCATTTTACTGTTAAATTCTTATTTTTAATGTTACAAATCCAAAGTAGTGCAAATATTTCCAGTCTATCTGCCTGAGGATGCCCTGTTTCTGCTTAATACCTGCATAAATGTCCCTTAGGGGTGACCAAAAATTTATTTCACAATATTAAGTAATAATAGTCGTTTTCTAACTAATTATAATAATTATTTAGTTTGATCTTTTATTAAAAAAAGAGAGCATACATTTCCAGGCCTCATTTGCCACAGTTCTGCCATAGCAAAGGTCATATGAGCCATTTTTTAAAATGACCTTTCATGTAGTGTGTAACATAGCTCTAAGTGAATGAAAACATCCTGCAAAGTTTTAAAACTGAAAGTGCACCGTATATAAAGTTATTTTCTTTCAAAAGTGAGAATCGAATCGGAGTCAATTAAATTAATCGTTTTTCAAATGAGTCATAAGCTGTTTCGTTGTGACGTCAAGACGAAACATTAGCATATTTGATGCATGTAAACTTGTTGTAGGAGACTCCAAAGAAACATTAGGAAACATTAAAATAGCATAATAGGGGCACTTTAAAATATTTCACATTTATTTATATTAAATATAATATATTTACATTGATTTTATTAATGTCTTATTAAAGACAATCAACTCTGTACATGAACACTGGCCACAACAATTTTGTGTGCATTTTACCGTTCAAGCACAGTAAGTCTAGAAACAGAGCTCTATTCGGGATCGGATCGTATATGCGGTCTGAGTAGTGTCTTTCTGTGCGCGTGTTTCGGGTGTGTGTCAGAGTGTGAGTGAGTTCATGGCTTATTGCGCTTCCCAGCTAACAAAAATACATTCTGAGAACATTTTGTCCAACTAAAATATTTCAGAAAGAAAATTTCTGAAAATTTAGCAGAGCGACGGTAACCTTAAATTGCCAAAAAAATTTAACCAGTCATCATACTGCCCATCATTATTTCAGTCTCACCTGTCGAGCTCTTGTTCACTGGTGAATCCCTCATGACACCCTGAGCAGTCGGGACATTAGAAGTCTTCATTGGCTCGATGAGAACTTGACCAGGCAGAGGACACATCAACTCTTGGAAGCTGCTGGATCTGGACAAACTCCTGTTGAGGCTGTCGGATCTGGACAAACTCCTGTTGAGGCTGTCGGATCTGGACAAACTCTTGTTTCCGCCACTGCCCTGTTCATGTTGGCTCTCAGATCTGTTGTTACTGCTCCTCTTCTCGATGATGTACGTGCCTCTGCTGCTAAAGCTCGACAACCCACATAACCACCTCTCCACATTCCCGACGGAGCGGGGTAAAGATGGTGTGGACATGATGCCCAGTAAAGAATTCACAAATCTGGAGACTGTGTGAAGACTCTGAAAACACTGTGGTCTAATCACTGTGTGACACTATAAAGCTGCACAACGTGTTTAGTCTGTACACTGTGTTTCAGTATCTGCAAACCGGCACTGGATGTAGACTCTGTCTCTCACACAAAACTCACTCTGTAACGCGAAACTCCTGCCATAAACCCTCAGAGAGATTCTGCTAGAGCGCACAGGTATACAGAAGGCTTGTATTATGACGTCACAGAACACTATGATGTCATAGTACTCGGGTCTTGATGCATGACGGAGGAGTCTGGAGGTGCATTTTTCAAACAGTAAGGCCTCGTTTACACTGCAGGTCTTGATGCCCAATTCTGATTTGTTGCCTATATCCGATTTTTTTGACCGTCCGTTTACACGTTCTTTAAATTGTGACCCATATCCGATTCATGTGTTTACACTGATCTGAAACATTGCGCATGTTTAAAGGGGTCTTCTTGCACAGATGGGAGTGAACGCGCAGCGAGATCTCAGGACTGGTGGGAACATAGCCTACAACACGATCTCATGAAAATGAGTGTCTATAGCGCGATTTTTATTTCTCGTGCCATTTATACGCCAAAAATAGTTTTTGCTTGCATATGATATGCACTGTAAACATGCGTATTAAACGGCATAAAGTGCGTATCATACACGCAAAAACTATTTTTGGCGTAAATGGCACGTGAAAAAAAAAATTGTGCAATAAACTCATTTTCATGAGATCGTGGCGGGCTTTAACGAGGAGCAGTGGGTCCGAAATTTTAGGATGAGCAAGCCAACCTTTGATATGTTGTGTCAACATGTGTCCACATTCCTCTCCTATACGTCGGGCCATCCGTCCCGTCACAGACGCGCGTCAGGGTTTCTCTCGTCATTAAACCGAAGAGATGTATACACTAATGCCTCAGAAAATCCGATCTGCCTGTTTACATGACAGTCGCATTGGCACATATCGGATTTATTTCCACATATGAACGAGGCCTGAAACCGATCTCGAAATATCCGAATGCATGCGTTTTTTTCCTGTTTACACTGTCATAGAACACATCTGATCTGTGTGGCATATGAGCAAAAAATCGGAATTGGGTCACATTTCACTGACAGTGTAAACGAGGCCTTAAGAACTGAAGATCTTCAGTACTTGCTGAAGAAAGCACGACTTGGACACATACTTTGTAGCGTCATCTCGCTTTAAACATATGAAGTTTGAGGAAAAATATCACATTTTACAGTTTTTCTCGATTGCTAACACACTGTCTATAACTGATTCAATTGGCCCAATTTCCCAAACCATTCAATCATTTATAGAAAGACACTTTTCTCAAAACGTTTAAAACACATTTCACCTCTCACATATTCCAATTTTCTCAATGTTTTCTACAAAACTCTAACGTTACACAAAAATGCCCTCATTTTGCACAGGTTTAACCATGTTCTCCTTCAGAAAACACAAGTAGCCTACACAATATATTCAGGTGACAGTCACTCATTTCGGTCTTTTGTCACGCACTCCCGCCACGCAATTAGCCTGGTTCTACCAGACTCTCGTACATTTCATTTGTACAGAGAGTCTGGCACCGCTCCACTGACAAGCGTTAACTTCCTTGTATTGAAGTCTAAAACTATTGGATCTGCCCAGAGTCACTCTATCTGCCATAACCAATCGCTAACGTTTGGTCGTGACATATGTCTTTTCCCGAACCCCGTGGGAGGATGGCCATAAACACGAAACTAAGCAAAGATTGTTCTTGCTCCGGCTTTAACTTCATGATATTCGGCAGCGTTGCCACAACGAACCGAATGGCTTCACTCGCATCTTTCTTATTTTGAACTACAACTCAAAATAACGCACGAGTCGACATCAACGTCATCGTTCTCAGCCACTCCCTCTGTTCGCTGATTGGCCCGGTAAAAAATTGATCGGAGAAAACCAAAGTCTACAGCGCAATCCTAGTACTGAAGGAAAATGAAATTGAGCAGAAGTGCGTAGGAGGGCGGAGCCAGGCTACCACGCAATGGGTCTCATTCATGAAACACGAGCAGAACGAATTTTTGTGTAAATCGTGTGTAAAGTGGTTCTGGCGTAAATTTTCAGATTCATTAAAATGTTCGTATTTTCCAAATGTTAGTTGGTACGCAAGAAAACTACACCTGCTCCCAGCCACGCGTAAATAGTGCGCTTAACACCCGAACGTTTTGCTTATTAATAAGGCTGCATTTTAATTCACCTTAATCAGGTACATATTTACACAGCATTTTGAAAAAATAGTATATATAGTAATTACATACGGTTTTTCTTATTATGAGAGCCAGTAATAGCATCTGCGATGGTGGTCCTTCTCCAGTTTGAATAAGATTTTTCCGAAGTGAACTAATTCGTTTTTTGCTCTCAAGCTTAATGTCGAACCATTTTCTTCTCACTTATGGGAATGTTCGATTAACAGATGAAACTCCATTAACTGCATCTGTAATATGCTGCCAAGCTTCCTTTTTTTTCAGGACCTGATACCCCACTATGTACGCTTGAAAATAAAATGTGGCGTTTTGAATGAACTTCTGATAATAAAACTTCAATTTCTGCATCTGAGAATTTTTTTTTTTCATTCGCATTCATGTCATAATATGATGCCCATATATAGCCTAGTTGTCAGTCGTATTTAATGGGCGGGATTTATGGTAATTGAGAATGAACGTGCACGCGCATCCCATTTACGACTGATTGGAATTCATTAACACACACACATTTCACTATCACATTTGATGTTTACGAAGTATTTGTGAATCAGGAGAAGAGTTTTCGGGAAGGTCTCTTTACGCCAGAGGTATCCAAACTCTGTCCTGGAGGGCCACTGTCCTGCAGAGTTTAGTTCCAACTTGCCTCAACACACCTGCTTGTAAGTTTTTAGCATGCCTAATGACCTTCAACAGCTAATCAAGACCTTGATTAGCTGTTTCAGGTGTGTTTAATTGGGGTTGGAGCTAAACTCTGCAGGACAGTGGCCCTCCAGGACCGAGTTTGGACACCCCTGCTTTACGCGCAAATCACTCGCATATTTACTCGTATATTTACGAATGTTTCATGAATGAGACCCATTGTATTTCTCACGCGGAAAAACTGTTTATAATATATATTTAATATGCCGCAGCGCCCAAAATTACTACACAATAGCCAATCAGAAAATAACACTATTGTATCTGGGTAAGATTTAACGCAACAACCAATGAAAAAAAAGCATATCCTGGAATTGTTCACGTGATTCTGCTAAAGTTTCGTTCACCCACAGGAAACCTCTGGAGCTCCGAGCATCACTTTGAGCACAAAGTCATGATCTCCTGTTTTAATGTTACAACAAATTCACAACTTGTTTGACACAAACAATGACAACTTGACTGCTGTTAGAGAATGTTTCCCAGATAATTAGCATCAGTTTTTCATGAGTGTCTGTAACTTAGCCAACAGTTTTACAGCCAGCACTGACAACACCTGCTCAGAACAAGTAGGCTAGTCTAGGCCTGACTGTTAGTTATATTTTCGTTATCACACGATGACTGACATATTGTCACATTATAAACATCTCTCTCCAAATAGGCTTAATAATTTTATTAGCACTAAATTAATTAAAGTGTATTGCATTGTCGATGTTATAGGTCACTTTTAAAAATCATGTCATACTTTATAATTATATCCTGCCCATGGATGCATTAATCATTGCATCTTTCTTTTAAAGATGTCAGGTAAAAAGCAATTATGATTATTAATTACGATGAAAGGAAAATATTTGAGTAATAGAGGCCCCTGGTTCTTTTTTTCAAAGGAAACTGGCTTGATCTAATTTGGGAGGCTATCAAAGATTGCCTTGGTTTTAGTGCTTTCACATTCTAATGCTGATGCCGAGAGGGTATTTTCACACACGGAAATTGAATAAATACTTTGTATTTGGTTGAATTGCCAGTGCCATGTGTCAAATCTTTTTTTCTGCAAGTCTGAGCAATTAACAACAAGAACAAAAAAACTAATAAAAATATTATTAATAAAATGCCCCCAAAACATGAGAGCCCTGAAACTCAAGTGTCACTGTGAACTCAAATAGCACACATTTACCCATGTGAAAACATTAACTAGCAGAACTGATGACACAACAATCAGAAGCGCAAGGTAATATAATTAAGTTCACAGGTGATTAAGTGCTTTGGAAAATTAATTGTGGTGGGAGTCAAAGAGGAAGAGGAGAGGAAAAGAAAAATGAAGGGGACGGGGTCAAAGGACATTTGCTCCTGATGAAATACAAAGCATTATAGTTGACCATGTTCTTGTGCAGGAATGACCATGAGGGAAGTTTGTCTACAGGGTTTTTATTCTTACACGTACACTATAATTACAGCACACAGCAGCACTTCAGATGGGAGAACTTTCACTATTTGTGCACACTCAAACTCGTAATTTTCAAACTGATTTATAGCACTTCTTACATTTCATATTTTTGCAGAACTGAGAGACAACTGCCTAGGGCAGGGAGAGAAATTATTTTGTCAGAAGACTAAGAAACTGTTATTGTAGATGTCCCCTACTCGGCTCAATCCAGACGGTTGTCATGGGGAGACCGCACTGTGGTTGCAGCCGTTGTGTGTGCTGACGCGCAAAATACACTGCAGCCATTAACACCAGACAGAAGGAGATTCACATCACCATATGGAAAGAAGCGTAAACGGATGGAGAAGCATAGGTTACTGTAAAGCTACGTCTTAGTTGGTGCTTATTTTGGCGAAAGCCGAGTACAAATCAGCATGAAGTTTTAACATCTACTCTCGTGTAATGGAAATCATGACACATATGGTCATTACCAGTACCGCAATGCAATTTGGCCGAGGATGCTGAATTTACTTAAATTTTTTTTTTACTGTTCTGTAATTGACAGTATACTGTATTGTATTGCAATTCCAAGTTCAATTCTTTGGTATTTCAACTTTTCTTTTCTAGTGATTTTCATCTACTGCAAGATCTCTTTACATTAGTGTAATGAAAATAAACCTTTCTTAAAACTCATTGTTGAATTTCACTGTATCTGCACCCCTCTGTTTATGTTGAATACTGTAATAGACATTACTGTATGACCCGGCTCAGACCTGAGATGACAGCGTTGATGCTGATGCCGAGTAACCTGAATATTTACTGTGTTTGGAAATACAGCTTTTGAAAATGTAAATATTTTACTAAGCATGGACTCTTCCTTACATGTTTTGTCAATGTGACATTTCATTTCAAATGAAGTACAGGAGTATTGATTTATCCACTCATGTAAGAGGTATTTATTACAGTACTGTTTTGCATTTCTTTTGTCAGGGTTGTCCCTGAAAGAGTTATCACTCAGTGCTGTGATTTCACAAAGTTCCAAATTGTTTATCTGAAAAAACCTATTGTAAAGCATTTGGTAGCGGTGTTTTGAATAAATCCCCCCAGTGTGTAACAAACAGTCATGTAGTCTGTGTTTTTGACAGTTTGTGTGTATTGTTGTCTGAGGGAAAAGTTTGAAAAGGTATTCAGCTGTTTGTTACGTTAGGTGTGTGTTTTTAAAATTGTGTGTGAAGATTTGAGAAAATGGTGAGTTGTTCCCAGAATTGTGTCTAAGCAATTGAGAAAATGTATAGGCAAAAAAAATTATTGAAACAAAAAATTCCTGAAGCAATAATAATTACAAAACGACGACAATAACAACAGTCGTGTTTGTGCAGAGTTTTTTGGTCGACACTTACACTCTTCTGACCGGCAGGAGTTACCGGCATGTGCCGTTTCGATACAGGGAATTATTTCGCGAATCAGTTCAAATGATTCAAAGTTTCGAAATGCTTAATTTCTCCCATCACTACATAAAGGATTCATAATTTCCAGAAATCAAAAAAAAAAAAAAAAAAAAAAAAAACATGGAATCAGAGAATACTTCCAAATGAATTGACAAGAAAAATAGGATTTAGTAGTTTTAATGGGACTGGTATTATAGATGGTCCGCATCACACATTTCAGATTATGTAACCCCAGATATAAAACAAATTTAAGACTATAGGAAAGAATAAAACAACTAAAGAAATGCTAAAAAAAAAAAGTATCTAACTAACACGAGGTGAGTAACTTAAGTGGTTTTCAAACAAGCCATCTTGAAAAGAATGATGGTTCTCAACACATGTACACCATGAACAACACGGCATCAAGTCCAAGTGCATTGAGATATTTGTTGCGCTTAATCTCAAAGTCTGCTAAATATTTGTAGAGAAAATTCAATGCGTTTCACCTGTCAACTCAATCAAGAAAACCTTATGTGTTTTCCTTTGTGGGAATGCTCAGTTGTGTCCTTTCTTTTCTTGTCCTCTGGCTCCCACAGTGCACTCCGGACAAACCGTGATGCTGCATCTTTGTCCAGACGTGCAGCTTTTCTTCTGTCCGTGATCTCTTTAACTTTGTTCATACATGTCCTGATTCTCTCCTGTGAGGTGGAGGAGGATGTTAGTTTCCTTTTTCTGTTAGTAATACTAAACCAATATTCACAAAGACAAGTAGTGACTTTACACAGAATTCCACTTTCACATACTGGATTTCTGTTCACAGATTTAATCAGGGTTTCGGCGGGTTTTACTAAGGTACATTTTTTCTAATAAAAGATATTGTAAGACCAAGTAAAGAAAATTTAAGGAATACATTGAAGGGAAAACAATATGTTTTGTAAATGTCTAGGGAGAAACACAATGAGTTGTATTACCAACACTACAGGGTTTGAAAATATAGCTTCCAACAGATATCCATTATTTTTTATTAATTTTACAAAACAAGTAGCTTAAATACCTCTGCTCCTAACCACTAGAATGTGGACATAACTTTTACTTTACACTCTGATGATGACACTGCAAAAAAAAAGTGATGTTCCTGCTTTTTGTGAAATTTATCAAAATGCAGTGACTTTGATTAAAACAAGAACAGATATCGGGCAGTGGGCTCAGAAAAATCAAGGGAAGTTTTCATTACTTCATGATGACAGATATTTGTTCTTGTTTTAAGCATGAACTAATTTAATTTGGTTCAGTTTTCCAAAACAATGTATCTTAATTTAAAGATGTTTATTGGGATTGCAGACCTGCCAACCTTCTAAATTTTTTTTGCGTAGCATCCGCAGGGGGGGGGGGGGGTTGTCATTTTTTTGAGACAATGCAAGACACACAGGACACGCATTAGCTGAATAAACGTTAGCCAATGCAAACATATAGAAAATAGTTGACAATGAATAGACAGGAGTCCAATAATAGCAAAACGAATCACTTATTCTAAAAAGAATATCAAGTATAAGTTTAGATGAATCCGAAATATGGGGCTGTGTTAACAGTAAAACGTCTGTCTTTTAACGAATTTTAAAAACACGGATGGATAATACAAAATGCTTTCCGACATTTTGACAGAAAAAAACAACCAAAAACAAAATTTAAACTTAGCCCGTCAATTTACAATTATCTTCTCTCTCTGTGCGCGTGGTCTGTGTTTGTGAGAGAGAGCTCGCGCAGCACTGATACAACGGTAACGTTACTTTTTAATCCATAAGTAACTAATGCGCTAGTTTTCATACAAAATTATTATGTAACATACTTAGGTACTTTAGTTATTATTAACTCAATAACGTAACACATGCAGACTACGTTTCTCAACACTGAGAATGAATAAATAAACGCCTGTTTCTCCAGACTCGTGCTTATCAGTAATCCACAAATTACAGAACTTTCATAATCACTAAACCATAGCGATTTTAATTTTATTTAGATTTATTGTTCATCAATACTTAAGCATTTTATAATTTGCATGGCTGAATGATGTTTTCCTCTTATCTGAGTGACCACGAATGACGGAGTATTTTAAGATAATCCATGCGATCACTCCCGTATGATCATCGAATCCAGATTAAGTTAACTAAAAACAATATTTCAACTTTACACATCCACCCCAGCCCGTTTACCTTCAGGAGTGAGAAGTAGCCTACTGTGACTACTACTGTCCTCGCTTATGAACTCAGTCAGACTGCGGGCCGCGGGAGTGGAAGAGGATCGAGCGGGATTCTTTATTGATAGGCCTTACGCATCTGTCAATCATCCCCGCTTGCTATTTGGGGAATGAACCCAGCGCTATGATTGGTCGAACTCCGCTTCTTTTGCTGTTGCTTGACTTGAGGACTGCGCGTGAACAGAAGCGTCACCAGGTCTTTTGCGTAGTTTAGAGTGAAAAATCGTACCAGCGTACTTTGAGGTCAAAATGCGTATCCTCTACGCAAAATGCGTACAGGTTGGCAGGTCTGGGATTGTATGCGTTTATTGTAAAGGTGTATTAGCTTTTATAAACCTTCCTTAAAAAAAAAACATCGCTGGTGTTCATCTCGAGACAAAATGTCACTGACATATTTTAAGATATGTCAGTGCAAGTTGCTTTTAGTCTGGAACTAGGCTTAAGCCTTGTCTGTGAAACCGAAACTGCGGGTCTTAAGACCATTTTAAGACCAGCAGAAACCCTGTTAAAGCCACAGCATGTAATTTTCGCCACTAGAGGTCACTTATTCAAAACAATAATAAAAGTGTAGCTTGATGACAACGTAAATGAGCGTGGAATCATGGGATGTGTCGTCTTCACCTTCAAGCCAATAAAAAGCAATCCGACAGGACTCATGTTCGTATAGGAGCTAATGTAGGCTATTAAAGTTGTATTAACGTTACTATGGTATGAAGCAGGGCGGGGCGAGAGCCTGGGACATTTTACCTTGCTGTTTTTATATTATGCTTATATGCTGCAGTCATCCTTTAGTTTTGTTGTTTATGTATATTTTACAATTAAAGTTACATTTAACGTCTGCCTCTTTTTGATCTTGAACTTTGTTACGGTTACGTTTCATCAATTAAATTAATATTTTATTTCATTCCAATCAAACAGCCACAAGTGATGAATTACTACTCATACAGGTCACTTTATTTGACGTATTAAAATTGCGGGGTAATGCAGTGCTGTTTAACTATTTGAGTGTGTTGAAAGTTATAACGTTACTGTGCGTTCGCTTGGTGGCTGGTATGGTACCCTAACACTTGTTGCACATTGCCGTAAACTACATTGATATTAGAATATCAGATTAATAAAAGCTGGATGACTTGTGTTGCTAAATGGCATGCAATTCATTTTAAAACATTTTATGGTGTGGAAAATGCTGAATTACTGTTACTACAAATAAAGCCCTGATTATGCTATGTTAGTCACTTGAAAGAATAAGAAATAAAAATGGAAATCGAGGTTAGCCGTTACACTGGTTAGAATAGCTGATTTATCTGGATTTCAACATTATTGAAAACTACTGGTGGAACAGATCGTAAAATTCACGGTTCGGATCATTTACGTTTTTTGAGCCACGGATCGGATCATTTTTCAGATCAGCAAAAAAAAAAAAAAATTATATATATTTTCATGCATTACTTAAAGCTCACTTGAAGTTCTTTAATAGCTACTACATCAAAAACTACTGACCTAACTGAAATTATTTATTACACATTATTTAAAACAATTGAACAGTCAGTAATAAAATAAGATAAAATACACAAATTACAAGCACAGATGAAGTCTATAGTATTCATGTACAGAAATTAATAATTAAGCCCAAATATAAAAAAACACTGTTTGTTCACTGTAGAAATTAAATAGTTTCATCTTTGCTAAAACTGTATTTTGTTGTTGACAGACATCAGTAGGAATATTAGGTGTGTGTTGTCACTTTAAGACTGACTGTACGGACCGAAAAAACTGACAAACATCCTTTTCTTTCTCAACTTTCACTTATGACATAAACGAGAGAGTACTTGCCAAGACGGGAATTTAGATGGGTATTTTGACATTTTTTGTGTTTATGTGTCCATTCAAGGTCAAGGAAACGCAAAAGAGGAATCAATTCGGTGTTCAAGCTGTCTGAAGCTAATTCATACAGTTTCAAATTTTCAACAATGACACTAGAGTGATTAAAATAACTTACTAACCTTGTCTGTACAAAATTATATGCAACTGTTATCATGAGTAAAATTGATTAAAAATGAAAAGATAGGCAATTTAAAATTATTTACTGTGGTAAATAATAAACCTGTGGTAAATAATAAACATCCACAATGTCACAAATGCTACTGATGAATTTTAACTTAAAATGTAAAATGACAGTCTTTTCTTACCAATTCTTGTTTGATCGCATGGTCTTTCGGATTGACTCCTTGTGTCACCAGATACACTAAGGAGGAAAGTTCAATCTTGTCATAACCTGTTAAATTTCATTACACTTGACAAGTAAAACAGGATGGTGTAAAATCTTACTCCAGAACATAGAGTTGAGGGTATATGCAGACATCAGATCCAATTTAGCTTGATCAAGAGGATCCAGCTGGAAATGAGGTACAAAAAGATCAAAACATTCCAATAACAAGCCATTCATATGGAACAAGTTCATTTAACTGTTGATTAGTGCATTTGTTTCCACATACCTTACGCAGATGGTCACTTCTGGATACAGACACAAGTGTTTGAACCATATTCTGGACAGAGCTCACAGAGGAGTCAAAATCATTGAGGTTTTCCTCGATTTCGGTGGGATAATCCTCTGCTGGACCGTCATCAGCCATTGTCTGACAACTGACTGAAAAAACAATGATATATTCAAAACAATTTGATATAAATCCGGGTTAACAAACTGACACTGAATGACCTGAAAAAATACATTTCAATAGGAATATGTAGACGTCTAAGTTACATGATATTTTAAGCTTTAATTAACGTTAGCTTGACTTGCTGTGGGGAAATGCATGAGAGATGCTTTAATATACAGTTGTGGACACCACGTTAATGTTATAATTTTATATAACAATACAAGCATATCTAATAAATAATACACATAAAACATACAAGATTATAACAAATGTACAGATTTAACGTGATAGTATGGAGATGTCCAGCTTTATCCACGTGTGTTGGTGACTGCGTGTTTTTAAAGCACAATTGCTTTTCTGGACGAAAAAAGATCAATGCGACGCCCTCCGAGACAGCTCGTTAAACACTTATTACAATCATATTTTCACACGAGTATGTTTATGTTTATTAAAAAGCCCTTAACGTTACCTGTAATCACACACACACACACACACACAACACTGCACTTCCGGCGAACACAGGATAAATGAGCGACGTTAAATTGCCGTGTGTTTCAAAATAATAGCCACGCAGGGTTACTTTTATTAGCCCCATATTGTGCTGGTGTGTGGATTTAAATCTAAAACATTTTAATTTACTGGGTGTTAGCAGGGTTTTTACAATAACACACTAAGTAATTATTACACTGATAAACACGGCACACTTAAATAATATGTAGCCTATTACTGTAAAAAAATATGATTTTATATATTACTCATCCTCCTTTTCAGATAATTATCCTTGCATAAAATGGATAAAAATCTGTGCTTGCATAGTATTTATTAACTTACTTATTATTTAAATATTAAATATAATTTAAATATTAATTTATTAGTGGATGTTTCAGGTTGTAAGAGGAAAAACTTTAAATTTAAAGTTGCGTGTTTAAAAGAATCTACCTGTTGAGACTTTATTTTTTTAATACTATTTCTGTATAAAATCCTCTGCTGACTGCAATTTCGTGAACACAATTCATTATCATAAATTTGTCTCTTTTTTGGTTACATGACTTTTAACTTGCCGTGAAGCTTTTAATGTGGAGTCGTGTTATTCATGTTCACCAAGTGAACTGTACTGTACCATTGTACGCTATACGAATGGTGTTGTGAACTCTCCTATGTTTAGAGTGTGTTGTTATTGTCTATATGTGGAAACCAGGTAACTGTTACAAGAAAGATGAATTCAGCTAAAATCACGCTATTGGTGAGTATCTAGATACAGAATAACTGATAAGAATGTAAGTTAAATGTGTACTTTGAAATGCAATGTAAGTCGCTTTGGATAAAAGCGTCCGCCAAAATGTAAAATGTTAAAACGTAAATGTAAATCTACGTGAAAATGTATAACTTATACTGTTGCAGTTCACAGTTCAACCTAACGTTAGTTCAGCAGGTTTGAATTGATTCATATGTGAAGGAATGTCATATAACGTTAGTCACCTGATTGCGATAAACATTAGACTAAACAAAGTTAAACACGAGAAGTTATCTGGTGTAACTTAAGTGCAATATTGTCATTACAGCATCCAAAACAGCTGTTTCGTCTCTCATAACAGCTGTATATATTTCTGTCTTAACAGCTGTAACTTACATATTTCTCTCATAACAGCTGTACATTACATTTATTACTATACAGTTGCTTTATCTGATCTTTGTAAGTTATATCATTCGTCTGACTTCTGATTTCTTTTCTTAGCCAAAACGTTACTGGTTTTCTGTTTGAAATGTAATTTTCCTACACTTTTTTAAAAAAATGCTGAATCTGTCTTTCCTGTCATACTGAAACACACTTCCCTTCACTGTCTGGAAACCCAGCTGACTACCGACACAACATTTGTGGTTATCACGATAACCAGAAATGTTGCTGCCTAGGAGCACCTATAGGAAAGAACAAAATTTGATTTAACCCTCTTTATTATCTCGTTTGTTTCTCCCAGACAGCATTGAGAGTGAGAGAGCAAACTGAGACACTTTGCTGCTAATTCTACAAAGAACAACTTATTTGAGCTCCTCTTCACACTAATTTTATATTTGTATACTCTTTACTGTATGCCAACAGTTGTCTTGTTTGCCTTTTTCTTCTAATGAATTTGAGGAAAAACCTCTGAGACAAAGTTAATTTCTCAGTAAAACATAAGAACTTTTGAACTAAACGAATGAGCTTCCAAGCAATACATTTTTTTTCTTGGTGTCTATATTGTCAAGTATTTTTTGTAGTACCATGTGAACTCTATAGATTAGAACATGTGTATGGTAATCATTTAGTTCCATGATATTACCATCGGACACTATCAACTGTACCCTTTTGTAATGACATCTTATCTTTTAATGGCTCTGCGCAAAACCTTTTGCACTGTAGTGATCATATTTGCTACCGTTACTATTGGTGAATGACCGTTGTCTTTTTTTGACAGAGCAGCCCAGCTAACAAAAATATTTTCTAAGAATGTTAGTTATGAAAAGGTTATTTCTGAATGTTCTGAAACAAGTAGTAAAATTAAAAAAAAAACATTAAACGAACGTGCAACTAATATATAAAAAAAAAAAAAAACCCATGAACGATTTATAAATAACAACCATTATATTAACATTACTGGAAGAATGTTTGCTCGTAACTTTGAGAGAACCTTGCCAGAACGTTGGCGAAAGTTCTGAGAACGTTCCCTCCCTGGGAGAGTGAGCAATGGGCAACAATGCAATTATAATGCAAGTAAATAAAATAAAAGGCAAAATTGGTGAATTTAAATGAATAACTTATGTTACACGATATTTATTTAAAATTATAATAAAAAATAGTAAATGTGCACTGTTCATTGATGAGGATATCATATAATCAGCTGAATATTAGAGAGTGTAATTTGTTAATAACACAGTGAGTATGTTTGTAGTCTTCTAGATAAATGTCAGTCTGGTGTCATGTGATTGAGTGGAGGACAGGAGGAGCATGTGAGAATTTTGTAATTAGTGTGAGCAAATACACATTGCCAGTTACTCCAGCATTCCTTGAGTGACGCATTAGAGACGATTGGGATAGAGACGGATTGTTCTGTGTAACTGGCTCACATGCTGTACTTTGAGTAATGTGGTGGAGGTGTTTTCTCATGTCTCTTGCAGCGCTGTGAGTCCTGACGGAGTGTTTGCTTCTTTCTTCCTTGTGATCTGAGCGGCCAGCATCTCCAGAATGGCAGACTGATTTTAAAAGCAGTAATCTCACAGCAGCAGAGGGGCTGACGGTCTAGTAAGTTTGCATACTCTCTTTCCTTTGTTTTTTTATGAGTTCTGTGTTTTATTGAAGTGGTTGTTATATTTTTGAAATTCCTTCCTCTTTATTGCTTAAGCATACATGGACATGAATGATCATGTGACTTGTGGAGGTAAGGCATGCTATTAGCCTACTTTTTAAATCATGAGTTACTTCTTTTTTTTTTTTTTTTAATCAGACTTACGATTTTCACCTGGTGGATGATAAACAGAACAGGCATAAATATCCCAAAAGGGAGAAACTGAGCCATGTCTAGAGATCTGAATAGCCTTTTTTAAAGCACCAATGTTTTCAAACTGCATAAAAACCACTGAATGGAAACGCCAAGATGTGCTTAAAAAAAAAAAAAAAAAAAAAACCTGTGCCCAGTTGAAGTGGATATTTTTTTATGAAGACATGCTGATAAACTACAGTGGAAACGTATTTACCAATTAGTGTGCAACAAAAAACTTCATGCACACCATCTCAAAAGTTGTTTTAGTCATTCTGAAATGCCTGAGGCAAAAAAAAAGCTTTAGTTGCTTCCCACGGTTGCAGCTTTGTTTCTCTGTGTCCAAATGAAAACCACCTAACCACTGCCCAGAACACCCTAGCAACCATATAGCAACAATCCATGAGTGGTTCTCAAATTAAAATGTGACCGGATTGTTGAGAACCACTCATGGACTGTTGCTATATATATATATATACTCATATATGACTTATTAATAGTACCACTTTCTATTCTATTTCTATTGTATCTTTGTTTTCTATTTTTTTTTAAAAACTAACTATAAAATATGCTTTTCTAATTTAGTATTTGTCTCGTTTCTAGTCCAAATATCTAACAATTCTTAAATCAAGATGCATTTTCTAGATAAGTAAAATACCATAAGATATTTTGGGCCAGATTTACTAACAGCTGACGCTAACCCTCTTTTGGTGTTTAAAAACTTTACTAAAGAAATGCAGTGAAAAATTAGCAATGGGGCCTCCCTTATTGTAAATGCATTTGTAGGAGTTTCCCTTTCAGACGCCAAATTTATGAGAGGAGAGTATTTAATGAATCACGAAAGGTTTTGCTCTAGTCAATTTACAGGTGTTTGCGCAATTATTTAATGCACAAAAAAAGCTAATTTGCACTGCTATTGGTAGATTGCGTTGTTCATTATGGAAATGATCCGGCTGCAGAAAAACACACAGAGAGCATCAGCTTTCGTTTATTCTCTGACAGACACAAGACCAGCCGAACGCTGTGAGTGTGTGTTAGAAATTAGGAATGATCTGTGCTTTTTAATTTGCTCATCATCAGTAGATCAAGCGCTGAACTTTCCACTCCCATTGGTTCTTTTGTGGAATTGCGTTCTCAGGATAATTTGCCCTGTTTAGTAAATCTGGCCACATATGGTCTTGTTTTCTGGGAGAAAAAAAATCTAAATGAAGTGAGTTTTTGCAAAATGATCTGAAATAAGAAAAATATTCCTAATTCAAACATAGGCTAAACAATATTATTTTTCTTAGCCCATTGGCAGATTATTTTGCTTGTTTGAAGCAAAAATTCACTTAATATCTAGTAAATGCATCTGGATTTAATAATTTTTTAGATATTTGGACTGAAAACAAGACAAAGACTTACATATTGTTGCTCTTTTGTTGGTTCAACTGCTTTTATTGTTCTCCTCATTTGTAAGTCGCTTTGGACAAAAGCATCTGCTAAAATGATTAAAAGAAGATTTATAAGCAAAATATTATTTTGTAATTTTTTGTCTTTTGATTTTGGGGCAAAATATATGTCCATATATTTATATTCCTGACAGTTTTTGTAAGATTCACACCTGTTTATCCCCATTATTGTATAGACAAGCTTTGCAAAGACAGGCACCACTCACTTTTGTTACTCTGAAAATGTAAAAATCTAGTTTTTAATTTCTAGTTTTTACCCTTCTCCTCTTTTTCTCTCTCTCCCAGCATAAGTTTATCCTGGTTACCCTCACATATACAATCCGTTGGATTTCCCTCCCTTCATCCTCTCTCTTTGAGAATGGATGGTAAGCAGTCTCTTCAGACCAGCACAAACTCCTCCTACATTCCCACTGCCATCTCCTCCATGTCTGACGAAGAGCATTCAGAGGGTGAGGCGGCGGGGGGCGACACTTCCCCATTGCTGTCCCGACAGCAGCCAGCGGGACCCCTGGCGACCCGTCGCTGCCCGGAGGACTCCTACAATCTAGTGTACATCATCTTCTTCCTGATGGGCATCGGCTCTCTGCTGCCCTGGAATGTCTTCATCACAGCCAAACAGTACTGGCTGTACAAGCTCAGTAACAACTCCAGCCCTGCTGGTCAGGAGGAACCTCACAATGACCTCAGCGTAAGTGTGTTTAGAAATATTAAAATCATGTAAATTATAAACAAAAGATTTATCTATTAGCACACTGTAAAAAACAAACAAACAAAAAAACGGGCAGCTATGGTTGCCAGCTGAGAAATATGGTGACAATATTTGGTGCGTGTATATTTGTATATTTTACAACTTATAATTGTATATTAAGCAATATATGGCCCTATCATACACATGGCGCAATGCGGTGCCAGGCGTGACGCAAGAGTTTTTTGCTAGTTTCAGTTCGACGCAGTTATCTTTTCCACATCCTGCGCCATGTTGTTTAAATAGCAAATACATTTGCGCCCATGGGCTGCTGGTCTGAAAACGAGGTGTGTTCAGGCACATTGTTGGTGCATTGCTATTTTGAGGAAACTGAAATAAAGCTGTTGACTTTAGACCAGGTTTTTGTTGGTCAATGGCAGTATTTGTTTTGTTATTTAAAGGACGCATTAGTAATATGAGCCTATAGGAGGGTGCACGACGCGCATATACTCTGCTTATTAAACACACAGGGACGTGAAGCACACAGACATGCCAAATATTAAAAATAAAAGGATTAAAATGTAAAAGATTATTATTGTGTACATAAAGATATGGTTGAATCCGGCTTGTCCTGTAGATGGTCTGCTTACGCTTTAAAGGGATACTTCAGGATTTAGCATTAAAAGGGTTATATGCGTTTTTCTGAAATTAGCTTTGTATCAGTAGAAAACCAGTAGTATTTTCGAATTACCGTGCTTACCCCCTCATATCCCCCTGATATGAGAGATTTATGTATTTTTAGTCTGGGAAAAATCCTCCGATGACGCAAAAATCGTCATTTTGCGTCATCTGAGGATTTTTGGGCCAGAGGCTTAAAACTACAGCCAGTACTAGTAGCTAGTTCCACATGTTTTCACCACGCCCATATGGGGCGGGATCTCACTCACAGAATGTAAAGATAGTGTCAGCCATCTTTCTGTAGAAGCTAAGCTAACAGGCTCTTGCTCTGTGTAGAAAGTTTGTATAGTAGTCTAATCACGATTTACGAGTTTTGAAATGGCAGAAGGGGATTTCGAATATCTGTTGCGAATCTGATGCTCGCGGCAACCTGTACGAGCCGCAATGCAGCGATGAACAGTGCTGCTGCTGCAGCAGGGGAGCAAGACCTGACTCGAGCCCGGCCAGACTCGAGCTGGGGCGGACTGGTGGTGTCAGTGCTCTCGCTGTGCGCCTATGTAAACAGACAGAGAGTCCTATTGCTGTCGCGAATTTCAGCGATGACATTTTCTTCTGGAGGAGATAAATGGGAAACACCAGCCAAAGCCCGCAGGGGCAAACGGACGACTTAGTGTAAAGTGAGTATTTGGTTTGTTTTTCTTTTTTTTTACTAAGACGTAATGAACAGAGTTTGGACACTCGGCATTATCACAATGTTCTTCCCGCGTAGTCAGCTGAGCTATTGTTATATTTACATCTATGCTAGCATACTGTATGTGCAAATAGTTTGCATTGCTAACGTTGTGCTTAACGTTACTGTTTTGTAGACAATATCGCCGACGCCTAACAGCCTACCATCACTTTATGGAATGGGTCCTGCAAGGCGAGAGACATAGTAAAGGCTATCGTCTCGTTTTGCCCACCTATGTTGTCCAGGATATCAGACGGAGATATCCAGCTCCTGACGGGCAATACTGTGAATGAATATAAGGAAACAGCTGAAGCTCTGGAAGAGCTTTGAGTGTAAAAGTGTTAATATTAATTATTTTTTTAATTAAAAGTTATAACTCATATTGGTTGTGGTTCTTTTTGTAAACCTTTACTGTTACTACAGTATTAGCCTAGAGAATGTGTGGAGAAATTTTTCGGATACTGCCGCCTGTAACTGGTAGGCCTGGTTTGGGAGTGGCCTGGCTTCCTAAGGGCAGCAAAGCAAGTGCATTCTGGGAGTTGTTGTCTTTCAGCCACATGGGTAAAAAATAAATGTTCTGCCTTTTCTCAGTCTAGAATGCTTCAATTTCAAAAATAATTTCACATTTCTACTATATAAATGACCACTATTAAATACACATTCATCTTTCCAGAGCTGAAGTATCCCTTTAACCTCGCGCACAAGCAGATCCGTTTCCTCTCTGGAGAAGCGTTCAGTCTTTCCGCTTGCAAATTCTGCCATGTAAATAGCGAATCCGCCATGGCATGAGAGCAACTGGCTTTTAAAGGGAATGGGAGATGAGACTCTGATTGGTTTATTGCACGTTACGCCCAAAACACACCCATTACTCATTAAGAGAATAGAGACAACACTTTTAGACCATGCACCGGTCGTGTCGACCATTTGTCCTGTCGCTAAACTATCAAAAGTGGATTCAGACACGACCTAAGTGGACTTGCGCCCTGAGCTTTAGACCATGCGCTTAGATTGTTAAAATAGAGCCCATAATGTTAATTATAAACCAGTCTACTTAAAGTACAAAAAATTGCTCAGACAATTCAGAAACTTGCAATTGCGAGGAAAAAGGTCAGAATTGCAAGTTTATATGTCTCTCATTTCTCATTTGCTTTAAATTATATTGTAATTCATAATTTTTACTTACAAAAACTATACATATGACAGAATTTTACAATATAATTTAAATATACTTTGATGTTAATCAATTTACAATTTTTCACCATGCATGGTGGGGTAAATACAAAGTTCTGTCATGAAATTAACTGGCGCAGGCCTTAAGGTCCTTAACTCAAGCTGCTTCCAATCACGTCTTTCTCTATAGGGCAGAGCTGATTGGTTCCTGCTGTATCACTAGCAAATGAGCTCACGTGCCTTAGCAGTGCAGTGTGCATTCAGAAACCTGTATAGATCTGCTACGTGTAATTTATGTACACTATATTGTACAGCAGCAGCATGTCTTATTTGCTCTCTGCAGTGTATCATGTATGTATTGACAGTGGCAAGTCCCATACTTGCTCTGCAGCAGCAGCATTGAAGCAGATCTATTCCACCAAGACCAAAATATTGTCATACTCATTACCAAGCCAAACACTCAGAGTTGTCATGACAGAACTTACAGTAAACCAATTGTGATATTTGACAGAACTGACGTTCTTTTTTTATATGCAGAATCACAGGACCTCTTTTTGTTTTCTAGAGTCACTGAAGGTAAAAGAAAGTAATAATGGGTAGAACATGTCCCCTTTAGATGGGGACATTACAGTAGTTGCATTAGTGTGTGATTTATAGTGTTAGGGCTGGTTTGGATGTGACAAAACGTGTTTTTTCCACTACGCTACTTTTCCATTGTTTTTCTATGTAAACACACACTAGACGCACCATTATGCTCACGTCTTTTGCAGCGTCTTGTGCATCACACGTGTTCAAAAATGTGGTCCTCAAGTTAAAATAAGTTAAATGTAAATTTTTTTTTTAAATTGTGACCTTGCGGTATTTTTCCATTCCACTGCCCGTCTCACGTTTTTCAAAGCAAAATGGCATTCTGTGTGAATGGTCCCTTAGTCTACTGTTGTCATTCCTTCTAGACTGCTATTGATCTGATAATGCCTACTGGCTGCATTTTCATGTTTGTTTCTAAATATATTGAATTAGCAGGCTTGCATAGCTTTAATGTTTGTATTTCTCTCTTAGTTGCTGGGGTGTCAAAGGCAGATCACATGATTTTAAACGGGAAGAAAAACCATCAGGTTTTTATATCAGTTCTAGTATTTGGATTAGTAACTTTTAAACTAAGTTAAGCATTCTTGGTTAATAAACAGAAATCTGGTCACTTTTTCTGAAGAGATTAAACGCAGAAGTTGCAAATTCAAAAGTATGATTTGATTTTTTTTTTCTTCCCTGTTTGTCACTCTCACTTCTGCTCAAACTTTAGTTTTATCTGACAGGGCAGGAAATGGTAAAAAATTATAGCGTGTCCTTTTATGAGACTCTTTCACTTGTGTTTGTGCGTGCCTGTCATCATGAGCACATGAGCTTTGCCCTTTTGAGCATGTGGCATATTTCTCAAGGAATTGTAAGATGCATCACTAAGGATGACTGACATATTTATTGCTTAGCTTTAAAGGGGCTATATTCAGAATTAAGAAACCCTTGTTATTAGCGACACCGGTGGCGGTTAAGTGAACTGCAGCCAGCAACTTAATGCTCGTGCTTGTACTCGTGCACCAAGCGTGCCGCACAAGCCCTGAAAAGTGAAGCCAAAACGTCTCGATCGCCCCCCGGTGACCGGTCCTAGTATAGGTCATAAACCCCGCCTCCCCATGTTCTTCAACGGGACGTGAGACCAACTAAACAATTAAATTACACTTCACATATATTTTTTCCAAAGATAGTTTATGTCATTTACTGTAGTTTTTATCACACTGATGTAATTTCAAGTGTTTGTTTTAAAAAATAAGTTTGTTTTTAGTTAGTTATTTGATGCTTTAAAAACGGCGCTGTGGCGTATATGATTGACAGCTGTGATTGACAGTTTCTCTGAGCAAAGTAGTCACTGAAGCAACAACAGACTTTTTTTCGGGATCTTTGGAGGACTGAGGAGATTGGAGCTTTAAATTTAATACCTAAATTTCTATAATTAATTATTTCACACCGACATAATGTGTTGTTCTGCAGCAGAGGCGTGTGCTTGCGGTTGATTCAGCGAGAGTGAGGGCGGGACGTTGATTTCGCGGCTTTACTTCCTGCTCACTACTGCGCATGTCTGGTCCCGAAATCGCAACTGCGCAGACTCAAGTCCCAAGATGTCAGCGCCATATCGGGACAATGGCGGCTTCACTTCTCGCCAATGGAAGAGAGCGAAGGGGCGTCGTCCATCTTTTTTTACA
This sequence comes from Gila orcuttii, assembly GCA_026230005.1. Classification (NCBI taxonomy): domain Eukaryota; kingdom Metazoa; phylum Chordata; class Actinopteri; order Cypriniformes; family Leuciscidae; genus Gila; species Gila orcuttii. The sequence continues at coordinate 34,912,642 of JAPDVR010000019.1, read as the reverse complement.
GTCTATGTCGTGCACATGTAACATACAAGAGACTGAATGTGATTCAAGGCCCTGATATAGAGAGCCTAAGTCCCTCCCCTTCCGGTGGACCACATGGGAGCTTATTTTGGAAAAATATTGTATGGTAGTCAATGGTGAGAGACAACAAATATTTGGATCCGGTTTAAATTGTGCCCTGAATTACACATATGATGTTTGTCAATTTAAAAGATACATTTTAAAGTCAAGAAAGTCGCAGTTTGATGTAAAACTGTTGAGTTATAAGACTGTGAAAATACGTAATTACAAAGACTACAAACCCAAAAGGCGCGCATGTGACGTCATACCTTTTCTCTCAATGAATGAAGCTGTCTTTACTGAAGCTAACGTCTGTAATTTTTTCTATAGTCTAACGTTTTAATCGTAACGTTACGCCGTCATACCTGTGTGTTTTGTACCAGACTGCACACACACGAGCTTGGTGACATACATAGTGTGAGACGAGAGATGTAGTTCATTGAGCGATTTTCACATAAAACTAAATGTTACTCTTCTGTTTTATGACAAACTATGACTTTCTTGACTTTCATAATTATCTTTTAAATTGACAAACCTCATATGTGTAATTCAGGGCAAAGTTCAGATGGAATAAAAAGATAAGTTGTCTCTCGCTATTGACTACCATACATATTTTTTCCGAAATAAGGTCCCATGAGCCCGAAGCGGAGGGAAGGGACTTAGGCTCTCTATACTAATTGCGAAGTTCTTTTTTTGTTCTTCGCTTAGAAGAAGTTGGAAATACCTTTGCAGCGATGTACTGTTAACTTTCATCTCGATGCCTTTTTACGCTGCTGAGAGAGACGTTTAGATGAATATTTAAATATGTGCTGCACACAGTGGTAAGAAAGCAGCAGTTAAGGAAGCATCTGATCATAGCGATGTGGAAATGTTTGCACGAGCTCTGCGATTCACATGCATCATGACAACAGATGGTAATAGGTGATTTGGGATTACAAAGTTAAGAATCTGTTTAAGATCTGCTGATCCCACGTCCCTGAAATGACATCACATGAAAAACTAGGGGGGAAAAAAAAGGAGAACTACACTGTATTGGGCATTCAAGGTGAACTTTCACATCAAATTCAAATTTACATTTGATCTTCCTACTGAGAGTCAAACTATGTGTGAATATTTACATAGTGTTACATGTACATAGTTTACATAGTTCTCGTGACCAGCTACTGTTTATACCATTTGGGGTACTATTTTCTTCACAGTCGGGGGTAATTGCCTGTATTGTCTTTAGATGTTTTTGTTTTAGTGGTCACTTGTAAGGCTGTGTAAGGTCAAGGACTGCCCACTTAAAGCCTATAAAATACAATGTACAGCTCCTCAGACTTGATGACTGCAGCTACCAACAGCTTGTGTTCTCAATGAAAAATCCTGCTGAAGATACAACCAAGTCTGCTGGTCCTCGCTTCTGACATTTCCAACAGTAATAAAAATAACTGAGGAAAACTAGGTCAAAGGACAGAACCAAAACACAATGAAAACAACAGAATGGGGCATACCTATGGCTTCTTAACTATAAAGATTTATTTTTACTGTATTTTTCTGTCTGTCATTTGTAAAAAGTTTTTCAGTGGATGATATCTAGAGACCTGGGTGACCAATACATGTCAATAAATTATATAGTACAATTAATGATTGCGAATAAAAACCAATAAAATTGCTGAAATTAACCTTTATTTTACACAAGGTTTCACAAGAAAATGTGGGTTATCTATTTACAAATCTGATTCTGGACATATAAACACAGAATCACTATTATCAGGTAATGATCTCATGTCAAATAATGTCAAATAGCAGCCAGTTAATCATCCAAGGCAGCCTATTGGTCTATCACAACTTCAAATGAATTTAAAGACGAATATTTTCTGCAATAGGTCTGATTCTGATTGGTCAATTGTGGTATTCTGCAGATGTTTGCATAATGACCTTAAGCTAACTGTGTAATTGACTGTTGTCCTAAGTAACCATTGCCTTATGTAGCTGTGCTAGTTTCCTCTTTTATCATTCTGCTCTCTAATTATTCTTGCATAATAATAATATTTCATGCTCATTTATTGATTGGGTTAATAATAGCCATAAAATAAGTGTTATTTAGGAAACATTACTGGCATTGTCCCTTACATACACCACTGATACATGTATTGATTTTGAGTAACGTGAGTTGACAGATGTTTTTATTTTTATTTTTTTGTCTGGTGTCCAGGATTACTTTGAGAGTTACATCTCCATCGCTTCCACAATTCCATCAGTGCTGTGTCTCATCCTCAACTACCTCCTGGTCAACAGGTAAAACAAACACATGTGCACACTTTCTGTATTATCCATCCAGAGCATGTGATTTAAGATTTCAAATACCTATAAATCAAGGAGGCACTTTGAGATATGCATTTCAGATTCTACAGCGGTTGAAAAGTAGCATTTTGTTTGTCTTCCCATAAATAAACAAAAATGTTTTCTAACAGGCGCAAAAGGTTGCAACTTCTTGTGCAGCTCAAACAAAGCATCTGTCTCAGCCTAAATTAAATCAGTTAACACACACAGTGTCCTGTTCAAGTGTACTGTGGTATCTTTGTAACTGTTGCCAATTCCTGTACTCTGAATAAAGATTCACTGTGTCTGTTTTCCAACATTACATGTTCATCTCCAGGATTCCCTTTTTTGTGTGGGGGTTTTTATGAACATTGGGCTCTAATAGGGCTGAACGATTATGGAAAATAATCTAATTGCGATTTTTTTAACCAATATTGCGATTGCGCTTTAATATGCGATTACTTTAAGTTCTTTACCTTCTGTATTAGTCGACAAAGACAAGCAATAAATCATTGTACAGTAGGGATGGGAATCTTTAGGCAGCTCATGATCCGATCTACTTTTTTTCTTATTAATTAATCTTAATAACATTTAAAATATGTATTTAATTACATGTGTAAATATACATACTTTAAATATATGTATATATATATATATATATATATATATATATATATATATATATATATATATATAAACACATTTAATTAAACCAATTACATGTTAAGAATTTTAAATGGGCTATAAACTAATATAGCTTCAAAATATAAAAGCTAGTAAATAAAGAGGAAAAAAAAAAACATTGCAAGCAATAAACAAAGAGTGCTTTCAGTATTTAAAAGTAGGCTGTCTGAACGTTTTCCATTCAAGAGCTGGAGTGATTTTCCCCCTATACGATAAGCTGCATTCACACTAATGCACATATCTCTTTTGAAATTGTAAATGTGGTTTGTCCTGTTGGTTTAAGATATAACTGACCGTGTTTACATTAATTTCGCGTCAAAAGCATTTTGAGATGCAAGTACATTTAACCAATGAGTCGCTCACAGCCGCATGCACGAGCGCTCTTCACAAAGCGCGCGTAAGTATTTTAAAATGAAAGCAGCTTTCTCAGTGATTTTCATATTTTTAATATATAAGCCAACTGCATTCCAAAATACATAAATAATGCCTTTGTGGAGCATTTGTGAGGAAAATTCCGGCGGCCAAGACCGCGCACTGCAAGAGTAACATCAAAGCGGCAAAACCTGTGCAATGAAGCCCGCGACTGTCCTTGTAATTCGCTTAAACCACGAACTGAATGAAAGCTTATTTTTCGAAAGGTTCGAGCGGTGTCGTGTGTGTGTGTGTGTGTGTGAGAGAGAGAGAGGGAGAGAGAGAGAAATTAGAAGCAAGCAAAAATAGCCTACGGTTGTTTCTAAAGCACGCCCAGCGCCATCACGAATCTGTGTTTAAAAACTAAACTCAGACTCGATTCTGAAATTCTCTGAATCGATCCAGAATTGTTGGAGAGAGAATAAATAACACAATATCACATACATAAAAAATAAACTTTTCTTTCCTGTATGCCTGACCTATGCGTAGCGTGCCAAATTGATGCTTGATCTGCAGACTGCTTTTCTCTCTCGTGTCACGTGACCAGTGTAATCGCAGCTTTTGCGGTTACAAAATCGCATTTCATCATATCGCGATATTATCGCAAATGCAATTAATCGTTCAGCCCTAGGCTCTAATTTTAAAGAGTCAATACAAGTTGCAAATGAGATCTTTGTGGCCAGCAAGTACAGGAGAAACATCATGCCCAGGGGCGCTGTTAGAAATTTTGGGCCCTATGAAAGAATATGAAGTTGGGCCCCCTACCGCACCCTTTCCATTAATAAAATTGATCTCTGGGGGCCCCAAAAGTGTGTGGGCCCTTAGAATCGTCCTAACTTTTCCCCCCTTAGCGGCGCCCCTGATCATGCCTGATGTGCGTGATTCAGTCTCTTGCATGAAGACTAACTGAATTGGGATGAGTGATAGGATCATTCAAACAAATAATGTTGACCCTCGGCATTGATGTCGACCTGTAAACGGGCTAAATTTGCTTTAGAGCATTCTTTGACTTTCTGCAATCTACTGAAGGAGCATAAGCAGCATGTCAATAAGCCTACACTGCAAGAAATTGCTGTAAAAAACAATATTGATATCAGTATCTTGACAGCAGGGTGACTGATGGCAGTATGGGGCCAATATATATATATATATATATATATATATATATATATATATATACACTCACCTAAAGGATTATTAGGAACACCTGTTCAATTTCTCATTAATGCAATTAACTAATCAACCAATCACATGGCAGTTGCTTCAATGCATTTAGGGGTGTGGTCCTGGTCAAGACAATCTCCTGAACTCCAAACTGAATGTCAGAATGGCAAAGAAAGGTGATTTAAGCAATTTTGAGAGTGGCATGGTTGTTGGTGCCAGGCGGGCCGGCCTGAGTATTTCACAATCTGCTCAGTTACTGGGATTTTCACGCACAACCATTTCTAGGGTTTACAAAGAATGGTGTGAAAAGGGAAAAACATCCAGTATGCGGCAGTCCTGTGGGAGAAAGTGCCTTGTTGATGCTAGAGGTCAGAGGAGAATGGGCCGACTGATTCAAGCTGATAGAAGAGCAACTTTGACTGAAATAACCACTCGTTACAACCGAGGTATGCAGCAAAGCATTTGTGAAGCCACAACACGCACAACCTTGAGGCGGATGTGCTACAACAGCAGAAGACCCCACCGGGTACCACTCATCTCCACTACAAATAGGAAAAAGAGGCTACAATTTGCAAGAGCTCACCAAAATTGGACAGTTGAAGACTGGAAAAATGTTGCCTGGTCTGATGAGTCTCGATTTCTGTTGAGACATTCAGATGGTAGAGTCAGAATTTGGCGTAAACAGAATGAGAACATGGATCCATCATGCCTTGTTACCACTGTGCAGGCTGGTGGTGATGGTGTAATGGTGTGGGGGATGTTTTCTTGGCACACTTTAGGCCCCTTAGTGCCAATTGGGCATCGTTTAAATGCCACGGCCTACCTGAGCATTGTTTCTGACCATGTCCATCCCTTTATGGCCACCATGTACCCATCCTCTGATGGCTACTTTCAGCAGGATAATGCACCATGTCGCAAAGCTCAAATCATTTCAAATTGGTTTCTTGAACATGACAATGAGTTCACTGTACTAAAATGGCCCCCACAGTCACCAGATCTCAACCCAATAGAGCATCTTTGGGATGTGGTGGAACGGGAGCTTCGTGCCCTGGATGTGCATCCCACAAATCTCCATCAACTGCAAGATGCTATCCTATCAATATGGGCCAACATTTCTAAAGAATGCTTTCAGCACCTTGTTGAATCAATGCCACGTAGAATTAAGGCAGTTCTGAAGGTGAAAGGGGGTCAAACACAGTATTAGTATGGTGTTCCTAATAATGCTTTAGGTGAGTGTATATATATATATATATATATATATATATATATATATATATATATATCATAAACCAAGAAAAATCAAAACACATCTACTAGATCAGGGGTATTTCATTAAAGTTTCAAGAGGTCTGGTCTTTATATTTGCTTCCCAGCGGAGGTGCGGACAATACTTTTTTGGAACAGGTATACATTTCCATCGGGGCAGTCATAGTACTTTGTAAAAGAAAACATTCTAAACACTCAAAATAATCATCAAAGATGAGATTCTTGGGCCCCGAGAGCATACCTGTCAACACTCCCATTTTCCCCGGTAGTCTCCCGTATTTCACACCCATCTCCTGCCCCCCTCCCGTTTTGTTATTTCTCCCTTGAAACCCCCGTAATTTGTATGGCCCAAACGTTGTTATATGAATAATCACATCAATATATTATTCCAAGATTGTCCAGTTACCAGATCTTGTATGAAACGGATCCTACTCGCACAATAAATACATCATACAAATTTCAACCCATTTGTGAGCTCAACCTGGCAACCTACAACACAGTTGCGCTATCGATATACCTATACCTGCACAGGTAGTAGACGCTGAATAAGCGTCACTGGTAGAAATGGGAAGAGAAGACTCAGTGGTAAATATATAACGCAACTAACGCAGCATCCGTTTTTTCTGTCATTTGGCTGGCATTACATTATATGATGCTCTTATTCATGCAAATGCTTTTAAACCATTCAAGCCAAGACAAATTGAGTGCCAGAATCGAGTTCTCTTTCGGCTTGAAGTTGACCGAACACTAACGCACGCAATTATGCCAAAATGTCAGTTTTGTTGAGTATCCTCATAAGAGCAGACTGAGCAGTCTTAAATGAGTTAAATAAAGTCTTAAATGAAGGTAAAGAGTTGTGAGAGAATGAGGTGCGTGTGAGATCCACGTCTCTGTCAGCAGCGGCTGGTTTTAAAGGGACAGCAGCCTAAAGCTTTCTGTCAGTAAAGTAATCAAAGAACAAAGGGAACAGAGAAAAACACTCACTGCTCTTGACTAAAGAACTTTTGTAACTTTAATAAGGATTAATCTATATATAATTTAAAATTTATTGAGTGCAAACTTTATTCAATTATATTTCCTACCTTTTAGACAAATATTTAAATATTTATTCTTTATTCAATTCAATTCAAATTTATTTGTATAGCGCTTTTCACAATACATATTGTTTCAAAGCAGCTTTACAGAAAGTGCATTTCAGAAATGTACATAGAAAAAATACAGTTAGTTAATCATGTAGTAATTTAGGGCATAACATATCGCCGGCGTTGAGTCGTCTCTTCACAGGGGTCGAGTCGTCTTTATGTTGTTTCTACATTAATTTGGAGATTAACTGTGAAATGATTACATCATAAAATTTATTAAAAATGTTTTAATGGCGATTCATCGTGATTAATCACAGAAAAAAATGTGTGATTAATCTAGTTAATTTTTGCAATTGATAAAAATAAGAACAAAAAAGAAACATGAATAAGTCTTATTGTGGAGGGGTTAGAGAGGACTCAAGAGTGAGAGTGACAATCACAGTACTTTAATAGAGTCAAAGGTCGGACCACAGGTAATCCAAACAGAAAAGTCAATAATAACATCAACTGAGGACACCAGTAGAACTGGCAGTATAACATGAACATAAAACTCCTCTGTGGTACTGGTAAAGACGAACAGCAGGCTGGTGAAAACAGCGGCTCGGAGACTCACGGAACTGGATACAGGTGGCGAGCACAGAGCAGGTAATCAGCCTCAGCTTAAGCACGTATGGTTTCTGTGAACGTATAGATGAGCACAGGATAATTCCAGTAGAAATATTTCGTAGGACTCGCAAGACAGGACAGGACAAGACTGAGATAAACTCTGGTTAGTGAGCATCTGAGACATCGAACAATCTGACAACAAGACAGGGCAAGAGAGGGTTAGAAGAAGCCAAGATAATGAGAGGAGATGAGGAACAGGTGGAGAGGAATGAGCGTAATGAAAAGTGATAACAGCTGTCAGTAATGGAAGTGAAAGCGGTGTGTGTGTGTGTGTGTGTGTGTGTCCAGCAGAGAGAGACAGAGGAGGAGACAGGATCATGACAGTACCCCCTCCTCAATGAGCGCCTCCTGGCGCTCCTGAGGAGGAACTCTGGCGAGTCCGGAGGAAATCATCAATGAGCGAGGGGTCCAGGATGTCCCGGGGGGAAACCCAGCTTCTCTCCTCAGGACCATACCCCTCCCAATCGACCAAATATTGGTGCCCACGACCCCTACGGCGCATGTCTAAGATCTTGCGGACAGTGTAGATGGGAAAGCCCTCAATACGAACAGCGGAAAACGAGGCGCAAGAGGGCGAGCGATTAACGGGCTTAATACAAGAGACGTGAAACACGGGGTGAACACGACGAAGATTAGGTGGCAAATGGAGCTTGACGGCGACAGGATTAATGATCTTGACTATACGGAATGGTCCGATGAAACGGGGTGCCAGCTTACGAGACTCGGACTGGAGAGGTAAATTGGAAGTGGATAGCCACACTCTCTGACCAGTACTATAGCGAGGACTCTTGACGTGGGATCTATTGGCAGTGATGCTCATACGTCTTCTCGAACGACAAAGAAAAGATCTCACCCTCTTCCAGGTGCGCTTGCAACGACTGATGAAAGCCTGAACGGATGGACAAATAGAATTGGCTTCTTGAGAAGGAAATAACGGGGGTTGATAACCGAGACAACAATGAAAGGGTGAGAGCCCCGTGGCAGAGGATGGGAGAGAGTTATGAGCATATTCTGCCCAGGGGAGCTGCTCTGCCCATGACGCAGGATTACGATAAGCTAGGCTGCGAAGGATGCGGGCGACAATCTGATTGGCTCGTTCGGCCTGGCCGTTAGTCTGGGGGTGAAAGCCTGAGGAAAGGCTGGCGGTGGCCCCAATAAGACGACAGAACTCTTTCCAGAACTGCAAGGTAAATTGCGGCCCCCTATCGGAAACAACGTCGGTGGGCAAACCGTGTAATTTGAACACATGATTAACCATGATCTGGGCCGTCTCCTTGGCAGAGGGGAGCTTGGCGAGGGGAATAAAATGAGCAGACTTAGAGAAACGGTCGACCACAGTTAGGATGACGGTATTACCGGCCGAAGGGGGAAGACCGGAGATAAAGTCGAGAGCAATATGGGACCATGGACGAGTAGGGACCGGTAGCGGACGCAGCAGACCAGCAGGTGGGGAATTACCAGCCTTGGTCTGGGCACAGACAGAGCAGGAGGCGATGAAACGGCGGGCGTCACGATCTAAGGTGGGCCACCAGAAACGCTGACGGATAAAAGCGATAGTGCCCCGGACGCCGGGATGGGCTGTTAATTTGGAAGAATGCCCCCACTGAAGGACGGCCAGACGAGTAGGCACCGGGACAAAAAGACAGCCCCTAGGGCAGTTTCGCGGAGTGGCGACGCGAGAAAGAGAGCGCTTCACTTGTCTCTCGATTCCCCAAACCGTAGCTCCCACCACACGACCGGGAGGAATAATTTCCTCTGGGGATGTGACGGAGGGCGAGGAATTAAAGAGACGAGACGACGCGTCAGGCTTGACGTTCTTAGAGCCTGGGCGGTACGAGATGGAGAAGTCAAAATGCGTGAAAAATAGCGCCCAACGAGCTTGACGTGCATTCAGCCTCTTAGCGGAGCGGATATATTCCAAATTACGATGATCAGTCCAGACGATAAAAGGGACGGAGGAGCCCTCTAACCACTGTCGCCATTCACCCAGGGCCAGGCGGATGGCGAGCAGTTCGCGATTACCGACATCGTAATTACGTTCCGCGGGAGAAAGTCGGTGAGAAAAGAAAGCGCACAGGTGTATCTTGTTATCCGAGGCTGATCGTTGAGAAAGAACGGCACCTACCCCCACCTCAGAAGCGTCGACTTCGACAATGAACTGTCTTGTAATGTCCGGCATGAGAAGAATGGGTGCAGAGGTAAAAAGGACCCTTAGACGATCAAAAGCCTCTTGAGCGGATTCTGACCATTTAAAACTGGACTTAGCTGAGGTTAAGGCGGTAAGCGGCGTGGCCACTTGGCTAAAATTGCGTATAAAGCGGCGATAAAAATTAGCAAAACCGAGGAAGCGTTGCAACGAGACACGAGAATCAGGAACAGGCCAGTTGATAACAGCCTGGACCTTGGTCGTATCCATACTGATCCCCTTTGCAGAGATGACCGAGCCCAGGAACGTTACAGAGGACGCGTGAAAAGAGCATTTCTCGGCCTTGACAAAGAGTCGATTCTCAAGTAAGCGTTGGAGAACGCGGCGAACGTGTTGCACATGGACCTGGAGAGAGGGTGAGAAAATTAATATGTCATCGAGATAGACAAATACGAATATGTTGAGCATATCCCGAAGGACATCATTGACAAGAGCCTGAAAGACGGCGGGGGCGTTGACCAATCCGAACGGAAGAACCCTATATTCAAAGTGCCCGAGGGGTGTGTTGAAGGCGGTCTTCCACTCGTCCCCCTCTCTAATACGTACGAGATGATAAGCGTTACGGAGATCGAGCTTGGAAAAAATCTTTGCTCCCTGCAAGATCTCGAAGGCTGATGACATCAGTGGCAAGGGATAGCGATTCTTGACAGTGATGTCATTCAGCCCCCGGTAATCTATGCAGGGGCGCAGAGACCCGTCCTTTTTCTTAACAAAGAAAAACCCAGCACCGGCTGGGGACGAGGATGGAACGATAGTGCCAGCGTTAAGAGATTCAGACAGATAATTCTCTAACGCCTCCCGTTCAGGGACCGAAAGAGAGTAGAGTCTTCCCCGTGGGGGCGTGGCTCCCGGGAGAAGATCAATCCTGCAGTCGTACGGGCGGTGAGGGGGGAGAGAGGTGGCTCGGGAACGACTGAATACCCCCCGCAAATCATGATACTCCTCCGGTACTCCAGACAAATCCCCTGCCTCCTCCTGAAAAACAGAAACAGAAGAAACAGGGGGAACAGCAGACACTAAACATCCAACATGACATGACAACTTCCAAGATAAAATAGAACCCTGGGACCAATCGATGTGAGGATTGTGGAGCCTTAGCCAAGGATGGCCTAACACCACAGGAGTAAATGGAGATCGAAAAATTAAAAAAGAAATAGTCTCTCTATGATTACCAGAAACGGTAAGAGTCAATGGAACAGTCTGTCTCTGAACCCTAGGTAGGGAACTACCATCTAGGGCGAAAAGGGGGGTGGAATTCTTTAAGTAGGTGAGTGGAATACCTTGCCGGAGAGCCCACTCCTTTAAAAAAAATTTCCCTCTGCTCCAGAGTCGACCATGGCGGAGCAGGCGACTGATGAACTGGACCATTGAAGACGCACTGGTAGAGCTGTGCAAGAGCTTGAAGGGGTAACCTTGGTGATGGCGCTCGCCAGTAACCCTCCGCCTACTGACGAGCGCTGGCTTTTACTGGGCACGAAGAGACGAAATGATTGGCGGCTGCGCAATACATACAGAGGCGATTAGCAATCCTCCTCTCACGCTCCTTAGGTGAGATCCGAAGGCCTCCAAGCTGCATTGGTTCGGGAACCGTACTTGTGGTTGAAGGAGCGGGACTGACAGGTGGCGTGGAAAAGAGAGCGACCTCCATGCGGCGAGCTCTGCGTCGTAGATCGAACCGTTTCTCGACCCGAATCGCCAGGTCGATGAGATCGTCTAGCCGGGTGGGAACCTCCCGGACGAGGATCTCGTCTTTCAATTCAGGGTTGAGGCCCTCCATAAAACGAGCGATCAACGCGGGTTGGTTCTAGCCGCAGGTGGTAGCGAGAGTCCTGAATTCAATAGAAAAATCAGGCACGGAGCGCCTTCCCTGCCGGAGAGAAGAAAGCAGTCGAGAAGCTTCCTCACCGTGGGCTGATCGGTCAAAGACCCGGATCATTTCATCCTTGAATAGCGAGAAGCTGAAGATGCAATCCTTCTCAGCCTCCCAGTTAGCTGCTCCCCATTCCCGAGCCCGGCCAGCGAGAAGGGAGATAACGTAAGCGACCTTAGTCCGCTCCTTCGCATACGTCATGGGCTGTAGGGAAAATATCACCTCGCACTGGGTAAGAAAAGAGCGGCATTGTGTCGGCTCACCAGAATAGATGGGAGGATTGTTGATCCGGGGCTCCGGCGAGTCGTGAGAAACCTGCGAGGTGAATGGCTGGAGGCGCATATTGTGGACCTGACAAGAAAGATCTGACATCTGAGCGGCCAGCGTCTCGACAGCGTGTCTGGCGGCGGAGATGTCCTCCTCATGTTTGCCCAGGAGGGCGCCCTGATGTTCAACAGCAGACTGGAACGCGCTGCCACTCGCTGAGTTCATATTCTGGTCAGATTGTTCTGTGGAGGGGTTAGAGAAGACTCAAGAGCGAGAGTGACAATCACAGTTCTTTAATAGAGTCAAAGGTCGGACCACAGGTAATCCAAACAGAAAAGTCAATAATAACATCAACTGAGGACACCAGTAGAACTGGCAGTATAACATGAACATAAATCTCCTCTGTGGTACTGGTAAAGACGAACAGCAGGCTGGTGAAAACAGCGGCTCGGAGACTCACGGAACTGGATACAGGTGGCGAGCACAGAGCAGGTAATCAGCCTCAGCTTAAGCACGTATGGTTTCTGTGAACGTATAGATGAGCACAGGATAATTCCAGTAGAAATATTTCGTAGGACTCACAAGACAGGACAGGACAAGACTGAGATAAACTCTGGTTAGTGAGCATCTGAGACATCGAACAATCTGACAACAAGACAGGGCAAGAGAGGGTTAGAAGAAGCCAAGATAATGAGAGGAGATGAGGAACAGGTGGAGAGGAATGAGCGTAATGAAAAGTGATAACAGCTGTCAGTAATGGAAGTGAAAGCGGTGTGTGTGTGTGTGTGTGTGTCCAGCAGAGGGAGACAGAGGAGGAGACAGGATCATGACACTTATTGTCCTTATTGAATATTATGTATTTATTTATGTTAATATCTGTGCAATTAATGTGTATTTAGCCAGCCTGCCTCTGCCATCCAGCACCCCTCCAGCAATATATGTACATTTGTACATATATTTTAAAGATTCAGCAAATAAACATTCAATAACATAGGAAATGAATACGGGTCATTTTAGACCCGTGTATGTAAAATTGATGTAGAAATACAAAAACTGTGTTTGTTTATAAAGTAAAACAAGGAAACATAAACATAATGATTTGTGGAAATCAAAAACAAGATATTTAATGAATACCTGGAATAACAAATGATAAAATAGATATATTTTAAAGATTCAGCAAAGAAACATTCAGCCATGACTGAAATAACATAGGAAATGAATACGGGTCTTTTTAGACCCATGTTGTGCATTAGAAGGGGTTTGCATAGCTTGTGCATCAAAGGGTTAAGAAAAGTATGGACCATTTCCATATTTTGCACTAAGTAATAAACTACTAAAAACAAACATTGTAAATAATCTAATAATCAAAACTCTCATCATGAGTACAAAACAAAGTTAACTAGTAATTTCAAAGTAATTTTTTTGTCATTCCTTGCCATCTTCAAATAATTTTCCAAATTATAACATTGTTTATTATGAAATGCTCTTAATATGATGATTAATAATGCTAAATGTATGGGGGGGAAAAACATCTAAAGGTGCCACGCGTCAACTTAAACGGTCGGAGTCACCTGTATAACAGATAAAAAAATTGTATTTGCTGCATTCTTGTTTTCTGTGGTGTTTTAACAAAAGTATATATTTTGCTGCTCATGCCATGGAAAAAGGCCAGAACACTCTTGCAACCACATAGCAATATTCTAAAAGCCACTCAGAACAACAAACCAAGCATCACCCAGGCAACCACCCACAACAATCTGGTTCACTCTTTGACTATGTATGTGTATTTCTTTCAGGTTGTCCTCTCGAGTCCGGATACTGTTCTCTCTCCTGGTGATCTTGGTTGTGTTTGTGGTGACCACAGTGCTGGTGAAAGTGGACATGTCTGGCTGTAGGATGCAGTTTTTTGGGGGTACACTGGCCAGTGTGGCGCTGGTCAGTGGGGCGTCCAACATCTTCTCTGGCAGTGTGTTCGGTATCAGTGGCCGTTTCCCCATGAGGATATCTCAAGCTGTCATATCAGGTACAGCCGGACTTCCTTCGGAGTTGACTGAATAAAAAATGTCCCATATGCCACCATCACATTGTTACAATACTTTTGGCTAGACTTTTCGCTTATCTCACGCACACCTCAGTCATTTAGGCCGTTTGTCTACCAAAGTGTTTTTTCCTAAGGTTAACATATTTTTTCAATTGTTTTCAATGGGAGCGCCACATATTTAAAGGGTTAGTTCACCCAAAAATAATTTTTTAGTCATTTACTCAACCTCATGTCACTCCAATTATACTTATACTTACTTTTGTTCACCTTCGGAACACAAATGAAGATCTTATTAAAGAAATCTGAGAGCTTTCTTTCCCTACATTGACAGCTACGCAACTAAGTTACCACTGTGACGCTTCAAAAAGTTAATAAAGAGATCGTAAAACTAATCCATATGAATTGAGTGGTTTAGTCCAAATTTTCTGAAGAGACTCAATCGCTTTATATGATGAACAGCTTGAGTTTAGGCTTTTATTCACATATAAACATTAATCAACTCGCACATCAGTTGTGGTAAACAGAAGCTCAAGCATGTTTGCTTGACGCGCAAGAACCAATGAGGTTCATTCTCATGTTATGCAGCACATTTGAGCTTCCACAAGAACCAATGAGGTTTGTTCTCGCACGTCAAGCATGTACGGTTGAGCTTCTATTTTTATTTTTTGCTGATTAATGTTAAATGGGAATAAAAGCCTAAATTAAATCTGTTCATCATATAAAGCAATTGAGTTTCTTCAGAACATTTGGACTAAACTGCTCTGTTCATATGGATTCGTTTTATGATCTCTTAATGAACTTTTTGAAGCGTCACAGTGGTAGTTGCGTAGCTGTCAACTGAGGTACAGAAATTGGCCACCCTCACATCCTTCTTGTACAACGACAAGAGACGACAACAAGAAGTACAACTATGGAACAAGATCATTTAAAACAAGGGCCAGAGCAAGCAATTTACATTGTGCCAACATTTTTATATTCAGAAACAAACTATTTGCAAAATCAAATACTAGTAACACTGCCGTGGATATTCCATTTCATGCCAATCAAAGCATCTCAACTGAAAAACTGCTGGCTTTCAGCTGGCTAAAAAATGGTTTGATGGACACAGCCTTATTGTCAATGCTCTTGCCATTGTACTGTTTTCTGAAATTATAGGGTGAGGTTTGGAGAAAGAAAATGATCTAAAGCAGGGGTCACCAACCCTGCTCCTGGAGAGCTACTGTCCTGCAGATTTTAGCTCCAACCCCAATCAAACACACCTGGACCAGCTAATCAAGCGGTTCAGGGTTACTTGATAATTACATGCATGTGTGTTGGAACAGGGTTGGAACTGAAGTCTGCAGGACAGTAGCTCACCAGGAGCAGGGTTGGTGATCCCTGATCTAAAGAAACTGAAAGGAGCTGTGAAAAGTAGTAGTCTCGTCAAACTTCAATCTAGTTTTTGTGTTTATGTCAAAATAATTATGGGGTTAGAATTGTTGCATATGTCCAGATAAATAGATTTTGAGCCACAAATAAATGTAAAGAGATTCACAAATAATTACAAATTCACAAAAGTTTTGATTTTTTCAAAAATTCACAAATAAATAAAATGAGATTTGCAAATAAAAAAGTATCCACAAATATGTGTTCATGTCACAAACACAACTTTGCCTGCTGTTTTTTTGTGGACCACATAACACGAATTATGAATTCTCTGTTACACGAATTTGTGGATTTTGAAACATTTCTAGCATTAAGACTCACACAAATCCACAAATAGGTAGACTCAACCCACTGTCTACTTAAGCCAATCAGATAACAGCCACTGACCAATCATAGCACGCTCTCGCTCCAACCAATCAGTTTTATTTTACAATCAGGGAGGGAACAGAGTCAGTAACCAAACACGCTATTAGTGTTACTGGGAAGGTACGTGTTTGGTTCAATTAGTTTTATTGTGGCCAAAACATTTTAACTCGTGGGAACGTGAAGTCATTAGCGGCCCCTTGATCATTTCGTCAAGGTAACAACGTCCTTATGATGTGGCCATGTGATCTTGTGTTCAGGGAACAACATTATTTTCTCGTGGTCTCAGTAATAAAGTGCTGTGGTGATGACACATTTTTGTAGGCCAGCCTGGAAGTTAGCATCACCTTAGACCCCTCGACAAAAACCCATTAGGATTTTTTCATATGCTTTAGGATTATTGCGGAAAATAAATTCTGTGATAACAAAAGTTTATGATTCTTTCATGTTTTGTTCATTGTGATAATCTTCACAAATGACATCACGGTCGTATGACTTCAGCATCATCGTCACTAGCTTCCGAGAGCTCTTTCAGAAAAAAAAAAGATTCCTTATAATAGTTTGCTAGAGCGTGATTATAAACACGACTCATTCAATGTCCCAGACAACCTCTGTAGTTCCATTTAGACATTTGTGATCATCTGCCTTTTACTAGACAAGTAAAAGCTTTTTGAAAAATTACAAGAGGGTATCTGTAGTGATGCAGCAAGGACGAAGCAGAGAGAGAATCCAAATGCAGCTAATTTAATAAAATAACAGGTGAAACAAAGGAACACGGAAGTCAGGACAGGAACACTGAAGCAACAACAACGACCGACAAACCACAACTGAAACACAGAGGTATAAATAGAAAGGGAAACAAGCAAAACAAGATAACAAGGGGGCGTGGCTAATCAGAAACACATGGGAACAATGATCAGACAATTAGCAAGACACATGGCAAACAGGGAATCACATGACAGACAAGAACAGGGAAACAAGACACAAAACCCACACCGTGACATAGCCCCTCCCCTATGGGCGGCTCCCGACGCCCCTTAGTACAAAAACAAACAAAAAACAGAATAGTTCAGAATAGGGTGGTGAAGCGGAGGTGGTCTTGGGGGAGGGAAGGAGGGTCAAGTCTGTGCAGGGAGCAAGGCAATTCAGGCGGCCAGGGTGGACCAGGCAGTGAAGACCCCTCGGACGGCCACGGCGGTGAAGACACCGGCTCAGGAACAGCAGACACCGGCTCGGGAACAGCAGACACCGGCTCGGGAACAGCAGACTCTGGCTCGGGAACAGGAACAGACTCTGGCTCGGGAACAGGAACAGACCCTGGCTCGGGAACAGGAACAGACTCTGGCTCGGGAACAGGAACAGACTCTGGCTCAGGAACAGGAACTGACTCTGGCTCGGGAACAGGAACAGACTCTGGCTCAGGAACAGGAACAGACTCTGGCTCGGGAACAGGAACAGACTCTGACTCGGGAACAGGAACAGACTCTGGCTCGGGAATTTGAACAGACTCTGGCTCGGGAACAGGAACAGACTCTGGCTCGGGAACAGGAACAGACTCTGGCTCGTAGGCGGCCATCTTGTCCATAGACACTGGCTCGGAGGCGGCCATCTTGTCCATAGACACTGGCTCGGAGGCGGCCATCTTGTCCGTAGACACTGGCTCGGAGGAAGTGACGTGAACAGTCTCTGGATCAGCAGAAGTGATGTGAACAGTCTCTGGTTCGGCCATCTTGTCCGTAGACTCTGGCTCGGAGGCGGCCATCTTGTCCGTAGACACTGGCTCGGAGGCGGCCATTTTGTCCGTAGACACTGGCTCGGAAGCGGCCATCTTGTCCGTAGACACTGGCTCGGAGGAAGTGACGTGAACAGTCTCTGGATCAGCAGAAGTGATGTGAACAGTCTCTGGTTCAGCCATCTTGTCCGTAGACTCTGGCTCGGAGGCGGCCATCTTGTCCGTAGGCACTGGCTCGGAGGCGGCCATCTTGTCCGTAGACACTGGCTCGGAAGCGGCCATCTTGTCCGTAGACACTGGCTCGGAGGAAGTGACGTGAACAGTCTCTGGATCAGCAGAAGTGATGTGAACAGTCTCTGGTTCGGCAGACGTGACTTGAACGGTCTCTGGATCGGCAGACGTGACTTGAACGGTCTCTGGATCGGCAGACGTGACTTGAACGGTCTCTGGATCGGCAGAAGTGCTGTGTCTCCTCCACGCATGCAGTACTGCCACTGCATAAAAGAGGAAGACCGCTCTCTTAGCCGTGGCAGGGCTGATGATGGGCTGCTCGGGCACGGCCTCCGGGATGGCAGCGGGCTGCTCGGGCACGGCCTCCGGGAAGGCCGCGGGCTGCTCGGGGACCACCGGACTTGGGGACACCGGGACAGTCACGGAGGAAGTCTTTCTTCTCCTTCTCCGTCTCCGAGTGGGAGCTGGCCTGGACGGGACCAGCGATGAGGGCCTTGAGCTGGGCAGGACCAACGGCGAAGAGGGCCTTGAGCTGGGCAAAACCAGCGGCGAAGAGGGCCTTGGCTCTGGCTGGACGTGGTTGATGTGAAGCTCTGGCTGGACGTGGCTGACGTGAGGTTCTGGCTGGACGTGGTTGACGTGAAGCTCTGGCTGGACGTGGCTGACGTGAAGCTCTGGCTGGACGTGGTTGGCGTGAAGCTCTGGCTGGACGTGGCTGGCGTGAATCTCTGGCTGTACGTGGCTGACGTGAAGCTCTGGCTGTACGTGGCTGATGTGAAGCTCTGGCTGGATGTGGGTGACGTGAAGCCCTGGCTGGACGTGGCTGACTTGAAGAGCAGAGCTTATCCGAAGGGCAATATCAATGTACTGCTCTAACGTCCATTGAGGGGTGTTGTCCGGCATAAGGTACTCTAGGAGGTCCATAAGGCCATAACCGAACATGTATTTCAAGACATTACCATCAACGTCCACCCCATCACAAAGTCCACAAAACTCCTCCACATATTCCCCAATAGGGCGGTCACCTTGGCTGAGGCGAAAGAGACGGATTGCTGGATTCATCGCAGGTCGGTCGTTCTGTAGTGATGCAGCAAGGACGAAGCAGAGAGAGAATCCAAATGCAGCTAATTTAATAAAATAACAGGTGAAACAAAGGAACACGGAACTCAGGACAGGAACACTGAAGCAACAACAACGACGACAAACCACAACTGAAACACAGAGGTATAAATAGACAGGCAAACAAGCTAAACAAGATAACAAGGGGGCGTGGCTAAATAGAAACACATGGGAACAATGATCAGACAATTAACAAGACACATGGCAAACAGGGAATCACATGACAGACAAGAACAAGGAACAAGACACAAAACCCACACCGTGACAGTATCACTTGTTGTGAAGTTCTTCCTTTTTCAGTGTAGAAAAACTCAGAAGCGAAAAACCAGGAGACTTGATATAGTTTCTTCAGCAGGATTCTTTATTGAGAACACGAGCTGTCGGTAGCTGCAGTCATCAAGTCAAGTCGAACTAAGGGAACTTTACATTGTAGTTTATATACATTTCAAGGGGGAGGGATTACATATAGGTGGAGACTTCTCTGAAACAAAGCAAATGTAAATAAGGTATACAGATTTTGGAACCTGCTCAGCATGAGACACGAGAACAGGAAAGGCATAGACTTCTCATACTGAGACAAGAACTCCAAGACAAACGGTCTCAGTAATAAAATAGCAGGTGTTCAAACTTGCTCAGCATGAGTTTCACCCGGTGAGACACGAGCGGGACAGTCAGGAATATCCCGCTGGGAACTCCTACCGTTTGCAGAGATTTCCTGGTCTCATCATTTATAAACTTTCTCAATATAAACTACTATAGTATTGGAAGTCTAAATTAAACATTTAAATAAAATTTGTAATTCTACATTTCCCCCTTTGAGAGTTCTAAATAACTCTCACAAAATACAAATTTAAACACTTAAATGTTAATTCTTGTAACGTGTGATCGTTACAGGCACATGCTTCTGTGTTGCTGTTTCTGCAATTGCATGCTGACACAGAAACAAACATGCAATTTTAGGGTCCGTGACGTTCTTACGGGTAATAGTGTTTTCTGGTAGGAACTGTGATTTTCTCGTGAGACGCGTGATTCATATGTTGAATGAAACACTTGATACTGTGGACGCATAGATAGTACGCCAGTAGAAGAAACAACAGCAGAATTGCTATTTCCTTTATTCATATCCACAGTTTACCTAACAAGTTTCCGAACCATGAAGAATTATCTTCAGTCATCTGGTGTAATTTTGCTGAAAGATCAAGAATGTCTTGTTGGATTTTGTTCAAGTTCTCTGTTGGATCCATTAAAACCCGGTGCAGCACTCAGGTCCGATGATGATGCAGGCTCCTCCTTGCGTTGCTAGAATGTAATCCAAGGCCACTCTGTTCTGTAAGATCATTATCTTGTGTGAAGCGAGAGTGTCTGTGATGTTACTGGTACGACAATCTTGATCATGTTGATGGATGACTGAAGATTGTCGTATGTGAGTCTCTGCGTTGTTTTTTTTTTTTTTTTTTTCTTTCGTGATAGTTGGTTTGGCAGTGGGTCTAGTCGTTTTCTTGAGGTTTTCTTGTGGCTTCATACGCAGATGACGAGGTCAGTGCGTATGGGTCCTGGACAGCCATCATCAAGTGGTATCTGCACAGAGTAAGAAAGAAAACAAAAGACAGGAGAGCAGTGTTTGTTCAAACACTAGGATTGTGAACTTTTTCTGAGTCTGCTATTTTTGTTCCATCTTTCCCTATTTCTTAATTCCTTTGACACCTAAGGAACAGTGAGGTAAGGAAGGACTAGGATAGGGCCTATGAGGGAAGTCTTCACCCCAGGGTTAACCCCCGAAGCCTGTTGCGTTTGGTTCTTCCCGGGGCTCCTCACTGGTTCCGTGTCCTAACCTATCCCTGTAGGTGGGTGAACAACTTAACAGTGTGACATTAGTCCAGGTTTTTCCTTCCCTGACACAATCCTGCAGCTGCTGTAATCAACATCACTTAATGTGGTCCATGCCACTCTAATGGCTTGTTTCTGAATTACTTTCAATTACTTGAGCTGAACCGTCAACAAACAACTCAAATTCTGAATTCTCTATGGGAGTTTCTTTTACTTCCCTCGAAGGTGTGTATGTAAGCGTAACACAATCATGAGTCATTTCTCCTTCATCCCCTAACACAAATTCAGTCATTGCAGACATCATAGATGAGGATGGGTTTGTGACAGGTGCACGTTATCATTCATCAGTGTGGACACTGCATGAAGGCATTTTACATTTACAGTCTGACCTAACACCATTACTGATGAAGGGCCTGTGCTGTAGCATAACATTTAAGGCTGTGAGTCTACTTAACTAGTGTCCCCCAAAGGAAGGCTGAGACCGTCACTTTCCTTTTGTGCTATTAAAAAAACATAAGTATTTTATCTCTGTTGTAAGTTACTGGGGAAATTAAGCACTCACAGCCCAAATGGTTAACACATCAACCAGCTGCCCCAGTTTAATGATGAGGGGAGGGGCTGCTTCAGAGTAGCAAGCAGACTGAGTAGGAGCTGAGTAACATTGTTAACTTGCTTAAAGTTCTTTTTGTTTTTCCTACACTCTTTTCCCCAATGTCCATGTTTACCACAGTAATAACAACTGCTGCCCTCTCTCTTAGGACATTTGCGTTTCTGTTGATTCTCTGTGTTGACCTTAAAGGATGCTGCTGCAATTTTTACTCTTGCCTTGACATCAGAATCTCTTTCCCAAGTAGCTAACCTGTCCAAGTTGTTTTGCAGGGTTCTAGTGGACCATGTGACTTTTAAGAAAGGCAATGCTTTTCTATGCTCTGACAACAGACCATCAAACCATGTGCGAACTAGGGGACCATTATCTTCTAGCACCTTCTCTGAAGTGTCAGCTATACCACTGTATGCTGCTGCTGACTGACAAAATCTTTCAGTATACTCACTAACATTCTCATGTTTCTGTTGTACACAACTAGTGATCTTTGACCAGTCCATGTTTGGTCCAACAATGTTCTTTAATGCTTTCAGAACTCCCTCTCTCAATTTATCTTTTCTGGCATGTTGTAGTTCAGAAGTAACAGCAGACTCAAAACTGTTGAATTCAGATTCAGTTAGAATTTGTGACATCAGCTGTGTGACTTCTGCCAACGACATGTCGTAAAGACGCATTTTACTGATCAATGCCCTTCTAAATTCAGAAAAATCTGTGCGTACTGAAGGTAAGCTTTGGGATAGTCTTTCTATGTCTCTAGGTCCGAGTGCTTTGGCAACAGTTTGGTTTTGGACAACAGAAGAGTTGGGAGGAACAGTTTCAGTTCCCTCAATTCCCTGAGATCTTCTTGCGACACATACCTTTACTGAATCTACAGGCTTATCAGTTACTGATGGGATGTCTACATCTGTTTCAAAGAATGCTTGTAAGTCAGGATAAGTTTCATCTGACTGTTGGTCTTCTGAGTCACATTTGGTTGAGGCCTTGTTATGGCCCACCTTAGTGTGCAATTGTTTGTTCTGTTCTTTTAATTTAGCTATACACCTAGATTGTTCTTGTGCAATGGATAAGCTAAATTCCATGTGACAGAAAATAATGCCTTTTATGTTTATCTTCCTGATACATGCACCCAACACCTTCTTGCATTCTTCAATAGACCATACTTTTTCTGGGTGAATACCAAATTTCTTTCTCAAATCCAATCTGACTGACTCAGTCACTATGGAGTCCATCTGCTCCCCTAACAATGACCTCACTGTCTGTCCATAAAGGAATAGCAAGACCACCTTTTTCTGTTGTGGGGATTAGTCTAGCAGTCCTTCTAAACATTGTTGTGAGTTTTCTTTGTTGCCAACACAAACAGACACTAAAACTTCTCTGATCCACAGAGGGTACACTTGTTAACACAGATTACTGTTGTTAATGCTAACCTTCTCTGCCTAAAGCAAAGGATACACAAATTACTAGCAATTTATGCTAAAATCTTCCCCGCCTGAAAAAAACTTTTGCCACTTCCCTGGCAAAGCAGAGGATAAAACAATATTAACATGTACGTTAATCTTCCCTGCCTGAAAACAGAGGGTACAATATATTAGCACTTGATGCTAATCTTCCCTAACTTTATAGAGGATAAAACACTTCCCTGGCAAAGCAGAGGGTAAAACAATATTAACATGTACGTTAATCTTCCCTGCCTGAAAAACAGAGGATACATTTCATCTCTAAAAGCAACTTTAGAGGATAACTTTAGTTAACAAACCCTACAGCTGTTTGTTAACTTCTTCTCTCATGGCACAGAGGAATAACAGATTTTTTTTTACTGGTTTTTCAACAGTTCTTTGAATGGAGTGAAACTCACCAAATTTTTGTTGTATAGAAAGATTCCGCCTGGAAATCTTGGTTCAGCTTGAAGTTTTCAATCTGGAGGAAGCTGGAAAGATTCAGTCTGGCAATCTTTGTTTAGCTGGATGTTTCAAAATTCAGTCTGGAGACTTAGTCAGCTTTGTTGAGATCTTTGAGCTTTGAAGTTTCAAAAGTTCATTCTTTGTTGAGTTTCAGTTTCTCCATCCGGGTCACGGCACCATCTGTTGTAAACTTCTTCCTTTTTCAGTGTAGAAAAACTCAGAAGCGAAAAACCAGGAGACTTGACTTGATGACTGCAGCTACCGACAGCTCGTGTTCTCAATAAAGAATCCTGCTGAAGAAACTATATCAAGTCTCCTGGTTTTTCGTTTCTGAGTTCTGAGAAGAAGTTTACAACACACTGATGTATTTTATATCGTAGAATAAAACGTGAAAGTATCTTGAGTTTGTTTACCACAGACCTTATTTCAAGCATTTAACCAAAAGCCAAAAAACCCATTGACTTCAGGACGATGAAACCGGAAGTGCTGAAATGCTAACTTATTTTCAGGTTTTCTGGCCTACAAAAATACACCGACGTTCAAAGTATTGTCAAACAAAACGGAGGCTAGCTCGACCCTCCCTCCTCCTCATCCCGTCCCCTCCCTTCCAAGCTTCCTGAAACAGGCTTTTCCGATGTAAATTCGAGACTTTGCGCGTTCCTTCTCCTTTTCCCTCTTCTTTGTTATTTGTTCATCGGAACGTCGTCTCTTTGGTCGTGTGCCGGCCATATCAAAATTCAAGAGAATATAATTCTAAAGTTAGTCGTTGTCATTGTCTAGGACATCTCTCCTCTAGCTAACTTCCGTCTTCATGCTTCTCTCTCCTCCACTCCCCACACCCCCCTTCATGTGCACGCGCACTAACCCCCCACCCACACCCCCAAATCCTTCTTGTCGGTTATTGGCTGGAACAGTTTGTTATGTTTCGTGGTCCAGGTTGGACCAGTTCGTTTTTGTTGCCGTCTGTGGAGCCTGGGGTGTCTGCAGAGACCGCGTTTTTTTACAGTGTGTTCAGGGGACAGGCAGCTAGCGGATAGTGAGGAGATGTTTGCTGTATGTGACAAAAAATGTTTCAGCCTAAAAAACACGTGACATCGCTTAGAGCACCTTTAACAAGGATTTTATTCAACAATTCTCAGAGTTCCTCTCTAATATTGTCTCTCGTTGTGATAGACTGTTGATTCTTGGAGACTTTAATATTCACCTTTGCTGTCCATCTAAACCTTTGGTGAAAGAGTTTTTATGTCTCATTGAATCTTTAAATCAGTCAGAATCAGTTTTTAGCCCTACTCACAATTTGGGGCACAAGTTGGGTTTGGTGTTGTCTCATGGCTTTCCCATAACAAATCTGAGAGTGATTGATGCTGCTATCTCTGACTGTTTGCCAACTGTGTTTAAATCTGTCTGTGTTTTTCCCACCTCCACTTGCTCTCAGTCTGTGAGTTATTCTGGTTTCATTCAACCTTCCACTGCCAGTTTATTTCCAGAGTACTATCAAACTAACTTTGCGGATGCCATCTTCTTTGACGAATTAAAAATTGAAGAGATGGTTGAGGATTTTACTAAATCCTGCTCCATTTCGATGGACTCTGTTGCTACCCTTAAGCCCAGGAAAGCCAAGGGAAAATAATAAAACCCGCTCTCTTAGACAAGAGTGTCTGAAGGCAGAGCGAAAGTGGAAAAGAGTCAAACTCCAAGTATCTTATGAATGTTTAACTGCATGCGTGACCAGTTACCAAAAGTCAGTGAAAGAGGCTAAGTCTGAATTCCTCACAAAACTCATCACTCAAAAAATACTAACTGACCGAGAATGCTGTTTAAGACAATTGATTCAGTGCTAAATCCCTTACCAGCTCCTTCTCTTGTTCCATCTCGGGAAAACTGGGAACCTTTTAAGATATTTAGATAATTAACCTTTGTTAAGCCATTAAGCCAGTAACATATGGTCCCCCTTATATCGCTCACAACTGATTCGCTAACTTGTTTTCATCCAGTTATCGCTGCTCAGCTAGCTGATATTGTTTCCAAGGCTAAATGTTCCAGCTGTGAATCTGATGTCATCCCAACTCGTCTTTTCAAGGAAGTGTTTAAAACCGTGAGCCCAGTCATAACAGCTATTATTAACAATTCTCTAGCGAATGGAGTTGTACCTGCTAGTTTTAAACATGCTGTGGTTCACCCATTTTATTTATTTGTGAATTTAATACATTTTTGTAAAACTTTTGTATACATTTGTGGATCTCATTCTAATTGTTTGTGAATTTGTTGAATTTTTGTGAATCTCTTTACATTTATTTGTGGCTATTTATCTGGAAATATGCAACAATTATTTTTTTCGAATACTAATTTTTTTTAATATGCAACAATTCTAACCCCCAGTCACCATGAAATCAAAATGAACAATTCTTGTTTTTTATGTAATTTTGCAGTATTTATAAATGATTTACCCATGCACATCATTTTATTTTTTTAATTAATTTTCCCAGGTAATCTTTAACTGATCACATGCTCTTTCCACATCTTTCTTTCCTCAACATGCTCGCTCAAGTTACAAAAAAAATGGGATGCACACCGATGTGCGAAATAAGGTCTAGCAAAGTCAACGTGCATGTCTGCCAGCACTGATGACATCATTTTTTGTTACATGCAACCAAGCAAACTTGAGGACGTGGCTTAATCTTGCATCTTCTGACTTCAGGTCAGGGCATGGGCGGCACTTTGAGTGCATTGGCGTCGATAATAGATCTGGCTGCCTCAAGTGACGTGACCGACAGTGCACTGGTGTACTTCATCACAGCTGACGTCTTCACTGTTATCTGTATCATCATGTACCTGCTGCTGCCCATACTGCCTTACTCGAGGTGAGCACAAACACATTTCAGATATGAACAGACCAGCTGACACATGTCCATCGTTGCACTGTATATATCGTCATACCACCCAACACTTGATAACCATTATGAACATTTCACTACACTAAACATTTGACCCTACGAATACAAAAGGAACAGTTTTCTTTCATTTGTCTCATGAGTATCTGCCATAAACCCTCACCACCACATGATATTCACAGTGTCCGTTGTTGAAAGGGAGCAGAAAGAGGAACTGTGCTGCTGGTAGTGAATCCTTGAGTTTCATCACCAGTTTCGTGACACCACAGTTTCGTGACACAGTTGTGATGTTGAGATCAGGAGTTGACGATGTGCCAATACACATCCTACATCTACCAAACTCATTTCAGCCTCATTTCTGCTGATTATCAAATCTGTCGGTCAGCCAGACACAAAAAGAGAAGTTTAGCAGAATCTCTCTTCCATACAATGTCACTGAAAGGAGACAGACTCTATACATGAAAGTATAATTAAAGTTCATATGATTTGTGAATTATATTCCAAATCTTCTGAAACCATATGATGGAATTGTTTGAAGAACAGCTCTCAAATCTCATTCAGATTCAAACATTTACTTTCATCGTATGGAAAAGAGTATCTTGGAGATTCTGCTAAATATCTCCTTTGTTCCACAGAAGAAAGAAAGCAAAGAAGATTTTTTGAACAATATAAGGGTAAATGATTGGTGTAAATGCAGTACTCCGAGATACTATTAGTTGGCACTAGAGTGCTGCATTTACATGATGCAATTACATCACATATATAACATCACAGTATTGCTAAATCATTTAATTATTACTTGTTTAAATCACAAGAAATGATTTAAATAATGATGCAAGAGAATCACTTCTGTTTTGTGTTTTTGTCTAAATCATTGCTTGTAAATCCTTACTTTTAAGAAGATAATTTTAAAGGGTTAGTTCACCCAAAAATGAAAATTCTGTCAGTATTTACTCACCCTCATGTTGTTCCAACCCCGTAAGACTTTCGTTCATCTTCGGAACACAAATTAAGATATTTTTGATGAAATCTGAGAGCTGGATCACTCCTCCATACTCCTCCATAGGCTTCAAAAGGATTGAAACTTGCCGGCCTCGAAAAGTTATTACAGACATCGTTAAGTGACTACAGTGGCTCAATCTTAAGTTTATCAAACGACGAGAATACTTTTTGTGCGAAAAAAAAAAAATAACGACTTTATTTCAACTATTAATTTCCTTCTCTGTGGGCCTCGAGTCAGTTCACTAGTGTAATAGCGTAGCTATTACCTACGTGTGACGTAGCTCTACGCAATCATACTAAGTTAACTGACTAGAGGCAGAGACTATTTATATAGAGACATGCCACTTACTCAATCCTCAATACAACTATATAGGGAAAACCCGTAACGCCAAAGATGGCGGTTGTATGCACATGTCCCGCCCCTTCCACTGGAAAGCCAATCGTCTGCTTTTAACAGTCAAGCCGGGAAACATTTAAGCCTATCGTCTGGTTCCACTGACGCATGCGCACAGTTGAGGTTTGCGACAGTGGAAAATACGTTACTGTTTGAAAAGGCGGCAGATTTGATATGCAGTGTATGTGTGCGTTGTGTAAATATCAGACATCCCAAGTGTCTACCGCATATTTATAGCGGCTCCCTGATGCCCGCAAATTAGTTCAAATCTCCCAGAATCGCGAGCGAGCGAGAGCTCACACATACTGTGCTTCAAACCGTGCAGCGCGCGCACGTCAGAGACGGAGAGAACCCTTGCGCATGCGTAGTGAAGTATAACCTGTGGGGAAAAAGGCGTTTTAAACCTTATTTTGGGGCAAAGTCATCAAACTTTTTCAGCGATTTTTATCATATTTTACTGCTGTTTCTATACATGCAGTTTTTATGTCCCGGTGACCAGTGAAAGTGCAGTTCTGACTCTCTGCCCACTCATTTAGATAGGAGCCTGGTCTTGTTAGTCCGAAATAGCTGCCCGGAGGCATTGCCAAGATGGCGGCCGAGTGGCATGACTTGCCTAAAAGGACTTTGCTAGAGGCCAACAGAGAAGGAAATTAATAGTTGAAATAAAGTTATTTTTGTTTATTTTTGCGCACAAAAAGTATTCTCGTCGCTTGATAAACTTAAAATTGAGCCACTGTAGTCACTTGGACTATTTTAACGATATCTTTAATAACTTTTCGAGGCCGGCAAGTTTCAATCCTTTTGAAGCCTATGGAGGAGTGATCCAGCTCTCAGATTTAATCAAAAATATCTTCATTCGTGTTCCAAAGATGAACGAAGGTCTTACGGGGTTGGAACAACATGAGGGTGAGTAAATACTGACAGAATTTTCATTTTTGGGTGAACTATCCCTTTAATGTTTTCTATTCTTTTGGTCAGCACTATTTTCATGGCACATAGCATTGTTTTCTTTTTCCTTTCTTTTTTTTTTTGGTTAGAAGACACTACTGTTCAAAATGTTGGGGTCTGTAGGACTTTAAAAAATATATTTTACAGTATGTTTACTTACAGTGTACTTACCTAAGAAAGTACTGGGTAATGTAAGGTAACTACAGTGGTTAAGATTAGGTTTGGGGTAGGTTCAGGGTTAGTACAGTTATTACCCAATTATTGTAATTACTATAATACGTACATACTATGCACATGGGGAACATGACTGTAAAATAAAGAGCTACTGACATTTATTATGTTACAAAAGATTTCTATTTCATATAATTGTTATGCTTTCAGACTTTATATTCACCAAAGAATCCTGAAAAAAATGTCATGGTTTCCACAAAAAGAAATAAATAACCAGAACGACTTTTTTTCAAAAATGATAAGAAATGTTTCTTGAGCAGCAAATCAGCATATTAGACTGATTTCTGAAGGATCACGTGACACTGAAGACTGGAGTAATGATGCTGAAAATTCAGCTTTGGTCACAGCAATAAATATATTCAAATAGAACATTTTTAATTGTATTTATATTTGACAATATTGTATTTTTGCGCAAACAAATGCAATCTTGGTGAGCAGAAGAGACTTCTTTCAAAAACATTTAAAAAATCTTACTGACCCCAAACAGTAATGGATAGAAAAAAAAAACATAAATATTTGTGGTCCATTCCCATCACTGGGATCATTTGGAAAATAATAAAGCAATAACAAAACAACAGCACACAAATCACTGGGAAAATGTTTAAAATGGTTACTGAGAGTCTATTATTAAATACTTAAATTTTTTTAATCAGTATAATTCTTAAACACACTGTAAAAAGTGATCAGTTGACTTAACTTAACAAAGTGAGGAAACCTGTTGCCTTAAAATTATTAAGTAAATAAACCATGCATAATTGAAAAAAATAAGTAATGTTGAATTGTCAAGTTCACATAAATTATTTTTTTCAATTACGCATGAAGTTTATTTACTTATTTTTAAGGAACGTGTTTCCTCACCAGATCCTCAACTGATCTCTCTTTACAGTCCAGATAGTGACCTTCACACACAACCATGAGGGTCTACTGGGGTTTTCTGCTTAATATAATTTACTGTTTTATGGTTTTCTTGTCACAACACAAAAAGGCTTTCTATGTGTTTGTTACACTACATTGACTTTTTTTAAACAAAAGAAAAAAAGTTTTAAAATCATTGATATTATTATTTATTTTTTATATAGATGTAACGTTTCAGCAGTAGTAGAGGCCTTAATGCAGCAGTCTTTATTTTTAAATAACCAAAACAAGATTATCCAAAAGACGATGATAGCAAAAAGAATAATCCAAAAAGGGAAACACAAAGAAACAGTATTGTATTCAAACAAAGACAACAAACTGAAGAAATATACAGAATTGAATAAAACCACTAAAATTGACACAGGTGAAGAAAATAATTTGTAACTATAGAAACCGATGAAAACATACTTAGAAACCAAGGAAATAAACAAAGGAAACCAACAGAAGCAATGGAACAGAAATAGCATTCAAAATAAGAAATGAACACAACTACCTGTGACAGTAGAAATGTATAGTATTTCAGAGAAATGATAAAAGATTTGACAAAATACTATTTAAAAAAAATCAGTATATATATTATTAGTGCATTCTATATTATTATATAACAATATATAATAATCAATGAAACCATATATTTCAGTACCCAGAGAGTTACACCACCTAAACATTTTTGACTTTACACAATTTTAACGCAGAATTCGAAAACGTATTCATCACAGTCATTGTCTGTATGAATTGCAGTTTTAATTTAATTTTATTTCTTTTATTTTCATTGACCAAAATAGCAGGTGTCAATCTGTCTTTCAGATATTACATGGACCTGGCTGCCGCCCCCTTTAGTGAGTCTAACAGCCACACCAGCAGCTCAGACTCGTCAGATGTAGCCGTGCCCCCCCTCAGACCCATCCTGAAGAAGACCTGGGTGCTGGGCGCCTGTGTCTTCTACGTTTTTTTCATCTCCATCATGATTTTTCCCGCCGTCTCCTCGGGAATCCAGTCAATAAATAAAGACTCTGGAAACCCTTTGACTACCACATACTTTGTACCTCTGACTAGTTTTTTACTGTACAATGTTGCAGACTTCTGTGGCCGTCAGGTCACGGCCTGGTTGCAAGTGCCGGGTCCGACCAGTCGCGTGCTGCCATCACTGGTCATCTCCAGAACCATCTTAGTTCCTCTGTTCATGTTCTGCAACTATCAGCCACGGTATCACCTGCACAATGTATTTTTTGCACATGACCTCTTCCCCGTAGTCTTCATCTGTCTGCTGGGGATTTCTAACGGGTACCTGGGCACACTGCCCATGATCTACGGGCCCAAAGTCGTGCCGCGGGAGCTGGCTGAACCTGCAGGTGTCGTCATGTCCTTCTTCCTCACGCTTGGGCTAGCTGTGGGTTCATCCGTCTCTGTGGCGCTCGTTCACTGTATCTGAGTGTCTATGACAGGCTGCCCTTCAGACTTTTAAAAGGATTGCCACAAGACTGATCATTTACACTACAGCACACCATTTTTTTCTCATATTTTTTTGTTACAGTCTTTATGCATTTTAATGGTCCTAATGAAATGTATAGGTTTTTTCTTTATTTTAATCTTTTACTTTTTTTTTACGTTTTTATTGTTATCTTTTAATAGAATATATGTGGTCATGTTCGGGGCCAATTTAGACCTTTTATAATAAAATATTTGTATAAAAAGAAGCATTGTATATTATTTTTCCAGACATAAACTAGACGAGTTTTAGTGTGCTTTAAGGGTTTAAAGGTTTTAGTCATGTTTAGAGTGTTCTTTTTATGGTGATAGTACATTTTGATTGTTCAATGCAAAATATTTAGCATATCTAACATATTATAAATGCAAAAATATAAACCTATCAGCTATACAATTGTCTCTTAGACTTTTGACCTGACAGGTTATGCTTGAATGCTTAAAATTAATAAAAAAAAAAAAACATTAATGTTGGCAAAAATTATACACATGAATTTAGAACTTTTTTTAATAAATATTTTTAATTGATGAGTTGAAGCAGAGGAAGGAAAACAGCCATTAAGTGTCCAGCACACACTGAAGTCCTTCAGTGCTGATAAAAAAAGCTTCCCATGATGCACTTCATTAAGTTGGGTGTAAGAAACCTGGAGTGTGCAGAGCTGGAATCTGGACAAAGAAGCAGCTCAAATATATTTAGTAGATTTAAATACATTTGTCAAATACATTTTTGATTATTTTTTAGTTTTGATTACCATTTTTAAAAAATGAGGGAAATGTTTATAATAAAGAATTAGTAAGTGTATTTACACTTTTGGACAATTAAAATCTTCAAGTTTAATCAGTTTGATGCATTACATCAATTACAATGGAAAGATCTTAAAAAACATTCAGGGTGTGATCTTAAACCTGTGACCCTATCCATAATTATATGACTGTCCCCTTTATATGCTTTTGTTTTTATCTAATATTAACAGATAGAACTTTTAAACTTAAAAATGTTTTAGTAAATATTGAGATTAACATTAAATAAGATTGGTAAATGCTGTAGAAGTATTGCTCATTGTTAGTTCATGTTAACCAAGTAGTTAACTAATGTTAACAAATGAAATGTCCTCGGTTACTACCGTAACCTCGGTTCCCTGAGATAACGGGAACGAGTGCTGCGTCACTAGACGTGATGGAGAAAAAAATAATTTTTCTCTAAATGTTGAAGACTTTTTATTAAATAACGCATAACGCACAAGCCATAACAGAGCAGGGCCTTGAGTGCAGTAGGGCTAAACAAGGGCAAAGTATTCACCCGACACAAAAGGGGCTCGAACCCTGGGTCTGAGCCTCCAGGGAGATATTAGCTGGTCACTCCGAGGTCAACTACAGCTAAATAGAGAGGACTTGTGCTTGTAACTCAGGAATGTCCAGGTTATAAAACCTGGTGAAGGTGGACAGCGAGGGACAGCCGGCCGCTGCACAGATGTCGCCAATAGATACACCACTGGACCACGCCCAAGAAGTGGAGTGTGCTCTTACACCAATGGGGCATTGAAGGTCCATCGAAGTATAGGCTAAAGCAGGGGTCACCAACCCTGCTCCTGGAGAGCTACTGTCCTGCAGATTTTAGCTTCAACCCCAATCAAACACACCTGGACCAGCTAATCAAGCTGTTCAGGGTTACTTGATAATTACATGCATGTGTGTTGGAACAGGGTTGGAACTGAAGTCTGCAGGACAGTAGCTCTCCAGGAGCAGGGTTGGTGATCCCTGGGCTAAAGCAATAGAGTCCACTATCCAGCGGGATAATCTTTGCTTTGTGACCGGGTGCCCTATGGTGCGGCCTCCGAAGCACACGAAAAGCTGCTCTGACTGTCTGAACTGGGCAGAGCGCTTGATATATACTCTTAGGGCCCGAACGGGGCAGAGTAAGCTCAATTCTCGCTCGTCTTCAGAAACGGGAAGAGCAGTCAGTCAATGACCTGTGCCCTGAATGGAGTAGACGGCACTTTAGGCACATAGCCATGTCTTGGTTTGAGGATGACTTTGCAGTCGTTAGGCCCAAAATCAGGGCAAGTTGTGCTCACGGAGAGCGCTTGCAAATAACCCACTCGCTTGACCGATGCTAATGCTAGCAGGAGGGCGGTCATAAGCGAAAGTGGCCGTAATTCAACCGACTGTAGTG
Source organism: Gila orcuttii (assembly GCA_026230005.1). Lineage (NCBI taxonomy): Eukaryota > Metazoa > Chordata > Actinopteri > Cypriniformes > Leuciscidae > Gila > Gila orcuttii. Next base: position 34,879,383 of record JAPDVR010000019.1, on the reverse strand, counting down.
ACTCAAAGGGAGGTCCTTTGAGGGCCCTAAGGGCCGTCGACAGGGGGGACGAGGGGTTGAGCCTCCTAGCCCCTTTGAGAAAACGAACAACCAGGTTGGTCCTGCCAAGTTACTGGCCGGCAAAAGGAGTGTGGTGTGCTGCTATGGCCACCACATACACTTTAAGTGTGTAAGGGGTACGACCACCGCCAGTTGGAGAAAACAGACCACTTAAGGGCGTAGAGGCGTCTTGTGGACGGGCTCTAGCCTAAGATATAGTGTTCAGGACTCCCGCCTGGAGGTCCATAAGTTCCTGTTGAGAGGCCATGGAGACCAAATCATTCCTTTTGCCTTGGAAAGGATGTCCTTCCTCAGGGGAATTGGCCATGGGGCTGTTGCTAACAGCTGCATCAACTCAGGGAACCAAGGTTGTGTCTGCCAGAGAGGGGCCACTAGAAAGACTAAGCATATGTCCTCCCTGATTCGTTTGATTACCTGAGGGAGTAGCACGACTGGAGGAAAGGCATAAAGGGATAGGCTGGGCCATTCCCTGCTCTTTGAGAAAAATATTGGGCAGTGAGAGTTCCTGAAGATACTCCATATTCTCAGAACCGTTTCGGGATGGAGCGTCCACTCCCCTGGGGACACATTGTCTCGGGATAGCATGTCTGCTTCCTGGTTCAGGGAGAGCAGGTTACGATGTGCCCATAAGAGGAGGCTTCTGGGCAGCTTGTACAGAGGCCTTGATCTGAGTCCACCATGGTAGTTTATGTAGGACACCACTGCCATGTTGTCCGTGCGGACTAAGACGTGGTGTCCTATCAGGTCTGGATGGAAGGCTTTGAGGGCTAGAAAAACCACCAGCATTTCCAGTCAGTTCATATGTAGCCGCTTTTCCATACTCGACCAGGAGCCGGAAGTCGGTCTGCCTTCGCACAGTTCTCCAACCCGTGTTGGAAGTGTCTGTCGAGACCACCTTCCTCCTCGAGACCAACCCTCACACCGGTTTGGTATCAGCTTGGGGTCCTTTCAAGGGGCCAGGGCTCTGATACAGCTGGGGTTTACCTTGACGTGGAGGCGACCTGAGCGCCAAGAGTGAGCTGGGACCTGGGGTTTCAGCCAGTACTGCAGAGGCCGCATGTGTAGCAGGCCCAGCGGGAGTACTGATAATGCAAAGGCCATGAGGCCCAGCATCCTCTGAAAGGTTCTGAGAGAGCGGGGGGAGACTCTAAGCGATGCTGCGAGCCACTGAATCGTTAAAGCATTCTCTGATGTAAGCCAGTCCCACATCCAGGCCGAGTCGAGAACTGCCACCAGTAAATCGGTTCTCTTTCTCCTGGGAGGAAGAAAACGAGAGAGCACGAGGGGCAGGGCCGCTCTCTGAAAAGAAAGCGATCCGCTAGTGTAGAGAGAAGAAACTCATCCTCTCGCAGTGAGAGCAGCTCATCTCGATGAGCACGGCTTCTGCATGTGATTTCCCCAGACAGGTGACGCACATACTGTGCTCGTCAGATGAGTGCAGAGGGGCTCGACATATTTGCAACAATGCCGTGAAATTTGCTCTTTAAAAATTTGCTCTTTCAATGCAAACCGGATATCGGCAGGGGAAGTGCTGAAATCAGCTGTCAGCAGCGCTGTGTCAGCCTGCTCCAGAGTGTGCCGGTTGCTTGCAGCTGCAGTCAGCTTGTTGGCGCCGAATCTGCTCATTCCGCTGCAAGGCTCGTTCTACTACTTGAAGGGCTTCAGCTTCTCCAGGAGTTCAGCGAAGAGATGTCGATCATCGCTGAAGGAGATTTAATCTGAATCCTATGGAGAGACGAGCCCCGTCTTATAGACAGATGCTCCTCCCATTCTGGCAGGCTTCAGTGCCCGCTCCGATTGGTTCGCACACATACGCTGCATCGCCATAGGTTCGTAGAGTTGTCACTGCTCAGCCAATAGACTCCCGTAAATTCCTGCACTGCTATGGCTCGTGCAGTTTCACTGCGTTATTTAATAAAAAAATAGTTTTTCCCCATCACGTCTAGCGACGCAATACGAGTGAACCGAATCGATACGGAACCTTATTGTAAAGTTTTACCAATACATTATTCGTTTTTCAGTTATAAGAAACATTAACATTTTTCCATTCCTTTGTGATTTAAGGATTAGCCTGTTTAAATATTGAGACAATTCAAATAGAAAACATGCAGTAGCCTACTATGCTGAAATTTCACACTCCTCACCCATAGACTGTAAGTGTCAACTCTGTCTGAACTCACTTCCTTCTCACTTATTTGCCTTTTGAACGAGGAAACAATTGTAAAGTTAGTTCAAAAGGAATAGCACAGTTAAAATGGAAAAAAAAATCATATGGAATCATTGTTGCCTCACAACTGTTTGGTTACAAAAATTCTTCAAAATATCTTTCTTTGTGTTCAGCAGAGCAAAGACATTTTTACAGGTTTGGAACAATTTGAGGGTGTCAGAATTTTAATTTTTGGGTGAACTATCTCTTCAACTCTTAACAGGCAGACAAACCTGTTCATTCCTCTATTATGTAGCCTATATCCTGCAGGCTGCAGAAGTTGTGTGTGATTGTAATGCTGTGATGTCCAGAATGCAGATGGAGAGATGCATTAATCAGCTGTTTGTTTCGACTTTGTGATGTTCTTGGAAGTGTGAGTTAAAGCCCACCCACCCATACAAACCACAAACTGACCAAAGGCAGGACCACCACCGATAGACTAAATAAACCCACCGGAGCACATTTTCTCGAAGACATGGTATGTAAACATATATTTCTTATTATTCTTTTTAGGGATTTAAAAAAACGACCGCCTGAAAGAGTAGAATACTTAGCGACTGAAGTAAAGAAAAAAAATTCGTGGAAATTCTTAAGTTCTATTTGCAGTGTACTTTGCCCTTCGCGATTTGAGAATTAAACTAGTTGAATTTCTTATAACGATAGGTTAGTTTACCAAGAACAGTGAGAGAAGCATCAGCATTATTTCACTAACAGAATAATGATAAATTACACACGTCACGTGTTTTCTGAGCCCGAAACGTAGTAAAAAGTTGTATTTTGACGATTTCGCCTGCGATTTAATGGGACACAGGAACACGTGCTATTTTATAAAGCTATTTTTATATGTTTAGTTAAAGTCGCATGGCATACCCTCTCGAAATTCACTGATATTAGCCTACAGTTTGTCCTTGTACATTTGAAAGCAAATAACGACAATGTTGTCTTGTCAGAAAAGTGAAGACAGCCTAAAATCAGCCAAGCAAATGTGCCCGTTTTTCACAGTTGCTTTTAATTTCTGATCTGTCGTTTAGAACAACTCAGTAAACCAGGAAGTTAAGTTCTGCCAATAACGAATGCAGTATGTTTTTTTAGTCATTAAAATTAACCAGCTCTTAAGAGTCTTTTGTTCGGGAGTCAGAATAAACTGACTGCGATGCAGTGTTGCCAGATTGGAAATGTCCAATTATCGTACCAGTAGTTCAAAATTATCGTATTTGGAAGAAAATGATCGTACACGACGTAACCATGCAGAATACAGCTATTTATCCCCACATGTAGGGTGGATTGTTTGGTTTTGTTGGGTTTTGTGTGTGTGTGTGTGTGTGTGTGTGTGTGTGTGTGTGTGTGTAATACGTGCTTGCGTGCAGGCAGGCGAGCCTGCAAAATGATTCTGGGTCAGAGAGAGAAGCGGTAGGATGTGTGTTTGGACGAACGACTGAAAACTCTGAAATTATCGTACATTATGGGATTTTTTTCATTATTGATCGTACATCGTACAGAGGTCAAAAATATCGTACAAATACGATAATTATCGTACATCTGGCAACACTGCTGCGATGCATCTTTATGATTCACTAATATGAACCGGCTCATAAGATTCATTCGTTTGGGATTCGGGCGCTGTATGATTCGCGCTGTGTGTTTCTCGCACACGCTGTAGATTTTTTTTCACTTTCTAAGTTCAGCAGCGGTGATTCTGCGCCAGTCAATACTACTATTGTAGTAAACACGGTGTTTCGTACTAAACAATGAAACTTGTCATGAATAAGAACCGCTTTTCGGCTATCAACCCGAATCTTTACTGCAGTGCAATACTGTAACAAAAGCCAGGTTCATACTCCAGGAAGTGACATCATTTTTGTGGGATAACAACAGCACCAGCATCAGTAAGTCGTAACAATGGATTTAATGAATGTTCTGTGCTATTAGTTTGTTGTCTAACTTTAAAACATTACTCCCCGTTTTCACAGACAAGGTTAAAGCTTAGTCCAACTCCCAGACTAAAACGCATGGAAATCAACTTGCACTGACATCTTAAAATATTTTGTCTCAAGATGCACACCAGTAGTTTTTTTCTAGCACGTTTATAAAAGCTACGGCCTAATCCTGGCATAAAAGTCTATGAGTATCGTTTTGGTAAAATGTCAGAAATCTTCCAAAAGGTGGTTCAAATATCAAACATACAACATCCTTAAACTTAAGCAGATTTTTCAAGAGGTAACAGTTACAATCAGGAATGACAAAATGATAATATGTTGTATATGTTTGACAAATTAATGCAGATAATTATTATGACTTTTGCTTGTATTTATTTATGCACTTTACATGTTGTCAGTGAAAAATAGCCTACTTGTTTAGGTAGTTTATTGAAATCCTCCTGTATCTCACGCAGACAGAAGAAGACATCATGCTGGATGAGGTGGTTGTGAATGAGCAGCTGTCGATAGACACAGAGGAGGAGTCGATTCCATGTTTCCAGACTCCTGGCCCCACTGTCACCTTCCATCAAATCCGTTACCGTGTCAAAGAACGATTAGGAATGTTTAGTAGGCAGTGGGTTGTAAAGGACATCCTCAAAGATGTCAGGTAATGACATGTTCTGCTAGTCAAAAGTTTGGGCACACCTACTGGTTCTTTAAGCATGTACACTCCAGGGCAAAAATATGGGCCAAGCCCAAAATGGCTAAACTCTGAGATTTTAATTGTCTTAACCACAAATGATTAGTCAGGAAATTCAAGCAAATGCACTTCGTAAAAAGCCATTGCTGTATCAGAAAAACATCAAAGGCAGAATTAAGTTTTTGGGAGAATATAGGATGTTGTGGGTGGAGCGATGAATCACAGTGAAACACAAGTTGCTTGGTGATGTTTCAGAGCGGTATCGAAAATCTGGTGAGAAATATAATACATGTATCTCTACCAAAGTGAAGCATGGAGGAAGAGTGTCATTGTTAGCTGCTGGTATTGATGAGCTACTTCACTGAAAAGTCATTTAATGCTTCGGAGTACAGAAGAATATTGCAGAATGGCTTGCTTCCCACAAATTAAAAGTTGTGATTAGAAGTTATTTTTATTAACAAGACAAATGGGAAAATTCAGCTTTCCCATCAAAGGAATAAATTACATTTTCAAATATATTAAAATGAGTTATTTCAGTTTGTAATAAAAATTATGTCTGCATCAAAATCAGACACCTTGTTCTCTAGATACCAAAAAACTCATATTGGCCAACCACCATTACTTTTAATGTCAGAGTTAATGGGTATTTTAGTTAATATCAGCTGTGTATGAAGAAGAAACAGTGATATACATTTCACAGCTGTTCTCAATCCAAATAACTCCTTGTCTAGTTAAAAGCAGTTCAAAAAGTGATGTTTTAATTTGTTGTTTTCAATCTGTTGCAGTGGTATCATAAACCCCGGAATGAATGCTATAATGGGTCCTACTGGAAGTGGAAAGACATCGTAAGCGCATGTTCATTTATTTCTGTTGATTCTTTTTAATAGTATTTGGATGCTAAAAATATCTGAATCTCATTGCATTAGACAAAATATCAAAACAAGTGAGTTTCATTTTAAGGAAAAATATCACACAGGTTTATATATAAAATATTTTATAAAATAAATTTGTTTTTCTTAGTCACTAAACAGAGAGATTCATGTCATAAAAAAATCTGTCATAATTTTTATGTCGTTCCTGTTTTTTTAGTCTAATTTTTAAGTCTAATGTTGTTTGGTTCCCTATCCCTTTAAGCGTTCAGTTGTTGTTTTTTTTAACTATTATTTTTAAGTAGTTATCTGCACATAATATATGCTATTAATTTTAGTGTGTCTGTCTTCAGGCTTCTGGATGTGATTGCTGGACGGAAAGATCCTAAAGGCTTAAAATCAGGTCAAGTTCTAGTTGACAATGCAATCGTGACCTCTGACCTCAGGCTCTGCTCTGCATATGTAGTTCAGGTGAGGAGACAAAACTCTCTGTGACTTTCTAAATATTTTAAAGGTGACATATTATGCCCCTTTTCACAAGATGTAATATAAATCTATGGTGTCCCTAGAATGTGTCTGTGAAATTTCTGCTCAAAATACCCCCAGCCCAAATCATTTATTATAGCTTGTCAAATTTGCCCCTTTTTGGGTGTGAGCAAAAACGCACCATTTTTGTGTGTGTCCCTTTAAATGCAAATGAGCAGCTGCTCCCACCTCGTTCAGAAGACACAGACACACCTTGATGTCCCCTTTAAATCAATTCAATTGGTTCTTCAAAAGACACATTACTAAAGAATTGATGTATACATTACTGTTCAAAAGTTTAGGGTCAGGAAGATTTTTATTTATGTTTTTGAAAGAAGTCTAATGCTCCCCAAGGCTGCATTTATCTGATCAAAAATACAGTAAAGTAGCAACTCATTACCATATATTCTGGGCGTGTCCAGTCATTCTTTTATTTTGGAAAGATGCACACAGGACATTAGAGGCTATTTTAAATATCAAAATTCCATTCCAGTTTTGTGGCTGTACTGTACCCTATTATTTTTATTGTTTTTATTTTCATTATACATGCATGCACAATTATACATACATACATATATTCTTTTGTTTGTTCTCAAACTTATTTATTTATCTTTATTTTGTTGTGAATAATTCAGTTTCTGTAAATATTATGAATTTATTGTGAAATTTGTAGGAAGTCAGCTGGACTGAAAATCCAATTTTTCTTTTAATTCTGTAATGTATATTTGACTCCTACACAGAAAAATAAAATAAAAAACAAAAATTCAGTAAAAACAGTGATATTGTGAAATAGTTTTACATTTAAAATAACCATTTTTTTTATTTTCGTTACTATGTTGCTCTTCGTGCAAGGAAGCAAGCTTAGTTCAGCGAATAAAACACTTGACACAATGATGAACAAGTAACAATAATATTCACAAAAACAAAGTTTTACTGAATAATTAAGTAAACGTAATTTTTTAATTTATCCTTGTAAAGAAAGCTCATTGCTGAACTGGCTACTCTCTGCTGTCTCAGATGATGACATATTTTCCTGTCGGCCACCGTAACTTTTGTTGGTTGCAATTTGTAACCTCACCACTAGATGCCGCTAAAAATCACACACTGTAGTGTATAAAATGTTTTTATTTTACAGTTGGATTTGTATAAGAATTGCTGGATAATTGGTAGCAAATATGATGAAATCATACATTTCCTTTTGTTTGTCTTGCAGAATGACATTCTGATGGGTACTCTGACCGTAAGAGAGAACTTGGCCTTCTCTGCCAATCTTCGTTTGTCACGAAAGGAGTATTCCTCATCCGACAAACAGATGAGGGTCGATTCCGTCATCCAGGAGCTCGGCCTCAAAGACTGCGCAGACACTAAGGTAATGGACTTCAGCCTCGTGAAGACGAATGTTGAAAATGATTTGTTGTGTTGGTATGAACAAAACATCCTCTCTTCAGACTGAGTGCTGAAGAATTGGGTCAAGGTCACATGTGCTTCAGTCACACAAAAACTATTTCTAACAATGCGATTGGGCACTATGTCAGAATATACTGTGTGACGGTAGGTATGTGTCCTTTATATAGGCTTGTTTCGTCTCAGATTGGGACGATGTTTTTGCGTGGTGTTTCTGGTGGAGAGAAGAAGAGGTGCAGCATCGGTATGGAGCTCATCACCTCCCCCTCTCTCCTGTACCTGGACGAGCCCACCACAGGCCTGGACGCCAACACTGCCAACTCCATCATGGAACTACTGCAGAAGTACCACACGCTCTTATCAAATATACCTACTTCCTCTGCTGTAAACACAGTGTTCTCGGTGCACTACAAGTGGGGCATTTAAATAACAAACCCAGCTTAAAGCAATAGTTTACCCAAAAATGAAAATGTCTTGATTATTTAATCACCTCAATGCCATCCAAGATGTATATAACTTTCTTTTCTCAGCTGAAGAGAAATTAAGGTTTCGGAGGCAAACATTACAGGATTTTTCTCCATGTAATGCAAGTGAATGGTGCCCAATGTAGTTCAGACCTTTTTGACAGTTCAAAATCCATATTAAGGTAGCCTTAAAGGGCTCCACACAACCCCAGCCGATGAATAAGGGTCTGCTCTAGCAAAACCATCAGTCATTTTCAGAAAACGTGCATCATCATGGATGTTCTTGGGGTTAGTAAATAATCAGGACATTTTCATTTTCAAACTCTTCCTTTCAACCTGTGAAGCCGGACATATAAATAATTGTCAAAAAATATATATTTTATTTTAAATAGAAAAGTTTATTGAACCTTTAGACAAAATATATAAAACAAATATATGTTTTTGTTGAGTATCATATTTGATACATCAGGCTTTTGTGGCTCCTAATCGAGGAGGAATAAAGACCTTAATTTTATTCCCAAACAAAAAATATGCAATGTGTTGCAGTTGCTGATATTTATATGGCCAAAAAGTAAGATCGCATGTAATCCATAAAATCTATATAACAGTACAGCAGATTACTTAAAATGCACATAAATATAAGTTGTCGCTCTATATCTCCCAACAATATGTCTTAGTAAAAGGATATTTAAACACTTAGGGCCCTATTTTAACGATCTAAGTGCATGGTCTAAAGCGCACGGCGTAGGCGCACTTAAAGGGATAGTTCACCCAAAAATGAAAATTAGCCCATGATTTACTCACCCTGATGCCATCCTAGGTGTATATGACATTATTCTTTCAGACGAATACAATCGAGTTATATTAAAAAATGTCCTGGCTCTTTCAAGCTTGATAATGAGAGTGAATGGCTGTTTGACTTTGGAAATCCATCAAAGCGCATCTATTCATGATAAAAGTGCTCGAAACGGCTCTGCGGGGGTTAATAAAGGTCTTCTGAAGTTAAGCAATGCGTTCGTGTAAGAAAATAACTAGCTGTGTTTTGGGCATAATGTGCAATAAACCAATCAGAGTCTCATCTCCCATTCCCTTTAGCGCAGTCTATTTAATTTGCCTCAAAATAGCAACGCGCCAATAATGTGCCTGAACACACCTCGTTTTCAGACCAGCAGCCCATGGGTGTACTAATGGGTGCAAATGCATTTACTATTTAAACAACTTGGCGCAGGACGTGAAAATGATAACTGCGTCGGGCTGAAACTAGCAAAACACACTTGCGTCGCGCCTGGCACCACATTGCACCAAGTATATGATAGGGCCCTTAGTTTTATGATCAAAGCTCTGTAGTTTTTATTGTGGGTGCAAAACATATAATGCAGTGCAAAACACTGATGATTGAGAGATGGACAAATAAACGTTCCTTTCAAACAAAAGGCTGATTTATCATATTTGATACTCACATTTTAACATGATATAAAAAAATACTATATGTATATATGGATAATCAAATAAATCTAAGCCACTTCATTCCAGTAAATGTTCATCTTGAAATATTACAATATAAAATGTATTCTTACGTTCATTTTTTAAAAATCAGTAAAGATTTCACAGCAAAAAGACCCATGTACCATGACCTGAAGGTTGATGTTTTGAGAATTATATGAAAAGGCATTTTACTAAAAATATAAACAGACGGCATGCTGTAGATTATGTACAAAAGTTGATCATTTAGAAGCATTGGAATTTGTGTTTCAAATATGATACAGTATGCTTTATAGGGTTAATTTACTAAGACAACAAAAAGGCTTAGTATACTTCACCCTTTTCTTGCATTCTTCCCATAGACATCCATTCAAAATGCATAATTTACACATATTACTGTGCTTCAAATTGAGGGACAAGTCAAAATAATGATGTGTGGTAAATGACAGCCTGTCACAGATGATTTTAAGTTTTGTTTAAACTTCAGGAAAGTTGCAAAACGTACCGTGTTTTCACCTTCAAAGTTGTGATACTGTGTAGCTGTCAGGAGAAACCACATTCCACTTCAAAGTCAAAGCACAGTCACATAAAAGGTGTTTTTTGTCAGTTTTGATCATTGGCAAGTTAGAGATTGATTGATGTTTTGTTCATTTACTTGAACTAGTGTTTATACTGGTTTAACCTTGTTGTTGTGTTACTCAGGCTCTCCAGAAAGGGTAAGACCGTCATCTTCTCCATTCACCAGCCACGCTACTCCATCTTCAGCCAGTTTGACCACCTCACCCTCATGAATAAAGGAGAAATCATCTACGCAGGGGCCGCCGACAAAGCCATTAGCTACTTTGAGGACTTGGGTACTGACATACTGATGATAATCCAAAAATTCAAAAGCAAATGAGCTGTGATTCGCTAATTACATCATTGCATGTGTACTATGATTCTCAAACTTGTGTCGCTGTGTCGTAGGCTACAAGTGTGAGCCATTCAACAACCCGGCAGACTTCTTCCTGGATGTCATAAATGGAACTGTCCTTCCTCAAATTCACAACAACAAATCAGGTGCTGTTGTGGTTTAAAAAAAAAGAAATTATTCAGCAAGGAGTGGACGGATTAAATTGATCCAATCTGACAGTAAAGACGCTTATAATGTTACAAAATAAATGTTGTTCTTTTATACTTTTTATGCAGATAACAATAAGAAATCTTTCTTTAACACCAAATCAGTGTAGTATAATGATTTGTGAATGATTACATGACACTGAAGACTGGAGTAATGGTGCTGAAAATTCATAGGAATAAAAAAAAAAAAAAAATATATATATATATATATATATATATATATATATATATATATATATATATATATATATATATGTATAAAAAAATTGTAATGATATTACTGTTTTTACTGTATTTTTATCAAATAGTGAGCAGACTTGGTGAGCATAAAATACTTTTCAAAAACATATTACATATACTTTTTAAAGTTTAATTATACATTTTTGTTGCATCATATAAATTAAGGATACAAATTTGTAAAAAGAGAAAATGCCCAAAGTGACAGCACGGTCTCAATCAGCAGTACTGGAGGCAGGTTGTGTCATGTGGATATACTCTATATATATTTTAGCACGGCTGTAAGTCTACATTGACCAATCAGAATGCAAAACTGGAACTGTCTATTTAAAATGATATTTTAGTGAACATACGGTAGTGGCCAAAATTGATGTCCGTTCTTCGAAAATTGACATCTTCACCCTTCATTTAAATATTATTAAAAAAAAATTATAAGGATATTGCGTAGTTGTGTTTAGTCAATTGTTTTATTTGTGACAAAGCAATGAAACATGCCAAACTGTGACGACATAATTTTTGGCCATACAAAGAAATTATGAACACATTCAAAAACAAGAGCGAACCAACAAAAGAACTGATTATGTTGTAGTCAGTGGCTACGTTTACATGAACAACTTTTGTTTCAATCGGACTGAATTCACTCTGATTGATGAATCCGAACGTAGTTTACATGAACGCTAAACATGTGATCAGGTTGATGTGTGTGTTTTTATGTCACAAGCTGAAAATCGAGATTTTTTGACGTGCACACTGCACGAATATTCAGTTTCCTGCTGTTTGCGCATAATAACTATTCTCCTTCATTGGTTCTTTATTTGTTTTACACAGCAGACTTAATATTTATCCATTTCTGGTCATAATTTGGAGACGATGAGCATATGAACTGTTGTGCCATGCTGCTTATATTTATCAAGCAGTAAAAATGCCCAAAACCAGTCGTCTGTGGATGAGAGTCTGAAACAAGCACTGGTGGGACGTTGTCCTGCGCCTCTTCACAGACACTGAGTGAAAGGAGAATTTTAGAATGACGGGACACTCATTTATATGACACTTTATTCAACAGGAGAACAGCTCATTCCGCACGTCATACATCATTACGCTATTTCAACGTCATTGCACATGCGCTGTCCTTTCTGTCTCGGTTTTCAATCTGAACAAGTGTTTACATGTCCTCTCGATCGGATTAGAAAAGGAATAAACCACCCCTTTCAATCCGATCGAAATTTCATTCGGATCGAGCTCAATCGGATCGATTAAGGCGTTTACATGAAGGCTTTTTTCAGTCCGATTGAGCCGTCAATCCGATTACTAACGGATTATTTGGTTGCATGTAAGCGTAGCCAATGTATGCTCTTTCCTGTGAGCATTCCTTTTTTGCACAGTAAAATAAAACCTGTAGCCGTAGTTTTTGCATTTTTTTGTCAAATAATTTAGTCTTATCCAAGTTTAGTGTTTTGTTCTTCCCTATTATTTAAAATATATCAAATGTTTTCCTCATATTTTGATGGTTTATTTGAATTTGTATGGTCATTAAAAACAAATATCTTTTGGCCACTACTGGTTGTAATTCTCTGTACTTCACATGGATATTTCTACGTTTTTAGTTCGTGGTAAAATATTATTTTAAAAATGTATGGACTACTGTGTGATCAGCTAAGCATCTGTGTTTGGGGTGTTTCTAGAAAAGTGCAGCAGCAGTGAGGAGACTGTGGAAAATGAGAACCCTCTGGCAGTAATTTACAGACAGTCCACTCATTTCATCAAAGTGAAAGAACAGCTCAGTCAGATTTCAAATGGGCTTGACCCTGAGGTCACTAAAGGTGACCGGGTCGGTTACGCCACACCTTTCTATTACCAGGTACGTAGAAGCAACTGGTTAGCTTTACCTATTTTGACTCATCAGGTATATAACCAAGAATAACATCAATAGATGACCTTCCATAATCGATGAACTTTACACAATTATTGAACTAAACTGAATTAACACTGCACTGATTTCAACTGAATAATGACAGTTTGCTATTTTATTTTTAGAGCTGCTTTACAGCAGAATTGTAGTCTGTTTGCATCAATGAATCATTATTTTCCTGTTTATCACTGCAAAGCTGCTTTGAAACAATATGTATTGTATAAAATAGGGATGCACGATATATCAGCCACCATATCGGTATCGGCCGATATATGACAATTTTTAATGTTATCGTTATCGGCACGATAAGGAAATTTGGCAGATATTTTTTAAGCTGATAAATAATGGATTAGCTTTTAGCTTTCAAGAATTATCGTATCGGTTTAAATGTTCATATCGGTGCATCCCTAGTACGAGACACTATAAAATTAAAGGTGACTTAAACTCTGTACATTTTTAATGAGCAAATGTCTAAGTTGCAGCTCCTTTTGGTGAGTGGCCGCACTGTAAGAAACATCTTGAGGAATCCTCAGACGTCCTACGCGCAACTGTTCCTCAACATTTTCTTTGGTATTTTAGTGGGACTGATATACTACCAGATCCCACACACTTTACCAGAGGCTCTTCAGAACAGGTGAGTACCTGCTACCAGACCCATGGCTCAAAATTAGTGTTCATTCGGTTCTAACTTAACTTTTTGCCACCATTTTGAAAATTTGCATTCATGGTACGTGAATTATGAATATATATTGCTTGTGTTAGCAAAGAAAGTGACTTTCAAAGAAAGACTTGCAGCCATCATTGCTTTGCATCAGTGGCCTCACATGCAAGGGAATTGCTGCAAAGAATATTGCACCTGAAAGAACCATTTACCGGATCATCAAGAACTTCAAGGAGAGAGGTTTAACTGCAGTGAAGAAGGCTTTAGGACGTCCCAGAGTGTCCAGTAAGCACCAGGACCATCTCCTACTGAATCATGTCACCAACACCAGTGCAGTGCTTGCTCAGTATTGGCAACAGGTGGTTTCGAGTGCATCTGAACGCACAGTGAGGCGAAGAATTTGACCTGGTGTCAAGAAGGACAGCAAAGAAGCTATTTCTCTCTGAGAAAACATCAAGGACAAACTAAAATTTTGCAGGAAGTACAAGGATTGGACAGCAGAAGACTGGTGCAAAGTTATTGTCTCTGATGAAGCCCTGTTCTGGCTGTTTGAGACTTCTGGAAAAATCGATTGTCCAGAGAAGAAAAGGTGAACGCTACCGTGAGTCTGGTGTCGGGCCAACAGTGAAGCATCATGAGACCATCCATGTGTGGGGTTACTTTTCGTCCAAGGTAGTGGCTCTCTCACAAAAAAAAAAAAAAACACTGCCTGAATAAAGAATGGTATCAAAACATCCTGCAAGAGCAACTTCTCCCAACAATCCAGGAGCAATTTGGTGATGATCGTTGCATTTTCCAGCATGATGAGCATCATGTCACAAGGTGAATCATGATTATGAAAGTGACATTTCATTCAAATTTTAAATTCATGGCCAGGCAACTCTCTGGATCTTAGAGAACCCATAGAGAACCTGTGGTCAGTCCTCAAAGCCCACAAATTGTGCTACTCTGAGCACTAATAAGGAAAGAATGGTTGACAATCATTTAGGATTGGACCCAGAAGCTGATTTCCAGCATGGCAGAGCGAATTGCAGAGGTTATGAAGAAAATATGTAAATATTGACAAATGTTTTTCATTTTTTCTCTCTTCAGAACGGGAGCTTTCTTTTTTCTGGTCATCAACATGGTGTTTGGCAATCTGTCTGCGGTGGAGCTCTTCATCGGCGAGAGAGTGCTCTTCATGTGAGTCAACCTCTAAACATGAGCTTTCCAACCTGTTCGATGAAGACCATCAACACATGTTCCTCTCATCTTCAGCCATGAGAACTCGAGTGGTTTCTACCGCACCTCTGTCTACTTCCTGTCGAAAGTGTTTGCTGACCTCATTCCAAACCGCATCCTCCCCGTCTTCATCTTTTCTGCCATCCCGTACTTCATGATGGGTAAGTAGTGGCACTACCTTCTATGATACCTTCTCTGGCCAAATGTCACATGTATCCTTTTCCAAGAAGACAATCCCATAATGAATTACAACAAAAATCCAAAATGGTAAATGAAGCAAGAGACACAATTTGTTTAAAGTAGATAATAAATGTTTTGCTTTTAATAGAGTATTGCATTATTAGCTTAGCAACATGCTATTAAAATCAGTTGTGATGAAAGAGTTGATGCACATGTAGAGCATTTCAGATCGGACTCTTGCCGGCTTAAAAGACGGCTCCCTATTTAGACAGCAATTTGTCCTCTTGTTACTATCCAGTTTGACAAAAGAAAGTGGCCAAAATCAAAAAGAGTGTCAATTCCTTATTGTTATTGTGTCACAAATGATTAGCAATAGCATCTCCTAAAATAACACGTATTAACATAAACGGCCCTTTTCTCATGAGTTCAGGTCTGAAGCCTGATGTGGAGGCGTTCTTCCTGTACTGTTTGACCATGAGCATGGTCAGTCTGTCAGCGGTGAGCTTGGCCTTCTTGGTCAGTGCCAGCGTGGGCTCCTTCGCCATGGCTAACATCCTCATCGCACTACCGTTTGTCTTCATGATGGTGAGTTTGGTGGAACAGAATATATTTACTTAGGGGCAGGTTCACACAGAGCATGTTTTTCCATCACCTTCCATTATACTGCACTAATTTTACGCGCTAGACGGACATGATCGACCGCTGCACTCATTTTTTAGTTCCTGTAACCTGCGTCTCACGTTTTTAATTGCAAAATGTGTTCTAGGTGAATGGAGTGTTTTCAGAACTTAAGATTGTTTGCTTTGTTACAAAACAGAGACTTACAATTTTGCTCTTACTTATTGGTTTAGTTAGCTTTTCAACATTTCAAAGTGTAAATATATGACCAAAAATGTACGCACCTCTTGATGGATATACATGTTGTGATGTTTTTTTTCTATTAAGAGGTGCATACATTTTTTGGTCAAGGTCTTGTATTGACAATGCAAGAGTCCATCACTCTGTAAAGTCTCCTCCAGCACATCCCAAACACTTTCAATGAATTTAAGGTCTGGACTCAGAGGAGATGATTCATGTGTGAAAATGATTCTTTAAGCTCCTCCCAACCATTCTTTCACAATTTGAGCCTGATGAATCTGGACATTGTTGTCCTGGAATATGGCCATGATGTTTCTTCATACATGGTTAAAAAATGAAAAGCTACACACTCCATCAATTAGGGTTAGACGAACTGTTGCCAAACATATAACATGCTAGAAACATAATAATCACTGCAAGAACGATCCAATCATAGACTCTTACGCATTTGCCTATTTAAATCTAAATAAATATGGTGTACGGTGTCATTATCTGATTATTTTGTTGCACTATTGTGTCAATATGCCTAAATGAAACAAACTATCAGAGAAAATGTGCCAGTTTCCAAATTAAAGTCTTCAAACGAGCTAGGTGTGAAAATAAATGCTCGTAGATTCCAGAAATAGGACGTAAATGTCAATTTCTGAGATGAAGGTCATGTCTAGAGTCTAACCCTCTTTATGCACAGAATTTTTTGGGGTCGTAGCTCTGATTTTCCTGTCCTGCTTTCTCAGGTGTTTGGGGGTTTCCTGGTGAACCTGAATTCAATGCTGAGCTGGTTGTCCTGGCTGAAATGGGCCAGTATTTTCCGATATGGCTACAATGTAAGACCATAAAACATTTTACAACGCATTTGAGGCTGTATATAAATTTGCAGTTCAGCAGTAACCCAACCAAACTGTCTCTCTTCAGGCACTTGCCATCAATGAACTAAAAGGTCAAGTCTTCACCAGTAACTACACCAGGTAGGACTCGCTCAAGCTCAACAGCGCCACCTACTGGAAAGAAACAGAACGATCAAATCTGTTGAGCCGAAGTGGCCACAAGAGGTCAGTGTGATGTTTAGATTTCAGCTGCACACCTGAGAAACTCTCTCTTTCTCTGACCGGCAGGATGACAGGAGACATGTACCTGGATCATCAAGAGATCGACCACAGCACTTGGGGGTTTTGGCAGAACCAGGTAGCTCTGACAGGCATCATGAGCGTGTGTCTGATTCTGGCGTACGTGCAGCTACGTCGGATCAATCGCTGGAAGTGATGGAATGACACTCGTCG
The DNA here is from genome assembly GCA_026230005.1 of Gila orcuttii. Lineage (NCBI taxonomy): Eukaryota > Metazoa > Chordata > Actinopteri > Cypriniformes > Leuciscidae > Gila > Gila orcuttii. The sequence continues at coordinate 34,862,292 of JAPDVR010000019.1, read as the reverse complement.
TGTTTTTTTTTTTTATTCTGAACCCTGAAATCAGGGAAATTATACTTTTCAGCTTTTCAACCATAAAGACTGAAATGTCAGCCTTGCAGAGCGTCCACTTAACTCACTACCTCAGTTAACTCATATCTTCTACCTCTGAAATTACCTGTTGCATGAAGTATAAAATTATATGAATATTTGTACATTTTTAATTTGTTGTGAACTGAATACAGATGCTGTGAACCTGAAAAAAGGATATTACGATTTTGTGCCTCGTTTGGCAAAGTTTTTAAAGCCAAATTGTATTGTTTTCATCTTTTTGAAACATGCTGCATCTATTGCCAAGGTTACTAAATTATTAAAACTATTAGTAAAAACCTTAGATACACTTTTCCCTCAACATGATTTACTTAAATACAATAACATGTATAGTTTTGAGAAACACTGCAAAATATTGAAAGTGAAGGGAAACTGATGTGATTTCAAGAATGTTGAGTGTCAATTTACCTTGAAGTTAACTTGGTTTTTTTTTCTTGGTCACAATGAAATGCAAGTAACAGATTATTTCTTCCAGACATACAACTAAGCGTTTCTTTCAATTTAGAGGGAAAAAAAAAAGTAGGACAGGGACAAGGCTGCTTTTAACTCCACTTTTAGACATGCATTCACAAACATCCCACCGCCATTTTGAAGTGCATTCAACTTCGCCAGGTGGGCGAGAGAAGTTTATTTTGACAGACCCTCAATTTTGGCCCGAGGGATCAAGTCTACTTGATATGTTATGTACACTTTAGGCAGATCCATAGACCACAATGCAATGTCACAGCATATTGCCCTTAATTTACCCCCACAACTCTAGTGTATGATATTGGAGTTATTTTGCACTTAACCACATTAATATTTGTAGATACCTTAAGTTCTTACTGTTATAGTTCATTGTATTGTTTTCATTTGTGTATTTGTTTTTTTATATTTAAATATGTATTACATTTAACAGCCCAAGCATACAAACATGGCTGTAGAATGTTGCCAAGAAACAAATTTATAAAGGACATTTTTATATAAATCAGCTCCAATAGATCAAGGGCACAGTGCATTGCATTTAAACATCCTAAGGGTTCAGCCAATAGTGGGCACTCGTGCAATGATGTACATCAGAGTTAACGAGAAGTTAGCGAGGGAATTAAACGCAGGCTTATATTATCCATCGGTGGAGATGTGGACATTGCACTCAAATGGAGGCAGATCTGAATGTGAATTTGCTTTTGAGGTGTGATTACATTAACAAAACTTTCAACCAGAAATCAGGGACAAAATAAAAAGGTCTATTGTCAGTGGTGTAACAATTCTTGAAGCACTGCTCACACACTCAAAACAAGTAGCTTTCTGGGTTTTTTTCTTAGTGGCGAATTTACATGACCAACTTGAAGTTTGCAGATTTTGATAGTGTTCAAGTGAAATATCAGTGAGCAACGGTAAATGAGCACAACTTAAGAAAGGGCTGGGTTTAAGCAGACAAACTTGGAAAAGTCATGCTTACATTGTAAAATTTTTGTATAATTTATTAGCATTGGAAGATTAGGTCATTACAGAGGAACTGAATGGTATTTAACTTCCAAAGAAAAGGCATTTAAAAACAGAAACCACAGAGAATGGGTTTGAGGTTTCATTTTATTTTTTTTAAAAACAAATGCTCAGTCTGAACAGTGAAGCACAAGGATAAAATTTGACATTTAGGGAGCAGTGACTGATCAATCAGTCAGGGATTAGTGGATCAACATCACTTTCCCCATCAGCTCATTTAATAACAGACAAAGTTAGAGAATCAACTTACATTAGGACCAAAATGTCACCCATTAAAAGTAAAAGTTTAAATCACTGGCCTTGCAGGTGTATTTGCAGTTAGAAAGGGAGGCAGGGATATTAGAGCATCCTAAATCATTTCATCTTTATTCTCAGACCACCTCTTCCATTAAAGGCACAATCTATTTCCATATAAACTTCTCTTGCAACTCTCAGATGCTATGTGCATATTTAAAGGATTGTACAACTTAAAGAATACTAAAAAAAAAAAAAAAAAAATCCAGTTTCAGTGCAAATATTTCTCATAGACCTACACTTCCCTCCAAACCCCTGCCCCCTCAAAAGTGTACATGTCCTTTCAGTAAAAGCTTTCTTTCCCCTGAAACAAGGCTGTTAAATTAGATGCGACAGATTGATTTCAAATGTCACTTATTAAAAGAAAACCCAGGTATTGATTTTAAAACAGAAAAGCAGCGCTCCAGCAATTCTCCTTTAGTTTCCCAAGATTGTTCTGGAACATTCTCATCCTTTAGTTCCATACGTGACGCCTGCAGTGGTCCATGGCCTAAAACACACACACACACACAACAACAGGCTGTGATGTAAATGAAGCTTCAGGGTTTGTAAGACAACATTATATGCTCCAAACATGAATGGGCATCTTCTGGAGCCGGAAAGGCAATACTCACGTTACAGCGTGCAGCGGTCTCCACATTCTTACACCAGTACGCTGGACCCCAGCTGCACTGCTCCATTCCCAGCAGCCTCTGCACGGCCTCAGGACATGCTCCCAGCTTCTGGATACACCAACAACAACAAAAGCTCAGTCTAGGCTCATCATTTGATCACATGACTTCAGCTTGAGAGTGCAGTGTAAATCTCACCATGCAGACGAAGTCAGGGTCGAGTGTCTGGAGCAGCAGCTGCACCAGCAGAGGCTCGTACTGCTCAATGAGCTGGTTACACTGCAGAGAGGAGAGCAGTCACATCGTATTTGAATGAGCGCTAGCAAATCATCTGTATATAGGCCTATAATGACGCTCAGGATCTGTCGCACACCAAATCCTCCACCATCGTCTTTTCAGTCGTCTCTCTTTACTCCCCTAACAGAAGTGAAATCTGACTCCTGCTGTGACTCGGAGCAGACGCTTTCAGTTTAGAATTGTAGCGTCCGTTGTCTAACTTAACTAAATAGATTTTAATTTCTATAAAAAAGCAAAACGACAGTTGGGGCGTTGCCACAGTGGGCAAGTAATGCAATCAGTGTACGGCCAAACAGTGTAACACTACCACAGCAAGCCTAAAACAGTGGATTGAATTGAACCGCATTGAGAATAAGTGTGTGTCTAACAAGTACAAGCTTCACCATTCACTTGTGACATCTGATTTGCTAGACTGCATGTTTAGAGCCCTATGATTTATGTGATGTGGAAGGCACAGACAGAATCAGATTTGATAATTTACATTAAATCGTAAATTCAGAAATTAAAACAGACAATTTATGAATAAAAAAAAAACTTTCAAATGGGCCTATTATAGTATAGTAAACAAAATATATTAAATTGTTAAAGTTTCATGAATTCAGTTGATTAGACATACTTTTGTATTTGTGGATTCCATTTTAATGGTTTAATTAAATAAGTACAAAATTAATTTTGGTAAAGTAAAACAAATTTCATGGGGCCCTACATGAAGTTAGACAACAGCTCAGCTGCTGACAAATTAACTGAATTTTAATCAATCATTTGTCCTTCTGTTGGAAGTTCTGCAAGTGTGGATGTAAGAAACACGAAAGGTTTTATGTACCTGATCTCTGACTGCTTCAGGCAGGAAGTTGCAGACCTTCATCACGGCGTCCTCAATCTCTGCCTGAGTGGCATTCTGCTCCAGGATCCCGTCCACATAACGCACTGCCATCTTACACACGTCACAGAAGCCACCCGTCTCAAACTGGTCCTTTTCCATTACAGCTGCAAGACAGGAAAAAGAACCAAGAGCAAGGCATTATTTACGTAATGCAAACACCCTGCATCCAACAGAGAAACCAAATGGAACATATCACTTACGGACATGGCTGACCCCATTGCAGAGCGCGAGTAAAGAGCAGAGTGATTTGGGATCCGCCTCCTGCAGAAGCAGCTCAATGATGGCCTGCCCATAGGTCTCAATAAGGTCCTTGCACTGAGCCTTGAGTGAGGAGGGCAATATATCGCAGACTTTCTCCACAGCTTGCACAATCTCTGCCTAAAAATTCGCAACAAATATCAGCTTCAACAGGGGAATCTTGTCTACATGCATCACAGATTTAAAGCAACTATCGTAATAGCTGGGTTTCAGTCACGTGATTGATGACACGGGAAGGCGGGGCGATTTCAGATGGAGGGCAGGAGTAAACATGGAGAATACGTCTACGGAGGAAACCGTTGCGGAGAGTCCGTATTGAGTCTAATTTACCTTGATCATTTAAATGTCCCATTCCCACGGATCCCCTGAACGACAACCTAATGCTATATAAACAGACACAAAAAAACACGTTGGCTAGCTAACATACCGTCACTGCAGACACGGCATTAACAGACTCTCTGCTCCTCCCAAACCGCAGACGTAACGTTACGTTAAAAAATCAACTTTTTGCGGCGTTGTTCTGTGAGCTTTTTACATTTCTCACCTTAATGAATGACAATCTTTGGTACTCTATAAAAACCCTTTCTCTTTTTTTCGATTACAACGATTGGAGCAGCCGTAAACTACACATTGATGGCAGATCCTCAGCTATTTCACTTCCTGCCCTCCATCTGAATTTTCGTGCTCTCACGATGCAGCAGCGTGACGTCACGTGAAACCAACCTATTGCTTCTCCAAAAATAGTCAATTTCACCCTCAAGTCGTTCTAAACTCAGACTTTCATCTTCGAAACACAAATATGTTAGACTTTCAATGAGGGACAAATCCAAGCAACTGTATCATGAATTTGTTTTTCACCATTAGTTTGTCCCAACCCTTGGTTGAAAGTACCATGAAGTCTTATACCAGTGTTCGACAACATACTTGTTCTTTACGGCTAACCTGTTTGGAGGCAGGTTTTGTTCTGGGTAAGAGGTCAAACCAAAATTGGACCAATCAGCTCTCAGCAAAGTGAACATCTGCTGCTACTGATATCACACTTTCATGTGCACACACTTAGTTAACCACGAGCTCAGGATCAATACCAGAGTTGACAAAGTTGATAACCAAATCAATAGGGGTGGTGAAAAAAATCGATTATTGATTAATCGCGAGTATGTTATGGACGAGTATGAATCGATTATTAAATTTTCAAAAATCGATTTTTTATTATTTAAAAAAAAAAATTGCATTATTATTATTGCCGCATCCGCTGGATCTAGAGAGAAGCCGCCGCCGCCGAGGAAGCGACAAGCCAGCTTAGGACAGCGCCTGAAGAAGCCGGCCGTCTTCGCCACCTTCAGCCATCCGTGCGAGCTACGCTATCCGGCGACGTATCCTTTCTTGCAAAACTTACTGTCTAAAAGAGCAGCGAGCGTCTTTATCAAGATGACTTGCACTGCTGCGGCTCGTGCAGAGCCCCGCTCAGCGACGGAGACAGCCATGTGATCTGCGCTCTCTGCCTGGCCCAGGAACACGCAGCTCTTGCCCTCAGGGGGTTTGTGAGCTCAGCGACGCACTTCCGATGTCGACCCTGCGGGCTCGGCTCGAAGTATTCAACCCTCAAGCTGTTGCAGGACCGCGCAAAGAAGCGCCGTTCTCAAAGGCCGTCGGAGCCGGTGGCCACCGCGACGCGCTCGCCGGACTCCCTCCCTCGAGCCTCGCTCTCGCCTTCTCCGCCTCCCCTCACAGACGCGCAGCTGCCGCTCACGAGCCGCACTGCCGTCGTTTTCTGATGCAAACGCTCGCCGGAATGACTCCCTCGAGCGTCTATCTCTCCTTCTCCGCCCCCCCTCCCGGACGCGCAGCCGCCGGCTCCCGCCCGCGCTGCCGCCGCCTCAGGGGACGAGGCGCTTGATATGGATGAGGACGCGCTGCTGACAGCTGTTCTAACCGCATATAATGCAAAAAATGTTTTGCATTATAAACTTTTTCTTTACCTTGACATGTTTCGACTGTCTTCCTCCACCTGAACAACACCTTGTCTTTCTAGAAGAAAATTGTCCAATTTCTACAGTATGTTGGTTCTGATCTACTTCCTAAAGGAAATAAGCCTTTCATTTATTTGTTATTGTTTAGTTCAACTTGATGAGTCACAACACAATGTGATGTATTCATTTCTGTGTTCTACAGAACATAAGCTACATACAAATAATTCTGAAGTTATAACTACACGACACAGAAAGTGCTTTGAGTTGTTGTTACTCAATAAAAGAGTTAAGTAATTCAGCAGCTGACTTTTTTTAATACTGCAATCACTTTGTAGTGTATTTTCGTTTACTGTTGTGAAATGGAAAATCAATAATCGCTAATCGAGAATCGTTAATAATCGAAAATCCACTGTAATCGAATCGGGACTTCAATAATCGCAATCGAATCGAATCGGGAAATCAGACAGATTAACCACCCCTACAAATCAACTCAATCAGGCTGTGTCACAGATGCTAGTCGTCAACTTGAAACCAATCCTGTAACGGAGCTTCATGGTAAAGGCCCCAGGTGTCACTAAAAATATCTTCAAATTGTTTTGAAGATAAACGAAAGCAAATTGAAACAAGTTACTTACACTGGTTTTTGTTAGTCTCCAACTGTAATGGATATTTTTTGCAGCGGATTGTTGGCTAATTGCCTGATGGCAAAACCCAGCATGCATGCCATTACACTTTAATAAATCTGCTTTCTCTTCAATGGGAGAAGACCTTATTACATCAGTCCCACCTGCTGATAAGGTTGTCTCGCTGGCTTAATCTACCCTCATCTCATTGGTGTCTCGCTTGCCTAATTTATTTCCATGTATTCTACTGGTACTCTCCGTTTTTTGTTATACAAACAAAATGGAGTTTTTAAACTCAGAAAATATCTGATTGTCAATGTTGGCTTCATACCTCAGATGCTTGACCCTCAATCATGCTCTCAAGTTCCTTCATCACAAACTCACAGATGGCACACTGAGGGGAGTCACGCACTCGCACCAGATTCTGTCAAAACAAATGCATGTGCATCACAAAAAAAAAAAAAACACTACATTTTTACACAGCTTCCCCACTTGAGTTTGATTTGAATATTTAGAGGTCACATTTATTGCCAACAACTTGTAGTTAGTTCATTTACATTATCAAAATTGAAGAAAAAAAACCACCCACATTGATCCTAACATATGTGGGATGTTTCCTACTTTCTTGTTAAGAATGCAAAAGCTATATTTTGTACCTTAGCAGGCTTGGTTAGGACAGGCATTTCAAGTTTGGTTGCAGGAAACATCTTGACCGCAGGGATGGATTTGGCAGGCATCAGCTTCTCCATGCGCACAGAAGACTTCTTAACGGGGCAGAAGCCAGCACGAGTGCAGATATCCTTGGGTTGCTGGAGGAATGGTAGAGACACATTCATTGAGTAACATGTCACCATGAGCAGAACCTCAGGCATGCACTGACAGATATGCTAATACAACATCAGGATGGCATCATGCAGCATCCATTGGAGCAAACCTCCTGAACGATTATGGAAAATAATCTAATTGCGATTTTTAACCAATATTGCGATTGCGATTACTTTTGAAGTTCTTTACCTTCTGTATTAGTTGACAAAGACAAGCAATAAATCATTGTACAGTAGGGATGGGAATCTTTAGGCAGCTCAAGATCCGATCTACTTTTTTTTCTTATTAATCTTAATAACACTTAAAATATGTATTTAATTACATGTGTAAATATACATACTTAAAAAAACTTTTTTTTTAAATTAAACCAATTAAATGTTAAGAATTTTAAATAGGCTATAAACTAATATAGCTTCAAAATATAAGAGCAAGTAAATAAAGAGGAAAAAAAAACATTACAAGCAATAAACAAAGAGTGCTTTCAGTATTTAAAAGTAGGCAAGTAGGCGGAGTGATTTCCATGTGGTTAAGTGAAGAACGGTTAATCAGTTTTCTAATAATGAAGTTAACAATTCTTTCAGTAATTGGACAAACGCAAATTACTTTTAAGGGCCTTTCCCAACATCCATACGTGTGGTCTTAGCCACTTGAGATGACATGCACACACCAGTAAGTGCACAAGACTGTCCCATGTCTGATAAAACTGTGCCCTTAATGCCACACATTATATCTAATTCCACTGCTGAGCGCAACTCATGTTTAAGAACTCACATGACCCAATATCGTAATATTGAGAAACTTTGCAGTGTAGTTTGAATTAGACATTACATTTGGTAGTAAACCTCAAATTTAGCACAACTTATTGGTGCAGAGATGAGCATGCATTTAAAATGTTTGCAACTGATTTGTTAAGCACCACAATTAATAAACTGTCGCCCGTTACCAATTGATGACTGTTGAGATCTCTACAGTATTAAAAATCAAAGTGTGTAAATGCAGCTCTGTAAAAACTTTACTTGATCACTATAACTGTGTCCCATCAGATAATCAAGAGTTCTGCACACCCACTTGAACACTGGCCAAATACATCATGCAAATAGAGGTGTAAATACTGTAAGTGGGTATTGAGACAAGTCAAGATTCCTTCAGACCGATTCAGTCACTGTGGGAGTCAATGCAAGAGCAATTCAAACACAAATTGACCCTGCGTCCAAATGTGCAGACTATCCAGCCTAAATGTTTTTTTTATTATTATTTTTCACATTTTATTAAAGTGCTAAACTGCAAACATGGCGGATGTGCACGACCATTGATTAAGAAACAGGGGATTTAAGTGACGCTTCCATCCTTCTGGTGAAGAATGAAGACAGAGCCAAATATGACATTCTATTTAACAAAATCTTATTAATTTCCATAAGAACCAGTACATAGTTCTCAACCCTACTCACAGATAGTGTATTATGGTGACAAATGTTATGATAATGGAAGATCACTCTGGTACTACATCTACAATCACACATGAAACCCTCAAGGTTAGGGCTATTTTAAGAGTGTGTGAGTGGCTATTCTACACAACAGCACAGATTAGCAATGGCCGCTTGGATTAGAAAACAGCACACGTGATTAGCCAAAGGACAGATTAAAAGACAAGCTAAAATGAGACTAGCAGCTTAGAGAAACCTACCTGCTCCTGAAGACCATAGCAAACAAAACCACAAGTAGAAAAAAAAAAAAAAATGAAGGTGGGCGTAAAGAATGGGGGAAAAAAAACCACAAGTGATTAGAGATGTGGATTAAGCTGGCAGACAAGCAGTGCGTCAACAGGAAAAGGGAACATAAGCAGCTTTGTTCATTTCCAACAAGCTCTACAAATTAAAGGGGTCATATTTTAATAGCGTTCTCTCCCTGCGGTCCACTTATAAAAGCTAGTCATTTATGCAGCAATCAGAATTAATTTCACGACCATTTTCCACCCTTTCTTTGACCCTTTAAACAAAGACCGCAGGTGCTCTCCAGACTCATTTCACATTTTATTCCTAAACCTCAGAACTAAAATGATTGGAGTCTTTATTCTACTTCCTGCTTAGGAACATTTTTGGGGCACCTGACTCGCCTGTACTTTTTGTTTTTCGAACCCATTAAAGCATTCAGTGCCATATATCATTTAAACAGGAGAACTTAAAATGTAAAAATGGGAATTTAAAAGAGCTAGATTGAAACTTCATTTGGTCTGGGGATAGATGAATTTACCAGATTTAAGAATAATGGCAGTTTAATCTTTTTTTCTCAGCTCAAACAGAACCTTTTGATTTTTGCCTTTAGAAAGTTTAGTTATACTTGGATACTCTAAATTTCCAGATGAAATTGTCTAGATGTAACAATCCCTTAGCAAGTTATGGCCATTTATTACAACATAATTATTATTATTATTATTATTATTATTGGCGCGTTCAGTGAAAATCTGGTGTTTTTTTATTTTTATTTACTGACAATGTAGATGTCCAAAAAAGTTAAATTAAAATAAATTGAATCATTGTTAAATAGAACACCAAAGCAAAGTGTCAAATCTGAAAATGAACAAACACAAATAGGGCAGCGAATGAGTAGTGTAAACAAAAACGGTCTTGTGCAACAAAAATACAAACAGTGCAAATTATTTTCACAAACTATCAGTATTTATATATACGAAACCGAACTCTTGGCTGTGTCAGTTCTCTCCGTAGGACACAATTCTACTGGGACATTGTGTAGCGACTCGTTTGAAAACAAATCAAAAACAAGTATAAAACTGCTTTACACAGATGAGGCACTGAAATTTATGTTTCGCTTTGTCAGAGAGTGCTCAAGCAAATCTGTTAATTTGGGTTTGTTTTCATGCATGCAAATATGCATGCACACACACGCAACTGCTTTCACTTTGCGTCACTAACAATTTCCAAAGAAAGATGCTAATTGGTGGTGCAAAAGCCCAAAACCTACGTTTATTGGTTGAGTAGATGATGCTTAGCCCTGTCACGAGATTGGTTGAAACTATCAACAATTGTTCTTGTTTGGCTCAGAGGAACAAACCATATGGGTTTCTTTGCGTCATCATGTTGAGAACAGCATTGATTCAATCACGTTCACTACGGAGCCTCCGAATGAGAATCTCCTCTTTACAAGACTTTTTAAAGAATACAGATTGGATTAGTGGTTCAAAAGTTATTAAACATTTAACAATAGGTTTTTTTTTTAGCCACAGGCAGCATTCTCAGTTTTTAGGGGTTAACTAATATAGTTAACTTAATGTTAACAAATGGAGCCCAATTGTAAAGTGTTATCCGTAATGTTTGTGGGCACCTGCCAGAGATCTGCAAAAGAGTTTAATTTTTAAACTAATCAAACTTCCAATAAATGCCATTTCACTAGGGAGAAAGTAAAGTTCTGGAAATTATATAGCACACTATGATAAGTATATTAAAATTTGATTCCTCATGACCCCTTTATAACTCAAGTTCCATTTTGGTAGTGAAGAATGAAACTACTGAAATGCCTACACAAATGAGAAGACATTTTATGCAAAATGCTAAATGACTTACCATAGACATGAGCTGTTGAAAGACCAGTGGGCCGTACTGGCTGATGTACTCTTTGCACTGTTGAAAAAAATAAATAGATAAGATTTGTACCAGACATGCAATGCACACAAAAGCATGGCAGCTTTACATTGAGCACACAAACTCGGTAAACTCAATGCTCATGTTCTCACCATGTCAGACATGCCAGGTCCCAGAAGCTGACACTGGCTCTCCACTTGTGCGATCATAGCGCTGATAAAGGAGGCGTTGGCTTTGGCCTCCTCCTGAGTGTCAGTGAGGAACGTAACACAGTCCTTGCATACTACATCTCCACTCATCTGCACACAGAAGAGCCAGTTAGGGAACATACAGGATGACAAATTCATGGCAACACTACATAATATTTATCAAGTTCAACACTTAGAATCCCCATGGCTTTTTATCCCTATTAAAACAGGCGTGTGACGTAGGTATGTAACGATTCACTCGCAACCGGTTGAAAATCGCTAAAAATGTGTGACGATTCAAGTCAGTTGAAATGTTAAACGAATCGCGATACACGTTTTAAACAGCAGGGGCGTTTACTGTAGCCTACTGTGAAGTTGTGAACCTTCACAGTGTTTTCACTTCATTCATGGAACTTGAGCTTGTGTGAGCCAAGCTCAACTTCCATAGGAATGAACTGAAAACGCTCGGTTTGCTCCGCTCGCGCCGCGGCAGTGTGTGTCAGACTGGTGTGCACGCGCTGTCAAACACATGGCGACGGCAAGCGTAGATATGGACTCATTCAAATCGGAGGTGTGGCGGCACTTTGACTTTCTGTAGACTAATAATAATCACCACCGTGAGAAGCACAAGTCACCTCCGTTTTCATAAAAGGCACTAATACGACAAGTGCGAGAGCCACGGAGATCACAAGGTGCATCAGTGTTTCCGTGGCAACCAGGTGTTATTTATTTTACTATCTCTTTCTCTAAATGTGTACATGGATATATATATATATATATATATATATATATATATATATATATATAATTTATTGATGGCTATGGCATATTTTTCTAAGTTTTTTTTTTTTTTTTTTACTCTTGCTAGTGTAATGATACAAATTATAACTAAATTAAAACCCCTCTAAATGTGGTACTAATTTTACATAGTCTTTTACTTCGTGTGCGAAGGTACCAGTGTCCACCCTCTTGACCAGACAGACAGAAAGACTGAGTTGAAAACCTTGAAGGGATTTTTTTTTTTTATTTCAACGTAGTTTTTTTATTTGACAAATATATTTTAAAATGAAAAAGAAATGTGCAGCATTTTGTCTGAGAAATAATAAAAGGGACACTTTTTCATTTATAATATCTTAATCACTTGTTAAAAAAATCGTGAGAAAATCGTATCGTGAAGCCAGTATCGTGAATCGTATCGCATCGTGAGTTGAGTGAATCGTTACATCTCTAGTGTGACGGCTTCACCTGTTTTGTGCTCTCCTTGACCTTCTCTTGGGGGTAGAGCAGCTGAGGGATGTTGAGCAGGAAGGGATTCAGTTCATGCTGGTTCAGGTCCACTTGAGGGATCTCGTTGGACATGAGTTGAGCTTTAGCCAGAGCTGCCTGCTGGGACACACACAGGCCCATAGCAGCGCACACTACACCGGGGTCATCCTGCAAGATGAAGGACAACAGAAGCGGTGTAAAACACACAAATAGGATCTGCAGCGGAATACACTGACCCCCTTCAGTTCTTTAAAGAGGATTGTGACTGATGCGCTGAATGACAGATGAGGCTCAACAGGAAGGAAGAGACCATAACACAAAGGCTGCTTTGGTCTAGTGCTGCTAAGATGGTTAGCTATTTAAAGTCTAGTCACACTAAATGCATTTTTATGACTCCAAAACTAACTAAAAGTTTTAGTTTAAATTTTTCCCCAGTTCTTTTATTGCAGTTAATGAGAACAATGATTTCCATTGTTACAGCAACTTCTCTATTTGGTTTTGTACAACCCACAATCAACATTCTGATGAAGTAGTAATGAATAGAATTACTCTATTGGTGCAGTCTATAGTCTATAGGTACTTTAATATTCAGTTTAAAATTTCCACCACAGTAGTATCTCATTTGACTAACCAGGTTTCTAACATCTAACCTTATCATACTAACACTTTGAAACACCACGTACTAAAACATTCTGTTCTGTGTTTTGAATGTTGGCCTATGTTGCCATACCCCTGTTGAGTGTAAAAATAACATATATGGGAAATGAAACAAGACAGATGACTAGGAATCTCAATGAAGTAATCATTAAAACAAAGTTTGCTTTACCTAGTAACAGAAAGGTTTGCAAATGAAGAACCAATCAAATTCATGTAATTTTGCCATACCTCCCTATTCTTTAAAAACGATTGTATTCGTGTTTACTGGTGGGATTCTCAATGGATTTTGTCAGAGATCCACCGGCCTTCTTGGGAGAGATGCTCTGAGAACTGCTCGAGTACTCTCCCGGCCGTGATTAAAGCATTTGAAGGACATTTGCTGAAGTCTATTTGTCGATTATTCCTACAGAGGAAGTAAGCTAGTTAGTGGAACAAGTCATTTAGCGAAACACTAGAGCACTTATTCCCAAGTGATAGTGTTCGATAGGGGACGAGACGTCGTTCGACTCTTTGAGACTCTTGGGCGGGGTTAGATTGTGTCAACTTGCGCGTTCAGAGGTAACTCAACTGAGTATAATATTCTCAGGTGTCAAGGACACCAGGTTCAACCCAAGTCAGGTGCGTAGGGGAAAAAAGATCTACCACACTACCATGGATGAAATCAGCCAACATTAGGCATTTCATTATCGGCATGTGCAAGACTATTTGAATAGTCGCTCATCGACTAGGAAACACTAGTGGTTTACTTTTTTGCACATTTAATGTTTTGCTTTATATTTTAAGAAAGGCTACGTTTCTTAGTCATGTTAGGATTTCATAGTACAATGAACATATCATTTGAAAAGTGCATATCTGGAGAGGAAAACAAAATAATTTAATTTTCCTCAGAATTTGCATGTGATAGAATTGAAGAGATGCATTTGTGTAAGAAAAATATCCATATTTAAAACTTTATACAGGAAAACACGCTTCCGGCCAAACGAACATACGGCTTCCAATAAGTGTAAAACGACGTACTGCTGATATTTACACTATGCCATGTCACATGTTGCGCTAGTAGACTGCGTATGGCCATTAGCTGCAAATTTACTTTGTGAGGTGTTAGATATGAATATTTCTCTTACAGAAACTGAAGCAAAGTGATGCCAAAACAGAAACAGCAATTCACTGCCGTTATAAAGCTTGGAAAAGCCAGGACATCTTTTCAATATAACTCGATTGTATTTGTCTGAAAGAATAATGTCATACACCTAAGACAACTTGAGGGCGAGTAAATCATGGAGTAAATTTTTATTTTTGGGTAAACTATCCCTTAAATTTAATATACAATGATCTTAACGCACAGCAATAGTTGAGATGTTATATTTTTATATATAATATATTGTTATATATTATATATTTTTTTTATATATTTTTTTACACTGTCATGTAAACGGTCCCTAAATTAAAATCAACAAGCCCTAAATCATATGAAAAGAAAAGCCATGAAACATGACATTTAAAATATAGGCTACTGACTTTGTTTGTTACTACATTCAATGTTGAGATTAAAAGTGAAATTACTATAACATTAGTTAGTTTTAATATAGTATTTTATGAATAACAGATTAAAAATTCTACTATTCTTGCACTATCCTAGTCAATGCACGCATTTGTTGTTGCAGTCTCCAGTATTTTTGTTCAGTCTCTTTAGTTTCAATTTCTTCTACCATGAACCAATGTCCCAGGGAAGTGTTGTCACTAGGGTTGGGTATCGGTTGGGTTTTATCCGATACCAGTACCTACTCTGTATTTTTTTAAACCGTTCCGGTGCTTAAACGGTTCTTGAAACGGTACTTAAGAAAACAAAACCGCACACACTTTGTCAAAAAATAATACCCTTTTATTTACAGGGCCAAACTGGACACAATATTAACTTAAATCTTTAAACAATAGGCTATAAATACAAGTAACATATGGTAATAATAAACCAATATAAAATAAAAATTCACATTTACATATCAAATAAAACAATATTGTATCAATGTAATACTGAAGATTAATAGAGATTACTACCAGGGTAATCTAATCTCGACATGGCTACAGGTTCCCATGTTTTGTCTGCTTGTCATATAAGTTATCTGGTCGTTGCATTAGTTACGGCAGCGCTTAGCTTGGCAAGTTTGGCATTTCGTTCCCACTGCGTCTTAGCTACGCAGCGTTGAGTGAACCGATGAAAGAGAACGTCTCTGGTTACTCGTGTAACCTATGTACTCTGAATAGGGAACGAGACGCTGCGTTCGCTGCCAAGATCCTCGCGCTGCCGACAAGCTTCCTTTTTCGGCAGAGAAATCTGAGTAGCAGATGCGCGCGCGTCGAGGCGGCGCCCGCACCATCAGACAATGGATTGGCGTGATTCTATATGGGCTTCAGACAATCGGCACACCCAGAGGGCGTTCTGACGTGTAATTTTACACGTGAAATGCAGCCAAACCTTGGAGCGTTTTGTCTTCGGCATCTTCATTAATCCCCTCGCTATCAGCAGACGTTCCGGGAGTCACCCGCATATTGATAACGGCTCCCTGATGCCCGCAAATTAGTTAAAATCTCCCGCAATCTAGAGAGAGCGAGCGAGCAAGAGCGTGCATGCGAGACAGAACAGACTGTGCTCCAAACCGTATAGTGCGCGCACGGTGGAAAGGGAGAGGAAGAGAGCGAGAGACCTTGCGTGTGTGCGCCTTATGACAAAGAGTCAAGCACCGAAATTATCGTTCTTATTCGGTCTGGTTACTACCGTTTACGTCGGAACCGGTTCCCTATTGGCACCGCGTTTCGGTACCCAACCCTAGTTGTCACCTTGTGGAACAACCAATTAGTGGAAAACGTATTCAATGTGCATGTGTGACGTGTTTATGTTAACCCGTAAAAACTAGAGATGCACCGATTGATCGGCTGGTGATCGGAACAGGCCGATTTTCACGTGATCGGCCGTGATCGGCGACCGGCCGGTCAGTCTGACATATTCCGATTTTATGCCGGTCAAATGCACTCGGGCGCCGCATGATTAACATCGCGCAACAACATCAGCATCACACGTGCACATGGAACGCACATGTAGGAAACCTCATGAATTATGGCCACACCGCAAGCGTGAGCAGCGCGGGGGGGGGTTTTCCGGCATGCGTGTGTGTGTTTTGAGAAATATCTTTATACTGCAAGGCTATATTTTATTTGCTTTTTATATATTATTTTATTGCCATTACCTGTTTTCATACAGAAGTTTAGTTTCCCAAATAAGTAAATAGGCCTATTTCACATTTTTTTTAGTTCAATATTGGTAGTGAAAATGGTTCTTCCATACCATAACACTGCACTTAGATATGTGAATTTCCCACACCAGGAGTAATAATTTATATAGTTCCATTTTATTTAATTTGTTAAAAAAAATTCTATGTTCTATTAAAGAAAAGATAGAAAATAAATATTTGTGTTTGCTGTAAAGTGGTTAGAAAAAAAATGAAATCGGAATCGGCTAAAATCGGTATCGGCATACCAAACTCATGAAAAATCGGAATCGGCCTAGAAAATTGTAATCGATGCATCTCTAGTAAAAACCGAAGTAAAATTTTAGCTTGATTTTGAGCAAATAGATTTGTAACAGCATGAATTATTGTTCGTCTTTCTGCTCATAAAGAGGCAGCTTGTATTGAAAGTAATGTTACTAAACACTCACCATGTGCAAATCACAAATCTAAAAGGGAAATTGTTTTTAGTTAAAAGGGTAGGAAAGTATTCAGCTCACCAGCTCTCCTTGGATGATGCCCATGAGAATGGGGAAGTAGTTGTCAACAATCTCCTTGCACTGGCCAGCCAGGCCCTCATCAGGGATCAGCTGACAAGCCTTCTCCATGTATCCGAGGAGTTCGCTCTAGATTCAACACAAGAATTTAGACTTTGCCCTCCATTAAAAGCACTCAAAACTCCAGTGTCATCATGTTCACATACCTCTGTGGCATTATCCTTTATAAACTGCTCCACCACCATCAACACCTCTTTGCACAGATCACATGGCACAGTTTTCTGCAAGAAAGAAGGTTTTATACACTTAGTGCTCATGAATTATGCACTGGCATACTAAAGAGCTTCTGAGAATCAGGTCAACGCACCATCTGAGGCTTGTTCCACACATTCTGTTGGCAGTGTTGGACAGCATCACAAAGAGAAGCAGTCTTGACATTCTGGCACCAGTAGGGGGGACCGCGGGCACACTGCTCCGTACCCAACAGGGGACTCGCCACAGCTAACAAGAAAACATTAGATGTGTTCAGAACAGCCCCAATGGACACAGATGTGTGATGGCCCATGCAACATCAAATAGCACCTCTTTCTGTACCATATTTTTCTTGTCTGATCAGCCTGCCAAGAATTATGACACTTAAAAAAAAAAAAAAAAAAAAAAAACAACGTTTTGTATTCTAATAGTATTATTGTCATTGAATAAGGAAGCTGCATCTATTCAACAATTTTCTGCTTTAACTTTGTATACAGGTAGAATTACATCCAGGTGACCTAAAACAGGTTATTCAAACTTTAGGCTCTCACAATCCGAATTTCTGAGCTGAACTTTTATTGACACTAGTTTAAGATGTTAGGAGCAAAGCTACTTTACAGAACTGAAACTGGATTTGAAAAAAGGGCGGGTGGGGAGTCTGGGGACACAATTTTGACAGCATGTGCCTGGAAAGTCCCCAGAACTTAAAACCAGTTAATACTGATTTCACCAAGTACAAGGCCAAATTATAGGCTAGTTCCTTTAAAACTTTCCATGATAGTCAAATCAGGAATAAACAGGCTCATGTGAAGCCAGTGACAACAGATTTCTTTCCACTTCGAGCTGATCATAAGAAAGAAACTGAACTGTAGATGCACAATCAGACTGGCAGGATCTGAAGAATTATTCCTCTTACTCATGAAAATGACCATTTAAAAAAAAAAAAAAAAACCCTGCAGACTTCAGTCCGAAATGTGCAGGCAAGATCATCTGACATAACACATGCACTGATAAAAACTAGGAGTGAGAGCAGTCTTATGATCCAGTCTCTGTTTCCGCCAGCTCAGCCTCTATAGCTGACTGTACAAAAAACAAGCTGACAAAACCCAGATGTGAAACAGCAAGTGCACTTCTAACAAATGACTAACACTAGTACTTTACTGTAATGATTGACAACTAGAAAACTATTTTTGTGTGCGCGAGTGTGCACAAACTGTAGGGTTGAAGTTACTGGGCTATAATGTTCATTGTTTTAGCATAAGACTTTTTGCATAATTTGGCAATAGGGGACAGCCTTTACACTGGTCAAAATCGGGCAGACTCCCCAATTTTTAAACCGGTTTAAAAATAAATTCAAAACACAATTTGAGTCATGACGTTACAAGCATCAATGATTTGCACAATTTCTCTCAAGAGAGAATTAATTATATTTTTAAATGTGACTGCAAAAAAAAATAAAAAAAATATCATATTGTGTACTCCCAGCTTAAACTTGGAAACATTCCCAAAGGACTAAACTCTTTTTAAACAAAGAAACCAAAAGGCACCACGCATACCATTATCCATGAAAAACTAGGGGTGGGCATTTTGATCCACTATTGGCGCTGCACATCTAGCAGATTTAACTGTCTATGAGTGATTCCAGACATCACTGCATACCAAAGCCAACCAATCAGACCTTGGGTACAAAAAAAACATATATATATTTTTTTTTTTTTAAAAGTCAAAGCAATCATAGTTTTAATGATCAATCGCCGCTGTCATGTCCAAGTACTCATGCACATCCCTATGAAAAACACCACTATTTGTTAAGCCACCAGACTTTCACTTCTGCTCTGCAATTCATATCAGTTATCAAAATCAAATCAGAAAAATCTTAATATGTGAGAAGGTGCAGACAGTACACATTATGGGAAAGCGCCATGCAATAAACACATGGCCTAAGAACTGGCTGTAAAACTGGGTATCATTCAAGTTATAAAATTGTTTTGCCCTACACACCATAAAGTACTTACATTTTACCAGCACTTATGATAAATCCTGAAAACAGGCTTTAATCACAGATCACTGCTAGACAGAAAAGTCGACTCATTGTGGGAATATGTAGCTGACATAGCATATCAAGTAATGACACGAAACTACTCTAAACAACATTTTTCAAGTTCTCTTATAAATGCGTACATGCAGTTTGAGCTCATTAATGGAGACTGCGTAGATACGTTTTTAAATTACAAAGTGCAAATTGGACATGGATTGAAAAAAAAAAGTAGTGGTTACATTAAAAAAAAAATATGTGATAAACTACCTGAAATGCAGAAGTGATCCTAGTGAGAAGTCAAGAGCAAACACAATTGCATACTTGAGATGCCATAGCCAAATCATAGCACTAAACTCTTATATAAAAAGTCATGCTCCGGGTCTTTCTGGCCAATAGTGTCCAGCTTCCTCTTGTGCAATTACTGAGAAAACTGCATTTCAATGAGAAGTGGCACATTCTGTGGTTAAGGTACATGTGGTTTTATAAATATTTTTTCACAAACTAGAAGCTCTGACTTGACCACTCATTTATGAAAGACTATGCTTTCAGACCTCTGCAAAAAGATAAGTTAAATTGTGACTGTTTGCAGAAATCCTAAAGAGGAACACAGAAGAGGATGTGGCAACTGCTGGTGTAGAGATCTGATCCCTGGGACTGAGAACAGACAAGCTACAACACTTGCTTGGATACAAATGATAACGCATATAATTGGTCAGATCTCAGATTAAAGAAAACTTCGGGTTAAAAGACAGTCCGAGTACATCAAAATCAACGCTGATAAACGGGTTTCATTTACTGTGTCAACAACATCCAGACACTGTCATCTGTCAAAGCTCAGAAGAAAAGCGATAAAGGGGATGAAATCATTTAAATCGATCATGCACGAGACGAACGTTATAAGAAGGGATGAGTCATAATGCGGACATGAAACGAAATTAAAATGTAGCTGTAATACATTCATGACTATAATAAACCAAACCCATTTACATCGGTTTCAGACAAAACAATCGGCAGATAAAGATTCAAACTCACTAGTCAGAGTTTAGACAGGTTAAAAAAAATATCTGACTGCGCAAAAACACAAATACATGGGCATATTTTTTTTTAAATTACAGATACCAGATGAGTCAACTTAATTGAATAACTTCGAATATTTTTTTTAAATACCGGAACGTCATAAGAGACTTAACAGTTAACGTTATGTAGGCTGGGCTCTAACCTTAGTCTGTTGGATAAAAACACCTCACGTTAGCCAGTTAGCACAGCACGTCAAAACACGAAAGATTTGCTAATAAACAAACCGGGAACACAATATTAATACCGTTATTATTAGATAAGATTCCTTAGTCTGGCTTTCTTGAATAAAATAATAAGTTAGGACGAGTATTCGAAGATAACATTTCCATTTAAGCGGGCTCGACTTTCGGTAACCTACATGACATGTTTACCAAACACTTCCTCCGCCATTAACTGCAGCTATGACACACTTCTTACAGGAAATAACACACACAATAATGTGAAGCTCAGTAAAAACCAAAATATATTACCCGTGGAGATAAAGAGAAGCGTGAGAAGCATCATGTCTTCGGGAACGCTTCTATCGTGTTTTGTATCTGGTGTGGGTCTGCTGGTGGTGTTCGTGCTGCAGTGAATCTCTAAGGTCGTGTGATGTGATGATGAGGCTTTATGCTGATCTCACTGTCAGCTGACCGCGTGACTGGGGCGTGGCTTTATGAGGAAAAATGATTATCATTTCAATTGTGTACACATATTGAGCCATGATGCTTTTGTGGTAAATACAATTTAAGTTGCTCCTAAAAGTGTATGATAAAATCATCTAGAGTATTCCAATGGCAATGAGTAAAGGAACATTTGTAATATTCAGTGATAGTACCTACAATATACACAATCTTACGATAGAAAATGTAAGCTTTGGTGATAGAAAATGCTCTTAACACATTTTTGAGGAATTGTTTAGTGCAATAATGTTTCCCAGGACCTGCAAAAAGGACATGTTTCCGTGATTGTGTGAAGAAATAAGTGTGTAAAAAAATTAGGAGCGACTTCCTTTCATTTCCTGTTAACACTAAATGTAAAGAGGCGCACTTTGACATTGTGAATCATATAAACCCTGCAAAAGAAGTATTTTAAGAATAAGATTTAATGTTGGGGGTTCAAATTTATGTCAAATATGCAAGTTAAAGATAGAAACGATTGAACACTTGTTTTTTCAGTGGTGCATGGATTCTGGAATGATGCATCCAGTTGGAATGCAACTATAATAATACCTGCAACACTGATACGGTCTGGGAAACTGATACGTTTGGTTTGTTAATTAAGGATGAAAGGGTTTATGTAATAATAATTTGTTGCTTTTGCTTAAATTTTACATAAACAAATGTACATTTTTCAAAAATCCTCCACGATTATTGGTTTTTTTTTTTTAAAGAGTAATTTCTAATATATTTGGAGACATTCAGAGGGATAAAAAGTCACAAAGCCTATTTGTATTCTTTATTGGAGGATTTTTGTCCTATATATAAAAAACCCTCCTACTCCTATACTTTTCCTATTCTTTTTATTCATTTACTTATTTATTGTTTTTCTTTCCTTTGTTAACTTACCTACTTATTTGGTATGCTGTGTAGAATGCGATGTGAAAATGCAACATAATCTCAGTCTTTGTTTGTAAATCTTTCAATTATGACTGCTTTTCTGTTAATATTCAACAAGTAAATTGGACTTCAATGGTTTAAAATTAAAACAATGGTTTGATACTTTTGTACAGTACCATTTTGTTGTTTCATGAATTGTTTTGTTTAATGTTCACTAAAAAAAAAAGAAGCCTAGGATTTTAGCGGCAAATTCGCTCATACCCCACATGGAGTGGGTTAGGGTTAACCCTAACATGACCAGCTATTGGTGCATATTGTCACAAAAGGCCAACTGTGCCAATGAAAGACAAACTGTATTTTAATGTAACATTTAATTTCCATTTGCTAGTGCCATTTCTACAATTACAAAATCACCATTATATTGCCATGTTTTGTTGGACATCTACTGTGGTAATAACACAGAATATGTACCATGTAAACCATTATATATATACACAACAATTTTAATAGTATATATATATAGTACAGTACCATGGTGTTACCATATTTTCATCAAAGTGCCCTTGGAACATTCAATTTTGTGTGGCTTTTCCCTTCATTTAATAAGATTATTTTATCAAAAATTGTTTTGACTATGAACACCTTGTCCAAAAATAATGCTATATCAAACATAACCCATTTATTAAAAATCAAACTTATGACGCATTTGTAGTATTGCACACCTCTTTAATTTTACCCTAATAATACAAGTGACATAAGATTTTAAGACAATTTATTCAATGATGTTGATTCAATTGATGTTGATGACATTAGTTAAGGGAAACATCTCTGCATGAGATAAAGAATGAATTTTAACCACTCAACCAAAAGCGAGATTAAAGAACAAAGTAGTTAGGGTTATGGACCATATGATAAGAGACTGAGAACATTTTTTGAAAATTAACTTTGTATTGTTCATTTCACCACCTTGTTTGAATCGATTAAAACTTTTGTATGCATTAACTGGTGTTTTCTCTTTTCTCTGCTGACTTTTTTTTTTTTTTACATTCTCTACAAGGAAAAGTAGAGTGGATTTTTTTTTTTTTGAGTCTTGCACAACAAACTCTATAGCACTTCTCACATGACTGTGTCCTGATAGCTTTCCTCTACTTCACTTAAATGTAGATCTTTATGCGTGTTCCTTTAGTGGAAGAGAATGACTGCTATAGACAAATAAATCATTTTGTATTTATTTCTGAGCTTGTAATTATTAAAGCAGATTCTGTCATAATAAAATTAAATACTCCAAAAACGATATTGATTCTGCAAAAAGATCATATGTACAGAGTTCTTTGCATAAATACACATCACATCATTAGCTGAAGTAAATACACTGCTCCAAAACCATAAAAAGGCTGCTGGCATTTACTAGCTTGTCTTGTCCGTTCACATAATCCAGCAGATGACGTGATCTTCACAGTCCTACGGGGAAATCACAGGAATTTACTTGTGGAACATATGATCAACAACAGTCTTATTCAAAAATGACAGAAACTACAGCAGAAGTGTGACTGTGAACCCAAAAGCATTTGAACTTGGCACAGATTTCATTGCATATCAATCCAAGTGTCACCTGAAATGCAACAATGCTTGACCTTTTCTTTTTTTTTTTTTACCCCAACTTACTTTCTCTATCATTTCTGAAATGAGTTTAAATAAAATCAAACTTAATCCTTGTTTATGGAATATTGCAGTATTTATTATAAATTATTTACCCGTGCACAGCTGTTTAAATTCATGTACCCTTTGTAATCTAAATAACTTCGCCTCACACTTGCATGGACATCTCGGCTGCATCCGAAATTGCATAATTCCCGAGTTGGCGAAAACAGTGTGTGACAAAAGCAGTATATGTCTGAATTCACAGTACTCAAAAGAGTAGGCAAAAAGTAACTGGATGACCTACTACTTCCAGTGAGATTCTTAAGTGTGCATACAATAGAAACTTTACCCATGAGGCCACAGGAGAGGATGAAGCAATGCAACTGACGCTGGTAGGTCCCGAGATAATGACATGGCAAATGTAGTATGTCCGGATTACATTCATACTACACATTCATAGTAAGACGCACTTTTCTACTTTAAAGCAACACCAAGTGACTTTTCCTCTGCGGTCGCCCTACAGGTTGGAAGAGGAATTGTCCATTACCGCTGTCGTAAATAATTTAACCTACCGCAGCCTAGTGTCGCACGCGCACATACATGCTCTGTTTATCCAGCACCGGCTTTGGAATCAACAATGGCCAGACAAGGTAGAGTATGATGCAAGATTTTATGTATTGTGACATCACAAACGAGCAATTGTAGCAATTGTAACGCTTGCCGTAAAGCAAGTCAAATTAGTAGTTTTCTTATGTCTCATTAGAACTACAGAAACACGACCAGATCTGGCAATCTTACATAGCGTGGATATATCAGATAAAGGACCGCAAAGCTGTGGCATAAGTGCATTTCACCATGTCACGACCTGATGAACCACTTAAACTATTTTGGAAACATTATTTTAAGGTAAAAATTCTTACTTAGTGTTGCTTTAAGAACATACTATTTGTGAAACCGTTAAGTTATTCAAAATAAGTATAAGTGTTTACTGGTGCGAAGGCGGGACAACAACCTGTCACTCACATAAGATCAACCACCCACAGCAACATAGTGTCTGGTACATGTAGATTCAACGCGTACCAGATGCGGGCCAACAATATGTTGCTATGCTGTCTGGGCAATTGCAAACCACAACCATCCAATCAATTCCCAAATGGACCTAACGTTTTCTCTTGTTCGTGCCGCTTCTGATAACTGGGAAGAAAAGCCTATAGCAACTTGCGTTTCAAATTGTGATTTGTAGCGATTAACTCAATTCTCCTTAAGTCCACACATGAGGGGTAGAGTTCATGACCTTAACTCCAATAATCAGTCCCTCCAGAAAAACGCGATCGCATGATTTAGTGCATAATCAGCCAAAGTCCGCATATTTATGCGAGGGCCGCATTTTTTCACATACGCCACATAAATTGAAGATTTCCATGCAAAATATGGGTGGCTTGCATGATTTCATAAATCATTGAATTTTCGTTGCAAAAAAAAAGTCACATATATCTTAGCAGAAAGTTGAAAAATGTTGCGTTTGCTTCACACAAGAGCAGCCATTTCCCCTTGTTGCCATGGGAACGTTATGAAGTGACATCATCGAAAAGCTGTAAAACAGGAGCACTTTTTTTATATTTTATTCATTTTTACAGAAGTTGTAGCATATTCCTTTTGTAAAGCTACAGAACTTGTTTGACTCATCAATGTCTTGTAAGTTTAATGTGTTTATTAAGGTCTGAAATAAAACAAGATGAAATGAAATATTCCAGCACTTTCTGTGATGTAGTATGCTTGCTTATCATAGGAAGTAATAAGAAATGACTCTTTACATTAAGGTAGTATCCTAGTGAGAACAGGGTGTTGGGGGGGTCACTTTTTTCTCTCTTTTTCATCAAACCGCAGTTTTTGCAAGTTCCCGCAATTTCATCGCATAAAATTGCATAAATATCCCATCGCATTTTTTTAAGAAAACGGGCCGCATAATCAAGGATTTTTGCCCGCAACAATCACAAAAAAAATCAGTTTTTCTGGAAGGACTGAATAATGTTCAAATACTACTTAATTTTGAACAACCTATTCATAGTTTTATAGTATTCCCAAATCTAAACCGATTGCCCCAAATCCTCGTAAAAACAGATGAGGAAAACATGAAGATTCTCACATTTAACGGGATGTACTCTTTGCTTTCTTGTTCTGTAGGCCACAGCACTGCGCCTCGGAAACCTCAACGTCTTTCTTAATAACAGTCGGGCGCAGCACGTCAACGTCTCGTTCGAGGTGATCCAACAGCCCGCTGAGGATATTCGGCGAGGCGTGGAAGTCCACGGAGAAGTATCCTCCGTGCGTGTGGAGACAGTTGTGTTTGGAGATGTTGTAGGGCAGCCTGCGTTCCCCGAGGTTCTCCAGACCCCGCACCACCGCGCCGCGCTCGAACAGCGTCTCCACCGTGCGCCGCAACACCGCCGCGGTCTCCGGCCTCCGCATCGCCTTCAGGATCACGGACAGCTCATAACGCGGCATCTCCCGGGACTGAGGGAACAGAGAATTATCTAAAAGACAAATGTCTCTCTCGGTGGAAATCTTTCACACAGTCAGACTCTGAAGTGCATGTGTGTCTTCTTCAAGGATACTGTGGAAACACATGTGGAGGTTGATGAAGTGCGCCACCTACAGCATCGGAGGATTATACTTTCTTCGTCTTCTTCTTGCTATTTTCCGGCGGATGGCATCCAGCTTATTGGTGTATTTCCGCCACCTTCTGCTCCGGAGTGTGAATCAGAAAATAGGTTACAGACTAAATCACCCACCCTCCTTCTTCGCAGTTCGCACACACACACACACACACACCTCATCCCAGTCCTTCTACATAATAATAATACCAATAATAACAACAATATTAATACTTTTAACCCTCCTCAATACATTTATTTATATCCTATTAAAAAACCCTGTTTCTCTTAATAAAGTCATAAAAATTCTAGTCTGAGCCCTATTGCTGCTCAATAACCCTTTTAAAGGTGCTCTAAGCGATGTCGGGTGACGTCACTTCTTGTTGACGTTCAAAGTATTGTCAAACAAAACGGAGGCTAACTAGACCCTCCCTCCTCCTCATCCGTGCACTAACCCCCCAAACCCTTCTTATCGGTTATTGGCCAGAACAGTTTGTTATGTTTCGTGGTGCGGGTAAGCCCAGTTTGTTTTTGTTGCCGTTTGTGGAGCCTGGGGTGTTTTTTACAGTGTGTTCAGGGGACAGGCAGCTAGCTATGACGCTATGACTTAAATGACGCTATGACTTCCGGGTCAATAGCAAAGGACCCGGAGTTTGAGTTATTTATTTGTAGCTGTTAAATATGACTTGTTGCTTGTTAATTGTTAGCTGAAAATGTAGAAATAACATTCTGCAATTTTCTAGTTTAATAGAAGTAGTATTTCAGCTGTTTTTAAGCATTTATGTCTTTGTCACCTGAACCACCCCTGCACCAGTAACGTGCGGTGAAATCTTGTCATGGGTAGGCTGTGACCTATCAATGTGGCATATATGTTTATATATTCATTCAGTTAATGTAGCAACCCAAGTTAATATCAGGCATCATCACATCGCTGCCTGCATACAGCAAAGTCAGTCATATGTGAGGCTAATGCACAATCAAATCTAATAATGGACCCATCTTTCTTATGACTTATACAACAAACAAATGTTTTGTGCGGGACACAGTAAGAGAGGGAGGCGGCGCGTTGTCAGTGAACCGACAAGCAGCCTAGTCACTCCTTCAAAATGCGCAAACGCTCACAGACAGCCACACACACACTATTGGTCTGGTCACTCTGGTGATGGCGCACCAGGATTTGAATAGGCTACAGTCAGAAAACATTGTGTCAACAGTACAGCTTTAAAGTACAAAAACAGCTTATTCGCTCCTACAAACTGCGCTATAGACGCACACACCGACACGCAATGAGCGTCTGACGACGGCGCACCAGGATTAAAAAAAGAGAACTACAATAAAACAGCATTTTAACCCTTACGAAATGCACCATAATCGCACAGATAGACCAACAGTACAAATGTGGCAGAGGTGACGGCGCACCAGGGTATGGAAGAGAGAACATTTTGGTGTCAGCGCACAGCAGGCCTATAGTCCACCATCAGACAACACACACAAGCCAATATAAGGGTTTTAAAAATAATAAATAAATGAATAATTTACGTTTTAAAGGGGTGCTTACTTTTATTTGTAGACGAAACTCCTTTTCCTCGATTTACTGAAGCCTATGTAAAACGAATTTGCAGCTGCACAGCTAACGTTAGCACAGTGAGCGTATGGTTCGCTCATAATAGGCTGTGCTGCGGCAACTGCACATCCAATGGCGCGGGCGCCTCTGACGTGAATGGACTCGGAGCAGAACAGACTTTCCTCCTTGGCTCTTATTTCCATTGAAAAGGAGAGACTCATGAAATTGATAAATACACCCAACAAAGAGGACTTTTACAACAAAGTAATTGACATCTTTGTCCAGAGGGATAGACGCATGGACTTCGTCTACAACGGTTTCCTCCCGTTAACGACCACAACTCTTTTTCTTCATAGGAGGCTTCCAACGCTAGGCGCCGCTAGATGCTAAGTAGCTTGAAGCGCGGAGTGAGTGAGCGCGAGTGGATCACGTGACATGAAGCACGCTCGGTCTCTGCCTCAATGTTGATCAAAAGTCTGTCTTTCTTTGTCTGTCTTTGCTCTAATTATAGCGACTTGTGTTAATATCAATTTCCAAACAGCTGTAAACATTTAATTGTTGTTGTTGGATTTTTTTCTTGACTCTCATGTCAATTTATTTTATTTACTAAACAGTGTTTTTTTTTTTTTTTGTTGTTTTTTTGTTTGTTTTTTTTGTTAATTTTTTATTGTCTTTTATTGGCCTTAACTGGGACAAATAAAAAGATCCCATCTGAACAAACCCATCAAAACTCTCCTGAGTGCTTCCATCTGCTCACGACAATTCAGTCACGTCTACCCATAACATTTGGTGCCAGCGGTTTCCGGGTAAACAGTGTCCGAGCAGCACTCCGGGAGTTAAGATGGACAATCAAGGCAGAGGTACGGCACCCCCTAGAGATGGCTCAGCTATGGGTACACTCCGGTGGTCGAAGACAGGACAGATCGCTTGGAGAGGATGGTAAGAACGATGGTGGAGTCTCAGCGGCACCAGCAGGACCAGATAGAGGCAGAGGTGTTTCGGCAAGAGCAGAGATGGAAAGGTATGGAGCACCAATTCAAGCAACTACAGCAACTGGTGAGAGGCGATACAGCATTAATGCAGGCGACGAGGCAGCCACTCGCCAGACTGCAACCGATGGACCCGCCCAGCTCCCGCCCTTTGACAGCCTTTGATTCAGTCAACATGCCATTTCTGGATGTACCAACTCCTCAGCCACATCCAGATCAGCACCAAGCACCAGGGATGCAGAGCTCCCTCAACTCCACTGCTCTCGGCCTTGCCACACCTCTAAACCTCCAGCGGGGGTGGAAGCCCCCTAGGATGTCCTCGTATGAAGAGGATTAAGATATTGAACACTATTTGACCACCTTCGAAAGGCTCGCAGCAGCAAGTCAGTGGCCCCATTAGACTTGGGCATTGTACCTTGTGCCCTTGTTGAATGGTAATGCCAGATCTGCCTATGTAGCCATGTGTGTTGAAGACAGCCAGGATTACATGAAAGTGAAGCAAGCCATTCTCAACAAGTTCAACATCAGCACCGAGACTTATCACCAGCGTTTCTGCTCCAAGTCTATCAAGGAGGGGGAGACGGCGAAAGAACTTCAAGCCCGGCTAAAGGATCTGATGGAGAAGTGGCTAGTTCCAGAGACTAGCCACTTGGATGGTTTAGACCATCCAACAGCCCCAATGTTAGCCCCACTCCAATTGGAACACCTAGAGTACCTATATGTCACGGTTGTGGTCAGCAAGGTCACATCAGGCCCAATTGTGCACTGAAGAAAGTGTCTGATTCCAGACTATGTTACCTACCTGGCCCTAGCAAGCACTTACCTTGTGTGGCTTCTGATGTTACTGTCCCTGTGAAGATAAGTGGAAAGATAGTCCAGGCTTTGGTTGACTCAGGAAGTAGTCAGTCTTTCGTTCTTCGATCTTGTTTGAGGTCTGATTTCCAGCCTGTGGGCAAAGTGAGAGTCCGTTGTGTCCATGGTGATGAGTCTGAGCACCAGACCAGTGAGGTTCTCATAGATAATAATGGCCAAAAATATTTGTTAACCGTAGGGATTTTGGATAAATGCCCTTACCCAGTGATTTTAGGCCAGGATGTGCCAGTTCTTACAGAGCTATTGCAAAGTGTTAACACAGTCAGTGCTTATGTTACATCTAGAGCACAGACCAATACCAAAAAAGACTCCAACGTGTGGTCAGAGTTACCATTTGAGAATTGTCCTGGTGATAAACCTAAAAAGTCCAAGGCAGAGAAGCGTAGAGCAAAGGTGACCGGTACATTGGTGCAGGAAAGTATGTCCTTTCCACAGCTAGAGGACATTGAAGTCTTTGAAGACTTCAATAAGCTTCAACAGGAAGACCCCACACTTAGCTCTTGCTTTTCTTCTGTTAAGACCGATGATGAGGCTAGGGATGCCATGAGGGAGGGTGACAGGTGTTTTGTTATCAATAATGGGAAACTGTATCGAGTGAGTACAGACACAGAGCAGTTAGTGGTTCCTAAGACTCTGAGAGCCAAAGTGTTACACCTAGGGCATAGTATTCCATGGTCAGGGCATCTAGGCAGGGAGAAGA
Source organism: Gila orcuttii (assembly GCA_026230005.1). NCBI lineage: Eukaryota > Metazoa > Chordata > Actinopteri > Cypriniformes > Leuciscidae > Gila > Gila orcuttii. Next base: position 34,832,157 of record JAPDVR010000019.1, on the reverse strand, counting down.
CTGAGAAGAGAATCCTGCAAAGATTTTATTGGCCAGGTGTTAACAGGGACATTGCAGAGTACTCTAGGTCTTGTACAGAGTGCCAGTTGTCTGCTCGCTCCAAAAGAGGCTTAAAAGCTCCCCTCATCAGTCTCCCAATTATTGACATGCCTGTTAGTCGCATCGCTATGGATGTAGTTGGTCCCTTAGAGAGGAGTAGAGCAGGGCACCGCTATATCTTGGTAATTTGCGATTATGCAACACGTTACCCTGAAGCATTCCCCCTCAGAAATACTAAGACAAGGCAAGTGGCCAATAGTTTGATTCAACTTTTCTCCCGTGTGGGTGTCCCCACAGAAATCTTAACTGATCAGGGAACTAATTTCACCAGCAAGGCTTTGAGACAGGTGTACTCCCTGTTAGGGATTCGGGGCATTAAAACCACACCCTACCACCCGCAGACCGACGGTATGGTTGAGAGATTCAATCAGACCCTAAAGTCGATGCTGCGGAAGTTCGTGTCGGAATCAGGAGCTGACTGGGACCAGTGGCTTCCTTACCTATTGTTTGCCTACAGAGAGGTACCGCAGGCATCCACTGGGTTCTCCCCCTTCGAACTCTTGTTCGGGCGGGAAGTGAGAGGCCCACTTGACATTCTCCGAGAGAGTTGGGAGGGGGACGCTCCTCATCAGCCAACCAACATTGTGAGTTATGTCCTGAAAATGCGAGAAGCTGGACCAGCTGAGTTCCAGGGCTCACCAACATCTGGCCCAGGCCCAAACGAGGCAGAAAAGTGGTATGACCGAAAAGCACGCAGTCGCACCTTCAAGTCCGGACAGAAAGTGCTACTGCTGTTACCATCATCGGAGAGCAGTTTGCTGGCGAAGTGGCAAGGCCCTTACAAGATACTTCGCAAGGTTGGCGAGGTTACCTATGAAATCTCAACACCAGACAGACGTCGCTCCAAACAGATTTTCCACGTGAACCTCTTAAAACAATGGATTGAACGATCGTCTTCCATCCAAGACCAGCTGTGGGCGCGAACTGTGGAAGAGGAAGAAGAGCCGTCGGAGCAGTACTTTCCTACTGTGGGTGGCGAGTCAACTTACCCCTCTTTTTCCCATTTGACAAATGTACAGCAGGAGGATTTAAAGAAAATCATCCCAAAAGGCCTGTTTCGAGACCAGCCGGGGCAAACCGACGTCATCACCCATGACATCCGGCTGACTTCTCCAGGCCCTATCCGGCAGACCACCACCAGGGTTCCAGCGCGACTGATCCCCGCGCTGAAGCAGGAGGTTGTGGCGATGCTAGAAATGGGGGTGATCGAGACATCACACAGCGAGTGGTGCAGTCCCGTGGTCCTGGTGCCAAAAAAGGATCGAGGGCTCCGCTTCTTTGTAGACTTTTCGAAGCTGAATACCATCTCAGCTTTTGATCCATATCCCATGCCTTGTGTAGACGAGCTGGTGGAACGCCTGGGAAAGGCTGAGTTCCTCAGCACCTTGGACTTGTGTAAAGGGTACTGGCAAGTGCCACTCAACACCCAAGCACGAGAACTGACCGTCTTCAAAGCTCCATCTGGATTGTTCCAGTTTAAGGTCATGCCCTTTGGCCTTCATGGAGCAGCAGCAACATTCCAGCGTCTCATGGATGAAGTGCTGAGGGGCGCTGAGGACCATGCTGCTGCTTATATTGATGATGTCATCATTCACAGTTCCTCGTGGGAAGAACATCTTCAACACCTTAGTGATGTCTTCCGAAGGATTCGTCAGGCCGGGTTGGTAGTGAATGCCAGCAAATGCCAGCTTGCCCGGGCTGAAGTGTGCTATTTGGGATATGTCCTGGGTTGCGGTACTATACGTCCTCAGGTCAGCAAGGTGGAAGCCATCCGCAGCTCCCAGCCGCCTACAACCAAGAAGGGGGTTCGATCTTTTCTGGGGTTGGTCGGATGGTACCGGCGCTTTATTTCCAACTTTTCAAGCCGAGCAGCTCCCTTGTCAGATCTCACTTGTAAGACCAGCCCCAATAAGGTGGTCTGGACTGCGGAGTGTCAGGCAGCTTTCCATGACCTCAAGGAGAGTATGTGCCACGAACCAGTGTTGCAGAGTCCTGACTTTTCCTTACCCTTCACGGTGCAAACCGACTCTTCGGGCATTGGACTGGGAGCAGTGTTGTTGCAGGGTGAGGGGAGGACAAAAGACCCATACAGTTTGTGAGCCGCAAACTGTTCCCTCGCGAGACTCGGTACTCCACCATTGAAAAGGAGTGCCTTGCCATCAAGTGGGCTCTGGACACTTTAAAATATTACCTTGTTGGCAAAGAGTTTGTCTTGGAGACAGACCACAGGCCCTTGCAATGGTTACACCGTATGCGTGACTTTAATTCCAGAATCACCCGATGGCACCTGTCCTTGCAGCCATACAGGTTTACTGTGAGGTATAGAGCGGGAAAGGATAACGTTATTGCTGACTTTCTTTCACGTCATGAGATGGACCTAGACGTTCTCTCTTAAGGGGGGGGGGGGGGGGGTGACGGGGCGCATAGCTATCGTCACGGCAGCGATATGCTGCCTATTCTAGTATACAAAGACTTGAGTGCAAATGTGACCTGTATGTGTTTGTCTAGCTTATTAATGTCTTCTGTTAATCTTTATACTGTTACAAATCAGTGGTTAATCTAGCCTTTCACTACAAAATCTCATATATCCCGTAGCTTTTGTGTGCACACTTTTAACAGCTAATACTGCGGTGATTTATATGCTATAGCTACTTCTATCAATGCATATCTTGCTGTTTTAAAGAAAATCATGTCATTTACGTTTCAGTCATAATCAGTTACAATAATCACGCAACACATGTTTTCAGTATGTATCCGTTTATTTAGTTTAAGAGAAACATAGCTTTGACATACCATCTTTGTTGTACTGGCGTCTCCGGTTTGTTTGTGTAAAGGAAAATTTGCCGCGATTGTGGGGTTTAAATGACGCTATGACTTCCGGGTCAATAGCAAAGGACCCGGAGTTTGAGTTATTTATTTGTAGCTGTTAAATATGACTTGTTGCTTGTCAATTGTTTGCTGAAAATGTAGAAATAACATTCTGTAATTTTCTAGTTTAATAGAAGTAGTATTTCAGCTGTTTTTAAGCATTTATCTCTTTGTCATCTGAACCACCCCTGCACCATCATCATGTGTTGGTATGTTCCAATTCCAGGGGTGACCTCAGGCCTATAAAGTCTAGTATTGTCATTCTGTCAGGGAGATGCGTTAGTTAGAGGACATACGTCTGTCTTTGCTCTAATTATAGTGACTTGTGTTAAGGTCAATTTTCAAACAGCTGTAAACATGTTGTTGTTGTTGGATTTTTTTCTTGACTCTCATGTCAATTTATTTTATTTACTAAACAGTGTTTTTAACAGTGTTTTTTTTTTTATTTTTTTTTTTTTATTGGCCTTAACTGGGAGAAATAAAAAGATCCCATCTGAACAAACCCATCCAAACTCTCCTGAGTGCTTCCATCTGCTCACGACAATTCAGTCACGTCTACCCATAGCACCTTAGGCTTGTTAAAACTGATGATGGATCTGAGCATACCAAAACGTTGTTCTGTCCCGTCTGTTCTACCCATTGTAATGCAATTAACATTGCCAGCATTTCCCCTGTATAAACCCCTAATTTATTAGATGTTCTCCTGACACCTATTACTTTATCTGGTATCACCACCCCCAATCCTGTTACTTCTGTCTCTGGATTCTCATAGCACCATCTGTATAAATCTGGATATATCCATTATAATTTTCCATTAACCAGTTATCGAACACTCTTTCCAAATTAGTATCCTGCTGTGCCTTCCTTTTTTCCTGTAACACAGACCAGTCTACCTCAGGCCAAACCATCTTCCATGGAGCAATCTCTGCCTAAATTACCATGGGACTTATCCTCAAATGAAACACAGCTAATTCTATATCATTTCCAATCTGCCCGAAATTTTCCTTTAGATTTTTCCCATACTCCCAACTCTCCTGCAGTACTGCTTTAGTGAGATGTGAATTATTATGCCCTTGTAAACCAGCCCAATATTTTGCCATCGACTGCTTCCTCTCCCATTTCTCCCTGTATGGAGATATATAATCTAGAACTGATTGTATAATGCCATATATATTCTTTTCAGTGATGATACTTGCACACCAATGTCTTCTCCTCAGACATCTCATCACATTTATTACTTTTTTCCACTTTTCCTCCATTTTCCTGATATGATTGGAAAAATGTCAATCGTGAATCCAAACTAACTCCTAAAAATGTAAAAGTTCCAACCCTCTCTAAATCTCTTCCATACATCTTTATTCCTCCCTGAACTCGTTTCCTAGTAAAAAAGACTGACTGAGTCTTTTCTATAGAAAATCTAAATCCCCAATCATAACCCCACTCCACCACTTTATCAATTGCTTAGGATTATGCTTTATACCTGCGGTGACCTTTGAATTAGCTTTGAAGGAGAAATTGATTACACCTAATAATAATAATAATAATAATAATAATAATAATAATAAAAAATAGTGCAAATGTATAAATAAAATCTTGTCTACTTGCGTTATTGCCCGTGTGTGTAGCAAGTTTTAAACTATGAAGCACAAAAAATGGGCTAATAATGAAAATATGTAAACAGTAAAAAAAAAATCAAAACAAATGTATAGCTGTTGGAATCTATAAACTGTATAAATGTATAAAAAATGTTTTCAGACCTTATTAACCCTGTAAAGGCTACTGTAACATGAATTCCTAAGGACTCTAAATCATATGATCAAAATTATTAAAAACAAATTATTGTACAAAATCTACGACATGCCTTCTTTTGTCTGATTGTTAGCTTATATTTTTTTAAGTACAAGGCCTTAGTAGGCTAATTCTAAAAACCACATGCAGGTCGTGATACACGTGTCTTTATGCGGCAAAATCTTTAATGATTTTTATAGGCTAAAGTAATTGTAAGAATAACCTTTATCTAAAGGCTAATTTTAGTAATATTTAAAGATGGACATTTATTGAAGCTGTGTTTACTTGATTATCCATACATTATCTTTAGAAAAATCAATTGTAAGTTTCAATGATACATCAGGCTTTTGAGGAACATTTATTTGTTCAACTCTCAATCATCGTTTTGCATTATTTGCCTCCACAATAAAAACTAGCTTTGCTCATAAAACCAATATTTAAATACTAAGACATTATTACGATAATTGATATGCAAGTCATCTGCATAATGATATGAAAATCTATTTTAGTGACAAGAAATCAGAATTTCATCTTACTTTTTAGCCATTTAAAACTTTTTAGCCAGGTCATAAAAAAAATATGTTATATTATTTCATATGTCGGGGTTTACAGGGTTAAAGAGATAGCTCTTGTGCCAGGTTTACCATTTGAAAACTACCCGTCTCGTCTATAACAAAAATAATATTGGCTAAATAATATAAATATATACAGTGGTTTCTAAAAGTCGATTTTTTTTTTTTGTATTGAAATCAGACGAATATACTTGTAAACAAAAACATTAAGTGGAACATATTAACAAACAACACTACAAAAGGCAGACACAATCATAAGAAAAAACAACATATGACAGTGGTGGAATTTTGAAAATCCAAATCAATAGACATTAAACGAATTAAAAATATAAACTAAAATAAAATAATAGTGTACATAAACAAATCTACACAAGGGGGTGATAAGCTACTAAGCACTTAACTCATTGTAAAAAATGTCTACTATAATAGCCTTTTCATTTGAGAGAGTACAGAGGCAAGAATTCTAAGTTGAATAAAGGAGGGGGAGGTTGTGGGGGTTTAAAACCTGAATTTATGAATGAAGAATTTAGCAAGTCCTATCTAAAATTCGAAAATGTTATAATCGTTCATTTAGTATGACGCGCTCATCGTGCGCCATTTTCATCGGCTCCATGTGACGTTGAAATAGCCAATCGCGCTCCTCCTCCACATGAGTGCAACGAAGATGGCGCAAGACGGCAAGGTGCCCAGCGATCTCTACCAGCATGTGTACTCTTTTCTCGTGGAAAATAAGTTCGCCAAAGCTGCGAAAGAGTTTATAAAGCAGTCTAAAGTGGTAAGAGCCTTTCACATGTTTATTAGAAGCCCTCGTGCGCGTGGAGGCAGTAGTCCTGTGATGTGTCGATCGGGGGCGCGTAGGTCTGCACACGCGTGGAACTGACACGCAGTTTGTGCCGAACACGTGTTTACGAGCCGCTGTATAGGGCGTGCTTTAATACATTTAATTTCTGCCGGTTGTTTTATAATTTCGACCTGTGCCATTACAGCAGTTTTTTTTATACGTTTACATTTTTATCCTTAGTCCAGAATTAATTATATTCATCACTATTCTCCTAAGATAGACTTTTGCTACAGGTTCAGTGTTGGACAATGTTGGAATCAAACTATAAATGTATAACTATTTACAGACCTTACAGTAAAACCTATAAAGCCTGGGATATCAAAACTACGTAATACAATTATATTAAGAGTAGGCCTAATACATTTATTCAACATAACAGTTGACAAGAATGCAAAATTGAAACATGCTGCATTAATTATTCTTACAAATGTTTTATATGGCCACAGAAGTCTTAATATCTTTTAGTTTTAAAGTGTCTCTGCTGCTGATGATCACCCCTCAAATTTGGAGTTTCTACTACTTTACATTTATATACATGCATATAGCATTTGGGTATTTAAGTTTTACAATTTTGTACAAGTATTATAATTTGCAATCTTATCTGTTTCCTCTCATCAGAAACCCCAGGACCAAAATGAGGACAGTCTCCTGGACATCTTCAATTTCTGGGTGAAGTAAGTATAAGCTGTCTTTAATCGTTTAAATGGCAACTGTAGCTCACTCTTGCTCACGCTGGTAGTTTTGCTGTAATTTCCACTGTTGGGTTGTAATCACTACAACTTCTTTCCTCAAGGTCCCCAGAAACCAAAAAACGTAAAGCGGTCACCAGTGGCCCTGCGACTGTCAATGGCCCGTCAGCCAAGAAAGCAAAGAAAGATGCAGAGAGTTCAAGCAGTGAAGACTCCAGCAGTGAAGAGGAAGCTGCAACACCTGCCAAGAAAGCAGTACAAGGTACATAGCTGTCACTTTATTATCTTTCTCATTGGGATTTAACAAGTTTCTTATTAGGATTCCACTAAAATGAAAATTATGTCATTAACAACTCACCCTCATGTCGTTCCAAGCCCGTAAGACCTCCGTTCATCTTCGGAACACAGTTTAAGATATTTTAGATTCAGTCCGAGAGCTCTCTGTCCCTCCATTGAAAATCTATGTACCGTATACGGTCCTTGTCCAGAAAGGCAATAAAGACATCATCAAAGTAGTCCATGTGACCTCAGTGGGTTAGTTAGAATTTTGAAGCATCGAAAATACATTTTGTTCCAAAAATAACAAAAACGACGACTTTATTCAGCATTGTATTCTCTTCCGGTTCTGTTGTCAATCCGCGTTCACGAGTCCAGTGACGCTGCTGACGTAAGACGAGCTGACGTGTTATCTGGTGCGTCCGTGTATTCGGGTTCAAATAAATATGTCTGGTTAAAAAAAAATGCAAGTCTTCCCCTGTGTCGAAATCCTTAGACATGTTTGCGAAGATTTTGTTTACAGCGTGCCTCTCCCTCAGACTGTAAACGAAGCTCGGGCGCACCAGATAACACGTCAGCTCGTCTTACGTCACCAGCGTCGTGAACGTGGATTGACAACAGAACCGGAAGAGAATACAATGCTGAATAAAGTCGTCGTTTTTGTTATTTTCGGAACAAAATGTATTTTCGATGCTTCAAAAAATTCTAACTAACCCACTGAGGTCACATGAACTACTTTGATGTCTTTATTGCCTTTCTGGACAAGGACAGTATACGGTACATAGATTTTCAATGGAGGGACAGAGAGCTCTCGGACTGAATCTAAAATATCTTAAAGTGTGTTCCGAAGATGAACGGAGGTCTTACGGGCTTGGAACGACATGAGGGTGAGTCGTTAATGACATAATTTTCATTTTTGGGTGAACTAACCCTTTAATGGCCGTTTACACCTGGTATCGAGATGCGTTTTGTTCAATCGGATCACAAGTGGAGGACGCTAAATATAAGTGTACAAATACAAGGGGCTCCCCTGTTCCATGATGGCGGCTCTATTGACGCATTCGTTCCAATGAACTGCCGTAGCCAAGGCAACATCTAGTGTATCTATGTTTTCCAAAGCGCTTGCGCTCCCGTGGCGGCTGTCGTTGCTATGCAACCATGAACTGCACTCTCCATGATGACGAGGAAGTATCAGCAAAGTATGAATTGATTTCTAGACCTTGCATTAGCTTTACTGGTAGATATATTTATAGAGATGATCAATAAAAACCCGCCCTGTAAAGCTATGATCAGATGTTCGGCTGAGCTTTCGATGTTGTTACGGAAAGGTCGGTTGTTTTTTGTCACATGACCCACGGTGCGCATTCTGTAAAGTTGAGATGTTTTCATCTCGCCACCGCACACTTCTATTATTAGAGCCTACATTTGAAATAACGAATTTGCACGTGCAAAAAATGCGATATGTGAACGGCCCCAAAGTCAGGAATCAAAAGGGGAATTGAAATGCGTGTGCCTTACCGAATCCCCAGTTTTTGGAAAATTGTTACCAGTTCTAAAAATGGAACCGGTTCTCGATAGACCTAGGGTTGGGTGAAATGTTTTCCACTTTCGATCACTTCCAGAGGTAGTCGAACACTCATTCGACTGGATTGGTTTTGTGGTGTAAACGCTCATGTGTTTGAAAAGACGCCTAATCTCCGCCGACTGACCTAATGCATGAACATTATGGGAAACGCACTTGCCAGACGGGATTTAAACTTTGTCGGCTGGAGACCCAAGTTTGGTTTGAAAATGAAAAACACATCAAGCAGAATGTTCTCTCAGCATTCCTGATTTCTAACACACACTCACAGCGTTCGGCTGGTCTTGTGGCTGTCAGAGCAGAAACTAAAGCTGCTGTTTTCTGTGTGTTTTCTGTGTGTCATCTCCGGGAGCATTCATATGTAAATTGTGTGAGCTTATTTTGTCCATTAGATCGAAAAATCCCATACATTTCCCCTCCCTATACACTTCGTCGGTGGTTGAGGAGATTCCCCCTTCTATGTAAAGCGCTATATAAATGTCATGAATTATTATTATTAATAGTTTTTGTGGAAAAGTGTTGCATTTATTTATATATATATATATATATGATTTTATGAATAGAAAGAGCAGCATTTATTTGAAATTCAAATCTTTTGTAACATTATAAATGTCTTGACTGACACTTGATCAGTTTCATATGTCCTTGTTGAATAAGTGTTCATTTCTTTTAAAGGAAAAAAAATCTTACTGGTTGTTTTTCAACACTAAATTGTACACTGATATGAAGTATTGTGTTTCCAGTGAAAGCTCCTCCAAAGAAGCCTGTAGCTGCTAAAAAGAGCAGCAGCTCTGACTCCAGTGACTCTGAGGATGAAGCTCCGGCTAAAACAGCAGCAAAGGTCAGGAAGTTGATGTTGTTTACATGAGCGTGTGGGATTTTTCTGCTAGAATGCCTCTTCCTGAATCTCGGCTTGTTGAATTGTTGTGTAGAAACCTGCAGCTGTGAAACCTGCTGTTCAGCCGGCGGCAGCAGCCAGAAAGAAAGACACCAGTTCCAGCAGTGAAGAGTCTGACTCTGATGAGGAGCCCGCAAAAACTCCAGCTAAAGGTGAGCTGAAGCACGAGTTCATATTCTCTATCACGACTACTGCCGTGTGTTACTCGGGGCATGTTCAAAGTGATGATCTGTGGTCTCCAGGGGCCAAGCCTGTGGCAGGGACCCCTAAATCAGCGTCCACTCCTGTACCTGCAGCTCAGAAGAAGCAGGACAGCAGCAGCAGCGAGGACAGCTCGAGTGAATCTGAGGACGAGGCTCCAACTAAGGTCTTTTAACATACTAACATGCAACATAATCATGCATCAGAATTCAATATGTTTTTGTTTTTTTACCCCAAATTCCATGTTTTCTGTTTCCCAAATTGTTTTAATTACTTATTACATAGACCAAATGTAATATGATCTAAAATTTAACAAAAGTGGTGGTAATCAAATGAATGCATAAATTTAACAGCAAGATTAATCTTTAGGGGTGGGCGATATGGCAAAAATATCATATCACGATTTTTTTTCAGGAAAATCATGATTCTTTTTCATGATGGTTTTACTATTTTGCAAGTGACTGAGCATTACAGCCAAACTAATGTCCCTATTTTAAAAACAGTGCCTTACAAGGAAACAAAATATAAAATAAAAAAGAATGGCAGACATTTAGGCTAAAGTGACGAAGATAGAAATATGTCATTATTTTCTTTGCTATTAAAAGATAAGAACAAAGATACACATTATATACACACAACATAATAAGACGATTAAAGACAAGACGGAGGCTCACTGACATACTTTAAAATATATTTCAGCATTTTGTTAATCGACGGCCTACTGCCCCTGACTGAGTAACTTTAACCCAATCCGATCGCGGCTCTCCCGGTGTTAGTGTTATTCCAAAAGATTTATGGATAAACTGTTTGATTTATAATTATTAGATTATTTTCACATTTCACTTACCCTGCTGTGCACGAGCATAGCTGTTCCTCAATTTGTGTTTCCCATTTGAATGGTCAGCGTATGAGGCGCTGCTGCTGCGACTATAGGCTTTAGCTTCAATTTTCATAAAATTATTCGCTAATCGGTTGCATATTATGTCGTGGATATATCCCTCGAATGCATACTGCAGTCCCTTTTGTCTTACTCTCTCAGATATTTCACATGTTCGCCAAAAATTACTAATCTCATTGGGAATGTCTGACACCGGTGCATACACACTGTAATAGACGTGCCAGGCGCGAAAGCTTGTCAGGCGTAGCAACAGTAACTAGGGAGCGTGGGGCTTAGCGAAGGGTCAATTCCTTTTTATTTTGGCTAACATACAAGGGACTTTGTATTTAAATAGCAGTTTGTCTGAGGTTTAATATTCACATTAGGGAATTTAATTTAAGATAAAAAGAATAAACTAGTCTTATAAACCATGATTTATGTACTTTAGACGCTAATGGGAAATTAGCACAAATTTCATAGTTCCACATTTATATGCAATTTTTTTTTTATTGATGATTTGAGATTGATATATTCCTTTCACTTAATCACAGAAAGCAGTAAAAGCAGCAGTCCCGGTGAAGACCCCTCCAGCCAAACCTGCGGCCCCTGCAGAGTCCAGCAGTGAGGACTCATCCTCAGACGAGGAAGATGCCCCTCCTACTAAGAAAGCCAAGACTGGTATTACTGCTTTTCTTTCACATCTGTCTTAAAGGTGCACTAAAAAGAGGGTTTTTCTGGCTTTTTTAACCAATATTTACACTGACAACTTCAGCATTCACCAAATCATGTGATCTCAACATAACATAAAACTGCTTTTCAGGACAGTATATGACTAGAGTCTGTCATGAACCTACTTCATTTGAATATTTGTCAAAAAACCTTAGTGCACCTTATGAGGCAAAAATGATTTTCTGAAAAAGAGGACACCAATGTGAAATGAAGCATCTCTATTCACAGGAGAATTCAGTGCCGTCCCGCCCCCTGCTGCACTGACAACTCGTGCTCCAGTCAAAGCCCCCGGTAAGAGTTTGAGGTGTCCTGTTGGGCTGTCGATTAAGCCAAATATCATAATCACTATTTAACTCGATTGTGAGCAGGCCATATGACCAAATCCTTATAGTAATGCATATTTAAAATATATATCACCATCGTAAAACAATATATGAGTATATATTTGCTTGAAATAAGGTTGCTATGACATCTACGTTGTAATTTTCACAGTTCTCAATACCAATTTCGATACTGCAAACGTAGTTTGCGGATCGATGGATTTATTTAGGGGTTGAATGGATAGGCTGCACAGTTTGACAAGCGGGCAGCGGCATGGTACACACATTACAGATTGATTGCTAATGAATTGTCTTTTTCACACACCTTGTAGAATTGCCAGACCGGTGAATGCATATTTACTTTGCAGACGGATACACGACTGTTTGTTCACTTAAGACATAATTGACTGGGTTTACGTAAAATGTGTGTATTTGACCATTTAGGAGCACAGCCGAAGCTCAAAGTTCGCTTTGCTTGCTGGTGTTCTGCTCCCTCTCGGAGCTCGCACACAACGAACAGCACGAGTTCTCATTCAGCACGAATTCTCATTCATGCTTTTAATAACTCTTTTTAATATAAAGCACGTCCCATTTTACGAAAATCATGTAACATGATTTTACTGATTTGCACGTTTTTGAGGAGGAGCGAAAGCACACCCGAATGTGGCTGAAAATAGTATAATCGAGATACAATAATAGTTTTAAGTCATTGGATGCCGAAATCAAAACTCGCTTTTGAATAATTGCACAGCCCTAGTGTCCTGTAGTATTTACTACAGCAATAAGCTATGAGAGGCCATGCGTTACACAGATTATCAATAATGCAACAATTATAACAGCCCTGAGCAAAAATCAAAGTAAAGATTACCTCCAAGGATTTGGGCTTTGAATGGTTTGTAAGTAACGTGACGCATTAATAAAGAATTCAACTTGTGTGCTTTTATGAATCAGCTATAAATTATACTTTGAATACAGAAAATTAGGGCTGCACGATTTATAGGCCACCATATCGGTAATCGGCCGATATGTTTTTTGTCATCATGCAAGTACATGTTATCACTTTGAGAAAACCATTGGTTACCAATGAAAAACAGAGAAAATTAAAATATTTACAGATTACTACTATTTACCAAAAATAATGCTGTGAACCATTTGTTAAATATAGTCTGATAAAAATTGTTTGAAATGAGGTCTTGAAATTTGAGTTTGAAAATGTGTGGGAATCCTGTTATTCCTAAAATGACATTATTTGTATTGACAGATCAAAAAGCATGATTTGAAAACTAAAAGCGGATGCTTTGTACATAGAGAGCACAGGCTAATTTGCATCTCTGGTCCTTACGATTTAAAAATATACAAAAAAAAATACTAAATCGTATTACCGTGTCCTAGTACATTTGAATTAAAAAGAGAGGCAGTTTTTAAAGGCATTATAACAAAACTGCCATGATGTACAAATACTTTATGCTTTATATATAATTCTAGTATGTGTTACTATCATAGGGATTGGTTAGAAAATGTGCTTGTTATTAAGATGTCAAAATATAGGTGTCATTTCTTTTTCCTATCCTTTTTCCAAGCAGCCGCAGTTAAGACTGTGACTCCCAAAGCTACTGCTAAGAAGGACTCTAGTTCTGACAGCTCTGGTACGTCACTCTCTGCAGATTATCACCACCAAGTCACTTTTGGGGGTTTGTTTTTTTCCCCCTCTTTGTCTCTTGAGTGCTAATGAACTTTCTTTTTCTCAGATTCAAGCTCAGAGGATGAAGCAAAGAAGCCAGCGGTCAAAGCTGTGCCCGTGAAAGCAGCCCCAGTTAAGAAGGCTCCTACAAAGGTTGCTCCTGCTCAGAAAAAGGACTCTTCAAGTTCAGATTCTTCAAGCTCAGAGGATGAAGCAGCAAAGCCAGCTGTTAAAGTCACACCTGCAAAAGTTGCATCTGCTAAATCCACACCTGCAAAAGCCGTACCTGCTAAAGTCACTCCAGCTGCAGATGAATCTTCTAGCTCTGAAGACTCTGATGATGAAGAGGCCAAGAAACCAGCAGCTAAAGTTGTCCCAGTTAAACCTGCGCCAGCCAAGAAAACGCCAGCTAAAGTCACGCCTGCTGCAAAAGAATCTTCATCATCCAGCTCAGAGTCTGAGGAAGACGAACCGGCCACAAAACCTACTCCGGCCAAGGCAACCCCTGCTAAATCTGCAACTCCAAAGACAACTCCTGCTAAAGCTGCTCCTCAGAAGAAAACTCCTGCAAAAGCTGCTACTCCGAAGGCAACTGCTAAGAAAGATGATTCCTCAAGTTCAGGTCTGTTGTCATCATTATATCCAGTTATTTTATATCCAAAATTACTTGGAAACATATAGTGCACTCACATTATGTACTATATAGCAAATCTCAAGTGCTTGATTGTTATTTTAAATTAAGTCCTGCAAAACCCTTGAAAAAAAGCCATATTTATGAAGAGGTACTTGAAATGTGCTTGAATTATTAAAAGACTTTTTTTAAATGAAACTAATGTTATGTATATATTAACACAAATATAATCTTTTCACACTAAATTAATGCTGCAGCCTGTCTGATATAGATATTGAGCCATTTCACTTGGCTTTGAGTGTGGTGTTGCTCATATATTTCCAGGTATACGATACATCTTTCATTCTTCAGGTCAATCATATATTCATGAAAAAAAAAAAATCAATTTAAATGAGAAAAAAGATCTTTGTCATAGTATCCTTTCAATGGTTAAGGGGATTTCCCATGATTGGGACAGCTGGTCAATGAATTGATCTCTTTGTGAAGCGTCAGGTTCAGCTTAACCCCGCTTTGCTTGTCGTTGCGCCTTGTGTCGTTCAAAGTTAAAATAAGAATTTCTTAGTTTACAACCTTGCTTCGTTCCAGAATGAATCAGCATTTTTTTTTTAATGAATGGTCTACTAACTCGCTCTACTATATCAAGTCAGTCCCTTGCCGCCACCTACTGGTGCAACTATATAACCTGCAATGAAGTCGTTGATAAACCCCCATCAGACCGTTTCTCAATACCAAGTATGTCAACATTATGATATAAATGATTATTTATTGAAGTCATAGTTTTTAATATATATTAAATAAGTTGTATTTTGGATACCTTATATCTAATTTGAGTAAAAAACAGAAAATTAACAATTTTTTGGGCAAGCAAATCCTTAGATTGTAATTATTTACAAAGTAATAACATTTTTACAAGTAAAGCCCTTTGTTTTCTTCTGTTACATCTTATTAAAGAACTGTATAGGAAGTTTATGCCCATTTTGCCATTATTGATTGAAAATTCTAGGGCTTTGTAAATGTTCCCATACCATTACTCTGCGCAGTCATTGCATACTAGATTACATGTAGATTAACCCAGGATTAGGTTTTAGTTCAATTAGGACATTTAAATAGCTCATTTTAGCGTTCCTTAGAAAAAAAACTTCACTGGTGTGCATCTTGAGACAAAACAATGCACATATTTTAAGATATATTAGTGCAAGTTGCTTCCAGTTAAAATAGTCCAAACATGAATTTTAGTCTGGGACTAGCTTAAGCCTTGTCTGTGAAATTGGGCATAAGTTTTATTAGTATATTTTTATTTATCTATTTACCTTTTTTAGAATTTGGAAGATAATAAAGATATTGTTTGGTAAGTGAGATCTTTTTGTAGTTAAGTTAAGCAGTGCTTAAAGTCCTTGAAAATCCTGGAATTTCATTTGACAGTATCTGTAAATACCCTGCATATAGTAGACTTGTGTAAAGCAATATATACTATATAATAACTCTTGTTATTGATTATATCATCGCAAAAATGTAAGATATCGTACAGCTCCATATACTAAAATTGGATGCATTATATCTAGCCACTTTTTTCTTACATGCAGTACTCGTGTTAATTTATAGCAAATCTCAACTGCCTGGTTTGATTTTTTTTGGCATTATTTGGAATGGATCAATTAACATTTCTTTCATCATAGTTGTTCATGCAGGTTTGGAATGATGCGAGCATAAGTAAAGAGATCCAGAGAAATGGAGTAAAACCATGTGAGTGCTGATGATCAAGATTGTATTAGCTTATAGATCTATTTTACCTCCCACAGATTCAGACAGTTCTGAAGATGAGGCACCAGCTAAACCAGCAGCCACGTCCAAGCCTTTGAGCACTCGGAAGAAACCTGCCACCACACCGGTACCCAAACCTGCAAAACCTACCCCAGCCAAACCAACCACTAAAGCAGCAGAGAGCAGCTCAGACTCGGACAGCTCTTCAGATGAGGAACCTCAAAAGAAAGCCGCCACCACACCTGTATCCAAACCTAAACCTGTGGCTACCTCAGCCAAATCTACCCCTGTAGCTAAACCAGCTGAAAGCAGTTCAGATTCAGACAGCTCATCAGATGAGGAGCCACAGAAGAAAGCCATCACCACACCGGTATCCAAACCTAAACCTGGTACCCCAGCTAAACCAGCCGGGAGCAGTTCTGACTCTGAAACTGACAGCTCTGATTCAGAGGACGAGACTCCAGCTGCCAAGACCAAGAAGGTAAAGGCTACTGTGACGCCCAAAGCAGCAGCAGCCGCTAAACCAGTCGTGAAGAAAGCCGAGAGCAGTAGCTCAGATTCATCTGACAGCTCAGACTCTGAGGCGGAAGTGAAGAAGACTCCCGCCAAGCCTGCAGTCGCCAATGGGAAGGCTGCGAAACAAACCCCCACCTCTGCAGCGAAGACACCGGCCAAGAAGACAGCAGAGTCTTCGTCCTCCGAGGACAGCAGTTCTGATGAAGAGGAGCCGTCTAAAACACCGGCTGTCAAAACTCCACCTGCTAAAAAAGCACAGGCTGCTAAAGCCAAAGCGAGCAGCTCTTCTGAGGACTCTTCGGAGGAAGAGGAAACCAAGACTCCGGTCACTTCTGCAACAAACGGTATCATCAGTGTTCGTTATATCTGATGCAAACGTGTGTTTTTGGTGTTACTGGCTCTCAGGCCAGTTCTTATTACCTTTAACAGAGTGCGTTATGTATTACATAAACACAAACAAATCTAAACTTTCAACAATTTCGCCTACAACACCGAGCACCACTCAACACTTGAAAATAAAAAAGCTAAGTCTCGAGACATTTTATAAGAGTTGAACTATCTTGATATGTTATTATAAAAACATGGCACTTATGTGCGAGATGTGAGCAACATTTAGCACGTTCACAGAAGACGCGTTTTTGCGTTCATTCAAGACTAAGGTCCGTGGAATTGGAAAAAGTCAACTTTTTTTTTTAATTGACTGCAAGATGTAAGTGCAACGGACAAAGACAAACTTCAAGTGTAAAAATAATTTGGCATTCCACTGCGCCACCATTGTTTTTCTATTTATTAAAATTAAACTAAAGAAAAACTCTACAAATTTGATTGTGACAAAAATAAAGTCAATGTAAGATGACCTGCGGAGGTCTGGGGTAGGGCGGCTGCCTTAAATGCGTTAACACTTTAAACGCATTATTTTTTCCCCCATAACCAATTAATTAAATGAACGTGTTAAAGCGTCCGCCCTCCTATTAAAAATGTTTTTACAGCCCTATACTGCTCTTACATAAAGAGAACACTCGAGTCATAATTGAATCCAATGGTGTTTAGAGTTCGCATGTTGGTCAGCTAACAATGTGATCTTCTAAAAAAACACACACATTAGTGTACACATTACAGTACACATTATCTTGTGCCTGGTTAGGACACTGACATTTTAACTGTGTCCTGCCACATCAGTGTAAAACTGTTATGTAGGTTTTTGCTTTAAAATGCAGGTTAAACAATTTACAATACTCACATTTGTTTTTTTGTCTCTCTTCCTCCTGATCGCAGGCACACAGAGCAAGACAACACCCAAGAATAAAAAAGTCACCACATCCACACCTCAGACCTTTCCCAGAACCAAACAGAAGGTAAATGCCTGTGATTGTGTGCGTGTGTGTGTTTATTGGCTCAGTGCATATTCAAACACACCCAGGGGTTGCGGATTCTGATTCCTGGAAAGATGTGACGAACACTATATCGGCTTCAGTGAATAGATGCAGAGAAATCTCTCAGATTTCATATTAAAGTCCGTTCCACCAAAACCGAACTTTTGAAGCCTCAAAGTAATCCATATGAATTAGAGCTGCACGATTCAGAATTAAATGGAGAATCACGATTTCTTTTGTGAGAAATGGAGATTGCGATTCTCCCACGATTCTGAAGAAGAAAAAAGACAAAATAAACAAAATAACACTAAATAGACTAAAGCAATGACCGTCTTGTCAGAACCAGTAGTTTAAAAGATATATTAATTTGGACGAAATAATAATTATTCACTCATTATACTCATTCACAGAGACTTGTTTCGTTATTGGGTGAATAAGTGTTCATTCATTCAAATGATCATTCATTTAATAATTTATTCACAAACACTTTTTTTAAACACTTGATTGTCGCCACCTCCTGGTGTAACAATAAGCAATACAATATATACAAGTGTCAAAATACTTTTTAACCCAGTACACTTTTATCCCGTTATTTAAATGTTTGTAACGCATAAATAACACTAATGTATTGTTGAAAAGACTGTTTGTTTGTGAAGCTGCAGCTCGAACGCAGATTTGAATGTTGCAGTGTGATGATCGTGCTTTCAAAGCTAGTCTTAGTTTTAAACCGTTTCACACGTGTTTTGTCCCTGCCCATATCAATGAATGCGAGCGTTCACATCGGGAGCGTGCCCCTCTTACGGTGTGTGTCTACTGGCGAGAAGCAGAGCGAGTGTTTTCAGTTCATTTCTATGGAAGTTCAGCTTTACACGAGCGCGAATGTGAAGCTGAACTCGCTCTGCTCCGCACCAGTGGACACGCATCATTCATTAACATGGGCAGCAGCAAATTACACACCGTTCACGCTCCTCTGAGGCTTGCGATGGGAAACAGCCATAATAGACATGGCATCGTGGCCATTTAGGAATAAGATCACAATCTTTTAATGATTAATTGTGCAGCTCTAATATGATTTGAGAAGTTTAGACCAAATCTTCAAATAGAATGAAATTTTTTGTCTGGTGGACAATTTTTTAAAACTGGTAAAACACCCATTTTTAAAAAATATTATTATTAAATTGGCTGTTAGCAGAGGTAAATTCTCTGTTCCCACCGTATGAAGCTCCACACAGCCATACTGTCACGACTGTTTGGTTATGCACTTCTGCTTAAATGCATTTTCTGTTTGTTTCTCGGTTGTGTGGCTTGTAAAGGAAAGCAATGCTCCTTTCCGTAGAGTAAGAGACGAGGAAATTGACGTGGACCCCCGACTGGCAGACAATTCATTTGACGCAAAGGTGAGATCATAAGCATGTGAATGCATATTAGGCCAATATTTACTGTAAGGAGATTGTCCTCGTGCATGTGTAGTGCTTTGTTTCATTTGCTTGACTCTTGATTATTTACTTAAAGATGGGTGCCAACGGAGACTGGGGCCAGAAAGCCAACAATGTGCTTAAATTTACCAAGGGCAAATCTTTCCGGCATGAAAAGACCAAGAAGAAGCGTGGCAGTTACGTTGGCGGTGCCATCTCCACCACAGTGAACTCCATAAAATTCGACAGCGAATGAATGAGATCACAATCTAAATGAACTTTGATTCCATTTGAATGAGCTCTCCCGCCTATATCTCCCATTCTTTGCCGTGTCGGCTCTAGCAAGCACTGTTCTTACCCATCTACCCTCCTGACGCTGTTCTGCCATCCTTCAGTACTGAGGTGAAGAAGGCAGGAGTAGAGGGGGTTGGGGAAGTGTACGGTTTCATCATCTTCCACACTCAGTCCTTCATGCAGTTACACATGGTGACCACATGGTGGCATCGTTTCATTAAGTTTTGCAATAGAAAGTCTTTGATTGGCTTATGTCAAATCATTTTGGCTTTACTGTAAATGTTTCTTGAAGTTGGTTTTGACAAATTATGAACGGTCGTTCTAACAGGTAATTGTTAATATACTAGAAATGGTGGAGAGATGTTCTTTTTTTTATTATGTCTTAAAGAAATGTCATTATGGTTACGTTATGAGGCTTTCCTTGTATTTTGAGCCTGGTGATCGTCTCATTTGAAGAAGCCATGTAATGACTCCGCCCACTTCTGTTCACCGGAAGACCGCCATCAAAATAACGAGTCATCCTCAGTCGATTTTAGTTTTGATATTTTATGGTTTCACTTCTGTTAGGCAGGATTTTGTAATTTGGTCTCCCTTATAATCAGTCTTGTAACTGTAATAAAAATTTTGTCTGAAACTCTGTCATGAGCTCAGCCATGTACTGTTTTGTTTGCCGATAAACAATTTAAATCCATGGTAATGAAATTTTAAAGCATTGAGTGATTGAATGGGTAACAGGTGCAAGTAACCGTAGCTGTGAGTTTAGCCTAAAAGAAGATAGCACTCAGTAGGATCTAGTTAATTCGGGATTGGCATGCGAGTCATTCCACGAAACTTGTACGATTTGGACATGTTTTGGTTTGGATTAGTCTGAAGAAGTGTTTACTGAATCCATCAGAGATTTACTGAATCAACATCTGACTCTACAAACTGTTAATGCTTTAAGTAATCTGTGTCTGGAAATAAAGCTTTGACGTTGTCAAACAAAGATCAGTATCATTAAATACATGTTGGATTAACTATCAGCTAGTAAAGAAACGTTTATGTAGGGCTGGGTGATATGGTCAAAAAAAAAAAAGAATTCTCCCATATGATATTGATATTTATTACAATATTCAATTACCATTAATGGAGAAAGAAATGCTTTCCACATATTTGTTAGACTTTGAGAAGGAATGTAAAGTTAGAGTTCAGAATTAAACTCTACAGTTACCTTTTAACTTAAAATCCCAAAAGAATAAAATGGAAAAAACAGTATTTAGGGAAAAATAAAATGGACATCATGGGGACCTGTTTTTTATGATGTCCATTTTATTTTCCCAATGTTTTTTTTTTACCAATGTTTTAAAATTATATAGTTCTGTTGCACATCTTATTTTTATACAATTTATATACAAAATCAAATCAAATGAAAATATAAAAATTTACAACAAAACTTAAGTTTGACTACATTTTTAAAAGTTTATATACATTTTTTTATGATGTAATACAACAGTATTTAGGGGAAAATAAAATGGACATCATGGGGCCCTGTTTTTTATGATGTAATACAAATGTATATAAACTTTTAAAAATGTAGTCAAACTTAAGTTTTGTAAATTTTTATATTTTAATTTGATTACATTTTGTTTTATGCGCAACAGAACTATATAATTTTAAAACATTGGTAAAAAATATATATTGTATGATATTCCTTAGAAATAATAATATTATTACTTTGAGAAGTACATTTTAGTAAACAGTAGGTGATATATTTGTCATAATTTTTTCAAGCTAAACCGGAGTTTTATTTTGACGGGTTGTCATTTCAGTTTAAGTGTGAATTTGAAGGTAGTTTTTCTAAAATGAAGCGGTGAAAAGCTCTTGAAGTGACTCTCAAAGCCGCTCTGGAAGTTCATGGAGTTCATGTCCACATATTGAGACGCAGATGCTGAAAACACTGTGTGTGTTTGTGTATCGGAGGAAACCGTGCTGTTCATCCACATAGAGACAGAAACATTTAATAATTATTAGCGACATGCAAGTTACTGACTAGCTGTTGTCATATTTATTTCTGATGTGTGGTAGTTAGATTAATCCATATCGAGTAAAAATATCCAGAGCCTATCATCGTTATCGACGTAAATTTTATCGCGAACTCGATATATCGATCGTTTATCGCCCAGCACTACATTTACGACAACTAACTTTACTTACTAAATCTTAGTATTTATCTAACAGAATTGACTTAATGAAATATCAATGAACAAAACTTTAAAACATCAAATAGTAGAAATGTAACATTAATTTTATGTGTGATTTATTAAACATTTGTATCTATTAGGAGAGTCACAATATATTACAATGCAAAAATGCAACATGTATCATGGATAGTGACAATCTGTATTTTGAAAAGTTACCCAAAATGAAAATGTGAGAAAAAATTCAGGTTTACAGAGTTTTAGTGCCAGTACATTAAACTACTATAATGTTGAATATAATTTATAATAATGCAATGGGGGAATATTTGTGGGTCCTGATAATGCCAAATGTCTTGCGTTATATACCAGTAAAAAGTGGCAGAGTGGGACAAATAATTCAAGGTAAGGACCCAGAAGTCTGCTTTTTTATGTTTTCTACTATTTCTTCTAGGTTTTCTACTAGGTCAGCTTAACTTGATTCCAAAATGTAAGTTTACCCCTTCTTTAACTGCTAGTTGATCAAACTAGTTATTTTTTACTAGGGGTTCAAGCGCGCAGCGCTGAAATATTGTTATTGTTTTTTTTTTTCCATGGATCAGCATTCTCTCCTAAAAGTGATCGGGCAGACCATACCGTAAGTCGTAGAGACTGGAAACTTTGAGGGATGGGAGTACTCACACCGCCTACAACGTCACCAAGGCCTGATCGGCCTGACGGGGGCGCTACAGCGGCGAAAAGTATGAAATGCCCAATAACTCCTAAACCGTTAGGCGTAGGCTCAGGTGTCTTGTATCGTTGGAATCCTTGGCTCAAGATGGACAAAATTTTTTTTTTTTATTCCCGGATTTGCTCCGAAATTTGGAGTAATTTTTGTATTTGGTGAAAAACCTACTTTTGCGCACTAGTCCTCGGCTTTTGGCCTGATTGGAACCAAACCACTGCAGCAAGATTTTCATGAACGGAACTAGATATTTTCACCAAACTCGGGACACGTGTATGAGGTCAATCTGAGGTCACTTGAAAAAAACTGACGAATGGTCACTTGGTGACGCCAAAAAATATAAAAATGTCTATAACCGCCCAAATGACTTGAAGATTGGCATGCACTGTCTTTGTACGAGGTTCCACGATATTCTATGAGGACATTGGCATATATCAAAAAAGATGGCCGCCAATGAAATTTGAGTAGCTATCAGAGTATTGAGCCCCTAGTTGGCAACTTGGCGAACTAGTTTTATGCCTCTGTAATCACCTTGTTTTTCACACATACACACACAATATTCATGTCATTTGCTCCATAGACAAAATAACAGCTGAAAAGTAATGTGAAACTAACAGCTTTCTTTTGAGACGCTGGTGATGTATTATTAGTTCTCTTACGAGAGGTTCTCTCGTATTGCGTAAGTTTAGCTTATGCTACGGGAAAGATTCATCTTCTCGAGATACTGAAGCCAAAAAATTATCCTTAATTTTGTATACCTTGTCAACGCAGTGCAGCAGCTGGCAGACCTAGAGCAGGCTATCTTGCGTGCTCATTGGCTGCCCTGCGGGCAACTGCTGCAGCCTACCAGTGAGCTCGGCGTGACGTCACGCCCAATTAAGGGCGCCCGCGCCTTCATAGCGTCACAGCCCGCCAGAATGGGCGTGGCTTAGCCTATAAAGGAAAGGGGCTGTAGGCTGCTTCCCTGATTTTTGTCTCTTCAGCGAGCTCTTCGCATCGCTGGATCTGAGAGAAGCCACCGCCGCCGTCGAACAGCGAACAGCCAGCTTAGGACAGCGCTGAGGAAGCCGGCCGTCTTCGCCACCTTCAGCCATCCGTGCGAGCTATGCTATCCGGCGACGTATCCTTTTGCCTTGTTATTTAGATTGTATATTTTCTAAAAGAGCAGCGAGCGTCTTTTTCAAGATGCCTCGCACTTCCTGCGGCTCGTGTAAAGCCCTGCTCAGCGCCGGAGACCGCCACCTGATCTGCGCTCTCTGCCTGGGCCTGGAACACGCTGAGCTCGCCCTCGCTTCCGGGGGCTGCGAGCTCTGTGAGGAGCTTCCGTTGGCGACCCTGCGGGCTCGACTCGAAGCTCTCAACTCCGCAGCAGTCACTCCGCCCTCTGTGGGACCGCGCAGGAAGAAGCGCCGTTCCCTGAGACAGCCGGAACCTGTAGCCACAGCGACGCGCTCGGCGGAGAATCTCCCTCGAGCCTCGCTTTCGCCCTCCCCGCCTCTCTCTCAATAAAGCAGGGCTATACACTTCAATTCATTCGCCGTCCCCCGCGCTTTCAAGCCCAGACCGCGACGATAGTGAATGCGGAAGTAGCACACCTACTTCACGCAGAAATAGCAAAGCTGCTGTGCAAAGGGGCTATAGAAAGGGTACCGCCTTCTCTAAGCGAGTCAGGCTTTTACAGCCGTTATTTTCTCGTGCCCAAGAAGGACGGAGCCTTCAGACCCATCCTAGATCTGAGACATTTGAACAAAGTGCTTGCGAGAAGACCGTTCAAAATGCTTACGACCAGAAAAATCCTCGCGCACGTTCGCCCGAGGGACTGGTTTATTTCTCTAGATCTGAAGGATGCATATTTTCAGATTCAGATAGTACCCCGTCACAGGCAATTTTTGAGATTCGCCTACGATGGTCAGGTACATCAATACACCGTCCTGCCGTTCGGCCTGTCCCTGGCACCCCGTACATTTACAAAGTGCATGGACGCGGCGCTCGCCCCCCTGAGAAGTCAGGGGCTGCGAATAATGAACTATCTGGACGATTGGCTGATATTGGCACAGTCAGAGACGGAACTTCTATCTCACAGAACAGTGCTTCTCAGTCACCTGGAAAGCTTGGGTCTCACGGTCAACTGGACCAAGAGCTCATTACTGCCCAGCCAGTCAATTTCCTTTTTAGGAATAGAACTGGACTCGGTAACCATGACGGCTCGTTTGTCGACACAGCGCGCGCGCCGTGTTCGCCACCTAGCCGCATCTTTCCAGAAGGGCAGCTTCCTCCCTTTGAAAACCTTTCAAAGGATGTTGGGCTCCAGCTGGGCCTACTGCGCATGCGCCCGCTCCAACGCTGGTTGAATGCTTGCGTGCCCCCCCGAGCCTGGGTGTCTGGCGGCCAGAAAATCAGAGTGACTCAGGCCTGCATAGCCGCTCTGCAGCCCTGGTTAGCGGCCAACTGGTTCCAGCAGGGAGTAACGATGGGAACCATCTCTTACCGAAAAGTCATCTCAACAGATGCGTCCAACTCAGGTTGGGGGGCGCTGTTCGAGGGCAGACCGGCCTTTGGCCAGTGGTCAGACTGGGAGAAAGAGTTTCACATAAACTGTCTGGAAATGATGGCGGTCGAGAACGCACTGAAGTGCTTCCTCCTGTTCATACAGGACCAGCATGTTCTTGTCCGCTCGGACAACACATCTGTGGTATCCTATATAAACCGTCAGGGCGGTGTCAGATCCAGAAATCTCTGCAATCTGACGGAACGCCTCCTTATTTGGTCTCAGATGCACCTGCGCTCGCTGAGGGCGGCGCATGTGCCTGGCCACCTGAACGACGGCCCAGACAGACTGTCCAGAGACAATGTCCTCCCAGGGGAATGGTCCTTGCACCCCCAAACGGTCCAGAAACTGTGGCGCCTATTCGGCAGAGCGGAAGTCGACCTATTTGCGTCAAAAGACAACGCTCAATGCCCAATGTTCTTCTCGAAGGACGAGGACGCGCTGGCCCAGGTTTGGCCCAGCCTCCCGCTATATGCTTTCCCTCCGGTCTCTCTGTTACCACAGGTGATCAAGAGAATCAGGGAAACGCGCCACTCGGTGCTCCTCATAGCCCTGCGTTGGGAGAATCAGATTTGGTTCCCGGAACTAGCACGGCTGTCACTTACAGCTCCGTGGCCGATTCCGGTGAGGGCAGATCTCCTCTCTCAGGCTCGCGGCACGATCTGGCATCCCCATCCAGAGCGCTGGTCACTGCATGCATGGCTGATCAACGGGTACTCGTTACCCTGCCAGAAAGAGTGATGAACACGATCACGCAGTCTAGAGCCCCTTCCACGAGAAGGCTCTACGCGTCTAAATGGTCGGTGTTCTCCGGATGGTGCACCGACAGAGGTCTGGACCCGCGGACATGCGGAGTGGCGCATCTGCACACTTTCCTACAAGAGCTGTTGGATAAGGGAAGGTCCCCTTCCACGCTCAAAGTATATGTGGCGGCCGTGGCAGCGTTTGCAGAATCAACGCACGGCCAGTCACTGGGAAAACATGAGTTGATCATACGCTTCCTTAGAGGAGCTAGAAGGATGAATCCGCCGCGCCCCCCATCGGTTCCTATGTGGGATCTTTCATTGGTCCTCGAGGCCCTGAAAGCTTTTCCTTTTGAACCACTAGACTCCGTGGGGTTGAAATATCTATCACTGAAAACGTTTTTTCTGACTGCACTGTCATCAGTAAAACGCGTAGGGGATCTGCATGCGCTGTCTGTCAGCGCGTCGTGTCTTGAGTTCGGACCAAACGACTCAAGTCATCCTTAGACCTAGACATGGCTATGTCCCTAAAGTGATGGGCACTCCATTCAGAGCGCAAGTTATTTCATTGTCTGCTCTCCCAGCATCTGACAGTGAAAGTGACGTGAACCTCCTCTGCCCCGTCAGAGCGCTGAGGTTTTACATTACGCGCACCGCCTCCTTCAGGCGCTCGGAACAGCTTTTTGTTTCGTTTGGTGGGCGCACCAAGGGTTTCACCTCCTCGAAACAGAGCCTGTCCAGATGGATGGCTCGCGTAATCGTCCGGCCGCTTAAAGGGTCTGCAATGCCCTCTGGGCATCAGGGCTCATTCCACGAGAGGCGTGGCCTCTTCGTGGGCATGGTCCAGCGGGATTTCTATCCATGACATATGCGTAGCGGCGGGCTGGAGCTCCCCGTCTACCTTTGTAAGGTTTTATAACCTAGAAGTTCCCGCCTTGCAGGCTAAACTGCTGTCAGTCTGAACGAGAGGTGTATTCTGCCCAGATCTCCTGCTCAGATCACTCTCACATGACCCAGCTCTCCTGGTTGAGCTACACTAAATGGGATTATGCCATGTGCCTATACAGACCCCGCGCCGCTCTGTATTCCCTATGTGTGCTTATGTACAAGTGATGGCCCGCGTGGCCGGCCACCTTATTCTTTCCACTTATGGGGTTCCCCCCTAGAAAGATTGGGGTCTCATGTGGATGCTTGGCGCGCACGGCGTTGACAAAGTGTTCCCGTAGCGTAAGCTAAACTTACGCAATACGAGAGAACCTCTCGTAAGAGAACGATACTCGGTTACTAACGTAACCTCGGTTCTCTCTAGAGAGGGAACGAGTATTGCGTAACCGGCCGTGCTCGCGCCACGAGCGACTTCGCTTCAGTCGACAAAAACCAGGGAAGCAGCCTACAGCCCCTTTCCTTTATAGGCTAAGCCACGCCCATTCTGGCGGGCTGTGACGCTATGAAGGCGCGGGCGCCCTTCATTGGGCGTGACGTCATGCCGGGCTCACTGGTAGGCTGCAGCAGTTGCCCGTAGGGCAGCCAATGAGCACGCAAGATAGCCTGCTCTAGGTCTGCCAGCTGCTGCACTGCGTTGACAAGGTATACAAAATTAAGGATAATTTTTTGGCTTCAGTATTTCGAGAAGATGAATCTTTCCCGTAGCGTAAGCTAAACTTAAGCAATACTCGTTCCCTCTCTAGAGAGAACCGAGGTTACGTTAGTAACCGAGTATCGTTTTATTCATTATAGCAAAACTGTGATTCTACAACATAAGAGCTAGCAGTTTTGTGGCAAACAGATAAAGTGAAAGATTCACACAGACATCAAGAATCAGCATCAATCTCAGCTATGGTGATAAAAGTATACATGGGAGTCTGGATGAGTACCTGTGCTGGTACACAGCATGCACTGCAGCATGAAACTTTTAATGTCACCGTCGTTCAGATTCATATGCTGATTCTTGATCTCTGTGTGAGTCAGCATAATACCACAGAGGTTTTTAAATCTGATTGTCACAACAATGGATCTTACAGTATCACATTTCTACTATAATTAATAATACAAAACTAATATATCACCTGTTTAAACAGAGATAAGGCTCTGGATAAGTTCAGTGAATCAAGTCACTAAATTGTGAGTTTTACCATCAAAACACAATCATCAACACCTGATTATGTTTTCTTTTGAATTTTGTGCCACAACAAGTGTGCTTTATAAACACAGTTACAGCAGCCAGAGGAAAAACTGATATTATAAAGTCAAGGGTCAGGAGCCCAACTAAAGCAAATGCTGATCTCCATCATGGTAACTTTAATGAAACAATAAATCATCAACATATAAACCTCTGTTAATTCTCAATAACTTCTGTAGACTCGTGACAGAAATTAAGTCAGTCTGGTTAGTAATAAGTGAAGCTTGTAATGCTGTTTGTGGAGTTGTTTAATCCTCCTCTGCTGAGATCTTCAGAGATTTAACATCTTTTATCTTCAGTTGATTTTATCTAAGGCTGTGGATGAAGTCAGTTGTAGTTTCAGTGTTTCTCTTTTGTTATTTCTCATCCCTTTAAAGATTGTTTTAGTGGACTCAATTAAAATAAGTTCAGAGTACTCATAACTATTGTTTTTTATCAAATTAACTGAACTGAGGTAATCGGTGTCCTCAAATGTTTTGAGTTAGCTGAACTTGTCTGGTTTTACAGTGTGCGGCTAATCGCTACACCTGTTTAGAATGTATAATGTAAACATTTTTTATTCATATGAAAATACTGAAATATGAAAATCACACACAAACCATCAACCATCTTATTCGTGTGTTTATTAGCTTCTTATTTCGAGTGTAGAAATGTTTCTTTGGTTAGTTCTTTACAGAGCACAGGGCAAGGAAATATACAGGACAGCTGTACAGGATTATGGTTATATTGACTCACGTACAATGATTGACAGCTGTAGAGATCAAATGAACGTGCGATAAGTCATAAACTGATGCAAATTAGGAAGAGGAGAGACAGAGCTCGCTCTGAACGCTCTTTCAGCTCTTCAGATCGCATAATTCAGTGGGAAATAAATAGAAAGGGTATTCTATATGACTAAATATTTTGCAAACGTGGTAATAAATCAGTATTTCTACAAATATGCACACTTCTAACTAAGTCCCCTAACGGACGCTGTCTGCATGTATGTGAACACAAATAAACCGCAGAAGACATGAGTGAATTCATGAGTGTTGATATTCTATTTCAAATATCATACATTACAGATTTATTATTTTGCAATCCTGACATACATTAAGAAATGAATGTCACTGCAACCTAGTTTTATCATAAACAGAGGTCAAATATCAAATCTGGAGTCTTTAATCTTTCTAATGATACTCAAGTTTGTCCAGATCAAGTAAGAGTGTGATGTTTTAAAATGCAGTGAATGTTTAACAACAATAATCTGCAATCTTTGCTTATAAAGGGGTTAAATATCTATATCTAAAACACAAAACCAGCACACAATAGCAGAGGATAACACTCATTGGCTCAATCTGCTCTGTAAATAATTATTTTCAAGGGGTTTGCATTTGAAATCATATTTCATAAACTTTATAAAATCATTAAAATAACATTACAAATGACTTTGTCAAAATGTACCTCTTCAATTGTTCGTTTTATGCATCATATTTTGCAATATTCACATTATGATTGCAATGACACCTGGAAATTATATTTTAAATGGTAGGCCTGAAATAAGCATTTATTTAACTATCGTTTATTTCAAATATCTATATCTACAACAAATTGTGTAAGCTTGTTTAGTGGAGTTAACATGGACAATGTGCCTTGCTTTAGTGGAGACAAACTGACACTTTTAAATGAAAGCAAGCTAATGAGTGCTCCTCTGCTGGTTATAATAGTCTTTTTTTTCTTAATACTTACTAATGTGTTTCTATAATTCATATTTAGAAATGATAAAATCACTATTATAACATTTACAATCATTTTGTTATATATTTCATATATTTCAAATATCTGTATCCAAAACAAAATGTGTGCATGTGTGTGTGTAAGCATGCTTAGTCTATATTAAGGATTATTGTTTAAGCCTTACATTCTGTTGTGAATGTGTTTTAGCATATTCTCCATCATGGATATTTTATGGTGTCATCCCTTCATTTCGGGTTGGCCTAGACTTTAACAGCATAGTTGGCATGGAGGTCTTCAAACACTTAAACCCCGTTAATTGCGGCTTGCAGCTATATTTATTATTATTATCTTAACAGTTTCTGCAACTGGTTCTGCGTAAGAACAAAGGCAAAACTTTGAACAAAACTTTTCCAAGTTGACCTTTTGCTGACATTTTTTTTTTTTGAAAGCTTCTGTTTACTTCCATTACCGCTTCATTAAGTGTGAGAGCTGGCGGACACATCTGCAGAATACTGCAGAAAAACACGAGTCAACCCCACATCTCTCTCTCTAGCCAGCTCTGCTGTGTGTTTAATAAGCTTATGGTTTATCAGAGATCTGTGACAGATGGTGACTTTAATGTGTGCTGATGAAAGACGCTCATGGTTATGTCCTTAACCAGAGAAGAGCTGTAAATGCTGATTCACCTCAGATAAATCTAATGCTGCCCTGGGGAGGGTGTTTAAAACACTGCTCATACTTCAGCAATGGGAAATTATATAATATAATGCTTAACACCACACACACACACACAACTCACTTTCACCTCTAAGTGTCTTCTTGAATCATGGTTTCTATTCATTAATAAAAATAAACAGTCTACTGAACTGAGTTTTTTATCATTTCATGGTCTGCATTAGGATTTAATGATGGAATATTTTCCCATTAGTCCATTTGAACGCAAAATATATCCGGTAGTAAATATACATTTTTTTAACTCTTTCCCAGCCAGCGCTTTTGAAAGAATTTGCTAACCAGCGCCCCAAAGTCTCATGGCCCCCAGAATATTTTGTTGTATGAATATCTGAACATGCAATATATTAAAAGAAAGAACAGACCCTCTGCTTTAAAAAACAAAACAAAAAAAATCAAACCGGTTTAATTTCTATTTTCATGCATTCGTTTTTATCAACACTTGAATGTGGGCAAGTATCATAAAAAAAAGCAACATTTTGAGCAAAAAGCTGAGAAAATCATGTTTTTGTTGAAGACTACATCCAGATCGGATTCAGAACGATGATCAAAACACAGATGGAGTAGATCGAGTCCATGACACCCCTAATGCTTGTACAGTCCTATACCTCGTCCTGGGTCAACATTTCATTCAATAACGTTAGGTAGTTTTGATTTATGTGCAGTTTAAGGTTAATGATCGTGTTATTTTACATATGCATCTGCTTACATGCTATCGTTTGTGTCTGCTTGGTCTTCATTTGTCTTTTAATCTGGAGATTCAGAACTCTTTCAGAAGATTTCTAATATCGCCCTCAGTGAAAACACGGAAAGCCGGAATGGACAATTTCCATCAATGGTGAGGAAAGATTATTCTGATTATTTTGTCCAAATTACATGGTTTATTTGAATGTAAGTTCTGATTGGACGAGCTGCATTCAAAATCATTGTAAAATGCTGATTAACACATATGTTAGCATACATGCTATATTAAGAAGTTACATAAATTAAGTGTGTGTCAGGGGTGATCTTGTAAACAACAATTTTGTGTGTCCAAGTATTTATTAGTGTATGTACTCAAGACACCTTCGTCTCACTTTTTTTGGTTGGAAGAATTTAAGCCGAAAAACATCCTCAAACCCACTTATATTATTAAATAACACACATAAATGCACCATAAATTCAGTACTGTAAAATGTTTTAATAGTATTATTCTTTTATCATCACTCTTAAAAAGTCATTTAACAATGAATTTTTCAAAATAATGCGGTTTATGGTATAATGGAACTGCTTGTCAGCTGGATGCTAATAATTCAGGTCTGAAGTGGAGACTGGGACACAGAGACCTTTGAGAACAGGAGTGCAAAATAGGGAGCTTATTGCTTAAGAAGTGACAATAAATGTTTTAAAAATCAAAGTTGAATATATCATATGAATTATCTGAGTAAGTCCCAACATTCATTTCAGATAGGAACTCCTGGCACTAGAGGATGACCCCTCACTGTTGTTTTTACATGCCATAGTTACATTCTAGTGTATGTAGAATTGTGCATCCAACTCAAAAACTTGCAAACAGCAAGATATAAATAAAAGATAGCAAGCTCTGTCTGGATGTTGAGTTGAGTTGAAGGTGGGCACAGAAGGGCTGAATGCACGAGCACTAGCATGCTTGTTATCAGATCTGCCTTCCAAAGTAGTTGATCCTTTAATGATTAATTAAACCCCATGTGGAGTGTAACATGAGGGGACGTTACTGCTGTTTCGGCATGGCAAAGTCCCAGGCAGTATCCTGGGCACACTTCCACATGGCGCGCACCAGCCGTGTGAAACCCATATCCTTGGGCTTCTCCAGCCCACGCATCAGCCGCTGTTTCATGATGGAAATAAACTCCTTATTACTCAGCTCACCGTTTCCTAAAAAAAAGTGCAAATGAGTGTGAGAGAGAAATATGATGGGTAATTATCACCGTCAGTGCCACCCGACTCCATATGCTCATCAACCCTCAGCAGAATTCAAAGTTCTAATTCAGCAGGTCTGATGCGGTACACACACATTTTGTACTTGTTCAAATACTCCCATACTAAAATATGACACTGTAAAACTCATTTACAACATTTGTTGCATAAATACCACTACACAAAGAAAAACAGAGTGGTCCACATTGGAGATATTTCATGGTTAA
The DNA here is from genome assembly GCA_026230005.1 of Gila orcuttii. Taxonomy (NCBI): domain Eukaryota; kingdom Metazoa; phylum Chordata; class Actinopteri; order Cypriniformes; family Leuciscidae; genus Gila; species Gila orcuttii. The sequence continues at coordinate 34,799,768 of JAPDVR010000019.1, read as the reverse complement.
AAACAAACAAAAACAAAACAATTAAATTATCATAAAAAAAAGTTGCATTAAAATATCAATGAAAAGTTTTTGAAGAGTTTTTGTAATCTGTCCGTATCAAGACTGACTTTAGACTATCAGTATATTCTGTGTAACGAAACATAAAAAATAAGTGAAGACTGAACAAAAAACAAAAGCAAAACACAACAAAACAAAAGCTAAACAACAAAACAAACAAAACGAAAACACAAAACAAAATCAGACACAAAAGCAAAACAACAAACCAGAAAACAAAACGAAAACACAAAACAAGAGCAAAACACAACAAACCAAACCCCAAAACGAACAAAATTAAAACCCAAAACAAACGCAAACCAGAAAACGTATCAAACCAAAATGCAAAATAAAACCAAACATAAAGCAAAACAAATACTAAGCGAAAACACAAAACAAAAGCGAAACAAAAAACAAATCAAACAAAACAAAACTAACACAAAACAAAACGCAACAAACCAAAGAACAAACATTTTTTAAATACAAAACAAAACCAAACACAAAACAGAACAACTAAACAAAAAACTAAGTAAAACAAAAGCGCAAAACAAACCAAAGAAAAAAAAAACAAAAACAAAAAAAAAACACAATGAAAGCACTAAACAAAATCAAACACGCAAAAAAAAAAAAGAGAAGAAAACAGGGTTGCCAGGTCTGCACATCAAAACTAGCCCAAAAGGTTAGAGCTACTTTTAAACCGCTGGGGAACAAATCAACCTGCGGCACCAATTTAAAAGGACTTGGCAACACTGAAACCAACACAACACCCAATTTGACAAGATACAACAATTAAAACTAACTGAAACTGAAAATCAAAACACTGATATGATATGATGACTAATATGATTGTAATATTTAAACCATTAAAGACTAAATGCATTTTTTTTTTTAAATAATGCTGATGTGATTAAACATAGTGTGATGTTATTACTAGCATTTTATAGTATATCAGTAAAGAAGGTACTAGTACTCATCCTCAGTCTCAAGAAGTGATATTCAAAGAGGAACCTGATAAACACACACACACACTCACCGTCACAGTCGAACAGTGCAAACACCACGTCACACACATGGTCGGACAGCTCTACCTTGGCCACAGTGCGGGCGACCTGCTTCATAGTGGCTGAAGAGAGAGAGAGAGAGAACAGGGATGAATGAACACAACTGTGTTTCTGAGCTTGATTACCGGTGATCGGGTGGTGTCTCGATCAATACTGGACACTCATTCCCTGCTGAGGACATCTCAACAAGTAGGAAAAGAAAAAGATGAGAAATTGAGGAGGAGGGCAGATTATTTACTCACATCATAATGATAATTACTAAGACGGTAAAGAATTGCTGTTAGCGCCCATAATTAATTAAATAAAAAAACTCCACCCATCCTCCAAAGACGTCAGCCAATATGAGTTTGCAAAATGACTGACAGACAGTGTTTCTTATACAAGCCTTTTTGACCTTTTCTTTTTGCTGTTGACAGAGTCTAGCGCTGTCACTGAGACGGGAGTGATTTCTCACGACACACATTTGACTGATATCTGTCAGGACAGGGACGTTTCAGCTCTGCTCCAAAACCTGAGCTGCCTTCATAAGCAGCATTTTAAGGCATCATAAGCTGTTTCCACCCACCTATTTTTATGTGCATTTTGGGATATCGTATAAAAAGTTCTAAAAATGCACTCTGAGATGCAAGTCATTTATGATCTAGGATAAAAGAGCCACAGTGGCTTCCCCAAATGCAGCAACTTCCATTTTTATTAGATATCTTGTGCCAATTTCTAAGGAAGTGACCATTTTGTTCTCTTGAACTCGAGATGGAAACGCTGCTTTATTCGCAGATGTTTTATGCGACATTCTAATTTTGATATTTGACAAAGTTAAATTTGCAATTTTAGATATAAACATTCTAAGACATCATCATATATAATTATATAATTCATTCGATACCAAGAAAGATGGAAAAATATATACATTATATATATAATTTTCATTAAATAAACAATGTATAAAATAGAAAAATATTACATTAAAAACTTAAACGAAATTTCTTAATTCTGAAATAAATGAAATAAAACAAGCTGAAGTACTAAAATAATAATAAAAAACTAAAACTTAAAAATAAAAGCTAAACAGAAATATTTAAAAAAATATTTATTTAGAAAATATAAAAATAAAAGCTAATTTAAAATATGAATACATACCATAACAGTATGTAAAAAATATAATACAACAAACTAAAATATCACTGATTAAATTGGACTGTGTGCCAAGTATATTTATTTTTTGAGTGTTATGTCCTTCCTTTAACTCCTTTAGAGTTTCTTGTATTGAATGTCCTGTATTGTTTTTCATGCACTTACACGTTACCTGTTCAGAATATACCAAATCAGTTACTTATGAGTTTCCAATTGAATTAGAATAAAAGGTAGAAGAGCAAGTCTGCTTACTAGGTTTAGGAACAAAGTTGTGTAATTTTTCAATCAAATAATATCAAATTATCATCAAAGCCCAGTATATATCTAGACACAACCATCACTAGTATAAACATGAGTGAGAAGCGTCCAGAGCATGTCATTTACACAATCTACCAGCAGGGGCTAAATAATTAAAAAATATTTTCATTAAATAAATAATAAATACAATATAAATATTAGATTAAAAACTTGGCAAATGCTACCTTCGCAGGTAAACTAACTGCTTTAACCGCTTTGTGATTTGTATTCCTGTTGAAGACCTGTGGACTAATAGTAGGTTGTCTGTTTGATTAGTTGACTAATAAACAATTCTGTTCATAATTATGAATGTGTTGTTTTGCACATCCTAGTGGAAGAGTGAGAAAACGGCCTGTTGGGAACATAAGAGAAGGACATTAGTGGACCCAGGACCAGGAAGTTTAAAGTTTGAATTAGACAAGGCAAAAGACATCCATCAGAGTCAGACTAACAGTGGGCAGCCTTCCAGACACAGCCTTGACATCAAAATACAGGAGAGAAAAGAGCCATTCTGAAGATGACAAGCAGATAAAAGCCTCTTTTGTCTTCATAGGGATCAGTGATTCAGAGTGTCTGAGTGTCAGTGGCTAGAGTTCAGAGAAATGGAAGAGAGGTTATCGAGAGACATCATTCTGCACGAGAGGAATCGATCCTGAGATAAGGACTGTGAGGAAGTGTGCGGAGGGAAGTGACACGTGCTGAAGAGCAGAGACACTGCAGTGCTGGATGTTTATTTAAGTCAGCATTACTAGTCTTATTGAGACAGATTCATTTGTGTATATATTAGGGGTGTAACGATACATGTGTTCGGTACGAGGCTTTCGGTTCGGTAATCGGTACGCATTACAAACCGAACGATTCGTTGGACCATTTTTCCTGCCGACCAAAATCCGCGCTGGCGCGACCACCACAACGTTGCACAACATCAAATGGCAAACGTAATAAAAGCGGAACGAAACTGCGCGACTCATTGTTTTGTGCTTCACGGACCGTTTATCAGTTTGGACCAATCTCAGTGCAGCGCCAGCCGATCTTGATCAAGCGACACTGTTTACTGGATCTCTTAGCGCTGTAGTAACAAAGCATTTGAATTCGCCACTGAAGTAATAACATTGCTGCGAGATCTAGTGAGAAGCATTAAAATTTCTCCGTTATTAACGAATCAAACAGCGCTGACGTGGAAACCAGGAGAAACATTGTTCCATGAATGAACTAGTTATAGGTTTGAAGTCCACAGATCAGCAACATTCACCATGGATTTATAATGTAGTAACACTACATTGTACTTTGTATTGTAAAACTACTTGTTACAATGGAAGTTTGGCAGAAAAATGCTTTCAAGTACATCACACATCTTTTTCCAGCACTTCAAAACTCTAATATTATCATATTTAAATGTTATTTTTAATGTGAAGACCAAAACATTATTTGTTCATCCTTCAAAGATTACCCCCATTTATAAAACTAAAGGTTTCAAGATGTAGGAAAACTCACACTTATTTAAAAAAAAAAAAAATTCTTTCAATAAATAGGAAATTTCTCTGGCATTTCTTTCTTTTTGCTGTATCGAAAATGTACCGAACCGTGACACCACTGTATCGTATCGAACCAAACCGTGAATTTTGTGAATCGTTACATATATACACATATACATGTATAAATAATTTTTTTCAGACCTAATTTTTAATCAAAATGTCTTAACTTACTCTTCCACTGATATATTTTGTCCATATTTTGTGATACATCACATTCAGATCTGACTCCATTCCAGCATGCACCGCTCACTTTTCACTATAGGGTTTTCTTTATACATAGTTATATTTTTATGATTAGGACAGTAGAAGCAGAGACAGAGAGTGATAAGAGAGGAGACAGGGCAGTCTCGGAGCACTGCCCACAAAACCCTGGCTCCAACCTATGTTTTTTTATCGTTTGAAAAGCTGCTTCAATCAATCATATTATAATGTTAGCAACTTCAGCTTTCGCTTTATGCCTGCATTGATGGTGTTTGCTACTCTAAGGCTAGTCTCGCATAGCCAGATCTTCAGACTGACGGCAGAAGGTCTGGACTCTATCGCAGCTTTCATTGGCCAAGGACTGCCTTAGAGAACGTTTGACTGACATACATAACCAATCACAGTTCGTTTTGTTCCGCAACATGTTTAGAGGCGTGAAAATGTAAAGTCGATGTCCCTGCAATAACAGTCCGGTGTGCATTTATAAATTATTCATTCGAGAACATTGTGCAGGATATAGTGCAACAATGGAGCCGTGAATTTCACATTCTTTTGAAAATCCAATGTTTAGTTGATTCAGATAAGCGCTCATTGTCACAGTTTTAAACACGCCGGCGTTCTTCTTTCACGAGGGGGTTTGAGCGTCATGGCATTTGTTTCCAGGCAGACTGTTAATGAACGAGACACACACGTCTCCCAGACATCAAATTCAACCAATCAGATCGCGACTTCGAAACTCCTGAAGTGTTTACAGAAAAGTGTGCCGTATGCATCAGACGTTCAGCCGACGGTCCGAGACGTCTGAGGCTGAGACTACTCTAAGGCCAGCATCACTACTGCACATGCTTAAAGAAATGGTTTTAAAAGATTTTAAATGAAAATGGTCAGATAAAAATTTAATATTGTGATGAAACGGAATTTGCAACAAATCTTTTCGTCCAGGTGTAACAGATTATCAGAAAATAATTGGTTCTATGGTTGTTGGTTGGATTTTGATATGTAGATGTAACACTCAAAAACTTAAATGGAAAAGTCGGCGCCGATAGCCTCGTGGGCAGCGCCGACATATAGCGACATCTCTCCCACCTTTCTTCCTGTCCACTCTATACTATCCCATCACAATAAAGGCAAAAATCATCAAAAATAAATCTTTAAAAAAAATTCTTTAAAAGACTAAATAGCCAATTCCTGATAAATTGGTGATAAATATCACTAAGAAAAATGGAAGTTGATGCAGTAGAAGAAGCCACTGTTTATAATTATTTTCGTATAAATATATTACGACAAAACACAATAAACATGGTCATGTTATCTTCTTTCTGAGGCGGATGGCTGGTGTTTGGAAACGCAGTTTAGTATGACACAATTTTTTGCTCAGGCATTTCAGAACAACCAAAACAGCTTTTCAGATGCTGGTTAGTCCAGTTATCCCATCACATCGCAGTCACATGTCTTTTTTGATGCACATCAAGTAAATGTGTTTCCATGGTAGTTTATGCATATGTTTCCTTATTGGATATACAATTTACCTGACTCAGTTGAGCGCATATGTTTTTATGCGCATTTTAAGAATTTATGCACATCTTGGCGTTTCCATCCAGCATTTTTTTAAGCAATATCTCAAAATGGGCATAAAAATAGGTGGATGAAAAAGCTTGTGAGTGCAGTTAAATGGAAAGGACAACTAATGAAACTTTAGAGACTTTTTTGGATTGCCTGAAAATCCAGGTAATGTGTGCATGTGAAGATTCGGTGAGAGAAAAGATTATTAAGGAAGAGCACCAGCTGCAGTGAAATGGGACACATCTGGCTGAGTGGCTCTACTAATGGGAGGAGGCCAGGATGAGCTGATGCAATATGGAAATTACAAATGGGAATTTTTGCATTGCAAAGTCAGTCTTGCAGTAGACTCAGAGTCAGCAACATGACCACAAACTGACCCTCTGGAAATCTGGAAATCTCAAGCTGCATTTGATTGCTTCAGTCAACTCCTGTCCGCTTCCAAACTAAAGGATTACAAGGAATTGGCTGAGGGATCATGTATTTGTGTGTGTGTGTGTGTGTGTTTGTACCTTTATCTATAGAGGCGCCCGCCATGTGGTAGAAACTCAATGCAGTGTCGACATCATTGACGTTCTTCAGGAAGGTAAAGAAGTTCTCAACTTCCTCAAACGTGATGCCCTGTGTGCGAGAGAAAAATAGAGAATGCCAAAATGACTCCCACAACTAAACTAATTCATTACATTGAATTCTTTTATGACAAATCTGGTCACACAGCTCAGTTAGTAAAGACCGTTGAGAGAGTGAAATGAAAGTGAAATGACATTAGCTCTATCAAATAGAGCTGAGGAAAACATGATGAGCACAGAGCCTGTACATATTGTTTTAATATCCTTTTAATAAGAGCATAAATTACAGAATGAGAGCATTTGAGCGACACATAAACATAAAACAGCTCTACAGAGAGGAAGCTCTTCATACTCCAGTGTGCCAGAGTGCTCTCATGATAATGTGTGTGCCTGACGAAACGACAATCATACTAAAGACAGACAAACATACAAACATTTCAGAGAGTATGATGAGCCATTTAAACTGTATCCCAATGCATTCTTCCTCGCTTTAACAAGTATTCAACTCCGAGCTAAAAATGAGTCTATGGGGTTAATTATATCAGATTATCCATGTGACTGATCCATTTACCTCTGTGAACATCTTAAGACATTGATTAACAAGAAACAATCTAAATTAACCCTGGGGCATAAGAAAATTAAAACGGCACTTCAGGTCAAAAAGGCTACTGACCTCTGATGCATATTCATATCATATAATGAGGAATCAAACGTTACTTGAGCCTTGAAATGGTGGAGAGGTCGTTGTCTACTATTTAAAAAAGTACTATAAAACATACTGTAATTTTCCGAACACCAAACTATGCAAGTTTTCCCATGAAATAAAAAATTAAAAAGGTAATTGCGACTTTTTATCTTACAATTCTGAGAAAATTATAAATTTGCAATTGCAAGCAATTAATTATGAGATAAAAAGTCACAGTTACCTTGTTTATGGCGAGCTTATATCTCGAAATTCAGACTTTATTTCTCACAATTGTGAGAAAAAAAGTCAGCTGTCATACCAAACTCCCTAAGTCCGTACAAAAGTGTTTTAAGGGGGCAGTGATGTGAACAGCTGGACAGAAAAGGAACGGAACAGCATACAGGGGTCTGGAAGCAGGTTTTTAAATGTTACTAGAATTAGACAAGTTATTTTTCACTTTAAAAGCTGTGTTAAAAACACACCACCATGGCAGGACGTTCAAAAAACATCACAAAGGATGACGCAACGCCCAGACACGTCTGTCTGAATGTGTTTGGTTGTAGTGGATGTGATTTAAACTGGACAAATGTAAAAATTGAATTTTTCAGAGAATTGTTCTTTGAAAGAGATTCATACTTTTCTTCAAAGAATAAACTGATTAAAAAAATGAGTTAAGACTTTATATTGAAAATTTACTTTCATCAAAGAATCCTGAAACTTCCAAGTTCCCACAAAAATACTAAGCAGCACAATAATACAACATTTTATTAGTATATAAGAACGATTTCTGAAGATCATGTGACACTGAAGACCAGGGCTGGACTGGTAATCTGGCATACCGGGCAAATGCCCGGTGGGCCGACGTGCTTTTTGGGCCGATACATCTCATACTTTTTTTTTTTTGGCCCATAAAACTCGTACATCGGCGGCCCATTCGTTTTGTTTTGTTTAATTGACGGCGCTGGGTTAGTGCCGGTGTAATGCATTGGTCAAAAAAAAGTAAGCATCAGTTTTTTTTCCACTGACAGACCGGCCCATTAAACGCGTAGATCAGCGGCCCATTGGTTGTTTTCTTGATTGACACTGGGCTGGCCCAATCACATCTTTAAACACCTCCCCCCCTGGGCTTTGAGTGAGCGTGCAGTGTCAAGTGTGTATCTGTCAAAATAGTCTGAGAGATGGAGAAGAAACGCAAGGAATGTGCAGAGAAATAGCGTGTAATAGAAATAGCAGACGCTGTAAAATGTGTCAAAATATGTTTTCTTCAGCAACAGGACCAGCTGCAGAAAACATCCAGTGGCTGATGAGGAGGATAGTAAGGAGGATCAGGAGAGAGATGAGAAAGTGTAGAGTCCGCGGTAAGCAGAACTACTTTCAAAACACTTTGGCTATGAGTGTAGGAACTCATAACCCAGTTACGCATTATTTCCACATCTGCATAGTTGCCGATTACAGAAATTTACTAGAAGTTTAATGAGACGCGTTTTTATCCATGTTTTCCGCCAAAATAAAAGCTTGATGCAGTTTCCGTCAAAATAAAAGATCATGTGCTTATCTCTTTCAAGTTTGGAAATTAGTACAAAACTAATTATGAAAGTTTTCTTTATTTTTCAGTGCATTTGTTTTACAATATATGGCTATTAGGCTACTGTCATGAGATTAATGTTATAACTATTATTATGTAGTAGTGTAATATAGAGAGACACTGTTGCTAAAATAGGTTTAATTTTTTCTTTGTTATATTTGCACACTGAATATGGGTTGGAGCTTTTAATTTTGAACCCTCAAACTGCACCAGATTGATGAATTTAACATTAAAATGCACAAAATTTTCTTAGGGGGGGCATGCCCCCAACCCCCCCTAGAAGAACAGAGGTCCGCCCACCACAGTTTTACCTAAATTCCTGTGAGAAACACTTGTATTTCTATGCCAAGGCAGATTATAGCTTGTTTTTTGGATGCATCACTGTGGAGTATAGTTCAATTGTATTAATAAAGTACAATTTTGTACTTATTTCATCTGTTAACTCTCACTCGTTTATACTCACTCATTACATGGCATTAGTAGTTTTAATGAATAGGAGTTGAACAAAAACTTATTCAAGGGCGTGCAAAGATGGGTGATGTTTATTATCATATGTAGTGGGCCAGTCTGGACCAAAATGCCAGGGCCGATTTTCTGTCCCAGTCCAGCCCTGCTGAAGACTGGAGTAAAGATGCTGAAAATTCAGCTTTGTAATCACAGAAATAAATTACATTTTAAAATATATTCAAATAATAAATGGTTATTTTAAATTATATTAATATTTCACAATATTACTGTATTTTTGACCAAATCATTTCAAATTGTCTGTAATTTTGTTAATTCTTTCTTCACTCAGCAGGGACAGAGAAATGACTTGACTCTCATAAGATGTCACAACATACCAGATTAGGACACGTGTATATTTTAAAAAGAGAGAATGGGAAAAAGAAGAGAGAAAATATCGCAGACACAGGCACTCAGACACATTGACAGTTGAAGAAGAGAGTGAGGACTCACTGTGCTCTTCTTACAGTGACACTTCACAAACACACACACACACAACTTTTTCAGACTGGCGTCTCGCCCACCTGAGCATCCTTGAACATTCTTTTGAGGCTCTTCTGCATCAGTTTGAGTTTGCGAGACTGAACTCCACTGTAGGCCAGGAGCATCCCTCCAAACTGCTTCTCTGTGATCCTGCCAGCCACCGGATCATTCCTCTCAAACTGCACACACACACACACACACACACACACACACACACACAGGGGGAATGCTGAGTAATTGCTTCAGAAGGAAATCTTGTGTTCAGCTAGTCAATATCATTTACAATTCATGTTCGACTGAATACTTAAGCATGGGCACAGCTGTGCCAGGTCACGAGTTGGAGGATTTAAAGTAGCTGACAGCAAAAGTTGAACAGCTCTCTCTGGTTGGAAGGCATTAGGGTTTTACCATTACATTCATTTAAATAAAAGTTTGGCTATTATTTACACAACCATCATGAAACCATCATGAACATCCTGCTATCAATTTCTACAACTGATAACAGTGATAACACTCGTTAGAAAACATAAGAAATATAACTTTCCAACACTTGATCGGCTCCCATTTCAACACACATGAAAAAAAGAACAGCTGCTAAATATTTCTTTAAAAGGCACACACAGCAAAAGACTTTTCACTTCATTATTAGTGATTGTCAGGACTGTGGGATAGAAAAGTCTCATCTCTGCTTTCTGTAATCTTGGATTTAAATGCTCAGTCCACTGAGGTGAGGCTGTCCTGTGGGTGAGAGCTGTTAACATAGAAGAGATTGAGGAATATCTGACAGAACAGAGAGCTGCAGCCTCAGCACATCTCAAAGACCAGATAACGAGAGAGAGAGAGAGAGAGAGAGAGAGAGAGAGAGAGAGAGAGAGAGAGAGAGAGAGAGATCTAAAGGTGTCTGTGACAGAGGCTGCCTGAAACACTGACACTCTGTCAGACCCTAAGGAGGTTACATCACATTCAGTGTCACTCACGCCACACTGCTGCCAACGGCTCTCAAGCCCTCGCTGACTCCTACATTACAAATCGGCTTTCTTTTTTATAATCACGCAAGTTTTTTTGGACATCTACCATGGTAGTATTATAGTTTCCTCTAAAGCATCGGTTCCCAACAGGGGGGTCGCGGCCCACAAGGGGGCCTCAGCGAGCTCTGTGGGGGGTCGCGTCATATTTTGAAAAGTTTTGAGCAATGAGCATTAAATAAAAGTCCTTAACTTTTTTCTGTTCAAAATGTATATGAGCGAGTTCATCATGAATCCATCAATCCGTGTTTTTGTCTTATCCTGAACCACTATGGTACACCTATAATAAGTGTTTACATTGGGACTATTTTACACTGGTTTGGATCGCTGCCGCTGCGGAGTAGCCCAGTACCTGCGTGACTCGTCATAGACGTACACAGAGAGAAGTAGTTCCGGCTACAATGTTCTTCCGAAAAGACGCATTATTCTGTTAATAAACGCAAGTTTATTATCGCTCGCTAAAGCGCCAAAAACATAAAAAATAAAGCCTCACAAATAACTTGCAAGTATTGAGGCCCCAGACAGCAGTCATTTAGTAATAGCCTATATTCTTTCTTTTTTTTACCTACACACCAGTGTGAATATTTTTGTTTTTGCATTTCAAAAAGGGCCAATAAAGGCTTCTCCCCTAAGCTTACGTTTTTAAATTACAAAGGGCCTACTGATGTTTTTGTTATTGTATTTTCAATATTATAGGCTATTATTTGTGCATAAATATATCTGGTTATAGTAAACATACCGTTTGTTTGAAAACAACATATTTTGTCATCCTTGCTGCAAGCTTACAAGAGCGATAATATCATTAAATGTGAAGGGGGCCCTAAAATATTTTCTTGGGAAAAAGGGGGTCTCAGACAAAAAAAGGTTGGGAACCACTGCTCTAAAGTACCCCCAACAGTGGTTGACCTGGTTTTTCCATTGACCAATATCTTAAGAGCAGGGTGGCAGATGACTCATATAATGAAAATATGTTATAAATAAGTCAGTTATGAATTACATCTCTTTTTTTTAGATCTAGATCCTTTTATCACTACCTTTGGGTATCTTGTGAGTATTGTTTTCTTACTTTCTATCGTTTGTTCGTTCATCTGTTCGTTTGCTCTTTCTTTCTTTCAGTAGTAACTTATGCAGGAGTCTAAGCTTCCATTGGTGACATTGGCTGACAACTTTCAACTTCAATTTATTTTCCTGTCATCTGTAATCTGCACTTCTCAATCTTCCTCGACTTCTGTGCCATACCTCGAGTTTAAGCACATCGTGCTGTAATTTCCTCTGGAATTCCAGGAAACTGCCGATGGTGAGTTTGCCCTTCAGATCAGCCCCGAAAAAGTATGTGGTGAGAGCAGAACTGCAGCCTCCTGTTTTCAGAGTGTTTCCTGTGGTGGAGCGATCTCGGTGTCTCATGCCCATACTGGTCTGAGAACGAATGATACTCTGAACCTGAAAAAACAGAAATAATAATTCATGTGAGTAATTAAGCATTTTTGCCACTCCTCGCATAACACTTGAGGAAAATCTCACCAATGCGCAGCATCCACCTGTCTGATACACTGATGGCCAGAGCGCACCAGGACACACACACCACACTGACTATCAGTAGAGAGAAGATAGAGAGTGATGCAGCCAACTCAGAAAGAGATGGAGAAGCAGAGGAAGGAGAAGGATGTGAAGGACAAAGAAGAGGAGGAGAATGAGAGAAAGAATGAGGAGGAGGAAGGGTAGGAGAACAAGAAGAAAAAGGAGAAAGAGGTGGAGATGTAGGGACAAGGATGAGGAGGAGGGAAAAAAGGAGAGGAAGGAGGAGGCAAAGGACAAGGAGCAGGAGGAGGAGAAAGAGGTGGAAAAGGAGAAGGAGGAGAGGAAAAAAGGAAGAAGAGGAGAACATAGAGAATAAGGTGGAGAAGGACAAGGAGGAGGAGAAGATAAAGGAGGAGGAGGAGAAAAGGAGGGGGAGATGGAGACAAAAGATTAGGAGTGTGAGTAGAAAAAGGAGAAGTGGGTGGTGAAGGAGGAGGAGAAAAGAAGGAGGTGGAGAATAAGGACAAAGAGAAGCAGAAGAAAAAGGAGGAGAAGATGGAGAAGGAGAAAAAGGAGGAGGAGAAGAAAGAAAGAGGAGGAGGAGGACGGGGATGATTGGAAAGAGAAGCAGGTGGAAGAAGAAAAAGGTAAAAAGAAGGAAGAGGAGGAAGGAGGATGGAAGAGGAGAAAAAGGGGAGGTGGTGAAGGACAAAGAGGAGGTGAAAGTGAATATGGAGAAGAAGGGGGAGGAGATAAAGGTGGTGAGGGAGAAGAAGGAGAAGGAGGAGGAGAAGAAAATGGAGTTGGAGAAAAAAGGGGGAGGTAGAGACCAAAGGCAAGGAGGTGGAGAAAAGGAGGAGGCGGAAAAGGAGGACAAGGAGAAAGAGGAGGAAAATAAAAAGGAGTTGAAGAAAAAAGGGGGAGGTGGAGAAAAAGGAGAAGGAGGTGGAGAAGAAAAAAGAGGAGAAGGACAAGGCAGAGGAGAAGAAAGGAAGAGGAGGATGGGGACGATTAGAAGGAGAAGCAGGTGGAAGGAGAAAAAGGTAAAAAGAAGGAAGTGGAAGGAGAAAAAGGTAAAAAGAAGGAAAAGGAAGAAGGATGGAAGAGGAGAAAAAGGGGAGAACGTGCACAAGGATATACAGAAGAAGCCCCTCCTTTAACCGTATTCTTCCACTACTTGTCTCTTCTTTTTCTCCTCCTCCACAAAGATATGGAGAAGGAGAATGATGAGTATGAGGAGGAGGAGGAGGAGGACACAGAAAGAATGTCTTCTCTTTCTTTTTCTAAATATCATTCACTGAAGGACACTGAACTCCAAAGAAAATTGAAAAGAGTGAAGACGACGACGAGCACTGGGAGGAATTCAAGGACTCTTCTCCGGATGACGGTGTAAATGTTCAGTTGTTGAGGGACTGGTGGAGGTTCAGAAGGATCTAGGACACGGTCTAGGACATCATGGGTATCAGTACCTGAAGTTATCAGGGAATAAGGGCAGTGTGGCGTTTAGCAGTGATGTATGTGAGCAGAGGTGTCAAAAGTATTCAAATTCGTTACTCAAGTAGAAGTATAGATACTACGGTTTAAAAAGACTTCTGTAGAAGTTGAAGTATCAACTCAAGCTTTTTACTCAAGTAAAAGTGTAAAAGTAACTGGTTTCAAAACTACTTAAAGTATAAAAGTAAAAGTAATGCAAAGAAAAAAAATGTCATTAAGGACAAAAGCTTAGGCCGCTCCACAGGGGCACTACCACCTCCTCAAAACAACATGTTTTAAAGGCCATGACTATAATGTTATATTAAAATGTTAATGTTGAAAAATTTGGGATGCACTACCTGTTTCAGCCGCATATATGCCCATAGAAAATGAATTTCAGTCCAATTTCCATTTTAGTAAAATGCAAATACATTAAAGAACCATGTGTGTACTACTGAGCATTAACATGTGTTTCATGGAGAGGAAGATATGATGACTAGTTGCCTATAAGTATTGTAATGGTGCAAAAAGTCAAACTTCAGAGGCATGTTATCATCGAAATGGTATATGTTTATACTTCTCTTTAAGGGTGTAGGTTTGATTTTGAGATTGGTGGGGACTGGGGACATCCACAGAAGTGGAGGAATCAGGAAATTAATAGGATAATGTATTAAGGTTTTTAGTCTATATTGACCTTAACAAATACGTTAATTCATTAATTCTGTAATGTTACAGGTAACTAATAAAGACAAGGAGGCAGTTTAACAGAGACTTAACTTTACTCCGTTCATAGTGCAATGCAATAGTGCAATACTGTCTTGTTCCTTGCTTTTTAAAGAAGCCAAACACGTCGGCATCTTTCATTAAAAGGATATAGTTCCCCCAAAAATGAAAATCATTTAGGCTACTCCTTTATTATTGGAGTGAAAGAACAGACATCATTGCAGACCCTCTATGAACAGGCTACTTTAAAGCAAGCTAAAAAGATTGTGTGCGATCCGTCGCATATCCTGTACACAGAGTACGAGTTGCTGCCTTCTGGGAGGAGGTTTAGAGTTCCTCGCTGCAGATTGAACAGATTCAAAAACTCATTTATCCCAGTGTCTGTAAAGATGTTAAATGAGGGCGGTACGGAGTTGTAACTTATGACATTTTTATTATTAATATTGTCTGGTTTGTAAATTTGTTGTATGTTAACTGTATACTGATGGCAGCATGGGTGATGGCCCAACACAAATTTCCCTCCGTGGGACAATAAAGTTTTTACTTTACTTACTTACTCACTCTCAAGTTGTTTCAAACCAGTTTCTTTCTTCTGCTGAACACAAAAGAAGATATTTTGAAGAATGTCGATAACCAAACAGTTGATTGTAGCCATTGACTTCCATTGTAGGAAAAAAAAATACTATGGAAGTCAATGGCTATCATCAACTGTTTGGTTATCGACATTCTTCAAAATATCTTCTTTTGTCTTCAGCAGAAGAAAGAATCTGGTTTGAAACAACTTGAGAGTG
Source organism: Gila orcuttii (assembly GCA_026230005.1). NCBI lineage: Eukaryota > Metazoa > Chordata > Actinopteri > Cypriniformes > Leuciscidae > Gila > Gila orcuttii. Next base: position 34,784,594 of record JAPDVR010000019.1, on the reverse strand, counting down.
AGTAAATGATGACAGAATTTTCATTTTTAAATAAGTGAACTATCCCTTTAACAGAAATGAACTGTTGGCATATATGTTTTGCATCAATACTGTCAAGTTTGTCCTGTTGGACACGACACACAGCAATACTGTCAAGTGTCATTGTGACCATTGCTCTGAGACATGTTTTCAGCGTCCTAAGTGCACTGAAACTTCTTTCAGTCCAGCTGATGAGACTGGGATGACAAGGGTTCAACTTGATCAAACAGGCCTCTCATTTCAACAGACCAAGCAATGTTATTTTTTCATGTTTTATAGGGACTTTCCATTGACATAATGATTTTTATACTGTACAAACTGTGTTTTCTACCCCCCTACACTAACCCTGTCACAGATAACTTTCTGCATTTTCAAAAAACATCACTTAGTCTGATTTATAAGCCGTTTTCAAAAAAAACAAACAAAAAAAAAACACCCGACAAGGATTTCGGATATTGCTATCTTTATGGGGATATTTTGATCCTATAATGTAGGGTTACACACACACACTCTCTCTCTCTCTCTCTCTCTCTCACACACACACATACACTCTCTCTCTCTCACACACACACACACACACGCTTACACACACACACACACACACACACACACTTTCTCTCTCTCTCTCTCTCTCTCTCTCACACGCAGTGTTGCCAACTTAGCGACTTTGTCGCTATTTTTAGCGACTTTTCAGACCCCTTTAGCGACATTTTTTTTAAAAAGCGACTAGCGTCAAATCTAGCGACTTTTTAGACAAACCTCAGTAATCTCCAGATGTTGCCAGTACTGTCCTGCGAGCGCGAGGTCTTGCCTTCTTCCGGCCGTCTCTCTCTCTAACGGCGTCTACCTTGTTCAGTATGGGGTTAGATTTCAATCACAATTCTGCGCGCGCAAGATCACATTTTGAGCGTGCAAAAGGGCATTTCGCACGCGCGTGAACTGAGTTTTGTGGAGAAATGTTCGACTCGCAGATAAGAAAATATTTCGAGCGAACGAAAATCAATTTTGCATTTAAATTAAGTATTTGGATGTGTGCAGACGTTCTCTTTCCCATGCGCAAAGTTTCACTTTTTTGCTCCTCTCATACCAGCCCTGAGCGCTCTCTAAGCGCAGACGGCTCGCGTGCTCAACACAACCCAGCGTTACAATATGCCATAATTCCAGCCAATCAGAGATGAGGCTGCTAAATTCTGATTGGCTGGCTTGACAACCAATCACAAGACTCCCTGCATCACCGACTGTGGAAGAGGAAAAATACATGGTGGAAGATGTTTTTGTTTATATGTATGTGTATATTTGTTTAACTTGAACACTTCAATTTAAGTTCAAATGTCTAATCAAATCATATTATTACTGTACATCCCAGTGTTTCCTACAGCTCAAGTGGTAGTTCTAACTTCTTTCTGAACTGCAAGTTATGTAATTAACATTAGTGAAATATGAATGTGTCCGAGCTGGGGTCTCAAATGTTACACGTTTCCAGAAATGAAGATGGACAGACTTTTCCCCTTTTAATGAGATAAGTGTGTAAAAACTGTACATAACTCGCATCAGAATAAAAAAAGCCATCACATAAACGTAGAAATGCAATGTAATAACGTTAAAATAATCAATCTACTTCTTATCCTTGGAATTATTTCAACAAAAACATTCACAGCAGAAATGTTCTGTAAAAACCGTACTAAAAAATATACTGTATATTCTTATAAACTATTTAGGATGGATAGTGTGCACATTGGGATGCAGGCTTGTTCCCCTCACTGCAATTTTTTTTAAAATCTAATTATGCGAGTAAATATATAGTAGAAGTCTTGTGGGTCACACACCCAAGATTTTCACTTACAGTTATATTTGCATGTTTGCATTGTTACCCACATGTCCCACCCACATTTTGCAGTGAGGGGAACAAGCCTGCATCCCAATGCACACTATCCATCCTAAATAGTATATAAGAAAATACAGTATATGTTTTTTCAGTATGTAGCAGTATCTCTGCTGTGAATGTTTTTGTTAAAATAATTACAAGGATATGAAGTAAATTATTATTTTAACGTTATTATATTGCATTTCTACGTTTATTTGATATTTTTTATTCTGATGCAAGTTATGTACCGATTTTACACACTTATCTCATTAAAAGGGGAAAAGTCTGTCCATCTTCATTTCTGAAAATGTGTAACATTTGAGACCACAGCTCGGACACATTCATATTTCACTAATGTTAATTACATAACTTGCAGTTCAGAAAGAAGTTAGAACTACCACTTGAGCTGTAGGAAACACTGGGATGTACAGTAATAATATGATTTGATTAGACATTTGAACTTAAATTGAAGTGTTCAAGTTAAACAAATATACACATACATATAAACAAAAACATCTTCCACCATGTATTTTTCCTCTTCCACAGTCGGTGATGCAGGGAGTCTTGTGATTGGTTGTCAAGCCAGCCAATCAGAATTTAGCAGCCTCATCTCTGATTGGCTGGAATTATGGCATATTGTAACGCTGGGTTGTGTTGAGCACGCGAGCCGTCTGCGCTTAGAGAGCGCTCAGGGCTGGTATGAGAGGAGCAAAAAAGTGAAACTTTGCGCATGGGAAAGAGAACGTCTGCACACATCCAAATACTTAATTTAAATGCAATATTGATTTTCGTTCGCTCTAAATATTTTTTTTATCTGCGAGTCGAACATTTCTCCGCAAAACTCAGTTCACCCGCGTGCGAAATGCCCTTTTGCGCGCTTAAAATGTGATCTTGCGCGCGCAGAATTGTGATTGAAATCTAACCCCATAGTTCAGTGAATGGCTGAGACGAGCAGCACCACATTCATGTGTTGAGCGCGCACCAGTTTTTTTTTTTTTTTTTTTCACGGACTTGTCACTTATCTGCTTCTCTTTTGTTTTATTTTTAAAGAGTTTTGTTTGACCATTTTAATTTCCGTTCTTTTCTTGTGCTTATTACTTGTAATACTCACTATCACAGAGCTTTCACCCAGTTCCCGAACTCTCTCAATTCAGATAATTTTACACATATAAAACCTTTTTGTCATTCACTAGCCTATGTCATAGCTAGCCTACTTGTTCTACTGTCTGACAAAAATAATATAGGTAATGAGAACAGCTTTATTGGACATTCATATTATATTATATTAAAATACAGAATGTGAGCATGAATTTAGAGAGAAAACACATTAGGCATTGCAGAACGCAAGTACGACGCGATGACGTCATGGATATGCTAATTAGCGTATGACGTCATCTAGCGACATTTAGCGACTTTTAGGGAAGGCGTTAGCTACTTTCCTTTGAAAATAGTTGGCAACAGTGCACACACGCTCATACACACACTCTCTCTCTCTCTCCCTCTCCCACACAGACACACACACGCACTCTCACACACATACTCTCGATTATGTTTGCCACTTGTCCCGCGATTGTCTTACAGTACTATATTGTAAAAACGGCTGTCCCCAAATCAATATTTGACGCGATTTCCCCCTTATTCTTGAACAGAAAACTTACCGCATCTAGGTTTCCTAATTCCTTCGGATGAGTTTTGCCGCTTCACACAACCAAATGTAACAGCCTCTCACAAGTTAGAAAGAAAACACAAAGCCAATCAGTTTAGCGATGTTCAGGAGGTGGGACTCAGATCTATTAAACGTTTGTCTAATTGGCCATTTTTTGAACGATGACAACCCGAAATGAAAACAAGCCGAAATAAAATAGGAGTAACGAGGCTAAAGTGTAAGGAGTAGAAAGTACAGATAATTGCGTGAAAATGTAAGGAGTATAAGTAAAAAGTCGGCTGAAAAATAATTACTCAAGTAAAGTATAGATACCCAAAATTTCTACTTAAGTAATGTAACAAAGTATTTGTACTTCGTTACTTGACACCTCTGTATGTGAGGTTCTGGGATAAATCTGTCATTCCAAGAGAGCTGAAATGCTCCTAAAGATCAAGCAGTTTTAGATTGATATATTCCCTTAGCATATTAAAAGACTGTAATTGATGTTATGAAAGTTAGAAGAATGTGTTCCCTAAAAATTAATAGCTCTAACCTGGATGATCTGTGATGAACACATTCATGTGACTGCACATTCTATATTAATTGGCAACATTTAAATAGCCTACATTTAGTATAATGAGCTCCATTTGATGACATAATCAAATTTTGACAATAACATTTTGTGAAGCAACTTCATGAAAACAGAAAATCCCTTTGGTTCCTTTTTTATCCAAGCTAACTAAGCTTCTTGAAACCTGGGCTCACAAACAGGCAATATACAATTCTCTGACCTATTGCATCTGTTGTGGTCTGAATGTCACCCTCTTGGCTGATCTCAGATGTAGATCAATGGAAAGATTACTGGAGGTCCCCATCCATGGACAAGAGCATTAAGTGTATTCTCTGTGATGCGGCTAGTATATTTGCTCGGTTTAGCACATATACAGTGTGTTTACCAACGGGTACTGCATGTACTCAGAATGCTTTGGGGAAACTGAAAGACCTGATACTACCAGGTGAATGAGTCACAGTGACTTTTCAAATGAAAGGCAAATGTGGCCTGAGGGTCAAGCGAAAACAAAATAAACAGCTGAGAACTGCAACCAAAATACACAAACGGCCTTTACACTGTCAGAAAAATATATGCCTTTAGGGGTACAACAGCTTGTCACTGAGGCAGTACACTTAAAGGAACACCTTTGTCAACCTTAACAACCTCTAAAAGGTACATATTAGTACCTTAGAGTAGTAATATGTACCTCTACAGTACTACAATGAACATTTAGGGGTAAATAAGGTACAAAGTTGTACCCCTGCGACAAGTGTTACAAAACACCCCCGTGTTTTGTAAAATTCGATAAAAACTAAAGGTAAAATTTTCAAATATTCGTCACATTTAAAATAAAAATCCACATTCAAATGCAAAAACGTGCATTCGAATTTTAGGATGTGTGTCAGGCGTATCAGTGGCGCACAAGATGCGATGATTAAGTAAGAGTTGTTGCGTTTTAATGTTTTTCTTAGCTTTTTTGATGCGCCGCTGCTGTGTGGGTTGTTCATTCAAAACATGAGAAATAGAAAAGATCTTAGTTACGTTAAAACTATAACACATTTTCTGCGCCGTTTTTTCATTGCTTTCTATGTAAACACGATAGACGGACATATTTGACCTTTGCACTCGCGTCTCGCCCAAGAGCCACGTTTAGAAAGCCATGTAAAGTTAAAAGAAGTTCAACTTAAAAAAAAAACGTCTTGAGACTTTTTTTTCTTTCATTCCATTGCATCTCATCTTTTTAAACACAAAACAGTACGGCTCTTTGTATTAAACTATGCATAAACAATTGTCAACAAAACGGCATAATTTATTTATGCAATTTACAAAATTATATTTGATTTATAAACGTTAATTTAAATGTTATGCACTTTTTTTGTACAGACAGTCCAGTTATTTCATTGCTTTGAATAAACAATTGAATGCATTCATTAATATTTCGGCCGTTGCGCCCTCTTGTGGCCTCAAGAGACCAGCCAAAAGCCTTTTCAATCTAAATGAAATTATGCCTGCTAAATTCGAACATAATTCTCATATTATTCATATTTAAGTATAAAATTCGAATTTATTTTTTCAGCCATTTTGACCTTGTTTCTGCAACGACTTTCTGCAAGAGTCTAACAAGTTTATGTGGCGTGAAAAAGTGACAAAGGCAGTAAAGCTATGCGAAATCCAATCAGAGTGGTCAAAACAAATTTCCAGAAATGTGATTCGAATAGGATTTCAAACCACATATGGATGTAGGTTGACAGATTTGTAAAAATCACAGTTAACACTTGCTAAATGTGAACGGATTCCAAAAGGATATGCACAAAAATCGGATTTGGTTTGTCTGTTGTGTTCACTTACTTGCTCAAACTCCTCAAGGTCGACTTCTCCGTCTCCATTCAAGTCAAACATCTTGAAAGCAATTTCAAAGTTCCTCTGAGGAGCTGCAGAGGGAAGAAACAGAGGATTTGCAACCCAAAGGTATGACACCATGTACTTTCACTAACACATAATGGCTATTTCTGCATTTCTTAAAAGGTGCAGTAAGCGATAAAAAAAGGGGTAACACTTTACAATAAGGTTCATTAGTTAATGCATTAACTAACATTAACTAACCATGAGCAATACATTTGTTACTGTATTTGTTCATCTTTGTTAACGTTAGTTAATAGAAATAGAGCTATTCATTGTTTGTTCATATTAGTTCACAGAGCATGAACTAATGTTAACAAGATTTTAATAAAGTATTAGTAAATCTTGAAATTAACATGAACAAAGATTAATAAATGCTGTATAAGTGTAGTTCATTATTAGTTCATGTTAACTAATGTAGTTAACTAATGTTAACTAACGAACCTTATTGTAAAGTGTTACCAAAAAAGGCTGTTGAAAAGTGAATCTGACCGAGCACCAAAATACACTTGTAGCCAATCAGCAGTAAGGGGCGTATACATTCATGATGGCGGAGGAACAACTATAGAAAGAGAGAGATGGTGGAGAAAAGGCCAGGGGAATATAACTTTAAAAAGAAGGGTTACGATCAGGCAAGAGGTAGGACCAGCAATAATATTGGAGAAGCTTTCCAGCGCTGCAGAGACCTGAAAACTGACGTCGATGTTGCTTTATTTCTTCTCGATACGCGAGTAATGTTGGTTTTGCTGTTTCACAGAACTAAACTATGCTGTCTTTTGCTTGAATACACTCGTGTGATCTTCCCTTGTTTGGTCATTTGCATTATTATTAGTATAATCCTGGAACATATTAATCTCCTCCACCGCCTGTTTCAAGCATCGGCTTCCTAAGTGTCTGAAAAGTGAGATAACACTCCCTAATATATGTTTTTTCTTTTTGTTTTCCCTTTTAGTGATTGCTTTGACCCCTCAATCTTGTCACATTTGTAATATGTTAGTTAGCCTACTTGGATTATCGTGATATGTAGGGAGCTGCTCATGAAAACAGTGTTTGTTTTTGAGATGAAAGGGATGACTTTGCCATCGAAGGAGTAGAGGAGCTAAATAAAAGGTTCGACCTTAATTATTACAGTAACACAAATTGCATTCACTTATTGATGACATCATACCCTGAGGCGGCAGGCACAGCAGATTCCACCATAATCATTGCCTGTGTACGTGAATGTGGGGGCGGAGCCATCAAGATAGGGGTGTTAATTTTGGGTAGGGTCGTGTTTGTTTTGGTGATTTCAAATATCAACTGTGTTTACCAGAAATTGCTTACTGCACCTTTATTGGTTAAAAATATAATTATCAATCATTTTTCCACTTGTGGCAAGCCGGGCCGGTGGCGTGAGCGTTAATGAGCGTCATCTGCATGCCACACCGGTCTCCAGTCTCATGGAGGAGCTCAGGAAGCATAAAAGGAGGAGTGACGACAGTGAAGGACGATAGAAGACCAGGTCTGGGACATTTATGTTGTTGTTTTGTTTTAGTTCAAAGTGACAGCCCCTTACGGATGACTGCCGCATACTTTCTTTTTGTTGTTTGTTTATTTTGTGATTAAAGTATTGTTTAATGTTCGCCGGTTTCCTGCCTGCTTCTTCCCATAGACTTTAAATGTCATTACAACACTAGATATAATATTAAAGTAATTTTCACTCCATTATCTCCACTCACGTCAGGTGAAAATTTCAGTATATCAGTGGCCTGATAAAAGCCGTTTAATCCTACATAAGGGTGGTCCATCCTCATGGTGGCTGCCATGTTGAAAACACAATGACCAATCAAATTTGATCTTTTTCACTTTATAATATTTGTAATATTTGTAATTGTATAGTATTTACATGCATATTTGTCAACTAGTAGTTCATTCCACAACTAGAAGTGTCCAATAATAGGGGGGTATTATTGGACACTTCTAGTTGCGGAATGAACTACTAGTTGACAAATACGCATGTGAATACTTCTATTATAAAATCAGTAAGTGGACACTTTTGCTTAAATGTGTAAAGATGCTTTCACACCAATAGGTGTCAGTATTAAGTCCAAAAACATTGTATTGGTTAGGCCTGGGTCACACTAAATCTTAACCGATTTTAAAACCGTAGGAGACCATAGACACAAGGACAGTTTCAACTGATTGACACACACTAGACGATTTGTCCAGACCGAGAGACCACACAACTGCCGATTGTAGAAACGATTTCACAGTGGCAGTTCCACAGACTCGAGATCTCACAGAAAACCTGTGTGATCAAACGTGACTTCAGAAGAAAAACAAAAAAGGAGAACTCGCTGGTTTCATCCAACTCCATTGAAAAATGGACCCATGCCTTTTCCTTGTTGGCCCTGTTGTGACAGTTCTTGCACTACCCATTATAAAGGCACTCGTACTGTTGCCATATATGTACAAGTCAATCTTCTTTCTAAATTTTCCACTTTCGTGACATGTTTGTGGCTGCCATGTTTCAGCTATAGAAGCACGCAACATCCAATTGGTGAAGCTTGCTCGCTCTCATTGGCTATTGTGGGTATCCCGTCGGAGGCAGCCCGATCAAGAGTCGTAAATATCAAACATGGGATCGGGGAGGCTAAAATAATATTAATGACACCACACAATTGAGGATTTTTTGGACAAAAAGTTAGTTGCGACAAGTCTCGAATCGGGCCACGCCCCCCGATCGTTTGGGTGTTGCAAATCGGGCTTAAAATTTTTCAGGTGTGTAGCCAGTATTAGCAAAACAAAAAGTGACACAAAAGAGATACAGACAGAGACTTACTGGAGAGGACAGTTGTGAGGAAGATGTAGTCAGAGAAAGAGATGAGTCCACACTCCCCCAGTGTGTAGAAAATGCTGTCCTCATCTGCAAACTTCTCCCTGTCCTGAGAGATCTTCTGTAGGTGCCCAGAGAGAAACAGAGGAGAGAGAGTCAGCAATGCTTCTGTGAAGCACCATATAGTGCATCTGAGTTCAGTTTAACAGCTGAGTCTGAACAGAGAAGCGGATACAAGGGAACTAGCATGCTAACACTGACACTGCACAGTACAATCATGCAAGTGATGCAGAGTCATACAAGACGCAAGCAAAAGAGATAACAACATGAAAAGATCATTAAAGCAGACATTTCATAAGTGTTACTTATAGAACAGCACATGAGATAGGCTGTTTCAAAACCAAGGGAGCTGCCTACCTAGACAGCATTTTTTGACATGGTCAAACAATCAAATCAAGGGGGTCGCCATCGTAGATCTCTCTCTCAATGTTTAAATCAAGTGGATTGTCTAGCTTAAACAACATTTTTGAGCACCATATTTGAGGCCAAGATTTCCTACCTAAATAGCATTTTTGGGCATCATATGAATGTGCAAATGCTCAAATTAAGAGGGTTTTCATAAACAACATTTTAGTCATCGGAGATGCATTTGACCATTTGAATCAAGGGGTTATGCACATTTTCATAATCATATGCGTGTTCAAACGTTGACCATCTAAACTGCAGTTATTAACATCGTAGGTGCATACCTAACAGCATGTGATAATGGTGCCTATGATGTTCAACAATGTTGTCTAGGTAACCAGCTCTGATATCCATATATTGAACAACAACACAGTAAACAGCTGATTTGGCTTTGACTGGCACAAATCGCAAGATCACACTGTATTTGTCATTTCTGCAGTAAACTGGTTCACATTTTATGAGCATGTGCGAAGTTGACTCCACAGTGGTGTGAACACAGTTTTCTACCTGTTTTTGACATAGAAAGACACAGAAAATGTACTCATTAGGACCCTCAAGTGTGAAAGTACAAACACAAATACTGTACACACACACACATATAGCATGCCAGAGTTCAGCTTTCTGCTGATTTATTGTTACCTCTGTCTGGGGTGGTTCCCATCCGTGTGTTGTGGGGAAGAGAGAATGCATTAAAACAACCTGACCATTGCGCAGACAATCAGGCCCACCACACACCATATGTGTACAAACACACCATAACATACATCCAATTCCAGCCATTTTCACTTCATGCTAACACACATTTATGCAGCGTCCCACACATACTTCTCACTCTTCCTCTGTGGGCAACATGATACAAGCTGATAACACATGATACATGCCTCCATATTCACCGCAGCTTCAGTAATCAAAATCAGAAAATTAGATTTCCCTCTGAAACTCTTATTAGCGGTGTTGGCTAATGCTAGTATTGCTACTGCTATTACTTAAACCCCTTCACCGAATTTTTGCATGTCTTTAAAATACCATTTATGTATCGCCAATTTCCACATTTGGCAAATATATATCAAACATTTTTGTATAATGACACTGTGCTAGTTCGTATCACTCTTTCTCAACAAATAATATAATAATTTGAACTCAACTGTTGAAATCACATGACCAACCAAATACTACTCACTTTATCTTAATAAATGAATAGTAATTTTGACCAAAATATTTTAAATGATTTCCACTTACATCAAGTAAATATTCCAGTAATATCATCGGCCTAATAAAAGCTGTATAACATCCTAGTCCATCACCATGGTGGCCGCCATGTTGAAATCACATGACACACCAACCACTACTCACTTTATCTTTGTAACCCCCCTATTACCGGATGCTTCTAGGTTGCAGAATAAACTACTGGGTGACAAACACACCTGTGAAGAATAAGTTAACTTTTAACTTTAGTGTGATGCTGCATCCACACCAATATGTGTTAGTATTAAGTCTATTTGAATCAGTATTTCATGTCCATTTATTAAGTAGCATTTTAACTATTCAGCCAATCCTGATCACCCTGTGAGGGTTTATTTAAAAGCTGACTGCATAGCACACTATTGTTTACTAATTAAGTCTGCTGCAACACTTTTTTGTGGACATGAATGCTACCTCAAATTGTGTGTTGAGGAGAGGTGTGATATTACTTATCTAAATTTTACCTGGTGGGTGGTTGGTGATACAAACAGTTAAAAAGATTTCAAAGGCTTAATGGTCATAAGTTAATGAAATCGAATCGAGCAAGAAATGATTCAGCGTGATGCTCACAGTGCATAGATATTCTGTAGCAGCTAGAAGTTCAGTGTACATCAGTCGTATACTCGTTATTGAGGTATATTATGAGATGTAATGACTGCACTCAATAATGTCCACCATGGTTTCGGATACCACTACAAATGTCTGTCCCCGCAAACAGTGCACTATTTAGGTGTATTTGATTTCAGACACAGCCCCAGAACACCCTAGCAGATGCAAAGCAATGCCATAGCAACCACCTAGAACACCCAAAGCAACCGCATAGCAACCATATTGTTTTCATAACATTGAATTTGACCACATGGAGGGTCAAGCATGTGCATTGGGGACAAGGTAGACACAGGTTATTTTTGTACCGGCTCTGAAAACTACTCAGAGTGGAAATACGCTCAAGCAGCTAGCAGGTGTGGCGGTTGATGCCGACAACAGCAAATGTGTGTGTGTGTGTGTGTGTGTGTGTGTTTGTGTGGGCTAATAAGCTCCGGGCACACTGTGTCCCTGCTGTCACCTTCAGAGACACTCAAGAGACGCAGTCTTACCCAACATTAGTAGTGCGGGTGTCAAACACACTGGCACTTCAGTGCAAAACTATAACAGCCTTTCTACAGTCTCTGTAATCCATGATCTGAATGTAGACATATTGTCAACATATGATGACTTTTTTTTTTTACATATTTAGCTTTTATCCATGCCATTGACGGAATTTTCCGGCTTTCTGTGTTTCCACTGTTATATGGTAGAGAGCGCTATTATACATCTTCTGAAAGAGTACAACATCTCTAGATTAAAACAGGCGCGCGCAAAAAAAAAAAAAAGCAGAAACAAGCGATAGCAAATGTAAGCAGATGCATATGTAAAACACAAAAAAACAACAACAAAAAAACTGCCTATTGTTACTGAATGAATTGTCGACCCAGGATGAGGTATAGGACTGTGAAGCTTTGGGGGTGTTATGGACTTGATCTACTCCATCTATGTTTTGATCATTGTTCTGAATCCGTATTTGACGAACAACATGATTTTCTCAGCTTTTTGCTCAAAATGTTGCTTTTTTAAAAATGTGTTAATTAAAAAAATAATGCATGAAGCTAGAATATAACGTTTTTTCTATTTTTATTTTTATTTTTTTAAGACAGAGGCTCTGTTCTTTTTTTTTGATATTTTGCATGTTTAGATACTCATACAACAAATTATTCTGGGGTGTCATGAAACTTTTGTGGAAAAAAATCAAAAATGCTGGCTGACAACTTTTTGGGAAAAAGTGTTCAATTCAATATTCATATGCTCATGTGATATCAAAAATCGGTATCATGCATGGTGAAATTTCATTGGAATTTCTCCATATTTTTTCAGAATATCATCTGAAATTCTATGGTATCATAACACTATAAAAGGGCGCTCAGCAGGACATGTTTTTTTTTTATTAGGGGACAATAGCTGACACCTAAAGCTCATTTTTATGAGATTTTTTTAACAACTGAGACAGTAAATACAGATATCTGACAGCTGAAGGTCACTGCAGAAGCACTAAACTCAAACTAAACACATAACTAGATTAGAATAGACACACCATTTCAGGTCTTGAACTCTCCACTAATGAGCCGATGAGTTGAATCAGGTGCGTTTGATCAGAGTTGGGGGTAACTCCAGGACAAGGGCTGGGAAACACTGTTCTAGAATGTTTAAATGATTTAATGTAAAAACAAAAAACAACCCAAAAAAACGTTATTTTTATTATGATTTACACTATTGCAGCACCTGTTTTCACCAAGCGTGCCGCACGAGCCCTGAAAAGTGAAGCCAAAGCGTCTCGATCGCCCCCCGGTGACCGGTCCTAGTATAGCTCATAAACCCCGCCTCCCCATGTTATTCAATGGGACGTGAGACCAACTAAACAATAAAATTACACTTCACATAACTTTTTTCCAAAGATAGTTTCTGTCATTTACTGTAGTTTTCATCACGCTGATGTAATTTCAAGTGTTTGTTTTAAAATAAGCTTGTTTTTAGTTAGTTATTTGATGCTATAAAAACGGCGCTGTGGCGTACATGATTGACAGCTGTGATTGACAGGTTCTCTGAGCAAAGTAGTCACTGAAGCAACAAGGACTTTTTTTCTGGATCTTTGGAGGACTGAGGAGATTGGAGCTTTAAATTTAATACCTACATTTCTATAATTAATTATTTCACACCGACATAATGGGTTATTCTGCAGCAGAGGCGTGTGCTTACGATTGATTCAGCGAGAGTGAGGGCGGGACGTTGATTTCGCGGCTTTACTTCCTGCTCACTACTGCGCATCTCTGGTCCCGAAATCGCAACTGCGCAGACTCAAGTCCCAAGATGTCAGCGCCATATCGGGACAATGGCGGCTTCACTTCTCGCCAATGGAAGAGAGGGAAGGGGCGTCGTCCATCTTTTTTTTATAGTCTATGGTTATCACCCTCTGTATGAAGACTGTGTTTTAGTTTTGGTCTCTTTAAAACCCGCCTTCCGCCACTCCCAGTCAGCCAGCCCAAGTCTGTTGTAATTGGTCTACCACTTACGCTGCCTTCACACTGGCAGTTGAAATCAGCTCCGATACGGCTCCAAAAACGACCGGAAGTCATTCATTTCCTATGGAGATTCGCAGACCACATGCGAATGGGTCCGAAACGGGTCCGAACGAGTGCGGTGCGAAGAAAATCGTGTCAGTTGGTCATCTGGATGCGTTAAAAAAATTTAACTCTTGCGAAAGGCAACGGACGGTTCCTATCCGACAATACCAGCGGAAGTTAGCGTTGCTATGGTACTGATAAACAAACCTGAATTCTTAACTTTTAATAAAATAAATAATGATTTTATAACGATAAGTTGTCGTCATTTTTTTTATTTTCATGATTTTCTAACGTTATTAGGGCAGTTAATATAATTAAAATGTAGGCTATAATTAAATTTATGTAATAATATAATTGTATAATTCTTGTATGTATAATTCTATTTATGTCTCTATAACCCTCATCAGAGAGATCATACAGAATTGTACAATTGTACAATTGTACACTGACAGAATCAACCTTTCTTATCTCTCCGCCATTTTTGTTCTACTCGCTTCCGACGCTTTTCAACGGTGTAGTACAACGTCCACTGGGAGCGTATTGCGTATTACGGAGCTGATTTCAACTGCCAGTGTGAGGGCGGCGTTAGAACGTGCGTCGGGTTTGTAACGCTCATTACCATAACTGCCAAGTATCAGGCCAGGAGGCTTCATGAGGTGCTGTAAATACTACTGTAACTACACTAACTGTGGCATCAGTTCTGCTGTGTCAGTTCGAGCCCGAGTTCGATAATGACAGTCAAGAAGAACAAGCTGATCGACCCAAACCAGCTTTGCAACAAAAGGTTGTGGTTATAATGCTGAGGAATAGCTTTTAAAACGTCAACTTAAATATGGTTTTGACACAGTGATAAACTCACAGTAAATCACTGAAAATAATGGCAGGACTACAGACAAGGAATTTAAAGCAGGTGTTTTCTGTTAGAGAGATTCACTCCGTTTGGCATGGACTTTTGGCTTTGTAACTTTGCAGATCGTTTAAATGCATAAACAGTTACATTACACACTAAAGGAAAGGAGACAAAACATAATTCCCCTTTAAACCATTTATTTACATCGACAGTATGGGTTAATTAAAATTAAGAAAGTTATATATTAGTTTACATATTATATATTAATGTATATGGGAGTTATATATTAAATAAATAATGAACTAACAATGTTTTTAGAGGAAAGAAAATCCAGAAAGAGTTGATTCAGCCGATCCAACAACAGCACGTTTGGCATTGACACACTTGAGCTGAAAGAGCTGAACAGCAGTTTGAACCACTTTGCTAATTAGCTTACTCAAACACACCTTATATGATATTAATCAGCCATATCCACAACATAAATGTACTATTACGAATTACATTTGCACCAATAATGAAGTGAAAAATGTGCTACACATATTGCAATATGCTAAACAGTCTTTAAAGTGTTAGGAAACTAGTACTAGAAACTTAAGTCTCGAGTAACTTAAAAATGCATGCTTGCAGGACATCACTTGTCCTCATAAATTGTGGTTCCCTTACAAGTGGCACTTGCAAGTTAAGCTGGATTACTTTCAATTGGGAATTGTTCAGGAATCCATATGAGTGTGTCAGGGTAACCAGACATGCCATAATAAGAGGCATCATAGCAATTAAATGTTACAGTTTCTACTCAGTATGTCTGAGATTCTTGACCCGCCCCCAGCTGCTTCTGATTTGTCTGTCATTTTCAAAGACGAATGGCTTCATGTTGCTTTGTTGCTCTAAACTGTTCTCACTGCAAATGTCACTTTATAGTGGACAAAGCTTTAGTGTTTAGTTTAAAGCTTTAGTGTGTATGTCTGTGTGCTACTGCGGTGGCAAAAAGGATCTGACGCTCTATATTTAGCTTTCATTTAAAGGAGACCTAATATGCTAAATTCACTTTTATATTGTTTTTTAACATAATTATGTGTCTGCAGTGTGTGTTTTTCTTCTGCTGTTTGGTTCATATCAACAGCATTTACAGCTGTAGGTACTGTATATTTCTCTGCTGTCACTTTAATACACATGTGATTTCTTTCCCTGCTGTTTACATTCACAGACATAACTGACTGTGTTTATGTGAACTTTGTGTGTTTATGACATAACCTTGTGTTTATTTGATAGTTTAAGTGCAATAAGACATGAAAGAGAACTTAGTTTAATACTCACAGGAATCTCCAGCTAACATCCAGCTTTCTGTGCGGATGCTTCAGATGTGTGCGCTCAGAAAACCATATATCAGAAGTTTAAACTAACATGGCTTTAAAATGTTCGTTTTTGGCAGAGTATCCAAGGCACGAGATGTATAGGCTTCTGGATAGTGTGTGAGGAGCAGCAGTTCATTTGCATTTAAAGATACATGCACGAAAACAGCATGTTTGTGCTTTAACTCAACATGGTATAATAAATGATCTTTGGGGTATTTTTAGCTTAAACCTCACAGACACCTTCTGGGGAAGCCTGAGACTTATATTACATCTTGTAAAAAGGGGCATAATAGGTCCCCTTTAAAAGGTTACCATCATTTCACTTGAGGCTTCTTTCTTGAAAAGACAGCCTGATTAATTTTCAGTGCCGCCGTTTATGTGGAAAGGACAGAGCGCACGAGCACAGACCAGCAGTTTCCTGTCCGAGCACTAGCAAGCAGGCCTGTGGAAAGACGGGGCACGTCCTCGAGCACAGTTCTGTTAAGGCCCTGATTCACGTCAAGCGGAATCGAAGAACAAACTTGTATGACGTAATTTTTAACAAAACCAGGTCAAAACGATGTTCGTTTGGAGTTTGTTTCAGGAATTTTAAACAGCTTGCTAAAGTGAACTTTCCCGAAAAGTTTGATGTGGCTGGTAAACACCTTTGAACTACCATTGGTCCATGGCGATTACGTCAAAGGAAGGTGTGGCTCTGAGGCTCCGCCTTCTCTGCTGTGGAAATCTTCTCTGGTTCATTTCTTCAGTTCAGTCCATCAAGATCAGACGTCCACGAGTAAAAACATGATCACACTAGAGAGATGCTTCAAAGTATTGAATTGTAATTCTAATTGATAGAGACACTGAAACTATTTTTCATGTTTAATACTCTAAAGCTACTTGCTTTTAAGCAATCTATTGCATAAAGCTCTATATAAATAAATGTGACTTGACATGACTTGAGTTCAGGTGAATTGCAGAGCTCATTCAAACATTTCCACATTGCATCAGATTATTTTATTAACTGCTGTTTTCTCACCACTGACATTTTTATTTTGTTATTGAGAGGAAATCACGTGACACATATTTACGTAATCATCTAAACGGTGCTCTCAAGACGGTGAAGAATGGAAAAGAACTTCACTGTGAGTATATAACTGCTTGTTTCTTTCTTTTGGAAGAGTTGGAAAAGTTTTCTTTCTTTTTGGAAAAGAAAGTTTCACTGCAGAGCTTTAGAACGATTGAAATGTTAGCTGAAAGTAGAACTCATGATAGGGAACATTTCTACATCTTGTTTTTTCTCACTAGACGGTGCACAACAGAATTGACTGGAGTAAACTACGCAGGAGTCATGAGAATCATCAGTTATCCATGAAGTAGGCTAGATGGAAATACAGTTAGCTCCTTTTGTCCAACAAATAGGCAGTTGGAGTTTTTAAAAACACTGTCAATGAAGCATAAGAATGGCCCATTACTATCGATTTTCTGGCTCTTGTATTCAACTTGATTCCTTTCCTATTCCCCCTCTGATATTTTAATAGAGATGCGCATATCAGTTTGCTGTATGAAGGCAGTGCTGGAAATAAGATCTTTCAGTGTCTCTGTGGGATTTTGGAATCACTTGACAGGTACCAGTTTCCTACAACACAGGGAAGCTTTATACTGCCAACCACAGGGACTGAACCGAGTTATGGCACCAACATCCCACAGTACTTTGTGCTAGGTACAGATATGCTATGCACTTTCCTCTCAATAACAAAAACACAAAAAAATGAGAGCAGTGAGAAAACAGCAGTTTAGAAAGCATCTGATCATAGCAACGACGATATGTTAGCATGAGCTCTGCTATTCTGCACTCCAGTCAAGTCGCGTTTATTTATATAATACGTATTGACTTAAAGCAAGCAGAATTACAACTTCAATTTCTACAGCTCTCCAGTGCTTTCATGTTTTTACTCACATTTGACCTCGACAGACTGAACTAAAGAAATATATTTTGAAGAATGTTGGTAATCAGACAGTTGATGGACCCCATTGACGTAAAGAATTGACTTAAAAATACTATGGAAGTCAATGGGGTACATCAACTGTCTGGTTACCGACATTCTTCAAAAAATCTTTGTGTTCAGCAGAAGAAAGAAATTTATACATGTTTGAAACTTGAGGGTAAGTAAATGACGACAGAATTTTCCTTTTTAAGTGAACTAATCCTTTAAGACAGCTGTTTTGAACTCCTGAAACGAACTCCAAATGAACAATATCTGATTTTGTCTGAAATGTCATCAGATTCTCGTTCTTCGATTTTTCTTGAAGTATTATCAGGACCTTTGGAATGTAGATAACTACAAGAGTGCATAAAGTTTCTGTGGTACATGTAAAAGGAATAACACAGTAAACTGTCTTCTCTAGAGACACCGTTAGAAATAGACACATACTGGGAAATAATAAAAAAAAGGGAAAAAGATGGCCTGAATTTTGAGCGAGTTTGATTCAAGTTTTGCTAATCGGTCGTCATGTTCATGAAATGATTCATTATGAACTGCTGCAGTTTAAACACAAACCACACAATGTTCATTTCTATCCACAATAAGAAGTTCCTAAAATAACCTTTCAAAAGTTGCTTCTTTGTGTGAAGAACATTTCAATAATCTGAAGAAACATTTTCCACTATTGTGAAATGAAATGGTTCCATGGATTTTAAAGGTTCTTCATGGAACCATAGATGCCAACAAAGAACCTTTTTAAGAGTGTGTTGAATTAAAAAGTACTTCCTATATAACAACAAAAAAAGAAAATATAGCATGTTAGTCAAGACCCAAAGTACGACACAAAACACCAGAGAGACTTTAGAAAAAGGTCACTGTCTAGACCCACTACACTCTTTCATTCATAAATTGCACATGCCAAAAAAAAGGTATATACTATGTCCAATTAATAAAAAATACACAGTTAAATAAGGCAGCTGATCATTTCAATCCATCATTCCAGACTAGGGATGTAAAAACCACTGTGGTAAAAACAGAAAAAAGAAAAGAAATGTAATAAATTATAGTCTGTCTAAAGTATCTTTTTTCCATGGAACAGAAAAGTGAAGGGAAGCTGTCGAGCTCCAAAGTGACCCCCCACCACCACCACCACCAAAAAAAACCCCATAAAAGTAGTACAAACAGGTTGTGCAATATTCGAAGTCTTCTGAGGTCGTAAGATAAATTTTGCGCAGCTCCTCATGCAAAGCTAAGAATTTTTCAAAAAAATCCCCCCATCCTATAGTTCTCAAATCCCACTTTCACTTGCCACATCAAGACGCATCACTGCAGGTTTGACAACAATGGCACTACTGATTCTTGCAAGTCTTGCAGCTGCACAAGATTTAAATGTTTGAAAGTACAAATGAGATCTGAGTGCTATGGTAAGCCTAACTTTTGGTCTGTTCCTCACTCAAATGCATCATACGGCTTCAGAGGACGGCATATGCACTACTTTTAGGAGTTTTTTATGGTGCTATTTTACACCGTCATTTTATGGAAAAGAGCAGCATGCACATTCTTCAAAAATTCTCCTTTTTGTGTTCCAGAGAAGAAATAAAATGTTTGAGGGTGACTAAATGATCACATCATTTATTGTGTAAACTATCCATTTTAAATGGATCAAATGTAGAATAAAGTGTACATGTATTTACACTTCTTCAATATTATTCATGGAAGGCCCCTACTGAAACTAAAGGTCAAAATAGGGTCAACCACCGAACATCAGACTGGTTTCCATGGAGATAAGCAGCATCAGCTTCACATAGCTTACTCCACCCCCTCGTCATGTTCACCATACCCACAAGTGTTTCAGGGATTGTCCAAAAAAACATTGTCCTCTGACCCAAAGTTAGTCAACTCATGCTGTGTGCGTGGTGTTCATGCAGGTATAGGCCCATTGAGCAGAGATCAGACGAACGGAGCATGTGTTCCTGCATCCAGGGTAAAGTGTGGTGTCACCGAGTGCAGGCAGGGGGTGCTACATAATGCCAGCTGTACCCCGTCCCACTAGCAGCCTGTCCTGCAGCCAGTCAATCGCAGGCATTCAGCGCAGGGCATGCACAGAGATCTAAAGCACAGGCACAGGTCTCCGCTTCCATCAGAGAGACAGAGAGAGAGAGTGAGAGAGTGAGAGTGAGAGAGTGAGAGTGAGAGAGAGAGAGAGAGGAGGAACATTTCCTCTTTTTGAGTTGCCAGAGATCAGTTACTTGTAACACTTCATTCCAGAATCAAAAGTAAAAAAAACTAACACATCAAACTTTTCATACAATTTAAAAAAAAAACTATTTTAAGGACTATTGAAAATTTTGAGAATAAAACATAATTTACACCTAAATGCAACCGGACATAACAGTAATGCTTTACAATTTTACAGAAAAAAAAAAAAAAAAAAAAAAAAAAAAATATATATATATATATATATATATATATATATATATATATATATATATTTTTTATGTTTCTCTTAAAGTCAGCAAAAAGGCAGTGCAACAACCACGACAACATAATGAATAAATATGATACAAATAATAAGAAATTCTTCTTGTGAAAATTTCACAATCCAAACAAATCTTAATGGTCCTAAAAAACTTTTTACGCAGAATATTTATATATATTTTTCTGTTGATTTTAAAATGAAAAACAACCCATACTTGTTCTTGAAAAGTCTTGTGAGATCTACATGATAACTCTTTCCTGTGAGACAAAAAAAAAAAGAAGTCTTCCTCTAGGGGGCGCATACTGACCGAGTCCTATCCTCAAATCTAAAGACATTTATCATCTTATTGTCTATTAATTACAAGAATTATCATTCTCCCCTGAAATCTTTATCAAATGATTTAAAAATAATCCTTGTTCAGTAATCACAAATGATTGTGATTGTTTCTTCTTGACTGTGCAAAGAAAAGTAACAGGTACTGTGTAACAAGGCTGTCTACGTGATTCAACAACAGCAATAATTTACTTCCAAATAATGATACCGAGGCAATTCAATTACCCATGAACTGAAACTATACAAATAAATTAGAATATTGATCATTTAAACCCATTATTCCAGACTCATGACGTAAACTGTACAGTACTTTAGTGTCAAGTCAATAAGTACAATAAATAAATACTAGTCAGTCTACAGTACCAAGTCAATTCAAAACCTGAGAGCTGAATATACACAGTTAAGTCAGCTGCCGAAAAACTGGTGTGTGCCTATAACAAAACAACAACAACTAATCTCCAGAAAGATTGGCTAGCAAGACTTGTAGGCTAGTTAATAAACTGTAAAAAACAGATCATTATAGCCTACTACATGCATCTGTGAATGCTCTATGTTTTAGATCCCCGTTTCTGCCATTTTTGTAAAATAGAATATTTGTAATAAGAAGTTTTGCAGTAAATATTATAGTTTATAATATAGTATAGTATATATATATATATATAAACACTTTATTTTACAGTGTCCTTGTTATGTTAAATGTACTTCTTAAAATACAGTGTAACCTAATTTGAATATTATATATAAGTGTAACTTAATATAATTATATCATAATATTATTTATAAATTTTTTTATAATATAATCTAGTCAAATTTAGTTATGAAGATTTACGTTATACGAGTTATATTATAAATTATATTGTACATAAAGAACATTGTATTTTAGTTCTCTTGATTTATTTCTTCCAATGCTTGAAAATAGTTTTGACGGTTTACTTTAATAAACTTTAATAATAATGTGAAAAACATATTTACTCTATTGCTTTCAGTTTACTTTGTTCTTTACAATTTTATTATTAGCAGTTTAAGTGATTAATAGTTAAAATATGTCAAGCAATATTTGTTTAAATATTTAAAGGTTCTATACAAGTTTAATGTAATTTGTTAATATTTAATGTTTATAATCAAGGAGTGTGTTTATTATTTTTGCTGTGGTATCCATTTGGGTTTAAATGTGAAATTTCCTGGAATTGTTTTTGATAACTGAAATTTTGGTATCATGACAACAACAGTACACTTGACAAATTAACAGCAATGGCAAAATTTAGGCAAAGAAGAACGCAAATATGGGTGATTAATCCCCTACTTATACACACTTGCATGATATCTGAAGATCTGAGTCAGGGTGGACGGCATATTGAATTTTACACCAATGAAAACGAGGCTGTGAAAAAATGTACAATGGCTTGCACTCTATAAAGATCGAATAACTTTCAAAAGTCAAATTGTTTTATGGAGTTTTTGTCTAATGAACTTGAAAAATGTTTCTCAAGCTGAACAATTGCCATGCTGGTAGATAAAAGTACAATCCATTGAACACTGTACTTCCAACCCTCACAGCCTCATTTTTATTCCCGTTGGAAATTAAAAAGGGCATTATCCTGACTAAGGTCTATGGCTGACTGGTCTGATCCCCAGTGCTGCATTATTCATGCACATGAGCATTTGCACATGCATGCACATCACACGCACTCGTGCTTTCTCTGTGCAGCACACAAAGAAGAGTCTCTACGCTCAATAATTCAGCAGGGAGAGACAGCAGCTGGCCTCCCTCAATGCTATTCCATAACAGACTCTACTGCACATGTGCACACGCTAGACCTTGAGTGAGTGAGTGTGTGTATAAAGTGTGTGGGCGTCAGCAGAATGGAGTGGCCGAATCTTCTAGATCAATTCAGATTAATTCAAAGTCCTTTAGCACTGCCTTGATGTCCCGGGCAGGTCCTGTGCAAACTGGGGTGTGACGCATCGCATAGTGATGTGTCAGTGTGCACATTTGTGTTTTCCTGTCTAGATTGGTCTGAACATGCTGTATGTGTGTGATCTAAACACTGAGCAAAGGTCACCACCGCCCACTTTCCAATAACACAAAGTCTTAAAGGTGAAGCATGTCATTTGGCAATGTGAAAATATCAGTTTAATATGCAGAGCCTGTAAGTAAGCCATTGACTACTTGTGTAAATATTGTGGTGGTTTCAAACTGTTTGCTGGAGTGCTTTGACATGCCAGCTTCTGGTTCAGCCAATGGACTGGGACTACCAGTTTGATCAAACAATGGCAGAGGAGGGGAGTGATTGGAAACAGTCATTAGTAGTGTTTGTTAAGTGTACTCATGCTTGTTTGTGCTACAGACTTGAAATATATCTTTAATTGTGTGGCTTAATTGGGAGAGGTGAGCTAATACTTTTTTTAAAGCATGCTTCAACATGGTTTTCATCTGGCTGATGATAAACTGGCAAACTAACGCCTTTTTCGCCTTTGTCGCCATTGGCTTGCTTAGTTGGGGACATTTCATTTTTATATTTAACAATATAATTACAACATTATTTTCCTGTTATCTCTGTAAACGTGCTTTGAAACAATCTGTATTGTAAAAAGCGCTATATAAATAAAGGTGACATAAAAATAGACATGCATTGAGGGAGGGAGCTGAGCCAAATCTACAGATCTGAATGTAATAAAGGCTCTTTTTGATTAAGTCTAGAAAGCGACCTAGTAACCACCCAGAACACCCTAGAAACGACCAATATAGAAACATCCTGGCAACACCACTAACAGATTCTTTAAATCATTTAGGATTGGTTTTCAAATCAGTTCGGAGCCACAATCACCACAGAACAAACAGCTGCAAGCATGGCAAATAACGACACTGTCCAAAAAGTGTAGATTTCAAAAACATGCCACTATATACTAAAAGAAAAACTTTAAAAGAAAAACTGTTTAAACTGTTGTCCATGTGGTGATGTTTAAGTCGATTGAAATTTTTAAATATTTTTTATTGAGCAAGGATGCATTAAATGGATCAAAATGTGACAGTAAAGACTTTGCATTGCCACAAACAAAATAATATTTCAAATATATATATTTTTTAAACTTTCCATCCATTAAAAAATCCATTGAAAAATTCCCACCAAAATTATGATTTTTACAAAAATATTAAGCAGCAGAGTTTTCAAAATACACTAGATATAATAAGAAATGTTTATTGAGCAGCAAATCATCATATTAGAATGATTTCTGAAGGATCATGTGACACTGAAAACTAATGTAATGATGCTGAAAATTCAGCTTTGCCACCACAGGAATAAATTACATTTGAAAAAATATTGAAATAGAAAACTGTTATTTTAAATCATAATAATATTTCACAATATTACTTGCAGCCTCGATGTAACATAAAACACCCCAAATGCTAGATATCTGATCCAGCGTGATATTCGCTAACACTATTAGCCTCTCAACTCAGCTCTCCTGGAAAATGCACTGTCAATAACTTCACTCCTCCTTTGCTGTAGTCATACTATTCAAATCTCTCTTTTCTGCTGAGCTCAAGCTCTTCTGCTCGTCTGGCCGGGGTTTATTACCCATCCAGTGATTTTTAATGAAATGTAGAAGCTTTTAATGCATTGTTTGGCCAGAGCTCCACATCTGGGAACTTATGAGGATTTTCTCTCTGACAACTCAAGGAGAAGAAGGAGAGACAGAGAGAGCGAGAGAGACAGAGAGAGATGGATTAGGAGGTCTAGTGAAATTTTCAGTAGACCCGCTACAGAGGCTAAATCACGCATACACACACACACACACACACACACACACACGCAGTCCCATGCAGCTTGGCACTCGCCCCATACCTGCCAGAAGTCCTGCAGAGAGGGAGGGGCGCACGGAAAGGGAGGGGATGGAGAAGTAAAAAGATGGCAGAGAAGAGAATGATGGGGTTTATTGGTTAGATGGACACAGGAAGATCCGGAAGAGCACAAATTAATAACACAAACGCAACAAAACTATCATATCCTTAAATAAAAACAAAATAATGTAGGACATCCTGATGCCTGGAGGAACAATGATTTCATGTGTTAAAAGAGATTGAACACAGATATACAGTTATATGTTCATACAGATAAATACATATCAGTGTTGGGGAGTAATTAGATAGCACTAGTGACGCTACTCTGGTTGCAACAAAAAAAAAAATCTGGTCTCGAACTCATGAGTTATTGGTTTGAATTGGTCTAATGATTCACTCACTGACTGAATCAAAAAGAGCAGATATTTTAAAATGAACCACAAGTCATTCATTTCATCACACCAACTCAAAATAATCTGTTATTGTGAATCTGAACCAGAAGAATCATGAAATTCATTACGATTCTCATTTCTGTACACTACTACTGTAAATGAGTAGTGTGACAGTAGATAACAAGCAAATGTTTTTAACTGGTAGCAAGCTTTTTATGTCAAATTTTACTTTGCAGCCTAAGGTCC
Organism: Gila orcuttii; assembly: GCA_026230005.1. Lineage (NCBI taxonomy): Eukaryota > Metazoa > Chordata > Actinopteri > Cypriniformes > Leuciscidae > Gila > Gila orcuttii. The sequence goes on along the minus strand of JAPDVR010000019.1, from coordinate 34,759,478 downwards.
GGTCACTGTTGCAGGCAAAATACATACATTTTAACAGGAATCCATGTGATCCAAAATTTTGTGTGTGAAAGATTGAAGTTTTGCCTCATTGACCATTGACCAGCTGCTTGGTTTGAAACTGACATCTTTGCGACCTGCGCTTCATACATTGCTACATGCTAAGTGACATTTTAATACGATAAATTAATTAGGGATGCACCGATACCACTTTTTAACGATCGAGTAACGATATTTTTTTCCTGGTACTCGCTGATACCGATACCGATGCCTGTTGTACTGGGGGGGTCCATTCTTATGTGCTTATCACAAATTTTCAAAGCCCAAATTTCACAGTGTCCAATAACATCCAAAGGGCAAAACCAAGGACATAATGAATGTAATTTTTACCTGCCTGTCACAAAGTTGTCAAAGTGCTAAATAAATCACAGACAACAAGACAATCAAATTTGTCATAAAGTGCCAAAGAAATCACAGAACAAATGTTTATAACATAACACTGAGTAACAATGTAATCACAGCCGAAAGTGTAAAGTGAAATATTAGAGTGTACTATTAAATCTAGCAACATTATAACTGCAGGAAGAGTGTTCATAAGAATTAAGAAATATAAGCTAAGGATATACGTGAGGTCACGTCACGTGAGGTATCGGTCTTTGGTATCGGGGTATTTTTACGAGTACGAGTACAAGTACATGAGCTTGGTTTCGGGCCCGATACCGATACTGGTATCGGTATCGGTGCATCCCTAAAATTAATACATTTCTTGATAGATATAGCATTTAGATAAGAGCAGCTTGGATTGTAGTTGTAGCTGTAAGTAACTGTAGTTGTAACTACTACGTTTAAGTAGAATTTGTACTACAGTGACGTGATAAACTACAGTTATCTTCCCCAACACTGATGTCATATTGTTGGAAAACATATATAGTGTTTGCAAAAAACCTGTGCGCATTAAAGTGGGCTGAGTGGAACACACACATTCTCTCTCACACACACAACCCGTTTTAGATGTGAAAGTCACACTTGCAAAGCACCAGCTGCGATGACCTGCAAAATACTGTTGATGGATGATGAACAAGAAGGTTAAAAGTGCTGGTGTGTTCACACATTTGCAGAAAGCAAAACAATTACACAAGAGTGTTTATTAGCATAGTGCACCCATGCGTTAACTGCAAAAAATACCGTTCCTGGAATTTCGTTATTGCCATCCAGGATTTAGTGGCATTGGCGACATGAGGAAGTGTGTAAGAAGAAGAGAGGGATCCAGCAATCCTGCCGTGAGCCCGTATGGAGCAAACCAGGCACGAGATTTGACAGAAATATGGAAATGAAAAATCACAAGACAGTCCACATCCCTGAGGCTGCACGCTGGCCGACAATCCCCAGAAAAACAATTCGAGAACGAAAAAGAGATAGAGGGAAATGGAAAAGGAAATAGGGCATATTTCACACAACGTGGAAATAGAATTTTGCTGGTAAATAACACACAAAAACAGCTATAGATCTAAGACATGTTAACGTATGCATCTTTACAGACCGAGGTACAACGAGCAGGTTTTTAGCATGGTTATCATAAACTGCTATAGTTACTGAAATTAGTGTTACTACCATAAAACTTTAATTACTTAAGTGATCTCTTTCAGACAATCCAAGCTTACAGAATCTTTTTGTATGGAGTGGTAGCCACAGTATTGTGCTAATAATAACTGTGGTAACTATGGGATTTGGTAGATAGGGTTGTCACAGTTTTAAGGTGGAAAAGGATCAACCGATGATGTGGGTTTGGGGGCGGGACTATCAACAGTGTTTTCTTGGGAGACCCGTTTAAATGGCAGAAATTAGACTCTAAAAATTATTGTATTCTTGAGCAACTGACCAAGAGCTACTTCCTTCACTTTCTCAGCTGTGCAGGAAAAAACCCCCAAAACAAAGCTGTTGTTAATCGAAAAACAATCATGCGTAATTACAGAGCAATTGTGCGTTTCAGTGTACTGAAACGCTATGCATCTTGCATGTACAGATGATAGAAAAAAAACCTGGTGCGGTTAGCTGTGAGACTTCCTTGTGAAACTGAAGAGTGATTTATCACCATCTGACTTGAGAATGATTCACCAACTCAATACTACTAATGTCGAAAACAAATATGCCTAGATAAAGTGTGCGTGTGAACAGCACAAACAGTACACACAGACATTAGGTGACACAACCCAGTCCAGAGATCAGCCAGTTCAAGGTGCACCAGTACTGTAACAGCTGCTCTATGACTGGGTCATTTGACAAATGTTCCCTCTTAATGACTATGGAGACAGGAGGCTGTTTCCTGTACAAGGAAAATGGGACCTGAAAGCACAAACAACCCTGAAGAAAACCTCAGCTGACACCAGGATGAATGCTTGTGAGGTTGGTGGACTAGTCTAACCATAATGTTCACCAGAAAAACAGAGCCAACCATCTGCTGAAGATGGCTGACTTGTTGTACCGTTGGTGGTTAGTTAGTTAAAATAATAGTTCACCCAAGTATGAAATTTTGGCATCATTTACTCACCCTATTGTCTTCCATCAAACACAAGTTTGGATCTGAGGGTTTCTGTTCTTCTGTTTTCCATATAATCAAAATGAGTGGTGATTTACACAGCTAAGCTCCAAAAAGTACAAAAAACACCATACAAAGTCCACGCACTAAGACTTGTCATACCATAGTTGAACAGTTTGACCAAAATTTAAGTCACTGACACTGATTTTCATTTTTGGGTGAAGTATTTCTTTAAATAGCCTAGTTGGGACAAACAAGCTTCAACTGAACATTTTTATGGCGAATAGCAAGGCTATGCTGGTTAGGGTAGGGCATTTTAGTGATTCCGATTCCAGTTCCAATTCTGCTTATCGATTCTGATTCTTAACGATTCCCAGTTTCAATTACAATATGGATAAAAAAGTCAAACATTTATATATATTTATACATATTTATCTCCGTCTTTTTACAAAAAATTCTGTTGCAGCTGAATACCCTGAACAAAAATCAGCAGCCTAAAGAACAGCTAACTAATAAATTAGACTAATCTAGTTTACAGATTAATCCATATTAAAGTTACATAAGTTATTCAGTCAAGATCAGTGAGTGATTTTCTTTTGTTCTTTGATTAACAGTAACTACACAGACAGCAGCAGGTTTATTAGGCTGCTGTCACTTTAAGACAATGCATGGATCCAATATACTGATATACATGCGTTTTCTCTTTCTCAACTGATTATGTTCACTTAAGACATAACCAACTGTGTTTGCGAGGATATCTGACAAAGTTTTCAAGAAGATGCAAAAGAGAACTCCGTATTCGTGCACTATATGAGAGGCAGATTTGTGTATGCTCACTGGATGTGCCCAGCACAGAAAATAGTGCCAAATTGAGTTCTCTTTTGTGTCTTCTTCCACTTGAATGGTTTAAAATTACATTAAAATGTGCACACTAGAAATGATAAGCAGAATCGAAATTTAAATTTTATAATAAGCATCCGATTCCAGAATCGGAATTGATTTTCGATTCCCAATCCTAATGCCGGACCAGCACTAAACAACATAAACCAGCCAGTCTAAGGGTAAGATTAAACGACAACAATGTACTAAAAACGGAAAAGTAAAGACGACAATGCTGTCAAAACGATCCCTGTTCACACGGATACACAAAAAAACCCGACTAAAAACGCTGTATTCTGCTGCCAGGTCTGTAGTTGGCGATGTCACTTTGTAAAGAAACACTACGCGCCTATAGACTGAACATGTAAAAAGCATGTGCATCACGTTACTGTTTTCACAAATTCGTGTTTTTTTTTTGTTTACACAGTGATGATAACTGCCGTTTTCAAAAACTTGAACTTGGAAACCCATTTTCAAAATTTCACTTTTTTAGTCGACCAAAATGCCGTTTAAATAAAAATTTTTCCGTTTTTAGTCTAATTGCATGATCTGTATTATCTTAGAACTGTACATTTCTGAAATATGGACATTACTTGGACACAGTCACCTCTGATAACAGATCATTTTAAATTGTAATGTAGACGCATGCATTTTCTGTAAAGTTGTTTTGATATGATGTGTATTGTGAAAAGCGCTATACAAATAAATGTGAATTGAACTTGACTATTTAATTTATTTTAAATTGAGTACATTATTTAGAATATTGGAAGTTACATTTGTTATCAACCATCTCTAAAATTAATTACTGGTTTTGACCAAAATGACTATATCTGTGCCTTTCTAGTACTACAGGACGCAACAACAACAACAGAACTAAACAGAGAGACCAAGCATCTGAGGCAAGGATAGACATGTAAGACAGACAGAGGTGTGTTTAAAGAGGTTAGTCTAGAGACATTAAAAACAATGATACCCCACATTAACAGGAAGGCACGTATTGGATGCCGATCAGTATTATGTATGTACAACTTTTCATGCAAATTGTTTCAAGCGTTACAACGAGGTTTTTAGATTGTACAAAAGAGAATGTTTTAAAGCATGCTCACGATTGAGCTGTCGATGAGTTTCTGTGGAGAGAGAGTGAAAGATTTTTATGAAGAGTGAATGAGAACAAACGTCTCCATCCTGCGTCATCCTGTCGAGCTGCACAATGGCAAAGTAACTATTCGGTTCCCACTCACTCGCCCACATATGCACACGCACACAGATCTCGCTGCTTACCTTTCCATCATAGCGTTTCACCACAAACTGATCCAGACCAAGGTCTATAAGAGACAGAGACACAGAGAGAGAAACAGTCAAACACGGTGGCTCTGCTCCAAAACATAGCAAATATTGGATAAAATAGGCAATTTTAATCACACTGAACACAATTTTTCATACTGAATGAATAAGTAAACTTCCGATCAAAAGTTTTGAATAATTACATATTTTTTAATGTTTTTGATATAAGTCTCGTATGCTCACCAAGGATGCATTTATTTGATCAAATGTTGTAAAAACAGGAAGATTGTGAAATATTATCACAATTTAAAATAACAGTTCTGAATATAGTTCTGAATATAAAATGTAATTTATTCCTGTGATCATTCCTCCAGTCACATGATCCATCAGAAATCATTATGCAGATTTTCTGCTCAAAAAATATATTTCTTATTATTATCAAAGTTGAAAACATATTTTTGCGGAAATACGTAATACTTTTATTAACCAAGGATGCATTAAATTGATCAAAAGTGACATTAAAGACATAACATTACAAAATATTTTTATTTAAAAAAATGTTGTTCATTGGAATTTTTATTCAACAAAGAATACTGAAAAGAAAAAAGATCATGGTTTGCCAAATAATATTAAGCAACACAACCGTTTTCAAAACTGACAATATAAAAAAATATTTCTTGAGCACCAAATGACGGATGATTTTTGAGTTTGTCCCAATACAACTCTGGGATCATTTTCTCTTTAGAAGATGAATGCGACGGTGCTTTAGAATGTGGTCAAAATGCATGATCATGTTGTCTACATTTCAGAACGGCTTTCGCTGTGTAAACGTTCCAAAATGCTGAATAAATGGGCAACTTTACTAGAATTTTAAGAGATTTATCACACTTAAACAAGTCTATTTGTATAAACATCTTTGAATCCCAGTAGTCATTTACATTTATAGATGTCACTACAGGAACTGGGTGATTACTGACGTGTACGAATGATTAATATAAGCTATTAAGGCTTATTTCCATGTTCCAGAAGTTCCAAATAAATGTCATAGTCGTTCAGCACCGAATCATTTCTCCATTAATCTTGAGTAACTGAATGCAGTGCAGAGCCGAACGTGACAGAGTCTGCTGATCTAGGGTCAGCTTCATGAGCCAAGACTTCATCCATTGTACAATCCATTAAAGGAACTTCCGAGTTCAATACAAGCTAAGATCGATTAACACTGAAAATAATTGACACTTGTAAAATAGTGTGTTTAAAGTAATGCATTTACAATGGAAGTCTATGGAATAGGCAAGGCAAGGCAAGTTGCCTTATATAGCACATTTCATACACAATGGTAATTCAAAGTGCTTTACATAGAAGAAATTAAAATAATCAAAAGAAATCAGAATAATTAAAACAGTTTAGAATAAAAGATAAAATACAGAAATAATCAAAAGAAATCAGAATAATTAAAACAGTTTAGAATAAAAGATAAAATACATAAAAAATCTAAAGAAATCAGAATAATTAAAACATAAAATACAGTACAAACAGTCTGATGAACAGTGGTACAGTGCTCATTCATTAAATGCACAGCTAAACAGAAGTGTTTTGAGTCTGGATTTGAATGTGACTACTGTAGGAGCGCATCTGATCTCTTCTGGAAGCTGGTTCCAGCTGCGGCTGGCATAGTAGCTAAAAGCGGACTCGCCATGCTTAGAGTGAACCCTTGGTATTTCTAGCTGATGTGATCCTAGTGATCTGAGTGATCTGTTGGGTTTATATTCAGTGAGCATATCTGCAATGTATCGAGGTCCTAGGCCATTGAATGATTTATATACCAGTAATAATACTTTAAAATCAATCCTATATGTAACTAGCAGCCAGTGTAAAGACCTGAGGACTGGTGTGATGTGTTCATATTTTCTGGTTCTGCTCAGCGTTCTGTATGAGCTGCAACTGTCTTATGGTCTTTTTTTTCCATTACAATAATCCACCCTGCTGGTGATGGAAGCATGCACAAGTTTCTCTAAGTCTTGACTGGAAACAAAGCATCTAATTCTTGCAATATTTCTCAGGTGATAGTATGCTGATTTAGTTATTGCTTTGACATGACTACTGAAACTAAGGTCTGACTCTAGAGACACACCAAGATTCCTGACTTGATTTTTAGTTGTTTGACCCCTAGACTGAACTGGTATGCGTTCACCTTGAGAACTTCATCTTTGTTTCCAAACGCAATGACTTCAGTTTTGTCTTTGTTTAACTGAAGAAAGTTTTGGCACATCCCATTGTTTACTTCATCAATGCATTGGCACAGAGAGTTAATGGGGCTGTAGTCGTTATGCGATAGGGCTAAGTAGAGCTGTGTGTCGTCTGCATAGCTGTGGTAAGCGATTTGGTTCTTTCTTATTATTTGGCTCAATGGGAGCATGTACAGGTTGAATAGGAGTGGCACAAGAATTGAGCCTTGAGGGACTCCGCATGTCATGGATGTCCACTCAGACTTATGATCTCCTATACTCACATAATAACCTCTCCCTACCAAGTATGACCTGAACCATTTTAGGACTATCCCAGAAAGCCCCGAATAGAAGAAGTCTGATGCATTCATTTGATCAAACATACAGTAAAAACAGTAATATTGTGAAATATTATTACAACTGATTTTCCATATTAATAAAATGTTATGTATTCCTGTGATGCAAAGCTGAATTTTTTAACATCATTACTCCAGTCTTCAGTGTCACATGATCCTTCATATATCATTTCTAATATACTAATAATAACATTTCTTGTTATTATCCATGCTGAAACAGTTGTGCTGCTTGATATTTTTGAGGAAGCTGGATACATTTTATTCAGGATTCTTTGATGCATACAAAGTTCAACATATCAGCATTTATTTGAAACAGATTTTTTTTTACATTATAAATGTCTTTACTGTCAACTTTGATCAATTTAATGTGCCCTTGGTGAATAAAATTGTAAAAAAAAAAAAAAAAAAAAATGTGTACCAACACTTTTGCATAGTAGTGTACATTATATTTTTATTTTTATATAAACATGGCACATATCAATCATTCATTATGACTAATCATATCTTTTGGTTTCTGTCTATCAAGTTCCAAAGATTAAAAAGCATCTTTAAACATACCTTTTATTTGGTATTAAAATAATATTTTAATAAGTATTTAAATCACTGGAGTATTATTTTTTTTAATTTATAAATAATTTTAAATTAAATTTTAAAAATTACATTGTGATATATTTTTTTACCATCATATAAAATTGCTCACACCAAAAACGGTTAATTCACAAGTGAAAATGATAAGGACACGTGAAATGTAAAAATACAGATCGGGACGCGTCCATAGACAAGTCAAGAGTTTTGGTTATGAAGGGGTGTTTTTTTTTTTTTTTTTTTTTCAATCAATGTCATGAAATAAAATACATTTTTTTCTTTTTGTTTCTAAATAAACCTTTGACTCAAACTATTCATTTATATTTTTATTGATCATAACTCCAGCACTAGCTGTTCAACCCTAGTTAGTGAAGGTGGGGGTCTCTGCACACAAAACATTTGAGTGACAGGTGAGGTCGCGATTGAAAAACCGGGCCTAACTCCTGTTTGAAGCCTGGATGGCCTTTGAGCTGAGCGTATCTCTCTAATTCTGCTGCTGAAACAGGATGAATTATGGAACAGCTTTCCTCGCAGCAAGATGAATAATGAATTTTATGTTCACTTCCACACTCCCTCTCTTCTTCACAACCACTCTTCTCTCCCTAAAGAAAAGCCCAACTCTATAAAACTAACTTAAATGACATCCCACACTGCTCTGGCATGCCGTGGGTCTGTGAAAAGAGAAAGAAACATACTTTACAGCGAGAGACTTTCTGAATGACTGCAGGTATATCCTGCGACGTAAACACGCTTTAGTCAAACCGTCAGCATTTCTCGGTCTGGATGTCAGATGGTCTCGGTTATAAATACATCAAACCTTCGTGTTTATCATAAATGACTAAATGGCTCAGTGAAAACAGAGACTTTATCATAATGGGTACCACGCATAATTCAAGAACTCTTCTAACAAACAATTACTTATTCACTATGTTTACATGCAGGAGCTGTCTTTGGCGAGTCAGGATAACAACGAGGGGAAAAAAGAAAACACTTTGTCTGGACCCAACGAGGCACTAGACTAATAAAGCTGGTGAAACTGTTCTTTGTAATTATGGTCACAGGGCATTTGGCTGAGAGGAGAACTGATGAAGCGTTTCGTACTAATTTGTGGCGTTTCCCACTCCATAAGAAAACTGAAGACAGGAGTATCGGCTGCTGAAAATTCAGCTTTGCATCACAGATAAACGACCGATTACATTTAAACAAATATTAAAATCAAATAAATGCAGCCTTGGTGAGCATGAGATAATCCTTTAAACAACATTAAAAAAAAATTTGAATCTGTGGTGTATATGTCATTTAATGTACTGTTCCAGTATTCCTGAGTCTAGAGCAATGTCAAGGTCACGGGTTCGATTCCCAAGGAATATGGGTGTGAACAAACTCTTGAAATAAATAAAAGTCACTTTAGATAAAAGCATCTGCCAAACGCATAAATGTAAATGTAAGAGGAAAAGATAATAATAGGGCTGGGTGGTGTGGTGGTAGACAAGGGGCAATGGGTGATGTAGAGACTTTGTAATATCATTTACTATGTATTAGCGCAGCAGGCAGGACTGTGTTATTTACTTGAGAATGATGAAGAGACATGAAGTGATGTACAAATATAGATAATATAGACTGGGACACGTCCAAAAATAAGTCAAGAGTTTGAACACACTGTAAAAAAACACGGTCTCTGCAGACACCTCAGGCTCCACAAACGGCAACAAAAACAAACTGGGCTTACCCGCACCACGAAACATAACAAACTGTTCCAGCCAATAACCGATAAGAAGGGTTTGGGGGGTTAGTGCGCGGATGAGGAGGAGGGAGGGTCTAGCTAGCCTCCGTTTTGTTTGACAATACTTCGAACGTCAACAAGAAGTGACGTCACTTCTTCGCTTAGAGCACCTTTAAGTGGTGTTTTGAAATGTTTGTTTTTTCAATAAACCTTTGACTCAAATTATTATCAATTTAATTTATGACAAATTTCATTTCACATTAAATTAGAAAAATAGTGGTCTCAGACATTTGGAACGGTCTACAGACTTCAATTAATGTGTAGTCGTGTGTGTATATGGCTATTTTACAATGGCTTCAAACATGTCTCAACCAATCAGAAGTAGCCTCAGAATTGAATCTGTTTTATTATATTTGTTTTAATTTTTGCTTGGTTTTTAAAGCATAAAAATACCATAATATGTTTTTATATATTGAGGAAACATGCTAAGTTCACATACTCGTTTCTCTGAAAAACACTTCTACAGCCAGTTATTTTACTTTGAAATGTGCGTTTCCAGGCTGAAATGTTTGTTATTGTTTTGGTCTGTGATACTGCACGTTGCCAATTTGCCGATTTTCATTGTCCATTGTGCTCGTTCCTGTTATGTGTGCTCAAACTGGCAACTCGTGTGAGCGCCGTCTAGTCTGAGGAGCAGGTGGCGGGAGAAACGACGATCTCCGATATTTTGAATTCGACTGCAGTACCTATTTCGACCACTATACATACCACATCATTCTTACATACTGCACCTTTAACATTAGTTAACTACTTTAGTTAACATGAACTAAGAATGAACAATACTTCTACAGCATTTAATCTTAGTTAATTTTAACATTTACTAATACATTATTAAAATCAAATGTTGTATTTGTTAACATTAGTTAATGCACTGTGAACTAACATGAACAAACAACGAGTAGCTAGACTTTTATTAACTAACAAAGATGAATAAATACTGTTACAAATGTATTGCTCATTGTTATTTCATGTTAGTTAATGCATTAACTTATGTAAACTAATGAGACCATTGTTAAGTTTTACCAAAATAATAAAGAACCTTCCAATAGTAATCTGTTTAATTAATTGTATTATATAAAAGATGGTTATTTATATATAAGCCAAGCTAAAATGACTATACTGTGATATATACTGTTACTGTGATAAATTACTGATAGTCTCTGGGTGAAATTTTGATCATACCACCCACCACAATGCTGGTAGAGCAATGCTTATAATAAAAGGAAAAGAAACAAGATGAGACAAGATGAGAGCAGGAGAAAGCGATTAAAAAGCTGTGGAGGTGTGTGTCGTGTGTCTCAGGACTGCTGAGGTGGGCTGTATGGACACAGAGATGGTCACTGCCATCATTTAGAGTCCAACAAAAGAGGATAAAGAGAAAGACACAGCCAGTACTACCGCTTACAAGTGAACTGTGAATACTTTCATTTAGTGATTGCAGTCAAATTTGTGCTTAAAGTGCAAATTTACTATCCACTTTGCTTAAATAGTGGCCATTTTTCTTAGCATGGTCTTACTGACATGAATGTATTACATTACAGAAGCGTCCAAGCTGTCAGACCCTGGCACAGAAGCAAGTGCACTTCTTTTGGCTTGCTGGGATCCAGGCTCAAGTTTGGTCAGGGTTATGTCCTCTACTGTCTTGTACATGAGTGCTAAAAAAAAGCCTATATATTAGGGATGCTCCGATTGATCGGACGCCGATCGGCCGATATTGGATAAAAATAGATTGATCGGCGAACCCCAAAAGCGCCGATCAAAAAAGCCGATCTCGTGACGTAAATTACTCGCGCGACTTTTTCCCACCTGCATGCGTGGCGCACGGGCACACAACAGCAGAGTGGAGCTTGGCAGTGGCAACATGAGTTCTCCTTCACCGGAACGAATAGGGAGTCTCCCAACGGATTGAAGCGCGCGTCCGAGTGAAGACCGTGCACCGCGCGAGCCACAACAGAACGCGGTATCTGCGCCACTGATCGCTGCGGCAACGAGCACTTTGATCACTTGATAAAAAAACAACCATTTCAGCGTTAGATCGCCTCTTATTTAACAAATGAACAAAATGAATGCTCTGAGTTAACTGGAGATGTTTTTATTTATTTGTATTGGTACATTCGTGCCGCGAGATGTTTCAAAAGTGGTGGTGGTATTTTATTTTTTTTGATCTGACGTAGTTGGTTCCTCAACTACATCAGATTCAGATTCCGATTATTTTATGTCATGTCAGCATTCAAAGCTATTTTCATGGCAAAAATTCAATTATAAAAATACAAATATCATATAAATACAATAAAACAAAACAAATATAAACAAGAAGTCATTTTATACAATATATATTTTAAAATGAACATATGATAAAAAATCCAAAACCTTTTCAGGCATAATCTCATTAAATATGTCCTTTAATGAAGTAACTTCATAAAAGAGCATTCTGCTCAACTACATCAGACGTTCATAATAATAACAGAAAAAAACTTGCCATAGTTTTGTCCTTTTATCAGTAGCCAGTTTTGGTGTAACAAGGTGTACATTTTGTTGCCAATTAGTAAATGTAGTGGGTGTATTAAGAGGCTACAATTTCCAAATATGCCTAAGTGTAACTTGATCCCCTCCCATTAGACTGATCTGATGTGTGTTGGTCTGCCTGACCCCTCTTTGTTTGGAATAATTTAATGTTACTCTGCCTTATTTTTGGAAAGCTGGCCTACAGTAGCCTTAAGACATCTCATTTTCTAAATACAATTAAATAAACACATTTCTACAAATGGTGCAAACTCTGCTAGATTATAGATAAAAGATTCCCATTCCCCTGCCATTCTGTGATCGGCAGTGATCGGCAATCGGCAGATCATGATTTTGGTGATCGGTAATCGGTGATCGGCCCCAAAAATGCTGATCGGAGCATCTCTACTATATATATATATATATATATATATATATGTGTGTGTGTGTGTGTGTGTGTGTGTGTGTCAGAATTATGTAATGGAGAACAATATTTAAGAGCTGCAGCGAAGGGGATGATTTTCTGTGGGTGACAAATAAGCATCAAAGACCAAGAAAATTATAATTTGTTTAAAAAGTTCTTACTGTTTGAGCTACAGGAAAGCATATAGTCCTAGTCAGAATATAGTCCTATCTATAATAAAAAGAAAATTAAACTGAATAAATAAATTGATACTCATGGTGCACAGGTTTTCGTAATTATAGCAGATAATATAACAAATAAATAAATATTGATAGGCCTACTTGTTAAAAGGGCTTTGTTTTTCATTTATTAGGCTAGCCTACTGTCAATAATTGTAACGAATGAATTAAAACGAATGAATTCATAAATAAATAAAATAATATTGACGCAGATGCTTTTCTGTCTCATTAACCGTGGTATGTGTGGAATAATTGACTCCGGCCATTGAATTATTAGAAATATAATGCACACCCGAGGTGTAACGGTCACGACGCAGGTATGCATTATTTGTCTAATAATTCAACAGCAGGTCATCAATTATTCCTTACTTATTACATGGCTTTGTGGAGTACTTGATTCTGATTGGTCAATCGCACAATCCAGCGGTATGTTATTCCCAGATAAAAACCGCTCAAAACAGATAACGCTTTACTGAAGTCAGCAGCGCTATACGCTTGCTGGAAACGTTTTTTCTTCATGAAAGTTTTGCATTTGTCTAGCTAATAAAATATTAAAACTCAGTCAAATCAATATTTTGTGTACAGTTATTTAATTATGCCATCCAGTATCGTGGAATCGCTCTCTCTTGTTTCATCCGCTTCACGTCGGGGTCCTCATCTGCCAGTCAGGGGTTTGTATATGTTTGTTTTTTGGAGTGTTGATTATTATATCTAAAAATAAAAAGCAACTGAATTCAATAATTTGGTCTCTGTTGTTAATTGTAACCTTTAATATAATAGTAATGTGTTAGATTAGCTAAAACTTAAATTATAACTGAATTTATTTAAACACAGAGACAAATTTATTAAAAAAATAAAAAAGTAAAAAAAAATAAAAGCAGCAGCAATTTTATGTTTGGTTTACTCCCCACTTCTGCACCGAACCCGTACCGAACCATAACTTCAAAACTGAGGTACGTACCGAACCGTCATGTTTGCGTACCGTTACACGTCTAGTAACTACCTATCATATACAATGATATAGCCTGATTCGTTGGACCATTGCGTCGGATTGCTTTTTCACCACAAGCGAGCCACCACCACCTTGTTTGGGCGATCTCTGATCCACTGTTTTGGTGCGATCACACCAGGTTCTGGAACAAACGCTCCAAACGAGCCAGGTGTGAAAATGTCTAAGGCTTAGAGTGCCAAAATGTGTGACTTCATAACAGTCCATCATCTAATTCATTTATCTAACATTTACTGTCCAAAATGACAAATCGTTATATATAAGGCACACTGGTCTGAAAATGTTCTTTTGGCTGTGAACGCAAAGAGCAAATGCATTTACACATGCAAATACACACAATTGCAGTCATCAGCACTTCTATCGGTTATTCATGGCCAGTGATCAAATCTCTTGCATCAGCTCTGCCTCTGGGTGAGAGTGACTGAGTCTTTCATTCTACCATGCTAATTCATTTACCAAGCAACGTCACACGCGCACACACTCGATGAGTTGGGCTTCACTGTGGCGTTCCCTCCTTTAAAAGCCTCTGCGTGGTTTGCCATCTCTTTACACGCAACAGCTATTTCCCTAGCTCAGCTGTCACGGACTCCAGTATCATGTGAGGGGTGGAATGGGGAACCATGGGGAACTAAGATGACCCACGAGGCAGGTGTGCAAAATTCAAGCCCCCATCAAAATGCTAATGCCAAGATGTTGCTGTTTGCACTATCTGATAAAGTAAATAATGTAAAAAGCCATTATTAAACACTACGTGAAAGCAGATAATATGATGAAATTATTTCAAATTGACCGTTTAATGAATAAAACCAAAGCCACTTCATCTTGGTAATGCCGTAGGCAGCTGTTTTCCAGTCACAAATCTCCTGTCTGCTTCAATGGAGAAAAACTGCAGGCTAAGCTTATAGTTCAGCAACGTATTTTAATAAAATCCGACATAAAAAAAATGTATAGCTTCTTTAGCTCAAATTATGCTAAAAAGCTGTATTTCCTCAGGTTGGTCTAGCTCAGAGGTCTTCAATCCTGCTCCTGGAGGGCCACTGTCCTTCAGAGTTTAGTTCAAACCTGCTTCAGCACACCTGCCTTTGTATATTCAAGCGATCCTGAAGAGCTTGATGAGCTGATACAGGTGTGTTTGATTAGGGTTGGAACTAAACTCTGCAGGACAGCGGCCCTCCAGGAGCAGGATTGAAGACCTCTGGTCTAGCTAATAAGCATGCTCTTATTTAGAGGTCTTCTACTTGGATCTGAAAACCGGAGCAGGTCCTAGGTTATTATAGTTTTGCATTTTTAAATTAGTTTTTATTTTAATATAATTTTCAAACTTCCTATAAATTAGTTAGTTTCATTAATGGTTTTGTTAGTTTTAGTTTAGTTTTCATTTTGTAAAAATTTCTGTTTAGTTTTTATATATTTAGTTTCAGTTTTAGTTAATCAGTCAGAGTTAACAGAACACTTCCAGTTAAAGACATTTAATTTCAGCAAAGTTTAACGTTTGCAGTTTACAGTTAACTCTTGTGCAAACCTTTTTTTAATAAAAAATTGAATAATTTGTTTGAGATTGAACAAAGCAGCAAACAAAGGCAACTTAAAGTAAAAATTATTCATTCATACTCATCCATATTAAAGATGAAACATGCGTTGTATAAGAAAAAATAAAAAAAAAACATGCGTATGATTATTATGATTATTCTTATGATTAATTCTTTCAAACATTATTATTGTATTTATCCATTTATGCTTTTTGTCTATTACATATTTTAATATAATATACTCATAGTTATACTCATATTTATATTCATGTGTTCTATTCAGACCAGACATTTAGTTTACTTCTACTCTGACAAATGTGCATCTATTTCTGGGCATCTATTTCAAATATGCTATTTGCTATTTCCGTTTTCTGCTCAGTGTGGTGTCCTGTCTATTATGCAAGTTATCTTGTTTAGTTTCACATGAGATGGTTATCTTACTTAGAATTAAGGTACAGTATTTGCGTAAGGTCTATACATGATGGAAATACTTATTTGGACATTTCTGCATCTTAGGGCTGGCTCACACAGAAAGTGGTTTTGCTTTGAAAAAGCGAGATGCGGGCAGTGGAATGGCTAAAAAGCGCAAGGTCTAGAGACACGTATTTTAAAAGTTTAACTTATTTTAACTTGAGTGTTGCGTTTCTAGAACATCGTGTCATGCATTAGACGCTGTAAAACACGACATTGGTCATTCATGTCCGTCTAGCGTGTGTTTACATCGAAAAATAAAGTAGCGCAGTCGAATGGTAAAACGTGATTTATCCGGTACAGGATGAGAGCTTATTAATTACGAAAACGATTATTTATTTTTTGCTTTTTTTTTTGTTTGTTTTTCAGTAACTGTTGTTAGTTTCATTAAGTTTTAGTTTTTCATTTGTGTTAAAATCTCTGTTTTATTTCACTTTACAAACATGTTTTTTGACCAATAGTATTAGTCTTAGTTTCAGTTTTCGTTTACGAAAATAAGTTTCTCGTTCAAAACCTTGAAAAGTGCCTCGGACATGGGTCGAGTATAATATTAGTATTAGTAGCCTCGAGTCTTGGGTAATTTTAAATAAATGTGCTTTTACTGAATGACCTGAGAAGAGCCAGATTCTTTTAAAATGTCGAATTTCCATTACATAATACACAATATACTGAGGGTCAAATAGTATCTACCACTATTTAAGTAAACATAGCATCTAACACTATTTACACTGGAGTCTGAATCCTGCCTAAAAAAAAAGTTATTCAGTGTATTTAGATGGTTACTACATAAAATATGACAAATATGCAAATAATAAATAAGCTTCATAGCGGGTTTCAAGTGATCAAGGGCTTAGGCCGTTCCCTTAAGATACTAGTGGGTACTAGCAGAATGCAAGAAATGTATATCAGAGTTCATGAGCAGGCAGGTCAGCGAGGGGAAGGGCATAGAATGTAGCCAAGGTTTGGCTGAAAAGCATGACCCTGTCAGTCCCTGCTGGTTGATGGGGGTTAAAATTGTAACAACAGTTTAAATTTCACATGACAGTGATAGTTTTCAGCTTGTTTCACTGCTACAATAAGATGATAACAGGTCAAAACCCCGTGACATAGAGTAACCACACTTCATAGCCTCAGCCCTCAGAGGAACATTATATACTCAGATTACAGCACAGGAAATGATTGAGAAAGTCAGTCCGCTCCACAGGCTAGTGGCTATTGGTGTATTTATGACTTCGAGCTATTTACAGATACAGAAAGAAGCTCAGCATGAAGTTATATGACTTTGGAGTCGGGCTGCCCCAGACTAAAGATTTTTCTAGTCGACTAGTAGTTGTTCATTTAAGCCATTAGTCGACTAATAGTAGGCCTAATATAAATTGAATTACTTAAATGTATACAGAGGAGAATACTAAACCATAATGGCTGTTTAACCCTCTGGGGACCAAGGTGTTTTTGGGGCCCTTGGGATGTTTTGACATGCACTGACATTTGTGCTTTTTTCAGTTATTTATAAACATGTTAATGGCAAAGGTGTAAATTCACTCAATATAGCACAAACGGGGCTACCATAATATGTGAGCAACATCTATGTCCATGTTTGTATTTTTAAGAGAATAATGTTTATGCGTGGTTATTGAAAAAAATAAAAATGAAAGTTGCTGAAATAAGACCACAAAACACATACTAAATGTGTCCACAAGACTTTTGACTAATGGATGTTGTCGCTTCGAGTTCTGGCTTCAAAATGATGTGAAAATCATCCTGCCTAATCATTCACATAACACAATAGATTGATTAAAATTGTGAAAAACATTTTTTTGTTTGCCAAGGCAATATGCGAATGGACGTCAACTGCCCAACCCCTTTGTGAATAATTAGTTGGTTCACACCTGAGAAGACAAAAGACCCTGCATAGTAATGAGCCTTTCATTCAGGTGTGAGAAAGAATGCAAGGACCCCAAAGAATGCAAGAACAATATATATATATATATATATATATATATATACATATACATACATACATACACACACACACACAGACACACACACAGACACACACACACACACACACACACACACACACACACACACACACATAGTTCAAAGTTAGAGTTGGAAACATCTTGAAAAGAAAATTGTCTTTTTCCATAAATGTCTTAGTTTGACTATACATATTTCGAAGTTAGGGATTCATTATTTTGATATAGCTTGCATTGGAACAAACACTATACCATCTTAGTTGATTAGTTTATTGACAAAACATACTATATATTTAACATATGAGCAGAAACTCCTAACAAAAGCTTATTTGATGTCTATTTTAGATGTCTTTTATTTTGTCTGTAACAGTGCGAGCATTCATTCATTCACACACACACACATACACACACACACACACACACACACACACACACACACACACACACACACAAACACACACACACACACACACACACACACACAGAGAAACATGATTCACATTTAAACAGTATGCTATTTTTCCGTTTACAGACACTAACGTTATTCTATATCGCGATTAGAACAAAGCACAAGCATAAAACACTTACACTTCTCAGCTGAATCTGTTGCTCCTCCTTGAAGTGAAAATAAACCAGCACTTGTTCTGTGGTAAAGGTCCCAGGATTTTCCTCATAGCTACGCAAGACGAATCATAATCTGACTAAAAAATATAGTGCGTTTACAGAGTTTAGCCTATATGGGCGTTTACGCGTCTCAATGTGTTGCTTCACATATTTGCGTTTGAATAGCGCGTGCTCTCCGTGGGCGTGTCACATTACCAGAATAATGAGCTGAGAGAAAGATAATTAGAACGGCTGACACGTCTCTCTTATTATATAGATGACATAAACGGAGAATATTTATTTTAGTTTTGAATCGGATCATTTAAAAGTACAAACTCAAATGATTTAAAAGATATATTGCTTATGGCTGGGTGAATAGTATTTGCTGGGGTTTTTTTATGTTTAGAGACGTGCTCCAGAAAAAAAGTTCACGGTGACGGAGAGGCAGAACGCACACCGTGTTTATTTTCTTTATTTTACAAAAGCACAATATTTTATTTCGATTGTATGTGGGCACATAAAAAAAGTAGACATTTAACAGATTATTTTCTCATATTTCTTAACTCTATATGAACAGAAATGATGGTAGTACTTTAAGTCTATTTTTCTGCTATGTGAAAAAAACGAGCAAAACGTGCCGGCGCGTTCTTGGCCCCCAATATATATATATAGGTGGGTGGTGATGGCGCAGTGGATAAGTCACATGCCTTTGGTGTGAGAGACCCGGGTTCTAATCCACTGTGAGACACCAATGTGTCCTTGAGCAAGACACTTAACCTCTGACCTAACCGTGCGACCTCTGAAATATAGCAAGTGTAAGTTGCTTTGGATAAAAGCGTCAGCTAAATGAATAAATGTAAATGTTAATATAGGCATAATATAGCCTATTCGGCGCGCAAGTGCAAGGATAAAGCTTGCCACAAGGCAATGGCAAAAGTAAAGCCCAGTTCACACCACCAGCGACAAAGCGACATGATCCCATTCATTTCAATGGAGCGCTGGCGACTTCCGGCGACACGAGCGACATTGACCGTTGGTGACAGAATGTGGGCGTGTCAAGCGACAAGAGACAAGCGACAAAAGTTGAGAAATTTCAACTTTATGCAAATGAGAACGATTTTCGCGAGCGACAACCAATAGGAAAGAAGCCTTTTCAGTGGAGCTCACGTCACCGTCTCGAGTGCAGGCAAGACAGAAGAGTTCGAGGATGATTTCACTGTTTTATATTATTTGACTGTAACCACATATATGGATATAATAAAATTATGCATGGAAAAGGAACTGTCGACAGTCTCAGTGAGTTTAATTCATACATTTATAGTTCAAGTGGTGTAATTTTATGATGCAAGTTTAGTAGCCTACTGCTGCAGTTCATTTTACAGTGCATTGTGTTGACTATTAGGGACAAGAAAATTGATTATTTGTCAAATTCGAATGACGTTTTAGTAATTTATGATAGTATGAGTGAGTTTAATTTGTTGATTGATCGATCGTTAATCTAGTAAATTATTTAATCCACTGAACACTGCTGTGGTAATATAAAAACACTCTCCCAAAAGCATATACTGTTTCTTTTGAGCCTAATTCCTAGTCAAATTAAAATCGTATAGTTGTATATATCACTTGTGATGGTATTTTGTATAGATATGGCCAGACGTGCAGCCTACCAATAACATTAGAGCGACAGCACTACAAACGCCCACAAGCGACTTGACAGTACAGAGACTGGCGACATACAGCGACAAAGTCGCTGGCGGTGTGAACGGGGCTTAATGATTATGAATGTGTAATGAAAAAAATAGCAAGGACACATTTTAATAATTATTAATAATCTAGTGTTTTCTGTGTCAGGTTTGGCTGCAAAGATCAAGTTTACGATGCTGACTCGCCATCTCCGCTGAATTGTGAACGCGCATATAGAGAGAAATGCACATTTCATACAGATTACATAAACAGAGTATTTATTTTCAATTTGAATTGGTTTCGTTTAAAAGTAGACATGTCAGGCTTTCCATAGCTATATTTTTTCATGTTTGTGAGGCAAGTATACGTTAAGTTTTTTTAAGTTAATTTATGCAAATGCAAAAGCACATCCTGTTTGTTTTCTTTAATTCACAAAGGCAAAACATTTTCTTGTTATTGTGAGTTAATACCCTTTACAGGTGATTGAATGATGCATTACTCTTATATGTATGACCAAAAATGACTAAGTATTTTAAGTTGTTTCCACTGTTGACAGGAAAAAATTTAAAGGGGTGATGAACTGAGAAATCAAATTTTCCTTGAGCTTTTGACATCTAAAAGGTCATCATATTATAAGAATATCCTGTAAATATCAGAACTGAAAACGTCCTTGTTAGTCCAATAAATGCTTTTATTGACACCAGGCTCAGCAAACGACTCGTTTTTCAAAGTGGGGAACTATGACGTCAAAGAGGATAAAACACCACCCCCGCTGAAGAAGATCAACGCCTACTTCAACACGGCTACTTTAGCCCCGTCCACCGATTCGCGCATTACACGCATAGCTAAATAACATGGGCCTACCTCGTGATGACAAACCGGATCGAGCTACCGTACCGAGCAATAAACATGACATTTACAAAATATTGTGCAGTGCCTGGTTGTGGAAGAAGACAGTCGCTGCATAAGCTTCCTCTGGATTCCAATAGGAATGCTTGGTTAAACTTTATTTTTAATGACGTTCCAGCTGATGTGGGTAAAACATTGTCCGTTTGTTCGCTTCATTTCACTGAGGATTGTTTTGTAAACAAGACACAGGTCGAGACTGGATTTGCAGACCGATTAAGATTAGAAAACGGTGCTGTGCCTTCTCTATTGGATCCGACAGGAATGGTGCAACACACTTATGTGAGTAAAATTTTTATTTAAAAAATAATAATAATCTGATAGGCTAGTATTGCATTGTTACAGATCGTTTGATATCTAATAATTATGTGTACATGTGTATCAGTCTAATCGTTACTGACGAGTGAGTTGAAACTCCTTATAATATGCAAAACTGTTATCCACTCACAGCAGTGGGCGTTTACTTCCAAGTCTTCAATGCGAGACGCCCATAAAAACCGAGCGTTTTTTCAGCTAGGCTCAAAACTAGGGTAAAAAAAAGCCTATTACTTATTAATTTTGATGTTTTTGAATGTAAAAACCAAGCGAACGTCATAAGTTGACCTCAGACAACAATATAACATTTTTTAAAAAGCTAGTTCATGACCCCTTTAAGTTAGCGTGTCATGCAGTAAAGAGCGCTATATTTTGGCTTCCACAAGAAAAGACGATGGCATCCACTAGGGCTGTGGCGGTGGCAGATTTTTACCACCGCGGTGGTAATGGAACAACCACCGGCGGTGCCTGGGGGGTGTTACACACACGCACACACCTCAATTAAATACATTTTGAAATAAAACAATAATAATAAAAGAGGCTCAAACATCCATTTCGTAACAGACATGCATGTTTATTTAATCACTTCCGTCAATGAAACATCACACTAAAGCCTGTATATTTCCACACAAAGATGCGTGATATAGCCTACCGCTCTACGCTTTGAGAGGGATGTGGGACACGAGCAGGAAAGAGACCATCAATCTCTTTTCTAAAATCTTCATGTTTTCTACTTGTTGTAAAAGCTCTGAAGAGCGAATTTTATCTTCCACAAGGACAGGACATTTCAGCTGTTTGATTTTGCGCTGCCAGAGAAAGCGAAACTAAAATTACCCGCCCGAGTGAAAAGCGCTTTACAAATATCTTGACACGTCTTACCAAGAATTTGTTGTCCAAGTAAAAAGGTAGGCTATCTTTCAGTAAAGAATGCAAATATATTAGGCCTAATTAAAAGCGAACCAAAGGAAGAAACATTTATAATCCTCTGCGAAAATGGGTGAGTGCGAAAATCCTCTGCGAAGACGTGAGTGAAGATTTGGGAAAAGAAACAAGAGATCCATTTCCAGTGGAATAACTAATGGAATATTGTTAAATTCGCTGATAATTGGGTGACCGGATCGCAAAACAGAATACAAAGCTGACAAAGCTTAAAGTTATGGGCTCACGCACAACTCTCTCCTTCGTCATGAATCCAAACGTTCCCATGGTTGCGATGTAACATTTAATTGCTAACCTATTATTTCTTTTGTAAACAGAGCTTTGTGCTTCACTCCTGTCATAATATTCATGTAAAACAGCATTCACATACAAAAAATGTGCTTTGGCAGACCACCGCAGGTCCTACTCAGCCAACCTTATGCTGGCCTCCGTAACAGACAAAGAGCTGGTCTGAGATCCTGAAGCTCTGCGTTCTGTCCAAGTACAGACACAAAGCATTGACGGGACAGAGCAAAGCAAGGGCAGGGTGTGGCTCCTCCAGGGGCAGCGCTTGCAGGTTCACCACCTGGTCCCTGAAAGGAGTGGTGGGAACCTTGGACACATATCCGGGTCTGGGTCTCAGAATAACATGAGAGTTGGCCGGCCCGAATTCCAAGCACGATTGGTTGACCGAAAAATGCTTGCAGGTTCCCTACCCTCTTGATGGAAGCCAGCGCAGTCAGGAGCACTGTCTTCAAAGCGGTTTGAAGGGGGCTCTCTGTAATGCCATAAGCACCAATGAGAGATCCCAGGATGGTACGTGGTGAGGGCGAGGAGGATTTAGCCTTCTTGCACCCCTCAGGAAAGTGATGATCAGGTCGTGCTTCCCCACAGATTTACCATCTATTGGATGATGATGTGCGGCAATAGCGGCAACATACACTTTCAGGGTGGAGGGAGACAGCCTTTGCTCCAACCCTTCCTGCAGGAAGGAAAGCACAGTTCTGATTGGGGATCTCTGGGGGTCTTCCCGGTGAGAAGAACGGCACTCAATGAACAGGTTCCACTTCAGAGCGTAAGCGCGCCTCTTAGAGGGTGCTCTCGCCAAAGTTATGGTGTCTATGACCGCCTGAAGTAGATCACCGAAGTCCTCCGCATCCCGTCTAGAGACCTCACGTGGAGGTTCCAGAGGTCTGGACGCGGGTGCCATAGGATGCAATTGCTACTAAAGTTCCCAAAGTGTGCCATGAAAATATCCACCACACCATTACACCAGCAGCAGCCTGAACCGTTGATACAAGTCAGGATGGATCCATGCTTTCATGTTGTTTACGCCAAATTCTGACCCTACCATCTTTATGTCGCAGCAGAAATCGAGAATAATCAGACCAGGCAACGGGTTTTCCAATCTTCCATCCATTGTACAATTTTGGTGAGCCTGTGCAAATTGTAGCCTCAGTTTCCTGTTCTTATCTGACAGGAGTGGCACACTGTGTGCTTCTGCTTCAAGGTTCGACCTGTTGTGCGTTCAGAGATGCTCTTCTGCAGACCTCAGCAGATCATCTTGACCATTTAGTTTGTTAGTTTGACAAGTAGTTTGTTGAGGGTTGATTTGTGAAGGACTACACGCCTGTGCACATATATATTCAAACGCGTATACCTATCGACTGAACACGTGATGCGCATGTGCGCGCCGTCTGCGTTTTCGCGGGTTTGCGTTTTTGAGGTTTGCGCAGAGATAACGGATAATTGTTTGCACCTTCAAACCCATTTCAGTGCGTTCTCGAGACACCAGGCACTGTTTTATGCGGATGGGCGGCCGGAGGGCGTTAAGGATTTTTCTGTTAGAATGTTAGCGGACCCTAAGTTAATAACTAACTTCAGCTGGACAATAATTTTATCCTAGAGCTGTGGTAAAGCCTAAACAATCTGTTACAGTAATTTCTATTATCACTGTAAAGCGGTTTTGAAACAATCCATACTGTTAAAAGCGCTCTATAAATGAAGGTGACTTGACCATTTCTACATGCCTAAATGCATTGAGTTGCTGCCATGCAATTGGCTGATTAGATATTTGTGTTAACGAGCAGTTGAACTGGTGTTACGTAATAAAGTGGCCGGTGAGTGTGTGTACACATTAGGAGTAGTGGGTAGTGAACACACTGCTAACTAAGGGTGTCACGATTTTGATTTTAAATCGAAATCGATCGAAATTAATTCACAATCTCAAAAATCGAAATAAAAAAATGGAATCGTCGATGCTGCCACGCCCCCATGTCGCGTTTTACTGACTCTTATTGTTCAATCTCGTTCATCAAAATTAACTAATCTTTTTTCTAGTCATTTCAGGGGCTTTAAATGTTATACTTTTAACAGGCAAATTCCCCGAACACATCCACCTACGCAATCTTGATCATATTCTGAATTAAGAAATCATTATAATGCAGTCAAAAATAATTTACAGGGAACATTAATAATTACTTGACCTTCCGAGTCTTTTGTTCATTTGTCGCGTGACAGAGGCAATGAACAACTCATCACAGCGCGGAAAAAAACAAACACACGTGTTGAAAGGCTGTGAGTCCTCTAACTTAGATTCTATGCCCGAGCCCGAACTTGGCCCGACCCGGGACGATATTTCCCGTCACTATATTTCCCGGCTCTTGATCTATAGACGTGCACTCCCAACGCAATAGAGTGCGGTGCGGGACTAGATTTGATGGCCGAGTGCGAGCGCGGGCGGTAATGCACTCACTCTGTGTGTGCGGGAGAATAAAACGATTCGCGGGACTCCCGCAAACTAGAAATATCTATGAATAAAACATATAAAAACTAATACATTTTTATTTATCTGTTGCAGAAAAGCAACAAGAACAACTAAAACAAAATAGAAACGATTTACAGGCCAGAGTTTCTATTTATAACATGTTTGCAGCGTTGAGCGATTTAGCCAATCACAGACATATGTGTTGATTTCTTGAACGCAATGGCCAATCAGAAGCATTTAAGATAGACTCTCCTCACCGCTCAAAACGGACTTTTTGTTCAGTGCTAAATTCTGTAAGCTGGCAAATCCTCTAATTATAACAAACAAAGTGTAGGCTATATATTATGAAAGATTCATTGTGCAGTCAGCTTTATTGATAATAACAGAGATGTGTGAGATTGCGATGAACTGATGTCAGCTTTTTAGGAGCAACAGCAACCTGTGCTTAAAAAAAAACAAGTAAAAATCGAGAATCGAATCGAACCGTGACCTTAGAATCGAAAATGTAATCGAATCGAGGATTTGGAGAATCGTGACACCCCTACTGCTAACCGTGGACACATACGGACCTGTGGCGCCAGGGGAGTGATTGGTGGTTAGATGCCTTGCTCAAGGGCACCTCAGTCATTTCCTGCCGGTATTGAGAATCAAACAGGGTTACCAGTCTGACTCTAACCATTAGGCCACGACTTCCCCAATGTTGCTGTAGGCCTCTTGACAGACTCCATGACATTTTTTCTCTTTGTCTTCTCATCAATTTTGGAGGGACACCCTCTTTTCATAATGTCACTGTTGTGCCGTACTTTCTCCACTTGTTGATGACTGTCTTCACTGTGTTCCATGGTATTCTTTTGATTGATGTCTTTCCACATTTGAAACACTGATTGTGTGATTACATAAGACATGATAGATTTTGGTAAGTTGTACTCTTTCTTTCAACATACCTTCTCATGTTCATTCATTTTATTTCATGATATAACTAGTAGTAAAGCGTAAGAGATGATTGATTCATGTGAGCTCCGCGCTGCAGCTTGAACTGATGCAGATACAGCGATCTATCATATGACATTAAAGAGCATCAAAATATTTATTGTTTGAATTTTGTTCGAAACTGACAGAATTTGAAAGCTAAGACTTAGTTTCATATCAGAAGTAACAAAGCACAGAGCTTATTGTGCTTATTGGATCATAGGTGTGCTACAAATAATGTTTGGTTAAGTTTTTTTGATCATGCATCAACTGAAAACAGCATAGCAAAAGGAAGATCGATTAAAAACGACAAATCGATATTGTCAACCCAGCCTTAGCATCCACACATCTTTACCGGTTGTAGCTTATTTACATTGTGTGCATGAAACACACCCTGACATTTAACGTCTGGACTGGATCACGATGACCGATTCAGTTCTAAGCTTCAGAAAGCTTTTAACCTTTTTGGACTACTTCATGTAAATCACAGCCCTAGCGCCGATGAGTCTGGATCAAATTGCCCCATTGTCACTTTAGTGACCTGGCAGAGGCTAAACAGAAACACCTCCAAGCTCCTTCGTGAGGTTCAAAAAGATCTTAATCAACTCCACTTTCCTCCCACGGCAGGCACGAAAGGCCATGTGGCATGGTCATTGGAGAAACACAGTCAATATAAATATACACAGACATTCTTTCCATTTAACTCATAATTAAGGCATCCCAGAATGTATATGATATATTTCTGTGTGTATGTATGTCCCCTACCTTTTATTAGCCTAGTTACGACTTTTTAGTTGTGTTAGTTAATTTCTTAGTGCTTTTATTCGTGTAAAAATATATCTATATGTCTACTTTCATATCTTCCATCCATACCTTCCTAGGTATCAAAATACTCCTCTTGTTGCGCCTTAATTAACGATGATAGTATGTTACGATAAAATGTATTATACTATTTTTTTACAATCCTTTGGAGTAAAAATGACCAATTCTGACACCATCATAAAACATGCAAATTAGGCTGTCAGAGGGAGACAAAGAAACTCTCTCCTGCTAAAAGTTCCTAACTACTATTGGACATTTCACCTAAAATAAGAACGCTTCAGGCTCACAAACCACGCAATGAGGACCTACCCACATACACAGGCATTCTTGCTCAGCACCAAAGACCCATGCAAGTATTATTTCTAGCGATATTTAGATGTGTTTAAGATTGTCTACCTCTACCGTAAGGTGATTTGATTCTTTGCTGGCTCTCAAAGGTTAACTGTTTGTGATATTTGCCATTCTTTGATCTTCTCTCTCTCTCTTTTTTACTTCTCATTATTCTTTATATATGTATTCTTTGTTTAAGTGTAGTTGTATATATTCGAAGTTTCAAATATTAAAGACCATTATACGCTTGATTGTCTCTGTTGCTGCTCACCGATCATAGTCACTTAAATGTTTGATCTTAGCTACAAGCTTTTATACTGTTGAGTACTTTAGTTAGTAATCTAATAGAACATAAAAGTTATTCTTCATGACCAGAAGAATAACCTTTCTTAAGTGCTTTACTGCGGATCGATTGGTCCTGCCTTGATCGATTGCTCCTGTCTGCCTTGCTGCTGGTTTGTGTCTATCACATTAATCTGACATCGCTAGCTTTTATCTAAATCATTATCGCTAGGACAACACGCTACTATCTCGCTGGCCTATTAACCTGCCATCCGTGCTTGCCGTCTTTTTCTTTTTTTTTTTTTTTGCGCGCGCGCTCGTGCCTTTTACAAGTCTATCAAAAAACTGTTGTGAGAAGGATCAGTCAACAAACACAGTGAGTAATGTCTTCTCCCGTTATTGTTAGGGATGTCCCGATACCACTTTTTCACTTCCGATTCCGATACCGATGCCGCAGCTTTGGCTATTTGCGATACCGATATTAATCCGATATTTTTATTTTATTCTATTTTATTCTTGAACTAATACTAGGCCTAATAAAATATATGGAAGCACTTTGCTCAATTAGCAACCTAAAAACATCTCACTCAAATGGAGAACAAATACTTCTCCAGTATATAGTCCACAACAACAGTTGATTATGAAAGACTGCCACCCTTTATTCAAACATATACTTCAGTAGGCTACTTAAAGCTACCAACAGGTTTAAAGTTAATCATTAACAAGCTTTAAAATTACCCATTGATCCGTGTACTTTTGCGTCCATTCGTTTTTCCTTTTTAACCCGTAAAATGAAAAAATAACGGTTGTTGTATTTTTAAAACGCAAAGTTGAACACCAAAATTTAAATTTGAACTGTATGCACACCAAAAGCTGCGCAAAAAAATATTGACGTAAGTTACATATAAATATGTTATTTTCTGTATGACCAGAAATGATAGAGTATTTTAAGTTGTTTCCACTGTTGAAAGGAAAACGGAAGTGTTCGCGCCCGCGCTCCGTGCCATGCAGTGCGCGCTCCACACTCTGCACAAACCCTTGCTTGGATATGCGTCAAAATCCTGTGTAGCCTACAGTTTACAGCCTACGGTTTATAAACTGAGGAGATTGCAAAACCGTGTTTATAGTACACCGAAGGTAGTGGGATGGATGGAGTGTCTGTTGTGAGTTTAGGGGGCACGTCAGCCAGAGACTTGTGTGTGCGTGAGTGAGTGAGACAGACTACTGCCTGCTGAACAGAGGGTCGCCGAAAGAAGGATCTGAAGTGCCGGTGTTTCGGCTACAAAAACCCGCCGAACTGATCCGAAACCAGCCCAATTTTTATCCACCCGCCCAAACCCATTTTTTGCCCGCAAAATAGATTGCAAAACCGCCCAATATGCGCCGCTTAATTGGATGTCGCAGCAAGGGAAATGCTATATTCAAGCATTGTTGGATAGGTATTGGATCATATTTTTTCTCTCATCCGATCTAGCGTTCTGGGCCAGTATCGGCACGATACCGATGCTGTGGATCGGATCGGGACATCCCTAGTTATTGTCACTTGCACTTCATGTCACATGTATAGCATAGTATTCTCTGTCAGTAATGAGGGATTTAAATGTGATAAATGCAGGGAGATAGTCAGGCTGACGGAGAAGATTTCAGAACTAGATACACGCATCCAAACTTTAATTGAGGATAGTAAGAGTGCAAGGGGTTTAGATACTGCTTTGGATGCGACTAGCCTAGTAAACTCTGTACATTGTTCGGTTCCGGCTGAAGAGCCCGTGCAGCAGGGCAACTGGGTGACCGTGAGATGCTGTAGTCGCGGGACAAAACACTGCTCTTCCGTTCCGATTACAACATTAAACAGAAGCAAATTTTAGCAAAAGCAAATTTATTAGTGCTGGCTAATGCTAATCGTAAATTCTCTAAGATTATTATTCAGGTCGGCACTGCAGATAAAGTCCTAATTTTTGGTGATTTTAATATACATGTAGATAACAAAAAAGATGCATTGGGATTGGCATTTAAAGACATTCCAAACTCTATTGGAGTTAGACAACATGTGTCAGGACCTACTCATTGTCATAATCATACTCTAGATCTAATATTATCACATGGAATCAATGTTGATGGCGTTGAAATTCTACAGCAGAGTGACGACATCTCAGATCATTATCTAGTCTTGTGTATACTTCATCTAGCCAAGGTTGCAAAGCCGACTCCGTGTTACAAATATGTTAGACCTATCACTTCTGCCACTAAAGATTGCTTTATTAATAATATTCCTGATCAGTTTCATCTCCTCAGCATCCCAGATAGCTTAGAAGCACTCGATATTGTGACAGAAACTTTTGACTCTCTCTTTTCCAGCACTATAGACACAGTTGCTCCTTTGTGCTGTCCAATGCCATGGTACAATGAGCACACTCAGGCCCTTAAGAGAGCAGCCAGAAAAATGGAGCGCAACTGGAAGAAAACAAAACTAGAGTTTTTCGCATTTCATGGAAAGAGAGCACGATTGCATACAGAAAGGCCTTAAAAGAAGCTAGATCTGCTTATTTTTCAACCCTATTAGAAGAAAATAAACAAAACCCTA
Organism: Gila orcuttii; assembly: GCA_026230005.1. NCBI lineage: Eukaryota > Metazoa > Chordata > Actinopteri > Cypriniformes > Leuciscidae > Gila > Gila orcuttii. The sequence goes on along the minus strand of JAPDVR010000019.1, from coordinate 34,729,522 downwards.
ATTTATTTGAAACAGTGGCTAAATTAATGAAAAATAAAGCTTTTCAACCCCAGACATTTCCAAGCAGCACAGCAGTAGTGACTTTATGTACAAGTACAAAAACTTAATTACTGAAGTTTCTTTACTTACAAGATTGATAACATCAGGGAGAAAATTATAACAATGCAACTGTCTACTACAGTATCGCATCAGGCAGTGCATTGTAGTCTTGAGGAAAAATTTGATTAATTCATTGCTATATGAAGAATTTTCTAAACTCGTTAAATCATCTAAATCAACAACATGTATGTTAGACCTTATACCGACTAAGTTGTTGAAAGAGATGCTTCCAGAGGTCATAGATCCTGTTCTTAATATCATTAATTCATCTTTGTCATTAGGATCTTTGTCATTTAGTACCAAAAACTTTTAAGCTGGCTATGATTAAACCACTTGTTAAAAAAACAACTAGATCCTACAGAATTAGTCAATTACAGGCAGATCTCGAATCTACCTTTTCTGTCAAAGATACTAGAAAAGGCATTATCTTCACAACTATGTTCCTTTTTAAGTCAAGTCAAGTCACATTTATTTATATAGGCCTAGCGCTTTTTATATTACAGATTGTTTCACAGCAGCTTTACAGAGATAAAAGGAAAATAATGCAAAAAAGTTTGTTTCCAGAAGAAAATAGAGTCACAGTCCAGCTTAAGTAAGTTCAGTGATGTTTCATTTTTGTTTTTAAAAAAGTTATTAATTTAGTTCATTTATATATATATATATATACTATATATATATTTACTCTGGAGTAAACCGTGATGTCATCGTCCAGCTCAGTTCAGTTCTTGTATAATAGTGTCAATGCAGGCAGATCAATGTTATTGTTGAATATTAAATTAAATGTTAATGGTTTTTTTTTTTTTTTTTTTAGAAAGAAATGGTATCTGCGAGGATTTCCAGTCAGGATTTAGACCATACCATAGTACTGAGACAGCTCTCATTAGAGTCACAAATGATTTGCTCTTATCATCCGATCATGGTTGTATCTCTCTATTAGTGTTACTCGATCTTAGTGCTGCATTTGATACTACTGACCACAACATTCTTTTAAATAGACTCGAAAATTATGTTAGCATTAGTGTAATTGCTTTACCATGGTTTAAATCATACTTATCTGACCATTATCAGTTTGTAGAAGTAAATGAAGAGATGTCTTATCGATCAAAAGTTCAGTATGACATGCCACAAGGCTCAGTGCTAGGACCGTTGCTGTTCACTCTGTACATGCTACCCTTAGGAGATATCATTAGAAAGCATGGCATTAGTTTTCACTGTTGTGCTTATGATACTCAGCTCTATATTTCTTCAAGCCCTGACGAAACTTACCAATTCACAAAATTAACGGAATGCATAGCTGATATAAAAAACTGGATGACTAGTAATTTCCTACTACTTAATTCTGAAAAAACAGATTCTATTTATTGGACAAAAAACTTCCTTACGTAATAACCTAGAATACTGTCTAACACTTGATGGCTGCTCTGTCAAGTCTTCGTCGTCGGTTAGGAACATGGGTGTGCTCTTTGATACCAATCTTTCATTTGAAAGTCACGTGTCTAGTATTTGTAAAACCGTATTGTTCCATCTTAAAAATATATATAAATTACGTCATATGCTCTCAATGACTAGATTAATTAGACCAAGGCTAGATTATTGTAATGCTTATGGGTGGTTGCCCTCAGTGTTTCCCCTACCATTGTTTTGGGGGGGCGGCCCGCCCCCGCAAAACGACCCCCCGCCCCCCCTAAAATGCTGACGAAATACAGTCATAAAAAAGGAATTTAGTGTAAAACGCGGAATTTCACGGAATTTGTAAATTTGAGGAAAAAATAGAAAGCAGTTCAGTACACTTGAAATCAAATCGCGATGTAGACTAGTGTGTGTGAATATTAAAACACAAAGACTATTTAAATACGAATCCTGCATGTTCTGTGGGAATGAATGGTGCCCCGACGCGCAGTTTAATTTACCACACACACACTGAAGCACGTGTGACGCTTGCGCTGTTATTTGGCCTATATGAAGACACAAATGCATGAACTTCCTCTCCAGGCTCTAGATCCACTCTGAAAGTCACTTCGTGATCATTTCACCGCTTCATTTGAGAAAAACTATCATCATGACAAACACACAGAACCTCAAAAGGTCTTCACGGCAACCCGTCAAAATAAAAGTTCGGTTTAACTTGACAGAAATATATTACTGTTGTACATTAGAATTTAGATATATCCCAATGTAATAATACACTAACACTAATCCAAATAAATTATCATCAAAACTGAATTTTTTAAGGAATAATCCATGTTTTAATTTGAACAGTTAGGCTAAAGCTCATTGTGCAGCCAGTTATTTGACAAAAAGTTTATTTAATTTCATATGATTAAAATTGATGATAAATGCTAAAATTTGTGTTTTATGTCTTCATTTTATTACCAGAAAAAACACAACACAGAATTAGTGTGAATTTTTTTTCCATATATATATATTAAAAAAAAATGTTGTATAAGTTTAATGATTCATAGTACATGATTTCGATTAATAATAAAAAACAAATACACCACGTATCCGTAACACGCCCGCTCCGCAACACTAGCAGTCTCCCCCCCCCCCCCCCCCTGAAAAAAAATCCTAGGGGAAACACTGGCCCTGCATGCTTAATAAACAAACTACAGCTGGTCCAAAACGCAGCAGCTAGAGTTCTTACTAGAACAAGGAAGTATGACCATATTAGCCCAGTTCTATCAACACTGCATTGGTACCCTATTAAACATCGTATACATTTGAAATATTATGATCTCAAAATTCTGGCCAGTTGATAATACCTAGAATATCAAAATCGACTGCTGGCGGTAGATCCTTTTCCTATTTAGCACCAAAAATTTGGAACAGTCTTCCTAACATTGTCCGGGAAGCAGACACAATCTGTCAGTTCAAATCTAGACTAAAAACACATCTCTTTGACCTAGCATAAACATAACACATTATAGACTTCTATAATTCAATGTAAGGCAGCATAGATTAGGACAGCCGGAACCGGGAACACTTCCCATAAATCCTTATGTACTTATTACATCATAAGAAGGATGGCATCTACGCTAATATTAGTCTCTCTGTTTATCCCGAGGTTTACCACAGTCTGCCATATCCAGGCCGTATCCGGATCTGATGAAGGACCTGCGCCTGGACACAATGACAACACAGTCCTGAAGTGTCACTAGTCTCTTCCCTGTGGAGGCCTCCTTCCCTTCCCTTTACCTCTGTACAGATAAAACGTTGTCGGGATATTTACGGTTCATGAGGCTACGCGGAAGCAATAATTAATTCTTTATTATACATTTTTAAGGCCAGACAAGAAGTTTGTTAGGGGTTGGTTTGTAAAGAAGGACTACACGCCTGTGCACATATATATTCAAACGCGCATACCTATAGACTAAACACGTGATGCTCATGTGCACGCCGTCAGCGTTTTCGCAAGTTTGCGTTTTTGAGGTTTGCGCAGATTTTCTTTTCAAAAAGACGAACAGATTAGTCAATGTGAAATTAATTCTGTTAAAAGTTATTCTGAAAGCTGACCTATTCTATCTATATATTCATAATTAATTATAATCCGTTGTAATTATATATACATATATATATATATATATATATATATATATATATATATATATACACACACAAACATACATACATATATACATACATATATACATATATATATATATATAGGTACAAATACATGGGCTATGTATTCCCTTTTTTGGGCGATTTAAATATTTAGTCAATAATTGATCATAACGAGTTATGATTAATTATATATAGATTTCCCTTTTGAGCTAATTTGCTACAGACATTATCAAAATGTATCAATTTTGGTCAATGATTTTGGCCCATCAAAACTGCTTTAGCCGAACCTGAAAATTCATTTTCAGCTGAATAAATTTCAGTGCTTCACTGCTCAAAATAACTTTGTTAATTAATAATAAAAGATTCTCTGTTGTTTGACTGTTGACTTAACTTTTCAATTCTGTAAATTCTTCCTCCTGTCATTCCAATTCAACATCCTTTCTGATGTGGTCAATTACAATATCCAATACTGAATTTTGCCCAACCCTGATCAAGAAAGACTGAAACTCACTCTCTGGCTGTTTCTCATTGGGTGTGATGGAGCGCACAAAGTCCTGTGGCGTCATGTACACCTCTGCATCTCCGTGCTCACTGATGATCTTCAGGGTGGCAAAGTAGCGAAATATCTTGTCTGGTGTAGAGTAAGCTCTGATCCGGTTCTCATACTCCATCACCTGTATCAAACAAACAGAAAAACACACTTATCAAACACAAACAAAATAAATTCTGGGAACTACTTTTTTTCCCCTTTTGTCTTAATTTTCTACTAAATAAACTACATTTTTACCAGGGTGACAGCATTCAGGTTTTTTTTTTTTTTTATTGGGTAGTTTTTATAGTAACATGCTATTTTATTCAAGTAACTTTATAGCATAACCAAATGCTATATTGCTATTTTCATCACACTGTATTGTGGTGCGTTTACCCTCTGATGATGTCTAGTCTCTCTCATATAGGATTGGAATGATTTATAATAATGAATGAATTTGAATCAAAATTCAGTTGTTGTGGCGCAAGTACTTTGCTTTTTAATTTGGGAAAGAAACGACTGTGTCTTTGGCTTTGTTTCGAACAAATTTCATTGTCAAGATAAAGCAAAAACAAACAATATTGTGTCTAAAATTTAATTAATTTAATATTAACTTCTTGTTTTTGGCCTCAATAATGTGATAAATGAAACAACCGTAATTTGGGGATATTTATTCAGCATATCATGTAACTCATTCCATTAAAATGTTTAATTGATTGACAGCCATTAATGGAGGCAAATTAACTGTTAAATAAGAGCAATTACTGCAGTTTGTGTCTCTTAGTGTGATGGATATGTCAAAAGATCATCAAAATGAGCAGTAATAGAGGTCAGTTTCATCATTCTCATCAAGCCTTTGTTGATGGGTCCTTTTCCTCTATCTTGCCGTCTTTAGCAAATGCCAATTTTGTGACTTATTATGCAGCCTACTGTATGCTAATTTACATAATTTCTATTATAATTGATTTTCAGTTTGCAAGCCTCTATTAGACAAGATAAGTGATTGTAATTGCAAGATGAAATAAGGATTTGGAGTTTAGGATCCTGCCTGAATGCATGATGTGCAGTAAGTGATGTTTGAAATATGAAACTGTACTTGTCAAACACTGAGATTCAAGAGGTCACTGCGCAGTGCGCACTACAGCTGATTTTTAACTTTTAGTTTATACTTGTGTCAGATCATGGACATACTTGGTCATTTCGTTGTGACTCATCGTTATTTAAAGATTTTGCACCATAAGTATAAGTAACGTATTTTTAACAGGCCATGTCAAGCTAAATATATATTAAAATTTCAAGTTTTAAAAACACATCAGTTCACACTCAGTTTTGCTGTGAACACACTCCAATTATAAAGGTTGAGCGATGTTGACTTCCTTATTTCTGTGAAACAAAAAAGATATTTTGAAAAAAATATATATAATATAATATCATATAATAAAATTTAAAGGGTCAAATGGTGTTTTGGAGCCCACTGACTTTCATTACAAAAAGAGTCAAAATATTCCTAAAATATCCGTTGCAATTCGCAGAAAAAAAAAGTTATAGAGGTTTGGAATGGCATACAGGGCTCTTTTTTCCTTTCTTTCAAATTTGACATGTATTTAGAGATCCTATTCATTTGACTTACAGATTTTGCACACTAAATAGTAGGGAAGTACACATATTAAGATTTACTCTTAATTTGCTCACATAAATTTGACAGAAAACAAGACATGCACTAAATTATGACAACTGCAAAGCAACTCGTGTAAAGCCTTGTGTAAAGTTGATTTACACAAAAACGAAAACCTGAACTACACTTTCCTGTTGCTGCCTTGCAAGTACTGATATTTCCTTCTGAAAATGCTAATTTAGTTTTTCTTTAAAAGTGATCTTGATACTTGGTTCTGAAATATTAAAGCTCACGATTACATGAGTTGGCATAACTTTGCATTTACAGAGAAATTGGCCTCTAGTCAGTTAACTTAGTATGATTGCGTAGAGCTACGTCACACGTAGGCTCACCATTGGCCGACGCTGGTCATGTGGGTGATGCGTGTAACGTACAACAACAGAAGCTTACGCTATTACACTAATGAACTGACTCGAGGCCCAGAGAGAAGGAAATGAATAGTTGAAATAAAGTCTTTTTTTTTTTTTTGCACAAAAAGTATTCTCGTCGTTTGATAAACTTAAGATTGAGCCACTGTAGTCACTTGGACTATTTTAACGATGTCTTTAATGACTTTTCAGGGCTGGCAAGTTTCTAGGGCTGCCCCCAAATAGTCGACTAAATGTTAGTCGATATGAGGAGGGCTTGGTCGAATACATTTTCATTAGTCGGTTAGTCGCAAAAAAAAAAAATCACTTGAAAAAATGACGCAGTCAGGGGCTGCACAGTCAGTGTATGACATGACATCAAAGCAACGAGAGATCAACGAGATCTCGTGCTTCGCGGTATACCAAAGCGCACTTGTGGGAGAGGTGTCTGGCTGATGCTAATAATTATGTCAGGAAAAAAGTCCAAAGTGTGGGATCATTTTGAAAAGTCGAAGGACGACCCTAAAAAGGCTGTTTGCAAACTCTGCAGGCAAACATTTGCCTATCACTCGTCAACATCGAATATATCTTATCAAGCTCGCTAAAGCAGCTAAACGCCTCCACTGTATCCCTTCCACATCCACTCCATCAGAGCGCATCTTTTCAAAGGCCGGCTTCATTGTGAACAAGTCCAGAAGCTCCCTTCTTCCCAACAATGTGGACAAGCTGGTGTTCCTCTCACATAATATGAAAAAAATAAAATCGAATTGAAAGCTTAGGTAAGAATATTTAATTTCCTTTTTGTAGTATTTCTGTTTGCTATCGGTTAGGCTATATAAAAAAAACGGGTATTTTTATAACGGGTAGGCTATACAAATAAATAAATATTTTTATTTATTCGTTTTTATATAATGCAGAAGTTGTTTTTTATTCTGTAAGAAAAATTAGTCTGATGTTTGCAATTTGTTGTTTCAGGTCAAGACTCATCCGTCGTCTTAATGGCAGTTTGCGGCTTTGCTCTAAATATTTTTGATTTGTATTAGTGTTCTTTAAATTAGCCTATTTGTTCCACATTTTGTCTTAAATATAGCTTAATTTTCATTTTGAACGCGCTAATATCATGCTTTAGCATTTTCTGTCATATGGAAGTGTTAAACTTCAACTTGGACTATACCTTTCCTTGTATATACGCAAGTTTTTATATTAATATCATAAATGAACGATTATTCGACAAATCGCTAAAATGCAGGAGTGTTAGTCGACTAGGAATATCTTTAGTCGGGGGCAGCCCTACAAGTTTCAATCCCTGAAGAAGCCTATGGACTAGTATGGAGGAGTGATCCAGCTCTCAGATTTCATCAAAAATTTCTTAATTCGTGTTCCGAAGATGAACGAAGGTCTTACGGGGTTGGAACAACATGAGGGTGAGTAAATACTGACAGAATTTTAATTTTTCGGTGAACTAACCCTTTAAGTGTTGCAGTTCCTGCTTATAATTACGTAAAAATCGTCATTTTGTGTCATTATAAGCAGGAAGTGCCATTTCTTTGTATATGGGTTGAGACTACAAACACTAGTTCCTCATTTCTCCAGGGGGTGGGACCCACTCACGCTACAGACCTATTAGAGATCAGTGGGTGGGACTTCACTTGCAGAAACTAAAAGCAATATCCGCCATCTTGTTTGGAAGCTAAGCTAAGAAGCGCTGTGGAGCCAGATAGGAAGTTATTTTTTGGTAAAAAAATTTTTTTTTTTTTTTTTTTCAAGAACCCTTGCAAAATTATTTTAAATAGATTAAGAAAGCCACCACTACTGGTCACATCTATGGTTAGATTGATTTGTTTAGATCCAGTGAAGTCGTGTCCCACCACTTTTTCTCAGGATTGATATTCTCCCCCACCACTTTTTGAAACATTGAGGCACGGATGTACTAATACAAATAAATAAAACATCTCGAGTTAACTAGCAGAGCATTCATTGAGTTCGCTATTAAATAAGAGATCTAGCACTAAAATGTGTTGTTTTTTTACTCAAGCTGAGTGCTCGTGTCCACGGCGATCGGTGTCATGGATACAGTTGTTCTCTTGTGGCTCGCGCAGTCTTCACTCGGACGCGAGCTTCAATCTATCGCCGTTGTGGAGACTCTCTGTTCGTTCCGGTGAAATCACAAAATAAAATGCACACAAACGTGTCCCTGCTTGATATAGACTGCAACCACTGATGAACATATTCAGTTTTGATGAGAGAAAAAAAAAAACGATACGAGTGCGGATTAGAACCCGTAACCTCTGACACGCTTGGCAAAAGATCTACCACTAGACCATTTAAGAACTCAAACAAGATTTGCGGATTGATGCATTTATTTACGGGTTGAGCAGAGTTGCTGTACAGTTTGACCAGCGGGCAGCGGCCGCACACCAGTCCGCCGGATGGTGTTGCTAAGAACTTGCAATGTATAACTATTATCAGCCTCGTGGCCTCGAAACACTACCGGCCCACCAGGGAAAGTTTTTCCCCACCAGGGAAACAAAAATGTTTTGTTACATTTCGACTACATATATGACCCACTTTCAATAAAGATGAATGTTCCCACGGGTAAAATGCTCCTTTAAGAAAATGACAGGCTTTGGTGTTATTTGATTGAAAAAGGCTTATTGCTGAAGACTCGCTGACTGAAAAACACTTCAACGCCCGTCTTTTTGCACTGCCTGCAGATTACTGTAGATATCACAATAAGTGTGCAGACTATTTTCGTCGCGACTGGTTTCGCAGGAGTTAATCAAACAGCAAAGGGGTTTTAATGCACCATGTCAAGTTAAAATAGTTATTCTATAAGAGCCTGTCTCAAGGAGATGGATGCTATTATAAGGAGATATTATATTTAGCTAGCTAGTGCTATTGTAATGCTTAATATTTGAAACAACTCAAATTCATTAAACATTTGGTTATTTAAGACAGGTTGGAGGTTATCCTAACTTTAAGAAGTTATTTACGATGATTTTTAAGAACATTCTTTTCGGGAATATGAATACTTCTTAAATTTTATCCTAAGAACAATCTTAAGAAGAAAAGATAAGAACATTCTTAAGAAAAGTTTTAGGGAATACAAAATAGTATTTTTCTTTTTCTTAAAGTGTCATGAACACACATCAGTTTAACACAAAAAAAGAGCATAGTTACGTTTTTGTCCATTGTTCTTTGAATTTTCTGTGTATCTACTTCTGTGTATCAGAATAATTCATTGTGTCATTCCGTTCATGATCAGATGTATCAGTGTCCTCATTTGCACATATATTTCATTTGAAGACAATGTGATTAAATATATGTGCAAACACGGTGCTGCTGGTTCATGTTTAGAACACTAGAGTATATGAAATATGTCCATTAAAAAATGCTTACTCGAGTCCATATGTGCTATGACCCGCGTTGCGATCGCTGTTAAACACATCGCTGCGTTCCGCACAGAAAACGCTCTCATGCACGCTCCCGCATGTTGTTACATAGGCCTACTAAATATTGTTACAGTCATATTTTCGTTGTGTTGGTCAAACTCCAGCTCTGACAGTATCGTGGGGAAAATGAAACAACACTTTTGTGCTACTGTGCTGAGGAAACATACACGTATTACGTTGTGCCTGAATGCAGCGCTGAACTGGCAGAGGTGAAAAAACAGCTGAAATGGTCTTTCGTGACCTTTGAATTCTCCGCTGTAATGCGATCTCATGCGTAATACAGCGCAGTGATTGGATTAAAACCGTTCATTCTCATGAATAATTGCGGAGAGGTGCTCAAAATCGTGAATGATGTAGATGACGTAGAATCTCCAGCCCCAGCAGCCAATCACAGACTCCAGATGCACGCTTCTACCTCAGATTCGATGATGTCGCTGAGACTTTGCTTTTCAACCTAAAGAACTAAATTGCTCTAAAAAGCACAAAAATGACCAAGTTCTTTTAGTGTTTTCAGTGATGTGCAGCCTGATGCAACATCTCAAAGAATGTTTTTGGGGTTTCATGGCCATTTAAGTTAAAAAATATAAAGAAACTGGCAGTTAAGAAGAATTTTATATATTTAATTTTAAGAATGTTTTGTGAATCCCGCCCACAGGTGAACAAAAATCGATAAGAGGCATTTGCGAACTGCACAACATTCGAAAAGTGTTCTAAAAGACAAAGAAATAACCGATATATGATTTATTAAAAAATATGGTGCCTGTAATATCGTCAATAAAGCCGGCTTTCAAAAATTATACAGACAAGTAAGTGTGTGAGGAAATATCGTTTCAAAATTGTGCTTAAATTCGAAATCGCGCATATCGCACTTCCTTAGTTACGATGGTAATCGCACAACTCTACCACTACACATTTCTGCTGTTGCACCTGTGTATGTTTATACACCTCCTAGTCCACAAATGGTCTACACACAAATTAGTTTTGTTTGCCTTTCATGAATGAGGCCTATTGGTTGGAGAAGTGGCCTGGAGGGCAGAGCTTGGGTAAACAGAGACAGCCATTTAATGTACCCCGCTACGTGATGAATGGCCTCATCCATCAAAGGCAGAGCCCCACCATCCTACAACAAATCAACTTCGCTTTTAATGTGCTGCTGGTTTGATGTATGCTGTTTATTTTAATACTGCATCCATATGTCAGAGAATACCTACATTCTCTCCCTTTTTCTCGGCTTGTGAAGATTAGGTTCTAAACAAAAAGGTCTGAACCACTGCTGCCGCGTCTCGCTATTTTAGGACGCAGAGTAGCAAAAATAAATCATCCTGACAAATGCTCTCCTTTTTTAAAGAACACATACACACACAAAAAACACAAGACATCGCCTAAGTAGCCACGTTGAGAAATTCAATTATTGAACAGCCATGATCCAACAAAGATGTGTAAAAGCCTAAGCTAATTGTGGTGATGATTAGATCCATCTTAAGCAGGGCCTACATAGTGCTTTACAGCATACGGCACAATCAAAATCAAAATAAAATAAAAACATACGTCTACAAAACGTTTAGCAAACACAAATAACAGTGGTGCCACTGGACAGTTCTGATTGTTTGAGGGGTTCATCTCTGACTGTGACGGTGTCCTCCAGTATAGCATCTGTTTCAAGGGAATATGTTGTACACTCTTGTAGTATACACTTATGAAGTAAAATTTTCTTGTACCAAGAACTGTTATATTAACAGGATTTTTTTGCTATTTTTCTGTTATAATTTCCACACCTTCATTTGGTGTCAAACCCATAAACCTTTCATTACTTTTTAAAACACAAATGAAGATATTTTTAATGAAACATGAGAGATTTCTGTACCTCCAGTCCATTTACCCAAATTTTTCATGCTTCAAAAACTTGCAGCAGGCATAATCTATATGAATCGAGTGGTTTAATCTAAGTATTTTGAAAGGATATGATCTCTTTATATAATGAAAAGACTTAGTTTAGGATTGTATTCAAACCGTAATCAAAGCACATAAATAGAGCACATAAAATATGGTCAATGGAATCTCAACCATACTTGCCTGACACACAAGATTTAACCTACTGTAAATTATTCTTGTGGAAGCTCAAACATGTTTGTGTAACATGCGAGAACAATCCTCGCTGGTTCTATTTTTTGGTGAACTATGCCTTTAAGACTTTTTTTAGTCAGCATGAAACAAAAGTTCTACGTGAAACAACTTCTTGAATGAGAAAATAAATGTAGTGTGGGACTTTTTTGTCCATCAGGAATTGATTGGATTTTTGGAACATTATGGTTTGCTATAGATTGCATCAATCGGATTCCAGGAGTAAATTCTCCATAGTTTAATATATTTTTAACAATAACTTAAAGAGAGCCCTAATGTGAGCTACAAGGTTGTTAATCAACAGTATTTGCTTCTGTTAAAGCTGCTCCTCTGCATTATTTCAACTTAGTTTTAAAATAATCGTGTTTCACAGCAGAATTCATGGTGAAAAACTACATTACCCATGATGCCATACAGAAAAATCCACCAATCAGAGAGTCAGAACAAGCAAATCAAGCCAAAAGAGCTCTTTAGCTCCGCCCACTCCCATGAAGCGTATATATATATATATATATATATATATATATATATATATATATATATATATATACGCTTCAATATATATATATACAGGTATATATATATATATATACAGGTGCTGGTCATATAATTAGAATATCATCAAAAAGTTGATTTATTTCAGTAATTCCATTCAAAAAGTGAAATTTGAATATTATATTCATTCATTACACACAGACTGACATATTTCAAGTGTTCATTCCTTTTAATTTTGATGATTATAACTGACAACTAATGAAAACCCCAAAATCAGTATCTCAGAAAATTGGAATATTGTGAAAAGGTTCAATATTGAAGAGACCTGGTGCCACACTCTAATCAGCTAATTAACTCAAAACACCTGCAAAGGCCTTTAAATGGTCTCTCATTCTAGTTCTGTAGGCTACAGAATCATGGGGAAGACTGCTGACTTGAGAGCTGTCCAAAAGACGACCATTGACATCTTGCACAAGGAGGGCAAGACACAAAAGGTCATTGCTAAAGAGGCTGGCTGTTCACAGAACTCTGTGTCCAAGCACATTAATAGAGAGGCGAAGGGAAGGAAAAGATGTGGTAGAAAAAATTGTACAAGCAATAGGGATAACCGCACCCTGGAGAGGATTGTGAAACAAAACCCATTCAAAAATGTGGGGGAGATTCACAAAGAGTGGACTGCAGCTGGAGTCAGTGCTTCAAGAACCATCACGCACTGATGTATGCAAGACATGGGTTTCAGCTGTCGCATTCCTTGTGTCAAGCCACTCTTGAACAAGACACAGCGTCAGAAGCATCTCGCCTGGGCTAAAGACAAAAAGGACTGGACTGCTGCTGAGTGGTCCAAAGTTATGTGCTCTGACAGGGCTCAACATTAAGCCTTTTCATGTGCTTGTCCTTCGGACAAGTAAATCTGTCATTCACTTGTCCGAGTAAAAAAGTTGCATGTCCGGATTTTTTTTTTTTTTTTGGTATGTTCATTTTCATTTTTGTGTGTTCTGAGCAATATTCTCATCAGTGTTCAATCAGCTTTGATATTTAAATTGGCATATTGTAATATCTGCACCTTTAAAGGGCATCTCCTCCCCCAATCTTATTAAATGTATGCTTCATCTTTCATTTTAAATTTGATCAATAAATTCAATTATTTAGAATAATAAGACGCTATAGGGCTGTTACCCTAGGTAGGGCTGATCAAATTAAATCATTTACACTGAAAAATTACAATTGCATAAAATAATGTTATGAAATTGATTTAAATATACAAATAAGAAACGTTAGAAAGAATGATACTACTTTTAAACATAACACTAAACCGCCAGTAGGTGGTGGCAGGCGACCGTCTTAACGAGTGAGTCATTGATTCATTCAATCAAACGATTTGTTCAAACGCCTGATTCATTCAAGAATGAGACAGATGTTTATGAATGCGTCATTGAATCTTTGACTCAACCGATTCGTTCAAAATGCTGAATCATTCAGTAATGAAAACAGGTTGAGTGTTGCTGTGAGATGCGCCGTGGTTCTGCTGTGATTTTTGTTTGGAACAAAATTTGTTTGGCTGCTGAAACACAACAAAAATAGGCAATATTGCATCTAAAATGTAAGTGACTTAATTTTAACTGTTTATTGAACTGTTGTAGGAAATCAATGTCACATTTTCAATCGTGATGGTATTCAGGAAAAATAATAGAGGTTGCTTAACAAATGTTAAAAATATAAAAACTCCACATTTAGATTTTTTATAGGCAGTATGTTGTTAACTGAGTGTGTGTGTGCTGCGCTCATTTGTGTAGATTTCTCCTTGAGAGGCTGCGCCAGCGTCAACAGCACAACCTTACCGTCAGTAATACATTATCCACAATCGATCGCAACTTACAATAAATGTAATAAAATCAGAATCATTCTCTCAGTTTAGTGATTCCCTAGTTATTTGTTTATTTTTGTTATTGATGTTCTAATCAGGCTACTTGTCCGGTCGGGCAAGTAAAATTCTCTTTAATTTGTCCCTTCAAAAAATCCACTTGTTCCGGACAAGCGGACAAGCGTTAATGTCGAGCCCTGTCTGACGAAAGTAAATTTTGCATTTCCTTTGGAAATCAAAAGTCTGGAGGAAGAGAGGAGAGGCAGAGAATCCACGTTGCTTGAAGTCCAGTGTAAAGTTTCCACAGTCAGTGATGGTTTGGGGTGCCATGTCATCTGCTGGTGTTGGTCCACTGTGTTTTCTGAGGTCCAAGGTCAACATCAACGCAGCCGTCTACCAGGAAGTTTTAGAGCACTTCATGCTTCCTGCTGCTGACCAACTTTATGGAGATGCATATTTCATTTTCCAACAGGACTTGGCACCTGCACACAGTGCCAAAGCTGCCAGTACCTGGTTTAAGGACCATGGTATCCCTGTTCTTAATTGACCAGCAAACTCGCCTGACCTTAACCCTATAGAAAATCAATGCGGTATTGTGAAGAGGAAGATGCGATACACCAGACCCAACAATGCAGAAGAGCTGAAGGCCACTACCAGAGCAACCTGGGCTCTCATAACACCTGAACAGTGCCACAGACTGATCGAATCCATGCCACGCTGCATTGCTGCAGTAATTCAGGCAAAAGGAGCCCCAACTAAGTATTGAGTGCTGCACATGCTCATACCTTTCATGTTTATACTTTTCAGTTGGCCAACATTTCTAAAAATCCTTTTTTTGTATTGGTCTTAAGTAATATTCTAATTTTCTGAGATACTGAATTTGGGATTTTCATTAGTTGTCAGTTTTAATCATCACAATTAAATGAAATAAACATTTGAAATATATCAGTCTGTGTAATGAATGAATATATTATCCAAATTTCACTTTTTGAATGGAATTACTGAAATAAATCAACTTTTTGATGATATTCTAATTATATGACCAGCACCTGTGTATATATATATATATATATATATATATATATATATATATATATATATATATATATATATATATATATATATATATACACATACACATACATTTTTTAAATGAGTGGTTATATATATATATATATACACATACATTTTTTAAATGAGTGGTTATATATTTCTCCATCGTTTTTAATTCGATTATGCTGTTCGCAATGCTTCATGGGATTGTAGTTCCTTCCCTCACTAAAGCCGTTAAGTACACAGTCTGGAACACAGTCTGACATTTTCCAATACTTTTTTGATTCCAATCAAAGTTTGTAATGTTAACATTCACCTCGCAGCTGGTAGGCCTGGTTCATGGCTAATCAGAATCAGAATCAGAATCAGAAAGAGCTTTATTGCCAAGTGTGCTTGCACACACAAGGAATTTGTTTTGGTGCTGAGGCTTCCAGTGCAGTGGACATATACAAATACAACAAGAAACATAATACTACAAATTATAAGAATAAAGAATAAAAATATAAAAATATAAATATATGAGAATAAAAGTATCACAGTTGGGTTTAGTCAGAATAGACATTTCCAGACTTCCAGATTATGAACATATTTACAGTGTTTTGAATATTATAAATAAATAAATCTACATATAAGTATCACCTGAGTTGTTGGATATTGCACTAAACAGTGGGAGTATTGCACTTAAGGGTGTATGCCTAGGGAGGTGTGTTAACTGTTCAGGAGGGAAATGGCCTGTGGGAAGAAACTGTTCCTGTGCCGAGATGTTCTAGTGGCCAGTGATCGGAGTCGCCGTCTTGACGGTAACAGTTCAAACATGAGGTGTCCAGGGTGAGTGGAGTCTGTGATGATTTTACCTGCTCTCTTCCTCACTCTGGAAGAGTACAGGTCCTGAAGGGTTGGCAGGGGGGCACCAATGATCCTCTCCGCAGTCCGGACTGTCCGTTGTAGTCTCCTGATGTCTGATTTGGTAGCTGAACCAAACCAGACAGTGATGGATGTGCATAAGACAGACTCAATGACGGCTGAGTAGAACTGAATCACTAGCTCCTGTGGCAAGTTGAACTTCCTCAGCTGGCGAAGGAAGTACAGTCTCTGCTGGGCCTTTTTCACAGTGGAGTCAATGTGATTGTCCCACTTCAGGTCCTGAGAGATGGAAGTGCCCAGGAACCTGAATGACTCCACTGCTTCCACAGTGCTGTTCATGATGGTGAGTGGGGGAGTGCTGGGCTGTTCCTCCTGAAGTCCACGATCATCTCCACTGTTTTGAGCGTGTTCAGCTCAAGGTTGTTATAACTGCACCAGACAGCCAGCTGTTCAACCTCCAGTCTGTAAGCAGACTCGTCACCGTTCCGGATGAGACCGATGACAGTGGTGTCGTCGGCAAATTTCAGGAGCTTGACAGAGGGGTCTTTAAAAGTGCAGTCATTAGTGTACAGGGAGAAGAGCAGTGGGGAGAGAACGCACCCTTGAGGGGCGCCAGTGCTGGTGGTGAGAGTCCTGGATGTGTGTTTCCCCAGTCTCACTCGCTGCTGCCGGTCCGTCAGGAAGCTGGAGATCCACTGACAGATCGAGGATGGTATGGAGAGCTGGGTCAGTTTGGCTGTGAGAAGGTCAGGCATGATGGTATTGAAGGCTGAACTGAAGTCCACAAAGAGGATCCTTGCATAAGTCCCAGGTCTGTCGAGATGTTGCAGGATATAATGCAGTCCCATGTTGACTGCATCATTCACAGACCTGTTTGCTCTGTAAGCAAACTGAAAGGGATCCAGCAGGGGTCCAGTGATGTCCTTCAAGTGGGCCAACACCAGTCTTTCAAACGACTTCATGACCACAGACATGAGGTCTGTAGTCATTAAGTCCAGTGATTTGGGTTTTTTTGGGGACAGGAATGATAGTGGAGCGTTTGAAGCAGCAGGGAACTTCACACTGCTCCAATGATCTATTGAAGATCTGCGTGAAGACCGGGGCCAGTTGGTCAGCGCAGGCTTTTAAACAAGAAGATGAGATGCCGTCTGGGCCTGAGGCTTTCCTAGTCTTCTGTTTTTTGAAGACTCGGCTCACGTCCTCCACACAGACCTTAAGCTCAGGTAGGATGGCAGGAGGGGAGAGTAATGGGGGTGCAGGAGGTGATGGTGAATGTGTGAAGTGCAGATCAGACCGGGTGTGTGGTGTGAATGAGGGCTTTTCAAACCTGCAATAAAATGAATTTAAATCGTCAGCCAGGTGTTGATTGTCCACAGATCGGGGGGATGGTGACTTGTAGTTGGTGATGTTCCTCAGGCCATTCCAGACTGATGATGGGTCGTTGGATGAAAACTTTTTCAGAGTAGTTCCTTTTAGCAACTCTGATCTCCTTTGTCAGTCTGTTTCTGACCTGGTTATACAAGATTTTATCCCCACTTCTGTAAGCATCCTCTTTGGCATGACGAAGGTGTTGGAGTTTCCCAGTAAACCATGGTTTATCATTAGTGAATGATAAGAATGTCCTGGTAGGAATGCATGTATCCTCACAGAAACTTATATATGATGTTACAGTATCTGTGAGCTCATCCAGATCGGTGGTAGCAGTTTCAAAAACAGTCCAATCAGTGCACTCGAAGCAGGTCTGTAGATCCTGCTCTGCTTCATTAGTCCATCTTTTAACAGTCCTTATCACAGGTTTAGCTGATTTCAGTTTCTGCCTGTAGGTCAGTATAAGATGAACCAAACAGTGATCAGAGAGCCCTAAAGCTGCCCGCGAGACTGAGTGATACGCATTCCTTATTGTGGTGTAACAGTGGTCCAGTATATTACTGTCTCTTGTGGGACATGTAACGTGCTGTCTGTATTTTGGTAGTTCACGGGAAAGATTTGCTTTGTTAAAATCCCCAAGAATTATTAGAAGAGAGTCTGGGTGCCTTTGTTCCGTTTCAGCTATTTGTTCAGCTAGCTGTTGTGGCGCCGCGCTCACGCACGCGTCTGGAGGGATGTAAACATTCACAAGAATGAAAGAGGAAAACTCCTGTGGCGAGTAGAAAGGTTTGCAATTAATGAATAGGGTCTCTAAGTTAGGAGAGCATATCTTGTTCAGTGTTGTTATATCTGAACACCAATTTTCGTTAATGTAGAAACACAATTCACCACCTCGTGTTTTCCCCGTTAGCTTCGCGATGCGATCCGCTCGGAACAGCTGGAAGCCCGGCCGATGTATTGCGTTGTCCGGTATGGCTTCACTCAGCCAGGTTTCAGTGAAGCATAGAGCGGCAGAGTTAGAAAAATCCTTGTTAATCCTTGTGAGGAGAAGTAGTTCGTCCATTTTGTTAGGAAGGGATCGGAGGTTCGCGAGATGAATACTGGGGAGTGCAGTGCGCAGGCCGCGTTCGCGGAGTTTAACCAGCGCGCCGGCTCGCTTTCCTCGTTTGCGTCTGACCGCGCGTTTGAACAACACCGCTGCCCCACCGACGAGAATGTCCAGCAAAGCGTCTGAATAATCAAAAACTGTATAGAAGTTTTCTGGTGTGTGTTTCCTAATGTCCAGTAGTTCGTCTTTGGTGAAGCTGATAGGAAAATAATGACTAAACACAGGACAAACGAACAAAAACAACACAATAGCTGGAGAGCGACACACCGAGGCAGCCATCTGCGATGTTTTTTTTTTTTTTTTAATAACACTAACACAAACTTATTTGAATGGAAAAAATACTTCCGTAACCAACGGCGCAGAAAAAGTGGGCGGGCGGTGTTTCACTCTACTGTTGTGATCTCATGTGAGTGACAGGTTGTCCTGCCAATAAATATGTCATCAGAGAAGAGAAAAGATGCTGCCGCGAGAGAGACAGGAAGTTATTTTGATTAAAGATTATGAGGGCACATTAAAAAACATTTATCATAAAAATGGTAATAGGAATAATCAAAAACTGTATAGAAGTTTTCTGGTGTGTGTTTCCTAATGTCCAGTAGTTCGTCTTTGGTGAAGCTGATAGGAAAATAATGACTAAACACAGAGCTAACACCAGAGCAACAGCCGCCCTCACCGGACACGTTCTCCATCTCTCCAGCATCTCCACTTCTGTGCTTCTCAGAGAAAATGGAACAACTGGTGTATGCTGGAACCAGACTATCCCACTCTTTTGCTGCAAGCCCCCAGATACCAACCAAAAAACGGCAGGCCCCACAACCACCAAAGCCTGCGGGCCCAGCTCGCCCTCCCCCTCCCCGTGAGAGTTCTTCGGCCTCTGCCACAGCGCCAGGGCACACACCCTCCTCCAGCGGCTCGAGGTGAACTAAAAACAACTGATACCAGCTCTCAGTGATATGTGTCGGGTCCCCGCTATGATAACAGTAACTTTCTCAAATGTTTACAGAACAAGCGGGAACCCAGTGTGCCTGTATCTTTCGCTATTGCTGTTCGATTACATGATAGAAAGTCTAAGAAAGTCTAGAAAGTCAAAGGCCTTCAAAAGCCGTACAGCAAACCCATCTAATCTGGTGCCTATTACACGACAAACTAAGATTGCTGTGGGGAGAAAAACTAAGACTGTTAAGTTAGCACTTTTAAACATCCGCTCACTTAAAAATAAATCACTTCTAGTCAACGACTTAACCACATACAACCTGGATTTTATGTTTCTAAATGAAACTTGGCTAGAAGACAGCTGCAGTGCAACAGTCCTCAATGAAACAGCCCCTCCTAACTTTACTTTTATGAGTGTCTGCAGAGCTGTTAGAAGACGTGGACATTTAGCTGCTCTTTTTAAAGATGTCCACCAATGTAAGCAAATATCATTTGGGAATTACCCGTCTTTCGAATATCTGGGTATTGTGTTAAAAGGTGCTCCACGCATTTTACTTATCATTGTTTACAGGCCTCCAAAATACTCTCCAGCCTTTGCTGATGATTTTACAGAACTGTTATCAACTATTTCCTCAGAGTTTGACTGTTTTATCATTGCTGGACATTTTAACATTCACATAGATAATGCAGAAACCAATATGGCAAAAGAAATCAAAACTGTTTTAAAAACTTTTGATCTGACTCAGCATGTACATGGACCCACACATAATCATGGACACACTCTAGATTTACTTATCAGTAAGGGTCTAAACATTTCATCGATTGTTATTAAGGATGTAGCACTGTCTGATCATTTTTGTATTTACTTTGATATATTGATCTCTCCTGCCATTGAAGCTAGATCTGTGTCTGTCAAGAAGAGATGCTTAAATGAGAACACTAGTGTACTGTTTATGAAGGCTATATCTTTAACACCAAGCATATCTGCTGACTCTGTTGATTTTCTCCTTGATTCTTTTAACTCAAAAGTTGAGTGTAATTGATGATATTGCTCCAGTGAAAGTCAGGAAGAAGATTGGCAGACAAAAAGCACCTTGGAGAAACTCAACAGCAGTGCAAAATATGAAAAGACAATGCAGAAAAGCAGAGCCCATGTGGCGGAAGACAAAACTTGTAGTCCATTATAACATCTACAAAGACAACATCCATGCTTTCAATAAGGAACTAGGCAAAGCTAGACAGACTTTCTTCTCGAATATTATAAACAGCAATATAAACAACACACGCACTCTTCTTGCTACTGTAGAGAGAATGACAAACCCCCCAAGCCAGATTCCCAGTGAAATGCTCTCAGAGAGCAAGTGCAGTGAGTTTGCTTCTTTCTTCTCTGAGAAAATCAATAATATCAGAAAGGTGATCAGCTCATCCTTGAGTTGCGCTGGGGTCAGGCAGATCAGACCACAACCTGAGAAAGTAGTCACTATGTCTGATTTTGAAGAAATTGATTGCAACATTTTGGAAAAAACCGTACAGCACCTTAAAACATCAACCTGCGCCCTTGACGCACTTCCCACATCTTTTTTCAAAAAGGTGTTACACAGCAGATCTCCTAGAAGTGGTAAATGCCTCACTTCTCTCTGGGAGTTTTCCGAACTCCCTGAAAACTGCAGTTGTCAAGCCCCTCCTGAAAAAGAGCAATCTTTATAAGACCATATTAAACAACTATAGACCGATCTCAAATCTTCCTTTCATAGGCAAGATCATTGAAAAAGTTGTCTTCAATCAGCTGAACAAATTCTTAAGCTCAAATGGATACTTTGACAATTTTCAATCTGGTTTCCGACCGCATCACAGCACAGAGACAGCGCTCATAAAGATAGTAAACGATATTCGCTTAAATACTGATACAAGCAAATTATCATTGCTGGTACTACTCGACCTCAGTGCTGCATTTGACACTGTCGATCACAACATACTTCTTGACAGGCTGGAAAACTGGGTCGGGTTTTCTGGGATAGTCCTAAAATGGTTCAGGTCATACTTGGTAGGGAGAGGTTATTATGTCAGTATAGGAGACCATAAGTCTGAGTGGACACCCATGGCTCAATTCTTGTGCCACTCCTATTCAACCTGTACATGCTCCCAATGAGCCAAATAATGAGAAAGAACCAAATCGCTTACCATAGCTATGCAGACGACACACAGCTCTACTTAGCCCTATCGCCTAACGATTACAGCCCCATTAATTCTCTGTTCCAATGCATTGATGAAGTAAACAATTGGATGTGCCAAAACTTTCTTCAGTTAAACAAAGACAAAACTGAAGTCATTGCGTTTGGAAACAAAGATGAAGTTCTCAAGGTGAACGCATACCTTCAGTCTAGGGGTCAAACAACTAAAAATCAAGTCAGGAATCTTGGTGTGTCTCTAGAGTCAGACCTTAGTTTCAGTAGTCATGTCAAAGCAATAACTAAATCAGCATACTATCACCTGAGAAATATTGCAAGAATTAGATGCTTTGTTTCCAGTCAAGACTTAAAGAAACTTGTGCATGCTTTCATCACCAGCAGGGTGGATTATTGTAATGGACTCCTCACTGGCCTTCCCAAAAAGACCATAAGACAGTTGCAGCTCATACAGAACGCTGAGCAGAACCAGAAAATATGAACACATCACACCAGTCCTCAGGTCTTTACACTGGCTGCCAGTTACATATAGGATTGATTTTAAGGTATTATTACTGGTATATAAATTACTCAATGGCCTAGGACCTCAATACATTGCAGATATGCTCACTGAATATAAACCCAACAGATCACTCAGATCATTAGGATCACATCAGCTTGAAATACCAAGGGTTCACTCTAAGCAAGGCGAGTCCGCTTTTAGCTACTATGCCAGCCGCAGCTGGAACCAGCTTCCAGAAGAGATCAGATGCGCTCCTACAGTAGTCACATTCAAATCCAGACTCAAAACACTTCTGTTTAGCTGTGCATTTAATGAATGAGCACTGTACCACTGTTCATCAGACTGTTTGTACTGTATTTTATTTTATGTTTTTAATTATTCTGATTTCTTTTGATTATTTCTGTATTTTATCTTTTATTCTAAACTGTTTTAATTATTCTGATTTCTTTTGATTATTTCTGTATTTTATCTTTTATTCTAAACTGTTTTAATTATTCTGATTTCTTTTGATTATTTTAATTTCTTCTATGTAAAGCACTTTGAATTAGCATTGTGTATGAAATGTGCTATATAAACAAACCTGCCTTGCCTAATATTCCATAAAAATAAGAATTGTCCATTTTGATTTCATGGTGACTTTTACAACATTCCATATTGCGAGTACATCATTTGCATATGCAACTATATTTTGTGCTAAACTAAATAATGTCTGTTATTAGCCATTAGCTAAACTTTTAGATTTCACTTGCCAGTGATTGAGTCAGATACTAAGAATAAGTTAAGAACTTATTTATTTTCATAGTGTGTTATACATTATGATCGCTTTCCACTAGAACTCTCTGACTGATCTTTTTCTTGAAAAGAATGTGTAAGCTTGTTTATGAGGCCGTAGAAACAGGCGTTCTAAATTTGAATTAGGCTGGAATACAGCGAATTGGACCACAGTGTTCCATCGCATTTACAGCGCACTATTCCTCTATTGATATCAATGGATTCACAACGTTCTCTGATAGACTGTAATCTATTGTGTGTGAACGCTCTTACTCACGTCACTTTGCTTTCATATGATATCACAGAAAATGTATATTTGTAAAAGACACAAGCTGTGAGTGTGTGTGTGTATATATAGTCTGGCGATATTGAATACTGTCAAACTATTAGTAAAAGTCTTTTTTTGTGCCCCCTTTAAAGGTGCAGTGTGTGATTTTTAGCGGCATCTAGTGGTGAGGTTACGAATTGCAACCAACAAAAGTTACGGTGGCCGACAGGAAAATATGTCATCATCTGAGACAGCAGAGATTAACCAGTTCAGCAATGAGCTTTCTTTACAAGGATAAATTAAAAAAATACGTTTACTTAATTATTCAGTAAAACTATGTTATTGTGAATATTATTGTTACTTGTTCATCATTGTGTCAGTGTTTTATTCGCTGAACTAAGCTTGCTTCCTTGCACGAAGAGCAACATAGTAATGAAACACGTTTGTCCGTTTAGGGCTACTGTAGAAACATGTCGGCGCATTTCAATGTAAGGGGATCCACGGTCTATGTAGACAGAAACTGCTCATTCTAAGGTAATACAAATATAACGGTTCATTAAGTAAGGTCTTAATACACCACTGAAAACTTCTTTTTCAAGGTAGTGACGAAACGCGCTCTGTAGCGCTGTGTGTTCGCTGCCGGCTACGGTAGAAACATGACCACACAATATGTCGACCTCCATAGAAGGGGGTGCCCGCGGTTATGGAGATAATAAATGTCTCATTCTAAGGTAATAAAAACATAATGGTTCATTATGCAAGGTCTTTATACACCACTGAAAACAAAGTTATGGATCTTATATTGCATGTCTGTCAATCGATCCTCATAAATATTACACATTGCACCTTTAAAGGAAACAAATCAACTACTGAGAAAAACAACTGTCATTTATTTCCCTATTTTCCCTTATCCTTTCTCCTCTTTCCCTTTAATCAGTATAAATCCCGCACTTGCCTGTCCCAGATGCTGCTTTAATATCACATTTCCCCACAGTTAAAGTCAGCTGCAATTCATTAACTCTGCTATTGTCGCTCTGCTATACTCCCACTGCTGGCTCTTCGGATGAAACACGGTTGATTTTATGACTGTGGATTTGCATGTTGATTAGACGTGACGGCTTCACATTTCATCTGCACATGGTGAAGTCAGACGGATCATCAGATAATGACTGGATGACACTGACCTCATCATGAGCGATTGAGATGATGTGCACGTGCATTGGTCACCTTGCGGTCACGGAAGCCGACTCTCTGTTTCTTTTTCTTCCCATCTGAGCCCGCCTCATCTTCCTCCTCCCCGCCACTGGACTCGAGAGCGCCGTCTGAGACCTCCTCCTGCACCACATCATTCAGAGGCTCCTCCTCCTGCATCTGCTCCTCGTGCTTCACTGAAGAAGCTGCTTCAGCATATGCTCTGCCAGGAGGAGAGAGTATGCAGATCAGTCACACTGAAAATATACAGTAGTAATACTGTACATCTTAAATAGTCTCTTGCGCTCATTAAGGCTGCATTTATTTGATCAAAAATACAGTCAAAACTGCAATGTTCTTTTTTAAGATAACTGTTTTCTATTTTAAAATGTAATTTATTACTGTGATGCAAAGCTAAATTTTCAGCATCATTACTCAATTGTGTCCCATGATCCTTCAGAAATCATAATAATATGATGATTTGCTGCTCAAGAATCATTTATTACGGTACTATTATCAGTGTTGAAATTATCAATGCTGATGTTATCAATGTTTTTGCTGCTTAATTTTTTTGTGGTTACACTACTATTCAAAAGTTTGGGATTAAAGAAAGAAAGAAAGAAAGAAAGAAAGAAAGAAAGAAAGAAAGAAAGAAAGAAAGAAAGAAAGAAAGAAAGAAAGAAAGAAAGAAAGAAAGAAAGAAAGAAAGAAAGAAAGAAAGAAAGAAAGAAAGAAAGAAAGAAAGAAAGAAAGAAAAGAATTTTTATCCAGCAAGGATGCATTAAACTGATCAAAAATGACAGTAAAGACATTTATAATGTTACAAAAGAAAAATGCTGTTCTTTTAACATTCTATTCATCAGAGAATCCTGTAAAAAATCCACAAAAATATTAAGCAGCAAAAACATTTTCAACATTGATATATAATAAGAACCATTAATAAAATCAGCATATTAAAGATTTCTGGAGGAGACTGGAGAACTGATGCTGAAAATTCAGCTCTGCATCACAAAAATAAATTCCATTTTAAAATATATTAAAATACAAAGCTATTCTTTTAAATTGTAATAATATTTTACAATATTACTTTTTTTTTTTACTGTATTTTGATCAAATAAATGCAGCCTTGGCGAGCATAAGAGACTTCTTTCAAAAACATTAATCATTCAAAATTATTACGAATTTAACCAGTAGTTTAATCTAGCAAACTGTGCCGTAATCCAAGGCCTTAATCCTTAATCTAGCAAACTGTCCACAGTTTTTGTCATGTGTCCTCATACCATTCCTTTTAAGCAATCACACTTATACTTGATTAAACTGAAGCAATTTTGACTTGGGCCAGCTAGCAACAACCCATAACACCCTAGCAACCGCATAGCAATGTGCTAAAAACCACTCTGAACACCTTAGCAACACCCTGACATGATGCTTTTGAGTTCTGCGTAGGTAAACACCTCTCCTTTTTTCTTCAAAAATGTAAAAATCTAGTTTACTCAGCATTACACATGGGAACCAATGTTGTCAAGCTGTCTGTGTGTGTATCTCTAGATGTGTGCCTCATACTGAAAGTCAATGAAGAGTGCAAGGAGGTCAATATCTTCAGGACACAAAGCAGTAATTGGAAAAAGGGCCTGCCGTTGTGTTGATGGGACGTGTGTTTGAAGGTGTGTTCAATAACTCATCATAATGTGACACAGGGAAAATGACTGCACAGACTGAGAACTGAAATGCCACCTTGTCCCATAACTCCTTCATTCTATAGATCACGTCCCAGATGCATTCCTCTATTTTGCTGACATATCAGCTCCTCTATTCATACACGCACCCCTGCACTGGACTGGCCTTCACCCAGACTGCAGATGAATCTCTGCAGATATGGGCTCCATAAGGACACTTCTATTACAACACTTTCTCCTATCCCAGTTTAATATAGCTATGTGTTAGCCATTCATAGGAAGACTTCTCCAACAACTGGTGAATCTCACCAGTCATATTTCTCTGGATGCACCACCAAATATTAAAATTATGGCCTATACTGATAAAGCGATGTCATGTCTGATAACTGATATTTGGCCAATATTAAAATTCTATAGTGAACCATCTAAAAAAAAAAAAAAAATTAAAAACAAAGGACACTTAAAATAAAATGTATAGTTTTAAGTGCTACAAGTGAATTTAGGAAAAATGGATACTCGTTTTAAGAACTAGTGTATTTAAGAACAGTGCAAGACAGTGCAAGACTTCAATTCTATTAAAGATTAACTTTAATGGGGTCTTATAATGCCTTTTAAGAAGTCTTGATTTTGTTTTTGGGGTGTACTAGAATATGTTTTCATGCTTGATTGTTCAAAAAACAATTTTTTTTTTCACACACTTTACAATATTACAGAACCTCTCTCCCCAGTATGTCTTGAACACACCAATTTCGATTAAGCCCCTCCTTCCCGAAATACGAAATGTGCTGTGATTGGTTAGCTGGCCTAGTGTGTTGTGATAGGCACCGCTTAGCGCGTGTTCTGGAAATGTCCCACCCCTCCATAACTGTGAATTCTTCGCTAATGTAAATATGAATAAGGATGGCGTCAATTTCAAAACAATTCAAGCTCGATTCAGACCCTGACAATGTTAACGAACAAAAGGACAGTGCAGAATCAATGTCATGCAAAGACTTTGCAAGTACGGATTTCACAGGACGCCTCAGAGTGGTATGTTTTTTGTAATTTTCTTATACATTATAGATACGATGTTATCCACCATTTAATCGTGATATTTGTCGGAAACCTAAGGTAATACAAACAGATCACAAAACCATGGTTAATTTTCCTAAAAAGCAGTGAACTGTCTTACAAAAGTGGGAGCTTACAAAAGCAACAGAAAACAAGCTGTAATCCATTAAATGTGCAGCGTACAGATAAACGCTTTGGTTTTAATGTTCAGTAACAGTGTTTAAAATAAATTCTAACCACTGTCCGTCAGCCAAATGAGTTTTAGAAAAGGTCAAATAAATTAGTTTTAGAAACGATGTGGAAAAAACAGTGTCACTTTGACATAGTGACAACATAGTGTCTTCTCTAATGCAGCTCTCAACCAAGCCTCATTCCCTTTTTTGTGTTCAGACTGTTCAGACTGAGGTCGCATTGCAAAACATCTGACCTGTATCAAATTTAGTACCACATATGGAAGTGGCCCAAATCAGAATTGTGAATGTGAATGCAAAAGCAAACTTATAGTTATGAAGGTGTAACTCCGTTGTGGATGCGGCCTTCCTGTAACAACGCATTAAAACACAGGAGTACAAAGAATTCACAGCATTCTTTTACAGTAGGTTTCTCATAATAATTTTATGTAGCCTATATGTCAGACTAGCACGTTTCACTTAACTGTATTTTCCTTTTCAAATTGATTCCAATCATATTTCAAGCAATTCAAAACCATAATGGCGGACAGAGCACAATTGAAGCGTCTCAGCTGAAGGAAATAACCTATTTTCTTATCGGGTCAATAACGATAACACATATCGGCCAATAACGATATGGTGGCCGATATATCGTGCATCCCAACATATCAGTGGACAAGTATATGGTGAGATAGCTTAGGTGTCCACAGTGGTCCATACCTCGTCCACAATAGTCCAGCGCTGGCTGAGATGCCCGTCACCCCCGCCAGGGCGGCCAACATCAGTCTACGCCGCTGATGAGAACGAAAGGCACCGGTATGATGCCTTCTTGACAACTGCACCATCCCGACGGATGCAGCCGTCAGTGCCCGCAAGCGGTACATACTGCAAGAAGACAGAAAGAGAGAGTGATTATTATGCAAATAATACTATTAATACAGAATGAGAATTACATCCATATGCAAATATCTCCAGGAGTGACACAAATGACACCATTTCAAATATATAATCAGGGCAGTGAACTAGCGTTATAAACTATCAAGTTAAATGAAATTCATCCAAAGTCGAACAGGCCCATTCCACTTCTCTTTCATCGGGAGATTTGGGCCAATCCTAAATGGTAAGATATAATGTGATTCTGTCTGAAATTAAAACTGTAAATGGGGGTTCTGGATCTTTCCAGAACACTGCATGGATTATAGCCTGAATCCCTGCACTAGCACATCTCCCACAACCCTGAGCTTGCACTCCCAAAAAACTAATTATCCAGCAGTGCAGGAACAAGCCAGATTTTTAACAATAGACTTAAGAAAGCCATGAAATGAAATGGGCCTTTGAGGCTTTTAGTCCATGTCTTTTATTTTTGAGGTCATCTTTAAGCTAATGTTCTCTTAAAAGTTTACAAAAAAAACTTTTATGAGATGCAAGTATATAAAATGTAAAGTTTTTGTCGTCTGGGCAAATAGTGCAAAAAAAAAAAACTGAATGTAAAAGTATCCACATTACATTTAATTGTACTTAAGTATTTAAAATAAAAAAGTAGGGGTGTGACAAGATCTTGTGACGATATTTCTCGTCGAGATGATAACCTGTCTCAAGATATCAGCATGAGGAAGTCGAGTTTGTGGCAAAACCTTGGGTTTGGGTTTCAAATAACGTGCATTTGGAAAACGCATAAATTCTGGCACTTTATGTTTCATTGCGAAGTGTTGCACTGCTTTCATTTTACATGCATGGAGAGTCTCAGCTGCTCAGTTTACTAAGTCCATCTATGCATATGCTTTGAGTTTGGGTTGCTTATAACATTCATCTGGGAACGCAACGTGCAGCATATTTGTAACCCTAACCCTAATACAGGAGAATTTAAAGGTACATTGTGTAATATTTCTGAGGATCTATTGACAGAAATACAATTTAAGATCCAAAACTATGTTTTCAGTGGTGTATAAACACCTTGCATAATGAACCGTTATGTTTTTGTTACCTTAGAATGAGACATTTATATCTCTATAACCGCGGGCGCCCCCTTCTATGGAGGTCGACATATTGTGTGGTCATGTTTCTACCGTAGCCGGCAGCGAACACACAGCGCTACAGAGCGCGTTTCGTCACTACCTTGAAAAAGAAGTTTTCAGTGGTGTATTAAGACCTTACTTAATGAACCGTTATATTTGTATTACCTTAGAATGAGCAGTTTCTGTCTACATAGACCGTGGATCCCCTTACATTGAAATGCGCCGACATGTTTCTACAGTAGCCCTAAACGGACAAACGCGTTTCGTTACTATGTTGCTCTTCGTGCAAGGAAGCAAGCTTAGTTCAGTGAATAACACACTGACACAATGATGTGTAGTAAGTAACAATAATATTCACAATAACATAGTTTTACTGAATAATTAAGTAAACAATTTCTTAATTTATCCTTGTAAAGAAAGCTCATTGCTGAACTGGCTACTCTCTGCTGTCAGACGATGACATATTTTCCTGTCGGCCACCGTAACTTTTATAACCGTAACATATCAGGGAATCTCTCCTCAACCTCCACCAGTGTGCCACTTGGATGATGCGACGGCAGCCACAGTACAACGGCTCCAGTGCGCTCACCACACACCAGCTACAGGAGTAGAGGAGAGAGAGTGATAGAGCCAATTCAGTGGAAGGAGATTATTAGGAGGCCATGATTGGCGAGGGCTAATGGTTGTAATGTGGACAGGACACCGGAGTTACACATCTAAATATGAGAATTGTTGTTCATCGCACCCATGTTCTTTTTCAAGAAATTACAGTGGCTGTTGCATTTCTATCGTGAAGAAGTGGCCAAATATTAAATTTGGAATACATTGGAATTAAATGTTGTTTGATTTGATCAGGCTGTAAAGTGTAACAACAACATTTACCAGGCCGTTGGCACCCTCTGCAAGCATTTGTTATAATTCGTAATGTACATAAGTTGATTACGTTTAATATACATTACATTATGTATTTTAACAGTGTTGTTCAATAAAACCATATGATTACATGCTTTTGAGCCTTTTATTATTAGGGATGCACCGATATGAACATTTTGGCCGATATGATAACCGATAGTTCTTTATATTTGACATATTTAAGGCATTTTTTTTTTTTAACAATTTATGAGAGTCTGATTACAAAAACAACATTTTCAACATTAAAAAGCCATGTCCCAAGCACTTCAACATAAATCAAACATATACAGTGCAGTAGCCTAGTTTGAAAAAGTTTGAAAATTTATTTTAAACTACTATGGCCAACTGTCCTTATCAAAAAAAATCTATTGCCTTAAAAATAAATAAAACGATGCCTAAATAATGCATACAAGTCATTGGGCAACATTGCTTGCGTATAAAGAATCAAAATGCATATGCCATGGATTAATAAAATTGAATAGCCTCCACACAGACAGTTCATGAAATGATTTTCATTAAACAATATTGTTGATTAAATAATAAGAGTGTGAGATAATATTAATAATGCATTTTGTTTTTTTAAAGAAACATCTAAAATGAATATTACGGTTTCA
Organism: Gila orcuttii; assembly: GCA_026230005.1. NCBI lineage: Eukaryota > Metazoa > Chordata > Actinopteri > Cypriniformes > Leuciscidae > Gila > Gila orcuttii. The sequence continues at coordinate 34,698,698 of JAPDVR010000019.1, read as the reverse complement.
AATAAAGGCATTGAGCTGAATGAACACCGGGAAACTGAAGGGCTTTGTTAGCAGGTTATTAACTCAGCGAAATGCATCATAAATGAGATAAATCAGGAATTTATACAACATAAACATAATATTAGAACTTAATGACATGGAATGCACAAGTGAACTTGAAGTAATGTTCTAGTCAGAATGTGTAATCCTGTTGTGGATGTGCTAATCCCGTAACAATGCACTAAAACAACAACTAAACCCAATTCACAGCTCACTCTCTATAATTTTATGTATATGACAGTCTCAATTATAGTTATAAATGTTGTGCATTGCTCTTAGAACTGAGTGCACTGCACTACACCAGTAAACTGAAGTGCTTTGCTAGTGGATTACTTAACAAAACGCATGAGATAAATCCGATATTTACACAATATAAACATAATATTACAACTTTAAGATATTGGACCAATAACATTAAAAATCAACATGTATCGGCAAATATACAGATATGGTGGCCAAAATATATTATGCATCCCTATTTATTATTGCCTCATTGTTATTTGTATTTTAAGTAATTTTAAATGCTATTGTTCTTTTTTTATAACCACAAAATTATCCGATTAATCATCAAAACAAAATGTAAAATAACCAACTGATTACTCATTACCAAAATACTCGTTAGTGACAGCACTAGATTAGTTAAAGCATTTCTAAATGCACCTGCATTGTTTTGCATTTTGTGACTTTTCAGTCAAATAAAAGACTATTTTTCCAGTCATGTTTCGTCATTGAAGATAGTGTTAAAATATTGCCTCATCTCGTTATAGAAACCCAATATTGTGAATCATGTATAGTCTCGTCAGCTATAAGTGCATCGTCACACCCCTAGTAAAAAGTAAACTGATGCAGGGAGGAGATCCAGTCAGATTTTTATTTCTTAACAGCAGACAGTCAAATAATAAATGAAGAGCAAAATTAATTCATCCATAATCAGGATTAAAAGTTTAATTAAGAACCAGAAATGAAGAGTTAAAATCACTTCTAATATTTCTAAGTAAAATATAATTAAAACACTGAGTATAATATTCTTGCCTAAAGATAAGCATGTTGTTTGAGAGATCTCTCTTTGGAAATTCAAGTTCTGAGTGCAAGGTAAGACTGACCTGAACAGAAATTGATCTTCCAATTATACAGTTGCTTATAGGAACAGAGCTAAGTTCCTCTTATCATAGTATATCGCATCGAAGCAGACACACAAGACACAAACATATCTAGTTTCCATGTTTTCAAACTCTGAGGTGATAGCCAGTAGAGCGTAGACTGCACAATGTTTAGCTAAGATAACATTCATTTATCACTTTACATTTTATTAGAGACATTCGAGCATTTGTGGTCCGTCTCACTGAAATCTATAGATTTTTGCACTCATCTAAACAGCAAAAGTTCACCCTAAGTCAATCAGCTACATTTGAGGCATAAATATTAATAAAAGAAAAGCATTAAACATACATTTCAAATAATAATAATGGTAAACACATCCAAATGATAATAATGATTTCTTAAAATATGATGAATACATTTGATTAAATGATATTTAAGACCTAAATGATTAAATGATAAAACATAAGCAAATGATAAAACCTAAGTAAATGATAAACATAAGATAGATAGATTTTTTTTCTTTTTCTGCTTCATCAAACATTTTTCTTAGCTTTAGAAATAGACAGATAAATCCAAGAGCCCATGTTTAGATACTAGCTAATTTTTATCTTACCTGTTCGGCATCTAAAAATCCTCAGAATTACACTTAACTACAGTAACAACAACCAATTACTTAAGTGTTTTACATCCCTGTTAACAAAGTTATATCAGAGTTTTAAAACCGGATATATGCATTAATTAAAACGGACAACATGGAGGAACAGTGGGGAGCTGCTTTATATCTGACCAGACAATTTCCCGCCTTTATCAAATCACATCACAGCACCTACTGTAACCATTAGCTTAATATGGTATGATGCTATTTAGGTTAGCGATGGACTTGTGAATCTAACGTTATTCAAGCTCTTCTGGAACTCTTCACTCTCTTCAGAAAGCTATATCTGAAATAATAGGCCAGACAATATGAGGACAGTGTTAGTGTGTCAAACCTACAATGTGTCTAAATGCACCGTATTTGATTCAAGGGCTAGAGAACTGTTCATAATGGTATTCACCACACAATGCTCCTAAATAGCTTCAGAAAACTTGGAGATAGGCACAAAAGACGTATGGACCATTTAGGATACGTTTATGGTGCTTTGTATGTGTTTTTCGAGATAAGCAGCATCCATATCCATTCACTCTTATTATATGGAAAAAATAAGACTTTTTTCAAAATTCCACCTTTCAAAACAAATTTCAATCACAACATGTGCCTGAGTATATCCTGACTTTTCATTTTTGGCTGAACTGCTCCTGTTACGGGAATAACATATTGCAGTCAAACAGTGTACAACAACTTTTGATTGAAGCGGCGGGATAGCTGTTGAGACTTGTGATTTTCAATCTTCTGTGCCAAATTTGTCAGACTCCCCCACATAAACAATCCAGCATCGGCTAATTTTTCCTTAAAATGAGCTACTTATGTGATTCACATCTTTTGACATCCAAGTGTAGGCAGAGAGGGACTGGTAAATCTCCCTATGTGCTCTGCCTCGTTCGTAGGAAAGCGACAGCTCCGTAGCGGCTAGAAGAGCCACCTGTCCGTTTTCCAATATTGACTGTAGTTTGATTGAGGTCCTGATTCAGCAGAACATAATGAGAGTGGGAGCGCTACATGCTAATTGGAGTGAGCGCTTGTGCGTGACATTGCAGACTGATGGCACTGGTCTCTGGGGCGGAGGACATTGGGGCCGCGCAAAACTCTTCAAACCGAGCGGATACTGCATTAGCCCAAGAAACACCCTAGTGGGCTCTATCAGAGTGAAAGCAACTGGTTTAAGCCTTCCTGAAGAACACTTTATGTGCGGCTTCACATTGCAAGGATTTGGTTATGGCCATTACTATGTCATTAATGTAATATTTGCACAGTTTAATTGTAATTACAATGAGCTTTTCATAAAAATGTTACTTCCAATGGGAGTCGAAGGTGGTGTAGACAAACCATCTGGACAGCAATTAACCAACAGTGTTATTACTAGTTAAAAATAATTGATAAAATATTTATAAATCGGAATTGGAGTTTTGTAGCTTATTAGCCTTGAAGCCATCCTGTACTCCTAAAAGTTGAAGAATTAACTTTTCATGGGTCAATGATGCGATTTATCTTTTTTCTCTCCGAAAAAATGTATTTATTCAAACAACTCTCTACAATGTGAGTAAATCACTTGCATGTGCAACTAAATCTTCACTCTGGCCAATTAAATGTCTATCATTAGCCATTGGCTAATAAATTCTTATTCTTACTCGCCATTGTGTGTGTTGTAGGGCTAAGTATAAGTTAAGCATAGATATATTTTCACAAGCTGAACACTGACTGACTGAGCGCTTGAGAGTTTCTAATAAAAGTTCTATAGTTAAAAAGTTCCTGATTATCATAATAGGCCTAATGCTTGACTGATGTTAAGAGTGTACGTTCAGATATTTAAAAAGCTGTGCCATTTTACCAAGATAAGCTGATTTGGTGGAATCATATCATATATATATATATATATATTAGGGCTGTCAGTTAAACGCGTTATTAACGGCGTTAACGCAAAACCATTTTAACGCGATTAATTTTTTTATCGCGAGATTAACGGTCTTTTTGGCCTAGCAAACTTTGTAGTTTTTTTCACATGCTTTTGCAACAGGACGCGGCATGCGCGGCGCTGCGCTATGAAACCCATTCATTTCAAGGCCTTGCGCCGTGCGAGGACGTTTTGTTGCTTCGTCGACCAAAGCGCAAGTGGATCTAGCTAGACCGGAAACAAAACAACAGGCACGCGCACACACTTGTTTGGGCTTGCGAGCCGGCCAAATAGGTTAAAGTTACGTTTTGAGTGGATGACGAGCGCGAGACGCCGAAATGGATGCCAATAAGATTCTGAATGGAAAGTTTACTTTTAAAAAGTTGCCAAATGGTTCCATTGACTAGACCAAAGTGATCTGTGTGTTTTGTCGTTATGAACTGAGCTATCATCATCGCAGCACGTCCAGTCTGAAATTGATGATGGCCAAGCACACACACACAGCTGATGCGAATTCTCCGCCCCTTCGTCAATATCAGTACCTCGTCAGTATTTCTTTCACCCTTTCATTGATGGACAATGTTACATTGTGTTACAAATAAATTATTTGCTCCAAGTGAGAATGTTATTGTGAAATTGAACACAGTATTGCCAATGTTGTTTTCAATAAAAAAAAATGTGCACAAAGCAAGCAATCCACTTTTTTCATGTTGATAAGAGCATTAAAATGAGAAAAAATAATGAACAAAAAGAAATCAAGAGACATTTAGAATAGATAAAAATGTGCGATTAATCGCGAGTTAACTATGACATTAATGCGATTAATCGCGATTAAATATTTTAATCATTTGACAGCACTAATATATATATATATATATATATATATAATTATTAGGGCTGGGCAAGTTAACGCGTTATTAGCGCGTTAACGCATTTATTAATTAATGCCGACAATTTTTTTATCGCACGTTAACGCAGTTTTTTTATTATTATTTTGAAAGTCCGTTGCTCACTGGCTCTGAATAAACATAGGCCTACAGTCAAACCATGATCACAGGAGGGGTGGGATGTTGGTCAGCCAGCAAATAACCCACCCAAACAAGCAGTGGAGAGAGGCAGGTTCTCTCTGGTGAACAGTTAAAGGGTTGCGCTCTGCGAGTGAATGACAGGCGCTCTATGGATAGTAGGCTTGATTTGTGCTGCGCGTCCTTTATAAAAAGTTATAGACAATTCAACTTCGGCAACGAGCGGGCGCGGGCGCGTGCGTGAGGCGAGCATGACCGCAACAGTTTCACAGGAACGCACCCGCTTGTCGCTGCACCTTGTGCTCGACCACTTCACCTCACTCTTGGCTGATTTATACTTCTGCGTCGGACTTACGCCGAAGACTATACGCTATAGACTACGCGTTGGTTTTCAATTATATCTCTGCGTCGTTGGGAGCGGTTCTAGCAATCACAGCGCTTGCGGTACGCGTAGAATTTACGTTACATTTTTGGAGAGGTGCACGTCAGGGTACGCCGAAGTGTACGCGCGCTACACAGCCACGGCGTGAGTATAAAGTATACATAGTTTTTTTTACTCTGTTTAATTTAATCTTACGTGGGAAACCATGGCATAACCAAACCTAAGCTACTATAAGTAACGTTGGTCGACTTATATCTGTAGTAGTGATCATGACCTCTGACTACTACATAGACTGTTTCTGCTGCTCCCTGATAAAAGATACCTGTTGATACCTGTTCAGAAAAAAAACAAGAAAACTGGACTCGTTTTAACAAACTAGATAAAAGGTAATGCCCTGGCAGTGGCAAATAGCTTTGTTTAAATATTTGATTTGATTACATTAATGTTTAAGTTGAGATTTGAGATTACTGTGTAAAGGGAATACTGCTGGTATAAAAGCACCTTATTTGTTTAAAGTTATTGCACTTTTGTGAATATAGCAGTACATTTAAATCAAAAGTGCGCAATACACTACTTTAGAAGTCATTATTCAATTTTGCGCATAACAATGCGATTAATCTCGATTAATCGCAAGAAAATCATGCGATTAATCGCGATTGAAAATTTTAATCGTTGCCCAGCACTAATAATTTTTTTTTTTATTTTTTTCATGTGGTTTGGCATAATCTTCTATTTGGAAAAAATAAAATAAAACAACGCTTTAGTGTCTATTAATATTATAAATTTTAATCAAAGTCATGAAGTGCAACCAACAAACAAACTAGCAGAAACACATTAAAGAGGTAATTATATCATAGAGAGTAGGGGTGGGACAAAATATCGATAGGGCGATATATCGTTGTCCTTCATGCAATACGAGATCGATACAGTGGCACCAAATATCAATATTTTAATTAATAAAATAAGGCGCTCTAAACAGATTTCCCTGCATCCAGTGTCACTTCTTCATGGCTCCTCGAGGTAGCACTCAAAACATGAATGAGGGAGACGTGAACATAAGTTAACTAGCCTAAGAATAAGGGTTTTTTAATAGGATGGCGGACAGCAGTGTGAGTAAAATAATAGATGCCCCAGCCACATTTAAGTCCAAAGTCTGGACGCACTTTGGCTTTCGTACCATTGACGGGACAAACAAAATCAACTAAGAGTACGCGATATACAAGAACTGCCTTTTCACGGTCATTTTGTTTTCATAGTTATACAGATATCGTGATGTATCATTATAGGATTGTCTAGCAATATATTGATTATCGCAGAATTGCTGTATCGTGATGGTATCGTAAAGTATTGTGAGGTACCTGTGATTCCCACCCCTAATAGAGAGGACCCCTGCAGACATTTATGTGAGTGTCAAGATCAATAAGCCTCTTGAAATATAACATAATTTTTTTAGGACAAGACAAGGTTGTACAATGTGATGTGGTGCGGCTCCCAGAAAAAAAATGATTTGTCAACTTTTTACCTTGAAAAACATTTAAAACAATCGTATAGTTCATTGACCTCGACACATGCATTTAACATTTGACAAGTTTTTCTTTCTGGAAAACTGACCAAAAATATTGATGACTCAAGTTGGACTAACAAATACTTTTGTCCAATCAAATCCTCTCTCGAAAGAGAATGTCCTTCCCTGTGAACATAACTATCAAGTACATCATGGTTAAATAGGTACAACATAGGTTTCATTATCAACACAATGAAGGCTTCTGATTAGAGATGCTCCGATCAGCATTTTTGGGGCCGATCACCGATTACCGATCACCAAAATCATGATCTGCCGATTGCCGATCACTGCCGATCACAGAATGGCAGGGGAATGGGAATCTTTTATCTATAATCTAGCAGAGTTTGCACCATTTGTAGAAATGTGTTTATTTAATTGTATTTAGAAAATGAGATGTCTTAAGGCTACTGTAGGCCAGCTTTCCCAAATAAGGCAGAGTAACATTAAATTATTCTAAACAAAGAGGGGTCAGGCAGACCAACACACATCAGATCAGTCTAATGGGAGGGGATCAAGTTACACTTAGGCATATTTGGAAATTGTAGCCTCTTAATACACCCACTACATTTACTAATTGGCAACAAAATGTACAACTTGTTACACCAAAACTGGCTACTGATAAAAGGACAAAACTATGGCAAGTTTTTTTTCTGTTATTATTATGAACGTCTGATGTAGTTGAGCAGAATGCTCTTTTATGAAGTTACTTCATTAAAGGACATATTTAATGAGATTATGCCTAAAAAAGTTTTGGATTTTTTATCATATGTTCATTTAAAAATATATATTGTATAAAATGACTTCTTGTTTATATTTGTTTTGTTTTATTGTATTTATATGATATTTGTATTTTTATAATTGAATTTTTGCCATGAAAATAGCTTTGAATGCTGACATGGCATTAAATAAAATAATCTGAATCTGATGTAGTTGAGGAACCAACTACGTCAGATCAAAAAAAATAAAATACCACCACCACTTTTGAAACATCTCGCGGCACGAATGTACCAATACAAATAAATAAAAACATCTCCAGTTAACTCAGAGCATTCATTTTGTTAATTTGTTAAATAAGAGGCGATCTAGCGCTGAAATGTTTTTTTTTTTTTTTTATCAAGTGATCAAAGTGCTCGTTGCCGCAGCGATCAATGGCGCAGATACCGCGTTCTGTTGTGGCTCGCGCGGTGCACGGTCTTCACTCGGACGCGCGCTTCAATCCGTTGGGAGACTCCCTATTCGTTCCGGTGAAGAAGAACTCATGTTGCCACTGCCAAGCTCCATTCTGCTGTTGTGTGCCCGTGCGCCACGCATGCAGGTGGGAAAAAGTCGCGCGAGTAATTTACGTCACGTGATCGGCTTTTTTGATCGGCGCTTTTGGGGTTCGCCGATCAATCTATTTTTTGCCAATATCGGCCGATCATGATCGGCGTCCGAACAATCGGAGCATCCCTACTTCTGATGAAGGAAAAACTGGCAAATTGTGTAAGATAATATATGAGATGCCATGCCAAGTGCCTCATTTAGACAGATTACCATTGCTTTCCTTAACATTAACCTTCACAGTTCATGGAGATTCAATTGAGTGGTGAATGTGATAATACAAGTTAGTCAAATAGCAGCAGTTTTTAAGGCAATAAAAATGACAGATTATGCAAATGCTTAATGACAGTTCATAAGGTTTCAAGTTTATCCACACATCAGAGAAAGTTATATGCAAAGCCTTTACACTTTAAAACATAAGATTAACTAACAGAACATCAGCATTCTTTTCAGAAAGTTGAATTATCCACAAGTGATGTTCTATGAAACCATTAAAGTTGCTCTGTCTTCCCAAAACAGCTTAAAACTTGTAAGCCATGTTGTATTTTGGACAGTAATTCAATTTATACAGGTTTGATGACAGAATTATTATTTTTGGGTGAACTATCCCTTTAACTAAAGTATACAAATGTATCTATAGCCTTGTTCAGACTGTCAGTCAAAATTAGGGCTTCACGATTAATCGCAAATTACATGAAATCGCACTTAAACCGATGTGGCGTATAGCGATAATTAGCAAAGGCTGCGAATATTTTTTATGCGCAGCTTGTCAGTAAAGCACGGCTCTGTGATCAGTAGTAAATGCTGCTCTATCTGAAAGCACTGTTAGTTTGAGTCACTTAGGGCTGGGGCGGTATGGATTTTTTCTAACCGCAGTTGAAAAGCAAGATATTCCCGCGGTATAGCGGTAAACCGCTTTAAAGTAATGAGTAAGGTAGGATCATAAGATGGGGCAGACAGACATGATTTTGACCACTTTATTAAGTTTTGTTTTGTAGAAAGCCTTTCTTTAAATTCAATTTCATTTTGTATAAATTGTATCTTAATTTTAATCACTGTTTCATTAACGAATTGCCTGGAATTAATAAATAAGAAGCAAATATAGCAGACAAATAATCAGGAGGACATGGAAGCGCCGGTGCGATCTCTTGCGCGTGAACTGGATCTCGTCTCATAATTGAACCAAAACTCGGCGTATAGGCTAGGTCTACTTGCCTCACAGACATGAGAAACAAATAGAAAGCTTAAAATGTCTACTTTTAAACAAAATTCAAAACGAAATGATAAGTAGCCTACAGTAGCCTAGTAAGGTCAGGTTTGCAGATGCGCGTTATTGGCTATTTAATTATTTATTTTTATCCCTGTGCGCAGATCGGAGACGGAGTTCACTGCTGATGTTCTGGGGATACAACATAACCAATAGGCTATACTAGGGACTTTAGCCTTTAAATATCTTTGCTGCATTGGATCAGTCTCCTTTCTAGAACAGCCAAGAGCTTTCTAGACTCGCGGCAGCAGCGCCTTGTATCGCCCATAGACCTTAAAAAAGTCAGCGGTTTCGAGGATGCGGTTTCGAAAATTGATCAAAAAACGTTGGTGCGGATGGATGGCGGACAGATGATGAGTTATGTGATGCGGTTGCGGATGAAATAACGATAGCCCATACGCTTATCTCTAATAGGCTACAAATGGAATGTTCTTATGTGTCATGGAACATCGCGCTCCCCAACTCGCGAAAGATCGGATTTGCTCCATCTTTTGATGATAAGTTTTGTTTAGAAAACCTTGAATCCATGTAAGACACAATATCATTAGACATAATCCATGTCATTAGAATCCATGTCATTAGACACAACGTGCACACATGTGCAGGCCCATGTTTTTTGTGGGTTTTTTTTTTTGTTTTTTTTGCGGTGATGACGGTGACAAGCTCAAACCCGCGGTTGGAGTCACGTGACCGTGGTATTACGGTAATGCGGTAACCGTCCCAGTCCTACTTATAAAGTGCATTTGAAAAAGCAACACGCGTCAAACATCTTTCCAAACATGAGAAGCATTTATGAACCTCGTCCAACAAAAGACAACATTTAATAACGTTTTTACTCCCAACTCATTTCAACACGACAGTTGAGCATCCTTCTTTGAGATGATTTGGCTTCGCACACAGAATAAGGCAGTCGTGTGTTTATTATTCATGTTTAATCAAAGCGTTTCAATCTTCTGTTTATTCAGCTACAGATATGATGCCCATAGGGATTTCCTGGTATAATGTGTTATTTACTTCTGCAGGGTATATTTGGAGATTCTGTGAGCCTTTGCCAATTCGGTTTCATTTCGATTAATCATGCAGCTCAAGTCCAAATCCATTTTTTGTGGATGTCTGATTGAAATCTGTTCAGATTTAGCAAGTGTGAAAAAAAAAAAATTTTTACAAATACGTTTCATTAAAAGCACATTTCTGGTAATCTGTTTCAGTCTGACCACTTGGATCAGATTTCTCATGGTTTATGTGACTTAGTGTCACGCCACATAAAATGGAAAGTCAGACGTTGTTATAGGAATCATGCTGAAAGTCACAGAAGAAAGATTGTGTTGTTGCAAAGTGCCAGACGAGTAGAAAATGACAATATAATGGAGACATGTTTTGAAACTGGCAAAGACGACAGCACAAAATAAAGCCACGCATACTAGCCTCCTGGGTTTCTGCCGCTGCCTCATTAGATGAAGTAGTCCAGCGTAGAGGCTACACATTGTTATGTTGTAAATAAGACAACATCAGTTCTGTAAACCCCTCCATATTGCAGTTTTTGTTATATTATTATTATAATCTGGAAAACGAAAGAGTGACGTATGATTTACTCACTCTCCTATCATTCCAAACCCATATGTCTTTTTTTTCTTGAATTACAAAAGATGATAGTTTGCTTTAAAAGAGTATGATATGGACTATTCAGATATTATCATGGTATTTTTTGTTTATTTTTTTAAATGGTTCTCTTGTGAAAAAGAAGTGTGCTTAGTTGGTGTTAATTGCTGTTTCACAGAACCAAGATATGCTGTTGTTGTAATGTTAGATAAAGTAACAGTTTTGAGTGTCATTGAAGCATTATTTTGCTGATAGATTATTTTATGATAAAGAGACATCCACTATTGCATTGCATTTTGGTGGCAGAGCAATGAAGTGTGTTTGTTTGGATTTTTTTCAAATAGTAAGTGTTTCTCAGAAATCAAAATCTGTAAATCACCAAAGAATAAATTTCGAAAATCAGTGGAGTCTAAACAATATTGTACCTCACTCACATTCTTCGTACTTTCAAAACGCTAAGACATTTTTCAAACTATAATTTTTTGTGTTTCACAGAAGGAAATTTGGCCGATTAGTAAGGCCAATTATCTCAATGTTTTAAAAAGCAGCCTGAACATTCAACAAAACATCTCTTTTTCTGTACCACAGAAGAAATAAAGTTACAGGGGACAGGAAGCACACCAGCCCACTGACAGGAAAAACGTTGTAACGCTTGAAATAAACTGCAGTTATTGTGCGCCCAATTGGTTGAGCATAATTCCTCCATGGGTTTGAAACTTTGAGATTCCCAAACTGTTCTATTCAAAGAGAACTCTTTAACCTTGCTTCTCTGCAATCTACAACAGAAAACAGACTGCAGCAGTCTGGATTTCAGATATCTAGTGGCAATCTGGTATCAGCTTCTCTCTATGCACCAGTGAACAGCCACAAGCCTCTCAGATAAGGTTCTGCCAGGGATTGCACCAACAGGAGACATCAGGGCCAACTTCCCAGACAGCCGAGGACAAACTTGACTAAGGACCAACATTGTTCCCTATCTGTCAGTCACTTCGAAGTTCGACGTGGTGTTGAAGACTGCACTTGGGAGCCCCAAACACCTCTGATACTTTGAAAAAAGGCCAAATAGAAATGGCAAGTGTAATTTGCATGCATCACTCATTCAGATTTGTTCTTTGGAGCTGAGTGAGTGTCATCTCTACATGAGCTAATTTCATTCACCTCTAGGAGAAGGGAGTTGCTAGTGTTAAGCCACATTTCAGTCTGTCTCCAAGCATTGCATGGATAAGTGCAGAGAGAATTCCCCCGGGCACTTTAACAACATAAAAAGTAGCTTTCCTCTAAAAGAGCAAATACAGATGGATAGCGTCTTTTCAAAGATACCATTCTGTCTGTGTTTCTGGATGCAGTCGATATCTTTCAGCCTCAGACGGTCTCAAGTGTTTGGGTCTCACCCACACTGAGACACATTTGTGGATGGCACATGTCCTCGTTGCCGGATGAAATCTTCTTAGACTCCCGTCCATGGCCTAGAAGTTCACTTTGCCTCTAACGGCGAAGGCTTACAGTGCAGCTGGACAGGCTGCCTCCACCCTGAATCCTATGACCATCCTGCAGGTCCATCAGGCCAAAGCTCTAAAAGAGCGGCACAAGGGCAGTCCTAAGCCAGGATTGATGCAGGAACTGCAATCGACTTCACTCTCCGAGCGACGCAGGTTAGCCAAGCGATGTCCACCACGGTGGCCCAGGAGCGCCACCTACAGGCCACCAAGGTCATCGTCTGCTCGTCACCGAGGGTGTCCGCCTGCGGCTGCCACATCAGCTCTGCTACAGCCCGGACTCACAGTCAACACTCCGCTTCACCGCCCCACTGCAGGTACCTCAAAAATGATCATTTCTCTAGTGCCGCTCATGGAGGCCTGGTTAGCACTTGCCAACCCGTCGCACAGACTAGTTTATCATAACAGTCAGACGCTAAGCAATTCAGTTCACCAGGCGTCCACCCAGGTTCAGCAGCATAATCTTTACTTCAGTGGCAGGCAAAGACGCCCGTCCTGTGTGCGGAAATTGCAGTGTTTTTGGCGAAGGACGCAATAGAACCTGTCCCTCCAGCCGAGATGAAGAAGGGTTTCGACAGCCCTTACTTCGTACTAAAGAAAGGCAGTGGGTTGTGACTAATCTTATACCTGGACTTTTGAAACAAGCCTTGGACAAGCCCCTGTATAAGATGTTAACACAGAAACACATATTGACATGCGTTCGCCAACAGGATTGAGACTAATCTTATACCTGGACTTTTGAAACAAGCCTTGCACAAGCCCCTGTATAAGATGTTAACACAGAAACACATATTGACATGCGTTCGCCAACAGGATTGATTCACAGCAACAGACCTGAAGGATGCGTATTTCCATGTCTCGATTTTGCCTCGACATGGACATGACATCCTTAATGCAAGGAAAATTAGGTAACAAAAGTGCAAAAAACGGTGTAAGTGCATCAGTAACCTGAGACAACGCGCTTTAACATACAGCATAATGTAACGTAACTACATGAACACAAAATAGCAAACTGCCATTCAGAAACTATCCACTTCTACTAACTACACATATTGTTCGTCAAAAACACCAGACAGTCAACTTGATATGCAGCGAGTGCTGAGGGCTTTTTGTTGACAATGTTTCCAGCTGATGAAAACACACGCTCAGCTCTGACCGATGTGCCAGGTATGGTCACATATGCTATGTCTTTGCCAGCTGCGCAATATGTAGATACATAGGCTACACTTTTTTTTAAGATGATTGGTGTAACCTAGATTCTCTCTGACTCAAAGTCCTCACTCTCTTTTCCCGCCATCTTTCAAATTACAACGTAGCCACACCACACTATATATTGGATAAGCTATCAGTAACGTCATTATTAAGGGTGTGAATCTCTAGGCAAATCACGATTATCGATGCATCTTTTTTGTGTGTGTGTGTGTGTGTGTGTGTGTGACTACTTGGTACTTTTAAAGCAAAGTATTTATAATGACCCATAAAGAATTTACTTCCAATATATTTTATATTATTAAAATATATTATATTATATTATTTTATATACACAAATCCCTTTGTGGGAGATAGGGCTGCACGATTAATCGCAATGAAACCACATGCGATTTGGCAAAGCATGTGATAATTTAATGTGCAGCTTATCAGTGCAGCACGGCTGATCAGTAGTAAATGCTGCTCTATCTGAAAGCCAGAGGGCGTCTCACGCAGACACGCCAAATATGCCCCGCCGCAGAAGTACAATAACGCACATCATTCCAGGAAATCACTATCGGGCATCATACTATCTGTAGCAGAATAAACAGAAGATAGAAATGCTTTGGTTGATTAAACATGACTTATAAATAGGGCTGGGATGGTATGGATTTTTTCTAACCGTGGTTGAAAAGCAAGAAATTCCCACGGTATAGCGGGATCATGGGTCAGACATGATTTTAACCACTTTATTAAGTTTTGTTTTGTAGAAAGCTTTTCTTTAAATTGAATTTCGTTTTGTATAAATTGTATCTTAATTCTAATCACTGTTTCATCAACCAATTGCCTGGAATTAATAAATAAGCAAATATAGCAGACATACAGTGGGTACGGAAAGTATTCAGACCCCCTTAAATTTTTCACTCTTTGTTATATTGCAGCCATTTGCTAAAATCATTTAAGTTCATTTTTTCCCCTCATCATTATTGTACACACAGCACCCCATTTTGACAGAAAAACACAGAATTGTTGACATTTTTGTACATTTATTAAAAAAGAAAAACTGAAATATCACATGGTCCTAAGTATTCAGACCCTTTGCTCAGTATTTAGTAGAAGCACCCTTTTGATCTAATACAGCCATGAGTCTTTTTGGGAAAGATGCAACAAGTTTTTCACATCTGGATTTGGGTATCCTCTGCCATTCCTCCTTGCAGATCCTCTCCAGTTCTGTCAGGTTGGATGGTAAACGTTGGTGGACAGCCAAGTCAGGGCTCTGGCTGGGCCATTCAAGGACAGTCACGGAGTTGTTGTGAAGCCACTCCTTCGTTATTTTAGCGGTGTGCTTAGGGTCATTGTCTTGTTGGAAGGTGAACCTTCGGCCCAGTCTGAGGTCCAGAGCACTCTGGAGAAGGTTTTCTTCCAGGATATCCCTGTACTTGACCGCATTCATCTTTCCCTCGATTGCAACCAGTCGTCCTGTCCCTGCAGCTGAAAAACACCCCCACAGCATGATGCTGCCACCACCATGCTTCACTGTTGAGACTGTATTGGACAGGTGATGAGCAGTGCCTGGTTTTCTCCACACATACCGCTTAGAATTAAGGCCAAAAAGTTCTATCTTGGTCTCATCAGACCAGAGAATCTTATTTATCACCATCTTGGAGTCCTTCAGGTGTTTTTTAGCAAACTCCATGCGGGCTTTCATGTGTCTTGCACTGAGGAGAGGCTTCCGTCGGGCCACTCTGCCATAAAGCCCCGACTGGTGGATGGCTGCAGTGATGGTTGACTTACTACAACTTTCTCCCATCTCCAGACTGCATCTCTGGAGCTCAGCCACAGTGATCTTTGGGTTCTTCTTTACCTCTCTCACCAAGGCTCTTCTCCCCCGATAGCTCAGTTTGGCCGGACGGCCAGCTCTAGTAAGGGTTCTGGTCATCCCAAACGTCTTCCATTTAAGGATTATGGAGGCCACTGTGCTCTTAGGAACCTTAAGTGCAGCAGAATTTTTTTGTAACCTTGGCCAGATCTGTCCCTTGACACAATTCTGTCTCTGAGCTCTTCAGGCAGTTCCTTTGACCTCATGATTCTCATTTGCTCTGACATGCACTGTGAGCTGTAAGGTCTTATATAGACAGGTGTGTGGCTTTCCTAATCAAGTCCAATCAGTATAATCAAACACAGCTGGACTCAAATGAAGGTGTAGAACCATCTTAAGGATGATCAGAAGAAATGGACAGCACCAGAGTTAAATATATGAGTGTCACAGCAAAGGGTCTGAATACTTAGGACTAGGGCTGTAGTACTCGAGTCCGGTCTTGGACTCGAGTCCGGACTCGAGACCGTTTTTCTATGGTCTCGGACTCGGACTTGTCTCGGTCTCGGCCCCTGGTCTTGCCAAATATGGCTTTTGGTCTCAACCGAGTCCAGGTGTCTTCATTATGTTCCCAGTAAGCACACATAAAAGCCGTTTATTTGCGCGCCGTTTATTTGCTCTGGTGTGAGCCGCGATTGTGCCAGAACCAGCCAGTTGTCGAGATAATTCAGCACGCGCACTCCCTGGAGTCTCAGGGGAGAAAGCGCCGCGTCAATGCACTTCGTAAATGTACGGGGTGGTAGGGACAGAACGAACAGCAGAACTGTGTATTGATAAGCCTGCCCCTCGAAGGCAAATCTCAAGAATGGCCTGTGATGGGGGGGCTATCTGGATGTGAAAGTGTGCGTCTTTCAGATCCACAGTGAAACATTGCTATTATGAGGTATCACCATATGTCATCATTCTGTTTTCTTTAGATTAGAAGATTATATGATATCAAGGGGAATGTCTATACTTAAAAATCCTTGGTGTTGTGACACTGTTTTTGCTTTTATATCAACAAATAATAACCCAAAATGATTGTCTTGATATTGATAATGTCATGCATAAGAATTTTTTTTCCTGTCCTGGAATCGGTCTTGACTCGAACCGTTTTGGACTCGAACCTCTTTGGACTTGGTCTTGACTTGGACTCGACTAGTCCTGGTCTTGGACTTGTCTTGGACTCGACAAAAGTGGTCTTGACTACAGCCCTACTTAGGACCATGTGATATTTCAGTTTTCCTTTTTTAATAAATGTGCAAAAATGTCAACAATTCTGTGTTTTTCTGTCAATATGGGGTGCTGTGTGTACAATAATGAGGAAAAAAAATGAACTTAAATGATTTTAGCAAATGGCTGCAATATAACAAAGAGTGAAAAATTTAAGGGGGTCTGAATACTTTCCGTACCCACTGTATAATCAGCACGTGGTGCGATCTCTTGCATTGGTCGTAATGGATTGGAGCTTGTCTCATAAATGAACCATACTCAGCATATAGGCAACACGGCACGCCTCACAGACATGAGAAATAAACAGAAAGCTTGAAATGTCTAATTTTAAACAAAAATCTAAACGAAATGATAAAATTGTACAGTAGCCTAGTAAGGTCAGGTTTGCCGATGTGCATTTTATTTAGGCTATTTATATTTTTGTCCCTGTGCGAGTTCACTGCTGATATTCTGGGGATACAACATAGCCAATTGGCTATACTAGGGACTTTAGCCTTTAAATATCTTTGCTGCATTGGATCAGTCTCCTTTCTAGAACAGCCAAGAGCTTTCTAGCCTCGCGGCAGCAGCGCCTTGAATCGCCCATAGACCTTAAAACAATCAGCGGATGGCGGGCGGGTGCGGCTTTGCAAATTGGTCAAAAAATGTTGGTGTGGATGAATGGCGGACGGATGATGAGTTTTGTGATGCGGTTGCGGATGAAATAATAGCCCATCCGCGTATCTCTAATATGAATGCTATTATGTGTCATGGAACATTGCGCTCCACAACTCGCGAAAGGTTGGATTTGCTCTATCTTTTGATGATAAGTTTTGTTTAGAAAACCTTGAATTCATCTAAGACGCAATGTCATTAGACATAATCCATGTCATTAGAATCAATGAATCCATGTCATTAGACACAATGTACACACATGTGCAGGCCAATGTTTTTTTTTTTTTTGCGGTGATGACGGTGACGATCTCACCCGCGATAGGCGACCGTGGTATTGCGGTAACCGTCCCAGCCCTATTTATAAACACACGACTGCCTTATTCTGTGTAACAAGCCACATCATCTCACAGAAGGATGCTCGACCGTCATTATGAAGTGAGTTTGGAGTAAAAGCATGTTATTAAAATGTTGTCTTTTGTTGGACAAGAGGTTCATAAATGCTTTTCATGTTTGACGTGTGTTGCTTTTTCAAATGCACGTTGTAAGTCACTCAAAATCACAGTGCTTTCAGATAGTGCAGCATTTAGGCTACTACTGATCACAGAGCCGTGCATCAATGACAAGCTGCAAACCATACAAAATAATCGCAGCCTTTATAATAATAATCGAAACCAACTCGATTTAAGTGCGATTTCATGTAAATTGCGATTAATCGTGTAGCCTTAGACTATGAGCTCTGTAACTTTGCAGATTTTATATATGTACTTACATGCATTTATACATTACACTGAAAGAAATATTAAAATGCACCATCTGACCCCTTTAGTAATGAATCGCTTACTATAAATTTTATTCATTATATTTAAATAACTTTGAAATTGGCCTGCAATAATATCAAAGCCAAATCAGGATGGCTTAAAGAAGCTGAATAAAATTAGTTTAGATAAAGTTAAAACAGACTAAAAAAGACTGGGTCATAGACTAATCAGTCAAGCTGATTAATTAGCTGCTATGTTGGTGTTATCGCATGTGCTAATAACTGACAAACAATAGTCAATTGGATAGTTAACAGTTTTTGGAATTTTTAGCAAATTTTAATAAGCATTTATAGCATTAGCATCTCAGTGGTTTTTTTTTGTACATCTCATTAGTGGTTATTAAATTCTATAATGCATATTAGCATGAATATCAGAACATATATTGGAAAGCACTTAATAACTTTAAAAAGCTAAAGTTTAATCTATACTTTTATAAACCCAGAACAAATGTAAGGATGCATACAGCATAATAACAGGGCAGGATAACATAGTAGTATGTAGAATAAGTTCAAGTTTTAGCTACATTATGACAGTAAAGGAAAACATAATAACATAAAAGTCTATAATTTTCGACTGGTAAAATAAAACAATATATATATATATATATATTAACATTGTCTATCTGAGAAAGTATCTCAATATGTCATATATTTTGACCCTAAAGTCGTTAACTTGTGGCAATGAGTTCTCCTACACAAAAGTTATTGTAGCACCTCTAAAATACAACGTAAACAATCCCAACACATAACCGTAAACACAAAAAAGAAAAAAGTAACATGGTATTACCACGAGATATGATATTCATAACAGAAATGTCAGCACTATCTGAACAAAAAATGCGTTTGTCAAACAACGACGACACTGCTTTACAAGAACATAAATAGGGTCATAGGCAAATATTAGTCTCTCATCAACATGGACACATTATAGGAGCTTTAAAATACCGAGAGTTTGCAATATGAGCCAGAGTTTATGTTGAGCTTTAGCATGTGGATGAGCAGAGGCGTTGCGCGGCTGGAACATTAGCATCAGCTACACAACGAGTGCAGCTATAACTGCTTTCTTTTCAGTGATAAACTGTAATTAAGACGTCAAGCGACTGCATGACTATTTGTAATTATGGATCTTTCAATTGTAGTTTGGTCACGCAGGTACGATTAGTCACGTACAGACAGCCCACCTATCTGAAGACAGACTGACTCTGGCTATATTCGCTAACCCTTGTGGCTGTCTGTCTGTCTCTGTCAGTGGTGTTAAAGTGATCGGGTCTGATCATATACTCACTCTGACACTTCAGGCGATCTCAGTTAAAGTCCTTTAAGGAAGATGTTTTCAGTGAAAGCTTCAGATTCCCCTCCGATTCACCTTTAACGTGAGTAGCGTCCAATTTCTAATGAAGTTCCGCGTCTACGGAGGCCGAACACAAACACAACCCAACAAAAACGTCAAAAGAGCCTCCTCCTTCTCTCGTCTCCTTTGATGGATCTCCCTTCTGTTTGTAAACACAGGTTTTCATGGGCGAGGTCGTGTTTTTGTGTACGTGTATATAATTAGAGTTTTTGCGTAGATAAATGTATGAATCAATAGCCTACTTTAAAAAGTGCGATTAAAAGATAAGCTCATTATATACACCTTTAGATTATTATAGATCGCAAAGTATTTGTGCAATCATATTCTTCGTGGTGACAGTGAATTTGGTAATCATACAGTACCATGTCAAAAATACCTAAAATAAGTCGTCCAAAAATACAAAAATTGTACATAGGCCTACTTTACATTATATCCCTTACAAAAAACGTTTTTACATTTTCAAAATAGAAAATTTAATTTAGTATGATAAACTCTTTTCCTCATGGGTGTCAAAAATATCAGGTTCTACCTTTGCAGAGACCATTTTCCCCCACAATGTAGGGAATACATGGACCACACACACACACACTTGCTTCACTATTGGTGAGGACATTGCATAAAATTCTAATTTCTATTTAACTTTAACATTTTTTCCATAGTTACTAGCCACTCAGCATTTGCACTGACCATAATTTTGACATCGATACCATGGGGAAAACTGTCATATATTTTTAATATTATCCCATAATTTGTCAGCTGGTAGGGGTAGACTGTGTACAGTTGAGACATGAGTACAGTTGAGACACCTTAAATAACTTTCGTGTGCAGCATACACAAGTTGTGATTTTTGCTGTGCACATGTGTATTAGTGTCCTCTTTGACCATGGGAAATTTTAACAACGTAAACACATCCGATCCGAAGATATCAGCAAAAGTTTTTTTTTCTAAGATAAGACTTTCACTTCACCATGCACACTCCACAATGAATAGCTTATTATCCTTATGTGACTGTTAAACGTAACTGGTATCATCACAAACGTTATTCTGTGCCCTAAAAACTGGCATTTTTCATGGTATTGTGTCATGCAAGATCATTGCAAAATCTAAAGAAATGTGCAAGGTGACCAGCAGGGTATGGTTGAGACACACGTGTCTCAACTGTACCCACGATAGATTTCTATTAGGAAACACACTGTTTAGTTTTCCAGTGTTATGATAACAGGTTTAACGTCGTAATTAGCCAGCATAGGACGCAAATGAAAATAAAATTTGATATTTGTGATATTTAAACTGTGTATTATTAATAAATATATTAAATATATTGTTCCTGTTTTATATATTTTAACCAGTGCTAATTTAAATAAAATTAATGAATTTAAATGGATGAATAAATAAACATGTTGCCCAATTGTTTTTTCTTTATTTGTCTTTATTTATTATATTTGCAATGAACATTTAGTTACCTTTACATCATTAAAAATGGGGGTCTCAACTGTACCATGGTACTGTCTCAACTGTACCACATATGGGTACAGTTGAGACAAAAAGCACCTTATTTTTATGAGCTAATTGTGGAAAACATAAACTACTTATGGGTATTATTGATTGATAATATCTTAGTCTACAAGCTAATGAAATGTCATGTGGCATGTCATGTAGAAATTTACTTCTTTTCATTATCTATTTTTGTGTGAAAAATCAAAACGCAAAAAGTATCTCAACTGAAGTGTCTCAGTCTACCTATATTAGGCTGCTGTCACTTCAAGACCTGATTCACAGACCCATTATACTGTTTTATATAGACAATGTACTTGTCTTATGAGCGCGCACTTTGGGTGGGAGCACAAAATCTGCGGGAATTAGTAAAATTATGCTTAATACGTGCCATTCCTTGCCGAAATTCGAGCCCTATAACACCAACAATATGTCAACTCACTGTCGGAGAGATTAGAGCACAAGAAAGCGCAGCTGGTATGTGTCCTGCGAAAGAGTTTCAGATATTTCAGTATTGAGATGTATCAAAAAATCTATATTTTTGACAACACTAGATTGCACTTAGCTTATTATTTCAGATGCCTTTTTAAAAGACTACAATTATAAAAATGTATATTATATAAATTCAACCAGCCAAACCAGTAGGAGTGTCTGCGTTACACGTCACCGCTGAAATCCACCCGCCAAATTGGGCAGGTTGGCGGGTGTTAATGTCAAGGTCTGATATATGTGTATATATATATATATATATATATATATATATATATATATATATATATATATATATATATATATATGTATATATATATATATATATATATATACACACACACACACACACACACCATACCCCTTACCACAACCCTCACAGAGGCATGTGCAAAACACTAGATTTAAATAAAACATGTTTTGGCTGAAGGGATGGTGATGGGAGGACGACGAAACCCCGGCAGAGATGATGGAAGATGCCCACTTACGCAGACCCAGAGCACAAGAAGGATGACAGCCCACGGTGGAGTTGAGAGAGGCAGGAGCCAAGGTGTTGCTGTGGCTGACAACATCCTGGTGACGACCGACAGAGGTGGAGCCGATGGATCCCCGGGCACAGACGGAGAGCTGATGAACTTGAGCAACACCGGTGGCACTGGAGACCTAGGTGGGCGACGAGCATCTGAGGCGAAGACAGAGTACCCGAGGACTGAGGCGGAGCCCGAGGGAAGGAGGAACCCGCTGTTGGGGTGGAGAGACTAAGCGCAGTGGAAGGCTTGCAAGTCCGTGGCGGAAGTAGAGTAATGACTGACCAAGGGTGAGCCGGTAAAACGAGGGAACCCTGGTGAAGCCGCAAGGTCGAGGGTCTCTGGTGGAGCCTAAGGTGGGAGAAGCCAAGGTGAAGCCGACAGGTCGAGGGCCGAGGTGGAGCGAAGAGATCAGAGGCTAGAGGCGGAGCCACAGGAACCCCTCGCAGGGGCGAGGCTGGTGGTTGCACGCGCTGTGGCTTCACGTCACAGCAGAAGTGGGGCTGGAGGACTGTCTGAGCTTTGAGGTGAAGGTGACAGAGGTACGCTTGACGAGATTAATGACAGTAATTCCAATTCCCAACAGGTTAACAAAAAAGTCTTAGTGCTGTCTTGAAACAGCGATGATTCAGAACAGACAGTAAATACCAGGTGGGATAGGGTGGGGGGCAACACCTGATGATGGCTTCCCTCCAGTCAAGTCCTGAGGTGTCTGGGAGGTCTACAGGGTGCGGTTAGTTGGCCCTGATCCAGAACAGCAATTTGAGGGTCTTGTCATCCTATGGGCAGGTGACGGCAAGACGGCAGAAAAGTTCAGTGAAAATAAAAAAGTCAACACCCTTTTGAGCAATAGCTGCAAACTTTGCTGCATAATACATTTTTAGGTCCGGTCTTCTTTTAGAAAGGTGCAGACAGACAGATGAAGATCAGGAATAACATTCAAAGGCAGAGTTTAATAACGTTCCAAACAGCTAATACAGACAAGTGCTAACACAAATGAGACTGGACAAACACTGAGTGAAGGTGAGGAACTTAAATACACATGGTGATGAACTAAATGACAAACAGCTGTGATGATTAGTGTCCATGGAAAATTATGAGTGGCAGGAAACTCAAACAAAGGAACACATAAGTCCATGATAACGAAACTAAGGGTACGTTTACACAACACCGATATGCTTAATACTGAGAAGTTTTTCCTTTGAATTTTCTGCTTACAGACGACTTCATTGGCAAAATGATCCCCATTCACACGTATCCACGAAAACGAATAAAAACGCTATTTTCAGCTGCCAGGCCATTAGTTGGCGATGAAACACTGTAGACTGAACACGTAATATGCATATGAATGACGTCATCGTCTTCGGAGATTCGCGTTTTAGTTTTTTCCATGAGATTCCGTGTTTACATGGAGACCGTTTTCAACAACATGGACTTTAAAACCTGTTTTCAAAAGTTTGCGTTTTCAGGCACCCAAAACGCCGTTGTCGTGTAAACCAACGGCCAAAACGCATATAAAGTTTTACATTTTTAGTTGAAAACTGCGTCGTGTAAACATCTTCTAAGAATAAACACAACTGAATAAGTGTGACACCTATAGACTAACCTGTCTGTAAAACCATGTTTTTGTTTTTGTCTGTTGTTGCAGAACCAGAAAATTCTGAGCAGAACCAGAAAATATGAACATATCACACCAGTCCTCAGGTCTTTACACTGGCTGCCAGTTACATATAGGATTGATTTTAAAGTATTTTTACTGGTATAAAAATCATTCAATGGCCTAGGACATCAATACATTGCAGATATGCTCACTAAATATAAACCCAACAGATCACTCAGATCATTAGGATCACATCAGCTAGAAATACCAAGGGTTCACTCTAAGCATGGCGAGTCTGCTTTTAGCTATTATGCCAGCCGTAGCTGTAGTCACATTCAAATCCAGACTCAAAACACATCCGTTAAGCTGTGCATTTACTGAATGAGCACTGTACCACTGTTCATCAGACTGTTTTTTATTTTTTATTCTAAACTGTTTTAATTATTCTGATTATTTTAATTTCTTCTATGTAAAGCACTTTGAATTACCATTGTGTATGAAATGTGCTATATAAATAAACTTGCCTTGCCTTGTGTTGTCATAAAAGGTCCATCACCCTGCTGAAAAATCCAGCTAAACCAGCTTCGGATGGTTGCTACATGGCTTTTAACTGGTTAAAGCTGTTCGTATAGTCACTGGGTACACAAGAGGTTTATCAACTGGACAACCAGCCAGAGGAGCCCAAGTCAAGCTGGGTAAAGCTAGACTACCAAAGTCAGTTAGCATGTTCTAAAATACAGCCTTGATTAGTTGACCAGCTTGACAACTTTAGGATGGTTTGACTTGACCTTTCCAGCAGGGCCTGGACATAAACACTTAAATTTTTATGTTCACATGGTGTTGGGATTGAAATTTGATTCAGCTGACTGATTTAATTTTCTCTTCAAGATGTCTGGCAGCCTCAACGCAGCTGGAGATGGCTCAATATCAGAAGTGTATGCCCAAAGCACACAACACAAGAGCTGGAGACCAGAAATAGGCCACATTTTTGAAAGTTTTTCTCCCTACATGTTTGAACTTGCCGAGTTCTATTAATTCCTCTTTCTTCAGTCCTCCTCTTTTTCTACCTCCATTATTTCTTCCCTGCTTCTCAATATATAATTTGTATTACACACACACTCCCTCAGCAAAATAGATCGTCTTTGGCAAATTTCCTCTCTGGATCAACCAACCGTGAAACAGGATCTGAGCAGGCTTTGGTGCATAGAGTATCAATCTCCAAACTATTCTATTTTGGATGGTCTTGAATCTTTTGAAGTTAAATGTAGGTCTTTAGTCTGTGTGAAGCTTGGCTTTGTCACCAGGTTATAATTGTTGCCATTGCACGCTAAATAATTAGCCACTGTTAGCATGCAAGATCCAGTTACGTCAAGGATTATATATACAAGTTAAACACAGGATCAGCAACAACTGCAGGTCCATTAATCTAATAATGCTTGTCAAATAGTGATAAATCAACATTTTTATCCATGTCTATTAGCACTGAAGTGCCCCTCTAACCAGTTACGGTTAAACCCCGCCCCATAGCCGATTCTATAAATGTAATCGGTCAGGTCAATCACTGTGCTGACCCCAATTATAGTCTTCTAAAAGCTGACTAAACAAACATTTAGCAGATACACTATTTTTAAATCTCTCTCCTTGAAAATTAGTCAAAAATACTGATAAAATTAGATTATGCTAATGTTTGTCCATTAAGAAGCTCTCTGGAATGAGAATCTCCATCTAATACTTCCTCACTCTGCCTAGCAATAGCAAGTCGCAAATCTTTGTTTTGCCAGTTTTTTTTTACCTAAGCTTTGACCTTTCTACGTCACCTAGCAACTTCCTTTGTCAGTAGTAAATAAGCAACACAAGAAATAAATTAATTAGCATTAGCATAAATTCATTGGCATTCATTAAACAATGCCAATGCCATTTAGGAAACCTTTCATATTATTATCAAGGTTGAAAACAGATGTTCTGCCTAATAGTTTTGTGCATTTTTTCCTCAGGATTCTTTCAGAAAGTTTAAAAGAACAGCGTTTATTTGCATAAACAGTATTTCATCGCCAGCTAGAGTCACCAGTGGTACAGTCGTTTTTGATGTGTAAAATTGAGTAACTTACAGCAATATTTTAATTCAAGTCTATTTCACTCTATCAGAAATATCATTGACCTGTTAAGTGCTCTGCATAGCATATCCAATTTCTCTGCTGTCAGATTGTCAGAATCTCTCTCAACATCGAGGGCTTCTAAATGGCTACTTTAAGTCAGAATAAAACATCATGTTTTATTGTTCACTTAAAAAAAAGTCTAAAATAATCTGCACGCAAATCCATCTTTATTACAATAGACCTATTCAGATCATACGCCTACAGCATGACCGAACTAGCCATATTGGCGGCATATGTGTCCTCATCTCTTTTGTTTTTTATCCCTTTCAATGTTTTTTTTTATATCACAGGAAAATGCGTGACAACAATCACAGTATCATGTCTGTTTAATTTCTGAATGTAAATAAAGTGTATATCAGTGTTTGAGGAGGTTACTTCGAAACTGTAGCTTGCCAAGCCACTAATTTCATCCACAATGAAAAAGTAGATGTTAACTTATGGAAGCTGGTTTCTTCCTCAAAATAAAAAGGTAGAGTAATAGTGACTTTATATTTCACAATTCTGACTTTTTTCTCACAATTGCAAATTTATATCTCACAATTCAAACTTTTTTCCTCACAACTGCAAGTTTTTTATTTCACAAATGCAATTACGTTTTATATATTTCAAAGGTAATTTTTTTTCTTGCATTTGCGAGTTTATATATTGCAATTATTAAAGTCAGCACTAAAAAGTCAGAATTTTGAGATAAAAAGCCTCAGTTGCCTTTTAAATCTTTTTATTCTGTGAGGAAGCTTCCATAGTTAACAAAACATAGGTAAACTATACATTCTTTCGACTTTGAAAGATAAGTAAGTAAACACCTAGCAGAACACCCTAGCAACCACCAAGAAAACCTTAGAAACTGTCATGCACTGAAACAACATAGAACACCTTAGTAACCGCATAGTAATGACCACAACACTGTTGCATTGTGTCTTTCAGAAAATCTAGTTTCTAAATTATTTATTTTTAACTATTATTATTTAACTGTTTGTTTGGAAGCTGTCATAACATTTACACAATACTTTGTTCTGTTTTCATGGAAGAGAAATTTCTGCATGAGAAAAAAATTTTCATTTACAGGAAATGGCCGTCAGAGATATGTACTGAAACTGAAATTTAGATGCAAATAGATAAAGAGTAATGAAAAAAATCTGGTTTAAATATAAATGAATAAAAATAATGGTTTTGCCTGCAGTGGCCTGCCTTTAACAGTGCTAGAATTTATCCCTTCACAATTGAAAACCCTGAAAAAGCAGAGCTCTGCAGATACTGGTGTCATAGAAGTCGAGACGATGTTGATGCTGTGGCTATCTGTCATCTGCGTGTGTGTGTGCATGAATGAAAGAAATGGACTCAGGTTACAAACTGTTAATCAGGTGTGTGTGATAGTTCCAACAGAACGAGTAATGCTGGTTCAGATTTCTGCTTATCTTGTCCAGTCGTGTGTGTGTGTGTGTGTGTGTGTGTGTGTGTGTGTGTGTGTGTGTGTGTGTGTGTGTGTGTGTGTGTGTGTGTGTGTGTGTGTGTGTGTGTGCGTGTGTGTGTGTGTGTAATATTCTGCCATGCACGAGTCATCAGGTGTGGAGTCCGTTCGACTACGAGGAGTGCTGCATTCATCAGGAGCTGACAAATGTTTCCGTGTCGCTTTGGTTACCAGTCCTCATGTCTTCTCCATAGACATGACTGCGTTCCTGCAACATGACCATGAAATGGGCCGATGAGTACTGAGTACTTGTTTTATCAATTTCAATTATATTAAATATTCATTTAAAACATTAAATGTTTCTTCTTCTTCTCCTTCTTCACAATTTTAAGCAATTAATTAATCCAAACCACTTCGCCTCAGGTGATCTATCTTTCAGCCTACCTGAAACTTTCATTTATAAAGTTTCTTTGGTTGCCTTGCAAGCACTACTGTTTCCTTCGGGAAATGCAAATCTAGTTCTTCTAATTCTTCTTCTCCACAATTTAATAACTCAAACCTTTTAACAAACAGACTCCACTCGAACTTTGTTTTGTAGATCATTTCAACCTTCTTCTCTTCACACAGGATGTGTTTTTGCATTCCATCTGCACATTTTTTTAATTGTAAAGTCACAGTTGCACTAGGCTCCCTGAAATCAAAATGTAAGTTTTTTAGCTCTTAAGGATGAATATGTTAGTCTTAATGTTATAAATAAGATGGTGTGTTCCAAAACAATGACAAAATTGGCATTTAGGAGATATAAGCATTCAAAACTCACTTCCGCTAAAATGGATCACAGATGTTTATGACGTCACCGTGGACTTCAGCTTCTCATCATCTTCTGTCCAATCAAATGCTCTCTAGAATCTAAAGCGTCTCGTCCCCTATGCTATAAATACCACCTGGCCAAAGCGACCGTGGCTGTAGGCTACCTGACTATACGTTCGGTAATAAACGCATGCTCGGTGTAGCTGCTCGTGCTCATCAGTTCTATCAGTTAACTGTTGGAGTTACTGGAGTAGTATATAGGCTACTCCGGGATATTGTTTATTTCGAGTCAGAGTGACTGTCAGGCACGTCCGAAAGCGAGTAACTTTAGAAAACTGGATTAGCGCTGACTCTGTTTTGAACGATTCAGTTTGATTTGGTGAACTGGTTCGACCGTTTCACAAAAAAAGAACGGGTTCAAAAGAACGATTCGTTCACAAACTAGACATTACTACCGTTGTCACGTCACGGAGCAATATGGGTTGGAGATGTGTGTTCGGTTGCTCAAACACTCGAGTTTTATTCAAGGGGGTAATCCATCAGCCGGAAACTGAAGCCGGGAGCCGCCATTGTAGCAGAACTTCACCTGCTGTTAGCATTCCATTGACTCCCATTCATTTTGGCGTCACTTTGACAGCGAATAACTTTACATCTGAGGCGTCCAAAGACTTCATTTGTCCATTATTTATTTCTAAATAAACACGACAATGTATAAAAGGCTCCATTACTTTGTATCTTATGTTATGGCCCAGTAGAAGCCATTTTTGTAAAAACAGGCTAACAATTGCGTCATGACCACGCGACTATCTGTCGCAGAGTAGAGAAATTACCGCATAGACAGGACTCAACGCCGGCGATATGTTATGCCCTAAATTAATACATGATTAACTAACTGTATTTTTCTATGTAAAGTTCAGAAATGCACTTTCTGTAAAGCTGCTTTGAAACAATATGTATTGTGAAAAGCGCTATACAAAAATTTTGAATTGAATTGAACAGGAGGAGAAGCTCACAGGCAATCTTTTACTGTCTATGAGGCAATCGGGGGGACATGGGGGCATAAAGTCAAGGGAGAAGCCCACAGATAGAGAGTCCATAAAAGCAACAGGACAAAATATTTCTACAACGTTTTTGAGGAATTAGGTGATTCAGTCCTTTCACAGCTATAAGATTTACAACTGTCAGAAATGTTGCTCACGTCACATCTACGTCGTCAAGCTCAGTTTGAGCCTGCGCAGTCGCTCAGCCATCAGGAAGTGAGTGCTTCTAATCGGGCTTCACTTTTCTCTGTTGAAATCAAGGGGGTCGCTGTGTCCATTTCTTTTACTGTCTATGGTTTTATTCCGTTTTCAGAATGAAATGGCTAGAATTTATTCACACCTCTAACGTTACTATTGAATCCAACGTATCAGCGCTCGGATTCGTTTCCATGGTGCTGTCAAGTACGGCTTGCGGTCTGTGAGGTAAACTAAACGCTATTTGAAAAAGGGGGAGGAGCCATTCAATATGTCCCGCCTTAGTTTCCTGTTTCAGTGGAAATTACGTCAACTCATCATACAAAGCTGGATGTTTCAAGGCACTTCAGAGGGCTTTTAAACTCCCCCTGTAGCCAGTAATTTTATCCCTTAAAACTCATCTTTGATCACCAAAATGACATATTTAAAGTTTTTTTTCCTTGAAAACAAATGTCTTCATGCCTTAAAATAGCTTAAATGTAACTCTACACCCTTGCCTCATTTAGTAGCTATACGTTGTTCTATGAATATGCAAATTAGCCCCGCCTCCACTCACTCACACCAGCTCAGAGATCCACTCGCTGAC
Organism: Gila orcuttii; assembly: GCA_026230005.1. Taxonomy (NCBI): domain Eukaryota; kingdom Metazoa; phylum Chordata; class Actinopteri; order Cypriniformes; family Leuciscidae; genus Gila; species Gila orcuttii. The sequence goes on along the minus strand of JAPDVR010000019.1, from coordinate 34,668,953 downwards.
GATCACACGTTGACGTGATTGGTTACAAGGTAGTTTGTGACGTCAGAAACACCAGCAATTTCAAACCACGTTTTTGAGACTGTCTTTGGTTCACTGGAGTTTTAAACAGAAAATACTCTGCAATGGTCTTGACTATGAATTTGCATGGTTTGTCTTAAAGCATATTAAAAACACCACATAGACATAAACAATATTAAAAGCTTGGTTTGCTGTTCAATTCCATAGCATTTGGTATATTAATTATATTTGGTTTTTATAAATTTCCATAAACTTTCAATAAAATATTACAATGAGAAAAATAGGGGCTTTGCCTCATGCATCTCAGTTAATTGATGACATCATTATAATATTTACATGCAGAATTGACATTCTGGCTGTGTCCGAAATCGCCCCCTAAACCCTTGAATAGTCAAGTCACATATATTTATATAGCGCTTTTTTACAATACAGATTGTTTCAAAGCAGCTTTACAGAGATAACAGGAAAATGCAACAAAGTTTGTTTCCAGAAGAAAATAGCGACACAGTTCAGCTTAAGTAAGTTAAGTGATGTTTCATTTTGTTGTAAAAAAGTTATTAATTTAGTTAATTTGTATATATAGCCGCTCTGGAGAAAACCGTGATCGTGCACTATGTCGGGGACAGCCATTTGTCCTGAGCACTGCCATCAGCTAACATGCTTTCTTTTGTTCTAACCTCCTTTCAACCCACATGCTTCCTTTAGTCCTAAAGTTCATAAATACTGGCTGTAGCTATACCTTTGGACTTAGTGTCAGCTAAATCAAACCAGTTCACATGACTGAAGTACTCTGGTCCAGATTGTCAAGTTAAGAACAGAGCTTTTGTTTGGTTTTGACTTATCTGTCCCGAGTTCATTTGACTCGCCTGTAATTCATGCAGATTCACTGATAAGACTCCTCAGTATTTTGAGAAGAAAACAAACATGTCCCTGATTATCCCCCATGGCAACAAAGGAGTGACTCAGAGAGAGTTGTAGGCAGAGAATCAGCATGTCAGCCATGTTTTCAGGCTGGTGTCATTGTTAGAAATGGGCCTTTAGGGGTCTGTGACTCAGCAACAGGTGTGAAAAAAAAGCCTCAATCACATGGCTCAAGTTAACGAATAACATAAGCCTTACAGCTGTTGAACGCACATGTTGTCCTAAAAACTAATGACCATCTGTATAAAAAGATTAAGTCTCAAGATGAGCCGAGGATTTGGTGGGTAGATATTCTTTAGTCTGAATAGTCCAGATCTGCTTGGACCAATGTCACAAACTAACAAAATGTTAAGCATTTTATTTACACTGTTAATAACTTATAAAACATCTATATTAAATAGTTAAACAGTAAAACATATAATTTAATATGACAAAGTTTTTTTTAACTATAATAGGTTATACCAACAAAAGTAATTTTATAAGGGGACCTATTATGCAAAATTCACTTAAAATGAACATAAATGTGTGTTGGCAATGTGTGTACACAACCACCCTTTTTTTAAATCGCCATAAATCATTAGCACTGTCTCAGAACAAGCTGTTTGTAGACTGTAGCTTTTGTGATGTCACAAATGCTTAGGCCCCGCCCACGGCTGCTGGCGTATTAGCTCCGCCCCTCAGTGAGCTGTACACAGTCCACCATGTTTATCTCCTCACCAGAGCATTTAACAGCAGCATTCAAGTAAGAAATGTATTCTTATTATAGCTACTAAGTTATTCAATCAAGAGCAGAGAGGGATTTTCTGTTTTTCTTTAGTTGTATGATTTATATTAACAGCATATACAGCAGTAGGTACTGTATATTACGCTGCTTTCACTTTTATACACAGATCTAATATACACACGCGATTTCTTTACTTGCTGTTTACATTCACAGACATAACCGACTGTGTTTGAACTTTGTGTGTTTTTGACATAACCTTGTGTGTATTTGATAGTTTAATGCAATAAGATATGAAATAACTTAGTTTAAAATGAACCTAGGGATAAATAACACATGGGTACCGAGTCGACCGTTCTCAGACAGTACACTTCGCGTATACAAGCAGGAGCCATCTTTGGAAAACAGTCTCGACCAGTCGAATCACGAACGCCGTGCTACGTGCTGGTCGATAGTCACAGTTCAGCTCACGTAGAACGACGTTCGTGGTTCGTCTGGTCGAGACTGTTTTCCAAAGATGGCTCCTGCTTGTATACGCGAAGTGTACTGTCTTTATAAAGTATCTCCTTATAAAACTGCCTGTACACTTACAAAGTTCTCAATGCTTCGGTTTGCAGGTAGAGACCCTAATTATGCTACCGTGTTAGTGTGGATCTATTTTGAGCCTTGTTAGTGGTATTAACTAGCGATTTTTTTTTTTACTTATTTAAAAATATTTTTTTATTTTTACTTATTCTATGCCCTATATACTAGCGTTTCATTTTTGGCCGGAATTGTCCTTTAAGAAGTTTAGACTGATATGGCTTTAAAACGCATGCAGATAATAAACTTTCATGATGAAGGAGAACGGCAATGTCACGTGAGCGTGACTGCAATAGAGATGATAATCAAAACCAAACAGATGTTTTGTTAGTTTTTGGCAGAGTATCCGAGGCACGAGATGTAAAGGCTGTGTCCTCTTCTGGAAAGTGGGTGTGGGGAGCAGCAACTCATTTGCATTTAGAGAATTATGCACGAAAACAGCATGTGTTTCGTTCCACTTAAAAATTGCCATTTACAACATGGTATAATAAATGATCTATGGGGTATTTTGAGCTTAAACTTTACAGACATATTCTAGGGACACCTGAGACTTACAACCCCAAATCAGAAAAAGTTGGGACATTTTGTAAAATGCAATAAAATCAAGAATCTGTGATTTGTTCATTCTATTTGACCTTTTATTAGCTGACAAAAGTACAAAGAAACGTTTTCCAATGTTTTCACTGACCAACATAATTGTATTTTGTAAATATGAACAAATTTTGATTTTGATGGCTGCAACACACCCCAAAAAAGTTGGGGCAGAGACCAAATAAAAGTGAAAAGATTATGCAAATTAGATTATCCAACTATTTTGAAACAGTCCACAATGAGCAGGTGAATTGGTAATAGTTGAGGATATTGTTTGGGTGTAAAAGTGCTTCTCAGTATTTTTAAGCAAAGATGGGTCATGGCTCATCACTTTGTGCCAAATATCTTGAGAGAATTGTCAAACATTTAAAAAATCACATTTCTCAATGCAAGATTGCAAAGAATTTATGCCTTTCATCATCTTCCATACATAATATTGTCACAATATTCAGGGAATCCAGAGAAATGTCAGTCCGTGTTGGGTAAGGCAGGAGACCTCTTTTGAATGTGCGTGACCTTTGAGCCCTCAGATGGCATTGCACAAGATACCATCATGCTACTCTGTCAAATACAGCCACATGTGCTCAGGAGTAATTTGGAAAACCATTTTCACTGAACACAGTCTGACTCTGCATCAAGAAATGCCACTTGAATCTCTGTTACGCAAGGAGAAAGCTTTACATCAGTTCTATGTGGAGATGCCGGCAAGTTCTCTGGGCCTGAGCTCATCTCAGATGGTCTAGAAGAAAGTGGAAATGTGTGCAGTCCATGTTTCAGCTTGTTTTTGGGAGAAAATGGACATCGAGTTCTCAGTCCCAAAGACGAAAGGGACCAACCAGACTTTCACCAGCGACAGGTGCAAAAGCAAACATCTGTGCTGGTATTGAGGTGTATCATTGCAAACAGTATGGGTAACTTGCATTATTGTGAAGGTACCATTGACATGGAGGCATATATTTGGATTGTACAGAGACATAAACTGCCATCAAGATGACATCTTTCCTGGGAAGCAAGACAATGCCAGGCCTCATTCTGCACATGCTAAAACTGAGTGGTTTCTAGACACTCTGCACCATAGAAGGGATGTGCCTGCCTGTTTACTGCAGTCCAGATATGTCTCTTATGGAAAATGTATGACCCATCATGAAAAGGAGAATCAGGCAACGATGACCACAGACTGTTGAGCGGCTGTCTCGTATCAGACAAAATTGGGCAAATATTCCACTAGCAAAACTCCAACAATTACTATCCTCAACTCCCAAATGATTAAAAAGTGTAATTAAAAGGAAAGGTGAAGTGACACAGTGGTAAACATGTCTCTGTCCCAACTTTTTTGGGGTGTGTTGCAGCCATCAAAATCAAAATTTGTTCATATTTACAAAATACAATTATGTTGGTCAGTGAAAACATTGGAAAACTTTTCTTTGTACTTTTGTCAGTTAAAAAAAGGTTAAAAAGAATGAACAAATAACAGATTCTTGATTTTATTGCATTTTACAAAATGTCCCAACTTTTTCTGATTTGGGTCACATCTTGTAAAAAAGGGACATAATAAATCCCCTTTAAGGGTGAGGTCGGGTAGAATAGTTTTTAACTGAACATTACTTGTAAAACATTTACAGCAGAAAAAAAATATTCCACCATGAATTGTACTGTTAAAGTGAATTAATTAATATTGACCAAATTCTACCAGATGTGATTTTGAGCTAAAAAAAAAAAAACTCTATTGGAATAGTCTTTAGTCTTTCTGCTAAGTTGCCAGGAAAAAGTATCAATTAGAACAATGTAGATTCCCAAACAATTGCTAAGATTTATTCCAAAAAATCATATGTATAAAATAAGAAGTTAACCTAGTTACCTAACATGGCAAAAAATTCCATAAACAGACTAGGCAAGGCAGACTATAGCAGATTAGGCTATATTAGATATACTAAGTAGCTTAGTAACACATTAGTATGCAAGTAATCTAGTCGACTAGATATATTATTAAATATATCTATATTTTACACTTAGCTGAAATGAAGACAAAAGGTATTTATCTGTTAAATTGTGGTGCACATGATTTAAATCCATTATTGTTTCTGTCAGGGTTCTGTCACTTCATTCTGTTCATTCTTGGTTTTGTGACAGAGCCCTGACACTCCTATTGTCTTGTCATGGCGAGTGTGAGGTTTCAAGTTTGCTCAGGCTGTGCACTCCTCTGTCTATGTGAGTTGTTTTTTTGTGCGGACTGTGGTATTCGGATCCCGGCACTTCGGTCTAGTTTGGTTTCTGTTCTGTTTTCTCCAAATACTGAAGCCGGATTTTTTCACTTTTTTTGCAGCTGCACAAACCTATGGCATTTCAGCCCACCAAAATTGGCGGAGCCAATTGCCAACCTACAGTCCTCCTATTCGGACAGTCTCTGGCTCCACACACTTTTACCAAGTGCATGGGAATTTGCGTCATGAACTACCTTGACATCTGGCTGGTGTTGGCTTGGTCGGAGAACGAGCTCTGTGCTCACAGATTCTTGTTCCTTAGCCATCTGGAGCATCTTGGGCTCAGAATCAATTCAGCCAAGCTCCCAGCAAGTGAGTCGCTTTTCTGGGGGCAGTTATTGACTCGGCTTGGATGCGGGCCTGGATCATGCTGGAACGGTCACTGAGTATTCAGCGGCTAGCGGCATCTTTCAAAGTGGGGGCTGTCTTTCCCCTCAAAGCTTCCCAGAGGTTTCTCGGCCTGATGACAGCCGCCTCCTCTGTAGAACCGCTGTTGCACATGCAGTCCCTGCAGTATTGGGTGAAAGCCTTAGTCCCGTCCCACTCTTGGAATCAGGGACATTTGCGCCTCAGGGTGGACCACAGACATTCGATTGGGACTGACCTCTAGATGGAAGGTTGTCACAACAGATGCTTCCAACTTAGGTTGGGGAGCTCTGTGCGAGGCCAAGCCGACGTTCGGCTCCTCGTCCAGCCTGGAGCAACGCCTGCATATCAATGGCCTCGAAATGATGGTGGTTTTTCTGTATCTCAAAACCTTCCTGCCAGCCCTACAGGGGCACCATGTCCTTGTCCGTTTGGACAACATGACTGTGGTAGCCTTCTTAAATCGCCAGGGCGGCCTCAGGTCGTGGTCTCTTTACAAGATAGCGAGACGCCTCCTCCTATGGGCACAGTGCAACCTGGGCTCCTTGAGGGCGGTGCACGTGCCGAGAATGGCCTCCTCCTGGCCTTGGTCCATCTGAGTCTCCATTGGGGATATTTGTGCGGTCTTCGACGTCTACAATAGGTTTTATAACATGGACGCCCCTCCCCTTCAGGCACGGATCTTGTCTGCTTGATTGTCCTGCACCCCTAAATAGTGGTCTGGACTATCTTTGCTGAGGCTCCAGCCCCGTGGCCTGAGCCTCACTAGTTAGCCTATGTTGCCTATAGGGCCCTTGTGGTAGCGCCAAAACCAGGGAATATGAAACACGTCTTATTGTGCTTGAAAATGATTTAAAATCACATTGAAATATGCACACAGGAATCGAAATTTAATTTTTTATAACAAGTTTCCAATTCCTGACCTTAAGTATCAGATTTATTCCCGATCCGATTGTATAACAGTGATTTTAAAATGTTTATTTAAAATGAAAAAGTACATTACAGGCCACAGTTCAGGTTTATTTATTGACAGCTTTTATCAATTGTGGTCATAAAAATGCAGGCAAACAAAGCAGTAAACCAATCCTTAAGGGTGAGGAAGGAAACCTTGGGTGGAACCAAAGCTCAAAGGTAACACAAATCCCATCTGACCAGCCTTGTAGAGTTAGTCCTTGGAAAACAGTTCCAGAGATGTTCAAATAGTAAAGTATAAAGATTTATTTGAAATATTTGAACATCAGCAGATATTCAAGTAAAATGTAATGAACTTTGCATTATCTATGGTGAAATTGTTATTGAAGTACATAGTAGATTCAAATGAACTATCAATAACAGACATCTATTTCTAACAGAAGTGTATATGAAAAAAATAGTTCAATCCCACAGTAAAACAAGACATCTGTCACTGTGTAATCTAAACAGTGGCACTGGTTCGGATCAATGCTAAACTAATCCCTTATATTGATAAATGGTCTTTTGGAATACTAATGGAGTTGCTGTGTGTACGCATTAGAGTCATACTTTGAAGACGCGCACACAGTCAATCATAGGTTGAACTCTGGAATGTGTTAGAAACCGTTTGAGCTACAGGGTGTGACCTACCATGCAAAAACATATATTTAAAACCCTCAATTGTATTTGGCTGCTTAGTGATCTTTTTGAGATCAGAAACAACAAGACCCACACCGGGACTCAGAGTAACACCATATGCATATACCAGATTGAATATCAATGAGTGTAAATTGTGCTGCTATTGCTTTAAGTGTATTAGGTGTCTCAATAGAGTATATTAAATGCGGTTTGGCATTTTCATGTCCCATAACTCCAAAGAACTGTTTGAAGGACAGACTAATAATAGAGACATAATTATATAATGGACAGGACGGACCAGTTGCCAAGAGTCAAGAATGAATGACACAGTGACACAGTGGAACAGCAGGTTTAAGAAATTTAGGCTACTCTTTTTATTGAATGTTTATTGAATTTAGCTGTTTCTTTAAAGTGATGGTTCACCCAGTAATGAAAAATATGTCATCACTTGCTCTCCCCATAGTCGTTTCATATGTGTATGACTTTCTTTCTTCTGCGGAACACGAAAGAAAATATTTTGAAGAATTTTGGTTACCATTGACTTCCATTGTATGAACAAAAAGAACACTGAGACAGTTCTAAAATAATAGCCAATATGTTTTTATATTCCAAAGAAGAAAGAAAGTCATACAGTTTTGGAATTATATGAGGGTGATTAAATAATGACAGAATGTTCAATTTTGGGAGAACTATCCCTTTAACAAAATGTTTATATCTGATCTGAACTTTATAATTGATTTTATTGGTGCAATCCATATAGTTAGGTTAATTCAGTTATATTAAAGATATGTTACTAATTCATTTCAGTGTGTGATGGAGCAATATACAATGTGATTCAAAGATCTATATTGATCATCCACCATGTTAAAAATAGGAAGTGTAGTTTGTAGACAAGTAGACCTATCCATATTGGGATTGTGTTGTTTATGCCAATTTTTAAGTAATCACGAAACAGAAGTTTCAGTAGTGTCTTCTGAGTGAAACGGCTTTTCATACAAGAAAAAATGTAGGACGGGACTTGATTTTGTCCATTGGCAATTGATTGGATCATTAGATCATTGTCATTTGCTATTGGTGCAATCACAAGTGAGTGACAGGTTGTCCCGTAAACAAGTCATCAGAGAAGAGGAGTTGCTGCAAGAGGGAGGGTAAATTATTTTGATTAAAGGTTAAAAAAGATGTGCATGGATAAATCATTTTTAATAAATACTGCAATATTCCATGGAAAATAAGACTTTGATTTCATTGTGACTTTAACATGGCTGACAAAACTGGCAATGCACCAAGTAGCCTACCTTTGGCATCCCTATACTGTCTTTGCAGTGAACAGATGTGTGACTCTCTCAAAATACATAATTCTGGAAATAAAATATTAAGGATTTTATTTAGTGGTTTAATATTGTACAATAATATATATTCAATATAAACTTTTTTTTTCTTTCACAGAGAGAGAACACTAGTGTGTGAGCGTCCCGCGTTCTCTGATTGGCTGAGCTGGCGTTCTCTTCAAGTTGTCAAAACTACAGAACTGCGCCTCTTCTCATTGGACGAAAATAGTTCCAAGCAGTGCCAGCAGGTGACCGCTCGGCCAATCAGAACTCTCCTTTCATGTTGTCCTAGAGACCGTGGTATTTTCAGTCTACGACTTCCTTATACTGACATTTCAGAATGTGTTATCTAACTGTCTCAGAGTTTCACCCATTAGAAATACTTTGCTTCGAAGTCGAACGCGGAACTACAGCATCCTTCTTTTTAAACATTTGTTGTGTAGGCAATACGTGTGTGTGTAGTGTTGCGTGTGTGTGTGTGTGTGTATGTATGAAATATTAGCCCAGCCCAGCAGCCCTTCCTATTTCCCCTCCCTTTCCTCCAACAGTCTCAGTCGGTTCGCCCGCAGCACTTGCGTTTTCTCGGCCGGGGGTTCATTTCAGAGATGGCTGCGAAAGTGTGTAGATCGGTCCTCCTCCTGTCCCGGAGCAGCGGAGCCGTAGCCTCTTCTGCGTTCCCCGCATTCGGTGTCTCCTCACAGCGACAGCATCAGAGTGCAAGAACGGTGAGTTCCTGGAATGGAAACCAAACATGGGTGCTGCTACTACCGCTGCTGCTGCTGGACAAGGGGAGGGTTGTGATGGGAGAGATAAGGGGGCTGGGTTCCTCTCTCTGGAGAGGATTAGATAAAAACAACCCGCGAAGGAAGTGTTTTGGGACGCTGGTGTCCGCATTGAGTGTTGTCGTGCATTGCACAGTGATGATCAGCAGTGCTGCATCATTAACCAGTGCACTTTCAGTCTAGCTATACAAGACGTCCCGTTTACTGGAGGCGTTTACACATGTGCAGTCAGTGTCTTGGCTTGACTCATGTATGAAAATTACATACATTTCAAGTTTGCATGCATGCTAGAGAAATGCACGCGAGCGACCGGATGCGCTTTTGGCGCATTGGCTCCGTGCAATCCGTTCCTGGATAACCTTGAAAGCAACAGTGGTCTCAACTTTAACGCTGACTGCACGGACAACTCCGAGACATCACGCGCTCTCCGTGATTGGTTACGTGGCATTGGACCGTTTCACTGATTCCAAGCATGCAACGTGTTCTTCCAAGCTTTGCCGAACTGGACGGACCGTATGAGTGTGTTTGATCCACTGCAGTGTCCGATTGTGTGTGTGTGTGTGTGTGTGTGTGTACAAAGCGATCAGAGAGAGAGAGAGAGTGACAGTGCGGCAGGACTCCTGCGTTCTCACAGGACGTTGCGCTTATCTCGAGACACGTTTTTAAAAGTTGAACTATACTTAACTTGACGCGCCGCCTAAAAACGCAAAGTAACGTCCGTCTGACGCATGCGTACTCAGAATAAAGTAAAATAAAACGCAAGAATGCGTATAGTGAGAACGCCCCCTGCTCGTCTGAGCACTGTCATTGTTCGGTGGGTGGGGGGGATTAGACTCTTTCTCTCTCAGGCAAAGCATGTTCCGTTCAGTTCTTCGTTTAATTACGCCACTCCTCCTCTTTACTCCCACACACCTCCCTTTCTTCCTGCGGGTGTTTCCCGTTTCTAGGGGCAAGCCTGTGGGTTTTCCTTTGAGCGAACTCCAGTGCGCATTGCTCAATGGCGCTCTTGCATGTTTTGGATGCTCGTCAGCTGGAGAAAAAACATGCGGGCAGTCCCTGAGACACCACCATCATAGCTTTTCATTTGTTCCACCTCGATGACTTTTTAGTAAAAACGAGAAGAATGTGAAGAGGAAGGCCAGAAGTTCCCTTTCATCTAGGAACTGTGGTATTACCATGAGAATATAACCTGCTTTTGGACGCTAACACATTTGATATAGAGCTTAATATTCCACATTTACTAAAAGTAAAAAAAATATATTTTTAAACAAAGTGCTGGGGTAGTTCCATATTTTCTAGGCAATATCATTGTGGTAGTACCATGGTATTTAAAAAAAAACTTACAGTACAATAGATAATACTTTATACTTACATACTTAATTTCCCACATTAGCAAAACCATGTTATTCTATGTTGTTTTTTTTTTTTTTGGACAAAGGATAGCATAGCAATATGCCAGTGTACCAAAACAAATGTTTTATCATGACTCGTGTTTAAGGGGACTCGTAACTGAGTGCACCACACAATGCTGAACCAGTTCAGCTTCCAAGCAAGTTTACTACGCCAAAAAGCCATACATATGGAGCTTATTATGTGATGTAAACATAGTTTACAGTTAATCCAGGTCATGACAGCATTTTGCAAGGAACCTACAAAAATAAATCTTTATTAATCAACAATCTTCCCATTTAACCATAATTTGTGTGAAAAGGAATTAAAGTTGTTGGTGTTTTACTGCCACACGTGTTCATTTGAATTGTGCGTATAAGGTATGGATTCGGATTTTCAAAAAATGTAGGTAGAGGCATGTTTTTCTAGGTTGTGATTTTCAATTATTCAAAACTACCACTGTGACAATAAAGTGGTATTCTTTTAAGTTCCTTATGGTACACTGTGGATTAAGCAATCCCATCATGAATTTCTTGTGTTATTTGTTTATTTCTCTCTGGGCAGTAGTAATTCTGGCTTTGCTGGCATTTGTAGTGTTTTCCAAACCAAGCCGTGGTCTCTTACGGCGCTCGGCACAAACCTGTCAGGCTGAGACACGGCAGTGACAGGTCTCTGACAGAAAGGCCATGCTGTCTGAGCATCAAGTCTCAAAGCACTGTTTTTTCATAAACATCCGAAGCACAGCTGTGAGGTTTTTAACGAATTGCTACAGCACAACGTTTTCCCTAAGGACTGTGCAGTTCAGTAGAAATAATAAGGCTTTGAGTGTCTAAAAACACTTTGATCCTTAGCTGGACACGAGCAGTGGAGAGTTCTAATGCTAAAAAAAGTCCTCTTGGATCACTGAAACGCCAATCGCAGTGTCAGATATTAATCCTGACTCTGATGTCAGACCCCTGAGATATACACTTAACTCTTGTTAGCTTCCTACTGACTCAACTGTTCAATAAAAGCCTCCATTTTTGAATGTGGACAAGTACAGAGACTGCTGAAAAACAAAGTATATACTGATAAGAAGTAGATCACCCTGTGATCTCTGTGGTCCACTCCAGTGGCTTTCTGCCATGTCTTTTTAAGGGTCATCAATTGAGTTTACTCTGTTTCTTCCAGCATATGCAGAGAGCGTATGCGGAGGGTGAGCTAGCTTCAGGGTAACGCTTTGAATTCTGGGAGGTGTGTCCCTCTGCATACCTTAGAGTTGTTAAAAGAAACATGCAGCATTCATTTCCAACCATCTGGAGTCATGCATTCCGTACCAAAGACTTTTTTCGGTCATATTAGCCATTTTACAATGTTTTTTGCTCCATTCAAAACACATTAGATTAATCACTTGTGGGGTCAGTTATTGGAATTTACACAGACAATTAAATATCAGTGATGACATCACATTGAAACGACTCAAGCAAGCATGTATGGAGTGTTTTTTTTCCATCGGCATGGCAGCAAACGTGTTAAACCTGGCCTTTCAACTTGAAAACATTTTAGAAGATGTGACAATCCAAAAAGTTTGGTCATATGATGCGTTTTCATGATTTCCTATTTCTTTAGTGCGTTATGTAGCTGTTTGAGAATGAATAAGGTCTGCAAATTGACAAAGCTCAAAGTTTCCCACAAAAATATTTTTTGTATCTAAAAGAGAAGGCAGATCCAGACCTAGCTAAAATGCCTCGATCGAATCCTCCCTCAACGACCTACGTCACAAGGTGGAAATAATGCCACCCGAATGCATATGCAAAGAAAGAGGGCTTCAGTTATCGTAGTTGTCACCGCCAGGTCGTGAGACGCTTTGTTTCTATACAAGAGCAAAAGCTATTTATTTGGCCTTCCGAAAGTGGATGCAATTATAGGTGATCTTTGAAAATAGCATCATGTGACCTCTTCAAATGTGTATATAAATGTAATTTTAAAATGAAATGTTATTATATACTGGATGAATTTGTATTTTTACTGCCGTCACTCACTCTCTCTTTGTGATCACGAACATCATGAAATCATTCGGTTCCAGTATTTTTTTTTTTAAGTGAACGGTTTTGAATTATAACCCTGCCCAGTGCCTGTTTATCCAATTTATATTTAAGTAGCCCGATTAACTGGCGTCGTGATTGACTGAGCGGCCTCAGTGATCTAGAGTAGCAGGAGAAGAGGGAGATTGGTCTCTAGACAGAGATCGCAACTCTCATTGTCCATTTTTACAGCCAATGGTGAGACAAGAACTCAGAACCCAATACCAGTTTGTGATTGTCCTGAATTATGTTCCAGGTTGTTTTGGCTATTTAAACTATCTAAAAGGACCGTGGTTGATGAGCAACATGACATGACTGATGTGTTCCTGTGGCTTTATATTTGCTTAATTTATATGGTTTTATAATACTGGTCTGCCTGTCTCTCTCAGTGAATGTCTCAATAAAGCATTCTCTTATCTGTTATAAGGAGCTCTATATGTTTTCAGATTGCTGATGGGACTCAACTATCCTTTGTGTTGATAAAAGAGAGCACCGCTGTGACTAGAATGCTGACAAGTTAAAATGTGCTTAGATGCATGATCATATTTACAATGAGATTTTTTGCATTTCATCCCCACTAAAGCACTGTTGCCAAAGCCATACACAATACATAGAGCATCCTGCCACAAGCACTCTAAAAAGTGGACAAACCAGCCTAATCATACTGGAATAGTTCACCAAAAAAGATAATTGTCATAATTTACTCATGTTGTTTTGGACCTTTGACACAAAATAAGATTTATATAAAAAAAAAAAGATTTCTTAGTGTTTTCTTTCTCCATACAGTAAAGATTAATAGGGTCCATGTTGTTTTGGACTCCATGGTATGAACAAAAACATTCCTCAATATATCTTCTTGATGATTTATGGAGCTTTGCACATTGCTACCATTTATGGTTGCATGAATAGTCATAGTAATGCTTGCCTTTGCAAACACACCTAGTAATCAATATACGGATGCTGATTAGACCGATTAGGATTTTAAGAATGAGTAGTCTTTTAAATGGAAGTCTCTCTCTATGTTTTAACAATAGAGCGTGTCATTTATTCAGCCTTGAGGAATGTCAGAAGGGGCCAACTCTGGGCTGAATAATAAGCTCAAAATTATGCAATACTCTTCCTTTATGTCTCATAAAAGATGATCCATTGGTTCAGTGTTCATGGTTGTGCACCTAATTATGGCTTGGTACAGTTGTGCCTTTAATCATTCTAAATTCTTAGATGCAGTTTTGTAATTGATCACTATTGCATACATTTGGGTACACTCTGTGTAAGCTCAACATTGTGTCCCTGTGTATCTTTCCCCACTGAAGTATAAACACAGAATGCTTAAATAGAGGGATTGACAACATCATAAACAGAAGCTTTTCTCCCAGCTGTATCTCATATCGTGCGTCCAAATATACTTCCTTACTATTTAGGAGGCGAAAAGAAGTACATGGATTGAGTAGAATGTCCGAATTCATAGCATGCATAAAACAGTAAGGTGACAAGTATCCATATCACCTACTTCTGCAGGATTCTGATGTATGCATCCAGTAAATCCCATGTGGCCACGAGTTATGAATGGCAGAACATACTTTTTTAACAAATGCAAAGTTCGTTCCTCAAATGTTTTACTGTTAGACCGTATGTAATTTAGGAACCAGCTATAGTTGATGCCAGGGACTGTTCCAAAGCGTAGTGAGCTGACTACTGCCGGTCTACTGCATGAGTATCTTCTGTATGCAATGTCATTTGTAACTCCCTAAATGGGCTGCAACCCTTCTGTGTTTGCGTCTTCCAAATACTACGCCTCATGCATGGAAGACTTGATATCAGTAAAATTGATACAATGAATCACAAATTATATTAATATATCCTTTTGGCATGTTTGGCATGTGCATATTGCTAAGCTAACAGCACAATACTTTAATAAGCATCATTTAGCCAAAAGTAGTCCTTTTTAATTTGATTATTATTATTTTTTTTTGGTATTGAATACATTTCTAAACATAAAATTCAGCTTTAAATAAAGACCATTTCACTTATACTCATTTGCAATATTGTGTCTTCTAGCCATCTTCTATCTGTACTTAATCAGTTTAAGTAGGCTAAAATTAAGTTCTCAAGGTTCTTGAGTGTGGAGAGGACAGGGTAGTATTTTTGACAATATTGAAGGTTATTAGAGCTGCTTTTAGTATAAGTGCCATTACATGAAGGCTTGACCTCCTCAGTGGTACCAGGCAGCTTGCTGTGCTTTTCTATTGCCCATAGGTGCAAGTCATGCTTAATGCGGGCAGTAATGGAGGCCGGTGAGAGTAATGTGATGATGGATGAGGAGATGGTTGGTTGGTTACCCCTTCTGCTCTGATGTTTCTTCTAGATTCTGATACTGTTATGAAGCCTGGCTCTCTCATTGGTTAGTGAATATTGGATGCATCACAATGTCATTACCTTTGACAGGAAAACAAATCTCTCTCTCCATTGAGGATCTGCATCAGCTTGGTAAATTAGGCTTTAAGACGAAGGTCATCCGAGCTGAGATTCCGGTCGGACGGATGCAGCATGTTAACTCTAGGTTGGTGTAATGCTGAATGAATGCGTGATTGGGTTGATAATTGTTTCTATGTGCTTTTACATGTGAAATGCTTCATGATGTGCTCCAAATATACGTTTAATGGTTTGCAGGTATGCATATTTTTAGTCGTTGAAGGTCTCTCTGCTACCTCTGGTATCACTTCTACAATTCTTGCAATTCTACAATTCTTTTTTCTGGATATCGTTATTAACCTTCCCCTGCTCGTTTTCATTATTCAGCTTTTATTTAATTGCAAAACAGTGAATGAAATCTGCCTTATTTGATTTGAAGTATTACATCATTTTGAGCACCTCGCTGGAAACCCATGAGCTCAGGGGGGAAAAACACCATCCTACACAAACTGTACGAGATTGCTCGCCTGGCATACTCAAGACCCTGTCATTTGTAGTCAGTGTGGGAAATATTAAGCCTGGGATTTTTAAAAAATAAGTTTTTATTGATGGAATTGTGGAATATATGAATATTAAAATAAAAGGAGGAAACAGGCAATAAAGAAATAGGAAAGACCTATGAATATTTCTAAGATGTCTAAGTTATAAGATGTTATTATGCTTCCCAGAATTTCCATAGTTGATACTAAATAGAAATAAAATGTTGATACCATTGCAAAAACTAAAATCTACTTTTTACTTTTAAAAGTCAAATATTAATATGAGCATTGTATAGCATGCAGCCTTCAATTATTTCTCAATTACATCATTGAGAAGTTTTTCAAGTAATTATTTAATGCAAGTAACACACATAAAAACTATAAAACAAAGTAAACCGTGTTTGGAGTGCAAAATATCAGATCTGTGCAAAGTCTAATACATTTTTGAGACATACAGTTTTTGTCCCACTTGTTTACATTCACTTAAAACCAAATGCGGTGTTACTTTGCATTCATTTGTTAGGAATGGCATTTTGGACCAAGAAGCAAATTTGACACATGCAGCCACATTACCGCATGGGACGAATCAAAGAACCAGTACTTTTGAAATCCCTACCTTTGTATTTAAATGTATAAGATAGTGTTTGTCAGTTAGACTGCATATAGCATCAGGAAATAAACAGATTTTGCATTGCACTGCACTGAGGTTTGGGGTGAGATTATTTTATTTGCATTTCCAGCCCTTGTCATTCTTATCAGTGGATTTTTATGGCTGCCTTTTATCTTGTACTGCTTGGAAACCACAGAATACTACTTCACAACAGGACTGGAGCCACTATCTATCTTTTCAAAAACCTATGAAAAAACCTCCACCTTTTACTCTTCCCTACTTTTTTGGTTTATTGTGGCCCATGTGGAACTAAAGCTGGATCTAGGGACTTTGGGGTGGTACTCGGTGTGTTTTGACCGCAGGAACCAGGGTCTAAATGAAGTTCTGGGTAAACATTTCCCCCTCAGAAAGTCCCTGCTTGCGAGGTAGTACTTTTTCAAAGTTCAGGAACTTTCGGGGGTGGGACTTGGGTGCTGAACATGCTGATCAGTTGAGTTCATGCAGCATTTTGATTGTTTTACTCCATGTAGCATTTTATTTCAACCACCATTTTTAAAAGTCTGTTGTGGTGCGTGCAGTAAGAGTTGTTTGCTATTCAAATCAATGGAGTTCAAAAAATGTGCCTAATCTTCATGGTACTTTTAGTCCATGATGAAAACGCAGACAGCAACAGGTCTGGGGGAAAAAAAGTTTCTGGGACAAATTGTTCTGGCTACTTTCGGTGGAAACGCACCTTAAAGGGGCACTCGGCAACTCTAGCTATTTCTTCGCTGATTTTCACTTTTGTTGTCGCATGTTTTCTCAACGAGCTCCCCCTACAGCTGTGAGGTGTATATTTCACAACAATGTCATAAAAAAAACTCACTTGCGGCACCCTCATCCCCCTTTCTACCGCTGCTCATGTGCATTTGTTATTTTCGGAGCCGGCCAACTTTATTGCGTGGAGCTATGTCTACCGAGGTGGGTAATATATCATACACATTGAGGGCGGCGTGTGTGTTTATGTCGAATAGCCGTAAAGCAGTTTGTGTTTCTCGCTCGTTCTCGCTTTTCACGAGACTTCCTATTTCCAACTTACCGGGACGTTAGTCCCCATGTTGCCAGGTTGGTTTTCCGCCTGGGAACGCTGGGGGGAGCAGGGAAAGTCACCATTCTCACCGGAACAGGTTATTTAACCATCCAAATGATTTCTAAACGGTTTTATTAAGTTTAAATAGTTGCCAAATTCCCCTTTAAATGGGGTGGATTTATTTTATAAGCATTTTTGTTCGTTCAAAAAAAAAAAAAAAAAGAGTCGTTTTTCTTTCTTAGTGTTGGTTTGAGTTCTAAACTTGTGAGAGGCTCCCTGTGCATGGTTGATCAATGAGCAGGGCATTGACATTTGTAGGCTTGTTATGTTTGTTTTGTAGCTGAAAGTTTAAGGGAGACATACAGTAGATCTATAGAGCATTCTGCACCAAAAAGACCTCACTTTGGAAATGAGACCCTGATCGCTTCTTACCGGGGTTGGATTTGGAGTTTGAAAAGTACCTAAAGCTTTGAACTGTTGTCAGAGGTCATTAAGGGGAACTGAGTGGAGAAGTGATAAGTAGTGACCTTGCTATGGTTTTGTGGTGGATCTGTTGCAATGTCAACAGTTCATGTTGTGGAAAATACTTCTGCCTTGTATTTCAAATACCTAGGCCACATGTAACTCTCACACAAAGAGCAGACAGAAAGACGTAACCGAATTCATGTTAAAGAGTTAAATTTACTCATCCTTATGTCATTTCAAACCGTTGTGACTTTCTTCCACACAAAAGGAGAAACACTGACGTAGTTACTCTTGTACTCTTCCATGTAATGAAAGTGAATGAGGATCTGGTCTGTTGAGCTCCAAAGTAAAAAAAAAAAAAAAAAAATCACAATAAAAGTTTAATGCATTTGCTCCATATAACTTGTGTACTATATTCCTCTTCTAACAATACCTTTGTACCTTTGAAAAATATATCCTAATATAAGTTTACTTCAGTCATCCCAAGCTATACTTTAGCTTGGATATCGCAAATTTGTAGTTTGATTGCACAACAATGCATGTCGTCATTTTTATTATATGACAAGAGCAGCTGTTAAATTCTTCAAAATCTATGCTTTTGTGTTCCAACGAAGAAAAAGTCCTAAAGGTTTGGAATGACATAAGGATGAATAAAATGATAACCTGTCCCTTTAATGATTTACTCTTCAGTGAAGCATGCAAATGGCTTTAAAAACTTCCATAGTAAGTCACCTTCATCTTAGTTAATTGAGAATACATTGACAAAGATTGTGCGCTTAATGAATAATCATTAATGGAGGGGTTAGTGGAAATCTTTACTTGCATATTATACCGGCTAATTAGTGCAATTAAAATGCAACAAACAAGCCTGGGCGTCCACACGATGACCTGAAATCTGTGTTTACACTGTAATGAGTTACCACAACAACAGCGCTCTGCTAGATTTACCGTAGAGCACTCTGAGAACGGCATAAACAAACAATCCAGCTCCAACTGGCTCAACAGCTGCCATGTTGTTTTTCTAGTCGATTACCTCGACTGCCCATTTCTTCTGCATACAATAGACAAGTGCAGAACCAGTCATACCGGCTATCTGAGCAGTTTGTGATTTTGGTTAAAAGATGTGTGTGAGTGTATTTGACCTAGATATTCCAAGGACACAGTTGTTCTGCGAGCTCCCATCTGACTTCCTGGTCCTGCCAGGCCTGTCGCGGAGCTCTCGGTGGCCTGTCTGCACCATAATCCCCCCCCCCCCCTTTGAATGAAAAGAGAATGGGAGGGGAGACGGACTCTGTGGGGCTTGATCTCGTCCACTTAAGCTCTGTATCACAACAGGAAATCGATATAATTACACAAAAGCTAAGCATGTTGGGGAATAGGAGGTTGTGCAGGATAATGGTGACTGAAGGAATTAAAAGAAAGGGAAGGAATGAAAAGATTGAGGAAAATTTTCCTTAGTGGAAAAACAAGAAAAGCAACCCATCCTTCAAACTGATCTGTTAACCTTTCGGGCTTGATTTTATTAACTGTAACAAAGCAGCCTCACACACTAGCCTCCTCTGGGTGGGGTTGAGATATTGGAAAACTAAAGCTTAGACAACAACATTCCTATTCGGTTTTCTCAGAGATGTGCTTTCACATGCCTTAGCAAATAATAGCTTAGCAAATTAGACTTTAGATAAACTTGGTAGTGGACTAGACTAGAGTTTTGATCCACATCTTAAAATTTATTGCTGAGAATCAGGACAGATTATTCTGGCTTCCCATGATTTTCAGTCGCAATGTGTGGCTTCTTTTATGTAGTCATTGGAAAAAAAGAACAAAAGAATCATTGCTTTGGTCTGATCTGATCTAAAACTTTCCTTCTAATTCACTCTATTACTGTTCACGTGGTGCTTCAGTTTTTATTTTGGCGAGCTTCTAGTGACTAGGAATAGGAGGGCAATGTCAAAGGCAGTTACAAACAGTCAGTAAGTGTTAACCAAAATCTTGTTGATTTGAGTCACGTAGTGAGATCTTGCCTTAAGCAAATTTGTAGAATTCTGAGCATCACCCACTAGTACCTCATGATATGATACAGATTGTGAATCATTAGTCACAATTCATCAAAATGCATCTTGGTACAATAATTTAAGTGTAGTTGAAAGTGTGCCAAACTTGTGAGATACAAAAATTTATCTACCAGATCCGTTTCAACATCTGCTGGATGGTTCTCTGCCCAATATGCTGCTTCAAATGGGCTTTTCACACTGCGTAAACACCAGTTTATCATCTTTTTAAACCCCACTTTAACCCTGATTATGCAGCATTTCACACTTGTAATTTTGAGTTAGGGTTAGTATCGCTTTTTAACCTAGTGCAGGGTTAGCACTGCTTTTGCATGAAGAACATTTCCCTCATTTTTGTCTGCGTAAACTTTGAGAGAAAAAAACGTAATATATAATCTAAATGTGATGTAAAGCGTGTTATTTGGATTGAAGAGGAGACCGCTTTAAGTAGTGTGCTGTGCTCGTCCAGTCAGTGTTATTGACTTTGTAAATATGCAAAAAAGAACATTTTAAACCAAATTTTTATTGAATAATTGGATAATTACAGAAATGATCAGAATTAGAGATGCGCGGTTGGAGGTTACAGCCTCGGACTCTGCGGATAAACCGCGAATCTGGCGGATGACGTGACGATAAAAATATTTTGTATCGCTCAATCAGCGGATGACGGGCGGGTGCGGTTTTGAAAATTGGTCAAAAACGTTGGTGCGGATGGATGGCGGACGGATGATGAGTTTTGTGATGCGGTTGCGGATAAAATAATAGCCCATCCGCGCATCTCTAATCAGAATATCTCTTCTTCTGTCTCTAAAATTTAATAAAAAAAAAATATATATATTGTAAAATCTTTTTATGTGCTGTTTAATCAACTATTATAAAACATACATAACCAGAAACTAGCAAGCCATAATATTTAAAAATGAAGGTGCATCACAAAGCTGATGTAGCAAGTAGTCCTTTGAGGTGAATGAGAATGCTAATGTAAACCTTGCGCCCGAGTCACCAATTTAATCCCTCACATCCAACATGGATGCAAAGAATCCAAAGCATCCAACGTGGAGTCGAGTTTGTCATGTACAGCAATGCTACACTGTCCCAAGATACCACAGAAGAAAAGCTTTTAATTCGCCATGGTGGTTTCGTTATTCTACATTACAGGGCTTGTTTTAGGTCACTGCGGTTGGTTAAAAGTGTTTAGAAAGATGGAGATGTTCCACATTTCCTAATTGTCAGACATATGTGGGTTAGCTGTTCAACCACGTCATATGAGCCTTTCCAGAGGAGTAATTGTATGCGATGTCCATGTAGCCGAACGGTAATTGTTCTGTAGGAAAGGCATACTGTCCATTGGGCTCTGCCGGACTCCACATGACTTTCACTACTATCCCTCTAATCTCTCTATTGTACTGCATGTTAAATAAGCAGTCATGAGAGTGAATGCTGCAACCAGCTCTCATGGTTGAACCAAAGTTTGTGAGATAACGAGGGCAGTTGTGCGGCTCTCTCATCCTTAATTCAGCATGTGCCGCTGTGTCAGTGCTGAGTAATGGTGGTCCTGATGTAGATGACTCAGCTTCCCGCTGTTTCATTACTCCGTAGCCGCACGATGCCCCTGAGTGGACACAGCCAATGTTCCCATGGTGCCTGTGGGTTAGTGTTCCACTGCAGAGTCCTTTAGGAAATGCTGCTACACATTGCGCCTCATTTAAGTGTTTAGAACAATTTCTGTAAAATATTCATGAAACCATTCTTAAATAAACAATGCAACTGTTTAAGAAAGAATGGTTTTTACAAACAATTTACACATTTGCTCTGCTTGTGTTCCATGGAGGAAGAATCAGTCACATTTACTGTTTCAAAATTTTGCACGTGAAGAAGACAGGACTAGATTTAAAGCAAGTGCCTAGTCCATTGTATGGAATGTACGAAGCACCAACCAGAAGGAGGTCACCTCTGAACTTGATATTGGTCACTGTAAATATTTTACATTTCAATTCAGTGAATTTGATTCAATCTAACTGGCATACGAAAACCTCAAGAAAGAGCAACTCATTCAAAAATTGTCTGTTTATTGCTTTATCTTTCTTTCACTGCCATTATCTCCACAAAAGTTAAATTGTTAGTTCACCCTAAAATGAAAATTATCCAATAATTATGGCTTAAAAAGTTATAAATATGGATATTTTTCTAAAACAAATGCATCGCTTTGCTTCAGAAGGTCTTTATTAACCACCTGGAGTCATATGGGTTACTTTTATGGTAAATTAATGCGCTTTTTGGAGCTTCAAAAACTCTATTCACTTCCATCATAAAGCTTGAAGAGCTGGGATATTTTTTAATGTAACTCTGCTTGTGTTTGGCAGTCATATAGACCTAGGATGGCTTGAGGGGGAGTAATTTATGGGATCATTTAAATTTGTGGGTGAACTAACCATTTAAGGTTGTGTTTAATTTAGCATCTTTGCAGGAAACAGATGTCTGGGAAATAAAGGTGGGCGATAAGACCAAGATAAGTGTGATAACCAAAATCTTATATTCGCATTCAAAGCTGTTGTATATGGACACCTGTGACCTCACATCATTTGAATTCTATGTTAATGCTAGCCAACTGAAACAACTAAACTTTACTTCACAATTTCGCCCTTTAGTGACAAGGTCTTCTCGTCTTGACTTGTTTGGGATACATCCCAATTTATTCCTTCTTACTTTGTGCAAGTATACTGCAATATGAACGTAGCAGGACAATCTTTAAAAACTCATTTCCACGTCAAACAGTATATTCTGTCATACCACCTTGCCCTAGTCGATAGTAGTTCATTCAGAGGGGAGGATCATGTCAACCTGTTTAGTTATTGGCAGTGTTAATATTTTCACCTGCACATAAAACAATTGATTTGTTTGATGATGCGTTAAGTTGTCGAAACCCCACATGACCGTGCAATGAACCTTAACTGGAAACCAAACCAGGCGTTATAATTGCAAGGACGAATGTGAGGTTAACTTGTTTGTTGACTTGGCAAGTAGGGGGTTAAGGCACAATTGTGTGTGTGTTGTTTGTGAGTCTTGTGGGAAAAACTCTTGTTTGATGGGGGAGTTTATGCTGTGGATCAGTCTGTCAACCTCGGCTCTTGAGTAGGAGATTTGCAGCCCTGCTCTAGCTATAGGCTGTCAAAGCGATACGGGTTTACCCGCTACACTGATGGATGAATAAACACACTTTTCCTTCTGCATGCTTATGCCGTTTTATCTACCAGACCGTGAGTAATTTTGCTGTGGCATATAGTATTTATCATTTAAAGTATCTTTAAAGCACATCCCTAATTTGAGTCTTTAACATGATGCAAGGTTAATTTCACTGTCAAAGTAAGTCCTTAAGCTCCTGTAAATAGAAATATTAACACTCGCATGCACACACACTAGGATCACTCTTCTAGTTCTACCATTAGTCGATGCTTTGGGGTCGATAGGTTGTGAATTTTATGACTTGAGTTTATGTGTTTTATATGGCATTCATTGGCCGACCAGTTGACTAATGTTGTGGACGACTAATTGACTTCTAAAAAAGTAGTAAAAGAAGTAGTTATGCCAGCTCTAGCAGCTGGTATTTTTTTTTGTTCACAAACAGAATTAGCAGTGCGTGATTTTCTGTGTGCCACAAGGGAAATAAGACAATAGAAAAAACAAAGGAAAACCTTGACTCACTCAATAACTCTCAGAGGGGTTTAGTAGGCAGAGCAGCGTGTGTGAGGGTCACCCTGGTTAAAGAATTACATCAGGTCTCCTTGGCAACTAATAAACCACCAGACTGTTGCAGTATAATGCAACCTGCATTCTAAAACTGAGGATATAAATGTAGATAAAAAAAAAAATGATTTATAGATTTATAAGATTTGGGTCATCTGAGGAGTTCAGTGAAACTTTACACATTGTCAAGTCAGTCAAGTCACCTTCATTTATATAGCGCTTTTAACAATATGGACTGTTTCAAAGCAGCTTTACAGTGATAATAGGAAATTAAAGTAACAGAGATTATTTTGGCTTTACAGCAGCTCTAGAATAAAGTTATTGTCCAGCTAAAGTTAGTTTTGATTGATTCACTTCCGTCGCAACGATCATTAGTTATTAACTTACGGGCCGCTAACACGACACCGTTCTAACAGAAAATCTTTAATGCAATCTCATTTGCATAAAACAGTGCCTGGTGGCTCTGAGAATTTTATCGCTTCCGCGTAGCCACGTGAATCGGAATTATCCTGACAACGTTTTATCAGTACAGAGGTAAAGTACTGATAGCTCAGTACTGAAGTACTGATAACCGTAGCTCAGACTCGCTCTCCCAGTTTAAAACTAGACTGAAGACGCATCTATTTAGCCAGGCATTCATATAAATTTTTTATCTTACAATTACTGTAAATTCGGCCTAGGGCTGGACGATTTTGGCTAAAATCATAATCGCGATTAATCGAACAAGTTACCTCGATTACGATTATTGAACGATTATTTAAAAAAATTTTTTTCCATATATCACTGGCAAGGCTTATACTGTAATGTTCACTGTTATTTTTTCTAATGAAAGAGTGCATAATCCTATCTTTGTGATTCTAAAATAAGGAAACACACAGATAGCTTTTAATGCTTATTTATTAAATATTTCAAACAACTGAATCAAACAAAGCATACAATGCTTGAAATAAAAACGTCTTATAAAAAAGTCAAGTTTTAAGGTAAAAAGAAAGTTTCCTAAAAATGTAGAAAATAAAGAACTATAAAAATAGTTCTTTAAAAATACTTTAAAAACTTTAAAAATAGTTATTTTTGTAAACAAAATAAATTATAGTAAATATTGCCATCTTAAAAGTAAAATATAACTTGTATAAAACTAAAAAACTAATCCTTTTCACATTGTGTAGCATTTGTAAATGCTTGTGTTATCGAAACCTGCTTTGTGGAGGCACTTGTTGCTGGGCGTTTGTCAGTCTCTCTCTTTTTTCGCGTGTTTCTTTGGTACAAGCGGCTCCTGTTGCTGAGTTTACTCAGTGTTTGAGTTCCCTTTCACACAGAGATTCCGGAAAATTTGACCCGGGTCCGTTTGACTTTGGTTCATTCACACTGCCAGTGGTTTTCCGGAATCAGACATTGCGTTTACACACAACCAGTAAAGACACGTGACATGTCCCAGCGGCATCTATAGTTTGCTTATGAGCTGCGATTTCTCTCTCAAGAAACCACGCTTGTGCATTTTTTTTTCTCTGATTCGATCATAAACTAGCGCATTACGAACCGTTTCACGCTGGCGAACGATCCCGGCTTAAGTGCCATTATTACGACACGGCATTGATTACGGCTTTTGTTCACACAGCGCGCGTTCCGGGACTGAACACGGCAATGTTACCATGTCCCCAACCTGGCATCTATCGCGGGTCGTGTTTGCGTTCACACAGAAGGTGTTTGTTCTGGCAATTGCCCGGGATCAACGCGCTGTGTGAAAGGGGCTCATGTTGCTTCAATGACGGGGCGGAGTTACGTGACTAGAAACGCGGTAATATGTTTTAAGGGGAAAATCCATTAACACACAGTGGGCGGAAATATTAATAGGATT
Source organism: Gila orcuttii (assembly GCA_026230005.1). Taxonomy (NCBI): domain Eukaryota; kingdom Metazoa; phylum Chordata; class Actinopteri; order Cypriniformes; family Leuciscidae; genus Gila; species Gila orcuttii. Next base: position 34,643,599 of record JAPDVR010000019.1, on the reverse strand, counting down.
AAAAAACCGAAATAACCGACATGGTAAAATTACGTCGGTTATAGGCTCTGAATTTCGGTTTCGATTATTTTTCGATTAATCATCCAGCCCTAATTCGGCCTCTAGTTCATAAACGCCAGAGGAGAACTGGCCCCCAACTGAGCCTGGGTTCTCCCAAGGTTTTTTTTTCTCCATTGGGTCATCTGATGGGGTGTTAGGACACCATTAGGTCACTGGATGGAGTTTTTCGGTTCCTTGCCACTGTTGCCTTTGGCTTGCTCAGTTGGGGATATTCAAATTAATTAACCAATCATACCATTGATCAGCTCTACCAAACTTGGATGTCTTTTTTCCAGTAATAAACAAACATTGTTAAGTTGTTTTGATTGATACTGTGAAGCAGCTTTGAGACAATCTGTATTGTGAAAAGCGCTATATAAATATATTTGACTTGATTTGACTTAAAGGAAAGGAGGCCTTCACAAGGGAGAGACTAGTTGACACTTCAGGACGTACTGGGTAGCTAAACCATTTAGTGCTTTGTAAGTAATCAGCAATATTTTCAAATTTATACGATGTTTAATAGGGAGCCAATGCAGTGTTGACAGAACCAGGCTAATATGGTCATACTTCCTGGTTCTGGTAAGAACTGTAGCGGCTGCGTTTTGGACCAGCTGTAGTTTATGTATTAAACGTGCAGGGCAACCACCCAGTAGAGCATTACAATAATCTAGCCTTGATGTCATGAACCCATGAACCAATTGTTCTGCATTTTTCATTGAGAGCATATGATGTAATTTAGATATATTTTTAAGTTGAAAAATGCAGTTTTACAGATAGACACGTGACTTTCAAAAGAAAGATTGGTATCATTGGCTAAGGCACAGTGGCTAAAATTAGTTGAACAAAACATTTATTTTTACTGTACATGTACAACAAATGCTGATAATTAAGGATGCATAATATATCTGTACTAGGCAGGGTGCTAAGCCAAGAATAAAGTATAGAACATTACAATTACCTAAGGGGAGCGGGGGTCTAGCTTTACCTTGTCTAAAAAGTTATTTTCAGGCGGCACAGTTGAGGGTTTTGATTCATTTGTGTGATTCAGAATATTCTGCAAAATGGAAAGACATTGAGGGAAAACTAATTGAGGGGCTCTCGATGCAAGCTTTTCTATGTGATGAAACACTGAGGTCTCATCTGAAACTAAAAATAAATCCATGATTGGGGGTATCGGTTAAAATTTGGTCTAAAATTGTGAAGAAATACAATTTAACGGGTCATTGTAGGTTTTTGAGGTGGATCGCATATGATATAGATTTTACACCCAATAAATTGGATGGCAGGTTTAAATTGTGGAATAATGGCCCAAAAATGTATTGGGAGGTTATCAAAAATCAAACTGTAATGAGTTTTCAGAAAATGAAGGAGGTCTATGGTCTCCAGAAGCAAGACTTTCATAGATATCTACAGCTACGTCATTATTTGGGAGAAGAATTAAAAAAAGTTAATCTTGGTTCAACATGGCCAGGGATCATAAAAATAATGATGGAAGCATATAGGTCACAGATAGAACGGAAAGATATTTCTAAATTGTACAGGATTCTGGAGGACTTGAAAGCAGACAACACAGTATATGTAAAAGAAAGATGGGAGAGGGAGGCGAACATAGTGTTGTCAGGAGAGAATTGGGGGGAAATAAATAAATATCATTGGAAAACCACAAATTCCTCATTCTGGAGGGAATATGGATGGAAAAATACACTAAGGTTTTTCGCGACCCCAGCACAGAGAAAACATGGAGATACTAAATGTTGGAGATCCTGTGGTGAAACTAAAGCAAATCACTTCCATATCTTTTGGGGTTGCTCCCATATAACACAATACTGGACACAATTAAAAGTGGTAATTGATGAGGTGATAGAAACGAAAATACCAATCAGCTTTGAAATTATGTATCTTGGGATAGCTGAGACTCTAAAATTAAAAAGAAAGGACGATTATAAATTGCTTCGAATTATGCTGTTGGCAAGTAGGAAAGCAATAACCAGAAGATGGCGAAGTGATTTGGTGCCTAAAGTGGAAGAATGGGTAGATGTAATGCTAAGCATTTATAAGATGGAAAAGCTAACTGCGTCATTAAGATTGGAAGTCGATAAATTTAACAATATCTGGAAAGGATGGATTAAATATATTAGGCAACATAGAACGGATTTTGTTTAGAGACTTGAGGTAGGGTCTGAATGTTTTATGAATACCTCTTTAATGTACTATGTAGAAGGATGAAGAAAGCAAATTTACTATGCAAGGATTGTCACGGAGAGTAACACATACCATACCCCAGTTCTAAGCTACAATTTTATTTTTATTTTTTGTTTTAGTTTTATGTTTATGTTTGGTTTATGTTTCAAAAAACGAATGTCTTATCATTAAGGGAATTCAAGGAAAAACAATTTTTGACTGTATTTAAATATTGTCAATGATTGCCTTGTTGTTCTGTAAAATTCATATTGTGAAAAGACAATAAAATATAAATGAAAAAAAATATATATATCTGTACTATATTGCTTATATTAGTTTTTTTTTCCGATATTGGATTTAATTGTGCATGTTATTTTTTTTTATACTTGTTTACCTTTTGTCTGATTCTCTTAATGCTCACTTCAAGTTAATAAATATTAATTTCTCATACTGTGCATAATGTTATGCCTAAATCCATTTATAATTATTCAGACAAAATAGTACTAGTTTTAATATCATAATATAACAAGAAATAATGATAAATATCTCTGTAAATATTGGACAGAACACATGCTGGGTTAAAGTAACCCAGTAAGTTTGGTTGCACTTTAACCCAATGTCAGCACATATTGACTAAAAGCTGTGCTAATTTGACCTCATAAATGGTTATTTCCATTTTTTTTCTTGCAGCAAAGGTTACATTTTATTCAATTTATATTAATGATATAGTTATTTATGTTAATAAACCATTGTCTAATTAGGAAATGAATGGACATTAAACAAACTACAGAAGCCATCTAGATCAAATAATTTTAACTGATGGCAAAAGAGGATATATCCATATGGCCTTGTCACTTCTTTCGCTTGGTCTGCAATCCAAGCAAACCTAGGAAACGTAAAACAATGTTATATGAAAAAACAAACATTGGTAACTTTATTAAACGAGGGTGAAACTGCAGATGTTTTTTTTGTCTGTACTGTAATTATTTGATATACAAGTGAATACTAACCTTGATTCACAACGATCACCTTAGGACAGGACAGGACAGGACAGGTCTCAGGACAGGAGACCAAATGACCGTTGACAAAATATACAGTTTTAAACTGCAGACCAGCAGTGGGCTACTGCAACCCAGCAGGCTGGGTAGTTTGTGAGAAGGTGCATAATTTCTACTGTTAGTGAAACTTAACCCAGCAGTGGGTTGCACAAAACTACCCAACACTGTGACAATAACCCAAGAAAATGACCCAACAGGCTGAGCCTAGCGGTCTGGGTAAATAGCCAGTTTTAGATTGTAGTCAAATGATATGGAGCCATCTGTAGCCCATGAGGGTTGCAATAGACCACTGTGTATCACGTTTCAAGTTCTGAGCTGAGAAATGGATTATTCTCGATAGCTCTTCAGTCTTGATTGGTCTTTTTTTTTTCCTTCTAGAAGAACAACAAAAGGAAAACATGGAGGTAGGAGTAAAACGAGAAGAACAACTGAGAGTTAATCTATAGCCAGGATCATTGCTGCTGATATATCCCTCAGTGCCCGAATCTCCGGTTCACCAGGGTATCCTTGAGGATTCCCTCTTATTATCCAGAGCAATAGGGACAGATACTTAAAAGGCAAGAGACTGGTTTAAGGATTCCCATTTTTTTTTTATTGCACAGAAAACAGACATGGACTCAAAAGATTTGTTTCACTGGCAAATTGCCGCGATGGGTGAGCCTGCGGCGACCCTACAAAGGCATGTAAATCAAGACTGAAGTGTTCCACGCGCAGCTCAAGAGAAAGCATGAACATTCAGGGCAAGCTGCTTTTAGACAGGCAGGGAGTGAAGAGATGGCATTCACAGCACATATGACCTCACACGTTTCCCAGTCACCATGGAGTTGCTGTGGAAACGCTGCACTTTTTTCAGGAAGTTCCAATTCAGCCTGCTGAAATGTGCCCACTCCGACACACTCCGTTCATTTACTGTATGTGTGATCTGTGTAATATTACATCCAGCTGGTCGACACTAACACCTTGCATTAAGAGCACTGGCAGTTAGCCTCTCAGGTTTAAACAGAGTTGTTGTCAAGGTGTACATGCAGCTGTAGTGTTAGTCCCAGACTAATACGCTCTTATATTGACTCACTAAGCCCATATCAAATTTCTTTTCAGAGTGATTTGATTGTGTGGCCTTGCATCAATACAGCTCTGTGGTTCACTGAGTCTTGTTCTATAGAAAGAACCATAGTGTTGATCAAGTGTTCTTCAAAAGACATGGACTTTGTCTTTCTATGTAAAATATTCTTGATACCTTTTACATTTTGTAAGCTTGCTCGAAATGAATGAATCCTCTTGTGGGGAAGGAAAATGGCATCTGTAACCATGGATTAATTAAGATCTAGATTTTTCAAGCATGGTCTATGAAGGAGCCCGGAGGTACCTGTTAAAAACAGATGTTATGCTGTCACTTAGAATAAATGCTTGTTGAAGAGTAGTAGACTCGATGAGAGTTTTTAGTTTGTCCTATCATTACAAGACTTGCAATGTCTTGTTGGAAAAAAATTACATTACAATATTCCACAGCCAATGGGGAAATGCTTATCTGAACTTGTGCAGTGTGGGTAAATCTCAAGGAAGAGTACGGGTTGGCTTCTCTGGTAAGTACTATCAGTGACCAGTTATTCAAAGCTCTTTGCAGTGCAAGACTAATGACCGACTCTAATGAAGGGGGTGGGTGTCATAAAACACCTCTTCTCCACTGTAAACCGCAACCAAATGACCATCACCATTCTTATGGGGCTTGTCAGGGTCAGATGTCAGTGAGGGGCTGTCGCGGTGAAGGAATTTCCCTTGCGGTAATTTTGAGTGCCTCAATAGCGCGATATGCGGTTTTACCGCCATTTATTTATTTATATTTATTTGTTACTATATAAATACGTGTTATGATGTGGACAGCATACACAAAAACAATATAAACAATGTAACCGAAAGACTGTCACTCAGCGCGCAGTTGTTACGCCAACGGACTGTCTTTGAGTGAGTCATTAAACCGTTCATTCAACGAAAACGTTCAAAAAAGCTGATTCCTTAAATGATAGATGTAATGAAACAAGGTGTTAATTATTTTTTAACTTTGAGCTCCACTTTTCAAGGCTCAGCTGGCCAGCAATGCTTCACTTTTGGGCAAAGCTGAAGCAATGCTTCACTTAATAGAGACCAATGGCATTGATTCAATGCGTGACTCACTGCTTTCCCCCAACGGCTTCCTCACGCTGTGTAATGCTGACCAGCGCTGACGCCATTCATGGTAAATACCCTTACACGTTAAAAGGATGATAGCCTACGACAAATATTTCGCTTTCCTTGGAAACGGCAACCTTTTCACGAATATACATGACTTGACTTCAAAGACAGACGCAGGTAATCACACGCGCTCAGTCGATCACATTCACTGTCTGTTTAGGCTTAAGTCCTAATCCACGAATCCTCTGTACAAATCACCATGATAAACAGTCCTGTTATCATTATTAACTTATTTAACATTCAATACACATGGTACAAACTACGAAGGGTGGCCTTATGAAAAAAGAAAACGCGGTTTGCGGTTGCTGCGGTTACTTGCATTCCTCTGCGGTTGGCCTGTCAGTAGCACGGTAATGCAATATTGCGGTTATCGCGACAGCCCTAAGTGAGTATAGGCGAGAATTTTCACAAACTGAGATTATTTGATCACTGATACATAAACATGTACATTCAGATTGAGGAAAATTCCGAATCTTAAGATTTGGGTTCCCACATTGCATTATTTGGAATGTAGGCCTAAATTAAATTGATCACATCCCAAACATCTCTCACAGCTGCATTTTCTGGAGATTTGCACTATGTAAAGGGACAGGACTGAACAAGTGTGGTTTTGGTAACTTGCAGTCACAGAGATATGAGCTGTGTGTCATCTGAAGGTTTTAGATCTTGACACGGTTCTGTTCTTCAGCAGAGCTGCTCTCGTCCTTTTTTGTTCTACAAGTGACTCAAATGCTCTGTAGTGATGGGTCGATCATGAAGGATTCATTCATTTTGAACAAATCTTTAATATGACTCGGGAACAACAAGTTGTCTCATAGAGGGATTCATTCATTTTGTGTTAACCGTACATGCGCAACATCCTATAGGTTCTGTACAGGAAACAGAAATTATTAGTTCACCTTTCAGGTCTAAGTTGTTCGTTCATCCCGTGACAGCCCCATAGGCTATAAGGCTATGCAGTCGGTACCGGAAACAGAAATGATTAGTTCACCTGACGAGTCTTCAGGTTTGAGTCGTTCATTCTTTTGTTATGTGACGTGAGAGACATGTATTGGATACAATTTCCCAACCTTCCTTACAAACAAGTGTTAGTTAGTTAGTTTTTCCTTAACTCTTACAGTTATGATGTTTCTGGTCTCAAATTATAAATTTGTGAATTTCTGTCATGATGGTTCTTTTCCATAACATTGAATGTGATAATAAAGAGATGGTTAATGCTTTAAACTTTATCCGTATGATGGAGAAAATAACTTTGATAAAGCAAAGATAACTAAATATAACCCACAGTCAATAATGCTAACATAACGTTGTATTTGTTGTAATATACTGAGCCAGGAAAGGGTCACATGACAAAAAAAACGAACGACTCCGACCCGAAGACTAGGGAGGTGAACTAATCATTTCTGTTTCCAGTACAGAATGCATAGCTTCAGACTGGGGATGTGATGAGACCAAACAAAAGAAGCAGATGCGTTTGGGGATTTGGCTATTAACATGTAATATTTTCATTGTATTCTGCTGAAATGAACGAAATGACTTGGAAAAGATTTGTTCATTTTGATCCGTGTCTGTAAAATGATCCGAACTTCCCATCTGCTCTCCACACAAATATAAAAAGCTGCTTTCGGTTAATGAAGATTTGGCGGATGAACTCTCAGAATGATTTGACTTTTGTCATGCCAAAAGTGATAAGACATTTTTTTTGGACTTCGCCATCTTTGATATTATTTTGGTCACTGTTGCTATGGTTACTGATAAGAGAATACAGACTCGACTCCCTTTACTCGTTCATACAGACAGTATTTGAGAAGCTGTAAGTTGCTGTGTGAATTTTACAGACTCAGACCTGTAAGTGAATGCGTTTGTCGGTCCCCAAAACTGACATTGTGTGAATGTAGCCTAAGTGTTTTTCTATCATGGTCTTTATAAAATTATATATATAACTTTGATTTAATGTATTCTCTAATCATGCTTGAAGCAGCTAGCAGCAGAATCTGTTCTTGTGAGGGAACAACTTGAGCCTTAAGAAAGATCTGCTAATAGATGTGCATGAGAGAGGGTGAACGAAAACGAGATGGTGAAGAGGCTCTCAGGAGGCAACTGTCAAATTCCCCGTTTAGCAACCAGCAGAACTGCTCTGTCAGACGGTTTACCAGCACTCATCTCTCCACCATCTGTGTTCGTCCACTCTTTCCTAATAAGTCTGTGTGTCTGTCTCACTCTCACCCCCACACCATCAGCATTTCTCCTGATATTCCTTTCCATGTGACCTGCTTTGTGAAAGTGCGAATATTAGTGAGGGTGCAAAACTTCCTGGCAACAATGTTTTTTTTTTTTTGATTTTGCCCAGTTTAAAAGGGCATACTTATAAAATGTCAGGAGAACAGTTAGAAAAGCGTAGATCAAGAGAAAGGCCAGGTGAGAGAGTATGCAAGTAAAAGGTAATTTGCTCTAATAATAAACAGAGGTGTAGTTTTCAAGTGCTGTAAAGCCCCTCATGTTTACAGGGCTCTTGCGCTATATGTTTATATTTTAGTGACAGTAGCTCCACAGCATGTGCACTTTTTCCCCCTTTGAGAGCATTTTACTGTGAGAACCATACTGTAATATGTATAAATATCTGGTTTTGATATCCTTCCACAACATTATTAGAATGTGACTAGAATTTGCACTCTGTGCCTCTTTTTGTTGAGCTGCCATATTGCAGGTCTTAGAGATGAATTACTTTGATTTTCTTCATTCATTGTTTCTTCATAGGCAGCCAGATAGTGATAACTACCACACTGTCATTAAGCTTGCTAGTGTACACTGCTTTACTGAGTGGGTCTGTTGGGTTTCTCAGCTATTGGCTGGTGGTATCTTGGAGTCTAAGGTGCTTTAAATAAGTCAATCAAAAAGAAGTCCAAGGTGGTCTATATACTAGGATTTTATATATATATATATATATATAAAAATCCTAGTATATAGACCACCTTTGGCTTCTTATTTGATTGACTGGCATCTGTACAATGTATGGCCATTGGGGTGCAATGTATAACTTCTGTGCAATCATTGGGTTTTATTTTATTTCAAGTATTTCTGACCAACCTGTTTTAACGGTCTAACCAACCGTACATGAAAACAAAACGGGTTCAAAAGTAGATGGTAGATATTGCACCTATGCTGCCCGTTTGGGATAAAGGCACTGCCTTTTTAAATTGTTATCTTGAGAAAGGGTGGCCAAACCTCTCTGGAGGACCACCTTCCTGCAGAGTTTGGTTTCAGTATGCTCCAACACACCTGCATTACCTGGTTCAGGTGTGTTTCATTTTGGTTGGACTTAAGCTTTGCAGGTAGGGTGGTTTTCCAAGAACAAAATTGGTAAACCTTGGTCTGGAGGTCCTATTTCTGTGGTGTCCAGCTACAACACATGCTGTTGTTGTTTGTCCATGGAATTTTTTTTTTGAAAGACCTACATTTTGCATAAATAAACAAAATCCAGGTACATAACCATGTGACATTGACATATTAAAAATAAGGCTGTGGGGCTGTTTAAAAAAATATGGCATCCATTCTGACACTTCTGTCTGTTGGTTGCTTCAGTTACCCAGTTTTGTCCTTGGCAGAGGTTCCGCACCTGATGTAGGTCCAGAATAGACAAGATGGACACGTGTGTTTGTGTGTGTGTGTGTGAGACTGAGTGCGTCAGCTGCTGCACATTCTCACATAGCCACTGTCTGACATATCGGTTTACTTCGCTCATGTGTTCCTCCAAGCACACTAATATGGCTCATTACGAGGGATTCCTTTCATTTCCAAATCAGCACAAGATCTCTCGTCTCCCCCTCACGACTCTAGAATATTTCTGCTCCCGATTGAGCTGTCACATGTACACACACTCTCCTTCACTGAATGCATTGTTTATCCTTATTATTATTTATGGGCCTAACAGTAAATTAATTATATTCAACACCTGCAAGTGTACACTTTGAAGAGTAAAAATTACATAGAAGGTTAATTCAACTTTATTAAAACTGCATATGGTAATCAAATTGCACTTCCAAAAGTCTTACATTTGTGAAAAAAGAAAAAAACTAAATAAACAAATATACAAATTTCTTTTAAGTATAATAAATAAAACATAAAAAGCAAAGGCAGATCAGAACACTTAATGAACAAAACTGTTCATTACAAAACTATCGTCGCCGGACGATAAAGGTCGGTAACCGTATTCAGTCCAGGAAACATCAACAAATCCAGAGGAGCAAAGAAACGAAATGGCAAACAAATCAAAGGAAAAACTAAACAGGTGTGCAAGTGGTTACAAACATTTTTTTTCTTTCTTTGCGTTTCCAAAAAACTGTCTGTTCAATGAGTGCTGAAATGTCAATTACTCATCATTAAAGTAATTTTGGCATAAATAACTTTTGGCATAAAGTTAAAATATTTGACATACCTGACCAGAAGATGTTCAACACTTTTCCTAACGGTAAGGATTAAAGGATCAATACTAAAAGAAATATAGATGTTAGCACACACTGTAATTTACACAAGATCGCAAACTCCATGAGTTACTTATCAACTAACGTTATTCTGTCCCTTAAGAAGACTGAACACATCAATGTTGTGCCAACGCTCTGTGTTTGCTGGGTACTTAATGGCCCAAGTCTCAAGATATTCTGTTCCTAGACCTGACAGTCTTTGACCTCACAGCCTGACTCCATGTGAAACGGATTGATTCAATCCTTTATTTACTTGAGATTAGATTTTTTGATTTGCATATAGTTACTTTTTTGTAATAATATTATTATTGTCCATCTATGCTGTGGACACTAGAATCCTTTGGAAAGTGAGCGTCATCAAGCCTTGTTTTTTTTTCGGCCACCAAAGTGGACTCTTTATCCATTACAGTTTAGGTCTATCCTTCAGACCTGTCATCCATTTTATCACCCACCAGGAGTATATCCAAACACTTATAGCAGTGTTTCCCCAACCCTGTCCCTGGAGGCACACCAGCAGTACACATTTTCTTTCTAATGAAACAAACCTGATTCAACTTTCCAGCTCATTAGTAATCATTAGATTCCAAGAGCTGGGCAACCTTGGCCCTTGAGATCCTTTTTCCTGCAGAATTTAGGGTACGTTTACACGACAATGATATGCTTAAAACGTCTTTGAGTGTTCCGCATACAGACGACATCATTGTCAAAATGATCCCCATTCACACGGATCCGTGAAAACGACTAAAAACGATGTATTCTGCTGCCAGGCCGTTAGGCTATATGGCATATTTTCAGAAGTTTGCGTTTTCTGCCACCCAAACGCTGTTGTAGTGTAAATGAATGGCCAAAACACATAAAGTTTTGCATTTTTAGTAGAAAACGGTGTCATGTAAACAGCCCTTTACCTCCAATCCTGATCAAACTCACATCTCTGTAGCTTTCTAGTAACCCTGAAGACCTTGATTAGCTTGTTTTTCTAGTAAGATGAGCAACAGCAATCTTTTCTGATGCAACACATTTGACTTGCTGACCACTAGTTATTTAGCCACAAACTACCAGATTTGGGGTGTAATGGCACAAGCACTTCAGGACATGTTGCACTCCAACGTTTAAAACTTAGTATTTAGAGGTTTGTTGTTCTCTTATGCAGTATGTCCTATAGTAATAGTGATGCTAGGCTCTAGGTCTTTCATCATTCCACCAAAAGCGTACCTTCATACTGATCCCATATCATTACATTTACACACTCAAGCTGTGAATGCTGCTTTTATCCTTATTCATGCAGAAGTCATTGATTTTTGTACTCTTTGTTCCAGCAGCTGTCTACAGTGAGATTGCTTTGGATGTGAGAGAAGTCTTTCTCACACACACACACACACACACACACACACACGCACACGCACATGCACACGCACACGCACACGCACACACTGACACGGTTCTGGTGCAGGTTCCCGACCTGTGTCCATTCTTGAACCGTTCTGCGCATTTTCCCTTGCATAATAGTTAGTTCCGTGCTGGAAAGATTGGTTCAACTCTGGCCCTAAAAACTTGCTGGTCTCGAACAGAGCCGAGGGGCAGAGAAATTCTGTCACTGTCAATGGCAGTCTCGTTGAGCAATGTAATAACTTTGCGCTACATTGCTCTTTATATCTAAAAATATAAAACTGTGCGGTGTGCGCGATAGTTAGAGTAAGTGAATCAACCGTTTCAGTTTCAATATGTCTCAGAAAAGGACAGACGAGAGTACCAGGACTTTATACGAGCTGCAGGTATGCTAGAATCACTGATAGTGTAAAAAACAAACCAGAAGTGCCGCACTGCCTTCACGTAAATTAGGACGCTGTTATAGTGAGGTAAACAACATGTTGCATTATGTCATCACAAACACACACACACACACACAGCCTTTTTGGACATGACATTTGCCGTCAAAACATAAACATGTAACTTCTCAGAGAAAGTACTAACTACAAACTAACTTGTTTGTATTTATATTGCCATTAAACACCTGTTGAAAGTTCATTTAGTTTATTTATTTTTTGCATTTATTTATTTTTTGATTGGGAAATTATTCTACGCCCTGATTCACTATTTCAGTGCCCATATTAAAGGTTACAGTTTTACTGAGCCTTTTGTTAGTACATACTAAAGCACAATGAGCAATGAAAGTGTACTATAAAAATATTTATCAATAACTTTTCAATATAGGTGACATGAACATAAAATAATGGAATATACTACTCACACAATGTTGTAAGGTATGTCTGTTGGGCTTGATGCAAGGTTTTGTAATCTTCGGTGTAGATTAATTATGCTTTGGATGTACAGTATAGTGGTGTTATTCTTGTCCTTCAAATTACATCTCAGTATGATCAAGTTTGTAATGTATAATTCTCATTAACTAACTCTTGATAGCTATTTATAATCTATGGCTTCTTTTTACACGAATTACTCAATGTAGTGACCCAGAATTCACTTTTTTTTCTCTGTATAGAGCTGGTTTCAAAGCTTTACAAAGAATCAATTCTGTTAGGATCATCAGAACTGACTAAATTTAACCAAATCTGTAGGACCATAGAAATAAAACTGAAATAATTATTTTGTTTGAAATTATGGCTGTAAATGACGTAAGCAGAAGTCAGCTTTGGACAGAAAGTTATACGTTGACCTTTAAAATGTTAAGGATATTACATTACTGAAATGCAGTGCCTTTATAAATGTATAATTTTGTATATTTATACACATTGTTTGTCTGGAAAATGCTTATTCATAACACAAATTGAGAGTAAGGAGTCCTCTGTTCCCTATTTTGAAACCATATATGAAAAAGGTTGTTTTAGTACTTATGTGTGGTGGATAAACGATGCAGTTAACTTCATAAATCTATAATAGCACGTCATTATAGTGAAAAACAGGCCCAAATTAAGAATCTAAAACTGTTGCTCGTTTTCTAAAGTCTTGAATTTTTTTTATGCTATTGTTGACATTTCTGTGGAATTACCAAATGGAGGACAAAGTTAATTAGATTTTTTTGCTGAGAACTCTCCAAAATATCCCAGATACTGAGGCTTGTTCACACCTTGCTATACTAAGTACAATTAATGCATAGTACAGCTCTTTCAGACCAGGATGTCTCCGGTGTCATGCTGTAGGCCAGTAAGCCTCTCTGGGTGTTGAGTTTGCGTGCAAGACTTTATTTACCTCTTACTTCTGTTTATCTCAGCCATCTGTCTGTATTTAGAACTGCTGCACTCTGGTCTTGTGTATCACGGGGGCCTCATTACCACTTGCTCGTGTATTTGTATGTCAGGTCATATATTAACTCTAGGTCTGTTACTGATTTCTAAACCAGAGAGGAACTTCATAGGGAATCTCATTAGGAGAATGTGTTCTCTAAAACTGTGAGGAGAGAGTATTAGAACTAGGTCAGAGCATATTTCTTAAACGGGTCCTATTATACTCTTTTACAAATTCTTGATTTTGTTTTTGGGGTGTAATAGACTTGTTTTTATGCTTGATTGTTTTCACTTACTTTACATTATTGCAGAACTTCTCTCCCCAGTCTGTCTCAAATGCTCTGTTTAGTTCCTCTGGAAATATAAAATGTGCTCTCATTATTTGGCTGGCCCAGTGTATTGTGATTGGCAAACCGCTTAGAGCGTGTTCCAGAAATGTCAACTGTGAGTTTCATTGGCTCAGGTGTAAATATTAACAATGGCGTAAATGTTGCCTTGCCAATTCGTGCACGATTCAGAACCGGAGAATGTTTATGAACAAGAGGATCGTGAAGAACCTTTGCAAGCATGGATTTTACTGGATGTTTCAGAGTGGGAAGTTCCTAAGGATCAGTGAACAGTCTTACAAAAGCGAGAGCCCCATAGTTAAACACTACATCAACACTGTAAGGCCCTGTTTACACCTAGTATCAAGACGTGTTTTGATCAATTGGATCACAAATAGACTAAGCAGATACATACATGTTTACACCTGGTGTTTTAATCCGTCTCTTTTGTCCACTTTCAACCACTTCTGTCCTGATTTCTTCGACGGGAGGCGTCTATGGGCAGGTACATTTGTTTTTTTTTTCAGATCTTTTGATCTAATGGACAAAATAAACTTGCGTAATTTACATATGAACGTGACCGAAGATGACTGAAAAACACACGGAGAGCAGAAGCTTTAGTTTCTGCTCTGACAGCCGCAAGACTAGCTGAGCGCTGTGAGTGTGTTACAAAAATCAGGAATGGTGAGAAAACATTGTGTTTGGTTTGTTTTTTGCCTTCTAGCGCACTTCCCACAATATTTACCCATTAGGCGGTAGGCGGTCCTTTGTAGCTGTTCGAACACATTCAACCACATGAACGTTTACAAGGGGTGTAACGATACCCTCATGTCATGATTCGATACATATCACGATACTGAACTCACAATACGATATGATTGTGATACTCGAAGACATATGCTAAAAGGTTAACAAAAAATGTACTGTTGATTAAAATGCTAAATTTGATATTACATTGTGGGTGTACATGAATAGGCTTGGACTTGGGGCTGGTAACCCAATTCACAGGACAATGGTGACACCAGAATAAAAATATTCATGATTCTGAAGCTGAAAATACAGAATTATTTTAGACTATCCGATCGACCAAAACTCATAATACCAGTTGTAAACGGGGCCTAATGTTAGCTAGCAGGCTAGTGGAGCCAAAAGACTTTGCCTTTTGTTTACATCTTTACAACAACATAAAACTTATAATTGAAACTGTTAATATAAAACAAAACATAAGTAATAAAACAGCTTATGATCCATAATCAACTGATTGTCCCGACAAAGTGGAAACTCAGGAGAAGCTTTTGTGTGTAGCCGGCATTGTATTCTTAGGTTCTGGAAGCTGTCCTCTGTAAAATGTGCAGCACACAGATAAACGATGGGGTTATAATGTTCAGGAACCGTGCTAAAAATCAACTTTAACCACTGTTTTCTAAGTTCGCCTCTCTAAGGAAGGCCAAACAAAGAACTTCATTTGTTGTAGTTCTTGAAAAGTGGATTCTGTTAAAGAGAATATCTCCCTCTGGGGTGGACTTTGAGCTTTGTAAACTTGCTCATCTTTTTTATGCTCAAACAGCAACATTAAACACGAACCAAAGTTGAAAAAGTGAAAAATCATAATAGGACTCCTTTAATTTATTTGTTTTTTACTTACAAGCTCTTCAGAATCTACCATTGCCCAGATCTCTAAAACATGACAAAATGAGTTTCCTCATTTTATTTTCAGATAAGATGTCGATTGGCAAACATGCAAAGTTTATAATCTCATTATAATATGCATTAAGACAAACCATGTGCAAATTCATGAGTCAACACCATTTCTCAAAAACGTGGTTTGAAATTGCCGGTCTTTCTTGGATCACAAACTACTTTGTATACCTTGTAAAATATATTCTACCTTCAACACCATTTCTGAGTATTTTCTCAAAAACGTGGTTTGAAATTGCCGGTCTTTCTTGGGTCACAAACTACCTTGTAACCAATCACGTCAACGTGTGGGCGGGCTTTAGCATATCAATAACTGCTGTGAAGCAGGAGAGTCTCAAGAGAAGCCAGGTTATCTCGGTATATTCTTCTGTTGATATGAAAAAATCGGGTACTTTTACTACAGTAAAGTTGACAGAGTGGATCTCTGAGCTTGTGTGATTGACTGACTGGAGGCGGGGCTAATTTGCATATTCATAGATCCGCATACTAAATTAAGCTTTAGAGTTATATTCCAGCTATTTAAAGGCATTAAAAAATTCACATGAAAAAACGTTTAAATATGTCATTTCGGTAATCAAAGATGAGTTTTAAGGGATAAAATGATTGACCACAGCAGGACTTTAACAATTGAGAAGAGTTCTGGGTGTTTTTCCCCTGTCCTTATTCAGTTTGGTGTATTGAGGACCTAAGGGGTCTCACAGCTTGGTCCTTGTCAAATCATGATGTGCTCATCCCTAATAAATAAGTCTGCAAATCAATATTTAACCAGTTGCTGAGGCAATATTTGCGACTTCATATTTTGTCACTTTAAACTGTGACTTTCCTGTGGTTTAAGCTTCCCACAGTGTTGACATAACTGTCAACAACAGATCATTTTTTCCCCGTCTTTGATAGCCAACGTTTTAGTTACTGTTTATAAAAATATTTTTTAGCTGTTCAAAACCCCCTAAGACCCTATTGCTTTACTTAAGGCTTAGGTTTAGTTTGCACATTTTGAATCTGTCAGCCTGTGCTCATGGTCACTGTGTCTACAGGCCTCAAGAGATGAAATGTCCATAAAATCGCTGTCATTGTGCTGACAGATAAAAAACCAGACAGCTGGATTGTTGTTCTTTTGATCTTTGGGGGAAACTTGTCATGGTGCCGTTAACTATGACTGGCTAATAAACGGCAAAACTGTCATAAAGCAACCATGTGTATTCCAGTTTGGCAAAATGACAGCACTCTACAGGGCAAAATTCAAAAGCCAGTGACCATGACATGATATTTCATCCCTTCACTGCATTTCGTGGAAATCCCCACCCAGCGTCAAGGATACGAGCTGTTCCAGTCTCATGCAGTGATAAGGACAACTGCTGTGTGAAGATATCTGGTCGTAAACACACAGGAGAAAGAGCAGCTCTGTTTTTGCTAGATCAACATGACTGAAGAGGTGGCAGATTATTTTTCTATTTTGTGTACAATTTAAACTGGTTTATTATCCTAAGTCGAACCTCTCAACCGCTGTTCTTTTTAATCTTCTCGCATATGAATCCACGGGGTACAATTAACAAATTACACCAAGCATGCACTTTTAACCTCAGGTCATCGTAAACAATTACTGCCGGTGTACTGGACTAATTGAAGTCTCAGCTGAGCACAACACTGGCTTTCCAGCAGACCTCGTACTTCATCTGAATGGCTGGCACAATAGATTCACCACATAAACATGCTCTATTACCTTTCGTGCAACATAAAACCTTTGAGTTGTCAATAGGATTTCAACTTTCATTGTCCCAGCATATTTATCTTCTAATGGCTGTTTAATGTCATACAAGCAGAAGTACTGTATAGACCTTATATAGCTGCACTCATTGCGTTCTGTCTTCCGGTTTGTTTTCCACAGCATAAAGGTAAGATCTTACGAATTTATGAATGAACCGCTCGTTTTAAATTCTTCCCGGTTTACTGAATTTTGTTATAACGTCTGCTTCAAACATTACAATGCTCATGATAACTTTCGTTAACTCTACAATAAGTAAATCCACTTCACCAGCTAATTACTCTTCGACAGCGATGCTATAGAAATATACAGAGCTACCGCAAAAACTGAAGTTCAAAGATGAAATTCTAATGGATTCTCTGGCACATAAGGTCTATATCACAACAGCGCTTCAGGTGACCCAAGTATTTCTCAAGGAGTCCTTTCCTCTCTTATTACTTTCTACCTCTGCTGCAACTGCAATAAAACTATAACTAGTTTACTCATAACAGAGGTCATTTATATGTTATAATTTGAATATTCTGTTGACTATAAGTAACTTTGCAACTACATGTAAACTAACTCTCATTATTGTATTAGTATTAGTTGACTGTCTGCTTAATATCGGCTAACACTTTATTGTGAGGCAAAGTTACACATAGTCAGTAGAGTGTCTGTTGGGGAGCAAGTACATGTCAACTTATTCTAACCCTAACCCTACCAGTCTACTAATACTCTACTAACACTCTAATGAGAGTTAGTAGACATGTAGGTGCAATGTTACTTATAGTCAACAGAATGTGTTGAAAGGACCATCAAAATAAAGTGAAACCTAATGCTTTTGCGCATAATCCACAGTTATATTTTGAATGTATTGTGAAGAAATTGAATATTTTTTTTGGTGTGTTTTGTTTTATTTATTTTGTATCACTCCGAGGTGTCTGAAATGACCAATTTAATGTTGGAATGAAACGGAGCTTGCGATTAGTCTTTTCTTCCCTTTAGTGATGTATATCTGAGTGAAATGTAAATGTAAAGGCGGGACTTAATTTTGTCCATTGGGAATTAACTGGATCGTTATCATTTACTATTGCTGCGATCTCATGTGAGTCAAGTGAATTTAGTCAAATCCAATGATTACTACTTCCCCTGAAATGCGGCCTGGTATTGTAAAAACCTGCACTTGAGTCCTGGAAGTTATGCAAAGCCAACCAATCAGGGGTGTGTTTCCCATACAACGACATAACTCGCTGCTTAACTACCATAGTACGATGCATCGTTGAAGAAATCAACTAGCTAGTCTCGACTGTTTCCCGAAACCGTATTGTTGCAAATTGGTCGTTCAACCAGGATGGTTAATAATGTAACGCAGGTGGTGGAGTAATAACTACTTTTAATGAATCTGTTTAAGATCGAATTAATGTTAGATGTTTGCTATAAATTACGGACATGGCATCTGAGGAATATTTCTCCTTTGTCTCAGTTATTTTTCTTTATTTCCAGATTCAATCTAGGCTCGTTCATATGCACTATGGAGCACGGTCGCACATGCACACTCTTCAAAAACTGTGCTTTAAATCTCTTGACAAACTAAAAGATGTAAATCAGATTTATGTATTCTAAATAAAGATACAAATTGTACTGAATGTCAGCTTGCTTATTTTGCTCAAGATAAGGATTTCTTGAGTCCACATGTCATGCAAACAAGAAACTATGCTTCTAACCACAGGTCGAGGTCTGTCATTCTAATCACACAACTTTGCAATGCTCTTTGCGATTGTTCGATGGAACTATGTTTTCGGGAAACACCGACTCGTTGAACTATGCTGATAACGACGGAACTTGTGACCATAGTTGGCTGATGATGCTTTCGGGAAACGCATCCCAGATTAGTGCTTGGCAGATTGAGAGAGTGCTTGCCATTTCTGAGTGCAATATGCATCAGATGGTCTGTGAAAAAGACTGTAAGTGTGATGCCTAATTGTTGAGACTACAAGAAATTCCTTGACTATTATATTATAAGTGGATGTTGCAAAAGTAATGGAGGTTTTGATGAGACGATTTGAAGGAGGGATATCCTCATAGCCTTCAAAGGGCAGGGATAATTGGCTCTGTCATGGATGAGTGGCTGAGAGGTTCACTCATGCCTGAGACCGTGTCAGTTCAACAAAATGATTTAGTTGCTTGCGTTGACTGTCCTGTCACTACTCCCTGCTTAAACACTGGTGACACAACGTGTTTTAAATTCCATCTCTTGCTCTGCATACGCAGGCCTATTATTTTCTCTCTATTACTTTCTTCTCGTTCCTGAGGTGATGGACTTGACACCTTTTATCTATCACTCTGGGAGCTGTACAAATGCACTGCAGAAGTTGAGAGTGAGATCTATGGGCTCGGCGCCTGCATTAACTTAAGATAAGAGCTTTGCAGACATTTGAGTCCTTGACCCTGCTCAACCCGTGCTACACCTCGCCTACATAGTCCCTCACATCCACACTCGGTCCCCCACTGCTTTCTGCCTCTTTGATGCGACATACCCACCTGCATCTGTCTGTAATCCTCAGCTTTTGCATTATTAATTTGTAATGTGTATAACTGGCTGTAATTTGATAGGGAACAGCTGCTATATGATGAGTAAAATGAAAGGAGGTGTATATGCTATGGTTGTAATAGTTCAAATTTCAGTTTGTATCAGAAAATACTTGGTACATTGCAACAATTTGCAGCATTGATATTGTAGATATTTATTTTTCCAAGAGTGAAAAAGTAAAAGTGTAAAATTAGTCAACTGTAATTGAAAGTGTAAAATTACAGACACAAAATTAGCTTTATCTGAATTTTTTTTCGGTTTTCTCTCTCTATCGAGTGCTACAGTGAGGACACATTATTGTTGGCCAACCCGGAAGTAGCATTTTTGCCCCTCAATAAAAAAAAAACATTAGTGCTTTTTCATTAATTTTGGATTGCTTCAGAAAATAAGCTCTGTGACCAACAAAAGTTTATGATTCATACACCGTTTGTTCGTCATGATAATCTTCACAAATGGACACAATTTTGAATCCTTGAATTTTGAATGTTAATTTCATGTAATATATTTTTGAGCTTTACTAAAATAACTTCAGTCAGGCTTTTGTTAGTCTCACGTTTATCGAAACCGATACTCTGACTTCGATACTGGTTCCTGAATGACACTTTTCGATACCAATTTTCGTTGACGCGCTCCAGTTCTTGCAGTTGAAGATGGAGCAACTTTCTGCTCGTAAGTTTCCGTGCACTGTCAAGTGCTTCATAAGATTTATCATGTTGCCGGTCTTGGCAGCAATTATCTTGTCGCAAACATTGCATCGCACGCTGTTGGCATAGAGCCTGGTGAAATGTAGTCACACTTTCGATTTTTTTTCAACATCTTTATCATCTATGGGGGTTGGGACGCTTTACACACTACAGCCTCACGTGTGAGCCACGTCTCTGAGCGTAACTGGCGTAAACTAGCGTTTTTTCCTTGATGCTTCGTCACAGCCATTCATGCTGCATGCTTATTGGCTCACTGACATTGACGAGATTAACCCCTTAAGTATCGAAATTTGGTACCAAACAACAAGACATTTGTTGATACTCGATGGTATCAGACTGACTGCAGAAGGACTGGACTCGCAGCTTTCATTGGCCAAGTACCTCCCAGAGGCGCCCAATGGAACGTATTGTTACTTGTCATGTTTAGGGGCGTAAAAATATAACGTTGATGTCCCTACAATAACATTCTGGTGTGTAACACTCTTGGATGTATTTTAAAGTCTATAAGGCGAAATTTACGCACTTCACATACTTTTGAAAATCCATCCTGATAAGTGATTGTCACAGTTGTAAACACGACGCCGTTCTTCCATGATGGGGTTTGGCATTGCAGCATCTTTGTTTCTTGGCATACCGATAAAGAACACGACATGCGCGTCTCCCGGAAATCCTGTAGAGTTCAACCAATCAGATGACGACTTCGAAACTCCTGAAGCGTTTCCAGTTTTGTGTGCCATATGCATCAGACCTGCAACTGTCCGTCTGAGGCTGAGACTAGGCTTTTGTTAACATCATTCATTCAAGTCAGATATCTGAATTCAAAATGATGAAATTGATCAATGTCTATCACTTATTTTTACATGGTTACTTGCTTTCCACTCACCGATTTCTATGATATATATAGATTACTGTTAATATGATGTTTTCTTATAAAACCGTGTTCCGCAATATTTCAAATCGATATGCCCCTTCCAACCTCAGATTTCAGCAATTCATGTATCACATAGTTTCATGTTTCCCACCTCTGAATACAGCTTGAAGGGCACGCTATTATTTTATTATCATTTCTTGTAGTTGAATGTCACATTTTCAAAGACTGATATTCTATATTTCCTCCTCTCCTGCAGGAGGCGCTGTCCATTTCCCTTGGAAGTCACCAGACTGTCAGGAGAGCACACGGTCTGAGAACAGGTGCCAGGTCTGCTCTCTTCTGCCACCCCAGTGCCACTCTGACAGCCCAGGTGAGTGATTTATTCACAGTCGGAGCTACTATGCGATGCTTGAGACATGCCCCAAATGAGCCCTCTCAGTCTCTACAGTACATTTCTGATTTAACATCATATACACATACACAGAACTTCAGAACTTGGAACTTGCATAACGAATGCAAAATGGGTGCTCATGTGCCCTCCTTCTGAACCACCTGCAGTGTTGTGGATTTCACATACTGGACTTTCAATATCAGGCTGCAAATCCATATCAAGTGCACAATTTGTGAATGTTTCCCCAGGGGGTGACATCTACTGTTTCTTTCTCCAGCTTATTTATTTGCTCCTGCCCAAAAAGAAGCATTTAAAACTATTGAAATTTTTAGCATTAAAACTAAGTTAGTATTTTTGTTGAAGCTATTACATTCTACATTACATTCGTAATATAGACAAAAGGGTTCAATTATCATTATTACTAACTATTAACTTTTGCCTCAAACTCCTATTTCCTGCTTATTAATAGTCAGTAAGGTAGTTAAGTTTAGGTATTGGGCAGGATTATGAGATGCAGAATAAGGCATTAATATGTGTTTTAGAAGTACTAATGAACAGCCAATATCCTAACTTGATAATAGTGAGAATTGGACCTCCGGTAATAAACAGCATGTCACAGATGCATTTCACAGACATGAAAGACATTTACTTTCTTACTGTACTTTCCTGGTCTTATTATGCTTAATCCATCAGTGTCTGTTATTCCAAAGAAAAACAATGGTCTTTCATCAAAATATAAAGCCCAAAGTAGCCTTTCAAAGGATTCTCCATTTGATAGTGTGCGTCAACACAGGAACTCGCCAGTTGTTCACTCGCGAACAACAGGCCTAGCTAGTGTTGTCCAAAAATGAGTGTGTGAGCTGAGTATATGGAGTATAAGCCCAAAGTAACCTTCGTTTTTTTTTTTTTACGCGTACATTAGGATATGCATACTGTGACACAAATATCACCATCTGCTTGTGTCAAAGCTTTGAAAAGCTGTGTGTTCACTTGTACGCGTATGTTATGCATTCGTGTCGAAATGGCATGCAGTAAGCACATACTGTGCTGATGACGAAACTTGGATAACACGCACTGTACCCATACCCTAGCATACGCATAAAAAACAACTTGCTGCACCTCTGAAGTTACTTTCCTCATTGGATGGCATCATCAAGCCATTTTTTTTCACAATTCAGTCAATTTCCGATCAACTCCCCTCAAACATTTGTAAAATTTGGTGCACGCTGTCTCATGTTGACTTCATGTTAATAAAAAACTAAATAAAAAATATTAATTTCAAGGTTTGAGTGTTTATCTCTAATGAATTATGATTCTTGTTAGTGATTCAGACTCCCAGAGGCTTTTTATTTTGCCGTGTTCCTGAAGAGCAATCCAAGGATAATCGAATTGATGTCTCCTGTAGCATGATCATTTCATCCTGGTTTTTACTCATTGTAATTCCCATTGACAGGAGATCAATTCAGCATCTGCCCCAAGAAACATTAGGATTGTTTTTTTCTTCAACGCTAGTTTGGTTTGCAAAAGCAGTGAGGCTTATACACATGATATTAAAACATCCCTGGAAGGGAAAGTGTTCACATCTTTCAAATAGAGATGCGTATCTTCTTCCTGCCAGTGTCTGTGACATGAAAAATGTATGATCAGAGGAGGATATTTGTTGTGTGAGTGCTCGATGTGCTTCTTGCTGGTGCATTAGTATGATTCTCTCTCCGTGTGTGCGTGTGTGTGTGTGTGTGCGCGTGTGTGTGTTTTGTTTATTGAAATGGGAAAAAGTGTGACCTTTTAGAAAAGTCCCATTTTCAAAGTGTTGAGTGTGAAATGGAGGCGTTCTCTTTCCTACCCGAGGGATTTGATGAAAGAATAGATTATAGCGCATTATCAACCTCTTTAGGATAGTAGAGAGAGAGTGCCAAGACTTTCTCTTTCTCTCCTTTCACCTTTTTATCTCTAGCTGTGTCTTTACTGCTGCAGAGTGTGTTATAGAAAGAAAAGAGCATGTGTCAAAGTATTAGGTCCACTGGCATGCTAGCTGTAAACCTCTTCAAAGTCAGTTAAACCCATTTTAGTTCTGTAATCTGATGTATTTCCAAGTTAAGCAGGATATCAGAGACTGTATAAAGGCGCCAAAATCCTCACTGCTTCTTCGTTCTTCGGTTTGGGATAAAAAGAAGTCCGAAATTCGTGAGCAGCGATATACTGTTAGTGAACATCCTGACGTCGTCCACGCTGATGAGAGTGATGTTTAGATGAATATGTAAATATGTGCTGCACGCTTTACTCTCAATAACAAAATGAACTCGCAACAAAAATGACTGCCGTGAGATAACCGCAGTTCAGAAAGCATCTGATCATAGCGATGTTGATGTTTGCACAAGCTCTACGATTCAACACTCCAGTAAAGTCACGTAACGTTTATTTATATACCACTGTATACAATAGATTGTTTAAAGCAAGGAGCTTTACAGTATTAAACATGAAAAAACAGTCTGTCTTTTCAATTAGAATTGAAACCGGTGTTAATGTTTTTTCACGATTTCCACATTAAAGAAGGCGGAGCCACAGAGCCACACCTACATATTATGTAATCGCCAAGGACCAATGGTAGTTCGTAGGTTTATTTACCTGCCAGAGCAAACTTTTCTGCAAAGTTCGCTTTTTGCAAGCTGTTTCAAACTCCTGAAACGAACACAAAACGAACTTTGTTTTGGCCTGATTTGGTTCGAAATTACATCACACCAGTTTGTTCTTCGATTTCGCTTGAAGTATATCTGGGCCTTAAGACAGAGATGGTTTACCCGTGCATATGGGAGAAATCGTAAAGTTCTGCTAAAGTTCTACAAATATATCTGTTGTCGTTACACATCAATGTGTGTGTGCATTGACTTGAGCAGCCTGAAAAAGTTGTATGATTTGTGCTTAAGAAGCGCACTTTTAATATCAATACTGTTTTGATACTATATTTGAATATATAAATATAAAATACAATATACTGTAAAGGACTTTCACATTGATTTCACATTGACTAACACATTGTCCTAACTGTACGGAATGCAATACGATTCCAGTGACAAGCAATTTGTCTATCCACACCATGTGCGACACAGCTACAAGACAAAATCAATCACAAACTGTATGTATGTGAAATGCGCTGCTGTTTTGCACTTGCAAAGAAATGGAGAAGTACATAAACTGATAAAAGCATTTTAACGTTATTCAAAATACATAGTCAGGGACTGATACAAACTTAGTCATGGAATATATGGAATATAAATATACTTGTTTGTTCACACAGTTCACAGTTTGAACGTTCTTTTGAGTTATTTTCAAGATCTTAAAAGATCTCCATTGTCACTTTCATTGTCTATTAAAGTTATGCACAGCGTTATACAAACTCAAAAGAAACCATTGTAATATCATACAAAACATAATCAGTACCTGAGCTGTCAGCTGTGACGTGGCAGAAATAGAAACCATCCCAAAAATAGAATCCCCATGCTCTCATGTGTGTTGCGTTTGGTTAGGACAAAAACTCTGATTAACATAGAAAAGATACATTTTATCGTGTGCCGCATCTGGTTATGATAGAGTGTAAAAAATACTGGAGAAAATGGGTTTGATTTTGGTGATTTGAGATTTGATTGGATGGTGAGGAGGTGAAACATGTTAGGATATGATATGATTGGTTAATAGTATGTTTCCCCGCCCACATGGCCTCAGTTACATCAGCAGAAAAGTTTAAACCAATCGGATGGTTGCAGCTTAACCAATGGCATGAAACTGAGTTTTTTTTTTTGTGGCAATGCAATAGAAGAACAATTTGGGTTCCCCAAATAACCTTTCTGTAAACCGCTCTTAAAAGAACCATTTTTATTCTTAGTGTGAAGAATATTTTAATAATCTGCAGAAACTTTTTGCATTATAAAGAATCTGCACATTGGAAAGGTTCCATGGATGTTAAAGGTCCTTCATGGAACTATTGATGCCAATAAAGTACCTTTCTTGTTAAGAGTATATCTGACCAATAGCAGATGGAGGAAACCTCTTTGCAAATAGTCATTATTATTTTTGCATAGAAATTACGCATGGTACCTTTACTTTAACTTGCTCATAAGATGTTCTTTACATTGTTGTTCTGAGAGTAGTTGCGAGTACAACCACTCTAGTGCCTCTTGCTGCAATACTGAGAATACAACACATTTGTGCTCGGATGTTTCAGAACAACGTGTGAAATCGAGTTTGCATGGCTAGAGGGTTTGCGTTTATATACTTGAGTAGATGATAGGCTCAGGGTTTGTTCAAATGAAAGCTGTCGTGTTATTTTCCCTGTCTGTAATATCATGCCAAAATAGTTTAATGAGCTTGTTCAAATGTATAAACTTGGTTGTTCCACATTGTATTTCCATTTTAAACCAAATCAAAATATTAGCCAATATTTTGACAAAACTTATGTTCCAGTACATTGTATAACCTAATTAATAAATCTCTTCTAGGCTGCATGTCTCGCTCGGTGTCTCTGCCTGTCTCGCTCTCTCGCTGTCTCTCTCTCTCTCTTTCTCTTCCTGCATTGCTGTATTGAGGGTCAGACACTGCATCGATTGCCCTGAGCTGCAGCTCCCTTCCTCCACTGACAGGTTATCTCTCAGAGAGAGAGAGAAAGAGAGCTGTGCTCAGCATTATTCTCATATGGACGTGATTAATCTCTCTTTTACACACAAGCGCACACACACGCGCACGAACAGATCAGGAATTACCCCAACAAACAACACGTCACTTTGAGAGAGATGTGGGATAGGTTAACTGACACAGGCAGAAACGATGGGAGAATAACTGGTGTGCTGCATTTAGAAAATGGACCTGTCGCTTAGACCCACCTTCATGGTACTGACCATTAAGAGCCTTGCTTTCTGACATTTTCTTGATGTTACTCTTTTCTAATGTATGTTAATTGAAGTCTTGTGTGTTAGGATTCTTTATTTTTTTTTTTTTACAGAAATCATGCCTACACTCTAAAGAAAATGGTAGGTTAAAACCAATATAATTTGAATAATTCAGACAACCCAGCGCTAGATTGGGTTAAATGCTAGGCTACATTTTTTTAATTTACCCAAAATAGGTTGTAAATTAACATCACTAGCACATGCGGAATGACTACAGTAGGCAACAGTAATAATCAAAAGATTAAGAACACCTAAAAATGGACACAAATATAACTGAACATAAAAAAAATCCATACTCACCAGTGTTTGTTGCAATTGCATGTCATGCTGAGGAGGACCTTTTTTTTATTGGACCCAAGTCTTTAACCACCTTTAGCCACCCGAGTAAAAACACCCCATCCATCAGACCTGGGCTGTGTTTCTCATAAGTATCATAAGCCCAAGTAGATCATAGCGACCATTGATGCCAAAAGTTCTACGAACAACTTGGCTCACAATGCTTTTTTTAATTATTAAGCAAGTAAAGAATGTGACAATATTTACGTGTGCCAAATACAAAATAACCAGAACAAAGAAACACAGTCAACATTATAAATCCGTGTGTGTGTGTGTAAGTGTAAAATATATATGGTCATAAAGTCCATCAATCTCGTGAATATGATGCAGTCTTTCCTGAGAGTTTTAGTTCCATATTAAAAATCAGTGGACATGCAAATGGACTGTACTCGAAGTGCCGTCCATTCGTTTCGCTCTGATTCAACGCATTCAAACATTCCAGTCTGCTTTTTCTTCTTTTTTTTCTGTCTTTAGGGAAGCTATATCAGAAATGTGCAGCTGCACACACTCGCGGCTTCGAGAAAACGCTGCTCTCTTCAGCCATATCTGCAGTGGTCTTCCACAGTTTTCTCCATGGCAGAAGCCTGTTTTTCTACTCTCGATTGTTATCGTTCTTATACGTGCAGGCAGACACTCTGCCGAACAAGAGAATAGTAACTCTTGCTTGAAGTGAATTAGCCTCTCAGAAGTATATGCCGTGAGCAAACATGCAGTACTGAGTCCAGAGAGCCCTATTAGAAACGCCCTTTAATAAGATCCCTTTATGTGCCATCTCTGATAGACTTGCTCACATTGTCACTACTGCTTGTATCAGAGACCGTACTAGTTTATAGTCAGATCTGTTCATATGATCAAATGTTAAAAAAAAAAGAAAAAAAAAAAAAGTTCAGCACAACAGAGGTTTAGGGCCCTGTCATACACTCAGTGTTTTTTGCCAGTTTCAGCCCGACGCAGTTATCATTTTCACGTCCTGCGCCACATTGTTTATGAAATAATGTGTAATATTGTGTGATGTGTGTAATATTGTGTGATGTGATGTGACTGGGTGAAGCTCTGGAGATGAAGTTCCCAGGGAAAGCATAACAAGATAAAAAGCATACCTTAAATGCAATGTAAATCACTTTGGATAAAAGCGTCTGCCAAGTGCATAAATGTAAATATTAAAATTTGAATCCCAGACATGTCTGTGTTGTCCTCGCACAACTTTCAGGATCAAGTAATATTAGTGTCCTCTGAGGAATCTAATCCCATTCAGATAGGAAGTTGGAATTGTGGGATATTGCTTTTTTCACAACGCTCTCATTTATTCTGACCTTCGGCAAACTGCACACTAACTAGAGCTGAATTTTCTCTGCTCCTTTTGTTATAGATTAGACCTTTTGAAAATACTGAAGAAGAGAATAATTCACAACGTTTAATTCAATAATTTATTTAAATTTTAACAATACTTCCTTGTTCAGAAATTCTGTGTTGTCTGATATAAATTCTGTTTTATAATTTAAATTTAATACTTAATAATTTTATACTTTTTTAAAAAAGTAATCAAATAAAATTGGAAAAATGCTTTTTTTTTGGCCAACAAAGTGCTGTGAGGTACAAAGTACAGTTTAAATGAAAAGAGACAAAAAAGTGTTATTTCTTAAAAATAATGACGATAGTTTTATGAAATGAAAGGGTGAAATGCTGGTAAAGTGACAGTCAGAGCAGCTCTGGAGATGAAATTCATGTATTCATATCCTCATATTTTGAGATGGCAGATGCTGAAAACTTGAGCATGTGTAGAGCATGCAGACTTCATACTAAATAGCAGTCTTTTGCATTTTAACATTCACAGGCACTATTCCATATTGCAATTTGATCAAATATACAGCCCTATTTTTTATTCATTCATCCAAATTTTGCCAAATTCCTCGACATTCCACAGTATACAGTAAATTCCACTTTTATGACTGGATTCCATCTGCGCTTTCTGCATCACAGAAAATCTAGGGCTCTATATTTTAAATAGACTGTTCTTCTTTCTTTCACAGACGTATTTTGAAGTGTGAACGTTTTAGTTTCAGAGAGCAGGGCCCAGAAGTTGAAAAGCCCCATTTTAGAAACGGCTGTTTTGGTATTTTTTCGGCCTCACAGGCACAGCCCTCTCAGTCCCGTCTAACCTCTCCTGTCCTAAACAACAGCATTCTGTAGAACTAAGAAAATCAAGTTACTACTGCAGAGCGAAATGAGAACACTGACAATCCAGTTCCTCGTGGTAATTTCTGCATCTGCTTCAATTAGATTAGTCTGAGACATGTCACATGGAGAAAGTGTTGTTTAAAGATGCCCTGAATTCCTAAGACGTAATGCTTAAATAATGTGTGATACACTAGAGGAGGACGTTTGGAGTGTGGGAGTGTGTGTAAAGAGATGTGCATCATTCTGTCTGTCACTGTATCATACTGTACAGTATTGTACATCAAGGACTTGTTTCATCTCTTTAAAAATATTGGAAGGAACATTTTGGTTCTTGTTCATGTTTTTTCAACATATGCAGTCGTCTTTGCATGCTGGAACACCGTACTAAAATACTCTGGCAGTGTTTCCTGCTAGCAATGTTAAATTTAGGAGTGAATTTTTTTTTCAGTGAATGAAGCCCAAGCGGTGTAGTACAGTTCCAAAACAATTGACTCTTATGAACCTGTTCTTTTTAATAAATATGTCAATGACTCAAGTCAATCTCCAACTCCGTTTGATGGCTCTGTCACTGATTGAATCGGTTGGAGCGGTTAGTGATTTACCATCTGACTCAATCACTCAACCACATGTCATTAGTTTTGACCATATTCAACTCATAATGAACCAAGAACTGCTACTGTGTTAAAGTCAGCATGAAATGAAAAATCTCCCCATCTATTTTTCTAAATGCATTTTATCTGTCTTATTGTGAATAATTCATCCACGATTTTTTTTGACCTCGTAATTTATAATCAAAATGTCATATCTCTATATTCCAGTGAAATTACATAATTCTCTCTGGTGACATTTGCCGGACCTTTCCAATCATTTAATCCAGTTAAAACCTCGTCCTTTCTTACAATCGGCTGCATTCAGATCTCCCTCTCTATCCATTCAACAATTGGTGTACTGCTGGTCCCCTCCTTTTCTTTTTAGATAATTTGTTTAACTGAGATACACATCACAATATGGAAGAAAAGATGTCTCACAACTTCGTTTCATCCCAGCTTCAAACCAGTATAATTTGTAAGAAAAAAAAAAGAAAGAAATTTGAAAAGTATTTTTTTGTAATATATTAAAATGTTTGTTGTATGGGCATGGGGAGAGTTGGCAGGTAAATTATACATGGATCAATGATATAGTTACAATTTCCCTATTGTACATCCAAATTATGGGACAATCAAACAACAAAGCACACTGTTATAGCTTGCATCCTCAATAGAATGTTTCAAATCAGCAGCAGCTGGCAAACCTTCATGCACTCTCTGTTACCAGAACACCTGGTTATTGACTTATTTCCCCCCCTCTTTTTTCATTCAAATGGTCTCTTTGTTATATATAATGTTCTATTATAGATATTGTCAAACCACAGCTGCTGAAATCAGAAAAGGATTGTGGTACAGTTCCTCAGGAATCAGCCCATGATGCAACACAACAGCAACTAACCAAGCAGCAGAGTCAAGCCCAGACAGTGTGAGCGTAAGGTTTTCTAATGTTGTGTGTGTTCAGTGTGTATGCCAGCTGCCAGCTCTCCCTGAGCCTAGAGCGAGGATCCTCATTTTCAAGGGGCATGAGGTCTGGCGCACACATCTGGCTCATTTCTGGTTGCCTGCAGTCTTTCTTTGCCTGGGATGATGGTGTCCAATTTACAAACACATCATTCTGTTGAGCCAGCTTGTTTAATTATTTGGTACAGAGTTGCAAATCATTCCACTGTAACACAACATCCTAACCAGGAGTGACACTATAAAACTACAAGGGTTTATCATCCTTAGCAACTACGATAAGCAACAAGACATGTTGTTGGTAGCTTGGTTTCTTTCTTCAGCTTTCATTGTTTCCTGATTAAAAAGTATGTATAAAGGCATATTTTGTTGTATGTATTTATTTGTATTTGAAGACATGTGCATGTGACCGGTTCATGTGTATTCCTAGATTAAATTTTTTATTTGGTGTTACTGTAGTGATTTTGAAATTAATTTACAACTGGCCTATGAGGGTAGAGGGGATACAGTAAGAATAATCATTATGGAATCAGAATGTGAATCACTGATGTGTTTTTTTATGGGACAATACTAAATCCCAGTTAAATGCTAAAGAGAACTATAATTTCATTCGACAATCTCACCCTGGTGTCAAAGTTTGATTACTTTGTTAGAGATGGGGAAAAAAAAACACTCTCTAAATGGTAAATAGATGCTTTCTCAGGGCGTTAAGGTGTTTTTGTGGTGGTGATGGCAAAGCATGTATTTTAGGCTCTGTTTGTGATACTGAAGCTGCCTGGAGATTTTCTTTTCCCTGTGGAAAACTGGAAGATAATGTTTTTTGGCCCCATGTGATCTGAAAACCCATCAGAGCCTACAGGTAGACGGCACACACACGTTTAACAGCACACATACACAAACATTAGACTTAACTGTGTTTGCTAGTGTTTATATCATGATGTTCTGTACATCAGATGAGGGAAGTTTGGTGAAAAACAGCATCATGGCCAACAGTCTCCATAGGAAAGGAGCTAATGAAGTGGAACCATCTCACTTTTAAACTCAATTCTGATGAGGTAAATGTGTTTCTTGCAAGCATACTTGGTGATTTGAATCCCGTCCGAACACCCGTCTTTGCTTTTCTCTCATTCTAACAATGGATTAAATGACCTATTGTTTTTCAGCTTTTAACTCCTCTGAGAATTAGATAGAATAGAAATAGTTAGAAATTATAGATTAGATGGATAGAAATGCCTGTTTTCAGTTTTATTATGTTTCCTTTTATTCCTTTTTATTTTGACCATAACTAAATTAATTTCTCATTACACTTGACTATAGATTTAGTCAACTCATCATAGACTTTTTTGCAAACTTTTTGTGTAAAATAAGATTTAAATTTGGTGTTGTTGCTGTGCAACATTAAAATAAACATTACAATTAATAAGTAGAGTTTGTATATATGTATTTATTATGTGTTCTTATTTCCTTGACCAAAAATGTCTGAATAATTGTAAGGAGGAAGACTTGAGCTGAGTCTTTCTCTTCGGTTAAGGCTCAAATCTTTATCTGATCTCCTGGGAGGCGTGTGTGCCAGAGAGGAACGGCATCATTAACAGAAATGGACCGCAACTGTGAATTGAATAGATAAGATTTTATTTTAATGGCACCACATTTTAGTGATGTTACAGTGGAATTTTTTTTTTGTCTGTTTTTTAGATAGATAACCATGAACTCGGTCAATACAGAGTAAATCCATTTGCACTCGTTCAACCGTGCAAAATCTTTGCAGTGAAAGAGTGAAGCTGAAGTATTGGACGAATATTGATTTAGCCTCTTGTCTCTTAGGAAAATGAATGGGTCATGGCATTTTAATCTTTGATCCTGGTGTCAATGAGCTTGCAAAAAACAACAACAACAAAAAAAAAATGTCATGAAGACCTATTCCTGATTGCTCTTGGCCGATGAAACCCATGTGACTGTGTATGATTATTGATTCGCTTCAGTGAATCATATGTTTTTAATTGTTTCTCATCTCTCCAAGGAGCTTATGTTTAGTTTGTGTGTGGTTGTTAATTGGAAACTCTACAGATTGTATAATCTATAAGTATTACATTAGCAACTTTTGTGATAAGGGTGAATCATTACCTTAAGGTTTTTAGGATTCAATATTCAAGTAATGAATAACAGCTTTCACAAAAATAAACACGAACTGGTGTCCAAAATCACATACTCTATATTAGATTTGGTTTGAAACTTTTTTTTGTGACTGTCGGCTGGGATCGTGTACAGTTCTTTGAAACTGCATTGAAACTGCAATTTGGACCTTCAACCCGTTGATAACTGTTGAAGTCCACTATATGGAGAATAATCCTGGACTCTTTTCCTCAAAAACCTTAATTTCTTTTTGACTGAAGAAAAACAGACATGAATATCTTGGATGAGGTGGGGGTGAGTAAATTATCAGGAAATTTTTATTCTGAAATGAACGAATCTTTTAATGAAATTCAGATCCTCTACATCTGCCATGTCGTTACTGTCACGTGACCTACGCCATCAGTTGCGTCACTTCACCGCTGTTCACAAATCGTCTCCCGTTGCCTCATGGGATAGTAAAGTGTCCATTGAATCCGCCTACTGTTTTTCGAATACCTTGTATTTGGTCATACTTCTCTGTTGGCGTACAGTTTTTCACAATCTAAGTATTTGATTTTGGATGCAGCGAATGTCCTCCATAGCTTAATTAAAAAGAAATCATATTTCACACTTGAATCACTTGAATTCAATTATTTTTTAGGCTGACTGTTCGAAGTGCAAGTTAATATGCTGCCAGATTTTGCTGGAACATTCACATTAATTGTCTTGGTTATCAAGCAAACTTGAATTAGTTCACTATTAGGGATGCACCGATATGAACATTTTGGCCGATACCGATAACCGATAATTCTTTACATTTGAAAGCCGATAACCGATATATTGGCCGATAAATCTAAATAAAAAAAATTATATACTTTGATAGCCTGTATAACAAAATGCTCACCATTAAAAGCCTTGTCTCAAACACTTTTAACATAAATCAAACATATACAATACAGTATAGCCTAGTTTGAACCAGTGTAAGATTCCTTAACTTTTAAAATTAATTTTACACTCATATGGACAACTTTCTTTATTAAAAAATGGTAACACTTTATAATAAGGTTTAATTTTGTTAGCATTAGTTAGCATGAACCAACAATTTTATAAAACATTTTTAAGAAAGTTGTATCTGTTAACATTAGTCAATGCACTGTGAACTAACATGAACACACATATTTTATTAACTAACAATAACACAGGCTATTGCTCTCTGTTAGTTAATGCATTAACAAATGAGACCTTATTGTAAAGTGTTATCAAAAAATCTATTGCCTAACAAAAAATAAAATTTTTGCAAACAAGTCATTGGATAACATTGGCCTGCATATAAAGAAACAAAATGCATGTGGCATTGATCAATAAAATGGAATCGCCTCCGCACGGACAATAAGAAAAATATATTTTAATCAAACAATATCGTTGATGAAAATAATACGAGAACAAAATAATGTTAGTTATTAATTATACGAGAACAAAATAATGTTAGTTATTAATTATAAAGCAATGTTTTTGAAAAAATAAACATTTTTAATATTACATTGATAGTAAACATCTTTAATAGCTTAGTTACTGTTTCAAATGACATTGCTGTGAGAGCGCGCGCGCTGAAGCTGAAGAGAACGAACGTTAAAACTGAATCGCTTTGCTAGAAGGTTAATCAACTCGACGGTTGCTGAAGAATGCTAACCCAAAGAATTTACAAATGTATTACAATAGTGAATACAATTATAATTGTATGACAGTCCCAATCATAGCTTTTAATGTTTTGCATTGTTGTTTAATCTGCGCGCGCTGGAGCTGAAGAGAACGAGCACCGGGAAACTGAAGAACTTTTCTAGCATGTTGGTTAAATCCACGAAACGCATCATATGTGAGATTAATCAGATATTTATATTACTTCAACTTTATATTACGACTTATCTGCGCAAAATGACGTGAATGCACAATCGAACTTGTGCTGGTCATAATGTGTAATATCCCTGTTCTGGACGCGCTATTCCCACAACAACGCGCTGAAACGGCAACTAAACAGAGAATTCACAACGTTTTATTACAATAGTGTTCTCATTATAATGGCATCTATGACAGTCCCAATTATAGTTATAAATGTGCATTGCCGTTTGAGCTGCGCACGCTAAAGATAAAGATGATCACCGGTACAATGAAGCGCTACTGCATCGTTCATTAACTCAACCAAACGCATCCTATATTAGATTAATCAGATATATATACACAGATTAAACATATTATAACTTACAATGGCACAGAATGCTGCGAATGCTCAAGAGAACTTGACTGTGCTTGTCATGAAGGCTTAACTCCATAGACGCGCTCTTTCCGCCTCAACGCGCTCGACGCGCTGAAACACGTGGGCGAACAAGAATTCACAACATTCTTTTGCAGGCGTGTTTTTATTATAATGTTATGAAGCATATGTGACAGATTTGTGCTGCACATGTTGCACTGAACTGTATCTTCCTTTTCGAAGTGAATCCAATCATTCAGAACCATCATGGCGAACAGCGCGCGTCTCTCAACTGAAGTAAATAATCTATTATCTATCGGCTTTGATATATCGGCCAAATTTTCTTATCGGACCGATAACGATAACATCGAAAAAGACCATTTATCGGCCGATATCGATATGTGGTCGATATATCGTGCATCCCTATTCACTATGCATGAGACTTTAGCAATTGATCAGATGTGGCATTAATGCATGTGCAAGAATCTCAATCTTGGGAAACTTGTATTATGTTCTTGAATGCTACTGTATATTTTCGACAGTGTTGCGCCTCTCGCGGATTGTCATGACGACTGCAAAGTTCAAAGTGCTGCTTCTGATTCTAGCCACTGAGGAGTATTTTACATCAGCTATAATGTGTGATTTAAAACTTTTTTTTTTCTTTTCAAGTGCATTTGTGTTTTATTTATTGTAAGCCATCCATTCATTGACATGAACATTAAATTACTACAGCTTTGGGAATGAATGTGCCACAAAGGCACATTGTAAGTCATGCCCAAGCCTTTGACTCATTTTTATTAATAACTATTTAATAAGTCTTTTGGCTGGGTGACATATTAAATATTCATGATGTATTCGCATTGATTTTGCTCATGATATAAAATTAAGCAAAATTATGAATATCTAAATGATTTAATGAGCTATTTATTGGCCATTAGTTTTCCTAAAGACTGTCATTAGAGTAGTTTCACAATCCTTTATCTCATGAGTGTAAGATATGAGAATGAGCGTTAAAGCGGAGATGTTTTAGTAGCGTCTCTAATTTAAATTTCAGTAAGAAAAATGGTCTTCGAGCTGGTAAGTTGAATTTTATTTCTGTGAATCAATTTAATGATTCACTACAACTGACAGTTTAAACAGTCTCTGTCTGACATGTATTTAATTTTTTTAGTAAAATTGTGCTTGCTTTATTTTTTTGTGTACTTTGACAGAGGGAAAGCAAAGGCTAATTTTCTTCCTCCCAGCCCAGTTGCGCCCCTTAGCCTAGCAGACCCTGCCTTGGCACTGGAGACGCCAGCATTCAGATACATAAGCCGTCAGCATTTACACAAACAAATATCATTCCTGCAGAGGAATGCTTAGCTGCAGGTCTCCAGGATAGGAGGCCATTGTTGTAGGAGCCAACCTGATCTCACTGGAAAACAAAACAATGTTACGAGGTGACGATTTAGTATGAATTTGTATGATGTGAATCGTACTAAAACATACAATTAGAAAAAAAGCAAGCACGAAGGCCTAACTTTAACCCCACCGCCTAAACATACCCATCACTGGCTGTAAGCAGATCGAACGAAAACATATGAATAAGATTGTACGAATTCATTCGAATTAGCCACCAATTCACCAAAACGTAAAACAGTTGCCGTGATTTGCCATGAGGTTGTGTTGTAGGAGCCAAAGATCCTCCAGTGAGTCTGTTGCTGGGGTTTGTGTGCACATATTTGCACAACTGTCACTGAGAATTCTCCAGCGAGTCATGTGTGAGGTTTGTGTGGTCGGGTTACTCGCTCTGCTCTGAAGCCTATGACCATCTGTCTCCATATGACTCATTGGATCGGCAGTGCGCTCATTTCAAATAAATGAATGCTAACCAAGCGACAACCTTCCCGTCTCTCTCTTGAATCCAACACCGAAGTGATTTAAACTGCAATTCATCGACTGGCCGCTAAAAACAGGCTCCGAAAGAGAGTCAATCCCATAGACTCCCATGTTAAAATGAATTTATATAATTATGTTTAAATTATATTAAGCCTTAATGTTCTGCATACTGTAACTGTACGTACACACCGCCGCCGACTTGAGTGGCGAAGAAGCTCGGTCCGCCCTGTCAAGGACACTTGTCAGAAAGTACGGGGAAGCTTGTTGACGCTTCGGCCGCTCTGACGTAGCAGCATTCTATGTTCGAGAGAAGAGAAGTGTCACAACATGAAATGTAAACAGAAAAAAACAAGCAATACATTGACACTTGAAACCTTTTATAATGACAGCATTTTTATAACCGTTTTGGTCACATTTGGTCGGAAAAAAAAGAATAATAATTATTATTATTTGCATCTAGTGCAATTGGCCACATCGGTGTTACCGTGAGCAAATTAATTGCATTCCCGCTTAAAACGAGCATTCGTAAATATTTCCAAAAAAAGTTGCGCTCATCCTCAAATGTGTATCACTGGATCATTATGGATCATCGCGAAGTTGTTGTGGTTGGTGCTGCTGTATTGTATTTGCGGAGAAGACGTCGGACTCAGAGATTTTGGGTTCATGAGACCCTCCAGGACCGTTATTTATATGCTAACAACGTCATATCATAAATGATAGAAAACCACAGAGTGTCCTATCTCACAGAGACGATTATGTTATGTTTTCAAAAACTAGCACACTTTGAGACGCTGTCAAAAGAAAGGAGCCCAGAATCTGACAAAAGACATTTGTTTTTTTATTGGTTGAATGACCTGCTATGTTAAAAGTGAAGCTTTTTGCGGGTCACAAATGGTCACGCCTTTTAGGAGTAACTGTTGGATTTAAATGTGGCAATAAGCCCTCTAAATGGTGTTTGTACAGAATACAGAAGTCACTCCTGAAATTGTGATAGTTGTTTAGTTTGGCTCTGCACAATCTAGGCTACTTGGATTTAATATATTTTTGGTTGTCACTGTCTGATCAGAAATTCCAGTCTGAAATTGTATAATATGGTTGTCCTGTAAAAGACCAAACCCTAAATGCATATTGAACCTTGCTTTGTTCTGTACATACAAAGGAGAGACAACCGGTTTGGTCTTGTGTGTGTCAATGTTGGGAAGTAACTAACAGAAGTAACAAGGCTATAACTTGGCTTCTTTCAGTAGCGTGACATCTGTTTGAAAATTTGCAGCTTTTTCCAAGCTGTTTATTACTAGAAGTGCTAATATGCGAGATGCTACGCTGCTGCTTTCATTTCACATTGAATAATATACAGTACAGTGTTGATATTAACTAAAACTAAACTATTAAAAATTGTTTAAAGGAATTACAATAAAGCTGGAATAAAGTACATTTCATATCATATGTGAATCTCAGTGAGGCTAGTGATGCCTCAAAACACTCCAGTTGAATAGCCGTGGTGATATATTATGCACAAAATAATTTTACATGCACTCTCTGGCAATGAACTTTGATGCAGCCTAGTCGTCACAGGTTCACATGGTAAACAGCTGAAGTCATAGTTTGAGTGTTTTTACTATGTTCGGTGTAAAAATCGTGAAGTGCAGTGTGTGGGTGGGTGGATGCTATTTGTGAAACTGTAGTACTGATGACGATTTGTAAATAGAGTAGAGCTCTTCAGAAACATGATTTTGTCTAATGGTGGCCCGGCAGCACGAGTGTTTCACATTTCCCTAAACCTCACTGTAAGTGAATACGCAAACACGATGTATGACATCATTCTGAGTTTATAAATATCTGTCTGTTTTAGTGTGTCTCTCTGCACTGAGAAGCAAGTGTAAAACGTTGACCCAGTTGAACCCAACAGGATGATTCAACTGCACTGACTTTATACTGTACTTTCAGATGCAGAAAGGTTTATTTGGCTAAGAGTTGTAAATGTGGTGTTATATTAAAGTAGAGTTCAGGCATCTGGGTGTTATGCTTTGTGTTTTTGTAAAGGTTAGACAGCAACAGAACACTTTAGCAGATATCAGACTGTACATCAAACAGTCCTAGTTTAGTGTCTAGTTCCCCCAAGTTTGCTCTTAATACTAGAGATGGCTAAACATGGAAACTTTGACAAATGTATCATGTTACAATGTTTCTGCAAAATACTATGCTTATTAAAACAATTATGAAAGCTTACATTGTTTGCAGGATATCACAGATTCATTTATATGACAGTTTGCATTAGTAGTAGTAATAAATGCAGTAACTTATTTTGGAAGAAATTAGGGTTGCCATGTAAATGCAAATTGTTGCCTTGGTAAAATATTTTATCACTGTGTAAGAATTGTATCACAATTAAAAATTGAGAGGTTTGAATGTGGGAGGGATATCTGATTAATTATCTGGTTAATTATGGAAGACTGTTTCTACCACAAAGTAAAAAACATAAGTAATTTCTTGCGATTTTAATTTGATGTATTATTGAGTAATTTTCTTTATTTCTTGGTATTGCAGACAATTTTTTTTTCATAATTCCAACTTATATTGCAAAATTGTGAATTTATATCTCAGGGTGTGACTTGGTTTATTATTTTAAAGTTCCCCTATTATGCTATTTTAAAGGTTCCTCATTTTGTTCCTGTTTGTTCCTCATTTCACACAGGTTGATATGCATCCAAGGTCAAGAAACGCTTTCATTTTCTCTTAATATACATTGCAGCATCACCTCTTTTCTCACGGTGCCTGAAATGGTTTGATCAAGGATTCAGCCTCTCTAAATCCCGCCTTTCCGAGAGCCTACTTTGCTCTGATTGGTCAGATGGCCCAGTCTGTTCTGATTGGTCAACCGATCAATTTCAGCCTGAGTCCTAATCCTTTTGAAGTGCATGCATCTTCTCAACATGTCGACAACACAAACCAAACTCCTAGGCCTAGGCTACAATTCCAGTGTTTGAGGGCAGTCCAAGTAGATGTTGTTCGCTGGCAGCCAATAGCTATGTTTCTATTATCCTGTTTTTATGCACATTTTGACGCATCACATCAGAAACGAGATGGAAACGCCAAATTTCAGAAGGAAAAACCCTTAATTTGCAAAAAAGTTGAGGTGGTTTTTGACTTGTGCGAAAAAGAGTTAATGTGAATAATGGGAGATGGAAACTCATTTGCCGAATAAATTCTGACGTAGCGAACATTAAACACACGTGACTAATCGGCTGTTTCCTCATGATGTGAATTCCTGTTACCTAAAAAGAGCCAGATCATTTGGCTCAGCTCAGTAATAAAGAGTTTACTTTAGTATACGGTTTGTATAGTATACAGCTCTCAGACGGGAAACGACTCTCACAGTTCACTTTAAGGAGTCGGCTCATAGATTCGAACGACACATCACTGTGTCCGCTGATGGGGTTTTATTTACTGTTGGTTACTAGGTTACCAATACCACTGTTGTCCGCTCGAACAAGCTGATTGGAACGCACATATTTAGCTTTTTTTTTCTTTTGTGAACTTGTAAAAGATTTGCTTCACGTTTGGATGGAAACCCAGCTAATGAAGACCTTAGGCTAGCATTATGCAAATTTGTGACAAAGCTCGGTTGGTTTCTCTCTTTCCTTACCTCTCTTTCGGAGGAAGTAAGACTGGAATTACGGATGACTCGTTTCAGGCAGTTCAGATTCGGTTCTTTCTTTTGGGAAACAATAACTTTGAAATCAAACAATTAGCAGACTTTTACTTTCAAAAACAACTATATTACACACTAGGTAATATCTGAGAAAGCATATGGGGTACATTAAACTTTATTTCACTGTTATGTTGTTATGTACTTATGTACTTGTTTTACTCTGGAAACAGGCATAGTTAAAGGTAGTTCACCCAGAAATGTAAATTCAGTTATTTGCTTGCCTTGACCTTTCTTTTTTTAGACCACAATTGGAGATTTTTTTTAGTGCCCTGCTCGTGCTTGTCCATATAATGGCAGTGCATCTTAAATTGTGAAAATGTTTTAATGAAATTTTTTTTTATTGTTTTTAAGGGGTAGGGTGTGACTAAGTAATAAGGCGTGTAAAAATCATTAGCTTAATTTAATCAATCAGATATCAATGGAAGGCTCGCACAAATATTAGTGCATGCCGTGTGTGTTACCATCTCATGCTCCTAATGGACGTGTTCATAACAAGCACCATTCAGTGAATCACGTGTGGATATTGTGTGCTGTGTGAGAAAGACCCAGATGGGTGTGATTTTCTGCAGTAATACTACAAAGTGCTGCAGCACACATTGATTAATGTTACAGGCATTAGTGTGTGTAGACGTGTTAAGGTGTTTTATTAACCACCGCTTGTGCTCTTGTGTTATGCACTAGCCACATCCTGTGTCGAAATCCTCACATGCACGTACATGCGGTGTGAAATGCATTGTGCTGAGCTGTTTCAGCGCAGTGCGGGGGTAGCGGGGGCGTCATTACATATCAAACGGGGAAACACTAGGATTCAGAGAGGGAGGGCGGGCGTGCGAGGGATGCCTGCGAGAGGAGAGGCGAGGGGTAACCCTCCTTTCCAGGCAAGGGATTCCACCACTGCAGTAATCATGTTTCCTGCAGTCTCTCTGTGCCGATGCACGCTCTTCCAAACGTGTTCCCCCAGAAATCCTTTCATCTGACTCCAGTCATCACGACACACTCTCTTGCTCTCTCCTTCTGTCTGTACTGAACCGCTCGGGTTGTGCTCTTGCATTCAGTCACAAGAGCTGCAGCGGTTGAGACACGTTTTTCAAACTTGAACTATTTTTTTACTTTCAATGTGAAATTTCCCATAGTAGTTTGTATACACCCGTAAATGATAAAGCATTTCATTTCAAAATGATTTGCTTTATGGGAGTTGATACTCTTTAACCAGGCTTATTATCGTTGGCTAAAAGTATAAAAATATATGAAAATCTTGAAATAAAATAAATATTAACTGAAATGAAATAAAATCAAATTTTTTAAAACTATTTTATTTTAGCAAGTTGCCAAGGTAATAGGGGTGGGTGATATACCAGTAGATACTAGATAATTAACCAGTATAATTTTGAACTATGATCTCTGTCGCGGTCAGTGTTGGGGTAACGCATTACAAGTAACTCGAGTTATGTAATCAGATTAGTAACTAGTAAAGTAAGTCATTACTTTTTCAATTAAGTAACGCAAGATACTTTGTTTTCCCATTTATTCACTGACACCTCTCTTGTCCCCATGTTGAGAGCAATTGTGAGTAAGGTGCAGAGGCGTTGAGTGCGCTGTGCGAACATGATGGTTATTGTAGTTCTAGACTAAATGTGAGCATGCATTTACTTTTACTTTTATCTCACTTGCACAAAAAAGATTCAGTATTCCTCAAAATAAATAAATCAGTGAAATGCAAAATCAGAATACTATGTAAACCACCAATAATTAAATGTTAAATAAAAAAAAAGATTTTATGCATTTAATCTCACTTTATTGACCAATGTACTTCCTGCTGACCTTCGATTATTCAATTAAACCATAAGCAAAAATGACTTTAGATTTTCTTGCTGAAGTAAGTGTTAAACTTTCTTCTCCTGCATTCCATTTTCTTCAGCCTTATTATTTACATTTTGGTGTGAAAGGGCCTTTACATTTGCCCAAAAATACAACTTTTTTGTTATTAAAAGAAAAACAAGCCCAGCCCAGGTGAGAAAAGTAACTAAGTTTCTTAAAAAGTAACTAGGTAACGCAATTAGTTACTTTTTTAAGGGAGTAACGCAATATTGTATTGCATTACTTTTCAAAGTAACTTTCCTCAACACTGATCACAGTTACGCTCACGTGACGTTACTCTGCTGCGTGGTCACAAATGTTTAATTTGTTTTTAAGCAGCAAAAGACAACTCATTTCGCTATTTGCACACGCTGTCAGAGAGATGGTTGTGAGAGACGCACGCACATGAACCCGCTGCTCATCGAGCGCGCGAGAAGTGAACGGAGTTCTTTTTGCAGCCTAATTTAGCTTGAACGGTTAAATACACATACTTGCAGTAAGTGTCAAAATGCCCGTATTTGCAAGTATCCTCGTAAACTGTCATTTGTCTTAAGTGAAACACAATCATTTTTGTCTTAAGTAAACGTAAACAGTTTAGAAACAAAACGCACGTGTAACAGTATATTAGATGTGTGCATTTGGACTTAAAGTGACAGCAGCCTAATAAACCTGCTGCTGTCTTTACCATTAATGTCATTACCGTCTGATGTGTACAATAGAATGAAATCGTCACAAAGAAATTTAAGCAAAATAGTGGCTTTCCCAGTGACTACAACTTCCATCTATTTCTGTGACTTTTTAATTGAATGGATAGTTCACCCAAAAATGAAAGTTCTGTCATCATTTCCTCACCCTCCCCTAATGTCACTCCAAACCTGTATGAAAGAAGGTATTTTGAGAAATTTCTCAGCGTTTATTTTAGTCAATGGGCTCCAATGTTCAAAATATCTTGTTGCGCATAAGAAAGTCATACAGGTTTGAAACAAAATGAGGGTGAGTAAATGATGACAGAACTTTCCTTTTTGGGTGATCTTTCACCTTCATTGTGATATCACTTGAGGTTCAGATTAAAGTTTGTGTTCTGAGAGGTAACAGTAGAACATTTCTTCTCTGATTGAATTATTCAGTCACATTACTTTTTTGATGTACATTTAGGAATTTATTCAGTTGTATTGTATTATTCATTGTAGTTGATGTGCAGTGAGAGAGTGCCTAAGTGTTTTTCGACACATTTTGGAAATTTTATTCACATCTTGCCGTTTTCATTCCACATTTTTCATGCCAAATTTAGGATGGAAACCCAGCAAGTGAGGTCAGGGATATTAAACAGGATATGTAAGAGTATGCAAGTGGGATTTGCATACTAGGATAGTGCGATTGAGGGAATAGACGGGTTACGTGAAAGATGATGAAGATATTCAAATTCACATAAGATATTTTTCCATTTGGAATAGCATGCACAAATGAATCGTTCACAGTAAGACCAGGAGCATTAAAGGGTGCATTTTAATTTCCTATTGATTTCAACTTTTAAACCAAGCACTCATGACATGAGGCGCTGAAAATCATCAAGATATGATGCAACGGCTAGAAAAAAACATTCATCTGGCACAGTTGTACATTTGACCAACAAATAAAAAATAGCACAGAGGGAATGCACAAATGTATTGTGTATTATTGGTCCTCTCACTTCTGCTTCTTTATTTCTGTCCCTCACATTCTCTCTCCTTCTCTATCTGCCTGAATGACGTTGATTCTTCGGGTACTGTGCTATTTACTGGCCCTCTGTGGAATATTTAAGCCGTTGTGTGACCGTGCAGGGAGGACGGGAGGGGTTTTCTGGTTCCCCGTCTTCATTACACACACACCACACCACTGTGAATGCAGTGCCATTCATTTAATCCCACACAAGCTGTTCTCTTCTAATAACCAACTGACACAACGTACAGTGATTCCTTACAGTGCATGCTGTGTTGTTTTTTGTGTTATTTTGGCGCATGAATCTTCTGTCTCATATTCAATTCATAATGCAAGCTGACATCTCAGAAAATATATATTTTCTTTTGCCTAGACCCTGATTCAGTGGCATAGGAAAAACTTTTAGTGTTTTAATTCTCTATCCGCAAGAGACATTTAAGAGCAGCAGTGGTACCAGTTCAGAATAAGAACCAGTTCTCGATTCTTGTTCTTTATGTGGTCTTGCAGCATAGCAGTGCTTTGTGTTATTCCCTGAGCTGAAAGGAGGACCTGATTTAAACACAGTGGTAGCGGTCATTAGTGCTGACAAATCGTAAAGAAGTGTGTGTGTGTGTGGGTGTAACTGTTATGATTGTATTGTCTCTTTCTGCAGCATCTGATCACGACACTAATCTAACCATTGTTTGGGCTTCACTTCATGCTGAATAACTATTACAGGTACTGTACATTATGAGAGTACACACCGCTGTGTGTGTGTGTGTGTGTGTGGTATTACCTCCGTTGTGATGACAAAATCCCCACATAGGTGGCAATAATCTGAAATCCTTGTACCAATTTTTGGTAACCATGAGGAAAACGGCTTACAAATCATACTAAGTGATGTTTTAGAAACTGT
This sequence comes from Gila orcuttii, assembly GCA_026230005.1. Taxonomy (NCBI): domain Eukaryota; kingdom Metazoa; phylum Chordata; class Actinopteri; order Cypriniformes; family Leuciscidae; genus Gila; species Gila orcuttii. The sequence continues at coordinate 34,598,650 of JAPDVR010000019.1, read as the reverse complement.
AAAAATTACTTTGTGTGTGTCTAGTGTGAGTCAATAGGATATATTATGCTGAAGTGCTTAGTGTCTGAAGCAGCAGTGTTATTTGAGTATTTAAATATGATCATAGTATGATCATCATTTTTTACTAGATTGTATTTTTTATATTTCTATTTAGCTTTAATTTATTTTTATTTCAGTTTCAGTAATTTTAGTACTTCAAATTTGAACTTTTTTTCTGTTAGTATCAAAGTTTTTATTTTATTTGACTTAACGAGAACAATTTTTAAGAGTTAGTTTTAGTGGACAGGGCTGCAGTGTTGTCTATATGGGTCCTCAGTTAAAGCCTTGACTGACTGGTAAGGGCAGGAATGAAGTCAACATGGCTGACAGCCGACTGACACAGTCCTGAGAAGGAAAGAGCAGCACGGAGAAGAGTTAAGGTGATCAGAGATGCACTTTTTTTCTGTAAATGTGGACTGTACTGCAGTGTTCAAGAATAAGGATGGCCTGGGGCCAGTGTCAGAGAGTTTCAGCCTTGTTGGGTCAGTGATTTATGATAATGTACTGTACATACATTTTTATTCCTTGCAAACTTGCTCCTTGCTTATAAACCTGTCTGCTAGGACAGAGGTTTGGAACAAAATTGATTTGTTGTTCAGAAAGCATGATAGTCTTAGCAGTGTCAGTAAAGGTCCTTGCACACTGAGTCCGAAATATTCGTATTTGTCGTTTGTCAAAACACCTCTCAAAATGCTTGTTACGGATGCGAAAAACTAAGAAAACCGATACAAATTTTTTTATGACAGACGAAAGTTCCGAGGCAGTGTCTGTAAACGTGATTGACACAACGTGAGGTCGTATTTATTTTTTAACATGCGAGAATTTCGGACTCCGTGTGCAAGGTCCTTAAAGGGGTCATCGGATGCCCATTTTCCACAAGTTAGTATGATTCTTTAGGGTCAATGGTTGTGTAAAACAACACGGTGCATGTCTCTTTAAATGCCCTTGAAAATACTATGAAGTCAATGGGGTCCATCAACTGTTTGGTTACCGACATTTTTCAAAATATCTTGTTTTGTGTTCATCAGAAGAGAGATATTCACAGGTTTGGAACAACTTGAGTGTTGGAGATCCTGCTGGAGTTTTAGTTAACACAGTTTGGTTTTAATTTGTTAATTCAAGAGGAGGCTCAGCTGTGAAGCAATCATTGACTTGCTATTTAACAAACAATTATCACTGACACAGAAACGTCAGTCCTTGTGAAAAGATCTATCCAGACAAATCCACTTACTTACTCGCTGTAAATAATGACAGAATTTTCATTTTTTTGGTGAACTATTCCTTAAATGTTGAGTTTGATGCCTTGTTGGTGTCTTCCTCAGTGGATTTGTCTAGATAGATCTTTTCACAAGGACTGACGTTTCTGTGTCAGTGATAATTGTTTGTTAAATAGCAAGTCAATGATTGCTTCACAGCTGAGCCTCCTCTTGAATTAACAAATTAAAACCAAACTGTGTTAACTAAAACTCCAGCAGGATCTCCAACACTAACAACCCATTATCACTTCTTACTTTAGCAACCGACACGCAGCTCTTGGCAAGAAACAGCTACCAAAATTGCGCTACAGAAATAAAACAAGCAACACCACAATCTATTGTAGACTCCAAGTGAGTTATCGCTTCTGCTCAATCTCTGCTATCTCTTCAGTAAATAATTGAAGGTCATCCACTTGCTGTGCTGTTGGTTGCTACTAGGCGTTCCTCATCGACTTCAGTTTCGAACTGCGGGCGGATCTTGTGATTGTCTTAATTATAGGGACACTTAATATTCAACAATATTATTGATCTGACTGTTGTATGAGAACTGAACTGAGCTGGACAATGACATCATTTTTTGCAAAGCTGCTTTATAGATGAAATTAACTAATTTATTAATTGATGATTTTTACAATGGAACTGAATCAACAATGAACTGACTTCAGCTGAACAATAGCCAAAATGCATTTTTTCCTGTTATCACTGTAAAGCTGCTTTGAAACTCTCTGAATTGTATAAAACGCTATACAAATAAAGGTGACTTGACTTGATTTCCTTCACTCCTGTTGGTAGTTTCCACATTGCATCGCTTCTCATTTGCACAAAGCCAAATGTTGCTCGACTTTGTCAAACTTTGTGGCCAGTGTATGCGCCACCTTAATTCGTTACCTCTCATTGAAAAGTTATGGCTTCTGATCTCTGCTAATCACTGTGAACACCACTTTAGACAAAGTCTGAGGAACCACAGTGTATTTATGAGCGAGTTAATTAGAAAAGGAGAAGAGGAATTAGAGGGTATGCGTTGACGTCACTTTCCTACCAGGACACGCCGCCTCAGCCAGACTGAGTGGCAAAACATCCTTTAACATGACCGGAAACTGCGAAACTAGCTGCTTCTCCAAAAGCTCTCATTGCAGCGACTTAGAAACATTGTTTCCTGACAGGCCCTTAAAAGCTTGTTCTCCTTGACGCTCAGAAAGTGCAGATGCCAGTTCAATATGATTGGATCAGATGCTTTATGCTGGCTCTTGCCATTTTTATGTGCAGATCTGCTTCAGACGGTGTATGAGCTGTCTGTTGTGTGTGAATCCGACACTTCTTTGTTTGTTTTGGTAAAGCTAAGGCCTGTTGTTTTTGTCTAAAGCCTCCTGACACCTTTTCACATTTTCAGTCGTAATAATGAAAGCACACATCCCCCTCTACTGTAGAGGGATTGACTCGTTATCTCTTCATTACTAATTAATGACTTTCCTCGTCTGAAATTTGCACTTAAACAGCTGTCACAGAACTTGCAGCGACCTCCAGTCTCTTTTCCCCCCTCAGGATCAGCCCTTTCGCTTATTAAACCCCTTCAGGGCTCTGTGCTGTCTGTCAGCAGTCATTTGCCATGTCAGATCTGCTCTCATCATTGTGTGTCTGATTGGCACTGGCGTGGTATTTGGACATATTGTGGTGTTTTATCGACATGTGACAATCAAACATTGTGTTTGCGATGACAGTTAGGGCTTTAGATCTGGTGAACCAATGACTTCCAGTTCTGACTGCAGCAGTAAACGCTCTAAATTGACCTTCATCAGTTGCATGGTTTCTCAGTGCCACTTTAGTGTCAGTGTGAATCTTTAATTAAATCAATACAAATCGATATTTTTTTCAAAGATTGTAATTCTAATATATTAGCCTTCATTTAGTGGTACATTGGTAGAGGCTCATGAATAATTTATTTGTATTGATTCCCACCTAACTCTGCCCGTGATTCCAAACAGCTTCGAACTGTGGGGGTTTTGTTGTTTTTGTGTTTTTTTTTTTTTTTTTAGATCTATTTAAAAAAAAAATTGTCACACAGTATAGAGAGATTTTAATAAGTTGGCCTGTACATAATATGACAGATTGACAACCTTGGCTAATAGACTAAAAAATATTTTCTGACTAATTAGGGTGTTCAAACTTGGCATGTTTGACTGGATTGAAACGAACCCTGGTGAGATTGCTCTGTTAGTGCGGTTAATTTGAATAAGTGTGAAGGCTGCCATCTGAACCCTGGTGCGCACCAAACAAGCGGACTGAGACCGCTGAAAAGATGGGTCTCGGTCCGTTTCAATACGAACTCTGGTGTAGTTTGAATGAAATATGAATGCAACACGGACCAAAGACATGTAAACGAACCAAAAACGTGAAGTTTTTGCGACAAGATGCGACCCTAAAAAGGACCGAATGCTCAAGCATACCTGCTTTTTCTCGTCATAGTCGCGATGTTGCTCATAAAACATACAGGCATAAAAAACGCGTCTCCTCGCATCTTCGTTTGTGTGATTCCTGCCACTGTTTTAACTATTTTACACATTTTATAAGCTCTTCACAAGTTCTCAGCTGGGCAAAATACCATTATATGTAGGCTACGCACACACAACGAGCACATTTATCCCAGCACACTTCCCGTCTTGAAATATACGTCATGGAAGCCGACCAATCAAGTTGTGATGTGAACATATCCCTATGACTTTAGGATCGGTATCTTTAGGTTCGGTGTTAAAATGCCAATGTGAACGCTAAGCGGACCAGGACTAAATGATTAATTATTACATTTTTTGGCCCGGACCAAACGAACCAAGAGACCCGAACTACAAATGTGAACACCCTTAATATCTTGATAACCTTTTAAGGTAACCGTAATGATGCTAGGGTTGTCATGATACTTGAATAATTTAACAATAACAGTTTAGTTAACTCAAAAATTTACTGCCCCCTCGTGTCGTTCCAAACTTGACTCTTCTACAGAAGACTAAATATAGTTCTGGGCACTATTTTTCACGCACTTGTAATTGAGGACTGAGAATTTGGGGCTTCAAGCCAGACACAAAAACTCTTCCACATGACTTGTTTGCTATATTCCAAATCTTCTGAAGCCACCACAAAGACATTGAAAACTGTAAGGGTTGTTACTCACTAATCTTCTGGTTCTTGACTGTTAACAGCATCATTAGGTCAGAACTCAAGAATCAGATATGTCCAAAAGCACCATTCAGGCAAATTGTGTATACTATAGACTAGATTCATGATACTTCTTAATCACACATTGAACATGCTTTTGGTCATTTCCCATTCACTTCCGTTGTACTAAAAAGAGTGACCAGGGTATTCTTCACAAATTCATCTTTCGTGTTCCACTGAAGAAAAATACATTCATGCAGGTTTGGAAAAATGTGAGGAGTAAATAATGCCAGGATCTTCATTGTGAACTCTTTCCTTTTAACGCTGTGGTTTTGAACATGATTAACTAACAAGTGGTCCACCATATCATTTGTTAGTCCAGCTGATCATTATCATAAACCAGCTTGGACTTTCATACGTGCCCTTTAAATTTCAGGAATGTTTATATTGTTTGTGTGTATAGATACACCAACTGGCAGCTGGGGTACAGTGCAATAATTATCCTTTCACAGATCTGGATCCTACGGTTGCACCAGCCGTTCATAAGTTCTTACATAAATTGGAACATAAAGTTTACACTAGAGGCTTAGGGCCAGATACCGCAAATTAGTGTGAGAACGCAATTCCCAAACAGCGCAGATGGGAGTAGAAAGTTCTGTGCCTGATCTACTGACGACACGCAATTTAAAGAACACAGTGCCAGGATCATTTCCATAATGACCAACGCAATCTACCACGAGCAGCGCAAATTAGCGTCTGGTTTAAGACTCAGTTAAATAATGACTCAAATACCAGTAAATTGACTAGCGTAAATCTTAGTAAATCACCTTGCATGATTCATTTAAATACTCTCCTCTCATAAATTTTGTGTCTGAAAGGAAAACTCCTACAAATGCCTATGCAATAAGGCTGGCTGGAAAAATAACTGTCCACGCCATTTCAGTGCAAATTTTTCATTGCGTGTCTTTAGCAAATCCTGACAGTAGTTTTTTTAATGCCAAAAGAGGGTTTAGCGCTGGCTCAAGCTGTTATTAAATCTGGCCCTTAGTAACTACTAGCTAGTTTGTAACTAACTTAAGGCAGAACATAACTAGTAGTTCATAAGCACTCCATAAAGTAATGCCTATAACATGACATTTACCATGGGTTATCCAGTAGCTGCCTTCAAATCCGTGAGCACGATTGTGTTAAAATGCTGTGAATGTCCGTTTGTCAGTGATTCTAACTTCTTTTGCCTCATGTAACTAATGGTACAAATGTTTCCGTTCAAATACAATAAAGCATGAATGACATACAGCAATTGGTAAATAACATTCAGAAACTGTATTCAAAATTAATAAGGCCCAATTAATAATTACTGAAACAAAAAAAAAAAACATGAATATTTAGTTTTTTTGTTTTGTTTCTTCAAAACAATGACAAGAAATTACATAATATTCTCTGTCTTAAAATGTGAATGAGTGTAAATGTCAGGATTATAGTGTCTAAAAGCCTGTCAGGTAAAAACAAGCGCTTACTGATGCATTTCAGTCAATCTGCTGTCTTATTCCAACCATTACTCCTGGTCAGAGGTTTCTGTATTTATTTAGTTTATATGTAGAGTTACATTTCAACTAAGATTAAGGGTGCGACGCAAAAATATTTAATATTGCGTAAGGTGTAACTTAGTGCCCCTTTACGTAAAAACTAGGCTTAGGTGTAACTTGCAAACAGCTGGTTCAACTGGCACCTGGTCCATTGTGTTTTGGATCGAAGCATGTAGGTTACAGTAGAGCGAGTCATTTGCTTACAGTAGGGAGCAAGTAAACAGTCGCTTTTAACCAAAACAAATCTACTTAAGGGACAATCCACCTGGAGCAACCAAGTGCTGAAGGGCACAGTGCTGATAGTTAATGACTTGTTCCACACTTGTTCCCTGTTTGAACAAGCTACCGTCCCATTACAAGCCCTGAGGTTTGACTGCTGCACCACAAGTGATCAACGCGAGTAAATCCGCTGTGTGTATAAATGCTGTGGAGTATTTTCGAACGCTGTCAGGTTAGGGGGGCTCTGTGTGGGGGAGGAGAGTCCATGTGTAGATGCGTGATGTGTGGGCGGAAATGTCGAGAGCTCTATTTCAGGAAGACATAGCTTGTGAAACACGCTGACAGAAGAGTATAGATCAGACCAGTTCACCTCAACACTAGTCGGATACCAGGTGCACGCCAAAACAACCAAACTGCACATCTCCGGACATTCTACACCCAAACACACTGCTGCTGTTAACTCGGCAAACTGTGTGTGTGCTCGTAATGCTGTGTATGGCAAAGATCCCTTGAATTCACATGATCTCAATATAGAATACCCATTCAATTTGGCCACAACCCCTCTCTCTCTGCTCTCTTTCTCTCTATATTTGTCTCGCTCGTTGGTGTAATTGTGCTCTCCAGAGGCACAGTGGAAAATGTGATGTATTTTCCCTGAATTCAAAGCATGTGGTTCCCTTCTGGCTGCCTTTCACTTCAGAAACGCCCAACTGCTGGTTTGAGACAGAGGGTGTTCCGTCAGACTTTACTGTCCACGTGTTTTTCTTCCCAACCCTCATTTGCATACTTTTTTCTGTGGTTCTGGTATTTATGTTGTTGTTGGATCAAATGCAAGCAGCATTTTCAAAGTTCATATACCTGAAGGGTTAGTTCACCCAAAAATGAAAATTCTGTCATTAATTACTCTTTACAAACCCGTAAGACATTCGTTTATCTTTGGAACGTAAATGAAGATTTTTTTTAATGAAATCTGAGAGCTTTTTGTCCCTCCATTGACAGCATACGCAACTACCACTTACTCTATTTCGCTCTTTAAAGTCGCTGATCAATGGTAAATTTGACTGCACCTTTAATGGGATAGGGCATAAAGGCATCATTTATCATTCTTCATGTTGCACTTTCTTTAGTTGAACATATATGGAAAAATAATTTTTGAAGAACATCCTAACCATTCTTTTAAATACAATCAAAGTAACTAGGGAACGGGAATTGTCCGGACCAGTTTGGTGGACTGGATCAGTTGATTCATTTAATAGGTCTGCCTCAGATTGCCAAAATTAACTGTGAATAATGACTGGCTTCAGTCAGTTTCTCACACAATGCTATCATATGAAGACTTGGATATATAGTGCAAAATGTCATATGGGCCACTTGTATGATACTTTTATAGTGATTTTTTTTGTTGTTGTCACTTTAGAGAATGACAATCCCCTGTTCCCTTCTACTCCCATTATACTGGAAAGAGTGATCTGGATATTCTATAAAAATTAACCTTTTGTGTTCTACAGAAAAAATTCATACAGGTTTGGAATGACATTAAAGAGTAAACAACAACCAAATTTTCATTTTGGGTCAACTATTCCCTATTCCCTGACTACTGTTGTTTCATTTATCCGGCAGTATGGACCCCAGTCACTTTTGTTCTTTATCGCACCTGTTCTTTGTCAATGTTAAAAATAAGAACTCAAAATGGTTTAACAGCTTCACATTTTTCGTGATTAAGTGGTTCCTGTCGCCTCCGTGTTTGTGTGTATCCTTTGTTGTACATGTTCAATACCAGTGTGTTGCTCAGTGCCAACCCCCGATCCCCCCCCCCCATCACATTTCGGAGACAAAACATTTCCATTTATCCCCTAAAGGATTGTTTTAGATCAGACACACACTGTAACGCATACAGCAATTACTCAAAATGAAAAAAAGCCCATCTGTGATCACAGCACTGTCATATCTCACACTCTGCAGTCAGACAAGCCTGGACGAATGGGGAATGTCTACGATAATTTAAACAGAGTAGATTGTGCAAGCAGTTTAGTAAGAATGTCTGTGTAGCTGTACTGCTTAATAAGATTCAACAACAAATTCTCTCTCTCTCTCTCTCTCTCTCTCTCTCTCTCTCTCTCTCTCTCTCTCTCTCTCTCTCTCTCTCTCTCTCTCTCTCTCTCTCTCTCTCTCTCTCTCTCTCTCTCTCTCTCTCTCTCTCTCTCTCTCTCTCTCTCTCTCTCTCTCTCTCTCATTGTAGGGCTGGAAGGGCTCCCCCTCATGGCAGGGTCAACGACTACTGTGTTCATCCTCTTCTACAGAAGGTGAGTGTTCATGTTCATGCTGTTAATTTAAAAACATGGAAATACATGTGGATTTTGCATCACTGAGATGGTTTACAAACTAGTGCTCTGCTGTAAACGCCTACTTATGGGTCTCTGAAGCATGTTCTCCATTCGGTTTTCTCTTAACACATTTCAGAAAATTGTTTAAGAAAGAGTTCAAAGCCTTGAACCAAACCAACCAGCTAGCTCTGAGAACTTACCGTATACTCAACAAATAATAATTATTATTTCAGGATGCAAGAATTGATCTGTCATCTTGTATAGTGTCTCGGTGGACAACAACAATGTCACGACAGAAAGACTAGCACTTTTTTTTTTCGGTCCTCCACGATGGGTTCCATCACATCTGTGAAGTTGACCAATTGGAGCACAGAAGCTCTTCCGTTCACACCTTTCAAATATTGTGAAACAAAAGAGAGACGTTGGTATTGGTTGCTATTAAGTGAAATTATGCAATTATGCCTTTATGATGTTTCCCCGAGTGGAAACATCACACAACAGAGTAAAAAAATAAAAAAAAAGCTGGCGAACAATAGCAGAGGTGCTTCAACAATCTGGGGAGAACTGGATTTAGCAATAAGATAACGCCGCTTCGGTAGTTTGTTTATGCTCTTGTTTCCGGAAGTCAGTTGCTAGTTCCGCCTTCTCTATGACATCACGCACATCGTTAAAGATGACAAGTGATGATTAGTCGGGAAACAACGTGTAGTCTGACATGTTTAAGAACCTGTCTGAACCTGACATTAATCGACACTACTGTAGAGTCTGAAGCAATTCCCATTTCTACATGGGATCTAGCTTCAGGATTGTAGGCCTGTATCAGAGTCCTGCACGCGTGCGGGTACCCGACGGGTTAACCGCTAATAGTTGATGTTACGGGTGGAAACATTTTTACGTTGTCATTTGCGGTATGGGTCAGAAAAAAAACAGGCACGGGCGGACTGCTTTACAGTGATTACCGCAACAGATTGTTTATAGAGGATGATCAGATGTTTCTTTTAATTTTATTATTAACTTGCGTTATCTTCGCTCAAATAGCACGCTTGGCCATGTACAGAGAAACTGGCAGCCAGGCAACAGACAAGTGACCAATCCTGAGTGGGGATGTCACTACACGCGGGTATGGCTAACTATGCTAAGAGGTCCAGGCCGAGAACGATTGGTAATAGTGCCGTGCCAAACCAAGCTCAAGTGGAAATAAAACTGGAACAATTTCTTACAGTTCCCAGAACCGTTCAGCCCGACGATGGAAAAGAGGCTATTGATCGAATCCATAATCAGATTGATGGCTCAATCAGACTGAAAGCCTTCACGTAAACACCTCAATCAATCCAATCGAGGTCAATCCGAATTAAATTTCGATCGGATTGAAATGGGTGTTGTAGACCTGAAATAATCTGATCAACTGGAAAAAAAATCATCAGATTCAAAAATACCTTGCAAACTTATGAACATGCATATGTTTATCAGAAATCAGAATCATAAATCAGAATTTCTGATTTCTGATTCTTCTGATTCTGACATGCATATGTTTATTTACGTCTTGTGTCTTACAAACTGGCCAGTGGAGGAGACTGAATATTTACTGTTTGCTAAAAAAAGCTCTTCTGACATAAATGTCAGCTTTCTTTTTGGAAAAGGCTGAAACTGCATTTATGCTTACGGTAGCTCCGGTGACATTATCACGTTTGCTTTCTCTGATTCTGTACGCCATGACTGGAATGTATTACATGTATTCCAATAAAATCCTGTTTACAGTAATTTTAATCTAAATGAATGAATCTAATCCGATTTCATTCATTTAGATTAAAATGACTGTAAACAGGATTTTATTTCCTTAAAACGGAATGTTTGTCTTTCTGGATGACATATACCCACATCTCAGCAGTAGATTTTACATTTTCACAAGTTTCTAATTTTGGAAATGTGACTTCACTTGGCATTCTGTTGCATTTTCCAGAAAGGAAGTCTTTGGGAGTTAGAATGGAATGCAAGTTTTGGCTAGTTCAGTTAACCCCTTGCTGTTAAATGCCATAACTTAGCCGTTATTTGGATACAAATGCTGTTCACCATTTATGAGCATTCAAAAATAGATAAGTATTATGATTACTGTCATTAAGATGAATGAAAAGGCTAATAAATAGCACTCTCTCTACCTCATTGAACTCAGCACAGCTCCAAGGCAGTGTTCGTAGTGCTTTGTGGGTAATGTAGTTCTGTTGCCACAACTACAATGCTTTAGAGTAGATCTGACTGGATGGGTGAGGGGGGCAGTCTGTATGAAGAGAGCAATGAATCTCTGTGGCACTTTTATAAATTATACCCGGCAGGTCAGGAGAGGTGAAGACACAGAGAGGAGTATGAACGCGGACTGTTAAATCTGTGCACTGAAGAGAGAGTGATTTACCTCACAGCGGATTTTAATAACAGTTGGATCATGACACGCTGCATCAGAGCAGCTGATTCAAAGCCTTAATGCTGTCTGTGATCTTCTGTACTTTAGCTGGCTCACTAAAGACTCAATACACACACATCCTGACCAGTGTTGAAGAAGATAACTGTAACTCGCCAGGCTACAAGATACTTCTAATGTCAATCTAGCTGTGTGATTTTTTTAAACTGTTTATTTACAAATAGAATTACCTAATTTAAGCTATATAATATGCCAATGTCTTTTTAATTAAATTGTCTAAAATCAGAGCAGCACAATCTCAATTATGGTAATTGCATCTTACTTGAACACACATTGTCAATACAGCTAATAAAACAGAAAAGGTCCTGAGTGATCATTGAAATAAAGCTGAATGAATGAATGAACCAATTTGCTAAAATGAATCTTCCAATATTAAAGTTATTTTAAAGCTTTTCCATGAAACTCATCCTGAATAAAATAAGGCCTCATGGAGTCTCTATGTAAATGATGCCAGAATTTTCATGTTTGGCTGAACTATGCCTTTAAGCATTCTTGAGTATGAGTAGTAGACAAAATTGTGCAGCTCATTTACACAGAAACACGCAAAACATTCATATTTCATATTTAAATAGTCTTTTTGCAGTTTAGTATTCACAGAATCAGACGCTAGTGTGTATCTCAATTTAAATACATGCATAGCCCTACTTTCGATTTATTCATTCCTTTTTTACGACTGGATTACGCAATTCCATCCGCATTTTCTGCATAGTGGAAATCATAGGGTCCTAATGAAACTACAGCCCTGCATATGCCCCTGACAAATGCTCTTTGAGTCATGGTGCCAAAGCCGCTGACCCATCTTTCGTCCCGCTCATTTCGATGTGAAACGGCAGTTCTGAGAAAGAAATAAAATGGCTCTGCACTAGCCCCTTTAACTGTCTGGTCTCACTCTCAAACCAGGAATTCATTCTGGCGAAGCTGATGCAAAACAAAGCCAGACTGCATAATACTAGTTTGCTCCCATCATTATCACTGAAGATGTCTGCACTGGAAATGTGTTCAGTTGACACACATCCAGTTCATAATATGAATCACATCGCACAGAAGCTCCAGGCACTTTATTTTCCCATTCTGTCAAAAATGAAATAATTTTATTTGGATTTAGGAAGAGTAGGATCCATCACCATGAGGGGGCTGAGTTACACTCGAAATGACTCCAGTCTTCATCATCCAGACATCAGATCTCACTGCAGAGCATCACGGACCCCCTCAGACTCTTTAAACTTAACGACTGCAGTAATGAGGCAGTATATAATGGGACTCTGCAAGCCCCTTGGTGAATACGGCTTACGAAGGGCTCTGGATCAGAACTGTACAGTCTACAGGACAGCTCGTAGGGACGGGAGATGCACTGACAATAAACTGTGATTAGCAATGACACCACAGCGGCCGGCTTTGCGGTTCGCTCTGGAGATCAACATAACTTGACCGGCAGGACCGTTGTAATGCTGCAGTCGTGTGGTGAAAACTCTCATCATTCAACAAGGCCCTGTTGTTCCCCCTTACTGTCACTACAATACTGCCCCCTGCTGGCCATCAACTCCTCTACGGTCCCTTACACACTCCCATACACACTCTCAGCACTCCAAATATTTCATTTGCCATTTAAAAGTCTAAGAAACTTGCTTGGCAGTTGTTTTTTCGATGGCACAGTTCAAAATCATCCAAAGGCTCTAGCCTAACACTTGATAGCTAAGGAAAGGATACATAAAATGCTTGTGTGATTTGGTTACTAAACATCCATTTGGTTACAAACGGCCATTTCTTTGGCTATTGTGTCCGCAGACGTTACGGTGGTGTATCAGAACGGATTGCCGGTGATATCCGTACGTCTGCCGTCCCGACGAGAACGCTGCCAGTTCACCCTCAAACCCTTGAGCGAAACAGTGGGCGTTTTCCTTCAGCAGCTGCAGGCCGAGGACAGGGGCATCGATAGAGTCGCCATCTACTCTGAAGGTACAGTACATCTTTGACACTACTGTGGTTTTCTTTGCATTATAAGCTGATTTGTCTGTGGATACTGTGTATACAAGTACAGCTCCAATAACTGCCTAAAATCAGCTTGTAATATTTACACGCCGATAGGAGTGGAAAGTTCTGCGCATGATCTACTGACGTGAAGATGCGTAAATTAAATAACACGGACGCTGTCGGATCATTTCCACAATGACCAAAGTAATCTACCAGGTAGCGTCTGGTTTAAGACGTGCTTTTTTTGGGCGGTAAATAATGGCGCAAACACCAGTAAATTGACTAGTGCAAACCTTAGTAAATCACCTTGCATGAATTATTTAAATACTCTCCTCCCATAAATGTTGCGTCTGAAAGGGAAACTCCTACAAATGCAAATGCAATAATGTCAGCCGCAAAAATAACCCTATCAACGGCTTTTCAGCGCTCATTTTTCACTGCGTGTCTTTAGTAAATCGTGATCGTAGTTTTCTAAATCGTAGTTTTTTACCGCTAAAAGAGTACAAGCTGTACTTTGCGATGGTACAAGCTGTTAGTAAATCTGGCCCTAGATCTTTACTGTCACATCAATTTAAAGCACCCCTACTCCCTGTAAGTGTACAGACAATACAATGATAACAGAGTTTTCACTTTTGGGTGAACTATCCCTTTAAGAATAGTTAATGTAGTATTGTGCATGTAAATACTGACATTGTTCGCAGTTCTATGGGCAAAATAAAATTTTAATTTAAGTTATTATCAGTTTCCGTTTTTTAGTTTAATCCACAAATCGCAGATGAACTTGTGGCTTTATCTGAAGTGTTTAATTGATATAGTACATCTTTAATCTAATTGAGGAACATGAATCATTTGTTCTCTGTGCAAACTGCATGTCTGCTCTGTTTCAAGCTCAATTATTCCCGTGTGAGAGGTGGTAGAGCTTTCTCTTGCCTGTAGATGAGTGAGAGAGGTTATCCGCTGTCTTTCACCTCAGATTGGAAAAACCTTCTCTTCCTGATGAGCATGCTAATGCACAGCAGGAAACCTTTGTGATAAGCATTTAGATTGGCTCTCGTATTTCACAACTAGTTCAGAGAGGATTGCGGTTAAAGAGACTGTACACTTTCACGCACCTCTAATTTCCCTCTCTTTCTCTCTCTGTAGATGGAGCAAGGATAGCGTCCTCTACAGGGATTGACATTTTACTAATGGACAGCTTTAAGCTAGTCATAAATGACACAACACACCTGGTGCAGCCACCCAGGAGAGGTGAGTTTGCCCTGCTGCATTGTGGGTCATTATGTGCAAAACTTTGCAGAGGTCCAGGAGATTTTTTTAATATTCTGTTGGCATCCGTTGCAGATCTGCTACCGCACGAGGAAACAGAACGATTGAACGACGTCAAGCTCTTGGTGCAGCAGCTCTACAGCACACTGCGCATAGAGGAGCATCAGCTCACCAAAGAGAGAGAGCTGATTGGACGACTGGAGGACCTCAACTCGCAGCTCCAGCCCTTGGAGAAGGTGTGTTGTTGGGGTTAATGTCACGTTATATGTCTAAATATGTCATGTTGACGTCAAAAACAGAACTAATTTATTGCCCTCATTCTGAAAGTTTTTTTTTTAAACAGTTTTAGTCTGTTTTGCACAAAAAGAACGTAGGCACACACGCGTGTCCTGTGGAAGTCGTTTCCACCTTAGAGTAAACAAATTAAAAAGGTAACGATAAGAAATTAGCAATTTTAGGAAATGAAGTTGCATTACAGAAAAAGCCACATTGCAAGATATAAGTTACAATTACAAGAAACAAAAGCCCTATTCAGACGGTAATTGTTTCTCATAGGGACGTAAGGTATTTGCAACATTTACAGGGGTTAGTCAGTGATTTTATACAAAATGTCGCTGTTTTCTTCCACAAGCCACATAAAAATCCCTGGCTGAATTACCTATTGTTTTTTGACACACAACAAGGTCATGTGATAATTTGAACTGCCATCCAATCCCACATCTCTGAGTTTGCAAGAAGGGATCGTTTCAAAATTCCCCATTTAAATCCTTTTTGACCACTGCCGAGCACCGTAAGCACGGTAACTGTTGCGCTTTGGGGAAGTTTGCATTTTAAAGATGTACATTTTTATTAGACTGACATTATTAACTGAAATGCTGGAAAGTACAACCCCATTTCCAGAAAAGTTTGGACATTTTCTAAAATCCAATAAAATCAAGAATCTGTGATTTTGTTATTTCTCTTGAACCTTTATTTAACTGACGAAAATACAAAGAAAAGATTTCCAATGTTCTCACTGACCAACATAATTGCATTTTTTAAATATAAACAAATTTTGATTTTGATGGCTGCAACACACTCCAAAAAAAAGTTCGGACGGAGGCAAAAAAAAAAGGTGAAAAGATTATTGAATATTTAAATTTAGCAGTTTTGAAACCGTCCACAATTATCAGGTGAATTGGTAACCGGTGAAGGTGTCGTGATTGGGTATAAAAGGAGCATCCACCAAGGCCTCTGTCTTTGCAAGCAAAGATGGGTCATAGCTCAGCACATTTGTGCCAAATTTCACGAGAGAATTGTCAAACAAAGCAAAATCACATTTCTCAATGCAAGATTGAATAGAATTTATGTCATTCATCATCTACCATACATAATATTGTGAAAAGATTCAGGGAATCCAGAGAAATCTCAGGCTGTGTAGGGCAAGGCAGGAGACCTCTGTTGAATGTGCGCGACCTCAGAGGGCACTTCATGAGAAACCGTCATGCTGGTGTGTTTTATTTATTTATTTATATATATATATATATATATATATATATATATATATATATATATATATATATATAGCCACATTGACTCAGGAGTAACCGTTGTCACTTAACTCAGTCTGCCACTGTATCATGAACTGCAACTTGAATCTGTTACGGAAGGAGAAATCTATACATCTGTTCAATGCAGAGCTCTCTGAGCTCAACTCAGATCTCACTATTTAAAATGTGTTATGTACTTATATACATTAAAAATAGAAACGAAGCAGGTTTAGCTTGTGTAAATAAGAGGTTGCATTAACTTTTCATTCCACATTCATAATTTTGAGAGTATTTCATCATTGTGCGACTATTTTCCTGTTTTTAAACAAGATATTTAAAGGCACATTATGTAAGATTTTTGCATTATAATATCCAAAAACCACTAGCACAGTGTTATATATTTTGTTGACTGGTATACTTGTATTAGCCCAAATGTTTCCAACAATGTTTAAATCCATAGAAATTCAACCACATTTAATGTTCCTCCTCATTGCGTCGCCTGTCAATGACGTCATGTCCGCGTTATGCTCTGTTTGCATTTTTACTGCCGTAGAAACCAAGAAAACACAGTTAGTCTCTTGACAGATGCAGAAGTAATAGTTGTAGCGTCAAGTACACCACTCTGTTGTTTCGCACATGGACCACAATTATTCGCTATCGTTTGCAGCAAGTTCTGTCGCCTAAGATGACTCGAGAAACGTAAACGTACGGGTGAATCAAATACCCAAAAAGAGTTTTGGACGAGGAAAAATTAACGAGGAACAATATCGGTGTGGCATTTCCTAACACTCTTTAACAAGTCTGGTGAACAAGTCTTTCCTAACAATGTTTGATTTTAGTCTATTTAGGGCTATAGTCACAATTTCAAATGTCATATTTAGTCACAGGGAGAATGATATAAAGTTGTAATTACAAGAAACAATTACAGCTGCAAGATATTAAACAGTATTTGTCGCAGTAATATTTGTAAAAAAAAAAGTGAAAGCGCAATCAACCACCCCTTTATTTTAAATAGTGTGTAATGTTGCTGTTGGTGCATGAACAGTATCTGCAAAGTTGCTGCGCTGAAAGTTCAACGGAAGCAGAGATATCGTCTTTTAAAAATAAGGAAGTTTAATGCCTACAAAAACGACTCGAATGGGACTACAACGAGATACTTCCCGGGTTTTATACGTAACTAACCCATAATCAACCCTCCCCCCTGAATATGCAAAAAAGGGGTCATGGCCATATTTCTGCGGCTTTGTCGAAGAGGAAGAGTTATAGTGGAGAGCAGTAGCCATGCCACCGAAAGTGTGTTATTTTCACGCAGCTGTCAGGTCTTCTGTGTTCGGGCTTCCTACGGACGCTGTAGTTCGTCAACAATGGCTACAATTTATGTTTGATTATGTTCCTGAAAATTACAATCGTAATTTAGCTCTCTGTGCTGCGCATTTTACGGAAGACAACTTCCAGAATCTCCACAAATTCAATGCCGGATTCAACAAGAAACTGTTACTAAAACATGAAGCAGTTCTAACTTTAAAACCAGAGGCAGCAGTTGTTGGGCCACAACCTGTAAGTAAGACTTAATCATTTTAAATGTATTTGCATGTATAATTTCAGACGTAATGTTTTAGTTTTTATTAAGGACGTAAACACATGCCAGCGCTGGCTTTAGTAGCCACTTAGTTATGCTATTTCGTGTGTCTATGACAAACGCGTACAAACATTTTGGACCTGAATTTGTAATTATGTAGGCCTACTAATTTTGTAAATGTATTTTCCATGTATACTTTGACGTAATTTTTCGATTTGATCAAACCAAATGCCAACGCTGTTTGTTTATAGTAGCCAGTTAGTTCGATGCTATTTTGTGTATATAAGACAAACGTGTACACCTAAAGAAAACAATTCACTGAGTAAACTAAGTTTTGTGAATAGATAAACGGTTGTTCATTATATCGATAAAACAATAGTTTAGCCAATTACAACACACCGGCCCAACTAACCAATCTGAGGCCATTGCCTGTTTCTGAGGGAGTGGTTTCATAGAATCAGGAATTCAACCGGTCGTTCAAATGACAGAGGAGAAAGCGGCTTACAATAAAGGTGAAATTTATGAAAAATAAGGATTTAAAAAAAAAAAACACACAAAGACATGTTATTTGTCTTCAAGGTTTTTTTTTCTCCATTGGGTCATCTGATGGGGTGTTAGGACACCATTAGGTCACTGGATGGAGTTTTTCGGTTCCTTGCCACTGTTGCCTTTGGCTTGCTCAGTTGGGGATATTCAAATTAATTAACCAATCATACCATTGATCAGCTCTACCAAACTTGGATGTCTTTTTTCCAGTAATAAACAAACATTGTTAAGTTGTTTTGATTGATTCTGTGAAGCAGCTTTGATACAATCTGTATTGTGAAAAGCGCTATATAAATATATTTGACTTGACTTGACTTGACTTAACTTATATTGCACCCCATAAACACAATCATGCAAAGAAAAAAAGCAGTAAACCACCCCTTTAAATAGCAATGTGCAATATAAAGTCACAGATACTTCTTGTACTCTGTGGCAGCTTCAGGTTTCCATTTGCATCCAGCAATGCTACACAGTTAAGAAAAGTTCAACTTTATGCAAATGAGCATAAATGTGATGCGACAGCTGGAGTGTAGACAGCGGAGCTCTTGTGATTCATCTTCTGTCAAAGAAAATGGAGAAGTTAATGTGACTGTAAGCAGTTTCCCTGCTCTATATGATTCGTCTCTGCCCACATGCAGAGATATAATAATTAGTCATACACGCATTAACAAATGCTGATGTTGTGTACATAGTCTTTTCCCTGCATTGTGTAAATTTACAGTATAGTGGCAAGATCAACAAACATCTCATTTGTGATCAGATTTTCAAAAGCTATGGCCATTAGTAGTTTACCAATAACCTAATAGCATCCATTAGTAGAACTGCCAGTATGAGCAAGAACAGCCAAAACTTCAAAAAGTTGCATTGGTCTGAGGAGATGAGCAGATCCAGTGTACATGCGCTGCTGTTTGGATCAGTGGATGGTACACTGGTTCTGTGCTTGTCTCCTCAGATCAATGCAAGTTTGCAGGTATGTCTACATTTTGGCTGTTGTTACTGAACATCTAAAAATGTATGTAAAAAAATTACATTTATGAATTTATATATGAATAATGAATGAAGTATGAATAATTATATACATTTCTTATTAGTTTCACCGACCGCTGAACCGCACACACAGGATTGTGGGATATCACAGGCAGGAAACATCTAAAGTGATACTAACACACATTATCTGATCACAGCTGATGACAGCTGATAATTAATCTGAAAGTCTAATTGCACAGTAGATTGATTGTGGAATAGAGGCTTTTTACACACTGAGAGCTGCATAAATACTGTTAATTTTGTAATTGCAAAGTTCTGCTCAAGTCAACTGAGACTTGCCTTAAGGTTTTTTTTTTCTTTTCTTTTTTTCTTCCAGCATTAGAAGTGAGCAAAACAGACCTAATAACGCAAACAACAACTTAATTGAAAGCATTGACCGCTCCACTGACTTTTAAATGGACTACAGTTTCTTTTGCATTGTATGATTTTTTTTTTCTTTCTTTTTTTCTGCAAGGATAGCAAATCAAAAAGATGCATTTAGTCTTAAAAAGGAGGGCGCAAAATAGACTAAAATAGCAACAAACAAAAAAATATTTCCAGTTTGAGGAAATTAACATGACTTTATTTTGGATTTACATTTACTTATTTGGTAACAACTTTATAATAAGTACAGTAATAAAGTATTTACATATAATTTTTAAACTATTAGTTTATAGTTAATTCATAGTTCATATATACTAATATATATATATATATATATATATATATATATATATATATATATATACAGGGTCCGAAATTAACTTTTTGGCTCACCTGCCACGGGGACTGGTAGATGAAAAAATCCACCAGCCAAGCATATTTTTTACCGGCCAAAATAATAAACAGATTTTTTGTGTCACATATATAGATTAATTTCAGTACATTTAATTGAGATAAGGTATAATGTTGAATGAATATGAGTACATAGAAGTCAAAACAGAGCAACAAATAGTAAGACATGGAAAATGTGAGCATGGAACTAGTGCTCATAACAGTACATTTGAAGGTTTTGTAAAACTATCAGATACTTTACCGAAAGTAAAACATTTTACCTATTAATACTATCAGTTAAACGGTTTAAAAGTAAGAAAAAATTTATATATATATATATATATATGTGTATATATGTATTTTTTTTAGCTTTTTTGTTTGTTTGCTGCATGGTTAAAAAAAACAGTATATAGCCTATATTTGTTAAATCACGGGGCGCGTCGACACGTGCAACCACACGCGCCTAAAGACATATTTCACTGAGCAAGCACAATGAAGTGAGTGAAAAGAAGTAGCTACTGTGGGACCATTTCGACAGAAAGAGCGACGAAGTTATTTGCTAAATATACGCGGTATTAAAATAAAGCAGTAGGCCTAGTGCAAGTACAATGCAATATCACTGGCGAAGCAAACATCCACAAGCAAATGAAAGGCGGTTCCAGAAGTTGGCCACTCTAGTTATCTCTGTATTCCCGGGACATCTGTGCCATCGGAGACCCAGACTCACCCCACATCATGTTGACATGTTACTTTTTTTAAAGTGACAACCTGTGGATTGAGGTAGGCCTGCTATTTTTATTTGACGAAAAAAAGTAGTCTGATGAAAAAAAGCCGTTTTTTCAAAGCACACACACACGCAAGGTCTCTCGCTCTCTCGCTCTCGGTGCGCGCGCTACACGGTTTGAAGCACAGTATGTGCGCGCTCTTTCTCGCTCGCTCTTGATTCCGGGAGATTTGAACTAATTTGCGGGCATCAGGGAGCTGCTATCAATATGCGGGAGACTTGGGATATCTGGAACATTCACCCGCCAGTGTGGCGGATAGCCTTTTGAGATTTACTTGCCAAACGGAAAATCTACCCGCATTTGGCGCTTGGCGGGTGTTAATTTCGGACCCTACATACATACATACATACATACATACATACATACATACATATACAGGTCCTTCTCAAAAAAAAGTGGACTCAGTCCACTGCTTCCGCAGGTCCCCCAAGGTCTGGAATCGGTCCTTCTCCACAATCTTCCACAGGGTCCGGTCACCTCTTCTCGTTGTGCAGCGTTTTTTGCCACACTTTTTCCTTCCCACAGACTTCCCACTGAGGTGCCTTGATACAGCACTCTGGGAACAGCCTATTTGTTCAGAAATTTCTTTCTGTGTCTTACCCTCTTGCTTGAGGGTGTCAATGATGGCCTTCTGGACAGCAGTCAGGTCGGCAGTCTTACCCATGATTGCGGTTTTGAGTAATGAAACAGGCTAGGAGTTTTTAAAAGCCTCAGGAATCTTTTGCAGGTGTTTAGAGTTAATTAGTTGATTCAGATGATTAGGTTAATAGCTCGTTTAGAGAACCTTTTCATGATATGCTAATTTTTTGAGATAGGAATTTTGGGTTTTCATGAGCTGTATGCCAAAATCATCAGTATTAAAACAATAATATTAGGATTATTAGGAACACCTGTTCAATTTCTCATTAATGCAATTATCTAATCAACCAATCACATGGCAGTTGCTTCAATGCATTTAGGGGTGTGGTCCTGGTCAAGACAATCTCCTGAACTCCAAACTGAATGTCAGAATGGGAAAGAAAGGTGATTTAAGCAATTTTGAGCGTGGCATGGTTGTTGGTGCCAGACAGGCCGGTCTGAGTATTTCACAATCTGCTCAGTTACTGGGATTTTCACGCACAACCATTTCTAGTGTTTACAAAGAATGGTGTGCAAAGGGAAAAACATCCAGTATGCGGCAGTCCTGTGGGCGAAAATGCCTGGTTGATGCTGGAGGTCAGAGGAGAATGGGCCGACTGATTCAAGCTGATAGAAGAGCAACTTTGACTGAAATAACCACTCGTTACAACCGAGGTATGCAGCAAAGCATTTGTGAAGCCACAACACGCACAACCTTGAGGCGGATGGGCTACAACAGCAGAAGACCCCACCGGGTACCACTCATCTCCACTACAAATAGGAAAAAGAGGCTACAATTTGCAAGAGCTCACCAAAATTGGACAGTTGAAGACTGGAAAAATGTTGCCTGGTCTGACGAGTCTCCATTTCTGTTGAGACATTCAGATGGTAGAGTCAGAATTTGGCGTAAACAGAATGCGAACATGGATCCATCATGCCTTGTTACCACTGTACAGGCTAGTAGTGGTGGTGTAATGGTGTGGGGGATGTTTTCTTGGCACACTTTAGGCCCCTTAGTGCCAATTGCGCATCGTTTAAATGCTACGGCCTACCTGAGCATTGTTTCTGACCATGTCCATCCCTTTATGGCCACCATGTACCCATCCTCTGATGGCTACTTCCAGCAGGATAATGCACCATGTCACAAAGCTCGAATCATTTCAAATTGGTTTCTTGAACATGACAATGAGTTCACTGTACTAAAATGGCCCCCACAGTCACCAGATCTCAACCCATTAGAGCATCTTTGGGATGTGGTGGAACGGGAGCTTCGTGCCCTGGATGTGCATCCCACAAATCTCCATCAACTGCAAGATGCTATCCTATCAATATGGGCCAACATTTCTAAAGAATGCTTTCAGCACCTTGTTGAATCAATGCCACGTAGAATTAAGGCAGTTCTGAAGGCGAAAGGGGGTCAAACACAGTATTCGTATGGTGTTCCTAATAATCCTTTAGGTGAGTGTGTGTGTATATATATATATATATATATGTATATATATATATATATGTATGTATGTATGTGTATGTGTTAGTGGTATATATTAATAGGCTAAATACGAAATAGGTTATTCGTTTATTGTCACTGTAATTAACACAATATTTATGGTTTAATCAGCTCGTATGTAAAGAGTCTTTTTTTTATCAAAAATACAGTAAAAGCAGTAATATTGTGAAATATTATTGGAAATGAAAACAACTGTTCTCTGTGTGATTATATTTTAAAATTTAATTTATTCCTTTGATGAGAAAGCTGAATTTTCAGCATCATTACTCCAGTCTTCAGTGTTCCATGATCCTTCAGAATTCATTTTAATATGCTGATTTGCTGCTCAAGAAACATTTATTATTATTATCAATGTAAAAAAACTGTTGCGTTGCGAACCATGAGACACTATTATTTAAAAGCTTGGGGTAAATAAGATTGAAAAAAAAAAAAAAAATTTATTCATACTTATATTCATCAAGGATGCAGTAAATTGTTTCAAGTGACAGTAAAGTAATATTACTGTATATTATATATTAATATTAAATGTATTTTGTTACAAAAGATTTCCATTTCAAATAAATACTGTTCTTTTGAACTTTCTATTCATCAAAGAATGAATCACAGTTTACTCAAAAGTGTAAAGCAGCACAACCGTTTTAACATTGATAATAATAATAATAATAATAAACATTATTATTAAATGAGCACTATTAATAATTCATAATACCAGTTATTGAGCATTTAATTCAGCATATAAGAATGATTTCTGAAAGATCATGTGACGCTGAAGACTGGAGTAATGATGCTGAAAATTCAGCCTTGCCATCACGGAAATATATTTTACATATAAATATATATAATCTATTTTATATATAAATATACATAATCCCATGTTGTTAATAAGGTGCAAAGAAAAGCACTTAAAATGTATTAACCGTTTTAAACATAAGCCATAAGAAATTCTTGTTAATGATTTGTCATTTTACTTTTCAACATGTTGCAAAACATAGCAAAAATCTTAGCTGAGAACCTATGTACTGTAGTGCTAAAATCCTATTTTTTAGATGTTTGTAAAATCGAATGTAATCTCCTTTCTCAGGTTAAAGAAGAACTGTGTAAGAAAGCAGAGCGCAGGACTACGTGGGTGCTGTGGGGTGGGATGGCTTACATGGCCACACAGTTTGGCATTCTGGCACGGCTGACCTGGTGGGAGTACTCATGGGACATCATGGAGCCCGTCACGTATTTTATCACCTATGGCACTGCCATGGCTATGTATGCTTACTTCGTGCTGACACGTCAGGTGAGCAGCTCCAGCTCTTTATCTCTAGATCAGTGGAATTTCATAATGTCCCTGTGAATACAAAGGTGCCGAAGCAGGTGGAGATCCGTCTGACCTCTCTGCCGGTGTTCTCTCACACAGGAATATCTTTACCCAGACGCCAGGGACAGACAGTACCTGCTGTTCTTTCATAAGGGAGCGAAGAGAACACGCTTTGACATTGAAAAGTACAACAAACTGAAGGATGCGATTGCTGATGTAAGCTAGTGCACAAACAAACATCATCCCTCTTTTCAGTCTCTTAAAGGAACAGTTCACCCAGAAATAAAAACTGTCATTATGTACTCACTAGACATGGTGATTTGGTAATATGGTTAATTAATATGTACAATTTGGTATGGTGGACAATTAATAATACAGTGAATCAGTAAGGGACAATGTACATCAAGCTGGTTGTTATCGCAGAATAAACCCCAACCAAATAAGTAAATAATTAGACACGAAATATTGACTTGAGTTGAAATATTTTATTAGGTCTTTAAACGCAAAACTTTCGCGAAAAAAGCAGTAGCTGGCAAGCGACAAGTTTAAACTATTTTGACATTTAAAGGATAAAAACAGTAATACAACTTATTACACGGCATTTTGCCACATAAATTATTATGGGGATAAGAGATATTAATTTGAGGGACATTTTTACCCAGAACTTCATTTAGACCCTAGTTCCTGCGGTCGAAACATGCTAGGGCTTTCGCACCGGAGGAACCTTTTCATAGTTCCTAGAACTATTGGCGGAAGTACCCGGATTTTGGCGTGTTCGCACCGCAGGAAAAATCTATGAGTTTAGTTCTAGGAACTTCTTTTTGGAGGAACTAATTTAGCTCCTACTTCAGAGTAGGGTCTAAAACAGCACCATAGGAATTACCAGTGACCTTAGTGTACGCTGATTGGCCGAACGCACTCGAAACACCAGCACCCGCCATTTTTAAAAAGGCTGTGTAAACACTCATATTACAGCCTATATATTTACTCCAGAAACTAACTCTACGAACATGGAAAACAGTGATAGATGGACCTCTCAACCTTTATGCTGAGGAGAAAATCCAACGCAACTTTGAGGGGACCAAGCGAAACATGATTATGTATTTCTGCTCAGCTAGCAACACTGGACATCAACCACACGGCATACGCTAATACCCTTTCATATACTGTCTACTTTCTATGTATAAGAGTTCTATCTAATAACATATTAGACAGGACTGTTAGACAGATCGTAAACTAATGAACACGGAGAATTCACTGGCTCTGGCGTTCTTAGCACCGTCAAAATAAAATTCACAACAACTAAGCCGGCTTACGTCACTTCAGAGTTCCTAGTGGCGGTGCGAATGCAACCAGGAAAATGTTCCTAAGGGAACCATTAGTTCTCGGGGAACCACCCTGGTGGATAGTTCCTAGAACTACCCGGTGCGAAAGCCCCTACTGAGTACCAGCCCAAAGTTCCTAGTTCCTGGGGAAAGTTCCTGCAGTGGAAACGCTGCTACTCTCCAACTTTTACATATACAACTTCAATTTTACTCTCATTTGGGGTTTGGCGAGTTTTGCCATCTGTCAAAAAAAAAACTTTATAGGACTTTATGGGTTACATGGATTACTTTTAAGATTGTTATGGTGCTTGTTGTATTTTTTGAAGCTCTTATTTTTTTTAAAGCCCCTGATTACTGTCTGTTTTTGTTGTACGGAAAAGAGCAGTGTGAACATTTTCTCCAACATCTTTTCCTCAGGCGGAGTTGGATCTAAAGCGTCTACGAGACCCGCTGCAGTTGCACCTCCCTGTCCAGGAAATCAATACCAGCAAGGACTGATGAGAACATGAAGCCCTTTCTGCCTCTCGCTCTTATTTCATTCACTTCTGCCTCTTTGCGTTTAGTTTTCTGTCTGTCTTTTTGTGTTTTGTTTTATCTCTACAACCTCAATGAAAAACCATATCCACAGCAAGCTTCTGAGATTTATTATTATCCTTTTTGTTGTTTTCTTTAATTTGGTAAGTCTATGCAGAGGAGAAGAGATACAATTAAATGAAATGGCAAAACTACATCCATGAACGGATGACAGATGCTTGCGGATCAGGCGCCCTCATAACGCTACAGGACCACACAAACAGACTTCAGACAGGAAGTTGGTAGAATGGGATTCAAACAGTACATCGCTATGAGACAATGGCCCCACGTCTTGCATGGGACACAGACTCTGAGGTCTAAAAACCATCTGCCCTCGGGTTGAACAGTTTTTTTTCCACATTGGAGTACTGCTGATATCCCTAACTCTGACACTTTGCAGAAGAGATTTCGGGATGTGGTGCTCTTTTCCATCTCGGAACCAGTTTACCATCGAACCAGTCCTCTTGTTTCTGAAACGCTGCATTGACACCTGTGCCCAAGAGCCTAAGCTAAACCGTCTTGATTCCTTTCTCGCTTCCTGTACGGACATGTTAAGAGCTGAAGGCAGACCTAACAGCTAAAATATCACTGTGTGTTCTATTATTCCAAAAAGAAAAAAGAATCAAAGAAATGTTGGCACTTTTTTTAAAAGCCATATTATGTTTATTATAATGATGAAAAAAAAGAAAAAGAAATGAGTAGAAACCTTTTCTTTTACTCATCATTAGATGATTTTATTTTTATTTTAACCATGCCACCAGACATTACACATCTGCAGATGCTCTGATACTTTTTATTTTCCGAGATTCCCATCATCAAACGACGCTCAAATAGTTCATCCATAACGCTCTGAGCTTTCTTTCTTTAGAAATATGATGTACCTGTACACACTCCATCGGTTTACATTGTGATGGGAAACGCACATACACATGCTCGCTTGGCAGATGGATCCTTTTTTCAAAAGGTCGCCTCTTTTCTCTAAATCTTCTTTGGAACATCATCAAATGGCATTTTCCCACAGTGCCTCACAGCATCTGCTGCAGCGTGCTTGTTACTAAACACCTGTTTATCAGACGCAATTACTCATCGAACGGTCTTAAGGCACGTCACTGTGTAAAATGCGATTTCTTTTTCTTGTAAAAAGGTTCGGGACGCAATCAATTTCCCATCAGTCATGTGGCGTTTTTAGCTGCATATATCTGCCTCGATATGCCAAGTCTTCTGAAACGTGCAGAGAATGTGTAATATTTTAGATCTAGAATTAGCGTGTGTTTTTCACACTTCGTGGCATGCTATAGAGAGAGATCGTCGCATCCTTTGTCTATATGTGCTATCTTTAGCCGACAGGCCTTAGCAATGATTCTGGCTGGGTTGAGCTGATCATCAACATCATTTATATATTATATTAATTATATATTAATACAATTATGAAAACGAAGTTTCCCTGTGTTTCGACAGAGGTGGTCACTTTGAATCTGAGGGATGTGAAATCAACTTGACCCTTGTTGTTCTCTAAAAAAAAAATTGCTCATATCACGTTTTTTAGGCCATTATCCCGACTAGGGATGCTCATTACGTTAATTTTCCCGCCCGACAACCGCCGCTCGTTATCCGACTATTAACCGTTAACTGATAAGATTATAATATTGAATTGGCATTAAATAAAAATAAAATTGACGAGTGTCTGTGACCCGTTAAAAATACCAAAAAATAAAATTTTACAGGTTTATATTAACGTGCAAACAGCAGCATACAGAACAGATCAACAAAAGAACCTGGATTCACATCACATTTTCACTCACCTGCAGCATTTCTGACAGTGACGACAGAGAAAAACATAAAATAGGCCTACACTAAATATATATTTTTTAACTTAAATAATTCACAAATTAAGATGACAAAAAGAAAACACTGAATCCGTTTGAAGCTTTGAAAAACCGGCAATTTGTTTTCCGTCAAATAAAAATAGCAGGCCTACCTCAATCCACACCTTGTCTAGTTTTTATTTCAAAAAAAGTAACATGTCTGTATGATGTGGGGTTATAGTCTGGAGCGCTGCCTGTTGACAGTTAGAGCCGCGGCAGAAAACAGCCTCTCCGATGGCACAGATATCCCGGGAATACAGAGATAACGTCTCGCTAGAGTGGCCAGCTTCGGGAAGCGCCTTTCATTTGCTCATGGATGTTTGCTTCGCCAGCGATATTGCATTGTACTTGTACTACTGCTGTATTTTAATAACGCATAGCATATTTTGCAAGTAACTTCGTCGCTATTTCTGTTAAAATGGTCCCACATAGTACTTCTTTTCGCTCGCTTCACGCGTGTGGTTGCGTGTCGACGCGCCCCGTGAGTTATTTTTTTTATAGCATTTTTTTAACCATGCAGCAAACTAAAAAAAAAAACCTAAAAAATAAAAAACCTTTTAACTTTTAAACCGTTTAACTGGTAGTATTAATCGGTTCACATTTTTACTTTCGGTTAACGGTTAAACGGTCAATATGAGCATCCCTGATCCTGACCCATAATCTTGTTGTCTCTTAAGGGTATTCCCTACACACTCAGACCCCATCAGAGAAATAGCTCTGTGATTCTATAGCAGAAGTCCATCCATTATGTCAAACTGTCCATGTTTGTGCTTATGGTTGTCATCAAGCGTTTTTGAAGCCATGTTTGTGTTCTGTTCGTGTCTCTAGAAGTGGATAGGGCACATAAGAGTTTCAAATCCCCTTAGAAGGGGCATGTCTTCATTCTTACTGTGTGTTCAAATATTACAGGGTGAGACTCCAGCCTACAGCTTTGAAAGAAAACATTAAAAAGATAGTTCATCAAATATTTTCTTTGAAAAAAAAAAAAAAAAAAACTATATTAAACACTATAGACAGTGCTGCAGTGATGAAGTATTTGTGTATGATAACCCGGAAGTAAGCATCACCTTCGTTGACTCGACAAAAACGTTATTTTCAGCGTGATGACATGTGATGTCCCTGACAACCTCAACATTGTTAGAGATGTTGGGTTAGGGTTAGTTCACCAAAAAATTAAAATGATGTCCTTGTTTACTCACCCTCATGTCTGAAGATATTTTTAATGAAATCTGAGAGATTTCTGTCCCTCTTTTGACAGTCTACGCAACTACCATTTTAATGCTTCAAACAGTCCATAAAGAGATCGTAAAACGAATCCATGTGAATTTAGTCCAAATTTTCTGAAGAGGCTCGATCGCTTAATGTGATGAACAATTTTAATTTAGGCTTTTATTCACATATAAACATTTATCAGCAAACATAAACAGAAGCTCAACTGCACCTGCTTGAAAGCGAGAACAAACCTCATTGGTTCTTGCTGAAGCTCAAACGTGCTGTGTAACACGAGAATGAACCTCATTGGTTCTCGCATGTCCATCAAACTTGTTTGAGCTTCCGTTTACCATATCTAATGTGTGGGTTGATGAATGTACATATGTGAATAAGACTAAATTGAATCTGTTCATCATATAAACTGTTCGTGTCTCTTCAGGAATTGGACTAAACCGCTCAATATGGATTATTTTTCGAAGAAGAATTTACGGATTTAGAACAACATGAGGGTTATAATTGATGCCAGAATTATCACTTTTGGGTGAACTAGCCCTTTAAACTATATCAGCAATACCCCTTATGTCATAAACTAAAACGTAAAAATGTTTTGAGCTTGTGTTCACCACAGACTTTATTCCAGGCATTTAACCAAAACCCCAGTCAAAAATCCCATTGACTTTAGGACAGTGGAACTGGAAGTGCTAAATGCTAACTCGTTTCGGGGATGTGACCCACAAAATACATCACCCTTGCAGCACTCAATTCAAGTCTTCTGAAGCCATACAGTACAACAATTCTGAGGAACAGAATGAAATCTTTTCCCTTCCCCCAAAGCTCTGAAATGTCGGTCATGTTCTGATTCAAACACTGATGTTAGTTGACCCAAAAATGAAAATGTTTACTTATTTACTCACCCTCATGTCATTCCAAACCCATTCATCTTCAAAACACAAATGATTGCTAATATTCTCTCATCATTTTCACCATTCATTGAAAGTTTATGCAACCAAAGCTTTGATGCATCAAAAATTACAAAAAGACACTGTAAATCCATATGAATCAAGGTTTAATCCAAGTCTTCTGATGAGACACGATTGCATGACATGATGAACTGATTTCATTTAGGCTTTTATTAATACATACAGCACACATACATGGGACTTGAATTAAACCACTTGATTCATATTGATTACTATCTTTTGTGTACTTTTTGATGCAGCAAAGTTTTGTGTGGACTTTTAAGGGATTGATAAAAATGCTATCCTCATTTGTTGTTTCAAAGATTTGGAAGTTTCATTTTTGGGTGAACTAACTTTTTAAATTGAAGTCAGTTCCTCACACAAAGCTGTTGTATGACTTCAGGAGACCTGGAATATAGTGTTTGAGTCATATTAACTACTTTCATAATGTTCTTTTTGGAGATTGACAAACATGATAACTATGAACTGTGGTTTAATGGAAAAGAGCTACATCAACTGTGAGAATTCTTCAAAATTTCTCTATTTTGTAATATATATAATAATAACAGCCTATGGCTTTAAATGTGACATTGTTAAATAATTTCCATTTCACTATTCCTTTAAACAGACATTTTTGGGAGGGAAAGCACAATCCAGTTAATATAAACTAAACTGTGGTTTGTGGATTTTGCACATCTGGCTAAAAGTGCAAGTGTTGTGATGGAGGCCCTTCAGCAGTGATTTTTTATTTATTTTTTTGTCTTTGGTGAGGAGTTCAGGTCAATGGGATTTTCCCAGCATGCTTGACTGGATTACGCTGTAATTTAACACAGCAAGACCTGAACTCTAGATGGTTATTTTAAGGACGACACAGCCTTATAACTGCATTATATGCAACCCAGCTGGTTTCAACGGAGCTGCTTCTCTCTTTTACCCGAGTTTGTGTGTTTTAACAGGGTTTATCAGATCACACATCCTATAATAAACTGAAGTTTAATCTGTTTCCATCACTCTTGTAGCTAATGAGTAGAGGATACTTGCACATCTACCATTAGTCCTGGAAAAACTTTGCATTAAGCATTAATCGCCCTATAGGAAACAATCAACTAATATAAATACTTAACCTTAAAATCTGACCGGTTGAATGTGATGTCATTTCAGGAACAATGAGGATGTTGATGAAAGTCAGAATCAAGGCCACTGTGCACATTTGTGACAATGCAGTGTTTAAACAATGAAAGTTGAGCATTTGGTGCGAACATCTTGTCTCATGATGACGTGCATGAATTTTATATTCGTGCATAATCTTCGTCCTTAGCAGTCCAAATCATTGAATCCATCAGAAGCCAAAAATACATCCATTTTGCCTCACTTATTTGATCAACAGTCATAAATTCAACCCGATACACACTCCGCACTGTTATTGCAGGGCAAAAACACATCTCCTGCTCAAATAAGCCCAGTACACTGACATCCCTCGACCGTCTAAGAGGTCTTGGGCCTGGTCTTTATCTAATACGTTGATTTTTTTTCTTTTTTTTTTAATTATTATTATTTTATTTATTTCTTTTTGTTTCAGGGTTTTTTTAAAAAATATATCCAATATATGGAATCTATTCTAAAAGCGGGTGTTGCATGAATGTATGTTTACATGGGGGAAATTATATATAAATGAATCAAAAAAGCAAAGATTATTATGAATGCTGATTGCCGATTAACAGACTCCTGGTTCATCAAGAGTTTAGTTTTTCATCCTAGTCTCTTGCCCTCCATGACCTCATCTGCTGCACAGGCTCTGATTGGTCAAGGTTCTCTCCTACATTGTCTTGTTTTAGCCTTTGCTCTCTCTCTCTCTCAGTCTCGATGCTGCTGCTCGATCGCTGCAGTGCTGCCTTTATTCTAAACACTGACCTGAGAACAGAGAGTATGAAAGACCTGAGCGCACTATATAGTCTCCTTCTCTAACACCCCTTGCTCCGCCCATTTGCCCCTCTTTCTTTAGCTCCTCATTATACTCTCACACTGATTATGTTTTAGATACGTGTATTATTTTAAAGTTTTCTTCATGTGCACTTACAATGAAAATTATATTTCGGGGGAAAAAGGAAATGGGTGACTTTGAATGAAAAATGTTTTTTCATATTCTTTATTTGTTGTTTTTGTCATTGGCATCGGATGCTGTAATGTTAGAAGACTTTAAAAATGACAGTGTAAAATCCTGTATCATTTATGAAATGTGTATAAAAGAGATATGTAATTCAATTATCAATAAATACTTATCCAGTTTTGAATCCGGTATTGATTGATTGATTGATTTAAATACCAAGTTATTTATATGACAACATATAGTATGTGGCCTGTCATGTTAATATACTGTACATGTAGGGTAAGATGGATGCCCCCAAAAATAATTTTTTAATCTTAACCATAGACAGCACAAAATCTCAACACTATGCTCTACTATGAATGGCTTGCTATTCATCTGAATATTCATCTTCTTGCCCCAGTTAGGGGACCATCTTGCTTGAATATTGGGGTAAAATGGCCTCTTTGAATATTTTTGTAAATTAAAAGTAAATGCACATTGTTCTTAAGGGTGCCGTCTTCCCCTATATATACTGTAACAATCCAAAATGCTGGATTTCCTATTATGCATTCATGTCTGCAGTGCGACATGGCATAATTCGTCTAAAACGACATACATTTAGAGGCTGCATAGAATATTTTTTACTTTTAATTCATTTGTGACACCACAGTAGTGTACTGCGAAAGAAATTGTGACCAGTTAGGACATATACACTTTCATTTACGAGGGCAGGTGGGTCTAGATGTCACAAGGGCTTTTTTTTTTCTGTCATTATAATTAATTAAATGTCCAAAAACACGATAGCATACAAGAGGGATGTATATAATCAAGGTAGGCTGAAAGGTTCGACTGTGCCTGTTTTTATTTTAATGTCAGGGCAAGTGTCCTTTGTTTTATGATGTTTATGTTTTATGATGTACTGTTATACAATTTATTAACTATTAACTGGCCAACACAACAGTTGGTTTATTTATTATTTATTTATTTATTTATTTATTTCCTGTGGCAGTCATTTATTTATTTATTTGTTTCTTTATATTTAATTAGTTTTTCATGAATTTAGTTTTTGACATTTTGGCAATTTAACCAATAATATATCCAAAAGGTTAGCATTTGTTAAATGAACATCTTTATTTCCCTGCAATAACTTTTTTTTCATGGTCAAGATGTTAAGGTACTTGCAGAAACAACTGATTTTCAAATCTAAACCTATTTGTCTGAGAAATAGTCACTTGAGTAAAAAGCCCTGGTCTCCACAATGGCGTCCACAAGTTTAGAGCCACTGATTTAAGATATTTCTATTCTATTCTATTCTTGCAGAGTCTGCATTTACTCTGTGACTGATCTTAAGCAACAAGGATTACTGGACAGCCCAGTAACTCTAAAAGACACATTCCAGCCCATTTCCCTTCTTTACTTAAATGAGAGGGGAAAAAAAGCTTTGATCAAATTGATACATCCATGCCTGTTAAGCTCTAAGACTTGAAAAGACCAGCAGCACCTCTCCAATTTGTCAATCTCCTCTAGACTTTTCCGTTTCTGTGATAACCTTCAGACACTTTCCTCTACTCTGTGCTAATGATACCAATGATTATCACATTGTCCTGTCTTTCCTGGGCTGCTGTGAAGGACAAATGAAAGACGACAAACTTGACAAAGTACAAAGAAAAGTTGGACTGATTACTGACTAATAAATGGCTTAAATAAATAGTTCACTTCAAATTGACCCCTTGCAACATAAAAGCAATCTAAAAGTATGATAAAATGACTTGCTTTAAAACTGATTTAATTTGTGATTTAGTAATTGTTAAACATAACAATAAAATAATACATTAATAACTAAGTTTTAAATTTTAAACTTAAATTTTGGTCTGTTTCACAAAGCTATTGTATGGCTTCACAAAGCATGGAATGCAAGTCATGTGAACTACTTTTATATAGAAAGATATTGTGTGTAAATAAAAATGATCTGTCTGTCAAAAAAAATAAATATATATATATATATATATATATATAGAGAGAGAGAGAGAGAGAGAGAGAGAGTGTATATATATATATATATATATATATATAGATATATATATATATATATAGAGAGAGAGAGAGAGAGAGAAAGAGAGAGAGAGACACACACACACGTACATACGTATGTATGTACACAATATAACGCAAATGTTTCACGTTTTGCGAGTGAAAGGAATTTTTTTGCGATAGAACAAAGTTTCTTGGGGGAGTGCAAAATATTTGTGAGAGAACGCAAAACCATTGACTTATTATTTTTTCCTCCCGTTTCATATTTTTTCCACCACCATATCCCCTTTGGGACTCCCGTACAAACCCAATGGTTGGGTTTCAAATTTTAATAAAAAAATTTAAAGCAGCGGTTGGGTTTTATACATATTTGACCCAAACTTGGGTTGAGACAACCGAGCATTTTTTAGTGTATGCTTTCTAATCTAAGCGTTGAGCTTCCTTAGATACAGTCTGACTTATAAGACAATAACACCTATAGGAAGTTCTACAGAGAGCAGGAGATTAATCTCCGCCTGAATTTCCTAACACACTGTCTACTAGAATGCATCACATCTGCTAATGTAGGCGGTTGACTGGTGTTGGGTCGGATGATAAAGGATTCTGGATGATGTATCAGGGTGGGATGGATAAGCCGGACTCCAGTAACAATGAGAGGATGGTCCTGTCTCTATCCGGACGGCTGGGTTTTCATAGACGGGGGACAAGAGGACAGGAGAAGGGGTCAAGGGGAGATCGATGTCCTGTCCATGGGAAGACAACAAACAAATTATTTACAGTCATTGTGTTAGACACATCCCTCATAATGACAGAGATAACAGACTCCACTATTAAACCACAAAGCTCTTCCAAAAACTGAAGTGTCAAGACTGGAATGACAAGGTATACATCTGTGATTTTCTCATTAAATAAAATCCTCTCTACCAATGGACATGCTTTTCACATTGGTTGTACTTTTACAAGCTGTGAGTATTGCACAGGCCATAGGTAAGCACTTGTTTTACACTGCTTATTATTATTATTAATATAATGTGCTTATTATTGAGCTTTATTCTAAAGGATGCCATTTTGTTATTGTATTGATATAACCACATTTTTCTGAAGGACATGTGACTGGTGCTTGTGCTGAAGTCATGACCATCATGATAGAGTGTTGTGGGTGGTTGCTAGGGTATTGCAATGCAGTTGCTAAGGTGTTCTGAGTGGTTTCACTGTGTTGCTATGTGGTTGCTAGTAGGTATTATCTTATACTGGTCCTTTCCCAAGTCTTTATGATATTCTGGTCTCTAGATATGGTTCAGATAACTCCTTCAATGAAAATCATAAATTAAACGTATCACACTAGTTATTATGTTCAATATGAGCAATGGTAATAATGTTTTCCTTGGCAAAAACATTTAATAACAATGTAATAGATATGGTTGACTAACATTGAATGGGTTCATTTCCACACATTTATTTTAAGGTGACATTGTTACAGTGTAATTGCATAAATAAGAACTGAGGGTAACACTTTATTTTACAGTGTCCTTGTTACACACGTTACATGTAGTTACTATAGTAATAACTATAAATTATGCATAGTTACATGCAACTAACCCTACAACAAACCTATTGTAATCCTAACCCTACCCTGTGTGTGCTGTCTGGGTTAAGGTTGGGTTTATGGTTAGTTGCTTGTGATTATGCCTAATTTACTGTTATTACTGTAGTAAGTATGTAACTTGTGTAACTATGTCACATTAAAATACAGTGTTATGTAATTATTTAACTGTAGCTGTAAAGATAAAGATTTTTTTAAAGATTTTTTTTCTCGGTCAGTAGAGTTAAAAGAAGTAAATACTTTTGCCTCAGTTAATATTCTATTCTATTCAAATGTTTTAATCGGTAACACTTTATTTTAAGGTGTTGTAGTTACACGTTACTACATGCACTTACTATAGTAATAACAGTAAACAGTATGCATAATTGCAAGTTAATTAATATTACTCAGTACTAATTTGAGTTAGTACAACGTAACTACGTCACATTAAAATAAAGTGTAACGATTAAATCTTCTTTAAGAAATATCCTTAATTTCAGCATTGTTTAATATACCAAAAGATACCCAAGAAATCAGCAATGTTTGAAGTGATAAAGAGCTCTGTGTGTGTAAGTGGATATGCAGCAGATGTGAAAGAGGACATGATTTATTATAGTGGTGTCCAGGAATAAAGTGTTTACAGCAAACATTCTTGACCTGAACATCCGTTTCTCCTTGACCTCCAGCTGTTCTTGTATTAAATGAACATCCCTAATAGATAACCCTATCTACAGTCTGCCTGTGCTGATAGAACTACACTATTATTTACATTCAAAAAGATTTTGAGAAATTTCTCTAAGTGTGACATTAGTTTTCACTGCTGTCTTCTAAGGCAATATTACAATAAACCTCTAACCCTAACTACCAAACTAAGATGCACAACTTGTTTGTACAACAGGGATGAATGATACCACAAATCAACAGACATGTAATGAGGGGGACATATCAGAATATCAGAGACTGGTGGGGCTCTTTTGCTTCGGGCTAGTAAACAATCTCCTGCAACCATTCTGGACACCCAGAAAACACTCAGAATACCGTAGTAAACAAAAGGCAATGTCCTGGCATCATGGTGGTCATTTCCTTCAGAAAATGCAAAATACACATTTAAATGCATACATCATGTGTGGATGGCAAATGTCCACCAACTTGAAGGTATTTGAGTTTGCACAGAAAGCTCTCTGTTGTGATGATTTGGAGATATGGCCTGGGAGAGTTGACCAGGGAACAGTGTGTTGTTGACAATTTTTATTTGAATGGAGTTGATAATTTACTGTGGAAAGGATTCTCCCTCTATGCCTCATTAAGCGGCTGACGCTTCCTGACTAATGGTCATTCACACTTTATGCTGCTTCATTTTTCATTTCC
This sequence comes from Gila orcuttii, assembly GCA_026230005.1. Lineage (NCBI taxonomy): Eukaryota > Metazoa > Chordata > Actinopteri > Cypriniformes > Leuciscidae > Gila > Gila orcuttii. The sequence goes on along the minus strand of JAPDVR010000019.1, from coordinate 34,561,698 downwards.
ACATGGTCCAGCAGAGCAGCCCAACTTCATATAAAGACCTAAGTCATTTGTGGGGAGTGTTAGGGAGAGAGCAGCGGTGCAGTGCAGAGTATTGATTAGACGCCTTTTGAAATCTACCAACCAACTGAAGGAAAATAGTTTTGCACTGACAGATTTTAACAAGGAGTTTTATATTCTCACTAGTGCAAGACTTCCTCTGTACTGCTTTAGTCATCTTGCTCTGATTAAAAACACATTCCTCGCTTTCCTCAAACCACTTCTGAAAACCAGCATACATTTCCATGATGTTCCTGAATGGTTAATCCCTGTTATTGTTAGTTGATGGTGGTCTATGCATGTGCAACAAAACTTAAAAACTTGTAAAGCTTGTTGATCAGCTCGTCTTTTAAGTGAAGCTTGCTGGTTAAGTTAGATATAAGTGAAGTATGTGATTTCTTGCCTCTAGCATCACCGAATATTAAACATATAGATTTTTCGGTAACACTTTCTATGAAGACCATTCTTATAATTAATTATATCTCCATTTATACTTATTTATAAGTAACTATTAATATTTTATAAATACATTTATAAAGACGACCTATACTGCATTATAAGAACAATTATAGTTACATTTATATTATTTGTATAATTACTTATAAGTCATGCATTTGTGTTTTCAATGTGCATGCTCATAATCCATTATACACTGATTTATAAGTATTAATAAGTCATATGGTTCCATGAATGTATTTATAGCCTGCATTGCTATAATGTTATTGTATTATAGTTGCAATGACTTTTTAGTAACTCTGATTTATTTCTGTCAAATAAGTGAATATGTTTGTATTATTAGCTGTGTTGTGCTCTTATAAATACTTATTGTGAGTGATAATACAGTTACTAACCTTTATAAATGCATCATTGATGTGCTCATCATACATTTTAAATTTATTTTTAAATGTAACAAATGAACAATAATTCCTGTAATAAAAAAACAAAGAGATGAAAAAAATATAATTTTCAATGTTACATACTAACAAAAAACTGCATCAATATTTTGTAAAGTATAATTCCAAACTGCTATAAGCAATCACGCATATGGCTGAGGAGATATAGATTTTAACAAATCATAATTACTATTCATGACCTCTAGTCAAGTCACCTTAATTTATATAGCGCTTTTAACAATATAGATTGTTTCAAAGTAGCTTTACAGTGATAATAGGAAATTAAAGTAACAGAGATTGTTTTGGCTTTACAGCAGCTCTAGAATAAAGTTATTGTCCAGCTAAAGTTAGTTTTGATTGATTCACTTCCGTCGCAACGATCATTAGTTATTAACTTACGGGCCGCTAACACGACACTGTCTAACAGAAAACCCTTAATGAGATCTGGCCGCTCATTTGCACAAAACAATGAAATAGGTTCCAAGGTACAAGCCTTGAAAAATGTATAATACAGAATTATTTATCGGTTCTACATGCAGACCTCTAAAGCAAACATTAGCCATTAAAGACATTAAAGTACAGCAAACAAGGGTCTCTGGAACTATTTTATATTTGATCATTCATAAATCAGTGTATGTTATGAGTATGCGCATTGAAAAAGCAAATGCATGACATAAGTAATTATAAAAATAATATAAATGTAACTATAATTGTTCTTATAATGCAGTATAGGTCTTAATGAGTCTTTATAAATATACAGGTCCTTCTCAAAAAATTAGCATATTGTGATAAAGTTAATTATTTTCCATAATGTAATGATAAAAATTAAACTTTCATATATTTTAGATTCATTGCACACCAACTGAAATATTTCAGGTCTTTTATTGTTTTAATACTGACGATTTTGGCATACAGCTCATGAAAACCCAAAATTCCTGTCTCAAAAAATTAGCATATTTCATCCGACCAATAAAAGAAGTGTTTTTAATACAAAAAAAAAGTCAACCTTCAGATAATTATGTTCAGTTATACACTCAATAGTCAAAACTTGGTCGGGAATCCTTTTGCAGAAATGACTGCTTCAATGCGGCGTGGCATGGAGGCAATCAGCCTGTGGCACTGCTGAGGTGTTATGGAGGCCCAGGATGCTTCGATAGCGGCCTTAAGCTCATCCAGAGTGTTGGGTCTTGCGTCTCTCAACTTTCTCTTCACAATATCCCACAGATTCTCTATGGGGTTCAGGTCAGGAGAGTTGGCATGCCAATTGAGCACAGTAATACCATGGTCAGTAAACCATTTACCAGTGGTTTTGGCACTGTGAGCAGGTGCCAGGTCGTGCTGAAAAATGAAATCTTCATCTCCATAAAGCTTTTCAGCAGATGGAAGCATGAAGTGCTCCAAAATGTCCTTATAGCTAGCTGCATTGACCCTGCCCTTGATAAAACACAGTGGACCAACACCAGCAGCTGACATGGCACCCCAGACCATCACTGACTGTGGGTACTTGACACTGGACTTCAGGCATTTTGGCATTTCCTTCTCCCCAGTCTTCCTCCAGACTCTGGCACCTTGATTTCCGAATGACATGCAAAACTGAGCAACAGTCCAGTGCTGCTTCTCTGTAGCCCAGGTCAGGTGCTTCTGCCGCTGTTTCTGGTTCAAAAGTGGCTTGACCTGGGGAATGCGGCACCTGTAGCCCATTTCCTGCACACGCCTGTGCACGGTGGCTCTGGATGTTTCTACTCCAGACTCAGTCCACTGCTTCCGCAGGTCCCCAAGGTCTGGAATCGGTCCTTCTCCACAATCTTCCACAGGGTCCGGTCACCTCTTCTCGTTGTGCAGCGTTTTTTGCCACACTTTTTCCTTCCCACAGACTTCCCACTGAGGTGCCTTGATACAGCACTCTGGGAACAGCCTATTTGTTCAGAAATTTCTTTCTGTCTTACCCTCTTGCTTGAGGGTGTCAATGATGGCCTTCTGGACAGCAGTCAGGTCGGCAGTCTTACCCATGATTGCGGTTTTGAGTAATGAAACAGGCTGGGAGTTTTTAAAAGCCTCAGGAATCTTTTGCAGGTGTTTAGAGTTAATTAGTTGATTCAGATGATTAGGTTAATAGCTCGTTTAAAGACCCTTTTCATGATATGCTAATTTTTTGAGACAGGAATTTTGGGTTTTCATGAGCTGTATGCCAAAATCATCAGTATTAAAACAATAAAAGACCTGAAATATTTCAGTTGGTGTGCAATGAATCTAAAATATATGAAAGTTAAATTTTTATCAATACATTATGGCAATACTTATAAATAATACTTATAATAATTCATTATAAGCATGGGCTTCATATAAAGTGTTACTGATTATTTTGTTAATCGCAATATTAATTTGAATGATCCTGATATCAGTTCTTAAAATCACTTACTGGTGAAATATGCAAATGCTTATTAACACAACCCCGATCTACCTTTGGTCAACAGATTGTCCCCTCCACATGTCTTACTTATAGTTGTCTCTGTATATTAATTTGGAAGATAGGAAAATATGCAGGTGTCACCCGTATGTAACAGATAATCTGTTCTGACCAATTGTTACCTGTCTCTGTCATTGGTCAGCCCTAGATCCCTGCTCAGCGTATATCAGTCTGAACGAACCATGGCGGAATACAGACTACCATGTCAACAACTCTGCAGGAGTCCCCCTGTGCGATCGGCACGTGGCGGGGGAATGGTATCGCTTTACAGGGATGGCAGGGGATGCTATGCCAACCTTCTGTATCGATGAGAACCACTGTGGTACCCATGCCCCCATCTGGCTGAATGGCAGTCACCCTCTGCCTAGTGATGGCATTGTTACCCTACATGCTTGTGCTAGCTTCAATAATAACTGCTGTCACTGGACAGCTAGTGTGGACGTAAAAGCCTGTGCTAAGGGTTACTACGTCTACCGCCTTCCCCGACCCTCAGTCTGCTTCCACGTTTACTGTGGCCGTAAGTCTTCCTGCTGCCTCATTAGGTCTTTCTGACATGTTGTTAAGAATTGACCTCCATCAGACGGTTTCGTTATGTGTTCTGCCATAGATTTCTATGACATATGCGATGAGGTTGAGTGTAATGGAGCTGACTGCCCTATCGAGCCAGAATGCCGCTGTTCTGAGGGGACGGTTCTAGGCCCTGATGCACAGACATGTCTGGGTGAGTAACAGTGTGGTCTAGGCCTGGGCTAGAGAAATGCTTATAGAGCGGAAGAGTTATATTGCGATAAGAATGAGAGAGAGCTTTTGCAGTGATGGGAAAGAGACCACAAGACTGTTGAGAAACAATCCATTAATGTACAAAGGCAGCCAGCAAAACCAATAACTTTAAAGGTAAAAAAAAAATATAACAGAGTGCAAATTATCCAGCAATTTTCAGGGTGTCTACATTTTTAAAGGAATTTCTGTTGGTAAAATTATGGACGCAATCTGTTGAAATTTGTCTTGCAGAACCCAAGTTGTTTATTTGCTCCCAATTGGTACTGTTGCTATGGTTACATCTCAGAATGTTCACAAGTCTATCTTTTAAGGATATGCAGTTGTTACAAGAACAGCCAGGGGTAAATGGATGTTCAAGACTGTAGGGCATGGGTGTCCAATCCTGCTTCTGGAGGGCCACTGTCCTGCAGAGTTTAGCTCCATCCCTGATTAAACGCATCTAAACTAACTGATTAAGGTCTTCAGGATTATTCTAAAATTCCAAGCTGATGGATTGGAGTAGGTTAGACCTAAACTCTGCAGGACATTGGCCCTCTATGAGCAGGATTGGATGCCTGTGGTGTAGGTGGCCAAGTATCCTGACACAATCTGACCCATTTAAGACTGTTAAAATGTATACTTAAAAAGAAAATGTACTTTAAAGATCCTCCAAACTTCCGTTTTTACTTAGTTTGGGGGATTCAAGCCTTAATTTGAAGAGTCAGACTCATCATGCTCCATCTGTAAAAAGACTTTCCTTTTTAACTGACATTTCCTGTACAAGTCTTCCTTCCTTCATTTGCATAATGAACACATTGCGTGAAGCAGTTCTGCTTCATAAGCTGGTAAGAGAAAGTGTCAACTTTAAATGCTGTATTGAAGGGCAAAGATATAGTAGGACAAAAATTAGTAAATGGAATAAGTGAAAACAATTATATGTAATTGAATGTGTTCATTTGCTGGATTGAATGTAATTAAGGACATCAAGCCCTCTGTCCCCTCATTGATCTTCCGTAATGCGTATTTTGGTGTTATTGTACATGATTAATAAGTTTGCATTAGTCCAAATAAAAAAAAGTTTGTCTTTTTATTCTAATAATAAAGTTGCTCCATCTGTAAAAAGACTTTCCTTTTTAACTGACCTAACCTAATTAAGGACATCAAGCCCTCTGTCGCCTCATTGATCTTCTCTCTCTCTGTCTTTCAGTCGTTTACGTTAGCATATCGTTACCTTTTTATACGGTGGCCGAGAGGGCTCAACGTGCTGCAACTGAAGAAATCACATGCAAATAGAAAAAACACCAGCAAATTAAGGAAACATCTTCATCAGTTTGACAACACGTGTGCTGCAGTAACTACTCACAATGCAACCTAATACAGAAACACACTGCAAATTCTCCCAATAAGATCAGGATATTAAAATAAACAAAACAAAACTCACCTTTCAGGTCATCGACAACAGCACTGATGAGTAGCCATAAGCATGTCTCAGCCAAGTTTGTCCCTTGTTGGGGTCCCCTGGAAACATTTTGTGCTATTTGCAGCACGTTTCTGTATTTTGCTTTGTAAGTATTTGCAGCACATGTTGTCAAACTGATGAAGACGTTTCCTTAATTTGTTGGTGTTTTTTCTATTTGCATGTGCTTTCTTCAATTGTAGCGCATTGGGCCTTCTCGGACAACGTATTTTTACCCTTTATGAACTACTTAACTAATCACTATCTATTCCAATGCCAGAAGAACATAAATGACTGGCTTTGTTGCAAAACAGTGATCTCCCTACAGAGGGAGTATGTTAAGGCAGAATTTTGTCGCTCCTGACACAAAGATTGTTCCGATAAAGTATACAAACAAAGTCTAATGTAGTGTTGCATGTATCCTTCGTATAGAAGTGTGTTCCAAATCAGCCTTTTTCAGTTAGGCATGTAGACAGCAGGGGCAACTAGAACAGAGCCACAGCTCCATCTGTTTGTACCCCACATTCAAGTATCTGTTTTAACTGTGATCTGGTGTGTTATGTGTAAGATGTAAATGAATGTGAGAAAGGGAATGGAGGATGTGCAGAAGTATGCATCAACAGCAAGGGCTCTCGTCGATGTGAGTGTGGACGAGGTAAAGTGCTGGACGTAGACGGGAAGAGCTGTAAAGGTAAGAACATTGCTAAGACAGAGCATTCTGAATACGGGCAGACTTTCATTTAAGTCATGCATTGTGGTTTTTGTGCTTCTGTGTAGAGACTGAAGGATGTGACAATGTGAATGGAGGCTGTAGCCATGGATGCTCCTCAGAGGACGACTCGTATTACTGTCACTGTCCCCGGGGTCTGACGCTGGGAGAGGACAAACAGACCTGTCAGGGTGAGCTGAACCTCTCTCCTGCCTTTTGCTCTTTTTCTGTCAGGGTTTGTGGACTTCACTTTGACATTTGTTTTTTGTGCAGTCCCTGTGCAGTGTGATCCTAGTTCCATAGAGGTCTCGGTTCCCAAAGACCTGGTTGGAGGACTTGAACTCTTCCTGTCCAACACTTCCTGCCGTGGCATTTCCAATGGCACTCACATTAACCTCCACTTTAGTCTGAAGACCTGTGGCACTGTGGTCCAGGTAAAAATTATTCTGGATCTATCAAGCTTTGATTTCAAAGTCAACGTGAAATCTAGACTGACACTGTTTACTTCCGTAATGTGTATTTTGGTGTTATTGTACGTGATTAATAAGTTCGTCTTCGTAATCTAATAATAAAGTTGCTCCATCTGTAAAAAGACTTTCCTTTTTAACTGACAGTTCCTGTGCAAGTTTTGTGACATTCTCCTCTTATCCATTAGTGACAAAAAACAAACGAAAAAACAAACATAAACCGAGATGGCAAGACAAAAATGTCTGTTCGTGTGTTATGTATTCACTGCCATTACTTTGTTCCACTGATGGTAATAAATATGGCAGATGAGCAGAAATGTCACATGACTAAAACAGATTGGTTAGTATTAACCAATACACAAATAGTTTTTTTTAACAGAGTAATTTAATGGCAATAACATAAAATCATGCTAGAGTCAAAAAAGAACCTTACTGTTGGAATATACCGTTCCAAAGGGTGAACTTGACCTTCAGCCTCCACATCCTGGTCAAAAAGTCAAGTCAAATTTATTTGTATAGTGCTTTTCACAGTGCGTATCATTTCAAAGTACCTTTACAGAGAGTCGTACTGTCATGTCAGTTATGCCTTACCAAGATTTATCATAGAGCAAGCTGTAGGGCTAGACCTTAAGTCTCCTCAAAAGTACAGTACTTGCAAGGCAAGTGATGTTCCTTGAAAAACCACAACAGGCTCGCATTCAGGTCTGGTTCCATTAATTTTCACATTGCAGCCCTAATGGATAAAATCCCAGCCTACATTTTTTTCCCCACTGTCACATTACTGAAGTAAAATAGATGGCAAATGGTATTACATGTTGACTTATAAAATACTTGATAGTTCTCTGCGAATGTAGTGGAAAATCCTTTCCCTTTCTTTCTGCTTCAGGTGATTGATGATAAAATCGTTGGCACCAACTTGGTGACAGGGTTGCCCCGGTCTAGTCCCAGCAACAATGGTGACTTGATCGTGCGCACCAGTAAACTACTGCTGCCTATTACGTGCGAGTTTCCGCGGCAGTACGAAGTGTCAGATGGATACCTGCCGAGTCTGAGCAAAACAGCGCTGGAGTTAGCGGGACACAGCGAAGGAATATTTCCCTTCAGTTTGGAGCTGTTTAAAAGCGCAGAATTTTCTGAACCGTACAACCAACCTCCTCAACTGCGGTTGCGTGACTCGTTGTACTTCGGCGTTGAGCCTCGAGAGCGGGTGGATGGCCTTGCTGCCTTGGTTGAAAGCTGTTTTGCCACACCTGGTCCCAAGGCTGACCAGGCCTTAAAATATTACCTTATCAAAGATGGGTAGGTTTTCAAAAGAATTAAAATATTAAGGGATACTGTTCTCTATGCTCACAATACCATACTGTATAGTCCATGAATGGTGCTATAAGTCATTTTATTACATGGCTCTGTGGAATGCTTGATTCTGATTGGTCAATCGCACCATCCAGCGGTATGTTATTCCCAGATAACAACCGCTCAAAACAGATAACACAGGCTCATCCGGGTTACTGAAGTCAGCAGCGATATACGCTTGCTAGGAACGGTTTTTCTACTCCGAAGTTTTGCATTTGTTTAGCTAATAAAATATAAAAACTCAGTCGAATCAATATTTTGTGTACAGCTATTTAATTATGCCATCCAGTATCGTCGACTCGCTCTCTTTTGTTTCATTCAAACGCAGCTGCTGCCATTTTGTGACTATTGTTTTGTACACTTTTGGATTATGATACACAAACACTACAATTTTAAAACAGTTTAATCTGAAATCAATATTTCTTATCTCGATAATTATTTATTTGGCGAAATGCTGTGTAATAAGTGACTGTATCTTTTAAATGTCCGTCTAGTTTGAACTTGCCGCGCTAGCAACTGCTCTCTCCACAGAAGCTTTGCGTTAAAAGACCTAATAAAATAATTCAACTCAGATTAATATTTTGTGTCTAATTATTTACTTATAGGGCAAGTAGCCATGTAATAAGCGGGATAATGTGCATAATCCCTAATTTAGCCATTTTGCTAACTTCAACTAGCCACTGAATTAGACCGTCCTATCCCTTCTACCACAAGATCCCTCTCCAAAACCTGAATACTTTAGCAAACCTGACACATAAAAGGCACAGAGCAGTGGCGTGCACAGACCTACTCAGGGGCAGGGGCGGAGGGACCAAAAAGGTCACTAAATAAAAAAAAAAAAATTACTTCTTGATTTTTTTTGTTACTACATCTAAATATGTTGATAAAATTATTAGAGTGCATAACACATCAAATGAAAATAGGGAAATTATGATAATATTACTAAATATTATTTACTTTACCAAACAAAACAGTGAGAATCAAGAAGGTAATTATGGAAAATGTATTTTTAGTTTTGTTGATGTTGTAAATTTAATATAGGCTATGTATTATATGTATGAAAGACAGTGTTAGCTATCATGAATCAGTAACACTTTACAATAAGGTTTCATTAGTTAACATTAGCTAATAATGAACTGCACTTCTACAGCATTTATTAATCTTAGTTAATACTAATTTCAGCATTTACTAAAACATTAAAATCAAAAGTTGTATTTGTTATCATGAGTTAATGCACTGACTGTGACATAACATGAATAAACAATTAACAGTTGGAGTATTAACTAAGATATAGCCTACAGTAACACATGTGTTGCTCATGGTTAGTTCATGCATGAGTAATGAACAAATGAAGCTTATTGTAAAGCGTTACTATGAAATCAAAGATATAAGTTCCTTACAATTTAGAGTTGGACATGGACTTAAGATTTAATTTAACTAACTGTTAGATGTATTTCCCCTTGCACTTTTATTCCTTGGATAAAAACGAATGACATTGTCACTCAGAATGCGTCTGAAATCGAGTTATACTTTTATTGTAGTTAAGAATAACTCGCATGCTGCAGCAACTTTTAGAGTAGCATGGTGATGGTAGGATAAATGTAATTTTCCGTATTAGCTTAAACGTTACCTGCTGCTCGTTTGAAGAGACTCGCGCGAACTGCAGCGTAGTGCGTACCAGAACCGTTAAATGCCTATGAGGCGCTGCAAAGGAAACTCCGCCTACCACTTCTCCGCCAAATTTTTTTTAAATATAATATTTGTTTGTATTATTATTGTTAGTGGCAAGGGTGTGTAAGTGTGTTATTTATTATAATATTTATAATAATAATAATAATTATTTACATTTATCAGAAAAGGGCACAATACATTTTGGGCCCCCTCCCTGTGCACGCCACTGGCACAGAGTATGATGGTGTTTTCTGAATTGCTATAAATCATTTTTGGCTGTTTTTTAGAGCCTACGCCTCTCACAGAGCGAGGACACCTGAGTGTTATGTCATATCTATCGGTGTAATTTATGTGTGATATTTTGAGGAAAGATTGCTTACAGCACCTTTACACAAAGGTAGAGTCTATATTTAGAGACTGTTGTGCTTTCATGGCCTTATGTTTCCCAGCTGCATTTCAGACGAAACAGTGCGTCAGCTGTCGGCTAAAGACCAGCTCTCCAAACACTACCAGGTCCCCGTCTTCAAGTTCATCGGCAAGGACAACAGAGTGAGTAGGGAACAGGTTCATGCAGGGAAATTCAGCTGCCTGCTGTGTCCTATGCATGTGTTTTTGTGTACTAATGAGGTAGCTATGAGTGTGTGTGAGAATGAGTGGGTCATTAAATCAGTTATTTTATGCGTACTGTGTGTTAGGAGGTGTTCCTGCATTGCCGTGTGCTGGTGTGTGGGCAGGCACAAGGGGAATCTCGCTGTACGCAGGGTTGCAGAAAGCGTTTGAGGCGACATCTCTGGACCGACCAGCACCAAGAGCAAGAAGTTCTGTCCAGCGGACCCATCCGGATACTGCCAGACCCATGAGACCGCACACATCTATAACATCTCTTACCTACATAAAGAAAACAACGCCATCTACAGGCTACTTTACTATATTTAAATACATGCATACTGTTTATCTACAGTAATATTACATTTATGAGTAATATAAGGAGCATTTGTTAAAGTCTCATCTCACTTGCTTACTTCCACTGCTTCTGAAACTATATTAACATAAACCTCATCTACCAGACCAAAAATATGCATTTACTGTAGGTGATGTGTGTGCAATTAACAGTACAAGTCTGAGCATTTAGGACATGGAACTGAGTGCTGGCATTTTACAATCTTGAATGGATAATTTGCATTTATATTCTATATTGTTTTACTAATGGGGAAAATAAAATTATTTTACAGCCAATAAAGGTATTTTTCACAGTCTGTAGTCACATTGTCTCTCACAGGGCAATAAACATTCCTGTGTAATACTGTTCAACACTGATTCTACATTTAATTACATTTAAAACAAAAAGCCAAATTAAACTATTTGGTTTAGGTTAACATTTCAGTTTTCAGCATATGATATTTAAACAATTAAATATTAAACAAATTAAACAATAATGTTTAAAGAAATATCACTACCCTACTGAGGTGAAAAATAAAAAAAAATAAAAAAACAACTTACACTCAAAAAATAATTTTTGCCTCTTGTTAAATTTAATTAATTAAAATAAGCAAAAGTAACACGATTGTTTAATATTTTGTCACAACTTAATTTAATTGTGTTGTATCAACCTAATATATTTAAAACTGAAGTTTACTTAATTAATTTGTGTGAAAACTACATGAATAATTTTTGTTGACAAATAACTGGGCAGTGGAAATGTAGTTCCCAGCATGCTTTGCAAGGGACTGCATTAGGAAGGTAAATTTAGGGATTAAAGTGTTATTTTATGTGTTTTTCAGTAAATGGAAAGATAATGTTAGTTAATGTTAGTATTTAATGTTCAGTTATGTTAGAAACTTAGAGGACTTTCTGTAATGTTTTTGAATTTTGTGGTTACCATTAAGCAGAAGAGTGACGACTGTGTTTAGGCTGTGGGCACTCAGCAAATCTCACTCACAGACCTGCACAAGTCATATTTACTATTACTAAAATGTTGTTCAAATTAAATTGAATGCTAGTAACTATCATTGGACTTAACTGTAGACTCAAATTAGCTAAAATTATAATGTTGGAGATTTTTTGGCAGGACAAAAATTAAATCTAGTTAACTTGACAAAACTTTATCTAGTAGGAAATGACACAATTATTTTAGTAGTCTTGACTAACTCAATTTAAGTTCAAACAGCAAGATTGGAACAAATCATTTTAAACAAATTAGATTTTGTTGGAAAAATGTAATTCAATTTCGTGGAAACGTTTTTTTAACCTTAATTTAAGTTGGTTCAACAGTGTAAATTTAGTTTGGAACATTGTTTCTTAATTGTACAATAAATGTTAAAAAGGTGTCAGCTATTGTGGGAAGTTTGTATTGCAATTTTCCTGCTCTCTACATTTTAATGAGCTCTTTATTTAAATCTTTAGCATTAACTTTAATATTTTTTTTATATATATATTTTTGTACTTATGAAATTGAGACTATATATTTTTATGGATATTTTCTTCCTCTATAACAAACCCAAACACAAGCACACACTCTACAAATTTATGGGACACTTTTACACATGCAATATAAAATCTGTTGTGTTTAACTAAATTGGATCCATTAAGCAGCAGGGTTACTGGGTGAATCTCATGATAATGTCAAAAACATGTAATGGTCATAGTTCACCCCAAAAATATAAAATGTGCCTATTTTTAAGACCAAAGAGTCAAAAAATCTCTTGCTGCAATGCAAAGAAAATAAAGATACATAAATTAAATTATATATTTTTATTAGTAGTATTTATACAACACAATAGTATGATAAATATTATAATAATATAATAATTAGGATTTAGAATGAAAATGTCCCTAATTGTTTCTTTGAATTTTTCTGGTGAAATGTGACTTGGGTGTGTTTTAATGAGATTCATCACAATACTGACCCATTGTGTGGAGTAGTTTAAACCTGTAAAGTGTTTATATGTGTTGAATGTGGTGTGTTTCTGTGGTTTGTAGGTCTTCACAGCTCATCCTTCTCTTCTCCTTCACAATAGCAGGATGACCTCTGGCCGTTCATGAAGGGCCTGCAGCCCAAAGTCCACACAGTGTTATACATAGTGTCCGCAAAGGTCTCGCATGCTAGAGAAAGAGAGAGAGAAGGGAAAAGAGGTTGAGGGGTTTTGTTGGGTTAGTTATTACAAATAACAAACCATATTGTGTTTTTATATCTCGGCACCGTTTGTTTTTGATTCCCTATAGTTTAAGATGTTTTTTTTTTCAGCTGGGTCATAATAGATAATAGCTCTGTTCCAATATCTTGATTGATCTTGTCACCAAGGCAGCATCATCTCTCTCTCTCTCTCTCTCTCTCTCTCTCTCTCTCTCTCTCTCTCTCTCTCTCTCTCTCTCTCTCTCTCTCTCTCTCTCTCTCTCTCTCTCTCTCTCTCTCTCTCTCTCTCTCTCTCTCTCTCTCTCTCTCTCTTCTCTCTCTCTCTCTTCTCTCTCTCTCTCTCTCTCTCTCTCTCTCTCTCTCTCTCTCTCTTCTCTCTCTCTCTCCTCTCTCTCTCTCTCTCTCTCTCTCTCTCTCTCTCTCTCTCTCTCTCTCTCTCTCTCTCTCTCTCTCTCTCTCTCTCTCTCTCTCTCTCTCTCTCTCTCTCTCTCTCTCCCTCTCTCTCTCTCTCTCTCTCTCGCTCTATTTTCTCTCTTTCGTTTGAAAAGTAACTGACACTACTGGAACTTCAAACGGGATGGGTTCTATGGTCAGATGAAACAAAAAAAAAAGCTTTTTTGTTAGGAAACACTTAAGATGGGTTTGGTGCACAAAGGGATAAAAAAGTACCCCATGTGTAAAAGGAAATACTCTGCTGTATCTTTAATGCTTTGGGCCTAATTTTCTGCCAGAGGTCCTGGACATCTTGTTTAGATACATGGCATCATGGATCCAAAAACAAACATCAAAATCAAAACAAAAATGGGTCACTGAGCACAAAACCAAGCATCTGCAATGGCCATCCCAGTCCCTGACCTGAACCCTATAGAAAATGTGTAAGCTGAACTGAAGAGAAGAAGCGCCAACATGGATCTGGGAATCTGAAGGATCTGGAGAGATTCTGTATGGAGGAATGATCTCTGATCTCTGGTCAGGTGTTCTCCAAACTCATCAGGCATTATAGAAGAAAACTCTGTTATCTTGGAAAAAGGAGGTTGCAAAAAGTATTTAATAAAAAGGTGGCAAATAATTGTTCCCAACGTGTTTTGGAGAAAAAACATTTATTTTGTAATTTTTTTTTTTTTTTTTTTTTTACAGCCATCTTTGATCATATTAACCAAGGGAGCAAATAATTCTGACTAGCACTGTATTTATATATAAAATTGCTTTATGGACCAACAGATTTTGTGTGAAAATAAATCATAAAAGTGGTTTATTTTGGTTTATTATAATCTTATAAATGTATGAGGTGGCAAGGCTCACCAGCATGGAGCAAAAAGCACATAGTATTGATACAAATACTTAAGCTAAAGTGTTTTTAATCATTTCTAAGTTTATACTTGTTCAAAACAATCACTTTTGCAAAGTCTGCACTATTTTCTGTTTATTTTGATAAATAAAATAATTCATTTTTTTTCAATAAATATAGTGTCATTTAAATATGTTAATATAAAATATATTTTAAAAATACAAAAACAAAATTATTTTAAAAAGTAAATATTCTAAAAGTATTGAATAAGATCCCATAATAATTTAATTTAGATTTACAGTAATAACATTAAATCATATTTTATTATATGATATGATTAGTCATTATTAAAATAATTACAATTTTAAATATGATGATTTCATTATAAATATGGTCATTATCTGTAAGGTGGACACCCAATTTAATATATTATATCTGAATCTAACCACGTCATGTCAACAAATGGAAAAGTCAGCCAGATATTTATTATCATGTTAATTATTGTACACAATAATTAACATGATAATACATATCTTGCTGAATTTTCCAGTTGGTGAATTTACAAATTAGCTTTTTACCCCAAATACCAAACTTTTACATATTCTTCCGTTATTGAAAAACTGAAAATCATTAACAAGACTTTTGTCTCAAAATAATCATTCATTTTAGCGATTCTCATTTGCAACTTAAATCTACAACGTTTTAAAAAACATGAAATATTAGATCTTTGCATTGCTGCCCGCGATCGCATCAAGGATCAGCCAAAAATCCACGAGCATCTTAAAAAGATGATGTTTTGGAAAGTGCTGCGGCAAGTTTTTGTGCCATCTAGTGGTTTAGAGGAAAATAATATCAAAGGAGCCTTTTACCCCGAGGAGCCTTTAGCCCCGTTGTACCCTGTATATTTCAGTCTTCTGATTGGTTCTCTTAAAGCCGACTGCTTTGGCCAATAAATCTGTTTGTTCTATCTACAAAAGCTATTTATTTCCGTCCCATACCGGCTCAACTCGCCATGGGAATTTTCCTAGCCCTCCACCCTCCCCAGCACCACCTGCCCAGATCTGCTAGAGTGTTCTCCCTACTTTTCTTGCAGCAGCTCACATTCTATTCACTGTATTTACATGCATGTTTCAGCAGTAGCCTTCGCTCGTGTCCATTATAGACCATTTTGGGTGGATGTTTTTCAGTGAGATTGTCACTCTGCATTATGGGATTGGCTTCTGCTTTAGAACTGTTCAGGTACCTTTTGGAATAGTTTCTGTGTCTCAGCTCACTAGGTTTTGTAACAGGGTTGAAGTGTGTGTTGCATGTGAGTATTTCGCACCTTCAACCTTTGACATGAGGCCCAGGCTCTTCTTCAGGTCACCACAGATGCTATGGAGGCACCAGCGGAATTTGGTGTCACAGCGGTACTTGTTAGAGCCACAGGTTTCATAGCAAATGTCTAGCTGGTTACAACATTTGGTCATGGCTGGAACACCCATATCAAACTGTGGAGTAACAGCACATTAGAACTTTTACAATCTGGTCAAAATAAACCAATTAACTAAAAACAACCATTGGTATTACTGTTGTACTAAAACCAGAGTAATACACTACAGTACTGTCTATTAAATAAGACAATATGCAGTATAAGGAAAATAGGTTAAGATTGTAGTTGTACTGTTAACAAACAAACAAACACACAAGTGCAAACACACAAAGAACTTGTTAGTCACAAAAAATGGAACTACCTGTACACCCTTTCAATGCCCAACTCAAATTATAATGTAATGTATTTTAAGGCTATACATGGCAAGTCAAGTCACATTTATTTATATAGCGCTTTTTACAGTACAGATTTTTTCAAAGCTGCTTTACAGAGATAATAGGAAAATAATGCAACAAAAATTTGCGTCACAGTCCAGCTTAAGTAAGTTCAGTGATGTTTCATTATTGTTGTAATAAAGTTATTAATTTAGTTCATTTATTTATAGCTGCTCTGGAGAAAACCGGGATGTCATCGTCCAGCTCAGTTCAGTTCTCATATAATGGTGTCAATGCAGGCAGATCAATAATATTGTTGAATATTAAATTAAATGTCCCCAACTAAGCAAGCCAAAAGCCAATGGCAACAAAGGTGAAAAAAGGTGACGGGGCACTGTTACATCAGTAATTATTCTATATTTACTTTATATAGTAATTATATAAAATTATGCAAATTTAATTGCTTTGCAATGTAAGCAAAGACTGCAAATATACTGTATGGTGCATTTCTATACGTTTTGTGACGGGCTTAAAATACATCACAAAATTTCAATATCCAGTAAATATTCAAAGTTCCTGCTCCATCTTTGGTGTGAAAAGGATGAAAACACTTGATTTGGTTAAATCCATTGTTATTTAAGGGATGCAACAATGGTGGTTAGACTCGTATCGTAATTCATAATGTTGAAACATAAGACAATTACATTTGTCGGCCATAATAGAGGAGGTTACAGATATATTGCCTTTATAATTGCTTTCTAAATGGAAACCTTAAATTTCATAATTATGAAAAAAGCCAGAAATTACACAGAGGGCTGTCCATGAGTCTTGTGTGAAACGTATTTGGCACATTTGCCTTCCTCTTTCCGGACAGCTATCTCATCAGCGCTTTGGCTGGATGCCAAACTTAACTGTCCAGAACCTGTTGGATGTTCACTCTCTCTTCAGAGTCCTTGCTAGTCCCTCAGGTTCAGGATTTTGTCAGGCCTTTAATGTAATGCTATAATTTAAGGTCTGGTCCACATAGCAACTTATATGGCCAAGAACCACCCAGTTAGAAAGGAAGAGTATACTTGTTACTAAGTGCCTCAAATTATTATTATTATTTTATTTTTTTCAGATTTGATGCCATTAACCTGGCAGCTTCTCTAAAGGCCAACGCTTTATATAAGTCACTGAACTTTGAATCCCAAAGTCATTGATCAGTGCTTTTTTTCCATTTAGACAAGCAGGACCACCTTTATGTTATCAGATACACATTGAACAAAATGATCTAATTTTCTCTTCTGTCTAACTCTAACATGTAAACATTAACCGGGTGATTTTGATGGATCCTTTAATTATAAGTTTGATTGATTTGTTGACCAGTGCACACTTCATAGGCCGGACAGGTCATTGGAGATGGTTCTTAGCAAAGCTTCAAGGTGGCTGGCCACTGGTTAATGTTAGTAAAGAAAAAGGGACACATACACTGTTCGGTACCTGGAAACCAAGAAGTGAGGTGCTACAACCATCAGGTTCTGGGATCTGATAGCCAACACGAGGCTGAGGAGCTTTACCTGAAAAACAAAAATGATACATTGGAATATAGAATATATCATATCTTTAATATAAAAATAATAATATAATATTGTTAATGATCTTCATTGCAAAAGTTATTTTTATTTTTTTCAATTTTGTTTTGTAGTGATGCCATAGAAGAACCATTTTGGGTTCCCTAAAGAACCTTCCAGTAAACAATTCCTAAAATAGCCACTTTCTTAGTGTGAAGAACATTTAAAGTTTCCTGGATGTGAAAGGTTATTCATGGAACAATAGATGCCAATAAAGAACCTTTATTTTTAAAAGTGTATAATGAACCTAAAACATTATTATTTGGTAGTTTCACAATGTTCCTTGAGTCGTACACAGCTTTGTCAGCTTTTATTAAATAAGGGACAATGCAAAAAACAGAATCTTAACAAGTAACACCATGTACTACAGATTTAACATTTGAGACCAAAGATGCATTTTTGTCCTGCAAATTCCTTTTTAGAATATCTGTACCCACTACCATTAATTCAATCTTATTCAGTATTATTACATTTTAAGACATCTATTGAGAAATATCTAACATGGAGATGTGATGAAATAAAAGGGTACAGTTGTGTATCGCTTGCATAGCTATGAAAAAAAACGAATTCCTGAAAACATTATCTAAATGTAACAAATGGAATTAAAACAGCAGAGGTCCTAAAACGGAGCCCTGGGGAATTCCAATGTCAATAAAATATTTGTGATCGTTTTTTTCCAAAGCAACATTATTTTCTCTGTAACAATTTTAATTGCCTGATTAATAACAGAGAACTCTAACATATATGGTATGCATTCATTTATACATGGAGCATTCCAGTTGACTGCATGGTGCAACAGTATAAAACATTTCCATGTTTGGTATTCAGAGCATGTTTTTTATCATTGCAAAAGAAGGTGACACTGTCCATGGAATATTAGTTTCATTATAAGATTAGACACGACAACTACTCTATTATCTTAGCTTTAGCATTTAGTCAAGGCTCAATTACCAAATGTTCAGTAGGACTTTTGAACCCTCATTAAGTATTATGCAATTATTTTGCAAAAACACACTACCCTTCTTAGGCAACATAAAACATTAAGAAAATTGAAAATTTGCACTTACTCATATCGCTAATTAGCCCAATGTATGGATTTGTTCTGGTTGCATTAAGTTATATTCATTTGCATTCCATTTAAATGTTTTTGAAAAACTAAGCAAAGCATGCAAGCCTGTCATTCTGAAACCAGAAAAGTAATATAAAGGAGTTAAGATATAAAATAACTGCCTTCTCTTATTCATAGGCATATGAAATATGCTGATTCATCAGTGTTTTCTGTAGAGTGGTGTGATCTACTTGCCCAATGCTACACTGTGTCTGTCAACATGAGGACTGAGGACAGATCAGTGAGGGCATGTTTCAGATGTTTCAGCTTATCAATAAAATTTATTCTGTTTTTCATTAGTATCACACATTAGTTAATATTCAACTCTGAACTTAGCTTTGTAAGCTAAACTAAGTTATACTAGCTAAACTTAGCTATGCAGTTCATCCAAATATTAATGTGAAATAATTATTATTTCCTCTCCCATTTTGGTCCCACTTTATATTAAGTGGCTTTAAATACTATGTACTTACATAGAAAAATAAGTACAATGTACTTATTGTGTTGATGTTGTATTGTAAAAAAACTTTTGCTGCTTTTGAGGTGTGATACGGGTAAGGTTAGGGTCAGGTGTGGTGGTATTACCCATACCACCACACCTGACCCTAACCTTACCCGTATCACACCTCAAAAGCAGCAAAAGTTTTTTTGCTTTAAAAAAGGTTTAAGGGTGGGTTAAGGTGTAAGGGAAGAGTCAACAGTGTAATTACAAATGTAATTACATACATTTATTACAGCTGTAATTACATGCAGGTATATTCAAAATATAAGTACAATGTAAAAAAAATGTGTACATTGTACACAATACGTCCATTATATCAAATTATTAATATTAATGTAAGTACATAGTACTTAAAGACACTTAATATAAAGTGGGACCCCAGAGAAGATAGAAAGTAATACAAGTTTGGAACAACGTGATGGTGATGAGTAAATCATTTTAGGGTGAACTGTTTTATTGTCTTTGTCAAAAGCATATAGTGTGATACAATCACAGATCTGAGAAGTGTCACCTGATGTGCACTGAGACGATACTATTTCACTTACCATGTCTACAGCGGTACTGACATACACCATCCCGGCCTCCCATCAGCTCCAGTATAGAGTCAAAATAGCCATTCACGGCCTGGAAACTCCCTCTGATAGAACCAAAGCCCCAGTCCGAATCATCCTCAGATTCTTGTGTGGTACTCTGGGTCTCTGCAGGTTTTCCCTCAACAGGGGCATCTGCCATCAAGATGTGTTCTGCCTGGTACTCCCCATTAACTAGAACATCTGGGGTATCACCAGCTTGAGCTTCAGGTAAAACAGACCCGTCAGCAGGCGAATCCTCTGCCGCCCCATCAACAGAGGCCTGGATAAGTGTGGCAGCCAAGCCTGTGGAGATACACAGCAGAAGCAACGGCAACGCACGTGGAAACATGATTTAACAACAGGTCCTTGGAGGTCTGTAGGCTCCAAGGAGAAGGGGAGACAGATAAAGTCAAAGCGCTTAGAGGAAAAGAGGGAGCAGCACAAACAGACACTGTTGATAGTGCTTCGTGGAAGGGACTTTGACCTGTGATTAGATCAAGCAGACAGCAAGGCATTGATTGGTGCTAAGGTTAAAGGTAAGGTCCAATCTCTTGCTGAGGCTTGCTCTCTCAGTGAATCACAGCCACACTAACCCTGTGTAATCGACTCTTGGCTTTCATTATCTGCAGTTCACACTTCACCTGCAAGATGATCTCCTGACACACACAGTCATTTTACCTGTCACACACAGTCATTTTATCTATAGAGCTCTCGTGTTTCAACTATTTTTGCCATTGACACACTGTTGGTAACCTCAAGAGCCTATGTCTTGATTTGGTCATGCGTAATTAGTCATGGTGATTGCAAGTATGAAGTAAGATTTTTTTTTCTTATTACACTTGAATAAACTGTATAACAAATATGTTTTTATTTTCTGGATTTAAATTAATTTGGATCTTTCTTTTTTTTTAAGAATTAAGTAAAAAAGTGTCAGTGTGATAGTTCTGTTAGTTTAGTCAGAAAAGACATACAGTGTCAGGCTGAAGGAGCGGGCAGAATTTAGAGAATATTTTTCAAAAATTACAGGAGGTTGTAAGGATTTGGGGATTTTGATTTAGAACCCTAAAAAAAGTTTGTAGATTATTTTTGTGTGATTGACAAAGTCAACATACCAGACAGCAACATAGTGTCGGCCCAGATCCGGCCCACATCTGGTACGCATTGGAATCCACATGCATCAGATGTGGCCCGGATCTGGGCCGACACTCTTTCGCTGTCTAGGATACTATACCAGTGAAATGTTAATTTATTAGAAAGGTGTGTCTGTCGTTGAATGTGCAGTTGTTCAGACAGTTTCTTATCATATGGACTGCAATGTCCCTGATTTCAGACGTGCACTGTGTAGGAACATGTTCTGGTTGATAACCAATAAGTGGAGACGTACAGTTATGAGCTTTCACCTCTATTACTGCAAATAGATAAAAAAAGAGAATATTTATAGTGAACATGAACACATATTCTTATATAGTGAACATGATTTAATGCATAACTATCATGCAGCACAGTTAATATTAGGGTAAAACGGGGGTAAAGGTGCATTTGATTTTATTCTCTTTTAAAACACTAGATGGCACAAAAATTCAGCTTAGCACTTTTCTTAACAACCACTTTTGATGGTGCACGTGGAAATTTGGCTGATCCTTGATGAAGTCGCAGACAGCAACACAAAGTTTGATTTGATATTTAAATTAAATGTCTATATTTTGAGGTTTTGTTAATGATTTTCAGTTTTGTTCAAGGTAAATAAAGCAACATTTTTTCATAACGGAATAACGGCATAATGAAAAAATATGTAAAAGTTTGGTATTTGGGGTAAAAGGCACATCTTGCCATCTCATAAATTTATAGGATTTTTAAACAAACAAACCCCTTTTATGATTTATTTTCACACAAAATCTGTTGCTCCATCAATGTTCAATAAAATCATATATATTTTGTCTGCATATGGGAGTATTAAAAAGCACATTTTCTTAGGGTGTGCCTTAAGCCCCGTTGTACCCTACCATGCAAATCCTTTATTTTGTGTTTAAAATAAGTATCCCCAAAATGGAAGTAAAATCAATGTATGAAAATTGAGGGTTTTTCTGTTGAGCAACAGGCACGTACAGTACCCTTAGGGGCCAGTCCCAAAAAACGCGTTTTTCCATTCCAATGCTTTACTTTTCCATTGTTTTTCTAAACACGCTATACGGATGTGTATGACCGTTGCAGGGCTCTCAAGTTTTATCAAAAGTTTAGAGTGAGATTTAGGGGAGGAGCCACCCAAATATTTGCAGCAGCGGTCCCTCGACCCAACCAAATTCGCTTCAAGTTTTGCTAGCAGTTCAATTTTGCCTATTGTTCATAATTGACCAGCACAAATGGAAATTATAACAATTGTTAAATCTGAGAAAAAGACAAATTCATCCAAGTAAAATAAATAGTTATATTTAAAAAATACAAATTTATTGAAAAATAGAAATAAATTTGACCCCAAACAAGCCAACTGAACATCAGTGCTCAATGTACATAACATTGTGTCATAACAACTTGCCCTGAGCATGTATGTCAAGACCCAAACCGGTCACCTTTACAGGGGTCATCGGATGCCCATTTTCCACAAGTTGGTATGATTCTTTTGGGTCTTCATGTAAAGTTTGTAACATACTTTGGTTAAAATTTCTCAATGGTTGTGTAAAACAACACCCTTTTTACCTCTTCAAAAACAGCTCTGTTCACAGTGACCCGTTTCGGTGCATGTCGCTTTAAATGATAATGAGCAACAACTTTCTGGCTTTTTGAGGATTAAAAAAAAGTGAATGTTATTTTTCATTGCATGGTGATTGTGTCCACACACTGCAAAGACACATTTATTTGCAAATACCATATAAAAGTGTATTTTGCGTCCGATGACCCCTTTAAAAGCAGTTGGAGAGTTTTTGAATGCATCAAAAATAATTTAGCACGAATTTGTCTATACTACTCAACATCAGCTCTCACTGTCTTTGATCACAGGCAAGAGATATCGTCCAGGAATCGTAAAATCAAAATGCTAAAAAAAATAAAAAAATAAATGAAGATGTCCGCAAAACGCATTCATCAGATCGTGCTCTTTCAACTTCCACTCCGTGTGTGCGCGTGTTGTCTAGTAACGAACGTGCTTGCAGCGGGAACACATAATTTACCCGGAAACAACTAATTCTAATTTCTGATTGGCTGGTAGCTAGCATTTAACTCTGTATAACTCGAGAGTCGAGACAGATGCTATGAACTCGGCAGAGGACTTCCCTCCGTTTGCCTGCGCCTCGTCCATTAATTGTATGGCGGGACAAGTTCCCTTACTCTTCAGCGTGAGAAACACAAGGTGTGGCGTGTGAGCGTGTGACTTGCGCCCAATGCGTGAGACTTGAGAGCCCTGCCGTTGCGCTCACGTCTCACGTCTTTTGCAACTTTTTGCATGAGAGGCGTGTTTTTAAGACGTCGTGTCAAGTTAAAAGAATTTCAACTTTGACATGCAGCGCTGTTCATCAATGTTAGTTCCAAAACAGTGGACCAATCAGAGACCCCGCCCGGAGGCGGGGCAAGCATTGCAAGCTTTCGTTTGTTGTAGCAAGTTTCTGATGTGGCAAATGTTTTATTTAACATCATTGGAGGATAAGGTGAACCCACCCAAACAGATCCAAAGTCACAGATCTCTGTCCTGTCATTCTCGGACCAGTGACAGTTTTTATCCAGGTCCAATGCCATAGCCTTTGCGATTATTTTCTTTTTTCCATGTCAAAAATAATAGCTATATTTTCTGCTGTTTGGCTATTTCTGTTATTTTGGTTATTGGAGACCCTCAAGTTCAGCGCTTTTTATTAAAAACCATTACTATGCGCTGCCGTTTTTAGACGCAAAGATGCGTTCTGTATGAACGGCCCCTTCACACAGTATGTAGAAGGTGTTATCAAGTTAAGATAACTCAAACCATTTGAGGAATCCGATTGCCTTTTACAATTCAAGTTTAAAAACTAATATTTATGAGTACTGCGAGTACTTATTCCATTTGAGCCCACATAACATAACATTAAATTAAACTAAATAAATTAATTCCACTTAAATACTTTGTGTAACTCTCTTGAGTAGGTACTTATTTTGAATAAGTAGTAAGCCTACTTCACAACCGCTAAAAAAAAGTACGTTATAAGTGTGTGTGGTATGAATGTAATCCGGACATACTACATTCATCATATTGTCATTATCATGTGACTTACCAATCCTCTGCAGTGGACTCATGGGATAAGTAAAGTGCCCATTGTATGCACACTTAAGAATCTAGCCGGAAGTAGTAGATCATCCAGGTACTTTTTGCCTACCCTTTTATGAGTACTGTGAGTTCAGAAATACTTCTTTTGTCACATATTGTAGGGAAGTATACGATTTTAGATCCAGCCTTACTTTCCTTTAACAGTCAGCATGCTGGAACAGCACAGCATGCTGGGAACTATAAATCTGTTGTAAATCATTCCATTTGAGTTCTACTTAATATAATCAATTATTGAGTTCACATATTTATTTTATTAAGTACAATGAACTTTAGGTTATATTTGAGCAAAATTAACTCATTACATGTAGTAAATGTGACTGTTAGGTTTTACAGTGTGCCAAACAGAGGAAAATAACACACTCAGAAGCTTTTGATCATTCACAAATTTGGTCTAAGAAGAATAAGGAAAGGTTTATTGATAATCAGGGTCATCCAAGTATATATATTTTAAAGTAATACTTTGACTTATTACTTTAAAATATATATATTTTAATCCATATAAATCTAAATGACATACTCCATATTTGCATTCCTATTAAACTAAAGAAATAATTACATTTGATATGTTTATGTCAATTTAACACATATGCTTAAAAATAATATACTGATGATGATATACCTTTGATTTTTATTTGCTGAAAAGTCTTGCCAGGATTTGCATTTTTGATCAAATGGTCATACCGATCTTGCATTTACTATTCACAGTCTTTAATTCAATAAATCACTATAATATTACATGTTATTTTGTGGGTTTTAATGAAAATGGCCAGATGTAAGGAGCTGTCCTCTGCAACCGAGGAGAATATGGTCTAAATCTGGTCAATCAGTTTTGGATATTGCTCATGTGCAGAACTGGTCTCAATGTCTACACAATTATTTCAAAGCACCACGAGACCACTACTGTACCATGCAGAATGTAAAGTGCTGTGGCTGGTCAAAGAAGACTATAGTGAGCATTTTGACAGAAGGATGAAAAGCACTTGAATGTGGGAGTACCTTAAAACAGCTTCTAAAGCCCCGGATGGGACCTCCAACTTCCAATTTCATCTTGAACTGTAAGCCAGTGGCTATAAGAAGCTGGATTGAGAGGTTGTGTATATCAGTAAAGAAAGCATTTGTTAGTTTTGTCAACTGCGGAAAAACACTTTGCAGTTGCCATAGAACATAAGGATTTGGAGTATGGAAGATCGGAGCCACGTTCTGCAGTCTGATAAGTCAATAGTCAACAAGTCCAACAAGTTAACCTAGCATTGGATGGTGTCAGGTATGTTCGTAGGAAACGACTAGAGTGTTTTAATACCAAATGCATTCTGTATGTTGTCCCAATAGGTACGGCAGGGGAACATAATGGTATTGGAGACAAAAGTCTACAGCAGGTGTTGGAAGGATCTACAAAGTTGCCTCCACTTTGAAAATGGACCAATAATTGTGAATCCTGCTGAGCACAGTCTAAATGATTAAGGAGGATCTGTTTTGTATGGAAGCTTGTTTCCGCCACAGAATAAAAAATATAAAAGGTAATTGCGCTTTTTTATCTCACAATTCGGACTTTTTTTCTCACAACAGCGAGTTTACTTCTCAGAATTGCAAGAAATAAACTTGCATGTTTATTCCATGTTTATATCTCACAATTCTGACTTTAGAACACGCAACTGGGAGATATAAAGTCAGAATTGCATGTTATAAAGTCAGAATTGTGAGATATAAACTCGCAATTCTGAGGAACAAAGTCAGTCTTTTTTCCCCTTAGAATTGGACCCTTATAACTCGCAATTGCGAGATTATATCTCACAATTCTGAGAAAAGATTGCGAATTGCGAGATATAAATTCACAATTGCGTGTTATAAAGTCAGAATTGCGAGAAAAAAGTCAGAATTGTCTTTGTCAAAAAGTCAGAGTTTATGTCTCGCAATTCTGACATATGCTGTATCTTACAATTCTGAATTTATATCTTGTGATTCCGAGAAATAAAGTCAGAATTACAATATGTAAACTCACAATTGTGAGATAAAAAGTTGCAATTATCTTTTAAAATGTTTTTTGGTGTAAACAAGCTTCCATAGTTTTGAGATCAAATGTATACTTTGCTGCGTTCAAGCCATGTCGTAATTACAGTAAATAAAGCTCTGTATGCTTTTGAATTGCTCGCGGTACTTTGATGACTTACATCGATCGGTCTGCACAGCGCCCCTTCAAGTTGAATACACCTTAAATTACGAGTTTACACATTGTAATTACAAGTTCTACAAGCATGTGAAGGCTTTTTACAGTTCATAATCATTACTGTAATTATGACATGGCGTAAACACACCTTTTTTCTAACATGATAACCATGTGCATGCAACAAAGACGCGTGTAATGAAACTGTTCATGCTCAGCATTTTGAAGTGTTCAGATGGCCTACCAGTCCCACGACCTTAAAGCCATTGAGAACCTTTGGTAAATTATAAACGTGAAATTTGAATAAATCATGCAGGTCTTCCAATGAAGCTCAACTTTGCGAAGAACTTAAGGAGTGTTGGAAAATGTTAACTTGCAAAGTTTAGTGAGTCAATGCCCATGAGAATATCTGCTGTAATCAAAATCAACTAAATATTTATAACTGTAGTCAATGTATGCTTTGTTTTTCTATGCCTTTTTTGCATAATACAATAAAACCTGTATTTAATTATATGCTGGAGTTCGCCTTTCTTGCCAAACAGTTTTACTATTTTAATACTTTAGTGTATTCTTCTTCCCAATATAACATACTCCTCATATTTTGACTGTTTAATAGTGTAATTAAAAGCAAATATTGTGCAAATATCCCCTCCGGACATCACTTTTTAGCCACTACTGTGTCAGTAATCATGTTGCCAATGGTTGTGATTCATATTTCACCCCAAAACGTGCAATATTGTTTTACTACTGTACGTAGAGCAGTACTTCTGTTTATTCATATTCATATAAAACACAAGAAAATAATAATAAAAAATAGTAATTTGGCTAGGGACACACAAATGCATAAACATTTGAATCGGGTCTGTTTCATGCTCCGCTTTTAACGGACACCTCTCCACAGTTTACTGTATTAACAACGTGCAGGGCGTAAAAATAATCCACAAACGTCTAAAATCTGACTCAACATTCAGGCTGTACCTCAACACTGACCTTGAGTTTGTTAAGGTCAAAACACAGTGACACAAAAAGCTCAAAGACTTTCCATAAATGACAATGCCAAACCACGGACACAGTACAAGGGCATACATGGAAATCAGTTTACTAAACAGTGAGGAAAACAATAACTCAAGCAGAGGGATGCTGAGCCTTGGTCTAATTTAGACTAATTTAGGTGAAAAAATCTAACTAAATGTTGTTCAACTGAAAAATCTCTAATGTTCTGTAATTGATTGACAAACAAAAAATCTACACAAAAGTAGTAACGTTAGCGTGAAACTTTGCAGAAGATAAGATTTGCAGAAGCTGGACTTTCATCTACATGAGCCACTAGATTTTGGTCATTGAGAATAGGCTATGGCTTTGCTTTTCTTATTAGGTTTAGTCAGAATAAAAAATGTGGCAATATTTTAAGCTCAACAAGAAAGTCCTCATAGCTTCTCTCTTCCTCCACCTCTGTATGTTCTGAAGGGCCCTGGATGGGGCGCTGCTGCCTACATCTAGGTTGTTTTAGGCCGTGTGTCCACCAAAGCGTTTTTAACCGGCTGAAAACGCTAGACGCTCTGCTGAAAACGCCTAGCTGTGGGCGCTTGAGAGCGTTTTGGCAGCACTGCGTTTTTTCAGTTGAGACGATTCGTTGCTATAATACAGAATATCCGCAGCACAGTTTACTTGTAACTGATTTCGTAGATAATTTGTTTCATACTAAAAAATTATTTTTCATCCATTTTGTTCGGTTAGCTCTGCTGGTTGACGTCGTTGTACAGAAAGAATGTTGTGACAGTTGGTCGGTGTGGCATTTGTCCCACCCCTCCACCACTGTGATTGGACGGCTGGGTAAAAAGTGACAGTGATGAGCGCAGCGTTTTACCCAAAGTTGAACATTTTTCAACTCTCGGCGACCAGTAAAATTGCCGGGCGCTCAGCGCTTGAGCGTTAAATACATGCTCAGAGCATCGTTACGCTCATGACGTTTAAAAAACGCGGCGCTCCCATTGAAAACAATTGGAATTTTACGCCAGCAGCGTGAAAAAACGCTTCGATGGACACACGGCCTTACTGTAGGCCTACCGTCTTTTAAGTGCTGTCTTCGTAAGAAGAAGCTTTGCCGACCAAGAACTCTGCTAATAGATTTGAATTGACAGTTATGCAGTAAACGAATCAATTATCTTAAGATAAAATATCAACAAGCAAATATCAGCACTCTGATAGCACTGCTAATAACTTATCGTCTTTTTCTCCTGAACTCAACCGCACGAGACACCGATTAAAAGCATGGGCAAATATTAGGCTATATTTTAGTGCAAGTTTTATGTAGACTTGTATGTTGCGTTGGATTATTATTTTTTCCCCATAACGAGCTGCATTTTAATGTTTAGGCTAATGGCAGTGAGGATTGCTTAGCCTAATAATTCAATGTTGTGCTCTAAACTGCAGAAAGCAGTCTGAGTTCCAAGAAAAACAACTCTCAGAAGATGACTCATCAACATATAGGTAGCTTTCACTGACGTTTTTTTATTTTTATTTTTTTATTTGCTTATAGAACAACCAAATAACAAATATAAGGATAATTGAACACTTACAACAAAGAAGTAGCAATGGATGACAGCATAAATAAAATAAAGGAAGACAATAAATACGAATTAAGTATGAAAATAGCTTTCACTGACGTGACTGCGGAGTGGAAACATTTAGTACGTCGCCATGCACACTTACTAGACTGTTTCTTTCAAGGGTTTAATGCTGAGGAGGACTCTAGCCTATACAAGCACGCCTCACTGTAAAACCCAACAAGTTAAGCTAACTCATTTCATTTGAGGAAACCGATTGCCTCAATTCAATTAAGTTTATAAAAAACAATAGTTATGAGTACTCTGAAATTATTTCAGTTGAGTTCACTAAAAGTAGATATACATTGCAGTCAAGAAATTAAGTGATTAAGTGATTATTGAGCATTACTGATGAACACCTGCTGTTAACAAGCAGAATCACTGAAGGAAAGAGGAACACAAGAACTGCAACTGACTTCCAACCACAGCCTCACCCCTCATTTACACTGCACACGTCTGCGGCGCGTTACGGCTGCGATAAGGTTTTATTCCGTCCTTCACGCGGTGCCAACTCACACCGGGAGCATATCACAAGCGGAGCGACTGGATGCGTGAGACCACGTGATTTGCCTGTCCGACGTGTCTTTCTGATTTTGGAGTTTCTAGTACCATGAGTAAGTTGGCTAAATGTTTATGTTTTTTCCGGTGTAATTGTGTTTGTTATGTTTTTAGCTATGTCCTACTTTGTTGCGCTGTTGCCGGCATATTAATACACTTAAATGTCCACCATAGTGGAAAAAAATATACTAATTTCATGTATTGGAAATAATTTTGTGTATGCTAAGTAGGCTATCCTAAAAATTAATTTACATATTTATGTGCTTAATAAAAAATACCCTGCAATTTTACTTTTTTTTTATACTAAACTATATTTTACTAAAAGTCTAAATTGGGAAAACTAATTTTGTACTTAATTCACTTTAATTGTGGGGAAGTAGTGTTGAGGTCCAAGTAGATATACTAAGTTATATGTATATTTGATTGTGCTAAAGTGGAACTATTGCAAGTATACTTTAGGTACATTTTTAATATTTTGCGTTTAAAGATATATTATACAGTCCTTATTAATAGAGATATTAAATTAAATAATATATGTTTAAGAAATGAATTATTTATGAAATATATATTAAATGAAATATTAAAAATATTGATATGGTTAAGGCGTAATATTAATAAATGTGCATTTTGCAATAAAGAAATGCTCCAAATAAAGGTTGATTATTATTTTAAGTGATGTCAATAAATATGGATTTGAAGTATACAATGAAGTTAATGTATTTTAAATAGATTTTGGTATAGTTTTTTTTACTAGGGTAGTAAGGAACAACAAGGATAAAATATTTGTTGCTGTGTTTTCATCCTTTAAAATGCATCCTCAATTATCTCATATCTATATTTCACATACAGTGCCTGTGAGCAGGAGGAGGACACTGACATTTGTTCTTCTACTTGAAAGAATACAGAGGGGCAGAAGGAGAAGGAAACGGTGTTGGGTGCATCCTCTCAACCAGCGAAGGAGACAACAAGGTGATTTTTATAATCTTGTGGCTGAACTGAGGCTGGACAGCCAACGCCATCATCTGTACTTTAGGATGAGTGCAGAGCAGATGGATGAACTTCTGTCCATCATTGGCCCTGAACTGACCAGACAATCAACCAATTACAGAGTTGCCATAGAACCCGAGCAGAGACTGGCTGTTGGATTGAGGTAAGATCATAATGTCATAGACAAGAAATTGCTGACCACAAGCTCAAGAAAGTTTTTTTATATACCAAATTCTCAGACAAGTATTTTTTTATTATTAATAAACATCAAATAAACATTCAACTTTTTTAAAACAGGAAAAGTAACAATAAGCATTTTTTTTTTTTACGAACAACTGAAACTCAACAAAAACAAGTAGCTATACAATTGAGCCAGTTTTTCCCTTTACTGGCTACATGTCTCTGTAGTAAGACCCCTCATTGCTCTCGTCTTCCCATTGTGTACCCTGTGGAGGGAAGGTAATAGTCTGATATCCTGCTGGCCTGGAGATGTGAGTGGAGTGCCCTCTAACATCCTGAGTGGGGGGATGCCAACCAGCGGCATGTTGTGGGGGGACAGTTTGGTGGTGTTGGGCTTTTTCTAGGTTGTGTAGAGTAGTCAAGATCTCTATTTTGGCTTGTTGCCTCCTGTCCTTATCCAATCTGTGCAACATTGGCACAAGGCTTAGTGCAAAGTGGTATGCTTCATCTAGTTCAGCATCTGGCATGTGTGGTTTTGGAATAGGCTCTTGAAGTAAGGACATCAGCCTCTCCCCAATGTCTGTGGTCTGTGTTCTGTGGCTCCTTCTTTTTTCTTGTGTAGCACGTACCACTACTGGTGAGGATGCCCGCTCCCTAGGGCTACGGGACCTAGAGGGCCTTTGCCTCTCCTCTGAGGTTGTTGGCGCAGCAAGTGATTGGGCCGGAGATGCAGATATGGACCTCTGTATGGCAATACCAGGGGTACTGGATCGTTCATCTGTACCCAATGATGACAGTGCGGAAGCAGATCTTACATTGTGTTCCACATAATCTGTTTGCTGGGTCAAGTTGCTTTTCGAACTGTATAAAAAGCAACAGCAAAAACACAATAATTAAGTTGATTTGAGAAAGCCAACCTATCTATCGATCTATCTAAAACTTTAAGCTTTTAAAACTTTTTCAAACTTTCTGGCTAGTCTTTTTCAAGCCAACTTAAAGTTTGTCTACTAACTTTACCCATCTAGTTAGTCATTGCATTTTCTTTATGCCCATGCCAAAAAAACCACCTTTTTAATAATAATTGAAAAATTACACTGTTGCTTTAGTCAACAATATTTTTTCACTGTTAAATTTAATGTACATTACATGTTTGAAATTTATACAGACCTTCTTGGCTGTAAGTGGGGCAAAAGGAAGGACATTATCTCTGAATATTTCCAGTCCTTTTGACTTCCACCTGCTGATCCACTAGGCAGATTCTTATTTTTTCTGTTTTTCACAAAAGCATCTCTTAATGTTTTCCATCTCACCCTGCACATGTCGACTGAAACAAAGAAGACACACAGATGAATACAATACTTTTCCTTTGTTTCTTCCCTCACAGGTACTTGGCTTCTGGAGATTCAATGGTCAGCTTAGCATTCAGCTATCGCCTAGGGCACGCAACTGTCATGAACTCTGTCCATATGGTGTGTGCAGCCATTGAAAAGGTGATGATGGAGAGTTTCCTACCCAGGCCAACACAAGACACTTGGAAAGAGGTGGCCCAAGGATTCTGTGAAAAATGGAATTTCCCAAATTGTTTGGGAGCAATAGACGGCAAACATATAATAATACAAGCACCACCACTGTCTGGAAGTCAGTTCTTCAATTACAAGAAGACCTTCTCCATAGTGCTTTTGGCGCTTGTGGATGCTGACTACAGGTTCCGATTCATTCAAGTGGGGGACTTCGGAAGAACCTGCGATGGTGGTGTGTACGCCAGTTCGGATTTGGGGAGGGGAATGGAGACCAACACATTGCATGTGCCACCCAGTACCTCTCTACCTGGTGCTGCCCACCTGGGTGATGTGCCATTCGTCATGGTTGGTGACGCAGCTTTCCAGCTCAAACCATTCTTGATGAGACCATACCCCGGAGCAAACCTCAGTTACAAAAAGAGGATTTTCAACTACAGACTTTCAAGAGCAAGGATGGTGGTTGAAAATGCCTTTGGCATTCTGTCCTCCAGGTGGAGAATATTTCTTAACAGAATCAACCTGCAACCAAAAAATGTTGACACGCTTGTGATGGCTACATGCATCCTTCACAATTTCCTGCTTGTCCCCAGGGAAAACCAGAGTTTGCTGGATGAGGCAGAGCAGCTGGGGAGACACATGGCACCAGTAAGAAACATGGGAGGAAACAGGGCGTCAGCAGAGGCCTGTAATGTGAGGGAGGTCTTCTGCACCTACTTTACCTCTCCTGAAGGCAGTGTGTCATGGCAGAACAGGATGGTGTGATCAAAAGGCATGACTTCAAAGCTTATTGAAGTATCATGCTAGGATTGTAAAAAGCTGATAAGTGATTATGATCCCAAAAGACAAGTATGCTGTATTGGTAAAAAGGTGTTTTGGCAAAAAATAAAAAAATAAAGTTTTTGTTTGAGAACTTTGGTGTGTTAAACTATCAATTCCATTGAAAAGAGGTAATGTCACTCCCAGCAAATTCACATTAGCATTTGAAAAGCTCGAGAGTGCAAGTCCAAGCACCTTCCCAACAGTACTGTATCTGAACAGAATTTACACAGGGCAGTAGGCTACGTATATAGGCTCCTGTAATAACATTAGTGAAGTTCTTGTATAGTAACACTTTTAAAACAAAAAACAAATCTGATTTTAACATTTTGTTACAATCAGATTTGTTTTTACATTAAACTAGGCCTATCTGAAAAAACTCATAGCCTACATATTAACAAAGGGTCTTTGTACTTGTACTAATATCTCATAGGTCCTGTAATGCAAAGTTACTTGACATTTTAATTGGTTTTCAAGATGCATAAATACTCAATGGTTATAGGCTACTTTTCAAAATCATGTAGTAGGAAGATAATTAGGAGGTTATTGTATTCACCTTCCACTCCTAAAACTTGTGCAATCAAACTCCATGCTTTGTCCTTTTTGGTATTGTCCTTGTAAAAAGGATTTGTGGTGTCATATAACACTGTGTGTTTTTCAACTTCCAGGATGAATCTCTCGTCGTCCATTTCTGGTCACCTACCAAGGATAGGCTATATTGCCAAATGCCAATATACGTGCAATACGTTTGGGAGTCTGGACAGGGTGTTTATTTTGAAATTGACAGGGTTTTTTGACTTTTATTTTGTTTTCCCGGTGCGACTTGGACGCGCGTCCGTCAAAAATAGACTAGGCGCCTATCTTTAGCGAAGCGGCGCGGAGAGCCGCTTCTGGGAAACTTCTGAAACGCGACGCTTCGCGGCCAGTGTAAACACACGCATTGACTAGAATGGCCGCGATCAGCTCCGGTAGCCGTGTCGCAGCCGTAACGCGCCGCAGACGTGTGCAGTGTAAATGAGGGGTTACGGCCGTTTCACACCGCAAGCATGAGCAGCGCGTGAGCAGCATGTCAGCGCAACTACATCGTCACTGCAGCTGCAGAGGCGCGCAAGTATTCACACTGGAAGCGTTTGTACAGCGTCACAACAGCGGCTCCCAGGCTGCATACAGTATAAGCAAGCATTTCTAAAGATTTTTGTTAAATTTGTTTTTAGAAGTTGGTCATAAACACTTTTGAAGTTTGTTCAAAGCCCAAACTGAATAATTAAAAACAAGTTTAATGGGTACATTTTCTATAAAATTTTATTTTCTTTATGTTAGTCTTCATTTCCTTTTCTGACATACTGCAGTTCTTGTTAAAACACACTAGACATGCAAATTCTGTGCGTTTTGGGCACTTTTTGTGTGAAATCATTAATTTTGTCCATCAAAAGCGTGCTTTCACTTTAATTGAACGTGAGCAGCGCAGCAAAAATAGACTACTCGAAGCCGAAACCCCCGCTTCACTGCTGCTCATGCCACGCTCCTGCTTGACGCTCACGCGCTGCTCCTGCTCGCGGTGTGAATGCACTCATTGATTAACATGCACGCCGAAAAAAATACGCGCTGCTCACGCGCCGCTGACGCTTGCGGTGTGAAACGACCTGGAGATAAAATATGTTTAAATCTCTGAAGATCTCAGCAGAGGAGGATTAAACAACTCCACAAACAGCATTACCAGCTTCACTTATTACTAACCAGTTTGACTTTTGTCTTGCGTCTACAGAAGTTGTTATTGAGAATGAACAGAGGTTTAGATGATCAGGATGATGATGTATTGTTTAATTTAAAGACACCATGATAGTGTTTACTTTAGTTGTGCTCCTGACCCTTGACTTTATTAAACCAGTTTTTCCTCTGGCTGCTGTAACTGAGTGTTTAAATAACACATTTGTTATGGCACAAAAGCCAAAAGAAAATATGAGCATGTGGTTGTGACTAGATGATGACAATCATCATTTAGTGACTTGATTCTCTGATCTTTTCCAGAGCTGAATCTCTGATTAAACAAGTGGATGTATTACTTGTATTATTCATTATAATAGAACTCTGATTCTACTGTAAGGTCCATTGTTGTGACAATCAGATTTTAAAGACCTCTATGGTATCAAGCCGACTTACACAGTAATCAAGAATCAGCATATGAATCTCAACAATGGTGACCAATAAAAAAAAATATTCATGCCGCCATGCATGCTGGGAGCAATGGATAAGTTATGTATTATGCTAGTACCCAACATGCATTGCAACATGTATAGTTTTTTAATGGTCACCATTGTTGAGATTCATATGCTGATTCTTGATGTCTATGTGAGTCTTAGTAATACATTACATTTTATGTGAAACTTTTTGTGCACAAACATTTTGTAAAATCATACATATCTGATGAACACAACATTGCTGGCACTTCACAGTTAAATCACAGTTTTGAACGAAACTATTAATATTTTGTCCTTTTAAAGCAACACCAAGTAAGAATTTTTACCTTAAAATAATGTTTCCAAAATCGTTTCAGTGGTTCATCGAGTCGTGACATGGTGAAATGCACTTATGCCACAGCTTTGCGGTCCTTTATCTGATATATTCACGCTATGTAAGATTACCAGACCGGGTCGCGTTTCTGTAGTTCTAATGAGACATAAGAAAACTACTAATTTGACTTGCTTTACGGCAAGCGGTAATGGACAATTCCGCTTCCAACCTGTAGGGCGACCGCAGAGGAAAAGTCACTTGGTGCTTTAATCAGAGATTAGACTCTGAATGAGATCAGTGAATCAAGTCACAAAATGATTGATTGTCATTATCAATCCTCAACCATCTATACCCGATCATACTTTTGTGCCATAACAAATGAGTTTTATAAACACTCAATATAGCGGCCATCATGGTGACCTTGAACGAAACTCTAAACCTCTGTTAATTCTAATAAGAACTAGACGAATGGCATTAAAAAAAAGTCAAACTGGTTAATAATAAGTGAAGCTTGTAATGCTGTTTGTGGAGTTGTTTAATCCTCCTCTGCTGAGATCTTCAGAGATTTAACATCGTTTATCTTCAGTTGACTTCATCTAAGACTGTAGCTGGAAGTCAGTTGTAGTTCTTGTTTTTCTCTTTCCTTCAATGATTCTGCTTGTTAACAGCAGCTGTTCATCACTAATCCTCAATCATCACTTAATTAATCCCTTAAGGATACAATTATTATTCAATTATCATTCTGGGATCTAGAAATGTTCTGTAAATCATTCAGTTTGACTACTGTCAAACTACAGTTTCAGTCATTCAAGTTTCAGTAATATTTGAGTGCAGTGAACTCAATTTTATTTAGTACATATTTTCTATATCTATAATAGCAGCCTTTCATTTGAGAAGCACCTTATAGATGTTTGTCAATAGAGGGCGCTAGACACAAAGAAATACAAATAAACTTGTCACAACTTCAGCACTGCAGAACGTGTCATGTAGCCTACACTTGGAAAAGGGGAACAGCGTGCATTTTTGCTGCTCATGTTCACTACAGTGCGCATAAAACCACATTTAGATTAGATTCGAATCTGTGAACTAAGAACAGCTTTATTGGGTATACATACAGTGATACTATCCACTAGAAGTGTAACTATAATTTAGTTGTTGAAATCTGGAAACCATAGAAAAAATACATTTTTATTCAAATCTTGATATTGTTTACTCTCATTCATTAAAAAGCATTAGGCTATACCATAAGCCTAGGCTACACAGCAGAAATAAATCATTAAAATTCAAGTCTAATTATTTTTTTGAAACTTGGAAGCCATAGAGAGAACACATCATTTTTTTTCCATTAAACAACAACAACAATATAATACAATATAATTAAATTATTCATTTTTTTCTTTATTCATGAAAATGCATTCAGCATCATAGTGCATGGCAGCCAGTCAGTCATTCAAGTCTTATAATTGGTAAAACCTGAAAGCCAAAGAAAACAATGATATTGTTTATTTTCTTTAGAGATTACACTATATCACTCAATATTACACAATGCCTATTATTAAATAACTAGGCTACTACACATTTGCTGGTGGTAAATTGTTGGTTAGGCTAATTTAAAAGCATTAAAGATGAGTGTTTCAACTGACATGGGTATTGGAACAAAACTTGTGTTTATGAACTAACTGTGGAAAATATAAACGATTTATATGTATTATTGACAATTTATTTAGTAGACAAATAAAAGAAGTATCACATTAAAAAAACTACATGTTTTTAACTTCTAGTTTTTGCTTGGAAATGTAAAAAGGAACAAATTGTTCCAACAGTACACGGTGTACCCTATTTTATTTCCCTCACAGCAGGATTCCAGTTTCTCTGTGATTTCATCTATATTACCCTCCCCATGAAAATGAATGTAGGAACATCTGATTCACTATTGTCTCAAAATAACACAACACTGTTTTATAACCTCAACAGGATTTGTCTCAGAAGGCTTTGTCATTGTACTTTGTTCAGTTTCCCACCCCTGCTGTTCAAATGTGGTATGACATGCTTGAAATAAGGCAAGGACACCCTTTTGCATAATCCCATAATAGTTTAAGATAAACTTAAAGGTACAATATGTAAGAATTTTGTATCAAAATATCCCAAAACTTCTTGCACAGTGTTATATATTTCTTTCAATTGTGTACTTCCAATATCCTAAATGTTTACAAGAATTTGTAAATTCAGAAATATTCACAATTTTAAAAAGTTCCCGTCCATGATCACTTGTCGCCTGTCCATGACGTAATATCCACGCTTGTATTGCCATAGTGACCATGAAGAAAGACGTGGACAACTGCATAGTGTGTAACGTCTAGTGGCACGCTCACGCTCAAACGCTGTTGTTGTTTCGTTCAAACATTATGGTAGCCTGACAAGCCAGACTCACCCAAGATATTGGGTCTGGGAACACACCATTGGCAGGGCTCAATCCGAGGGGCAGGATAAACGGTTGTCTTTCAAATTCCCTCTGCACGCAATAGGATAGCGCTACAACCAACCAGAGCAACGAAGAAGGTGACGTAGTCAGAGCGACGGACTTCAGTGCCGTTCTTTGTTCTTTTTCAAAGAAAAGCTTCACTCCAAGTCTTCCAGAGTCATGGCCAAAGCCGATTTGAAAGACCGCTGTTTGCCAGCAGCACCAGCCATCTTCTTTGTTTTCAAGTAGCAGGGAATTCATGCAGAACCGTCACAGCTCTGCCGTCATTATGTTAAGCCCGCCCACCGACTCTAAACATGATGTGATTGGCCTGACTAGAGTTTGGTTTTTCCAGCTCGCAAGCCAACGGAGAGTTGCTAGACGACACGGGCTGCAAAATAAAATTTGATGCCGCTATAGGGTACATTATTATATACTATAGGGTACATTATGGACCATGGCAAGCAGACTTTGGGTCAAAAGGAGAACTAAAACTAGGATCAGTATCAGCGTGGGGTTTTCCAGATGCCGAGAGCTCCATGTCCGTGATTAACTTGGACTCGACAGAGCTTCACGACTTGACAGGGATGCCACTCTTGCATGTACTTTATTAGACAGGTCAGCAAATGTACATAAATCAATGTCATAACATGATGAAATGTTAGAATATGATCAGTATGTTATTTTAGTGTTGATCTAGCTTACTGCTAGTCTCATATAGCAAACAAACTAACACATAGAATAACAATATAACTTTCAACACACTCGAATGCTGTTTAGTATGATAGTGTAAAGTTATACCAAATGAAACAGCGCTGCGTTACCTCAAGTTTAATTCGTCAAATAAACTGACCTGTGTGAGTAGTAATTCAGCACTTGCGGGTAGTTCGGTAGAATGGCATGTTATTCCCCTTTGTTATTCCACGTATGGCGCTGATATCTGTCTCTTATTAGCAATCGCACCGTTTCATACCACAGTAATGTTAAAAACATCAATGTATTCACTCATCCATAAACATTATTAGATCCATCAGCATGACAGCAAGTCCCATCATTCCGCTCATCACTGCGTCATCAACCTACGCCTTTGTTATTGTAAGAGGTTAGCGACCCCTAGCGTGGAAAAAAAATACATATTGTAGCTTTAATGCTTTTAATAAAGATGATAAAAGTGTCCAAATTTACCTGTATTCATCCTAGATATGTTCTGAATAGGATGAACTTTATTTGTGGTTACTCTGGTAGGATACCTGTGAGAATAATCATTGCCACCAGTTGCTTAATGTCCCCATGAAATCAACCCCCCCCCCCCCCCCCTCCCTCTTGCTCTTCTCTTCTCTGGTGACGTGTTTACGGGTGCGAGGCGGGACAACCTGTCACTCACATGAGATCACAGCAATTGCAAACCACAACGATCCAATCATTTCCCGATGGACAAAATCAAGTCCTGCACTACTATTTTTTCTTGTTTCACTCAGCAGGGAAGAAAAGACTATTACAACTTCCGTTTCATGCTTTAGAAGTCATTGCAAAAAAATCTTAACAGCAGACTAATTTTTGTGTACTATCCCATAGTGTCCAGTGTTATCAGTTTTGTTAAAGGGACACATATAGGTAAGAAGAATGTTCATATTAATCGCTTTTTGTATCGCCAATGTAAAAAAACAAGACTGAAAAGTAAAAAGTTGGCAATTTGTATCGTAAGTTATCTATAAAAGCCTGTAGACCGATTCGTATGTGAAGGACTCGAGCTGGTTTCGCCGCGAAAATCAAAAGGATGTGATGTTTACGCTCGCTCCTGAGAGCCTGTCTTCAGGATAGTGTTGAAAGAGCTATTCTGTACTTAGCCAGATCTATAGTCTATGCCTGCCCAGACAGCAACATAGTGTCGGCCCAGATCTGGACCGTGTGGAATCCACATCCACAGGTGAAAACATATCCACATCATCTAAACTGCTGCTTTCTCACCGCTGTCATTTTTTTTGTGCGTTTATTTTGTTATTGAGAGGAAAGCGAGCAGTATATTTACATATTCATCTAAACGTCACTTTCAGCAGCGTGGACACTTACTATAGTAATAACATTAAATTATGCATAATAAGTAACGTGTAGTTAATTAATATTATTCAGTACTTATTTGAGTAAGTACAATGTAACTACGTCACCTTAAAATAAAGTGTAACCCAAAAATTAATTTCACAGTGAGTATGTCGAGGCCTTGAATCACATTCAGTCTCTTGTACGTTACGTGTGAAAGAGTACGATCTCAAGCAACATGTTGCTGGCTGCAGTTCACTTTAACGGCCACCGGTGTCGCTAATAACAAGGGTTTCTGAATTCTACATATAGCCTCTTTAAATGTTAATATAATTAAAGCTTTCAATTCCTATCAAATATGAATGTCAAAAGAAAATAGACAGATTGCTGTAAAAATTTCCATGTATATAAATAAACAAAAATTCACAGAATAAAATATTACACAATTTGAATTTGTCAGAAATATTTAATAAAAGTAATTACGTCTCTCGCATTTAGAGTTGAGACAGTTATCTCAGGCAACAGTATGCAGTTTCTCTAAATGACCATTCGCTTTGTTCCATAATGTACAATTTGTTCTGTACAAAACAAAAATGCTAAACTTTGTATAAAAAATATAAGTTAATTTAAAATTTAACTCTAATTAACAAAATAACCATGGTAATAATCAATAATTGTGGCAATCATAATATAATAGGAGCAATAATATTAATAACCATAATAATAGTCTCTAAACATAGTGCATATGAGGGAGAAGACTGGTTGTGGATGATCTTGGTGACTGAGGTGAGCAGTGCTGAAAAGATCCTCTAAACTCCGTAGGTGGGGTTGGTAGCATTACTCCAGAGCGAACACACACGCGCGCACACACACATTCACACGCGCACATGATCAGAAAGTGCATGACTGCCTAAAATAGCACCATTAGAATGAAGCTCAATCTCTCTACTACACAGTGCGCATGTCGCTCGCATGCCGACACAACCCTTGGAAGCCATGTTTAACATTCCCACATCTGATGGTGTACACCTTTGGTACACGTAAAAACTAACAGGCATCTTGAAGCAGTTTGTGACAGTATTGATTACATTCACTCATCAGTCCTGCAGTATTTACAGAAGGCCATCAGTCAGTCAGAGCTCCATCATCGTCTGCAGGGACTACAGGTGCCTCACAGGTCCAAACAACAAACAAAGAGTGGAACTGAATTCAGCCATTTGAAACAATGACATTATATGGAGATTTGTTGGGTCATGACTTGAAATTCACTTTAGTCTGCATTCAACAATTTATGATGTAGCCAAGATTAAATATATCTTCCTCTCTGAAATGTGCAACTGTCAGTGTCAGATGCATTTTTAATTGACCCTTCACTAAGCTCCGCCATCTTGGTTACTGTTACTCGCTCGGACACGCTTTACAGAATGTGCCACAGATTTCAGTAAACCACGTGATTTTAGCAAAACGTGCTCATGAAGTGTTAAAGAAGAGTGATGTTGCTATTATTCATCTGATTTTGTGTAAAAGAAATGGATAAATTACACAGTAACACAAGTAAAATCTTTGAAGAATGAACTTCACAAAGTTTATTTAGATTTGGAAAAGGGAAAGTAATGCGTTTATCTCTCTGGTGTCATTATTATAAGTGCTACAGCAACATTTTTGTAGGATTTCAATCAAATTCCTTTTAAGGACTTTTCTCTGGTTATATGGAGGATGCACTAGTAGCTAAAGCAGGATTGGTCAGTAATGTTTTTAAGGCGGGGCATAGTGAAGGGTGTCAGTCCATAAGTAAGTCATTGAAGTCATGGAAGCGTGCAGCATTTTACCTACATGTTCAGTCATTTATCATTTAGTTATTTGTTGTATCCATTTACAGTGGGTGGGGTTGTAGTAGCTTATATAATAAAAATAGTTATTTGAGGCAAATAATTAAAATAGCTTCAGAAACAGAAATAGTTCCATTTTATATGTTAGCATAATCAAGCAACCAGACAGGTTGTGAATATTTTCTTTCTGGACAAATTTTTGGATAACCTGACCTGTCAGAAATATGCTCGCTTACCGTAAAAATCATGACAATAAATATATCTGGAGTCTCTCATCTAGGCTTCATTGTTGTTTTTTAGTTTACAGTGATTACTTTGTACACACACTGAGTTCCTTTCTTATAGTAATGATGTAAATAGGCCATGTGTATGGAAGCTTGTTTCTGCCACTGAATAAAAAATAAGTAAGGCAATTGCGATTTTTCCTCAGAATTGGACTTGATAACTTGCAATTGCGAGTTTATATCTCACAATTCTGAGAAAATAAGTCATAATTGCAGTATATAAACTTAATTGTGAGAGAAAAAAAGTCAGAATATTGAGATGTAAACTCGCAATTATCTTTTAAAAATTTTTTTTATTCCGTGGCAGAAACATCATATTTTTTATTTTGACATTTCTTTCCCCCTGAGGTTGACTTATAATGTTGGTAAAGTCATAATTTAGTATTTAAGGACCATTTATCCATCCTATCCAATTCATATAATTAAAAAGAGTTGTTTTGTTGGCATTTTTAAGACCTCTGTTTCTGAACACCCAATAAGTGTGCCGTAGTTGACGTGTAAATGCTGGCAGTTGTATGAGGCATTTTTGAAGCTTAGTTTCAATAAACACTAAGA
Organism: Gila orcuttii; assembly: GCA_026230005.1. Classification (NCBI taxonomy): domain Eukaryota; kingdom Metazoa; phylum Chordata; class Actinopteri; order Cypriniformes; family Leuciscidae; genus Gila; species Gila orcuttii. The sequence continues at coordinate 34,519,132 of JAPDVR010000019.1, read as the reverse complement.
AGAAGGTTTTGAGTTTTGAAAGTAACAGTTTGTTTTTCAGGTCCACTGCAAATATTTGATTCTACATATGACTCAATAATGCTACGAGCTTCAACGGGTTAAAGCTGAACTTCATATCAGGTTGGAAGATGCTGCAGATTTCAGGGAGGAACACCGTGACTAGTGTGTGACTCCAGTAAGGTTCAGAGTGAGACTTATGCCGTCACAAAAGCTCTTTGCTTTGGAAGGACACGCTGCGGGGGATTTTTGTTTTTTTAACTCCACTCAGAATAGGCTGTATTTCTTCAAGTACTGCAAAACAATATTTGCTCTAAATATTATATAAAACATCCATCAGACCACCGGAGCGATGGGTTCACCGTGCCTCATGTATTAGCTTCGACTAAACATTCCTTCTGTCTATCTTAAAAAATAAATCCACTCAAGCAGCTTTGCGTATGCTTTTGACCACAGCAGGATAAAAAGTACCATTTTAAACTAGACGAACCGTCTTCTAGTTACGAGTCACCCAACCAGATCGTAACGCAGGTTCGTATTTAAGGCCTCTCCAAATGTATGACCACGAAAGAAACCGAAAAAAAACTAAGAAAAATAATCACCTAAAAGAAAAGATGCAGAAGCAACCTCCTAAGGAAAAGTACTGTCAATTATGATGGCCATTCTGCAGAAGTGATCCCACACAGAACAGACTTGAGTCCCAGCCATCAACGAGGGAGCCCTGATGTCATTCGAGAGTACGCCTCCGTCACCCACTAAGGTAACATTATGTTTTGTTTATTTTTGTGAATGTATCCGTCCCGGCCTGCCCTCTGCACTTCCTCGTGTCTCTGCAGGACGTGGGACTGTCCACAGGAAGTCCAGGGTCTCTGGCAGGGGTGTAGGTGGTGCTGTGGGACAGGTGCCACAGATTTAGTTGTCCACTTTCACTGGCCCGCTGTCTGATGTCTCGCACGGTTCGTCCTCCTCAGTGGAAGCCCATGTAGAGATGTCTTCTCCTCGAACAATTCGTTCCCATTGATCCAGGTTTTCCCTGCATACACAGACAGCTCTTCACAATATTACAGAAAAACAACAACTGTTTGTCCATATTTTGAATGTGGCAGAACAACTGGCTTAATTATGGAAGCCCTTGAACAGCAACGTAAAAAAAACCTAAAAAACAAGTCAAATTTTTTTTAGATTAAAGTCGAGATAATATTGTGTACAAATACTATCTGTAATTAATTTCTGTAATAACATCTATAACTACACTGTTGACCCATCCTTTACACTTTAACCCTCTCTTAACCGTGACCTAACCAGATCACCTAACCTTTTTTTATCAGTATTTGAGAGTGATCTACAAACCTTTTCTCTCTGCCACAAGGATCAGTTGGGGTCCTCTGGTTGATACATTATCCATTATATACATGTTTACTGTTATTATCTTGACAATTCATAATAGAAGACTCATTTTTGCAGTTTTGAGAACATACAAATTGCTGGACAAAAGTTGTTCAATGATCTCAAAAGCTTTAAAACAAATGATATTTACTAAATGTGTTTATAGGAAAGGGTTCAACCATAAATTATGCCATAGAATTTTATTTAGAATTTCTTCTTATTAAAATACCATTTTAAATAGTTTTCTTAGTTGTTGTACCACATGACATTTTGGGGGTTTAAGATACCAAAACATACAATAATATTTATTATTTTAATACACTGAATAAAGTTTTATAGAAAAAAGTGATACATGTCATGAATTTATCAAATTATTTTAAAAGGAAATAATGCACTTGGACACATAAATATGCACGTCATGTCTCTGACCCATTAAGTTGATCACCCAAACTTGAAAGGTAGGACTTTAAATAAAAATGTTTTTTTTTATTAACATCCAACAAAATAATTATTTTTTAGGAGAATTGTTGTTTCAGTGGCTTGACACATAAACACGTCCATTTTATGAAGGACTTGGTTAACGGTGACTTTCAGTTGATGTTTTGTAAAATCGAAACATTCTGATTTTTATAATTTACTTAAATTTGATTTTCATTTATTTAAAACACTTACATTTTGTATTCTGCTATTTATTATCTGTAAAATATTAAGTGTAAATAACTAGTCAAAACTTTGGATAAATAAGATTGAATTTGTTTATTTTTAAATCATAAAATTAAATTATGCTTAAATGCTTGAAATAATTTTTTCAGAAAAATAAATAAATAAATTGTGCTTGTGTATGAATTTCACAAAACTTATTTATTTATTATTATTACAATTATTTTATTTTTACATAATTTTATAATGGATCCAACTAATCACTTATGAAACTTGTTTTTGACTATTTTCATGACTGATTTTTATAAAATATATTGATTGGTTGTTACAGCCCTGCAAAAGTCAACTAATAGGCTGTGGCTAAAGTAATTGAGGCAATGCTGTCAGGGCAATCTGACCCAGACACGAAGGAAAGAGGTGCTCATACTCAATTTGTCCAGTTGTTTTTTAGATCTGCCCTTCTTGTTCCCTATATGTAGCACACAGGCCAATAAGAGAGGATGAAAATGGTCGGCTATTAGACTCTCCCTTTCAATTAGTGAGGTTGATGTCGTTTATTGGTCCCTCTCTGATCTCACAATGACCCGGGCTCCGGAACGTCTGAACCCGCTGCCCACAGATTCCAGTTAAAGACCTGGTGCCGACACTGTGGCATGGCTTTTCAGATTGCGCCGTCAACTGTGTTTGCATTCCCCACAGACCGAGGTCACAGAGGTCACAGTTTAGGGCACAGGGGGAGTAGTTTAGACACACAGACCCATCCTCACATCAGAACTAGCACAAAGGCCACATCATGGAAGCTGGTTAATGTGACCTGAGCAAAGCAGTGCACGTAGCATACTGAAACTTTAAAGAGGCTATATGTGAGGATTTTAGTATTCATTTATTTTTTTATGGCCAATCGTGAACAGATTGTAACGAAGAAAAAGAAAAGAAAGAAAAACGAGACCTTCCCTGACTTCCTACATTGTCTACGAAAGCCTGTAGACTGATTTTTATGTGAAGGCCTCTCTTCTGTTCTCTGCAGCGACAAAGTGTACAATGTATTGTATTGTATATGTAACGTTAGCTTAGAGATTGAGTCCACTAATGTCAACAAACACAGCACAACACAAACTAAACTAAAAAGTTTGCTGTTTCACAGTAACAGTGACAAACAATATTAATCCATAATGAATTAACAATGAATGGTCAACGACAACGCCACAGGAAACGAATTCTTATTCAATGTTCAGGATAATGCCTAAAGAGCCACATAGTATGTGCGAGCAAGAGTAATAAGTTGCTGGCTGCAGTTCAGTTAACGGCCACCAGTGTCACTAATAACAAGGGTTTCTGAATTCAACATATAGCCCTTTAAATAAATGAATGGATTTATTATTATTATGTTGGCCTGACTATCTAGAAACTAGCATAGCATCAATCTAAACCACATGTTAGCAACAGGCTAAGACATGCAAGCAATGTGATAATACATAATAGGAACGGCATAGATCATTCTGGATGGTTGCCAGAGTGTTGTTGGCAACTGCATAGTAACAACCTAGCAACCACCTAGAACACCCCAGTAACACCTTAGCAACCACCCAGAATACCTCAGCAACATCATAGCAATGCCCTAGCAACCACATAGCAACACCCTGGCAATCATCTAGATTACACTAGTAACCTCACAACGTGGCCTTAAAACTTCAAACAATCTATGAAATAACCCAACATTAGAGTTTGACTTGGTAAATGTTTTTATCTAGTTACCATTATTTTGTAATTGATTTTATTCTTTATTCACACTTTTAATTAACTTTTAAGCAGCTTGAAATTATTTAATTAAGAAACCCAATCAACTAATAATATAAAATTATAATAATCACAATAAGCAATGCTTCCACTAAGTAATATAGTCAGGGCTCCCAGGTTTGCGTAACAAAACCAGCCCACTTGCTATTCAAAACCCGCCCAATCACAGCCAAAACCTTCCCAATCGCGTTCCAGGGGGAGGGGGGCGGGGGGCGGGGTGTAAAATCGAGTCCCGAGTTTGGGGGGGTCAGCTTTAACACACAGTATAAAAGTAGCCCAATTCCGCGTGAAAACCGCAGACAACTGAATAAAGTTCTTGTAGGCTGTTTATGGTTGCCAACATGGCCACTTGGCTCATTAATCTAAAATGTAACTTAAGTGCGGTCACAGGTGTGCGTGCATAGTGATTATAACAGATTTGAACAAGGCTCATCATCCTGTCTTATAATTTTAGCTTTATCAAACAGATTTAGATATATTAGTCTACTTAATTTGTTTAATAAAAGTGCTTTACGAAGATGGTGCATAATACCATGGTCCAAGAGCATTCATGCAGTCAAACGTTGTTATGAGTGTGTGACTGACCTGCAAGACGCAAGCAGAGGACTGGAGGGGGGAAACAGCTCTGACAGGGTGGTGTAACAGGGAACCGCCACTGCATTGTAAAATCCCACCTGAATACATGGGTAAAAGCAGGACTAAGGTACAAAAATATAACATAACATATAACAACTGACCTAATGAGCCCATGTATTATCCCATGTAGTATCCCACTGTATAGGCCACATTTTAGGCACACATCCAATGTTAAGGCTGTTCCAAAGCATGGAATAGGAAAATAAACATTTTGCTAGGCGGCCTTTAAGGAGCTTGATAATGACAGAAAGTTCTCATTTACCTGTCCCTGGGGAACCTCATGCTTTTTATCCCTGTCCATCATAGGGATGGGCTGCATTCCAATCTTCTTCATTTCGTCCCCCTGCCATTACACACAAGAAGTACAATTTCACTGAATGGCCTGCAATTTGACATACTGCTCAAAACAATACAGTGATCTGAACAATGATTTACTTTATTACATATAAATATTGTTACTACAAAAAGATTCCTGTTTGGTTAACAATGATATGGTTTACCTCAGCCCAGAACTCAGCATAGATGTCATTGGCTGTGATTCGTGTGACGGGCCATAGTTTGGTAACAGAGCAGAGATCACAGGCAGTCATCATCAGACCAATCACACGGTCCCTGTGGTGGACCAATTATCAACCAGCAATTAATCAAAGGGATCAAATCAGGCTTTAATGCTGATGAAAACGAGAATACGAGGGACAGACATACAGTCTTTATAACGACATGCGCTGTATGAACGTCCTAGAAAATTCACAATTTTCAAAACTGTTTTGTTTAGTCTTTTGGAAAGATGTTTCGTCAGCTGCATAATCTATGGAAGCCTGTTTCCGCCACAGTATATACTGTATATATATATATATATATATATATATATTTATATATATATAAAAAAGATATTTATCTCACAATTCAGATTTTTTTCCTCAGAATTGTGAGTTGTGTCAGAATATAAACTTGCAATTGGGGGATATAAATGCGCAAATCTGACTTTTTTCTCACAATTGCAAGTCTATGTCTCGCAGTTCTGACTTTTTTACTCACAATTGTGACTTTTTTTCTTGCAATTGCGAGTTTATATCTCGCAACTCTGACTTTTGTCGAATAATTCTGACTTTTTTTTATAAACTCATTATTGTGAGTCCAATTCTGAGAAAAAAAGACTGATTTATATCTCACAATTCTGACTATAATTCGCAATTGTGAGTTTATTCAGTGGTGGAAAAACCTTCCATAATATTCTGTATGTTGTATAAATAGCACAAACCATTGAACCCACAGTACATCCATCCCTTACAGCCTTGTTTTCATCCCTGTCAGAAATTAAATATGGCGCTACCCTGACTAAGGTCTACAAAGTGACATTACTATAGTAATAACAGTAAATTATGCATAATTACTAACCACTAACCTTAAACCAAACCATAACCTTGAAGTACATGTAGTTAATTATTACTCAGTACATATTTCTGTAATTAGTCTATTATATTTCCGTGAGATTCACTCAAGCATGTTAGTATTCCAATCCAAGCACAGCTTATGACACTGTTTTGGTGGCTCCCTGAATATATCTCTGATGTTGAGGTAAAATTTCCAAGAGTTCTGTGATAATGGAGCAAAAGTACGACCTCTAACCTGTGAGCACGGTTGTTCAGGTCCAGCGCTCCTGTGGCCAGCAGTTCAGACAGTTGCTTGCGGTTGCCGAAGTACAGCGCGAGGTCTGTAGCAATGATGGCCTTCCTGATGATCTCCAGCACCTGCTCATACTCACTGGAAGTCAGGTTGGAGAAAATATTGTGCCCTTCCAGCTATGAGAAAAAAAGAGATCAATAAAAAAGCAAAAGCTCCACTTATGAGGCATCTGGCTCTGCTGGAGAGTGGCAGCAAAACCAAAGACATGGCTGACAACAGACACGGAAAGACAATGCTGTTTAATATGGGAAATTTCTTCCAAATTTTTAGTTGAAATTATAGAGATTAAGTGTGAATTGCACTTTCGATTAACAAAAGTCAACACTATATACCTAGTGCAATTAACATTGAGCTTTATTGCTAATTTCCTTGTTTAATTACTGTTTACTTGTCTTTAATAATGCTTAAAATGTATAAAAGTTAAAGGGTTAGTTTACCCAAAAATGAAAATTCTGTCAGTATTTACTCACCCTCATGTTGTTCAACCCCGTAAGACCTTCGTTCATCTTCGGAACACGAATTAAGATATTTTTGATGAAATCTGAGGGCTGGATCACTCCTCCATACTAGTCCATAGGCTTCTTCAGGGATTGAAACTTGCCAGCCCCGAAAAGTCATTAAAGACATAGTCCAAGTGACTACAGTATCTCAATCTTAAGTTTATCAAACGACAAGAATACTTTTTGTGCGCAAAAACCCCCAAAAATAACAACTTTATTTCAACTATTCATTTCCTTCTCTGTGGGCCTCGAGTCAGTTCACTAGTGTAAAAGCGTAGAGCCTCTGTTGCTGTACGTCACACGCATCACCCACATGACCAGCGTCGCCCAATAGTGAGCCTGCGTGTGACGTAGCTCTACGCAATCATACTAAGTTAACTGACTAGAGGCCAACAGAGAAGGAAATGAATAGTTGAGATAAAGTCGTTATTTTTTTTTTTTTGCGCACAAAAAGTATTATCGTCGCTTGATAAACTTAAGATTGAGCCACTGTAGTCACTTGGACTATTTTAACGATGTCTTTAATAACTTTTCGGGGCTGGCAAGTTTCAATCCCTGAAGAAGACTATGGAGGAGTGATCCAGCTTTCAGATTTCATCAAAAATATCTTAATTCGTGTTCCGAAGATGAACGAAGGTCATGAGGGTGAGTAAATACTGACAGAATTTTCATTTTTGGGTGAACTATCCCTTTAAGCTAGTTGTTTCTGCTGTGTATTACAAACTCTCTGTCCTATTACTGAAAATATTTTATTCCTAAAACATGGTGATTTTGTTTTTCTGGCTGTTGACAATATTTTCTAATTTATGGAGTGATAAAAAGAGATATCCAAAATCCCCTCTGTAAAAACTATTGACTCTAATATGTCAAGAAAATGAAATAATTTCAAACCTGGCTATATCTAGTGTAAGTATGCAAAATAGTTAATATTTAATTAGATAATGCCTCATTTGCATATGTAAATATAAACCTTGTAATGCAAACAAAATATTTTCAATTCCAAATGTATTTAACCAACAGTATATTCAAGTTAATTTTTTTTACCCTGTTCACCTGGGGTGTCTTGCCTAAAAGACAATAAAGTTTGTGATTGCAGCAAGTTCTGCTCTGATATAACAGTATTTAGTAAGCCTGTAGCTTGATACAACTAGCACTGAGATCATATACAAGGCCAGTGCCCGCAAGCCAATTTTATATAAGTTTAACTGACATAGTGCACAGACTCCCTTAGATTCTTCAATGACTATGTCAGTTAAACTTGTATAAAATTGGCTTGCGGGCACCCGCCTTGTATACTGTATATATGGTGAGTGTAATCGCACAACCCTCCGACCACATCAAGCATGTTTGAGACTATCGTTCTGAGCTGGCACAGTGTGTAGGAGCTTTACCTGCAGGATGGACACCGTCTGTGAAAAATGATGCTGTTCCATTGTGGATGTGGAATACAGGGCGGCCAGCGGATGGTCAAACTTCTGCAGATAACTGTTACTGTAGCCACGGTGGTCCAGGTCGTGACATAAGCAGGCTATCAGCAAGCCTTTCCTCTGTGTGAGCGAGCAAGAAAGTTATTATATGGAGCTACTAACAGCAAAGGCCCGACAAACAAGAAAAATAACTATAAAGAGATAACTTTCCCCAGCATCCACGCCAACAGGTGATAATGTTCTGCTTATTATAAGTGTGTGCTGTAGTTATCTGTAGCTTTAAATGTCAATGCTTTTATCTTTCATCAACTGGAAGAAATCGCTCTCAAAGGAATTCCAGTGTTATCATTCCTCCGTGCCGTTATAGATATTCTCATAGAAGTACTGTAGCAGGGCTGTCAAAATATAAGTGTAATAAGTGTAGGCTATTGTGATTGTCAAAACATTTGGTAACCTAGCTAAACAATTTCATTTTCAATTTCAAGTTTAGTAACAGCATATTATGGTGCAATGACTGGTAGCTTTTGTATTGCTTTTATTATTTCTTTGATACAAATTTTACAATTTCTATTCAATTATTGTGGTTTGATTTCGATCTTGACTCAATATCGATTCATTTTGATAAATATTAGGTACAGTAGATACATGTTAATTTTTAAATTAAGTAAATCTCACCTAATGCTGTAAACATTGGCTACAGAGAGCCCTGTCAGCTGGTATTATTAAATGTTAAAAATAACAACTCAAATTAAATATAATGCGGTTTTTATTATAATAACAACAACTTTATAATATTTTAATGATATAAGTAAAAATATAATAAATATGTAATAGTGCACATATTTAGCAAAATACTAATTTATACTAATGCTAAATATATTATAAAATACTAATTTTAACTAACGTGCTATGGTCATTAAATGTGTTTTTCTGAGGCAAATGTAAGGTTATGTGACATTGTTCTCCAGCTGTTTTATTGACCTCTTTTTACGGTTAAAAAACACTGATTTATCGATATTATGTATGAGGCATATACATTTCGGTAAGTTGTACTGTATCTTTCAACATAGGCTACCTATTATTGTTCATTTGTGTTTATTTACTAACTAGTAGTAAAGAGAGATTATCGGTTCACGTGCCGCCAGGCGCTACAGCGGTCTGTCACGTCACATTTACAAGTGCCAAAATGGTATTTATTGTTTGAATTTCGTAATAAAATTGACAGAATCTGAGAGCTGAGAATTTGTTTCATATCAAAAGTAACCTGCTCTGTCTAGTCAGTCGGTCTCCGTGTCCTCTTTGCTTCACGATTTTTCTCTGCGTGAGAAAATGGATGTGTGGCGTGAGAGTGTGTAAAAAGTGTCGAGAGCGTGAGAAAAGTGTCAATTGCTTGAGTCTCACGCTGAATGAGTGACAGTTGGCAGCTGTGGAAGTAGAATTATTATTAAAGCTTTAAAGTTAACGTGCTTGGTGTGAAGGGACCGTAACTTGTGTGTTTTTTAAAATAGGGCAGCTTTTTCAGTAACAAGTTACTTTCTCCATCAGGTAAGAAGTGACATCTTTAGTTAAATGCTTTTGTTTCTGACTATAAATTAGTGTGTTCTATGTTTTTCCTAGTAAATGTACTAATAGTTAAATTAGATACTGCCCCCTCATTGTTTTTTTTCACCAGAAACTGTAATGAATAATACAGTTTTTTATTAATTACATATTTTAAAAGACATTGTCCCCTTCAGAAGTCTCATCAGCCTTTAAAAATCACATTATACTGTAAATGTCACATTGCCATGGATAGACTCAAATGAGATGATATGCCAAAGCATACAACCCACATTTTCCATAAACATCACTCACAATTGCATTTTTGTCAACAATTAGATCTTTGTTGTTTAGCGGTTCGGCACACTGTGCCAGGCACTTGTTGGTTCATGAATATTAATTGCATCATATGACGTTCGCCCTGAGTGATATGCTGGAAGGCAGTCATGTGAGTGCTAGCCAGAGTAAGATCACTATGACTTTAATGGTTGCTGGACCCCTGCAGTTACCGTGGCTAACTTCCTGTTAGTAGCTCATAGTTTAGCATTTCAAAGTAGCTTCCCCAACACAACACTGACGTGAAATGATTCTTTTGTAAGTTGACTGTAAGAACTGCTGTTATGAGAATGATACTGACCTCGAGCTCTGTGAATATCCCAGTGGTTCTCTGCAGAATGGCGTACATGCAGTGTGCCACCGTCACAGCGTGTTTCCAGTTGTGGTATGGAACTCGTCTGTAATTTTTCCGCACTGACATAGTGAAGCGACACAGTTTCTCCTGCTCAAAGCTGTAATTACACAACAAAAGTGTGACTGTACACGTTTGCCTTGTCAAAGCGGGGTGTTTCTTCACCTACACACACTTTTATGTCCAAAATAATTTATGAATTTTAATATTTTTTATATCAAGGTCATTTACTTTAGCTACTTTTCAAATGCCTTTTGTGTATTTATTGTATCGTTCTACTCTGATCCCAGACCCAGACTTTCAATTCTTTAACAAACAAACAGATTGACAGACAGATAGTGGATGGATGGATGGATGGATGGATGGATGGATGGATGGATGGATGGATGGATGGATGGATGGATGGATGGATGGATGGATGGATGGATGGATGGATGGATGGATGGATGGATGGATGGATGGATGGATGGATGGATGGATGGATGGATGGATGGATGGATGGATGGATGGATGGATGGATGGATATGAGAAAAGTACACATTCTTACCTGCTTTTCCCACAAGAATTGTGAACCATGTATACAAATATTGCAGGCCACATTTCCTCAAAAGGGGCAATGTCAAAGTGAAACCTTAGACAGAAATATGCAAGTTTGTTTGCAATTCAAATCTGGACAGGTGAAATATGAGCACAAATAATGCTCAATACATCTTGATTACAACTGCACTTGTATATCATGCCCACTTATCTACGCATGAAAATAACACCAAACAAATATGCACGTTTAGTTGCCGTGGATCATGACAACAGAGGTGATGTGTTATAGCGTAACATACAACATCGACTGCCCTATTGCTTTTATTAAATGTTGGCAACAGAAATATGATAAAATTAATATGAAAAATTAATTTCTTTTTTGTAGTAATAATCTGACCAAGTAATTTATTGCACTCACCTAACTGTAATATATAACACAAATGCTCAGTCCAATGCTTTTAGAGCCTATTTTACAGCTATTTAACTAATTTATTACTGAAAGCCATGATGTAGCAGTGATTTGGATGTATGAGAGTGTAAACTCACAGTTCGATCTCTTTGTATATGACAGCAGGGAGAGAGAGTTGTGTGAGGGTCTTCCACTCCTCTGATGTGCAGATGCTGTGGTACGAAAGCTTCTCCATAGTCACCCGGTAAATGCACTCTGAATGTCTTATCCGGTGATACATCTACACACAAATAAATACATACACACATCCCACGTGTTTACGCAGATGCAAAACATACATGCAAAACAGTCTAACCCACTGAAAATATTGTGGTTTCTTTCTATCCATCTTTCTATAATCTGCTATGGTTGTTCAGTGTTTTCAGTGTTACGCATTGCATTCTGGGTAGTGGTCTCCATATTTTAGGACACACTCAGGAGCGTACAATGATAAATACAAATCACCAGAGAAAAAAAACGACTATTTACGTTAATACTTTTGAAGAACGGCTTGCACTCTCTAAGAATAAACTGACTAATATTTGAATCTCTTGCGTACATTTGAGAGCTTAGTCGTGTGGCCAAGTTTGCACATATTCATCACATTTCATACACATAGAAATCATGCGGCCGACTACTATTGGACCGCACACAAGACCAAATTGATTTCTCTTTTGTGGTTAATTTTTTAATAACTAAAAAGTGGCACTGATATATTTGCCAGATAAAATAACAAATATAATATAGCTTGATCTCAGCCAGTGGATAATGTATTTAATCAACATATATCATTAAAATCACCAAAATGTCTTAATGTTAAAGCATTAAGGGATAACAACAGTATGGCCCTCTGTAATGCAGCTCTGAAATGATTTGTATTGTTAAAGCGCTATACAAATAAGTTTTACTGGACTTAAATGGAACAAGTACAAGATTCCTTATACCAAGAGAAGCTGAACAATGAAGCAAAGGAGCGCTACTGTAAGAACACAGTTTTTATACATTATTTATGGTGTGAGCACTTAAGCATTCAAGTGGTTAAGAAAATATGAATCTGTAATATATCTGAAATAAATAATAAATATATAAATACAAATCATAAAGCCGCATTTTGGTTAAATTGTTTATTTTCGAGTTGTTTGTTTTACTTTTCACATTTGTTCAAGAAGCCATTTCCCACATATATACGCCACAATAGGAAAGAAAAGACCATCGCAACTTCTTTTTCATGCCGACCTTAAAGACCGTCAATCAGATGGGAAAGTATTTAGCGTTTGCCTTTCTATTACTACTAATAAAAAAAAGTAAACTCTATAATTATTTTTTTTTGCAAAATTTCGTTTACCTTCTTTGTACCTACAGTTTTGTCCAATAATTTATTAAAATAGAGACAGTAAATTAAATGAAGATGGAGAATGGAAGCTCCGATGCTCAGGCACTGGCGTTCTCAGCGCTGTCAAAATAAAAGTATTTATCACATCGACACAACGGCCAAAGAAAAATAAAATCGGCCAATGCTGAAAATTAAACAATGAAAAATGTCAGCCTTGGCAATATATCGGTCGACCACAACTTTCCACATCTTTCACTCTACCCTTTAATAAATCAGACAAAGAGTAAAAAAAATCCCTGGCATAACATGTGAGGTGTCGAATTCTGTCTAAATAAAAATAATATTAACATTAAATATTAACATGCTTCAGTCATTTTAAAATCTGCTATGAGACGAGACTTGTAAGTGACCCCACAGAGGGGCGAGTGGCTGACAGTCCTAAGCCCGTTTCTTCCAAAAATCCCAAGAAGTGTGATGTTATTGTTGACAGATGTTTTATTAGACTCCAGGTCATGCTACATGTCTGCACACTTACATTTGCACAGTGTAAGGCCAAAGCACAGAAGACGGCGAACATCTTAAAGTTGTTCTCATCAGTTTTAGTGAAGGCACTTCCTCCCAGCTTGTTCACCATTTGTACAACACCAATCACAGTCCCGCGGCTGACTATGGGCATGCACAGGATATTCCGCGTTGTGTAGCCAGTGTAGAGATCTACTTCTCTGTGAAAAGCAGAACAGACGACACACACACACACACACACACACACACACACACACACACACAGAGCTGAACACCCATAGTGCTTGCTTGTATATGATTGAGTTAAACACACTGGTCTTAACATAATCATCTTATTCCAGACTTAAACAAATCCAGAAGCACCTTTCATCTGATATGTCCACTTTAACACCTAGAATCACAGACCACTGTGTGTCCACATGTCCAACTCGACAATACACTCATATTACTTCAGGACTATATACTGTATTATATTGTCAGTACAACAAATACTACCATGATGCATAAATATTTTATTTAAATGATTATATTATTATTACTATTACTAGACTATTTTGCACCATGGTAAAAAAAACAAAACAAAAAAAAAACACTTTCTTTCTTTCTTGGGTTAAAATATGACATTGACAGGCTTTGTGTGATTCATCCTGCTAATTAATAATCATGGACAAAACCTGGATCATTGCCATGATACTGTAACTTTACAATTCCAACAGTTGTCTAAGACCTTGAACAACCTGTAAGTGCAAAGCTGTGTATTATGTTACTTCAGTCATCCATTAAGCTTTAACTACTAATTGTAGAATCAGGTTATTTAACAAAGTGGCTTAAAGTAATCCCAAGATGTTTTACATGGAAAATGTAAATCTATATTACCTGTTGAAACGGGGGTCTGCATAGGCATCCGGAATATTCAAAACTTCTCCTGTTCGTGCCACCTGACCAGCTATTCCTTTCTCTATAGAAAACCTAGGGGTGAATCGAGTCAGTCAATCAATCAGTCAATCAATCAGTCAATCAATCAGTCAATCAATCAGTCAATCAGTCAGTCAATCAGTCAATCAGTCAGTCAATCAATCAATCAATCAGTCCCAGCTCTATGTTATGCTGAAAACAATGATAAGCATTTCATAAATTTTAAATGCTTTCATTGGCAAAAACATTCAATATGTGCAAAGAGTTTACAGTGTTGACCTTTCTTCATAAGCTCTGCAATTGGCTCTGGCGTGCTGGAGATCAGCTTTTGAGCTGAATCCTGGCTGATCGTGATACATTCTTGCCTTATTAGTTCTCCAAGTTGATCACAGTTTGTGGACTTCTGCTTGTCCACTCGCCTTTTGAGGATTGACCACAGGTTCTCTATGGGGTTAAGATCCGGGGAGTTGCCTAGCCATAAAATTTGAATGGCTGTCCCGAAGTCACACCCTTCTCCGGACAATCAATTGTCCAGATGTCCCAAACAGTCAGAAGAGGGCTCAGGGGCGTAGAATTTAGTAGGGACGCTAGGGACGTGTCCCTACCAATATCCAGTGACACTGATTTGTCCCTAGCAATAATTCCGATCAAAAATTAAAATATATTTATATATAACCACTGTTGCCCGGTTGGGTCTTGTGGGTTTTATGTATTTCTTATTTTATTTAACCAGGAAACATCTCAGATTAAAATATCTTAAGAGCGTTCAGAGAAAAATGCGCAAATCCTGAAACACAACGGTTAATAGATCTAGGTCCCGCCTGCTTAACACACATCGCTAAACTGATTAGCTTTGTGTTTTCTTTCTAACTTGTGAGAGGCTGTAGCTACATTTGGTTGTGCGAAGCGGCAAAGCTCCTCTGAAGGAAACCTAGATGCGGTAAGCTAGGGAGTAATCTACAGTTCAGTGCACAAAAATACGGGACAAATAGCGTCAAATAATGATTCGGGGACAGCTCAGTTTTTACAATATAATGTATGACAATCGCGGGATAGGTGGCAAACATAATCGTGTGTGTGTGCGCAAAGAGCACTGAAACTTAGTAAAAACATCACTTAGTATGATTTATAAGCCGTTTTCCAAAAAAGGAAAAAAGAAAAGAAAGAAAATACCCACAATGACAAGATTTAGTATATTGCCATTTTTGTAGGGACAAAGACAAAATGTCCCCACAAAGATGGCAATTTCCGAAATACTTTTTTTGGAAAACAGCTTATAAATCATACTAAGTGACATTTTTTTGAAAATGCAGAACATTATCTGTGATAGGGTTAGTATAGGGGGATAGAATATGTTTGTACAGTATAAAAATCATTATGGAAAGTCCACATTAAACATGAAAACACAAAATTGCTTGGTCTGTTGAAATGAGTTGTCTGTTTGATCAAGTTGAAACCCTTGTCATCCCAGTGTCATCAGCTGAGGCTGAAATAAGTTTCATTGCTCTTAGGACAATGAAAACATGGCTCAGAACAATGGCACAAGTTGCTGTGTGTCATGTCCAACAGGACAAACTGGACAGTAACAAATATGCAAAAAGTTCATTTCTGTTAATGGGATAGTTTCCTTAAAAAAATAAAATTCTGTCATCATTAAGTTGTTTCAACAGTTTCTTTCTTCTGCTGACCACAAAAGAAGTTATTTTGAAGAATGTTGGTAATTAGACAGTTGATGGAGCCCATTGACTTCCATAGTATTTTTTTCTTACTATGGAAGTCAGTGGGGTCCATCAACTGTCTGGTTACCAACATTCTTCAAAATATCTTCCTTTGTGTTCAGTAGAAGGAGGAAATTCATAAGGGTTTGAAACAACTTGTGGGAGAGACAGAATTCTCTGCACTATGAACGGTGTAAAGTTAGTCTCTGTTAAACTCCCTTCATGTCTTTAATAGTTACCATAACATTACAGAATTCATTCACGTATTGTTAAGGTCAATATAGACTAAAAACCTCAATATTATCCTATTAATTTCCTGATTCCTCAGCTTCTGGGAATGTCCCCACCAATCTCAAAACCAAACCTACGCCCTTGAGAGGGCTTCATCAGAGAAAATAACTTTGCACCAGTCTTCTGCTGTCCAATCCTTGTACTTTCTGCAAAATTACAGTCTGTCCTTGAAGATTTTCTTGGAGAGAAGTGACTTTGCTGCCCTTCATGACACCAGGCTGTTGTCTAAATTATTTTCCAGTTTGACGCAAAGTGTGATGGCTGCACGTCTTACTTTGAAGGTAACCATTGCTAACACAAGAACACAATGATTGGAAGAACTTCTTCCCTTCTTTTATGGCAATCAGCCTGCTCTTATAATTCTATCAGAATGATAGAGGGATTTCAGCTAAATAGACCCATGTGCTGAAGATATGATTAGTGAAATTATGTTAACTGGTCATTTTATGGCAGGGGCAAAAAAAACATTGAAATTTAGGTTTTTGAAATAAAAGAAATTGGCCAGTGAAGCTTAAAAAACATCTGATCAGTCTGCACAATAATCTAGAAACAATGTGAATCATCATAACAACTGAAGCAGCAAACTTTGCAAAATAAAAAATTCCCAAAATAATATTGCCCATGGCTGTACACTACAAGTGAACATTCAATCCTTACAATAACTGACCCTTCGCTAAGCCCCGCCCTCCTTTGTTACTGTTGCTACGCCTGTCAAGCTTTCGCGTCTAGCACATCTATTACAGTGTGTATGCACCGGTGTCAGACATTCCCAATGAGATAATTAGTCATTTCTGGTGAACATGTGAAATATCTGAGAGAGCAAGACAAAAGGGACTGCAGTATGCATTCGAGGGATATATCCACGACATAATATGCAACCGATTAGAGAATAATTTAATAAAAATTGAAGCTAAAGTCGCAGCAGCAGTGCCTCATACGCTGACCATTCACATGGGAAACACACAAATCGAGGAACAGCTATGTTCGTGCACAGCAGGGTAAGTGAAATGTGAAACTAATCTAATAATTATAAATCAAACAGGGGGCTCTCTCCTGCCCGCCAAAGCTCGCCGGTTCGCCCGCCAGCATCGCTCGAATCGCTCACAGATGGACAGCGGCCGCCATCTGCCACCGCTTCCGCCATTGAGTGTGATGAACCAGCCGAGGCCTGTTCCATCCTGGCATCAGACAGCGAAGACTGGGCGAGCTCTGTAGACCTCCCCCCGCTACCCGCCAGCCGCCTGGGAAACGAGCCGGCATTGAAGCTGAGCTGATGCGTCTGCTCTCTCAAGCCGTCGACAACCTCGGCCTCGACTGGGAGGCGCCCGCGCAGCCTGCGCACAACCGGCTGGATGGTTGCTT
The DNA here is from genome assembly GCA_026230005.1 of Gila orcuttii. NCBI lineage: Eukaryota > Metazoa > Chordata > Actinopteri > Cypriniformes > Leuciscidae > Gila > Gila orcuttii. Next base: position 34,501,690 of record JAPDVR010000019.1, on the reverse strand, counting down.
CCTCCAGAAGGACTCCGCCCCATCTCAGTCAAGACCCGCGCCTTTTCTTCCCGAGCTTCACGAAGAAATCGCGAGGTCGTGGAACGCCCCCTTCTCGGCCAGAATGCGTACCTCTGTCTCTGCAGCATTCTCCTCTGTGGACGGTGCGAAAGATAAAGGATACCTCTCTCTTCCTCCAGTGGAAGAAGTGGTAGCGTCCCATCTTTGTCCGCCCTCCGCTGGATGGCGTGCTTTGACGGCGCTACCCTCTAAAGCCTGCCGAGTGACGTCAGCCATGCACGGCCGCGCTTACACTGACGCTGGGCAAGCTGTGTCAGCGCTACATTCAATGGCGATACTGCAGATATTCCAAGCCGACCTTCTCCGTAAAATGAACGAGGAAGGACCGGAAGCTATCTGCGTGGCGGACCTAAGAAGCGCTACGGACCTCGCTCTATGCGCTGCAAAAGCCGCCGCACAAGCAGTTGGGCGCAACATGGCCTCTCTCACCGTGGCTGAGAGACATCTGTGGCTGACGCTGTCTGAGATGACGGATGCTGAGCGCTCTGTGTTCCTCGACGCGCCCATTTCCATAGATGGCCTTTTCGGATCTGCCGTCAAAGACTTCACGGACAGATTCGCCGAGGTGCAGAAAACTTCACAGGCTATGAAGCACTTCCTGCCGAAGCGCTCTAGTTCCGCAGCAGGCCGCTCTAAACAGCCGTCTGCCCGGGGCTCTCAGCCGCAGCCTGCACCACCAGCCGCCGCCACTTCTCAGTGCCGCCAGGCCAGAGACCAAAGACCGCGCTCTCGCTCTGCTGGACGCCGCCCCCCTCAGCGCGGGCCCCGGCCGAGAATCGAAATCAAGCCCGAGGTCTCAAAGCCTTCCTAGCCACTCTAGGAAAGCGTCGGTGTTCAAATCTCGCCGCGGCCGGATTTTCACCAAAACTTCTCGCTCGCTCAGTTTCAGACAATGCGACTGTTCCAGCGTACTTCGCAGTAAACAAGCCCGTTCCACAACCTGCTTGCCTGCACACAAAAGCCGTTTTTACGGCTACCCAGATAACTACAATAAAGAGTGTATTTTCTGGTGTCCCGGCCATAGCCGATGGTGTTATGAGTGTTGTAAGAATGCTCACGTCTCAGTGCCCATTCCCACACACAGACACAGCCCGCCACAATACAGGGCTAGCACAAATAAAATCGACTCATGTCGATTGTGCAATAAATGTAGTGTACGTGCCCACAACACAGTGCCCACAAACACTACACAAAGCATGTCCCGAGGTTTCTGTAAAAACGAAACCAACACATTCGCGAGCCGACAGTGTTATCAGTGCAGTGAGTGTGCCCGCTATCCCGCACTCACATTCCCTCACAGACATGCCGAACCCTACGGGGCTCGTCCCGCTCGCATTCTCTCCACAACATGTCAGAGAGAAGCTGAGCGCGGCCGGGCTGCCCGCTGTGATCAGCGCACCCCCCGCCTCGCACACTGTAAACACAGTGTTTATTTCCCAGCACACCGGAGCTCTCCGGCCGTCGTTATGCCACGGCCAGAGCCCAGATTTCATTCTACCTCTAGCTATTCATGCAGATGCGTGGGCAAAGCTTCCCGGGGTATCAGAATGGGTGCTGAAGACTATAATAAGAGGCTATTCGCTACAGTTCGCTCGTCGCCCCCGCCGTTGCGCGGCGCGAGTCGAAACGACGGTAAAAGACGAAGTATCTCATCTACTTCGAGCCGAGATAGCGAAACTACTGAGCAAAGGGGCTATAGAACCTTTATCTCAGGCTCAGAGCAAAGGGGGTCTTTACAGCAGGTATTTTCTGGTACAGAAAAAAGACGGGGGTCTCAGACCCATTCTAGATCTGCGACAGCTGAACAGAGCGCTCGCGAAGCGCCAGTTCAAAATTATTACAACCAGGAAAATCCTCGCGCAAGTTCGCCAGGACGACTGGTTTATGTCAATAGATCTGAAAGATGCATATTTTCAAATACAAATAGCGTCGCGTCACAGGCGATTCTTGAGATTCGCCTTCGAGGGCCAGGCATACCAATACAAAGTCCTGCCGTTCGGCCTGTCCTTGGCACCCTGTACATTTACGAAGTGCATGGACACGGCTCTCGCACCCCTGAGACTCTAGGGCATGCGAATTTTGAACTACTTGGACGATTGGCTGATTCTAGCTCGATCACGATCAGAGCTCATAGAACACAGGACCACATTACTCGAGCATCTCGAGAATATGGGTCTCACAGTCAATTGGGCGAAAAGTTCGCTGTCTCCCAGCCAGAAAATCTCTTTTCTGGGAACAGTGCTGGACTCGCTATCCATGACAGCGCGCCTGTCGCCAGAGTGCGAGCTGGACATTCAGCCCGCCGTGAAATCCTTCCGCCGCGGCTCGATAGTCCAGCTCAAAAGGTTTCAGAAAATGCTGGGCCTCATGGCCTCAGCAGCTTCAGTGCTCCAGCTGGGTCTGCTTTGCATGCGCCCACTGCAGCTGTGGCTGAAAGCGCGAGTTACTCCCCGGGCATGGACCGCTGGCCGGTTTCGCCTCCGGGTCGATCTGGAATGCGTTTCAGCTCTGGAACCATGGAAAGTAACCGACTGGTATCAGTCAGGTGTGAGTCTGGGGACTCCCTCGAGTGTGAAGGTGGTGTCCACGGACGCCTCCACCTCGGGATGGGGAGCGCTGCTCGAGGGCAGACCGTTCTTTGGCCAGTGGTCAAAACGGGAAAAACTCCTACATATAAACTGTCTGGAAATTATGGCAGTCGACAATGCGCTGCGGCGCTTCTGTCCCCAGATAAAAGGTCACCACGTCTTGGTCCGTTCGGACAACATGTCAGTGGTGGCATACATAAATCACCAGGGCGGCATCAAGTCCCGAAACCTTTACAGGCTAATGTAACGCCTCCTGGTCTGGGCTCAGCACAACCTGCTTTCACTGAGAGCGGCGCATGTGCCTGGTCACCTGAACCTGGGACCAGACAGACTGTCCAGAAACAATGTCCCAGCAGGGGAATGGTCGCTGCACCCGCAGACGATCCAACTGCAGCAGTCCCCGTCCCCACCCAGTTGGACCTGTTCGCGTCCCACGAGAACGCTCACTGCCTGAGAGCGAGGGCCTACGTCTGGCCCTGCTGTCCCCTCTATGCTTTTCCCCCCCGTCTCGCTCCTGCCTCAAGTGCTGGAACGAATCAGGGAAAGCAGATGCCCAGTGCTGCTTGTGGCTCCTCTCTGGTCGAACCAGGCTTGGTTCCCAGTCTTGATGCGGCTGACCAGCACTGCCCTCCTCTCTCAGGCCAAGGGCTCAATTTGGCATCCTCGCCCGCAGCTATGGTCCCTACATGCATGGGCCCGTTAGCGGGCATGGGCCCGCTAACCTCCCGGAGGGAGTGTTAAACATGATCACACAGGCGAGAGCCCCGTCCACTAGACGGCTTTACTCCGCGAAATGGTCTGTGTTCTCTACTTGGTGTACATCTCAGGGTTTTTCACCCGTAGACTGCGGGGTCACGTAAGTACTTTCCTTCCTTCAAAAGCTGCTGGATAAGGGCAGGACCCCATCCACGCTCAAAGTGTACGTGGCGGCCATAACAGCATTTGCAAAACCTGTGTCTGGCCAGTCACTGGGGAAAAACGACCTGGTCGTGCGATTCCTCAAGGGAGCTCAGAGGCTGAACCCTCCTAGACCTCCTTAAGTCCCGGTGTGGGACCTTTCTACGGTTCTGGAAGCCATAAAAGGTGCCCCGTTTGAGCCAATCCATTTGTCAGACATGAAGCATCTGTCTTTCAAAACGGTGTTTCTTTTGGCTCTCGCTTCAGTGAAGTGCATAGGGGACTTACAAGCGCTTTCAGTAAGTGCGTCATGTATTGAGTTTGGGCCTAATGACTCAAGAGTCATACTCAAACCAAGGCACGGGTACTTGCCCAAATCCCTCAACACACCGTTCAGGGCCCAGGTCATTTCCCTGTGCGCCCTCCCGGTTCATGCTGAGGAGGTGGATGCGAGTCTCCTTTGCCCTGTCAGGGCACTGAGAGCTTATGTGTCAGCTCTTCGTTTTGTTTGGCGGACGCTCCAAGGCACTGGCTGCATCAAAACAGAGCTTATCCAGATGGATAGTCGACGCCATAGCACTGGCTTACACTTCTAAGGGCCTGCAGTGTTCTTTAGGTGTCAGAGCGCACTCCACAAGAGGCGTGGCCTCATCTTGGGCGTGGTATAGTGGGGTTACCTTGCAAGATATCTGTACGGCCGCGGGCTGGGCCTCGCCGTCTACATTTATAAGGTTTTATAACCTGGAGGTTCCCGCTTTACAAGCCAAGCTCCTGTCGATATAGAATTCAGTGCTTTCTGCCCCGCTGTGTCGGCCCAGATACTGAGTTTTGCCTGTGCATCGCTCACTGAGCGATAGAACAGCCCAGGGGTGTTGAATAACCCTTTCTATTGCCCAGTTCAGGCTGAATACGTTCACCCTGTCTGCGCGGAACACTGTTACATAACTAGCTCCTGTGGGATGCTATTTCATGGGGAATGATGCTTGCAGCCTCTCTTCTCCGACTCTCTGTGAGTCTATGGTGATTATGCACTATATGAGCCCCGGGCTACTGCCCTTGGGACTTTGGTGTTGGATCCCAGTACGCACAGCGTTTTACATAGTGTTCCCCATAGCGTAAGATATTACGCAGTACGAGAGTACTCTCGTAAGAGAACGTACTCGGTTACTAACGTAACCTCGGTTCTCTGTAGAGAGGGAACGAGTACTGCGTATCTTGCCGTGCATACACAGCTCTGGTTCGCTTCGGCGATGAAAACCAGTTGTACCAGCCTAATCGAGCTATATTTATAGGGCGAGACCACGCCCTTTCTGGCGGGACATGACGAAATAGGCGCGAATTGCCCCCATTGGATGTGGTGTCACGCAGCGCCTCTCTCGATAGGCTGCTGCTGTTGCCGCAGGGCAGCCAATAGGCGCGCAAGCCGCCTTGCCTATGTATGCATGCTGCTGCACAGCGTTTTACACTAATACAAAATGAAGGATAATTTTTTGGCTTCAATATCTCATGGAAAAGAGGTTTTCCCCGTAGCGTAAGATATTACGCAGTACTCGTTCCCTCTCTAGAGAGAACCGAGGTTACGTTAGTTACCGAGTACGTTTATCCATAAATCTTGTGGAACAACACTAACACCGGGAGAGCCGCGATCGGATTGGGTTAAAGTTACTCAGTCAGGGGTAGTAGGCCGTCGATTAACAAAATGCTGAAATATATTTTAAAGTATGTCAGTGAGCCTCCCTCTTGTCTTTAAACGTCTTATTTTACGTTAAAACATGTGCATTATGAACAAAGAACCGTAATTATTTCCAACTTCCAAGCAATATGTGTTTTTGTTAATCCTGTCGACACTTAGTTGTGAATGGGGTCTCCCACACTGCTGATCCACGCACATCATTTCTCAACTTGGCTTTTAGATTTTCGGGAAGGAAAAAAAATTACACTCCCCTGTCCAAACTTTTAGGATACCGGGTATCAGATTTGCACAATCCATACGCACAACGCTTCGGCATGTTTCCCTCGCTCGAAAGCTTGCCAGACCTCCTGCGCCTAGTTACGGTTGCTAAGACACGATTGGCCAGTGGCTGTTTTCGGGCGTGGCTTAGCGAAGGGTCAATTAAATACAATAATTAAGCACACCTCTTTTTAACAAGGGAATGTCTCAATCATTACTCTAAATAAAGGATACTGAACATACATGTTGATGCCATACTACCTATCATCGAGCGGCTTGATATTATACAGATTTACTGTCAACAGTCAGTCCTTCAATTCTACATTTTGTGACTTTGTGTAACTCCTTTAATCTACAACTACATTTTTACCTAAATAAATAAATTCAACTACTTTACGAGGAGGTAAAGAATCCAACATGACTGGGTGAGCAACTGTGGGTGCTCACCTAATTTCTTTGGTTTTCCTAAAGACGGGCTTCCCTTCATTCTCCTCCCCGATATCAAACAAGTCAGAGTACAGCTCTTTGTTATTGTGATCCACCTGGAAAAGCGCACATCTGTCCGCATTAACCAGGTTTTTTGCATATATCTGAAACACAAATAAACAGACATTTCCTTAATGACATTTCTCCACAGCCCAATGCAACACCTTTTTCAACACATTTGTTGAAGAATTCATTTTAACAGCATTATTACAGTATGGTTCATCTGCAGTGAGTTCATCAGCATCGATAAGCATAATTAGTGTGAATGCTTCAAGCATTCACACTATTGAAATCCAAATCTTTATTATTATTCCGTATTCTTCCGTGGTCGCTTTCAACTCCTCTCTACTTTGTGCTACAAAAACCATTCAAGTATCAAAATGTTCAGCTTTTCAATGACTTGTGTGCTATTATTTTTCTTTTTTATACCTTTTATAATTTTTAAACTATTAAGCTTTTTGTGCATTTTTTTTAACATTTAAGTGCGGATGAGAGAGACTGTTCAGAGCTAGAGCACGTGATGTCATCCGCTAGAGTGAGCCAGCTTGAAAATTAATCGTAAAAAATAATTTTTAAATCGCTGGCCTGGCCAAAATTTTAACTCTTTGGGCATGTAATTATACTTGAAACGTAGGTATTTTTGTTGTGGTTCCTCACGTGCGTTTAGTAAATCCCTCGGACTTATAATTTTTTCTCTGTGTCCTTCCAAAGGACAAGAGTGACAGACAATCCTCCATTGGCAGCAATTATAAATTCAGGTCAAACTTTAGTGATCAGAGCATTACGGACCAGTTTTTCAACTCGCCAAAGTGGTCCCTTTTTTCAACTCTATCCACACAAAAAATACATCACATCGTTCACAAAGGCCTTGTCTCGCTCATGGTCAGGTCATTTCGCCGATATAACCTATAGTTTTGTCTCTAGGGAGGTTTGTTTGAGGCCAAGTATCAGCGATTTTGCTATGGCGACAATATTTTTTTCAGCGAAAGCTGATTGCACAGGTGATGTTGATTAGACAAGATCAAAGGGAGACACACATAATTGCTCCTGTGTTCTGATTGGTGGACAGTCACTGAGCTCTTTTCTGAAGGAACTTTAATTACTACAGGTTTTTGTTGCATTTATGCTTCTGCTTCTCCTGTTCTCCCTCCCTCTTCCCTCCTCTTCTCCTCCTTCCATCCTCTACTCCTCCTGTCCTCCTCTTCTCCCCTCCTTTCCTAATCTCTTCTTCTCCTTTCTACTCCTCCTTTTATCCTCTTCTATCTATCTGCCCGTCTAACTATTTGACTTTCTGTGTCCAAATTATCTATCTATCTATCTATCTATCTATCTATCTATCTATCTATCTATCTATCTATCTATCTATCTATCTATCTATCTATCTATCTATCTATCTATCTATCCATCCATCCATCTATCTATCTATCCCTCTGTCTTTCTCTACCTTTCTTTTTTTGTTCTCCTTTACTTCTCTACCTCTGTCTCTTTCTCTACCCCTTTATTTATTTACCTCTGTCTACTTCTCTACCTCTCTAATTAAACTCTTTAGTTTTCTTAATGCATTTGAATTAAGTTATTTTTGCATTTCAGCTTATTAATGCATTTGAATTAAGCTTTTTTTGCATTTTCTCTCTGTTTTGCAGTTGTTTGTGCATCTCAGCTTGTTTAGCAATATTTTGCAGTTGTTTGTGCATTTCATTTAAGCATTTCAAGCATTCACACGCATGTTCCGCAGGAAATGCAATTTTTCTAGTTCGTTTTGTTATTCATAGTAATCTACTGTCAGCCTTGTTGATGGATATTATATTTGTATTTAAAAGTATCAGTGACTTTTGTTTGGGGTCAATACGATTTTTTTTTTTAATAAATTAATACTTTTCTTCAGAAAGGAAGCATTAAATTGATCAAAAGTGACAGTAAAGACATTTATAATAATCCAAAATATGTATTTTTTAATTGAATGCTTTTCTCTTGAACTTTAAAAGAATCTTGAAAAAAATGAATCACGGTTTGCACAAAAATATGAAGCAGCACAACAGTTTTCAACTGTGATAATAATCATAAATGTTTCTTGAGCATCAAATAATCATATAAGAATGATTTCTGAAGGATCATGTGACACTGAAGACTGGAGTAATGATGCTGAAAATTCAGCTTTGATCACTGGAATAAATTATACTTTACTATATATTCACATAGAAAACAGCTGTTTTACATTGAACTAATATTTCACAATATTACTGGGTTTGTTTTGTATTTTTAATCAAATAAATGCAGCCTTGGTGAGCAAAAGAGACTTCTTTTAAAAACATTAAAAATCTTACCGACCCCAAACTTTTGAACAGCAGTGTATATATATATCTGCATTATGAAAAACTCTCTGATATACTAATATACATGTGTCTGTCCATGTGAAACTAGAAACTGAGGAACTTGTTCTTCCCTCTGGATTTCACAACTTGGTCACACATTGCGTCTCATCCCCTCCAAGATAAACTTCTGCTTTATGAAACAAGTGAGAAATCTCTTGAAACTAAGAAAGATGTTTAACTACTTCAGTATTTCCAAGGACATGCTTCCAAAACCGGAGGTAATATTTGAATTAGTGCCTGAGAGAGAAGCCAAGAGCTCCGAGAGATGCTGGAGCGGAGTCAGACGGACTGCCTGTCCTCTCTCTGACCTATCTGAATCTCTTCCAGTGCTGTTTTGCTCAACATGACAGAGACATGAGGGGGCCAGTGGTCTGATAGTTGAATTGTATGAATATTTGCGTTTGTGTGTGTGTGCAAGTGAGACCTAGAGAACTCAAACATGTGAGTAAATGAGAAAAAGAACATTTAACAACAAGCCCCCAAGGCTGGTGGGGTGAGCAGTGACTTGTGGGTGTTATTGCAGAACATGGCAAAAAATGAGAGAAGGTCTTTTATTGCACAAATCTCTTTGGCGATGATGGTGACAGAGATGAGCGACAGAAAAACAGCATGTTTGTCCTAATGACCAAGCATGTGACCCTACTGAGAAAGGGAAAACCTACTCACCATGATATGTTCAAGTAGAGAATCTATTGCCACTATGTTGTCAAAGTACGTTCTGTTTGAAATTGAAAAGGGGGAAACACCTGTTATTTTAAAGGGATAAACGTATGGCACAGTATAACACAAATGCATGTGTTATTTATTTTTTTTTTTTTTTACAACATTAGCTATTTATAATAATGTTAAAAGCCAATAAACATCTATATAAATATTTCAATAGTATGGAGAATGTCTTGGAGGAATCTCGAGAAAACATATCAGGGCACATTTAACCCAAAAATTCAAAAGGATATTGGAAAGGTTTAAGACTAAGATGTTATTTGCATGGTAATTAAACATATTTCCTACCGATTACTGTAATACCTAATGGTCATGAAAATAATGTCACAATGCAAAAAGTCTTTCTACTGGTTCTAAAGAAAAATAGACAACATTTTTGGACCAGTGTTGCCAGATTGGGTGGTTTTGAATTTGATTGTGAGGGTAAAAATTGGTTTGGGCGGGTGGGCTACATTTGGGCTGGTTTGGGATAAGTTTGGTGGTTTTCAAACATTTCAATTTAATAGAAAAATTGGTTAACAAACAAAACCCAAGTGTGCATGTAACTCCATCCAGTCAGTCATCCTGATGTTACTAAACACACATTTCATGAGATTCCGCCAATCCTCACTTCTAAACATAAACTGGCTTACTTTGACACATCTAGGAGAAAGTCGTTGAGTTCCGTCTGTTTGGCGAGACCTCTGCAGACCTGCGAACAAAAGAGGAACAGGAAGTTTGAAGATGGAAATCGCCACAAGTCGGTGTCCGAACTTATATTTCGGTCTTCTAAGAAATTATTCTCTAAGTGAATTCCATGCATAACTGATGATGTTGATCACCAGTCATCAATCTTTTGAGAATGTTTTGATCTGTAATCTGATAATAGTACTTCACTGTAATAATAAAAGCTGATAATAGCACTTCACTGCCTCATTTTCCATCTACTTGCTCTTTTTTTTTGTCCTTTTGTCCTACATAGAAATAAAAAAATCATACATAATTCGGCTAGAGGGTTAGATGATGACAAGAAAGGACATTTTTGGATGAACACACCCTAAAGAAATAGTTCACCTAAAAATAAAAATTCAGTCATCATTTACTCGCCTTCATGCAAAACCCATATGATGTTATTTTTTAATGTAGAACACTAAAAGGAGAACATTTTTGGAGAATTACAGATTGCCACTAAGAACTGTTGGAAACGAGCTGCGTAAAATTATTCAGAATTCAATTAAATAATGATTCAATTTAATTTCTGAGTGATCCATTCCTTTAAGCCCTTTCATTAAAATGTGTTACTTATGGTCTTCCTTGTCTATTATGCTCATCGGCACATTGTTCTGATGGTTCCCTAACTTCTGAGAAGGTCTGTGTCCCACAGAGAGAGTTACTTACTCCCAGAGAGCTCTGTGATGCACAGGGACATTAAAGCCCAGTGTTGTCATTTACGTTGTGCACTCGTTTAAGTACAAACAAGACTGCATTGTCATTAATTGCACCTCCTGAGACGAGGGTGTGTTTAAATGTGTGGTCTGGTTGCTTACACTGGGCCCACCTGATCCATGTACACAGTGGATTACAGAAACCAAAACACATGTTTGAACCAAATCAAAAAGCTAATGCAACAGAACTGTCAAGCAAGTGAGGTTTAATCAATGCACTGTTTTTCTCAAACGTACTCACCTGAACTTGGTGTATGGCTACAGATGCCCAGGCCAAATTTGCTGTTGCAACCTAAAAAACATGTTACACTTAGCCAAAGATGCAATAGACGCACCTGCAGCACTCCATAAACAGGCAGAACTTCATAGTTCTGTGTGCCTCGCTCAGTTGAATGTCTCGTTAGCCAAAATATGAATACAATTACACATTTATTGTTATTATTTTCTGCATTTTACAGTAGGGCTGGGTAACTCCGGTCCTGGTGGGCCACTGTCCTGCAAAGTTTCTCTAAATCCCTAGTCAAACACATCTGAAAAATCTAACATGAGGCTGTATCTGAAATCGCCACCTATACTGAACCCTCATTCAGTGAATTTATTTGGCGCAATGCTCACAGGGCATGGGTGTTTTCTAGCGGCTAGCTGTTTTGTGTACATCTGTTATACACTCGTTATTGAGGTGTATTATGGGATTGCATGACTGCAACATCCACACACTACAAATGTCTGTCCCCTCAAATAGTGCACTATGTAAGGGTATAGAGGCGATTGTTTGGCATAGCCAAATCTTTAGGTTTACTTAAAAATTACAGAAACGTGTGTTTGATTAGTGGAGAGAGTGGAGGGAAGTTGGCCATCCCCTTTTTTCCAGTAACAATAAAGTCATCAAACCATGAAATAACACAACAGAACTATTCAAGGGAACTAACCAGAGGCGGACAGAGTACACAGCTTTGTTACTTGAGTAAAAGTACAGATACCCCTTGCTAAATTTTACTCAAGTACAAGTAAAAGTACTACAGTCAGATGTCTACTTAAGTAAAAGTACTGAAGTACTTGTTTTTAAAAGTACTTGAGTATCAAGAGTACAAGAGTAAATTTTCTAAATATTGCATTACTACTGCCACAGTGTCAAGTCAAGTCATCTTCATTTATATAGCGCTTTTAACAATGTTGATTGTTTCAAAGCGCCTTTTCAGAGATAAACATATAATTTAAGGTAACAGAGATTGTTTTGGTTTTATAGCGGTTCTTGAATAATGTTATTTTCCAGCTAAAGTTAGTTTTGATTGATTCACTTCCGTCAAAATGATCATTTGTTATTAAATTAAGGGCCGCTAAGATGACACCGTTCTCTCTAAACAGACTTTAAACTGAACCTGTGATAAACGCTGATGGCGTTCACATGCGCATTAAGAATTGATTCTATAGTTATGTGTGTTCGAATATATGTGTGCAGGTTTGTAATTCCCTACAAACCATGCCTAAACAAACTACTTGTCTTTGCCTATAAATTTGATACAGAATTTTATTTTATCACTTCGGGGTAGGTACGCGAACCGTGCTTACATTTATGTACAGAAACGTCCTACATGGAGTTATGAAAAATGTTCATGTTAATACCTTTGATAATCTAAAAGGAATTGAAAGTTAATTCAAGTCATTTTCATCTTTTTACCATGTTGCTTTATTTAACATTTCTCACTTGCCCACAAGGCAATGCACAATGGCAACGCTCTGACAAACCTCTGCTAGAGTTTTAATGGATTTTTTGCACCCACATTTGAACCCACATAAATCTGACCATGGAGTTTACTTTGGCGTCAGTTCAGAGCTGAAGGTGAAGGTGATTTGCTGATAGGCTGTCCCAATCAGTGGCGCCTGCACAATCCAATCACGTTTGAGAGGGAAACAACAAATTGAGGGTTTCGGAGATTTTTTTTTTTTTTTTTCTTTTTTAGAAGTAACGGGTACTCACGGTTATGGATAGAAATGTAGTGGAGTAAAGAGTACAATATTTGCCTCTCAAATGTACTTGAGTAAAGTCATGAGTAATCCCCAAAAATGATACTCGAGTAAAGTACAGATCCCTCAAAATTGTACTCAAGTAAATGTACTCCGTTACTGTCCGGCTCTGGAACTAACCAAACCTTTTATAATGTAATTGACTTTGATGTACTGTAAGTTGCTAGATGGCATAAGGTCTGGTCCATATTAAAAGTTGTACTGAACAAGATTGGACCATCCATTTAAAATAACTGAAATTACGGCATCACTTTGCTGAAAAAAGGTCAATTGTGTATTGTTAATAGTGTAGTAATGTAAAAACCACAGTCACCACAGAAGTCACTTTCAAACCAAGTAGCTTTCTGTTGGTCAACATCGGGAAACTTTGAAAAACCTGAACCCTTTGCGAAACTTGCGTTGGGAAATCTTTTGTGCCTCACACGAAATTCCAAATCACTGGGATTTCTATTGAAATGACTGTATTTGGCCTATACAAATTCTCCAAACAACAGAAATTTTTGTGACTGTACCTTTAAACTGATAGAGACTGTCTGACCAACATGTAAATGGTAAATGGACTGCATTTATATAGCGCTTTCACAGACCCAATGGCCACCAAAGCGCTTTACATATTTGCCTCTCATTCACCCATTCACTCACTCATTCATACACCGACGGCGGTGTCAGCCATGCAAGGCGCCATCCAGCTCGTCGGGAGCAGCTGGGGTTAGGTGTCTTGCTCATGGACACCTCGACACTTGGTCAGGTGGAACCGGGGATAGAACCACCAACCTTTCGGTTTGTAGACAACCTACATGAACCACTGAGCCAGTTCCGCCCCTTAAGAAGCGAACATGTGAAGCGACCAATTACAGTTAATCTTTTATTTTTACAGTTTGTGTGCAATTAAGAGGCTGGTTTATCTGAAATAGATAGATTGAAAGTTCAGACTCAGTCTCAGTCCATTTTTTTAACACTACTAAGAAATTAGAAATGATCATTTCTCATTTGTCAAAATATTAAATGTTGTAATTGAGGCATCCCACAGATGTTTTACATAGACATTACATTGAAAGCAACCTAAAAAATTCCTTGAATAGTCCTGAAGAAAACGTGCAGCCTGGCTAAAAGAACTGAGAGCAGAGCCACATGGGTACTAGACATGTAAAAAATACCAGCACTTTCTCCCTTAGAGTACCTCCTGGTGGCTGAGGTTGAAGGGCTCTCTGCCCAAGTGACGGTGCAGCTCCAGGATAGCGATGAGGTCTCCGATGGCGGTGAGGATGGGTAGACACAAAACAGAATGTACACGGATCCCTGAGTCCTGCCCTGTGCCATGAGGGAATCTCTCATCCTACAGGGAAAAAAAAAGAGCACACAGGGATGTCAGTCAGTCAGTCAGTCAGTCAGTCTATCCAAAATTATTATAACAGGGTTTCTGCACATTTTATGAAGGTAAATTTAAAACTTGTTAAAGACCTTTTTAAGACCAAGTAAAGAAATGTTAAGTAATAAATTGAAGGTGTAACAATACATCAATATGTTCTCAGCGTAAATGTCCGTTAAGTATTATGTAAATGTATAGGGTGAAACACTTTGAGTTTGAAATGGAAATAACTTTTACTGTATACCTTCTGATCAAACTGCAAAAAAGTGATGTTCTTCCTCAGTATTTCTGTCTTGCTTTCCAGTACATATAAAAAGTTTTGACAGCTATTTGTTCTTGTTTTAAGCATATACTCACTTAATTTTGTTCAATTTTCTCAAGACTTCATTTTACATTTGCATCTCAAGTAAATGTATCTTCATTTAAACTTAAACAGATATCTGTACTGAAAAACAGGACAAAAATACTGAGGAAGATAGTCATTTTTTGCTAAGCATGCAACATTTAATGCCATGATTTTGTGAATTTAAGACTTTCTGCTCTGATTTAAGACCGTTTTAAGGCCTTAATTTGTGTAAGGGCGAATTAAGACTTTTTAAGTCTCAGATAAACTCTGTTACAATGGAAGCATTCAATTTGGCACTTTATAACACAGTCCATCAGTTGACAGACATGCTATTTTTAGTTTTTAGAAACTGTAGAGCTTCTGCAGACAATTTATTTAGTCAATAATTACAATATTTACAAATACTGTAAATGTATTTATTTTTTTATACAAAAATGTTTTATGTATTGAAATAACTTCAAGCTTGCTTTAAATAACTAACTATATTTGGTCTCTGGCCTTCTAATTTAAACCATCTTTAATTGTTAATCATATGTATACAAAGCTGTAGGAATATGAGCATTATGTGTAAAATTTCTTTGATACTCTAAAACAGTGGTTGGCCAAAAGACCTACATTTTCAAATGGTCATTAAGCCGTGACCTAAAATTTTAGGAATTTGACATATGGACACTGATCCTGATGAACAGAATGCACATCAAACCTGCAATTTGACATCGTAATTACAAAGTTGTATGCTTTTAATTTTGACTGCAAAAACACATACTGTTTGAATAATAAGTTACGAAACAATAATGTTAGAATGGAGTGGTGCAGGGATGACGTCAGAACCCACTGGTCCCTTTGAGATTTTCCTATGGGGTTTATATTTACAATTTATGAGTGAAATACAGCCCATGGTAAACAGAATTTGACGAGAATTAGACCTTTTGTTCTACAATGTAAACTGCACACACTCACACCCCAAGCTGTCTTATCTAGTTACTAAAAAAAACCCAAAACAAACACAACTGCCTGAAAATGTGCGTTTTTTGTATGGGTGTGTGATTTACTTTATTTTACTTATAAATTGAAAAACGTCAAGTTTACTAATGTAACCCATGTTCCTTGAAAGAGGAGACATTACGCCAGACGTGAACTGACGAATTGGGATCTCATCTGAGACCCCAATCACCGTCGAGTGTAAACAAAAGCCGGCAATGGACATTGGTGAGCGCGAACCACGCCCTGCAAAAGCGAGTATGAATGGAAGCGCGGATGCACTCGCTCAGTTAAGTTTTGCGCTGAGGAGTAGAGACGGTGTGTCCTGGCTGTTCAGCGGTGCTACAGCAATTGTGGTGACGGGACGTAACGTCTACGTTCCCTCCTTCATGGAATGGAGGTCACATTATTAACCTAGACGTTCCCTATCAGTCAGCCATGTTTGATGTTACATGAGACGTGAACTGACGAATTGGGATCCCTAACAAAATGGACAAATGCTGGCCTAATCCCCACGCACCTGCTGGGGTGGAGAAAGGACAGGGCTTTAAAGCAGAGAGAGTGTCAATCACTGTCGTTCCTTCTGACCCACACAGCAAGACTATTGGATAACACTGGGAAAGCATACCTATTCAAAATGGAAAGGGCACACTCCACCTGGGGAATCCCCTGACCATCATGGGTAGTGACAGAGGAAAAATTTAGAAGCAGATTTTGACATGTTTGGCCTTCTATACTGGCACAAAACGGTCTTGTCTAACAGAAGAGCAATGTCTTTGCAGAAGAGTCAACAGCTTTCATGCAAGTCTTTCAAAATAAAAGTCTCCCTTCAGATTTTTTTTTTTTAAATAAGTTTTGTTTCTTTGACTACTCGCACTCAAAAGGGTCTTGCGACCCCACAGTTGAGAAACTCTAAGATAACTCTAAAATAACTATTTTATTATTTTGTCATGCAAAGTCAATGGTCCATGTTATTGAACATTTAAAGGGATACTCCACCAGTTTTTCTTATTAAACTATGTTATTCCCTTAACTAAGACGAGTTGATACATACCTCTCTCGTCTCAGTGCGTGCACTATATCGCTCTGTATTGCCGCAAAACTATGTTAGCTCTTAGCTTAGCCCATGCATTAAATATGGGCCAAGCAGAGAAGCGACCAAACACTTCCACGTTTTCCCTATGTAAACACAGTTACTAGAGTAGTGTAACTTGACCTGGGCTGGTGACACAAAATAAACCGTTGCGCTTTTCTAAGCGTTTAAAATTGATGACTATATTGTATGGCGGAATACCATAACAAGTGCTTTTGAGCACTTCGACTTGGCGCAATAATATCTTCACTCGTGAAAAGTCCTCTTACCGGCTCCCGCTTCTTCTCCCCCTCCCTCTGACATTTCCGTCAATACAACCAACGTGACTTTTACTACCTGTGCTATTAGCAAACTGCAGATCATTTGCAATGGCGGACTTTGTAGATGATTATGACTTCTTTGTAGCAGACCCAGAGCCATATCTGTTTGAACCCGAGTACACGGAGGAGGAATTAGCTCTTATGGACCGTGAGAGGCAAGAAAGATATGATCCAGAACAGACCGGAGCTGGCGAAAGACCGGTGCATGTCACGTTGGTTGTATTGACTGAAATGTCAGAGGGAGGGGGAGAGGAAGCGGGAGCCGGTAAGAGGACTTTTCACGAGTGAAGATATTATTGCGCCAAGTCGAAGTGCTCAAAAGCACTTGTTATGGTATTCCGCCATACAATATAGTCATCAATTTTAAACGCTTAGAAAAGCGCAACGGTTTATTTTGTGTCACCAGCCCAGGTCAAGTTACACTACTCGAGTAACTGTGTTTACATAGGAAAACCGTGGAAGTTTTTGGTCGCTTCTCTGCTTGGCCCATATTTAATACATGGGCTAAGCTAAGTGCTAACATAGTTTTGCGGCAATACAGAGCGATATAGTGCACGCACTGAGACGAGAGAGGTATGTATCAACTCGTCTTAGTTAAGGGAATAACATAGTTTAATAAGAAAAACTGGTGGAGTATCCCTTTAAGATGGTGCACAGTTTAATTGCTCCCGGTGTATGACAAACTGGATGTGACATGACACATTCAGAGTAATGACAAATTTCACATCCACTTTAGGTAATTTTATAAAATATATATTTGTTAAAATAGTAGAAATAGCAGTTAGAATTATTAGTGCAAATACTGTCAAATTGAGCTGCAGTAAAATTATTTTGAGGATCTTGGAAATGAGTGAGGGCTCACCCCCATGATGTCCTCTACAAGTAGTGTCTTGCGTGTCTTTGCAACGTGAGCGGCGATGGTGGTCCCAAACGTGATGGGACCAGAGGGGATGAGCCCAGGAAGCCCCTCTTTTGCCCCCGTTGGAGTGAACAAACATAAACTCTGTGACAGGGAAAGCAACATCAACAAAACAGCATGACGTTAAGGAAAATGTCTTGATTTGTCACTGTAACTATAATATTTGTCTGTACTTTAAATATCTCAATATATATTCCTATCCTGGCAAAAATACAACATTGGCCTAAAAACTGTTAAAAATACTTTCATAAGATGGAAAACATTACATTTAAACTTAAAAACTAGCTGTACCCACCAAAGCTGACAGTTATATAACTATTAAATGAACATAACAGGCAAATTATAAAAAAACCAAAAAAAAAACACAATTGATTGGTGTTTCCATTCATTACTTTCCACAGAATAAGACAGATTAGGCAAAAGGGAAGCCCTTTCAAACGTAGCTATCTGATTGGCCACAACACTAGTCATCCAAGAAAAAACACTCAAGTGGATAAAAGAGAGGAAATGAACATAGCAGGGTTCTCAAGTGTTTTAATGCTATAGAAAATTCCAGGCCATTTTGAGACAAACAGAACATGTACATGACCAATCAAAGGTTTGGACTCACTTGGCTGAGTTTATGTTTCTCATGATCTTAAGACCTCTAATGCTTCAGAGCTTAGAAATTAGTTTTGTTGACAAAATATAGATTGTTCCTAGTTTAATTTAAGCATCTAGGCAAAAACTAGATCTAAAATAGTTTTTTAAACGGTCACTAAAAGATTTACATACTTTCTTAAATCTATGTTTTAATGACTTTACACTTGAGTTTGAGTATATTTCAATTTAATAATAAACAATTTTAAACATGTATCAACTCAACCAGAACTGAAATACTTACATTGTTGCATTCTCCAAGGAAGTAAAGTGCAAATCCATCAGCTTTTGTGGCTGTGAAAAAAGAAAAGAAAAACAGGATGATGTACTGTATCATGTTTTAGACATTCCAAAATAATTTAACTGGACAAAAATGGGCGGAGAGATTCAGCATGGCATTTCTAGGGGGAAAAGACTGCAAAGTGCTAATACATATGGCTAATGTTTTTAACAGATATATTGAGTCTTGCTTTTGAAGAAGATCCAAATATTCCAAGGGATCAAAAGAATGGAAAAAGAGAGAAAAAAAAAATCACCAGTGAAAGTAATACAAATAGTTCTGAAATCTGAAAGCTTTATCACTTATTTCACATTAGCCATGTTTCCATTCAAAATTGGAATATCGCATAAAACATTTGCGATTAAAGCATCGTTTCAATCTCATGTGTTCAAGAGTACAAAATCATCCCTTCCTGGGAAATTACCGCAAAATATCTCTAATGTAAAACAGAAGCTGCTGCAATCACAGAAGCCACTGTGGCTCTTTTATCCTACATCATAAATGACTTGCGTCTCAGCAGATGAAACGCAATAAACACTGTCATGTTATCTTGCGTTCGGATGCCTGGTATTTGGGAACGCAATTATGTGAGACGCTTCTAGGAGGGAATTAAACCAAATCATTCTGATTACAGACTTTGGCTCAGGCATTTCAGAATGATCAAACCAACATTTGAGAAGCTGTGCAATTAAACTGATCCACTGGTTAGTCCAGTTATCCAATCACATCCTCTGAGGCAAAGTCACGTGAGTTTGTTGCGTATCGAGGGATTTATTCGGTAAAAGTGTTTCCACTGTAGATTATGCTTATCAGATAAAAAAATGTATCTGCCTCAATTGAGTATGTTTTTATGTGCATTTTTAGAATTTATACGCAACTTGCCGTTTCCATCCAACATTTTTTTATGCGATGTCCAGAAAAATATGTGGATGGAAACATAGCTATTGAGAATTTATTTCTGAGAACTGATTCAAATAAGTATTTGACATAAATGGACAGAACACTGTTATATAGTTGTATATACTGTTGCAGAGTTGAAAAACAACTATGAAACCTCATCAAGGTAGGCTACAAAATGCCCCTGTAAATCTTTATCCAAATATTGCTCCCAAATAGAAAACTACGTTAATTTCTGAAACCGGTGCGCACATGCTTCAGTTTGGCGTGTGTGAGACGTGCAGGGGGCCGGACTGAATCCCAGCGCTCTGCAGTGCTTCAAGCATGCAGATGAAGCTTGGGTGGATGGGGAAGTGACAGGTTGAGCACTGCTCGATCAGAATGTGTGTGGAGGAGAGAGATGGGGAACACCCGTACTTAGACCTTTTAACCTGGATTCACTACACCTTCATCTGTAAGGCTCTCTACTGGCAGCTACGTTGCGTTCACGTTTCTGCTTCGGAGCACTGTGTTGTTTATGAGGATGCTGTAACATTGTTATTGTTGGTGTCTAATTCTAATATATTATGTTCGTCTCCAAGTGTGTCAGTTGGTAAAAATTTTAGTAACATTTTAACAATAATAATGTTTTATAATATTAATAAGAACAGTTAAAGGATTAGTTCACTTTAGATTTACTCACCCCCACGTCATCCAAGATGTTCATGTCTTTCTTTTTCTTTCTTCATTCGAAAAGAGATTAAGGTTTTTGAGGATAACATTTCAGGATTTTTCTCCATATAGTGGACTTCAATGGGGTCCAACAGTTTTAAGGTCTAAATTGCAGTTTCAGTGCAGCTTCAAAGGCTCTACAAGATCCCAGCCGAGGAATAATGGTCTTATCTAGCGAAACGATCTGTAATTTTCTAAAAAAAAACAATAAAAAAAAACATTTATATACTTTTTAACCACAAATTCTCGTTTTGCACTAGCTGTGATGCGCCACGCATTACGTAGGCAGAGGTACAGATCTAGTGTTTACAAAGTGAGCATGCAAAGACTAAGTCAAACGGCATTTACAAAAAAAAAAAGAGCAACGATGTCGGACGATTTTGAAGTTGGAGGAGAAAACGAGAACTGGAACACTCGTGACCTTTCAACGTGATTACGTAATGCGTGGCGTGGCACATCGCAGAGCTAGTGCAAGGCGAGCATTTGTGGTTAAAAAGTATATATTTCATTTTTTTTTGAAAATGACAGATCGTTTGGCTAGATAAGACCCTCATTCCTCTGCTGGGATTGTGTAGAGCCTTTGAAACTGCACTGAAACTGCAATTTGTAACCCCATTGAAGTCCACTATATTCTCAGAGCCACCAGGCACTGTTTTATGCAAATGAGCGGCCGGATCGCATTAAAGAATTTTCTGTTAGAACGGTGTCGTGTTAGCGGCCCGTAAGTTAATAACTAATGATCGTTGCGACGGAAGTGAATCAATCAAAACTAACTTTAGCTGGACAATAACTTTATTCTAGAGCTGCTGTAAAGCCAAAACAATCTCTGTTACTTTAATTTCCTATTATCACTGTAAAGCTGCTTTGAAACAGTCCATATTGTTAAAAACGCTATATAAATGAAGGTGACTTGACTTGACTATATGGAGAAAAATCCTGGAAGGGTTTTCTCAAAAAACTTAATTTCTTTTCGACTGAAGAAAGAAAGACATGAACATCTTTGATGATGTGGGGGTGAGTTACTTAACATAAAATTGTAATTCTGAAGTGAACATCCTTTAAGAATTATTAAGTGTAATGAATGGCTGACGTGGGCAATGCGGGCTCTGTGAGTGTTTGTGTGTGTGGATGAGACGGAAAGACTCTGACCTGTTTTGATGATGTTGCACAACTCATAGAGTAGTAGCTTGTTGTCTCCTCCAGTGTCCAGCCGCTGCTCCATGTAGCTGTTGAGCTCATATACGACGCTCTGCATATTCGTGTCCTGGTACTGCTGGACACAAGAGACACACACATTCACATGCACATGCAATGTATACGACACACTATAGCCAGAAGTACCCTACTCCTCAAAAATGTTAAAAAAAAGTCTCCTATGCTCACCAAGGCTGCATTTATTTGAGCAAAAAAATTGTAAAGCAGTGAAACATTATTACAATTTAAAAGAACAGTTTATATTTTAATGCATCTTCAAAAGTAATTTATTCCTACGATGGGAAAGCTGAATTTTCAGCATCATTTCTCCAGTCTTCTGAGACATTCAGAAATCATTCTAATATGCTAATCAAGTCACATTGATGGCTGCTGAAAATTCAGCTTTTTCATCACATGAGTATATTACATAATATATATTAAAATAGAAAACAGTTATTTTAAATAGTAAATGTGCAAAGACAGTAATATTGTGAAATATTCCTACAATTTTTCAGCATCATTACTCCAGTCTTCAGTGTCATATGATCCTTCAGAAATCATTCTAATATGTTGAATAGGTGCTCAAGAAACATTTATTAGTATTATCAATGCTGAATAATTTTGTGGAAACGGTGATCATTTTTTTCCAGGGTTGTTTACAAATAGAAAGTTCAAAAGAACTGCGTTTAATTGAAAAAGTCTTTACTGTCATTTTTGATCAATTTAATGCATCCTTGCTGAATAAAAGTATTCATTTCTGTGAAAACAACAAAAAAATCTTAATAACCCCAAACTTTTGAATGTCAGTGTAGTAATTAATTTTGTTGCTAAAAGTTCAACATTATTGGATGTTCCACTAAACTAAATGAAAGGTATGCATGTAGCTCAGATTTAGCCATCCACACAGGAGAGTCAATTTACCATTAAAATCAATTTAGAATTTTGCATTAGGTAAAAACATAAAAATACAAATACTGTGTAAAACAATCCACCATTTAATCAGACTGAAAACCGTCTTTCTTTGTCCTCCATTCTGGGTGGATTTTTTCACTGAAATTACTGCAGTGCATTTTTGCATTTAGGCAAAAATTCTCACCTTAGAAGGCAGTATAATCATGAACATCCAATAATGAAGCTTTTCTTGCACAATATGCACATGGAATATGAAAAAACTTGTATAATACAGAAATTAGTTCTAAATCCAATTTTTACATCCAAATTAGGAGGAGTGAACGGCAGGCCCAAACAAGAATGTCTATTTCTGTCCCTGTGTGAAAGGTCAGAGTGGGCCGGTGGACGAGGGGTGTGTGAGGTGCTCCCCCACGGGAACGGCTCCCTACACATCCTGTTTATGTACATGGTCATATGACGCACTGAGGACAGGCGACGTCCGCGCTGTCCTTCTCCAAAAAGTCCTTGTTCTGCTATTCCTGTCCCTCTCCACAAGCCCCGTTTATTTCTTCATCTCTGTCCCCTAAATCAGCAGGCCTAAGTGCTCAGAGCACAGTGTGTGTGCTCCTAACCCGAACCCCAGCCCCAGCCTATTAAAGTGGCAATGATCTCATTAACAGCTCATTGCCTCTGCTCATTTAAATCTGTCACAAGGTTTTTGTTCTCAACGTCATTTTTCATACAACAGACACTTTCATATTTAGCAGCTGTGTGTGTGTGTTGCTTATACTGTAGTGATTATTAGCAGAAACTTTCAATAAAGTGTTCCATGAGCGCATCTCCCCTGATAACCATCCCATTTAGGCATGAAAGTCAACACTTTTGCTACACACTTACTTACTTACTTAAAAAAAAAAAAAAAAAGTAAGAGATCAATTTTATTCTACAACATTGATTCCTCATATTATGACTGCTTTAAGGTTAACCCTTTAAAGGCAACTGCATCATATTTGATAAGCACATTTCTAAGACCTCTAAATAAAAAAATAAAAAAGAATTGAACAGAAAAACCTGTTGTACATAATCTACTACATGCTGTCTGTCGTCTGATTGATAGTTTATATTTTTTTTAGCAAGTAAAAGGTCCTTTAGTAAAATTGTAAAAATGCCCCCTTTAGGTCGTGATACACGTCTTTTTATCTTTAATGATTTGTATAAAGTAAACAAAATAATAGCTTTTATAATGCAAGTCATATTTCAAGACGAACATTTATTGAAGATCCTTAGGTTTACATTATTTCAGAAAAAAATGTGAGTGTCAAATATGATACATGAGGCTTTAGAGGAACTTTTTTTGTTAATCTCTCAATCATCATTGTATCGCATTGCATATATGATTTACCCCACAGACACACACACACACACACACACACACACACACACACACACACACACACACACACACACACACACACACACACGATGCCTCACTTACCCTGCTAACTTCTTTAGCTGAGGAGTCATCTATTAAAATAGAAAAGAAAACCATGTCAAAACAAATGAAGATGACCAATTCCAAAGCAGCAAACAGGAATGACCCATCTGTAGCATTCAGATTTCAAAGTTGTTTTTTGTTTTCAGAGAAAGTTTGGCATTGACACATTTATAAATCTTTAAAGTGTAAATAAACTGTAAGTATGTAAAGAGGGGTTATTATGGTTATTTGTTTTACATTTTTCAAAATCATAAAACTTTTTATTTCCAGTTATTCCAACACAATCGAATTAGGCAACTTGTAAAATATTTACGATTTACCAAAAATTGTATAAATTCGTACGAGTGAGATCGTATGAATTCGTATGAATTAGCCACCTCGTAAAATTTGTTGAATTGTTGAAAGTTTAATATTTTGAATCCCAGATTTTCAATGTGGTCTCATGACTTTTGGTCCCAAGGTCCTGACCCAAATGGCACCCTAAGTCCTTGCGGTTCACACTTTTCTTTCTTTATTTTTCTTTCTTTATTTCCAAGGATAGCCCCTTGATATGAACCATCTCATTTTCGAGGGGGTCCTTACAGTACAAAGAAGCCAACATCATAATAACAAATCATAATTAAGTACAACACAGGACTATAACAAACATTTAGATACATTGATATTCACATTCATATACATACACACTCTAACAATGCTCCCATAAACCTAGTCCCTTCCCTTTTGGCCCATAACATGATCAAAGACAATAGGTGAACCATCTGCGAAAATGCAAATACAGTCAAGGTATAAATATGCTTACATACATCCATAAACCCAAACAGATACATAACTAGAATAGAAATAGAAACAGATACAATAACAAAATAAAAAATAAAAAGGGAGGAATCAGAAACAAGAACACGATGTTTGAAAATAAGTAAAAAAAGAAAATTTGAAAACATAAAAATAGGTTATAGATCTGAGCGAGCAGGGAAGATTGTTCCAGTCTGATGGAGCTTTAAATTTAAATGCAGGACGACCTATTTCTTTGCTAATTCTGGGTGTATGAAAGAAGAACTGTTCCGTATGCCTTAAGTTGTACTGTGTATTAAAAAGAATTAGGTAATATTTCAGATATGAAGGGAAATTGAAATTAATAAATTTAAAAAGTGACCAATGGAATTGCCTTCTCGACTTGGGAGCCAGCCAGTTCAAAGACTCATATATTTGACAGTGGTGAGTTCTGTAAGGACATCTGAGCACAAATCTCCAAAGACTATTATATAGTACAGAGATAGGGCGAAGATTTGAATCTGACGTGTTCCCATATATAGCATCAGCATAATCAAGTATTGGAAGTATCAAATGAGTAATAATTCTTTTCCAAACCTGTTGTGAAAAGCAATCAGCAGAGTGATAAAGTGACTTCAATTGACCATGTATTTTCTTGTAGATTGAGTTAATATGAGGTTTGAAGGAGAACTGGGTATCAAGCCAGAGACCAAGATATACTTTTGTTAAAGTTGTTCCAACAAGAAAACTAATAGACCAGTTTTTAGATAAAGACGAAGAATTAGGTAGAGTGCAAAACAGCATTCTGTAAGATTTTTTCCTGTTCAAGGAGGAGTTTATTAGAAGAAAACCATTTTTTAACTAAGTTAAAGTCAGTTTGTAGAGAGTGTTGGATTTGTGAAATGTCAGAACTGGAGGAGTATATTACAGTGTCATCTGCATATAAGTGAGTTACACAGTCAGGACAGATTTGCGATAAATCATTGATAAAAATGAAAAATAAAAGAGGACCTAAAGATGAACCTTGTGGAACACCTTTATCAATAATTTTGAAGCCTGACTGGCTGCCATGAAAAGTAACACATGGACTTCTGTGATGAAGAAAAGAATTAAAAAATAATAGAGAGTCAGAAGAAAGACCAATAGCATACAATTTATCCAAGAGAAGATAATGATCAACCATATCAAATGCTTAGGTAAGATCAATAAACATAGCACCTGTTGACATGTTACTGTCAGATGCTGACAGTATGTCATTTGTGAATTTTGGAAGAGCAGAGGTGGTCGAGAAATTTGATCGAAAACCAGATTGGTGTGGAGATGATAAGTTTTGGTCATTAATCTTTAACCAACTTTCTAAATATCTTAGTTTTTCAAATATTTTTGTTTCACTATTGATAATTGAAATAGGTCTGTAATTATTAATATCTGTGATAATCACCTCCTTTATGAAGATGAGTTACTCTGGCGCAGGGGCGGATCTACCGGGGTGGCATAGGGTGGCAAATGCCACCCTAAAAGAAAGCCTTGCCACCCCTGCTGCCACCCCAGTTGGCAGCAACAAATTAAAAGTTGTGGCCAATTTCACCATTTACGAGCGCGAATCTCCAATGTCCGACTGCAGTGAATGCAGCACGAGATGACGTCAGAGCGGCAAGAGACTGATTTGTTTTGAAAACTGTTTGCTCACACATCTGCCACTCATCACCTATGGTCATTATTCCCAGTGGTTAAATTGGGCCGGGGCTTAATGTATGGGCCACTATATCATAACAGGGTAATACAATGTGTAATCAAGTGATGACTGATTAACAGTAATGTAAATGCTCAATGTCCTAATACCTGTTGATACTACAACAATGCAAAGTATATGCTTTTAACCTAGCAGTTTTTCACATATCATGTAATACTCAATTTCTCCATTTCTTTGCATAAAACTCTCCAGAAAGTGCCATTTAATGGTTTATTTAAAAAAAAAAAAACCTCAAATGCAAGACATGATTCCATGAGATTAAGTTTGTCTGTACGAGTTTGTATATGGCAGCCTGTGCCCTTTTGTAGTGTACATACCATTTCTCATCAAATAGTGATAACTATGATTAAATTCAGTATATACGTCTGCCATATGTTGCCACCCCTCAAAAATTCCTGCCTCCCTCTCGCCACCCCATAAATGTTTTTCTAGATCCGCCCCTGCTCTGGCGAAATTCCATGATCGGGGTGTTTCACAAGTTGCCAATGATAAATGAAATATATCAGCCAATGGGAATGATAGAACATGAGAGGCGAGTTTAAAGAACTTGATCTCCAAACCATCTGGGCCAGCACTGCATCTGTAGTTTATGCCATCAATAACCTGCTGAACATCAGCTTGAGTGATAGTATTAAAGCAGAAGGATCTATTGCACCTGTTCTGGGTCAAGGAAAAATCAGAGTGAGGAGGAAAGGAAAAAGAACTGGCAACTGTGGAGAAATGCTGACTGAAGGCCTCTGCAATTAGTGAAGGTGCGCTGATAGTTTCATTGTTGACTCTGATATTGGGAAATAAGGCTTTTTGTGGGTTTATTGGTTATAGAATTGATTCTCTTCCAGAATTGCTTTGGATTCTTAAAATCAGTTGATAAACAGTCATTATAGTAATTTGCTTTAGCATTTCTAGTAATGGTTTTACATTTATTCCTTAATTCTTTGTAAGCATCCCAGTCAGCAGAACTATTTGATGTATGTTTTTTTTTCCATGCCTTATCTCTTTGTTTGAATAAGTGTATGAGATCTCCTTTGATCCATGGTAAGTGTCGACCCATGACTTTTTATTGATGTCCAAGGAGCATGTCTATCTATTAGCTCAACAAATTCAGTATAAAAGTAATTCCATGCATCTTCAACAGGTGGAATTAACTGAAATCTCTGAAATCTCCCAATTTATGTTTAGTATATCTTGGATAAAGTGTTCAGGATTAATATTTTTCGATTTCCTTACTCTGATTAATTTAGGAGGAAGATGAGGCATTTTGATTTTCCAGATACAAAGATCAATAGAGTGGTCACTGAGAGAATCAGGTAATACCCCAGATTTTAAGATTCTGCCAGGATGAGAAACTAGAATCCAGTCGAGCAAGGAAGAGGAGCTAGGACCAACTCTGGTAGGTTCAGTTATGAGTTGAGTTAAATTTATGCTGTCAAAGAGATTGCGGTCTTTATAAGAAGAGTGAACTAGCCAATTGGAATTCAAACCACCTAATATAAATTTTTCACTAGCACCTTTTAAAGAATTAATGGTAGACAGGATACATTCAGTGGTTTCAGCAGGAGCATATGGAGGTTTATAGCTATTTCCTATGATTAGTCGTTTATTTTTATGAAAAATAATTTTAACAAAGAGGCCTTCAAAGTGCAGAGGATTCTCACTTGGCAATACAAGTTCTGCAGTCAAATTTGAAGATACATATGTTAAGAGGCCCCCACCTCTTGAGCCCCTGTCTTTCCTGAATAGAACATAATTGTCAAGTTTGACTTCATCATCAGAAATATCACTGTTTAACCAAGTTTCAGAAAGAGTAATTATATGTGGTTTATTATAAGTAAGCCAGGCTCTCAATAAATCAATTTTAGATGGCAAACTCCTAATGTTCAAGTGAAATGTGAAATGTGAAAGCAAAAATGCATACAGAGCATCAACGCAGGTTATAGTATATAGCAGTAGGCCAGGTGATGAGAAATGCAGTAGGAGAGCAAAACAAATACACACCCACACAAACACACACAAACAAACAAAGTATATACATAAACCTATAAGTGCACAGCTCAATCTGCATGACCCATTTATAAACATAATAAAATAAAAGGTCCAGGACTATTAATGCTGTTATAGTTATAAAGTGTAATTAAGACTGCATGAAATCATCAGATAACAATACATAGAAGTAATGACAGTACTGATAAAAAATAAAAATAGGAGACTGTAAATGCTGCAATATTTAATTTGTTCAAACATTCAAAATATTAATTTCCTATATTAAACTTATAGCTATTTATCCTTTCCCGTTTAGGTGACCTAAACTAACCCATCTTTTAGCATTAAATGTCTGTGTCACATTTGTGTCACATTATATGGCAAACAGTAGTAAAGCTGCTCCAACCCTTATTGCTCCCAGGATTGATTTGCAAATTAGAAACAAAAAGTAAGGCAGCGGCCGCTCAAGCAGCACTTATGCCAGTGACAACAATACAAATAACAAATAATAAGTTCAATGCCAGTCCGGCAAGGAAATTATTACAAAAAGGGAGAAGAACTAAAGAGTTAAAGAGTCCTTCAGCAAGCTGAGTATAGTACTACTATTAGCACTAGCCTTCGATCACTAACTTTAGGCTGTCATGTCAGAGTCAATGGAGGAGTTCATAAAAGAGAGTTCACCAAGGAATTCCTCAGCTTCCTCACGAGTACGAAAGAATTGTGTCTTACCAGCAAAGGCAACTCTCAGTGTGCAAGGATAGATCAATGCGAATTTAATGTCCTGATCACGGAGCTTTTTCTTAACCACATCAAACCCTCGGCGTCTATGGACCAGACCAGCGGAGAAGTCCGGGTAAATAAGGACACAAACTCCTTTATACTGTAGGGACTCCTTATTCTCCCTGGATAGTTTCATTACTTTTAGCTTATCCTGGAAATAGGGGAACTTTACCAGGATCGACCTAGGACCCTTGGCTCTGGAGTTGTCTTGGATACCTGTACGGTGACATCGCTCGATCACCGGAGGAGTGGTGAAATTCGCTTCACCTATGAAAGTTCGCCTAAATTCACTTCACCTAAAGATGATTAAAACAACTCCAAATCAAGATATTTATTATTTTAATCCACCTGCTCAACAACCTACTAGGGTTCCCATGGTATTGGAAAATCTGGATAAATGAGATTATAAAGTGTTATTTGAAACCAGGAACAGTCAGGCTAATTAAATCTTAAAACACCATGGGAATTTTTATAACAAATATACATTTTTGTAGTTCTGCCAAGCCAAATATTTTAGCGGACAGAAATTGTGGATAAAAATAATAATAAAAAAAGAAAGCATTGTTCTTAATCTTTATCCAGTAAATCCCGAACAACTGGAAAGTCAAATGAATTTATTTGTT
The DNA here is from genome assembly GCA_026230005.1 of Gila orcuttii. Lineage (NCBI taxonomy): Eukaryota > Metazoa > Chordata > Actinopteri > Cypriniformes > Leuciscidae > Gila > Gila orcuttii. The sequence continues at coordinate 34,472,119 of JAPDVR010000019.1, read as the reverse complement.
CCTCTTTCATCACCTGATTGACCTTTGGCTTGCTCAGCTGGGGTTTAAAAGACAATAAGTATTCAGAAATATTATTGATTTAACTGCAATGACACAATTGGAACTGAATCAAAATAACAACAAAAATCCCACTTTCTTAGGGGCCTTATTAGGTGTTTCAGATTTTGGTGGGGTAAGGGTTGGGCTTGGAGTCAAAAAGGTTGAGAACCACTGCTCTACGGTCATGTGGACTTCATGAGGACAAGCACATGGTGGACTTTGCACTGTTCCCAACATCAGATCACTTGTATCAGCGCACCTAAATATGGTTGAAACATTACAGGCCCGTGTGGATCAATTTGGGGGTGGATAGAGGCAGCCATGCACAGGAGATGGCTGATGGCGTCCTGCTGTGTCAAAGCTTTTGATCTCTTTTGATTCCCTGTTCACATAAGAAGGCAATATGCCAAAAAAGTCATATATTATATATTTATATAATCTTGTAAATCAGCACAATTCATGTCCAAGAGAACACTGGATGGCTGACTGCAGGACCTGCAAGTATGGCAGTCTCCTCATGATGTTCCTTCTTACAAACACATGTAACGACAATCTGGCTGAGTTCCTGGCCTACATAGACAAGAGTCTGTCTAGATAGGCAACTTCCTTCAAAGAGAAATAGAGCCACATGAACCAACAAGTGATTGATTTGGAACAACACATATAGGCAACAACTTGCATATCCGACAAAAATTGCACAAGCCGACGACTGGCCATCAGGCAACGTCGGGCCGTTTTTGAGCGTCGGACGACGTAGTTTTCCAGTGCGTTCCGCAATGTTGGCTCTAGTTGGATGCCGTTGGGTTTTTTTTTTTCAACATGTTGAATCGGCGTCGGGCCGTCAGTGAAAGAGGGAACTCTGATTGGCTGTTCAGCTTAGTGAACAAGCCAGTGCTCGAGAATAATAGCAAAACAGCGAGCAAAGATGTCAAAACGGTACAGATAGAAGGCTGTTCTAATTTTACGTCATCTTACCTGAGCGTTCCTTGGCGAATATTTCAATATCAACAGGGCTTTCCTGTAGCTCAAACAGTAGAGCATTGACGCTTGCAACCCCAAGGTCATGGGTTCGATTCCCAGGGAAAGCAAGAACTGATAAGAATGTAAATGTTTACCTTGAAATGCAATATAAGTCACTTTGGATAAAAGCGTCTGCCAAATGCATAAAATAAAAAAAAAAAAACATGAGCGGAGTGGAATAAAGAAAATGTTCAGCAGGATTGATATTCTAAGCGGTAAGCACGCACTACTTTGTTTACGGTTTGTGTATCTGCAACCTGCAGCGTCGGTTTCCCTTTTTGAATGACAAATATAGACGAATATATCTGCAGAAATAGACAGTTGTATCATTTACATGCAGGCGCAGAACGTGCATGCTAGCTGACAGTCGGCCGTAGTTCTCTTGATGTGTTCAAGTGCAGCTTTTTCCCCCGACGCAGGCGACGCAAAAGGACAACACAGTCGGCTTTCATCAGCACTAGTTCTTTGTTTGAAACTACGGTTTGCTGTGTCCCTACCTTAAAGCAAAGCAAACGAGAGATGTGACAACTGATTACAAAAGAGTTTGCGGTTAGCATTTTGCTAAGCTAATGCTGTGAAGATTTAAACAGTTTAAAAGTGCACAGACAAATATCGGTTTAAATAGCCTAAAACTTTTTTTATTGATATTGTAGGGTACTGAATAAATTAGTTGTCTTTTACATTTACATTAACACAGTTTATTCACTGTGAGGGATTTATCCACAATTCACTGTCATTGTGGTCTTTTTCTGAATCGGTAAGGTGTCTACCTTTTGAAAGCGCACCTGAGGGTTTTAGAACCGAGCCTAGAAGTGTCTCTCTACCCAGGTTCTGCTAGGCAGCTAAAGGGAGGGCAATATTCCACTTTGCACCACAGGCTACCTATGCTTACGTCATACTTGTTCCATTTATGGTATTCCCAGATGGAAATCTTTGGTAATCAATGCAGGGACTTGCAGATGTGTTTCTGTCAAGCTCTCAGTGGGCAAATATCTGCTCCAGATTGTTTGTGTAAACTGAAATGAAATGTCTCAATTCAGCATGAAAAGTAAAGCAGATTTCAGCAGTTTGGTCTTCTGTCAATAAGTAACCCATTTTGACAATCAAAAAACATGTAATGTACTTACAATTGGGCAAGACATTACAACCTATTTCTCTGTACCACAGATGGTGTCAATAGAGCTTAACTTGTACTGATCACAGAACATTACTAATTTCAGTTATTCTAGCTTAATGCGCAGACACAACTTTGTAAGCCATTCATAGGCTGATTTTAACTCAAAATATGCTTTTGAGCCATAGAGGTCAATAACACCTGAAGAGAATTGTAAATATTCCAACTGATCTCAATGAAAAATGATTTGCTGGTGTATATAGCCCCAGAACTACACAACCTAGATGCTGCCATGTTTATGGACACTTTGTTACAAAAAAAAACAAACAAAAAAAAATTCTAAACACAGCACTGCTACTGACCAATGGTTTATTTGGAGAACAGAAAGAACCCATTTGAACACAGGCCTGGTGCAGAAATTACACACAGCAGTCAACAATGAAAAAAATATTTATTTTCTTGAAACACATTCCTGGTGTCTTCTAAACAATTTTTTTTTCTTCATTATTTTTCAACAATCTGTAACAATCTTTGAAATTACTGACATCCTCAAGCTCTTTATTTTTCAACCTATACTTTAAACCACTTTCACCATTCAATTAATAGCTGATGGACTGGACACAATACTACCCTACATTTTTCTTATTGAATTTTACATTTCACTTGAAAATTCATCAATATGGTATTATGGAAGTAAAATGCTGTTTCACGTCAAAGAATGGATTAATGGTTTAATAATGTTTACGAGTGCTGGGCATTGTACCACACTGAACCAAGAAAATGACAAAATGGTAAATGCGATTATCACTAATTTGATGAATGAAGTGAATGTATTAATGAATTCTTAAAAATTATTAGAATTATGTCCACTCATTTCCTGTCTGGCGCCAAGCTGGACAACAAACTACACATTCAAGCGGCATCCTCTTCTGTTATTGAATTACAGCACATTTCAGGATTTTGTAGGCGCACATCATTGGCGGCTCTCCTGTATGGATGAGGTCATAAAGGCCACTAGGCTAAAGACAGACTGAATGAGTAGGTCATGAATCACACTGTGCATACTTGTGTGTGCGACAACGTGGACATGATCAGTCCAGATTTAGCATTTCTTTGGAGGCAGAGCGGTGAAAGGTTTGGGATTTATCAATTACTCGAAGACTGCATATGTGTGAGAAGAAAACAGGGCCAGTGGGATGCTATAGGTGGAAATGAAGTGCAGGGAGCTGACGTCACTGAGGCCTTGGGGGTCCTTGTTAGTCTCGACCAAAACACAGACACATCATCTACTGTACACACATACAGTGGTGCATTATTAGAAGTGCTTGCTTATATTTAGCGTTAGGGTTTGAAAAAGAAAAAAACTACACAACCGTATTAAAGGATCAGTTGACCCCAAAAGGAGAATTCTAATCATTTATTCACCCGTGTGTCATGTTACTTCTTTCTTCCGTGTAACATACAAGGAGAAACTGTGAATAATGTGGTCACTATTTTCCAACAATGAATGGGGACCATGAGCTTTCAGGCTTCAAAAATAATACAAAGGTACCGTAAAAATATCCTAAAAGAAGTACATATGACTTACTGTTTAAAATACATTTAAAAGACTATTCATGTTCAGTAATACTATCAATTTAACAAAACTGACACTAACAGAAAAGAAAAAAAACTTGAACTGATTTGAGCTGGATTAGTGACACTAACTTTGCAACATCGACATCATTATTAAACTGAACTAAACTGAATCAACACTGAACAGACATGAGCTGAACAATGTGTAACGAATGGATGTGATCAAAATGCTGAAGGTATTATAAAAACCTTCCCCCTTTCCCTTTCTTTAAACTTGATCATTGGCCTGGTCCAAAGAGTCACAAAACGAGTTCTCTTCAAAGGCTATTATCACCTCGCTCCCCTGAATGACCCGAGTGGAGACGGTGTCTGGAGCTCTCTGCAAGCTTCAAAGACTAGAGACAAACTTTCAATACACATAGGAAAAATGACATCAGCATTTTTACCCACAATCAAACTGTCCCAACTGTATAGTATTTTTTTTTCCTGTGTTTTATGTACGTCCCTATGTTATATTCGCCTAGTTATGATCCTTTAGTTATGTTAGGGTCATTTCAAATGCTGATATCCAGGTGTAAGTGTTTAGCTTTAATATCTTTATATGCCCATCTTTATTGGTATTAAAATAATCCTCTTTTCAGTTCATAATGGTAATACTATATGATCATAAAACAATGCTATTTTTACTATACTTTGGTGCAAAAAAACTGCATGAAGATAAAACAAAGACTTTCTCCCGGTCATCTTTGACTGGTCTTTGTGCCAGAAGTGGGTGTGATTGATAGGGCCTTTAATAATTCCTTGATCAAGCACATCTTCACTCTATCTCTTTTGAGACACATTTCCTGACTGCTTCCGGCAACTTTACCTTCAAAGTTAACTTCGTCGGATCCAACGTGGACCATCCAGAAGAACGAACGCTTCAGCGCACTCCTAGCAAAATCCTCAAGAATCTCCGGACGTTACGGGATTATCTGGACTTATTCAGCAACCGAAGTCAAATGCAAGTAACGTCTGCAGCCTTCAGATGAGTTTCTAAGTTGTACCCCTTTAAGGTGATCTTGATTCTTTGATGTTTGAGGCCGTGGTTAACTGATTGTAATCTTGCCATTATCTTCTCTCCTCTCCTCTCTCTCGTTAGAAATCTAGCCATTCTCTTCTCTCTCTCACTCTTTACTTTCTTTATTCCATCACTGACTTATAGCAAAGGCGGCACAGTAATCCACTGAGCTCTTTAGAACGACCCACAACATTTTCCCCCACAAAAGTTTGTAAATGCAGACTGCATGGCCAGGAGCTTGATTTTAAACACCTGCTTCTTCTTAATGCTTATGGGAGTTTTTTGTGAAGAACAGACTGAATAACCATTCTGCTGCATCTGGATCAGTGCATGCAGGATCAGAAAAATTTGTGAATAAATCCTTAACACCGGTATTATGAATTGGATCAACAGATTCATTGATAAGAAAAAAATAAAATAAAACCCATGAGGTTTCGGTATGAGGGCTAGTAAACAATGGCAGAAACACTTTAAACTTTGACACATAACTCATCCTGGACCTTGTGCTACAGACATGTATGCACAATGTACATTTTACATGTTCCTTATTACTTTTGGACATGCGCTTTTCGCCTTGCAGACAATAAAAGGTGCACAAAAAAAAATCTATAGATTTACATTTAAGGTGGAACCTAATATATAAAGATTGAGAATAAATACTGTACACACAAAAGAGCTATAGCTTATTTGCTTAAATAGCTATTATAACACTAGTTTGAATACATTTCACAGTCCACAAAGAGATAAAGGCTGGAGTGTTTGGAAATGTGTGCTTCCAGGGTAAAAATGATCACAAGATATAAAAATACGACTGAGCACATTTCACAGAGAGGCTGCACCTTCAAAGTAAAAGCCATTTATATCCTAAATTTCAATATAATAATACACAACAGTGTCTTATTGAACAGATGTTGGCCTCTGCAGTGTAAGTAGTCATTCTCCGTCACAAGCAAAAAGATCTGGCCGTGAAAATCCTTGAAGGAGACAGAATTAGAAAGAGCTAGAATTCACCAGTAGGTCTTGTCCTTTAGCCTATTGATTTGACAAGTCATTCAATGTCACATCGTCAGAGTAGGATAACTTTAGTGCTTGGAACACATTATTTTTAATGTGGGTAAAGGTACTAAAGCCAATAAGCACTTTCAAGAGACGAGAATATACACTATTAACATTTATATACTGTATATGTGTATTCATATATGATGGGTGAGACAATGCTCAAACACAACATAAAAGCTGATGGTACTTTGACAGTATAATCTACATGAATTGCAAAAGGGCATGACATACTAGAGGAATTATAGTTCACAGTATTTGCAAAAGTTGGACTGAATCACATGGACTGAAGCCCTAGGCCCTGCTGACGGTGCTGCCGTTGGGCCTGAAGTGATGCTCTCTCATACACCACAACAGTGGGATCATATGATGTCCGGGTATCTCCACAGCTCAGGACAGCTTGGAGCACACCAGATTAGGACAATCTATTATTAAACTGATCAGATATCTCACAAGTACACTTGTGACCTATCAAAGGAAAGGTATATTTTAAAATAAATAGGACTTTTTATTTTGTTTTGCTCTCTTTAGGACTGGAGTCATGTGAGTAACCTGCATCAATTGTCTCTTATTCTCGGAATCTCTTAAATGCAATAATTTTCCAAGCGTACAACACAATATTAAATGAATAGTTCACCAAAAATGAAAATTCTGTCATCATTTACTCACCCTCCATTGTCAATCCAATCTTGTGTTTTATTTTTATTTCTTTCACAGAATACAAAAGAAGATTCTTTTTTAAAAAATTTTTTTAGATATTGTAGTCAAAACAGTGGAACTCAAACATTCTTCAAAATATCTTCTTTTGTGTTCCACAGGAGAACGTATTAAACTATCCCTTTGGGTGAACTGTCCCTTTAAGGTCTGTTCATTATAGGGCAGGGTGATTTATTGAATGCTCATGGTTTATTTGCAGTGATTTTGATGTTAATGAAAAAATTATGCATGTACAAATATGTGCTTTACATTTGTCCTTTATGTTACCCGAAGAGTGTCACTAACTCACAATCCTCAGGATCTATGAAATTGAAAGTTTTAAGACAAAGTGATACTAAGAGCAAAGTGAGCACTTCACTTTGGAACATGCAGTGCAAACACACTAATGGAAACAGTGGAAAACATTTTTACTGAATTTACCCTCTTGCTATTTAACATTTTGGATTTAGTGTGTTATAATACAATTTTTTTTTTTTTTTTAAATGATGGCTTTTCAGACTAAAAAAAGTGACACTTTTAAGATATTTCAGATTCATAAATATTGAGGTATATACTGAATAAAAAAAATGTTGGGATTTATTTGTTTGAATTTATATAACCCAGCCAGTCACAAAATCTGGGATTTTGATTGCCTTTTAAAGGCAAAAGTTAAAATGAGCAAAATTTATTCTTGAACAATAAACTTGAAAAATAAATTTAAACAATTGCTTACACTTTGATATTAAGCAATCCAATCACGAGTATAACATTTTCAATTAATAAATTCAGGGTGTTTTATTTTCATGTCACTGGGCTATGCAGCATGATTTTTACATATCCCTGAAGCTGGTTTGAAAAAGTGTGTAACTGTGTATTGTAAAAAGAGTTAATCAAATAAACTAAATAAAAACATTTAAGAATTATTGTTAAAAAACAACAACTATAAAATGACTGTCTTTGAGAAGACGCTCAGTGTAAACATGATGAACATATATGAAAAGTAAAATGTGTCTTGGTTGACTGAACCCACATTCTAAACCATATAACTTTAATTGATATTCAGTGGAAAAAGAAAAAGCATTGACGTACACAAAGAATTTGAAAGCTAACATGCATACTAATTCAAAGCACTGCTTGATATGCATCACAGGCCAAGACAGAATCTGGCACACATGCTTTACAGAGAGACTGATGTTGAAACGGTGCCTGAGAAGCAGAGCCGAGGTTAACCATCAGCCGGCTGCCTGTGAGAGAGCTCTGCTGCACTCATGCAGAAAACATTCCCAAAATGCGACACATTCCCCCTCCTCCATCCCCCGACCGACTGCATGCCCCTGGAGGCTGGCTCTGACGTCAGTAGCCGAGCTGGGCCGGCCGCCAGCCCTGTGGGCCCTTGATGGATGTGATGGGTCGAGTGGAGCGGGCCGAGGCACGAAGCATGCTGTGCACAGAGAAGCCAGTCCCGCTTAAACAGCCCTAATGACCCGTAAGGACCCAGCAGGCCCTCTCTCTCATACTTTCACCAGTGCGCTAACCCTTTAGCCTTCTGCAGTCTTTACTGCTCAGGTTACATAAACATAGACACATGCACAGAAGAGCTGTATGAAGTCTATTGATGGTTTTTTTTCTGGGTTAAATAAATAAAAAATAAGCAATAAAAACAGAACCAAAAAATCTGATTTAAGTCATCAGCTCATTAGCAGAGACTGCGAGACCTGAAGTGAGTGTGAGATGAGGGAGACATACAAAATGTGCGCTGCTGGTGGTGCTCCAGGACAGTCTAGAGAACCACTGTTTTAGGGTACTGTTGAAAAGACATTTACTATGATATATAGATGTTTTACCTCAGATGTGCAAGAAATATTCATGATAATTATTGTTGTAATTATTGACAAAATGTATTACATTTCTAATGTGTAAAAACAGTATCCAAATAGAATTACACAATTTGAATGTGTTATAAGCAGTGTAATTTTCATGATCTCGACTGATTTTGCTTCAGGACCAGTGATATAGGCTTTTATTATAGTTTTTATTAATATTTTGTATTTTTATTGTACATATAATTATATATAAATATATTATGTATATAGTTTTTATTTTTTTATTTTCATTTTTCATTTTAATCTACTAATTTTTTTACCGGTTTGTGTTTTTTTGTCATTTGTGTTATTTTTCTTAATATGTTTGTTAATTCACAGTGCATTAACTAATGTTAACAAGATTTTAATAATGTATTAGTAAATGTTGAAATTAACATTAACAAAGATTAATAAATGGTGTATAAATGCAGTTCATTATTATGCTAACTGATATAGTTAACGAATGTTAACTAATTAAACCTTAGTGTAAAGTGTAACCAATATGTCTATATAGTTCTTATTATTCGTTTATTTCAGTTTTGGTTATTTTAATACTTCAAGTTAAATTGAGAACTAAAATATTATTTCAGTTAATGTTTATTTTATTTCAAGTAACGGAAATGTTTATATACCATGGAGCAAACACAGGGCCAGATATATTAATAATAGCCATATTACCATAATGACAACAAAATAATTATTTGGGAAGTATTTTTTATTTCTTTGGGGGGAGGGGGGGGGGGGTATAAATACATAACTATTTATTTTATAATGTACAATTGTATGGCTAGTTGCATTTTATCTCAACTAACTGTTAAATTTAGTTTTTTTTTACGTTTTTTAAAGGGTTTTATTGAGAACCACTGTAAATGTATACTTTTTTCCAGAAGCAAAGGTTAACCAGGAATAAAGCATAGAAACAAAATGCAACGTACGCATTCAAAATATCCATATTAAGTTTACAATTGTGTGAAATGCCCTCTCAAAAGTCACCCTCAAAAATCAAAGACACTGTCGCAGCAAGTAAATGCGGGACTATTTTTGACAGCACTATTGCAGAATATTGGAGGCCGTACCTGCAGGCTGACTGCTGTTCTTCCGCTTCAGCCATCTGTCCACCGTCTCCGCACTCACGCTTTCCAGCACAAACTCATCCAGCATCTGCGGGTGGAGGGAGAGATACGCCTTCACTTTCTCATCCGTCAGACCTGCAACAAAATCAGCACCATTATTTTCTTACCCTAACATTTATTCACAAAAAAACATGGTTGTCCATTGTTTCCTAGTTCTAAAGAAAACACATCAATACTGGCAAAATAGTTTACTGTACTTACAGTAACCCTGTAAAGCCTGACAAATAAAATACATTTATTTTTTTTGACACTGAACAGTTTATTGAACCTTTTGAAAAAATATTACAAACGGTTAGGATGAGTTTTTATATTATTGGATATGTGTTTGTTGTTGTTGTATCATATTTGATATGGCTTTTATGGCTAATGCAGTATAATACAGGAGAATATGGAGCTCATACTCAAGGAAGACAAAAACACCTCAATTTTATTCAGCCCAAATGGAGTAAAAATATGCAATTTGGTGCAGCTGTGGATATTTACATGGTCAAACATTACCCCATATAAGCTTTTCAGGGTCTTTTTGATGGCAAATGACGTTTGCTGAAATAAATAAAAATGTTAATCTAAATGGCATGAGACTTGATGTCGAGGTTGAAACTTGCTAGCTTTACGGACAGAAAAAATAAATTGGAATGATATCTGGTTGTATGTTAGCGTGAAAAAAAAAAAAAACATCCCTCTCAGGATGTTTTGTAACATAATAATGTAATTTTTTAAAAACAAATGAATAATCACTCACTTTATTAATTTGTACAGTGTTGGATAAAATAAATGTATATAAATAAATTTAAAATAGGATGAATGGGGAAATGAAAAAAATATATACTTTTTTATATATTTGTCAAATAAAAAAACTAAATCAGCCACAACACAGAACACAAATACATGGAAGTGGCAACCCAACAGAACATCCACAATGTGGAACGCTCATGCTAACACACACACACACACACACACACACACACACACACACACACACACACACACACACACACACACACACACACACACACACACACACACACACACACACACACACACACACACACACCAAAAAAAAATGCAGAAAACACAATAAATGAAGGGGCAACACCACAACACAACCATGATGGAGTAAACACACACAAAACCCCTACCTATTTTATAAATAAAAAAAAATACCTTAAATCCCCCCAATGCTGCACAAATGTAGAGTAAAACATTAATAAGGTGAGTGATATTACACGTGTTTAAAAAAGAAAACATTATTATGTTACAAAATCACATTTTATTGCCTAAGATCTCTGGAGACCCCAACATCCTGAGTGTACATTAAAAACGAATAGCTTATAAGGGTTAACCCTTTACCTGTCACCCCCAATAAAATTACTATAAAATGAAAGCTATATATCTAACCAAGTTGTGTTCCAAATTTAAAGTTGATATCACAAAAATTGAAGTTCCCATGAAATTTTGTTTAGGCGTTATACCAAAAATAGCCACCGGGTGCCATTGAATTCCATTGAATTTAATTGTATGCATTCTGCCATAACAAATTAATACATTTCTATCCAAATATCACTTCTGTCACTAAATATGGAACCTTGAGACTCAGAACTTTCTGACAATATGTGTTTTGTCAAGATTAGAAAAGGTTTTGATAATAAATTATGAAAGATGATGCCCAAAAGCATCCTAATAAAAAATACCGTTTCTATGGTAACGCAACGTCCAATTTCAAAACGGTTTTCACAGGATGAATTCTGAGTTCGTAAGCTTTCAAATGATACCTAATTTATGATAACTACTAAAATGTGTGATATAATAATAATAAAAAAATAATATACAGTATATAAATAATATATATTATACTTTTTAGAGGACTTCTTACTTTACTTTTTAAAATATAATTTTATCTTTTTTTATTGACAAATACTAGATTGTCTTATTATGAACTTTTAGCACTAAAAACCAAAGTTTCAATTATTAAAAGTGTGTGCGTCGACTTTTTTTGACAAAGGTCAGAAGCTCCTGTAATTAAGTTGATTTTTTGAGGCGCACTTTTGTCATAAATTCATATATTACTGTTCATTCATAATTTGTAAGAAAAAAACAGCGCTAAAATATCTATTTAGGAGTCTTAGACCTTTCCAACGATATATAGTTTGTCATGATTAAATTAGGATTTATTAGTAATATAGTGAAGTAAATTTAGGTTGCCCGTATACGGGCAGGTGACAGTAGAAGAAATTCTGATAGCTTGTAATGTAAAAGAATAAGATTTTTTTTATATATATATTTTGGCCTGGCAGCTAAATATATCTCAAAAGTCATTTGGACAACTTTTGTTCTGCTTTTTTGCAGTTGTATGAGAAACTGCAGCTCGGACATTCACCCCAATATCTCCTTCAGAGCTTAAAGTGCCCGTATTACGCTTTTTCGAATATTACCTTTAATGCAGTCAGTGCCTAATAAAGCTGTTTGTAATCAAAAGTGCGTAATCAAAGTGTGCAACAAAAATTATTGTCTCCTAAAAGAAGACTAATAAAACTGCTGAAATGAGTCGACAGCAATTCCAGTATGCATTTTAACACACACACAAACACACACAGTTGCTCGCACATCATGTGCAGATCGTGCGCACACAGAAACACTCAGTAGCGCAGAAAAGTTTTTTCAACGCTGTTCTGTGATTTATCAATAAAATAGCTTAGAAACTGAAAATTTCTATATATTTCTTAGTAACTTAGTATCTGATTTAGAATGAGCAGAAGTCTAAAACAGAAATATAATGACCCAAAGACAAAAGAACTGATAAAAAGCTGTAATGTAGGAGCAATAGCCTTGTGGGCAGCGCTGTGTCATATTCCATATCTGTGCACAAGACAACCCGTGTTCGAGTCTCAGCTCGAGGTTCTAGCTTATTTGTTCATTAATGACATCATCAGTGACTAGTCAACGTCGACTCGACTTTAAGCTAGTTGTTGAATGACTTCAGATTTTTTATAGTACATGGGGCTTCCCAGCAAATAAGGAGGCACAGGAAGAATGACAAGTTGACTGTGCTTAATAGGCAATTAAGCGTTTGAGAGCTTACTAAGTGCTGTTGTTTATTGTCTTCGTTGTCAGGGAAAACATCAGTTTACTGGGCCATTGCTGAAGCCAAGCATATTTTGGTTAGCTAAAAACAAGCCAGCCTGTGTGGGTAGTTCTAGTAGAACCCCAATTTTATTTTTTAATGACTGTTTTTATATTTGCTCATGCTCAACTTGTCCTATGGTTAACTGTTGCAGGAAATACATAAGCAATATTTAAGTGTGTTCCTGCTAAATATTATATGCAATTGTTCATAGGCAAAAGACAAAAAAAGGTAAAAAGAAACTGATCGCTGATCTTTAAATTCATTAACAAAGTTTGGCTGAAACATACTGAAAAAATCCTGTTAATAAAGGTCTTCTGAAGCGATGCGTTTGTGTGAGAAAAATATCCATATTTAAAACTTTCTAAACTAAAATAACTAGCTTCCGACAGACGGCCGTATGCATCGATTTAGGGTAAAAGAATAACATTGACCTGACGCATGACGTATTAAAGAACGCGGAAGCGCAGAGTATAGAGCAAAACAAAACACCGATCACAAATTAGAAGTCTAAAACGAGGATTTTTAAAGAGAAAAGTCGGAGGATTTTGATAAAAGAGAAGACGAGCCCTATTTTTCTGAACCACAAGAGCCATCAAAGCTTACGCTACTCCTACATACGATGTCATACATCGTGTCAGGGGTTACTCTTTTGGCGAAAGACGACTCGCATAGGTCGCCTGAAGGAAGCTAGTTATTTTAATTTATAAAGTTATAAATATGGATATTTTGTATTACAAAAAACACATCATTTTTTTTTCAGAAGGCCTTTATTAACACCCTGGAGTCGTATGGAATAATTTTATGATGGATGGTGCACTTTTTTGGACTTTAAAATCAGGACCGCCATTCACTACCATTATAAAGCCTAGAAGACCTTTAATATTTTTTTTTTTTGTGTTCATCTGAAAGAAGATAGTCATAAGCACCTATGGCTTGAGGGTGAGTAAATCATGGGATTTTTTTTTTTTTTGTGAACTATCCCTTTAAATTTCTTTCAAGCCTTCAGAGACCCACTTCTACAGTCTACTCCATAGGTCACCAATTAGTGGATGATCGTCCAGATCAAAGATAGTTTCTACATAGATCATGAATGATTTTCTCAATGTTTTAAAAAAAAATCCCTTTTTTCTCCAACCGTAGCGATTAACAATATTAATGCAATGGCGGCATATTATAGAAAATGTATTTAAAAATATTTTTTTACTAAGAGTTACAGAACTTTAATTAAATATCCCTGGTCTATGTATTGATCTTTTTTTTTTAAATGCCAGGATGAACTCAACTGAAACCAAACACTTTGAGCATATGTGAGTCTTGACTTAATGTACAAACTCTGGGGAAACACAGCTGGGAGGCATGTGTTCCACACTACACACTACACACAACACACACACACACACACACACACACACACACACACACACACACACACACACACACACACACACACACACACACACACACACACACACACACACACACACACACACACACACACACACACACACACACACACACGTTAGCAGGAAGATATTGAGACCCAACCTAGCCCACAAGAGATCCCACAAGCAGAAAAAGGGTATAGTCTGTTTTGGTGCACAACAATAAAAGACAAAAAGAGATGAAAATGGCAGTGCCTCCACTCTTTGAACACTAAAAACAAACCAGATGTGTGAAAGATATTCATATCCATACACAAACAGTTGTATAGCTAGCAGAAGTTGCACTACAAATAACCATTATATACGTCAGACTACAACCCTACCATTTTCTCACCCAATTCTACCATGCCGTTTCCCGATCTCCAAGCAGTAGTTGCTGAATGCAAAATTTTGAATAATGTCAATGCACAAGTCTGACCCCTGATACAGCCTGGAATAAATCTGGCCCACTGAGTCAGGTTATTCCAAGGTTTTTTTCTTTACAAATGTCACCTAATGGAGTTTTGGTCCATATGGGGTGGATGGACTGGGTTGTAAAAAATGTTTTGTGCTTGTTACATTTATACTAACAATGTTGTGTTGTGGGTTTGTGGCTTTATCTTTTTATTCTGTGCTTGCTTTATAATAAAAACAACATATTTTGCCATCGGACTTACCAAATTTAACGTTCATTATCAGAGTCATTCCTTCATACATTTTTATGTCTGCATCATATATATATATATATATGTACGTATATACGTACAGTACGTATTACCAATGTATTTGATTAATTGTGTGATGTATCACTATAAAACATAAAAATTGTTTTATAAATATAAGTACATAAGTTAAACAGTGCTAAAGAGTGCCTGAACTTGACCAGAACTTTTTCTTAAAATCCATTTTATAGAAATATGTTCATAAAGTACAACACAAGCATATTCATTTTTAAACATTACAGAGATCAAAAGCTACTGCCGAACAGGAATGGCTCATCCTATGAATTATTCCACTGGACTGAAACCTCTCGGTCCTTTCATTAAACTATCACTCTCATATTTCATCTGGTCTATTTTTGCAGGGGCACTTTAAATGTTTTATTTTAACTTTCATTTCTAAACCCTATTATAATTCGTTTACTGTTAGAATGTTTGTAAAATACAGAAACACAGTAGACACGTTATTTTATCTGTAAAATTATGGAAAGCATTTTGAATTTTAAAGCATCCATCAATGTTTTTTTTTTATTCAGTAAATGATGGGAAATTGTCAGCTAAAGCAACCAGCTGGGTTTAGCTCAGGGGAAAAAGCATGTTGATGTATGGAGGTACAGGTCTGTATACACACAGAGAGAGACAGTGAAAGAGAAAAGAACAGGAGGGCCAAGGGCTGCTGCCAACTGACGCTGTCCAGACACGAGACACAGCTCTTCAGCAGCGCAACGCCTCACGAGACTCCCAGAGCCAGTGCTGACGCACATGGGGAGAGAACACTGCTTCATAAATCAGACACTGGAGGGGATGCAGACACACAGGCTGTGTGTGAGAAGAGAGAAATAACACTAGACGACCTTCTGTGAGGTTTCCTGCAGCATCAACTCACTGAGATATTACATACTTAGACAATAGCACCAGATAATTGCAATTTGTGTCTCTCTTCATATTAACCTGATAACTGTCACCCCCTTTTTTTTGAGTATATGAAATTAAATAGTAAATAGTAATTCATGAATGCTTAAATAGTAATGCTCATGAATACAGACCCTAAACTTGCTCTCTTTAAAAAGAGGACACAGTGCAGATTATTTCATATTAGAAAGTCTCTTAAAAAAGGAATGTCTTTAATAGTTATAGAAGTTTATGTCTACTGTAAAGCAAATGCACTGAACTAAACGTTTTTAATTTGATACAAAATCCATATTTTATGGAAAAGAATTGGTTTTCACAAAAATTGAGCTGCTGAAAGTATTAAAAGTATCCTTTCTATGGTAATGCCACATACAATTTCAAAACAGTTTCACAGGTTGAATTTGGAGTGTTTAATCTTTTGAATGATACCTGATTTATAATGATTACTAAAAGAAGTGATATAAAAAGCCAATAAAAAGGCATGCCAAATATCCCACTACTGGAACACTGGCAGTTAACAGGCTAAAACATTACATTTATATCAGATCAGAAATGTTATATTTTATGATACACTAAATATTCGACAGGTGACACTTTTGACACAAGGTGTGACATGCTATAGAAGGCCGCTTCAGGGTTAGCTACCCGTCCAGTGTTGGCCATACACAATTCCAGAGGTTCCTGCCTGTTCTGTTATGACCAAGGAGTTTGTCCCTGAAACCCTTAACAGTAGTGTTGGGTTCAAGTCCACCTTATGCCTAGTTCACACTACACAACTTTAAACGTCGGCAGATCGCTGTGCTATTTAGACTACATGACTTGCTCTGGAGTCTTGAAGTCGTTGTGGTGTTCACACTACGTGACACTACGTAAATGATCTGCAACAGAGAGTTTGTGTAATGTGATAACAAGCTGATCATTGGCTGTTGCTCATCGCAACACATGACACCAAAGGCTATCGAGTCGGCCGACAGCTCCAGATATTTAGCATGCTAGGTATTTGTCTGGCGTCGGCGAGGTGTCAGCGAGTGCTTTTGGTGCGTCGTTTACTATTTCACACTTAAAGATTGGCGAGCGCGGATCACCCACAGATTTTCACGCGATTACAACCCGACCTGTCGGCGAGCTCGTTTAACTTGCAAATCAGGCTTAAAATCCTGTAGTGTGAACTAGGCATTAGTCGAGTCCAAGTCGAGTACGAGTCTTTAACCAATTGAGTCCAAGTCAAGTCCGAGTCCAAAAGGGGAAGAGTCTGAGTCGAGTCCGAGTCGAGTCCAACTAAGTAACACTGTATTTCTATAAGTCAATACCTTTTTTTTTTATCTTAACATCTTATAAAAAACAAGATCAATTTTAAATGTAACAAAAGCAAATTGCATGTTGCCGCTTTGATTTCACATAATTTCATAATTATTATTCTGTTTAACAAAGTTAATGTAATGGAAGTTATGGCCAACTTAATTTCTGTATAGTGACATTTCTGAATGAAAAAGCTTTTTGAATGTAAAAAGCTATACACTGGGACTTTACTTATCCATCCATATAAATGTATTAATTTAAGGCAGGGGGTGCTAATCGGGATAGCTTGGTGAAGAGGAACAGTCTATTGGGACTTGACGAGTCGAAAATACAGTGGTAAGGGGACAAGGGAAGGGACAGACCTACAGTATTTACAATGGCATGCACTGTGTACAAAGGTCCTACATGTCATTTCCATAACTCAGGGCTTACGTTAATTTTACGTGACAAATGCAAGTCCGCAAAAAGTTGTACTGGATTCCGGACTCGAGTCAGAGCCCGAGTTCGAGTACTCCAACTTTACTTACCTGTTCCGTATTGGCCGCCTCAGAGTTAGCTACCAGTCCTGTATTGGCTAAAAAAGACAATGCCAAGTCCCCTTGTCTCGGCCACGGAGGCTGGATTCTCAAGTCTCAGCTACTTCTAGCTCCCCCATCCCAGTCTTGATGGCCGCTCTTGAACTATCTGTTTATCTTTTAACTATCTGTCTGACGATGCCAGCCTGCCAGACGTCAGCAAATCAGCCGGTCCTCCAGATGTTCCCCAGTCAGCTGGCCCTCCAAATGTCAGCAAGTCAGACGGTCCCCAGAATTTCACCAAGTCAGCCGGCACTCCAGAAGTCAGCCGGCACTCCAGTTATCTGCCAGTCATCTGCCAGTCAACCTGCTAACCATGGGCAAGATGCCATGGGCATCTCTGCCGGTGCCAGTCAACCAGTTCTCCAGATGGTACCTGTTCTGTTAACACTCCAGATGCAACTTCAGATAATCTCTGTTCAGCCGGCATTCCATTAACTGTCATGAGACCAGTTAACCAGATACATCTTTTGCCTGGTCCTCTCTGCCTGCCCTGTCCTAGTGGTCACCTATGCTGCCTGCTTCATCCTGCTGACTACCTAATCAGCAGCGTCTACCCTGGCTCCCCGAATCATCTGCCCTGCTGTAGTAGTCTTCTGCTTCACTGTTGGGATCTTCAGTTTTGTCTGCTCAGCTGCAGTAGTCTCCTGCTCCACCCAGGGGATCTTTAGTTCCATCTGGTCTGATGTGGTGGTTTTCTGCTTCACCCTGCACTCCAGTACCAGCGTCGCCGTCCCCAGCTCCATCATGGCTCATTCGCCCGTGGGCCTACATAATGGCGATTCTGTGGGAGATTACTCCCCGGCTCCTCCCGCTTTCATCGTGATTTAGGATTACTCCCATCATGGTCTCCTCCTTGGCTTCTCCCTCCCTACACTCCTCCATGGATTATAGGACATGTTTTGGAGCATCTGGAATCTGCTCCTAGAGAGGACGAGGGGTATGGGGTTCTGTCACATGTTCACTCCGGACTCTGCTCCGTTCTCACCGTCACTCACACTCAGAGTGCTAATAAGACACTTAAGTTGCTTATTACCTGAATATTTTGGACTTGTGTGCATACTGCTACTTCACAATCTTCAGTTGTCTGCCTTGAAGTATGATACTTATACTCACCTTTTGCTCCTCAGAGGACTTAACCTGTGTTTCTTGTCCTTGCCTGTAAAGATAAGTGATTTACCTAAGACTCTTTCTTACCCGTGTTAACCCATCTGATGTTCTACTTGTTCCTCCAGAGAGTTGTTCTCTGTGATTCCCTGTGAAAGATATACTTACCTGTGTTCTCTATGTCCTGGATGGAAAGATAAGGAAAGATCTGTTTACTGCAATATATTTACTTCAGCCTTTGTTCAGTGTCTCGGATGAGGATTCTAAATATGATCTGTTATTTATGGTGTGCCTAAGTTGTTGCCTAAGTCTAAAAGACTGTACAACGGCAGTGTTTACTTACCTGTGAAACTCCCCTATAGCTACTTGCCTGTTTCTCCAGTGCTTCTGATCTAATAAAACTCCCACACCTTGGTTCAACTGTGTTCCTGTCAGTGAAGTATCGTTACAAGGTAACACTTTGACCATATATCGGTCGACCACTATTGTCTGGTTGGTTGGGATGCTCAAATTTTAAAAGTATCACATAGTCATGGTTTTATAGTAAATTATTCTATTAATGGTGTACTTATAATTGTCTTTGCATATTGAAGATAATTACAAATGTAAATATTTTAACACTGAAACCCTAGCTTTAAGACAAATGGTGCACAGTCACAGCTTGATGTTGAAACCCCCAAATGAGCCACCCCCAATTATAATACTTCCTCTCATTATCCTAGTCCTTTTTAAATGCTGGATAACAGAAAAAGTAGGGCACAAATCCGCAGCCCTTTGGAACCCCATTACAAGGTCCACCTTGCAGTGTTCCTGTACCATTTTATTCATTGTTTGTTGTGTTACAGCAGAATGAGCTGTAAAAAATATTAGTGGTCTAATCACATGCAACATCATCAAAGCTTCTGCATGCATCACATGATGCCAGAGATCACAACAGCAAACCAAAGCAACAGCCCAAAACCACAAAGCACTCAAGACTCACCACCTTTTATATCCCTGCATAACACTTTAAACAGCCAATAGCGATCACTGGACCGCTGTGCCCCATGGGTTTTTTCTCCGCAAAGACAAAAACAACCTTTTTTCACTTCCCCAAACTGAACTGAACTTTAATGAATGTTATTGTTGCAAGCTGAAATGGAAATCAGCTTTAGTTTATTTCTTCCACATGTGGAGGTGAAACCACATTCAAAGAAATATTAAGTGATATTCAGTGTATATTTATTTATATTAGTGTATATTTATGATTTTATGGTTCTTAGTGGTGTTTGCTAAGTCTAGCTCCACTATTGCTCACAATCAGAGTTTGGGATTTGACTAAACTTTAAGTAATGAACTCAGCATGTAATTCATCCCACAGCAGATATGAATGAAAACTCAAAGCATGCAGCTTGCTCAGAAGTGTGCTAGACTTACTTTTCACCTCGTGCAAAAATCTACACACTTACATTGAAGGAGGATATATGAGGGATTTAGGGGTGGGCTCTTTAGACTTGGGCCTACAGAATCTACATTTAGAATACCATAGCAAACATGCAATTTTGCACTATGTAGAAATGAATTGCTAATTGCAAAAAACATTTTCATTTAAATTGAGGGTGGCAAACAGTATGTAGAATTATAATTTGAATTTAAACTTATAATTTTTTATACTGCAGATATAGTTTTTAATAAAATATTTACAAGTTCTGTAAAAAGTATCTGAAAAAAATGGCTATTAAATGTTATGACAGTACTGAACTTAGCTCAGAGAACTAGAATTTGAATTAAATTAGCCACACAGGATGTTAAATTGGAATTTGATTTGGAATTTGCCACAAAATAGTGAAATTTATATACATTTTCATGATTTTTTTTTATATTATTATCATGCCTATTATATTCAGTTCAGTTTAAGTTAATTTGTATAGATCTTTTCACAAAACATGATATTACTATATATCATGCTGCACAATAGGGAAATTTTAAGTATTGTGACAAAACATTACATTTCATGAATTAATCCTAAAATATATTATTATTATTATTATGAATGTTATATTACTATATATATATAATATTATGCTTGTTTCCAGATATGTAGTCGTTTTCCTCACATGATAATACTTATTTTTCTTGTGTAAACTCAAAGGGAGCCAATTCTTAAATTAAAAATTTTGCCTGAACACTGTGGCTGTGAGTTTTGCACAGGCAACACCACTTACATTTTCTTTCATTTGCAGAAAACATAAAGATCTAGCTTTATATTCTGCCACATGAAGCCACAGCACACAGCAGCACTTTAAAAAAGTTACCATTATTTATTCATTCGCTAAGCAGATGCATTATCCAGGGAGGCTGTCACTTTTCACACGTTGTCTTGTGTGGCATCTTCCAGACATGGGGAAGTGATCATGGCATAACTTGGACAAAGCAGCGGCATTTGTTGCGTCCTATGCCAGTGGTACTTGGAAAGCGCTGGCTGCACATCAGTACAAAACATTCCTCCTGGGTTGCAAAATCACTCGCTTCACACAGCACAAGAGAAGCTCTAGGTCTGTACTTTTTTTCACAGTGGGCAAAGACAACACAAAAACAAGGAGAACTATGATCAAATGATTAGAGTAGACGTGGGCGCTGATAATGTCTCTTAGAACAGCTCACGCTGTCCTTGAACACAAAGAATATTGTTCCTAATGAACGTCTGAAACTCAAGTTAGCAACTATAAACTGTAGCCTATGATATGATATCAGTCATCAGACATCACAACAATATGATCATACAGTGAACAATTTGAGTTCTGTTTCAGAGATATTTAACCGAGTGGAGAAAGTACAGGAACACTTTTTTGGGGATTTCTAGGCATTGTGTTTTTATTAATCTTGAATTCTCACAATTTGTGTGCTTTTCTCAGAGTAAACTTAGGCGTCTCATGAACACACAGTCGTAGACAGAAGACCAACAGCCAAGCTCAGGATTTCCGTTAAATAATACATAGTTTTCACTAAACTCTGTAGAACACGTGAAATTTGCGAGATGATGTATGAGCATTCTGTGACACTTTTGCATCTTTTTTTAAAGCTTGATGCTGGTTGTTATTCACTGCCATTATATGGACGAACACAACTTAAAAAAAAAAAAAAAAGAGTCTTCTTTTGTGGTCCGAAAAATAAACAAAAGGCATACTGCATTAAAACAACACCAGGGTGAGTAAATGACTTAAAGCTGAAGTCCGTAACATTTGTCGTTTTGAAAGGGATCTGGTTTCATCTGCTGCCTTAGTGACATTTGTGTTTATTTCATCAACCAGAGAATCCTCTGAGCAGCTCTTCATCTCTTTGCACATGCAATGAGAGTACATGTGACGTGAACGAACATTGAACCTCTGGGACCAGTGCTATCTCATGGGCTTAAAACAGATCCCTCTCGGCCCATGCGCTCCCAGCTGATGTGGCCCCTGCTGCAGGGATCAGAGATGGTATGCAGACAGTTGGCCCCTAATTAGGATACAGAACCCTGTCTTTAATGCAGTGAGGTTCAACGTTCGACCTTTGTATACGTCTAAAAATCACACGGTCATAAGTGTTACCTCGTGGGATAATGAAATGCTAAATGACGTCACCCTGACTCATTGTATTGCTGATGAATCAACCCATCCTCAACACTAAGTCATCTAATTCGACTGAGGCTGTGACCTAAGAGAGCTGGAACCAGTTACCATGTTTGGAGTGTACAGTAGAGTTTAGACACTGGATATTCACAACCGCGGTCTCATCCCTTCAAATACAAGCATAATTTGTTTATTTATTGGAAATCACCCTCCAATAAACGAAAACATACATATTTAGTTTCATATTACATGTCTGAAGCAGGAAGAATGTAAAATATATAGAAAATCTATATTTATAGTGATGGATGATGCTCTTTATTTAAACAGTTCAAAATAATGTACGTATTACAGTAATCTGAGAACTGGAGGGTCTGGGGAATTATACACTATATGACCATAAGTATGAGGACACCCAAACACCACACCCATATGTGCTTGTTTCATTTAAAAAACAAAACAAAAAAAGTAAGAAGTAAGAAGGTGCTGGTCCTCGCTAACAGCTTTCACTCTCTTGGGAAGGCATTCCAGTAACTTTTCCCAAGCTTTTTTGTCAGCTGAACCCCTTTGACGTAAAATATTTACTTAAAGCACCCCCGAGATTTTAAGATAATATTTTACAATATAACAATATAACACCATTTTGCATGTTCAGGATTCTCTGATGTTGGTTAACGTTCACATGACAGTAAACAGATAAAACATCGAATCTTTCTCAAATGTGTTTCAAATTTTTTTGACTCAATGTTTTTTTCATTACTAATGGAAACAGTTACTTATGGCGCTTTTCCACTGCATGGTACGGCTCGGTACGGCTCGGTACGGCTCGGTACGGTTCGGCACGGTTCGGCTCGCTTCGCTTTTCCACTGCGTGGTACGACTCGGCTCGGCGCCGGCACGGCTCGGTTCGCTTTAGCTCGGTTGCTTTTCCACTGCAGTTAGTACCACTTCAAAGTGGGTGGGATTATGACTGATCGTTATAGTTTATCCGCTCCTCGTCAACCAACAAGAGGAATGTCTGGGGTTCTCGTCCACTGACCACGATTCAGCCATTTCTTTTTTTGGAAGTTTTTTCTCTTCAAGCAAGTCAAGCAAGTAGTTTTAAAACAGGTGCTACAGCGGTGGCTGTTACTGGCTATTTAAATCTAGCAGGTTTGATGTCTCGCAAATACAATGACGCTGGTAGTGACGATTCTGTTTGTCTGACCAATCAGTGATCTACAGTGCTTCCACGTCACATTTTAGTATCGGTACGGTACGCTTGGAACCTCAACAGAGGTGGTACCATTTAAAGCGAGCCGAAGCGAGCCATGCCGTACCGTACCGTACCATGCAGTGGAAAAGCGCCACAAGTGAGCCGTACCGAGCCGTACCATACCATGCAGTGGAAAAGCGCCAAAGCGTGCCGTACCGAACCGAACCGTACCGTACCATGCAGTGGAAAAGCGGCATTAGTGTTCTACAAGTTCTACACTACAAGTTGAAATACAAATATTTATGTCTTAAAATGTTCACTTTCAAACGTTCAAGCTTTTAACGTCATATCCTTCCTTGAACTTTTGTTTTGGTGGAAAATTGGTGAAATGCCCTAAATTTCTGTCCACAACATTGCAAAAAAATTATGCAAATGTGAATAAATAAAGTGAGCCTAGAGCACGTTGCATTCTCAAATGCACATTTACTGTGAACCAAGCTGAAAACACAGTATGCTGTGTTTGCACACGTGTAAATTAACACAAGTGCCACTCTACACTTTGAAATACGCAACAAAACAGACTGTATACTTTTTAATTAAATCACAGCCTTTGATTTAACAATCACATGATTTGATAAGATATATCTCTATTTCAGTTTTATTTTGATTAGGCCTAATTGTGCAGCCCTAGGGCTGGACGATAAAACAATAATGATAATTATTGCGATATAATTTCTCTCAATACAATTATAACAAATGTTTGATAAATGTTTAACATAATGTTTAAACAGTGCTACTCGTTTGAACCGCGCCAGTTCAAATGCCATAGAAACCATATTTTCTTTTACATTTTACCACGATAGTGAGGTGCTATATGCGTGTGTGGTTTTACCTTGGGTTATCATGAAATGTATGACACTATGGATAACCAGTGGTTCATTTTTTATAGAATTAGAGTCCTAACTCAAACAGTCAGAATATTTAAATTTTACCCTATGAGGTTATTTACATTTTTACAGATGTTACTGTTTGTTAATGAACATAAATTTACATCAGCATCCCAACTCAAGCTACTGTCAAATGTGCATTTCTAAGAGACAAAACACGAAATATTATTTATATTACAGCCTGCAATGCAAACTGTGCTGAAAATGCACATCATTGAAGTCGGGCAACACAAACATTAGAACATGCAGAAACTAAGAACTTTATTTTTCTATTAAGATGTTTCTTTTGTTAAGGAAAAAATAAATTCCACCTCAGATTTGTGAGGCGTTCACCTGTTTGGCAAGTTTTTGTCAGGTTCTGACAATAAAGAGTTGTTTAAAAACACAATTAACGGCCTGGTTTCTACAACTTTCACTCAGGAGCAAAAATCTGCCTTTAAAGTTGAAAGAAAGAAAGATTTGACATTTTTTTGTAATTGAATGCGATAATATTTTAGGCCATATCGCCCAACCTAAGCAGCCCCATTTGTTTATTTGATTGTTACATTCAATTTAATTAATTATTAGCTTTTTATCATCCGCCCTCACTATCCCCTGTACAGTATGAGTAACAAGACATTTTGTCAAAAGTCCAAGTAACTCTATTCCATACAACAAAAGTGGACAGTTAAGATATTTTTTTCCCTTTGTCCTAACACTCTAATCTCATTCACACTTATGTGATATTCCAAGTGAGAATCAACAATGACGCGTCTTTAGCCACCAAATTTGAATATGAGCAAGTGCAAATACTGTAAAACTTAAGCCGGTTAAAGTTTGCTCTGTTTCTCAAACAAAGCTATCATAAGTCTTGCAATACAGTCTTGGATGAAAGACTTGGAATACAGAACGTGAGTCAAATAAGACTACTTTTATGGGATTTTTTTTTTTTTTTTTTGTCTTTGTATGAGCTTGTTGACAGCTCTTGGCCTCTGTCTACTTTCATTGTATGGAAACAGGTTTGGGCCCAAACTATAGTCTCAGTCTCAGACAGTACGCCTACTAACCACCCACTATCCATTCACTAACCATCTGATACTGAACACAGGATTTTTCTCTCTCTAAATTTAAGCCATTCGACATCACAGTATAATTAAAAAGTCATCATTTGTAACATTTAATGAAAATATATAACAACTTTTAAATGTATTTGAACTTCACATAAAACCATTATAATAAATGTCACATTTAGCTGTACCTTTAATAGGTACAGCAGGGCTCAATATAGTGGTCCGGTGAAGCACTACATTAACAGTAGCACGCGTGTGGATTAGCAGTGCCACTCGGGAGCCAGTAGTATACAGGCCTATATTTATTTTATTTAATCACAGTCTGCATGATTTGACAATCACACTAAGCTATATAACTATATCGATTGTATTTTGGTATATTATGCGGCCCTAGAACAATGAATTCAATAGTGTATCAGTACGTTTTACAGGAGAATATCAGGACAGCAGTTCATGATTTTTAGCTTTGACAACAAAAGTAAATCAACTAAAGAATATTGTGAGTCCTGAAAACACTTAAGCCAACTGAGATGATGTGGCATTACCTAAAGAGGACTGTACTATCAAGACAACCTATAATATTCATACACTAAAACAGATTTGAGGGGATGGATGGTAGTTTAGTCAGATTGTGTTTGTCTGTAATTGTGTGTTAAATTACTGTAAAATCAGATCACATTTTATGAATAATCAATGCAGAAATCCAGACATCACAAACTTATTCATGCTACTGTATAAGATGAAAACAAACTGCAGTCATGTCAAAAATACACTGACAGCACACGTCAAGAGAACTGAGAGAGAATCCAGGACAACTGTTAGTCCCAATGACCGGCTTGAAATGCCTGTGGATTACACTATAGTCTATCTCGAGGAGCCCTCATTTCCTTTCTGCGTATGTCCTTATTCTATAATGCTGCTCCTTTTTTTCCCTCTTTTTTAGATTAGTTCTGCACAGTCTCAGATCCCCCCAGACATTTTAATTGCGTCATCCAAGTTTTTTTCTCCTTTTTTAGTTCTGCTTTGAGTAAAAGTGCAATGCTTCTTGAGAGAGGGGTCACGGACGTCAGTTATTCGTTGCAACATCTGATCTTTACTGTACAGTGTCATACTGTTTCATTTTGGCTAAAATTTGAGTATAGACAGTAGAGACTTGGCCCTATCCAAAGTTAAGACGGTGTATGTACAAAAATTAATGTATTAATCGTTTTATTATTGACAATGTGTAAACAGCTAGTAATGGAACTTTAGTAATGAAAAGAGACCTGACTTCCTAGGTGGTTTATGAAAGCATGTAGACTGATTTTGACATTTTTAAATCAGTACACTCGCATTAGGAAAAAAAAAAAAAAAAACGTGTACAAAAGTTAGCTTTTAATTATAAAAAACATTATATTTTAGATTATTATAAAAAAAAAAAAAACCTCCAAAATAAATTAACATTTATTCATACCACCTAACCATATGTAATTTATGTATTAAGGAATTATCTCGGAAATACTCAAACCTAAAATCTAACCTAAATGCAAAGTATGTTCATGTGAACCCACCGTCAGCGCAGCACCAACTGCTACTACAGGCCACGTGCCTCAGCAAACCACTACTCAGGGCAGACAGTACAGAATGAACAAAGGGCTGTTCATTCAGGATGTGCTTTTGCTTTCAAAAAAGGCTTCACGAAGCACAACAGAAGGGATCAGAATGCAAGGGTTTTAAGATGCACTTTTTAATGCCATATTTATTAACCTTAAAATAGCTTAGCCTTAAAAACGAAAAGCTCATAACACAAGACACTAAAAAAACAGCAAGATGTGGTGCAATGGCCAAGTACCTGATGCATGGCTTCATAGGTCATAAATTAAAAACTATAATTGACAAACTGCGTCTTTTGTGAAACATACCCAAGTTAGTCTCAAACGATTTGTCCTTAATTTAGGTGGCTGATCAAGGTTAATGTTTAACCAAAGATCATGGCACATTCAGACTCTGCTGGAGGACTTAAAGAAAAAGCACGATTTCATAAGCACACTGTAGCGAAACTTTATCGCAGAAGAATCCAGATGTTTGCTTACAGCATGATAACACGTATGCCAAACAATAAATAAATGCGCGAAACCATAAAAGATTCAAGTTAAAATTACAGATAGTCTAATCCTTTGGCGCTGTGCGACTGCTGGCCGTCTGAGCGTCTCTATTCCCCCACACGACTCGAGAGATGTAAAAATAAAACACTTGGTACAGTAAATCCTGCCAGAAAAAGCATTTTTCTCCATCCATTCCCCTACATAATTCAAACTATGCTGACAGACCTGTTTACAAAGCATTGTCTCTATTATTTGGGGGATGATATGTGGAAAAACAGGAGTAAAAAGAAGAAACTACTTAATTGGAGTCATAATATCTTCCTTTTTACAGGGTGAGGAGGAGGTTACAGTGAGTAGGGTGACAAGACATCCTGATAAAATCTTATAAGTACCACGTCCAGACAGAGTTACAATTGGGACACCGTTTGTCTTGAAAATAAGTATTAGCTTTGGATTGATTGCTGTAAATAAACTTTTTAAAGAGCTTAATATCAAAATGAGAGTTTAAGTTGGATATGTGTATCCAAAGATTAAATGCATCCAAACTATTTTCTACTTTCTATTCTTTAAAGACCATTGGGAAATAAAACAAATCATAACTTAAATCACACCAGGTCAGATTTGTACTCTGGTCACCCGCATATTGAAGACCTGTATCAATTTGTTTCAGCTATAGTCACCCCAAAAGGCCTATAAATTGTGTGGGGTCAGCCTCTCGCTGCTGGTTTCCAAAGAGTCGGGGAGCTTTCAAAACCATACAGTGACCAGAACAGGAGGGAGCAAAACTGAAGAAACGCCTGAGAGAGAAGAGCTGGTTTATTGGAACTGTTCTCTTCCTGGAGTGGTGTCAAGGGCAGACTGCCAAGGTTCTACTTTTCACTTGCCTGACATGATTGAGGCGGGTGGGTGTGTGACGAAGGTGTGTGTGTGTGGAGGGGGATGAGTGCCTGCGTCAGCGGTCCGCCTGGGACTCCCCTGCCAGAGGTGGGAAGAGCATATGTTTCTTATCAAAGGAAGAGTTTCAGTGTCTGAGATGGATAGATTGATAGATAGAATGTTATGTTGAAAAAGAAGAAGAAAATAAATAAATAAAATAAAATCATCGCACACACACACACACGTTTACTCAAGGCTGGCCCACACTAAAAGATTTTTAAAGTCTTATCAAAGTCTTTTCAAAATGTGAGAAACCACAAACATGATTAAAAATAGATTAAAATCTAGATCATAGATTTGAACAGTTTTGTTCCTACCACACACACTAACAGATTCCATTCACAAACAACCAGAGTCCCGACAGTAAACATGGGAAATCTCCTGTGGTCGTGACTTTAGAAGAAAAACAATAAAATATGGCGTTAATAGTGTTTGGACTGCTTTTTACAGAAAACAACAGGTTCCCTTTCAGTCGCTCACGTTCGACATAACATCAACGTGATGACGTAATTGGGATCATTTCAGGGAGCCCTATCAACTTCGAGTGTCTACAGAACGAGCCAATGAATGTTGGCGTGCGTGAAAAGCGTCACGCGCCCCGTCCCGCGGGTACAAACAGGTATAAACCAACTCTTTGGAAACCCCCAGTGAGCCTTCTTGCACAGACCCTGTGCAAGGTCAGGGAGGACGAGGAGCAGGTCTTGTTAGTTGCGCCGTATTGGCCCAACCGGACCTGGTTCCCGGAATTAGTGCTCCTCGCGACAGCCCCTCCCTGGCCCATTCCTCTGAGAGAGGACCTGCTCTGAGTGGATGGGGCCTCAACTGCATTTGCACATCACCTGCCTCGAGTTGCCCCGGATACGTGCCCAAGGTTCCCACCACTCCCTTCCGGGACCAGGTGGTGAACCTGCAAGCGCTGCCTTCGGAGGAGGCTTTTCTCTGTCCCGTCTGCACTCTGCACCTGTACGTGGACAGAACGCAAAGCCTCAGGACCTCAGATCAGCTCTTCGTCTGTTACGGAGGCCAGCATAAGGGAAAGGCTGTCTCCAAGCAGAGGATGGCCCACTGGAAAGTGGATGCCATCGCCTTGTCTTACGAAGCCCAAGGCGTGCTTGTGTAATTTGTGCTAGGCTGGGTTCCATATATGGTGATCCCTGTGGCGATCCCATATGAGTATTCTTCCATGATTAGCTCCCGGCGGTGAGCCCGTGTCTTTCCCTTGGCAGAGTCCGCTCTGCCGTCACTATCTGGTGTAGCCTCCCCCTTCTCAGGCTGGAGCCACCCCAGTGACATTCCATATGTTGCTCTGCCCCTACCGGCCAGTCCATATGTGTATTCTCCACGTTACCTCCCTTCGGGCAGGATGTGGCTTCCCGCAGCGTCCCTCTCCCCTGGAAAGGCACTTTTTCCCAGTGAGTGACTGAAAGGGAACGTCTCGGTTACTAATGTCCCTGAAGGAGGGAACGGAAGACGTAACGTCCCGTCTCCACGGTTGCTGACCATCGCTGTACGGCCGTCACAATCTCGGCTCCTCAGCGAAAAACAAAGAGTGTGTGCGCCCGCTTCCTGTTTATACCCGCGCTGCGGGGCGGGGCGCGTAACGCTTTTCACGCACGCCAACATTCATTGGCTCATTCTGTAGACACTCGAAGTTGATAGGGCTCCCTGAAGTGATCCCAATTACGTCGTCACGTCGACGTTACGTCTCCCGTTCCCTCCTTCAGGGAATGAGGGTTACATTAGTAACTGAGACGAATTCTGATTGTAAATATTCAACATGTTGTAGTGTTGGTGGGGCCTCAACAGATAATCTGTAGAACCATCAAGATAATCTAGAATTGGCCCAAAATCTGCTTGATTATCTTGTAGAGTGTGATTGCCTTTAGCTATCTAAATGGGGACATTACATAGACTTCAATTTTTTATATATACAGCTAGTTATAAATACTATAACCTAAACCTTTCTGCATTTTTACAATTAAAAAACAAAAACAAACAAACTTTATTACAAATGATAATTTGTAATAAATTGTCATTTGCAAATTATCATTAAATTACCATGTACCCCAAACTCCCCCCCCCCCACACACACACCCTACCCCAAAACTTTCTGCATTTTTAAAAACATCACTTAGTATGATTTATAAGCTGTTTTCCTCATGAGGACCATTTACGTACCACACAAACAAGCAAGCACATCCACACACCAGGAAACAAATGCATATAGTAGATATACAGTAACACGACACACAGTGACTTTCGTGGAAAAGTAATTTCCATTATTTCCACTCTTGAGGCTGTGGTCATTAGGAAGAAAGGGTACCGGCAATGAATGGCAGGCTGAGATTGAGATAAGCCACTGCTGTATCTGTGTGCTCCCCAACTAGAGTCCTGTACCCCATGTTCATAAGGCCTTGCCCTTTATAATACCACAGCCAAGTTATTCACACTGATATGTTGTCACAGTAAATTGACCTCTAAGCGGTTAGCGTACAGACTCTTGTGATTAGGAAGCTCTGAGAAGTCCAGCAGCCAAAGTTTTCCATCACATACAGAGTGAGAAATTCACTTTTGCTCTCAGGCCTCAGTGGCAGTGAATGCTGAATATTTTACCAGTCAATTCAAATATATACAATTATCACCATGAATGAGAAATCAAATGCACAAATAATCCTGATGAATGTGAGATACATTCACACTTCCTTCTAAATGAATAGTTTTAAGTAAATTCTTTTTGACTCGAGTCAACCTCTAAAGCTGTTTTGCTAGCTTTCCAGTTGTATTTTTGAATATGTTACAAAAAAACAACAACATTCCACTCCGGTTACAATGGATAAACAAGAACAACAAACCTAAGTGTCGAAAACATGACCTTTGAACGTCTGCCACCACAGAAACAGGTCAATATTTTAGCTTCACATGTGTAGATAAAACTACAAGACACATTGTAATGCCTGACACATTATTGGTCATTCAGTGTATATGAATAAAATAATACTTTTAATTATACTGCTAATAATAATATGAAAAATGTTTATATAAAATATATTGTTAAAATATGAAAATTTCACAATTTTTTTGATAAAATTACACACAGAACACTTATACCCCTTTTCCACCAAAAAAGAACTGGTTCGGAACTGGTGCTGGTTCAAAGTTGGTTCGGAGTTGGTTCAACTTGCGAACCTTTTCAGAACCTGTTTGTTTTTCCACTGACTAGAGCGGCCAGCGAACGACGTCGTTACGTCACTGTGTACGTCGCCATACGTCTTAGCTAGAACGCTTGCAAGTACAACATTACTTTGGGATTATCTCTAACTCGTGTACCAAGAAGGCTTCAAAAACAATTGAAATATGTAAGTCTTTTAATCTTTTCCTTTGATATGTAATCTTTTCTGATTAGTTATGTACCCCTGTTTTGTGTCTTTTTTTCCCTTTCCATTTATTTGTTCTATATTGTGACTGTTTTCTTCTTTGCTTAGTTATAATGTTTTCAAAAAAATAAAAAAAATAGAAACGCTTGCGCCAAATTCAAGCATAACAATTACAAAGGCGGACTACATCGTGTTTCTGCAAATGTTCCGGGCTTTGCGATCCTATTTTATGGTCAGAAAAAATGTTTAGAACACATCTAAACCCGCCCCCAGCCCCCGACGTAAGCATGACGTGGTAAAAGAACGGTTCTAGTCCAGCAAAGAGTTGGTGCCGCTTTGGAACCAGTTTTCCTGGCCGAGAACCGGTTCTTTGGCTGTCGAAACACAAAGAACTGGTTCGCGCGCAGGCACCGGCTCCGAACCGGCTCTCAAAATGCTTTGGTGGAAAAGGGGTAATAGAAACTCAAATGCCTTCACTACCACCTGTCAAAACAAAAGTATGGTTAAACTTGAAATTATGACAGAAATATAGCAGAATGTTCTTCACAACGTAATGTTAGCACTTACAATAATACAGTTCATTAAAACATTTTTTTTAGGAATATCACACAATGTTTGTCCATGTATTAATTTAAACTGTAAAACTCTGTTGTGCATTGACAAAAAATTTAGGGAATTTCATTTGATTAAATTTTGAAAAAATAATTAAATTATTATTAAGTTAAAGTTTTATGCATTAATTTGATTACCACAGTTTTAATTTGAATAATTATTTAATTGTAAATTTTTTCTGAATTCAACTAATTAGACTCTAGTTTAAGACACATTCTTTTTATTATTAAAATATAATTAAACCATTAAAAGGAAATGTAAACACTGAATTTGAGAAGAAATGAATAGATTTCGTAGAGGAATATTTGCTCTGTGTTCTGAGAGCATGTTTTTTAGATTGTTGCTGTGTGGTTGCAACATTAGGGTGTTCTGAGTAGTTGTTTACTGGCCCAAGTCAAAAGAGCCCACCCACCAGAAAACCAGCATAAGCATGATAAAATGTATAGAGTCGGTGGGCGGACTTAACATAATGATCCGCGTGAATTCCCTGCTACTTGAAAACAAAGATGATGGCCGGTGCTGCTGGCAAACAGCGGTCTTTCAAATCGGCTTTGGCCGCGACTCTGGAAGACTTGGAGTTAAGCTTTTCTTTGAGAAAAGAACAAAGAACGGCACTGAAGTCCGTCGCTCTGACTACGTCACATTCTTCATTGCTCTGGTTGGTTGTAGCGCTATCCTATTGCGTGCAGAGGGAATTTGAAAGACAACCGTTTATCCTGCCCCTCGGATTGAGCCCTGCCAATGGTGTGCTCCCAGACCCAATATCTTGATGTGGGTCTGGCTTGTCAGACTAGTCTGTAGCACAAATAGTGTGGGATAAGTTATGCACCAGATGCTAAAGTGCAGTGTGTAATATAGCTTAGTTTGTGAATGTAAATGTAATGAAGTAAATTCGCACAAGGATGCAGTGAAAGAGTTGTCAGCAATAACAGTCTCACTTTCTGTTACATACCTACATAACTAAGTAACACATTTGCATAATGCCAGCTTATGGTTTTCATTGGCTGCCCAAAAACAACTTCTAATTTGATCTGCCATCAAACAATGCAATTGTAGCTGAGACTGTAAGAGTTCAGTCTCTTTGAGAAATGAGGTGACGTTCAATGCATATTATGAGAAAATGAAAGTGTTTTTTGACCTTTGATGCAAGTAAATCTATTGTAGGAGACCTCCAAAATTACAAAATGAGGAACGTTTAAAATAGCATAATAGGGGCACTTTAGGGTAAGGCGGTTGTTTTAATGTATGTACACTGTACAGTATGAGAAATATATAAGATATAGTGGATGCAGACACATAATGGATAAGGAGTCAAAACATCTTTATGGGGAGGGAATCGAGAATCAATTCTAATGCAGAACTGGTTTAAATTTATGTTGGTAGAACTAAAGAAATTGAATCATTAAGCGATTTCTGACAATTTAAATCAACACCTAAACCAACAATTTTGTGAATATTTGTTAGATGTTGGTTCTGTGCGTGTACTTAAAAAAATATAGTGTTTGTATATAGTCCTGGCTGTGTAAACAGGAGAAAAAAACAAAGTGGATTGAACCGATCCAGGGAGCACCAAAACATTTTTGTAGCAAATCAGCAATAGTATCCGCTCATGATGGGGGAGGAGAGAGAGTGTGCAAGCAGGACATATGTAGAAAGACTGTAGAATGAGAGACGGCTGAGATATTACCAACGAGTAAAAGGTCAGAGGAATTTAATTGGAAGAAGAAGGGTTATAGTCAGGCAAGAGCAAGGATCCGCAGTAATACAAGCTTTCGAGTGCTGGAGAGGGAAGGCCTGAAAATGGAGACTGAGGCTTCTTTGTTTTTGCTAGATAGGGCAACCTGTAACCTAGGGGGGATCAATCCACAGCAATGATTTAAAAGTAGCCCATTTGATTTCAAATATCAACAGTATTTCTCAGAAATTGCTCATTGCATATTTAAGTGGAATCGGAACCAGAATTGTTAAATTTCTCACGATTCTCATCCATATTTCCTCTATGCCTCTGTTCAAAAGATGGGGGGGGGGGGGGGGGGGGGTTGGATCTGACAGACCTGCTCTCGATGAGGCCAAAGATGCCGCCACATCTGGAGAATTCCTGTTTCCAGCAGAGCAATGGGACCAAATGAAAGCTCTGATGAGAACAGCAGATTCACGGTCTGCTTTTGGAGATCCCTAAACACAAGGTCATAAAGGAGCTCTGTTGTTGAGTGTCAACTCACATCATCAGAAGAGCAGGGTGCTGAGTAACAGAGCGAGTGTGCTCATCCCATGGAAAGTTTATATGATGACCCATGAGTCTATCAAACGAGATTCTTCTTCTTAGTTTTCCACATTTCAAATGTTATTTTACTGTCACAATGTAGCTGAAATATTTGACGTTTCAGCAGGGCTCAAATGTGCACAGATGTGAGAGAGATTCAGGAATGGAACAGAATGCAGGGTCTTGAGATACTTTATTTATTTATTTATTTTTTAAGTAAACTATATTTGACAATACACTTCTTAAAAACGCAAGAAGTTGACAGTTTAATAAACTTGAACTAACTTGCTCAAAAAGATGCTCTTCAAACTGTTGCTCTGCCATAACTGTAGCTGTTCTGAAGGAGAGAACTAACAATATGTGAAGATAGTGAACACCAGGGGCGTTTCCAGTGTCTGATCATCACTGGGGCATAGGGCCACCAAAGTTTTTTGGGGGGCATGCTCACCCAAAAGATTTTCTTTTTTTTGTTGTTGCAAAAACAGCACCAGAACATTAAAATTTGGTGACTTTGGGAGTCATATTTGTTTATTAATTTTCTATAATCATATTATGCAACAAACATTAATGCAAGTACGTACTGCAGATAATTTCAATAGTTAAATTTTACATTTTAATTTACTGTAAAAAGCTTTGCTAAAATTGATTAGTTTAACTTTTTGAGGGATCAAAGCTAGTTACTAGTTGGGTGGCGACAATGAAAAACAAGCTTTCACTGATGATGCTTAAAGGCCCCCTGAAATCAAAATGTAAGTTCCCTTTCGAGGGAACTCGCACTTCGTCGATGGCGACACTTTGGGGAACGTCCCCCAGTATAGCGCCTCTGAAGCATGAATGAAACTAAGCCAATCATGATTGGTGTTGCGTCATGACGTAACATGTCACGGCATACACGGAAGCTACAAAGGGACCCAACACACAACAGCGTTATCTTTCTGTTCTTCAGCAAACACTTTCTATCGTGTGTGTTTTATTTGGTGTTGTCGGTAAGCCTGCAAAGCTCTCTCTCTCTGTATTATGTATATATATATATATATAATAATGACGAGTCAGCAGTACAGGCGGTGTGTGCATCCCTACCCTCGTTATATCACGGGTGAGGACACACACCAATTGTGTGTGCATTGTTTGTTCGGGAGAGCAGCGTGCTCAGGAAGCTCTCGAGGGAGCTGCTTGTGAGGATTGTGAAAAACTACCGATCTGAGTGCTGCACTCCAGCTTGGCCATCTTTGATGAGGATAGTCATGCTCACGCACATCATGGGGTTCGCAAATGGATCTGACGGGGGATCCTGAGACTGCCGAGACATTTTCTCAGGAATCCCTTAGCCAGTTCCGAAATTCTCCCGCCTCGTGCAGAAGCCCGCCCAGCGGCTTCTTCCTCACGAGCGGAGAACCCGATGTTTGAGCTGTCTGCTTCCGAGGAAGTGGATGTGCTCAGCATCGAAGGTGCGATTTTGGAGATGACTTGCCGCATATGAGGAGCTGGTTGAGGTTGTTTCTTGTGCCGTGGACAGATTCATTATCACCTGGCCATGTGAAAGGCAGGAAGCACAAATAAAAAGCGCACAGAGAACAAACTCATCACCGGGGCTTGCCTTTTTTCCAGATTTGCACAGAGAGTTGTGCAATCACTCTTGTTGTCTGGCCAATCCCCCCGTATTAGATTACAGTAACATTGTGGGGGCAACAGAGAGTGGCTATGGGATGATGCCGTTGGTGGAAGAGCCTCTGGCCAGCAATCTTTCCCCCGACGTTGCATCATCCCTAAAGACCCCGCTGCAGCCCACTTAACCCTGCCGCGATACATCTGGTTTGGTGGGCAGGGCTTATATGGCTGCGGGTCGAGTCTGCACACCATGACAGTACTACAAGAATACCAGGCCGACCTTCAAAAGGATATTTATGAGGGCGAGGGACCAACTCCAGATGACATCGCGGAGTTGCATAAGGCTGCAGACCTGTGTCTCCGAATCACCTAGGAAACAGCCCGCACTATCGGCCCGTCCATGGCGGCTACTGTAAGACATTTATGGCTGAATCTGGAAGTAAACTCCCTGCTGGTAAAGGAGGCCATAGAAGGTTCTCCTCTGCCGGACAGGGAGTCCGGGTTTTACAGCCGCTACTTCATAGTTCCCAAGAAGGATGGGGGGGTTGCGTCCAATTATAGATCTCAGGCACTTGAATTATAGATCTCGGTCTCTGAGGAGGTTCAGGTTCAAGATGCCCACCATTCCCATCATAGCGAGTCAAATCAAATCAAATCCGAGGATTGGTTTGTCACGATAGATCTGAAGGACGCATACTTCCACATATCCATCCTTCCATCTTACAGGAAGTTCCTGAGGTTCGCTTTCGGGGGCGAAGCATTCCAATATCGGATAATTCCATTCTGCCTAGATCTCTCCCCTCGCACATTTCCCAAATGCATGGATGCAGCTCTATCTCCTCTGAGGCTTCACGGTATCAGGGTGCTAAACTATATCGACGACTGGCTTATTATGGCCCAGTAACGAGAGCTGGCAGTTTGACATCGAGATGTCATCCTTGCCCACATCCAGAGCTTGGGGTTGAGACTCAACACAAAGAAAAGTGTGTTGACTCCAGCCCAGAGAAGAGTGGTATGGGACTCGGTAACGATGCGGGCACAATTGTTCCTGCACGGATCGAGTCCATCCTGGCCACGGTGACCAGGATAAAGCTAGGCCAAGCCATCACTGTACAACATTTTCAAAGAGTGTCCCAAGCTCCCATGCTGGGAGCGTCATGTCACCGGAAAGCCATTTTAACAGACTCCTCCCTCACGGGCTGGGGCGAGGTCATGGACGACCGCTTTATGAGAGGTCTATGGCAGGACCATCTTTCCTCCTGGCACATAAATTGCCTGAAAATTCTGGCAGTCTTCCGAGCTCTGAGGAGCTTTCTGCCAGACCTCAAAGGTCACCACGTCCTTGTGAGGTCAGACAATATGTCAGTGGTGGCCTATATCAATCATTAAGGGTGTCTGAGATCCCACCGTCTATGCAGACTGACGCATCAGATCCTCTTGTGGTCCCAGGGGAGACTGTTGTCTCTCAGAGGACCAGCATCAGGGAGCAGATATCCTGTCGGGGAAGGGGCTGAGGCCCGGGGAATGGAGACTTCACCCCGAGGAGGTGAAGTCGATATGCAAGAGGTTCGGCCCTGTGGACGTGGATCTTTTCGCATCTGGAGAGACGTCACACTGTCATTTGTAGTTCTCCTTCACACATCAAGCCCCGCTGGGGTCTGATGCCATGGTGTAAAGGTGGCTGAGGCTGCGTCTGTGTCTGTACGCATTTTCCCTGATTGCTCTGCTCCCGGGAGTTCTAGAGAGGGTTCGCCGAGATGGAGTCAGTTCTCTACTGATAGCCCCGTTGTGGCCGGCCCGAGTATGGTTCTCCGACATAATATCGCTCCTAGACGGCCCTCCTTTGGAGATTCCCATCAGGAGGGACCTGCTGACGGAGGCAGAGGGCTCAATATTTCACCCTCGGCCAGAGTTATGGAAACTGTGGGTCTGGCCCCTGAGGGGGCACAGAACAGAGAGGCCGGCCTGTCAGCAGGAGTAGTCGAGACCATACTTAGCTCTAGAGCTCCCTCCACGTGAAAACTGTACGACCTAAAATGGAATTGGTTCACCAATCGGTGTAGCGAGCATGAGGTGGACCCAGTTAACTGGGTGATGGGCCCCTGGGAAGACATCAGCTGGTTGTACGTTTCCTCCGTGGGGCTTGGACCCTGGAACCAGGTTCCCACATGGGACCTGGCAGTGGTTCTCAAAGGGCTGGTTGAAGCCCCCTTCGAACCTCTGGAGTCGGCTGAGGCCAAGAACCTTTCCCTCAAGGTAGCTTTTTTATTAGACATTACTTCTCTGAGGAGAGGAGATCTTCAGGCCCTTTATATATCTCACGGGTGCCTGGAGTTTGCTCCAGGTGATATTAAGGCTATCTTGCATCCCAGGCCGGGCTATGTGCCTAAAGTGCCATCTAATGGGGCACGGCCTTCGGTTCTGCAGGCTTTTCATCCTCCACCTCATGTGATGGTGGATGAAGGCTTTATTTGCTCTGCCCTCTCAGAGCTCTCAAGATTTATGTCCAGAGGTCTTCTTCATGGCGGAAGTCAGACCAGTTGCTGGTGTGCTTCAGGTTGCCCAAAAAGGGGCTTCCCGCATCCAAACAGACCATCAGCAACTGGATCGTTTAGGCTATCTCTATGGCCTATCAAGTGCGCAGCTTGCCTTGACCTTTGACCGTGAGGGCTCATTCAACCAGAGGCATGGCGTCGTTTCTTTTCTTCTTTAATCCTCTTGGCCCCCTTGGGAGCATTGGGCATCCACCATGGATCTCCACCCCACTCTCCTCTGTGCTAAGGACTTTACTATTGGCAGGAGGTCCCCCTCTTGGTCAATTCATCAAGCGTGGACCACCTCCAGTTGGATTTAGGTCTCCCTAGCTTCCTCTTGCCTTGGGGATTATAGTCCAGAGCGTCCTTTAGAGCCATCCTTTCAGGGGCCCCAGTCCAAGAAGTGTGCGATGCAGCAGGATGGGCCACCCCTCATACTTTTATCAGATTGTATAGCTGGGACATTCCTTCTACGCCAGGCACTCTAGTGCTCTCATCTTAAGTGTGCCTGTGCGCAGCTTCACACTGGGACAGGTGGGGCTCGTTGTGGCATAGTGGGTACTCGTTCCCCAAAGTGTCGTCATCGACGCAGTGCGAGTACCCTCGAAAGGGAATGTTTCAGGTTACGACTGTAACCTTTGTTCCCTGACTTGCTTCATCACAGAAGCTAACGCTGTTGTGTGCCGGCATCCCTTTGTAGCTTCCATGGATGCCGTCACACGTTACGTCATGACGCAACACCAATCACGATTGGCTTAGTTTCATTCATGCTTTAGAGGCGCTACGCTGGAGGACGTCCCAAAGTGTCGTCATCGACACAGTGTCTCGTTCCCTTCTCAGGGAACAAGGGTTACAGTCGTAACCCAAGATGTTTTTTTAGCTTTTAGTATGAATATGTTAGCCTTAAAGGAGCATTTCACCCGTGGGAACATTCATCTTTATTGAAAGTGGGTCATATATGTAGACGAAATATAATACAATTTTCGAATTTGGTGCCTTCTTGACCGAGTAAAGACAGAAAGTAACTTTAGGGCGCATTTGTACTGAAAACCACAACTCCCACAATGCACCACATTGCACAGCTCCGCAAGCCAGTCACACTAATCCAGAACAATGCTGAGGAGGTATCCGCCTATCAGATTCAGAGAAAGCACTCTACCGTCTAGAAGGCTGGGTGCCGCTAGAGTTTGAAATTCATTTCACAGAAAAAAAAATCATTATTGAATTACTCCTTGTTTCCATTTATGTTGAATGTTCAGTCCGAACATTGTAATGCAATTATTTTGTTATCTATTATGTAAGGTAACAGTAGGTTAGTAACATTAGTTCCACTGATGGAATGTTGGTCGTCCAAATTTATCTAACATACACGTGGAATAAAACACTAATAAGGAAAACAACGTAAATGTGAACCATTTATTTCAATAATGATATCAACAAAAATAATTAAGTTAACAATAAAAGTTCAACAATACAATAGTAACAACAATAGTTCCTCCTGAGCTTCCTCAACATGTTGGTGCCCGCAGTACTGGCAATCTGGAGCTGGATATTTCAGTCGGATTGCCAACAAGAGCGGGTAGAACGACACGACCAGTCCGCCTCAACTCGAGCCAGTCCGGGCTCCTCGTCAACGACAGGCAGGTCTTCTGATTTGGCTGATGGAGGAACAGGGGAGTAGGGCGCGGCTGCTGCGGCTTCTGCAGCCGATGCAGAAGACCTGCCTGTCACGGACGAGGAGCTCGCACTGGCTCGAGTTGAGGCGGACTGGTCCTGTCGTTCTACCCGCTCGTGTCGGCAATCCGACACATTGCTATATTGCGGCTCGTAAAGATAGCCACGAACATCGGATTTGAGCAGAAGACTTTCAAAATCATATTCTTCCATATCATGTTTATTTCCTTCCATCATTGTCGTAACTTCCCATCTGGCTCCACAGCGCTTGTTAGCTTAGCTTCCAAACAAGATGGCGGATATTGCTATTAGTTTCGGCAAGTGAAGTCCCACCCACTGATCTGTAATAGGCCTGTAGCGTGAGTGGGCCCCTCCCCCTGAATAAATGATGAGCTAGTGTTTGTAATCTTAACCCTTATGTCCCTTATAACCCCAAAGAAATGGGACTTCCTTTTTTTTATGACGCAAAATGACGATTTTTACATCATAAAAAGCAGGAAGTGGAACACTTAAATCCTTATTTCTTAATCCCCTCAGGGGAAAATAAGGGAATAAATCATGACCATTCAAAAATATGACTGGGTTTCTAAAGATACAAAGCTTAATGCAAATGAGTGAAGTGTCCCTTTAAGGTTATGAATAAGCTGGTTTGCTCCAAAACAATGACAAAATTCGCATTTAGGAGATATAAGCATTCAAAACAGTCTCTCACTTGCCCTAAAATGGATAACAGATTTTTAAGACATCACCGCGGACTTCAGCTTCATATCACATCTTCTGTCCAATCAAATGCTTTCTGGAATCTAAAGCATCCCGTACCTATGCTATAAATACCACCTGGCCAAAGCGTGCGTTGACACGCCAGAGAGCATTATGGGTTGGAAATTAGTGTTCGGTTGCTCAAACGCTTGAGTTTTATTCAGTTTTCCAACTGTACGTTGGTTAAGAATGAAATGGCTAGAATTTATTCACACTTCTACTATTGAATCCAACATGTTATCAGCATTGGATTCGCTTCCATGGTGCTGGCAAGTGCGTTAAACTAAACACTATTGGCTATATAAAAAGGGGGAGGAGCCATTCAATATGTCCAGCCTTAGCTTCCTGTTTTAGTGGAAATAACGTCAACGCATCATACAAAGTTGTTCCCAGGCACTTCAGTGGGCCTTTAAATCAAGCCACAAACAATGCCAAATTAGAAGAGATAAGCAAGCACTATTTTAACAGCTAACAAGCTAATGTTATCGATCAAATCTGTGCCAAGTAAATTAGATCTGGAGAATGGGATGTCCTCATTCAACTAAATAATACAAATTCACATACTACTCACTATCACATCAGTAAGCGTTAGCCTGGTAGTTACCCTCTCGTCAGCTACAATGTTGTTTTATGAATAATTGTATGACTGACTGCAACTCAAGGATTCCAAGGTGAAAAGTGAAGAAGGAGGAGCACAGCGAGGGGGCGGAGCAGTGGCGTTTGATTGAAGAGGGTGTGTAGGATACTATCAGCTGGCATTACAATCAGCCTTCAAGTTTTAAATAATTAAAATTAGGTATATGATAACGTTCAATAAATAGGAAAGTCATTTTGCAGACGTACAGAATCTATCTACTGCAACCTACCTCATCATCAGACAATGATTTTAAGAAAAACATCAAAGCTTAAGGGTCTAACGACCCCCTTGGTTAACACTAATGATCGATTAGAGGCCCTTGTGGCATTGAGAAAAATAATGCAACACGTACTTGCATTGCATTATGAATTGCAGAGTGACATTTCAGAACGCAACAATTTACAAAATCGAGCTTGCGTAGCCAGTGGCATTTGTGTTCATATACTTGCATTCCCTTTAGAAAAGAGTATTTATTACACAAATAATATACTTTAAAAGAACATGCTTAAGTGCAAACTGAATGTAGTCTTTTTCTGGACAATTATAAGATGTTATTTACAATTAATTGAAAACTCTTTAGTTTAAATTAGTTTAAATGCGTATTAAATGCAATTAGTTGAACTTTTTAACACCTCTTTACTTAAATAATTTCATAATTATTTTGTCTCTGGAATATGGTTAAATTGCACTATCAATGTACTGACGAGCATTTATGAAAATACTGTAATGCCATTTCCATTGAAACTTAGCCTATGTCCTGTGTTTATGTTATATATATATATATATATATATATATATATATATATATATAAAACACATTTGTAATGGGAGAAGTTGCATACATTAACTTTAAACGCAATATCACATAACACACTACAGTAAATTTAAAACCAGGTACTTTACGTCAACATCAAAATAAGTGTCATTTTTCAAACCATGATTTAATTTGTAATTTGATATTATTACAAAGTGCACTTTTCAAAAGTGTACTTTAGTGTTATCTGCAAGTACAGTTGAAAAAAAGAAACATTTAAGATTAGAAGTAGCCTACTACAAGTCCACAGGGCAGACAAAACTTGCATCATCCACATGCCAATATATGCCATGACTAATGGGCTTTTTTTGGATGTGCCAAAACTGAAGTCAGTGGCATTGTTTGTGAATGAAGGTACGTCCTGGAAACTTCCGATTCCCCATATAATGATCTAATGTGTTGTTCTAATGATAAAACCATTAGAACATTTCCAACTGCTCAATCAGACACCATTTTTATTCTTTCCACCAACAAGCGAACAGCATGAACAGGATTGTGGGATATCATAGGCAGCAAGAACACATTTGTACTGCCTTCAAAAATGATTGATGAAGGCAGGACAGTAGACAGGACATTTTGAAAACATTGGATTTAAACTTGTTAATGCCTTGCTACCTCCACACAGTGAACCAAGAAAGAAAAGATATATTTGAAAATGTTGTAATTGTCCAGTTGGACTTTTTAATGAGATCTTCAAGTGCGACTTGGCATTTTGTACGTTTGGCAGAGTGCTGAATGTATATCACGTGAGGCCGTTTCATTGA
This sequence comes from Gila orcuttii, assembly GCA_026230005.1. Classification (NCBI taxonomy): domain Eukaryota; kingdom Metazoa; phylum Chordata; class Actinopteri; order Cypriniformes; family Leuciscidae; genus Gila; species Gila orcuttii. Next base: position 34,428,570 of record JAPDVR010000019.1, on the reverse strand, counting down.
CTCATATTTAGTGAAAGGCCGTTTGAGGAGGGAATTCACCGGGATGATTAAATGATATCCAGCTGGGGGAGGAAGTGTCTTCGATGAGCGTTTCCTCCATGACAATGCAGTGTTCTTCATTGAGTTAAGCTTTCTGTAGATGGCCTGTCAGATCATATTAGTGTTGACCTGGAATAGCCTCAAAAAACGGCCTCTGTTCAGAGGTCCATCACACACACTAGGGCAGAGCTGATATAAAACAACACCGGTAACATGACATTCTGATTAAAAAAAAAAGCCGTCGTAAGACTGAACAACTTTTTCCACATCTAATCAGTAAGATAACATCTTACTATACTGCCAAATTAAATTTGGGTACAAATTAAATAACGTGCTTTGTGTTTGTTTTGCTTTACTAAGCACATTATTTAAAGGGTCATGAAACCCTAAAACACATTTTTGAGATGTTTACAGTATAGGTTGCACCTCAATGAAAACAACAAAAGCACTCATTATGTTTATTATTAAGAGAAAAGTGATTTTTTTTTTTCAGCCATTTCGTTCTTCTGGTTTAAAAAGCAATGTTGAATCAACCTGATTCAAAAGTTAACCTGAAGTGATGATTAGCTGCAAGTGTGTGTCTATGTCATCAGTTTCTGAGCTTTTCTCTGCATTTATTCATGAGAATGAACAGTTTTAATCACTGCGCCGTATCATGCATGAGATCGCATTACAGCGGAGAATTCAAAGGTCACGTTCTGTTCATTCACCTCTGTCTGTTCAGCGTTGCGTTCGGATACATGTGTCTTAAGTGTGTGTTTCCTCAGTACAGTAGCACAAAAGTGTTGTTTGCTGGAGTTTGATTACCAACACAGAATATATGGCTGTAACGATATTTAATATGTTACTATACAGTGCACCTGGTTATAAACCTGACCCCTCTGGGTCGCAGCGAACCCCTCTCCTACCCCTCCGCCGTAGCTCGACGTGCACCTCCAAAAAATTGTAACTACGCGTCGAGGCGACGCAGACCGCAAGGGCTGTGATTGGTCAGATGCACCGCGATGCAACGCAACCTGACGCAGAACCATAAAACGTCCACGACGCCGTAGGAGTGACGGCGTAGCTACGCCGCGGAGTTGACGCAGAAGCATAATGAGGCCTTTAGGGGGAATTACAAGGAATTTAAAACAGATAATTAATGCACTCAAGACTGATTTCTAAGTCTTTCTGACTATTTTATTTAAAAGAACTGACTCATTCTATCATTCAGATTCCAAGGTAATGCTTTACAATAAGGTTCTATTTGATAACATTAGTTAACGTGAATTAACAATAAAAAACACTTCTAAAACATGTATTAAAATCTTAGTTCATTTCAACATTTAATAATAGATCATTAAAATCAAAAGTTGTATCTGTTAATATTATTAAAATGAACATGAACAAACAGTGACGTTATATTTGTATAAACTAACATTAACAAAGATAAATAGGCTAAATAATGTATCAAATGTATTGTTCATTGTTAGTTAATGTATAAAGTTGTGAATCAACTCTAGTGTGAATCAGTTTAAAAATCGGTTTATGTGATTTCATGAGACTTGCATAGTAAGAATTTTTTTTTTTTAAGTAGAAATCAATGTTGAATTTCCATTGTTTACGTGTGGTGATCTGCTGATATCAGCAGCAAGAAGCCCAGACTCAGCACTGACTCTGAGAGATACAATGACACACCAGCCGCAAGATCCCTTCACCACCACACTGCTCTACTTCTGGAGTCTTACCACTGAGCATTGCAATAAAACTAATGTAAAATAATCATATATTTTCAACAGAATGATTCTTTATATTCCATTATTCCTGATTGCTATTAATTTGGAATGTTTTGCTGGGAGTCTCCATTAATGTTTAGTTAAACAGTTAAATCATGTGGCCTGTGTCATCATGTCCCAGTCTCATCCCCCCTTTCTCTCCATCCACCTTCCTGTTGGTCTAGACCAGAGGTGCCACTCTTTTTTGGGAAGTCCCATTAAAAATCAAGGGGCATGAGTTGCGATTTTTTGGGGGGCTTATTTTAAAAATATGGTTGCTTGTTAAAAAAATCTGAAATTTCTTTGCATTTATGGTCGCTGTTTTCTCCAACACATTGATTGACACTGTGTGCTCACAGTTAATAGCCAATCAGTGCAATAATACAAGTGCTGTAGCCCCCCTCCCCCTCCCCCTCAGTGGAGAAAAATTGTGTTCAATGTGCAGGCATGTGACGTTGTTATGTAAATGCAAGAAATGATAGTTAGTAGACTAAAATAGATGTATGCAGCACAACCTACATTTTCACAAACAATGCCACCAACAGAGATGTACAGATATGGAGAAGAAACACGGGAGATGATGGATGGTGAAGGGACGGTGAAGGGACGAGATATTTAAAAATATATATTTATAATGTAGGCTTATTAATCATCACAGGCCTTATTAATCATACAGGCAATTTATAAAACTAAATTGCCTGTATAGTTAGCACAGCAAAAAAAAAAAAACAATAAAAAAAACAGCATCTTTTGTCGTTGCTTTCAAAGGTCCAATCAAAATCAATACAATATTTTGATGCAAATTAATCTCTCACTTGTAATCTAGTCAAATTAGGAAGATACTGCACTTTGCATGACATGCTTGAAAACCATGAACAAAATTACACAAAGTAATGGAAAATATGACCTAGACTACATTAAATACTGCTTCACTTACAGCATGGATAAACGTGGTTTGTGCAGACCACAATGTGTTATGTGCTGTGAACTATGATCTGCCAACAACACGAAACCATTGTAATTCATGAGACATATTTTTAATGACAAAGTAAAACTAAAATATCAGTGTTCCTATTAAGCCTATGTCTTGTTAATGTTTCTGCATATTGATGAGCCTGTGCGGATTAAGGTTCTATAGCATTAAGTTCAATGTGTTTTTTTAATTACTTTCGTACACCAAACAATTCTGCAACACTTGATTTACAATAAGAAATCTAGATCCTGAAGCAAAACCGGTTAAGACTGTTGTTTTTCGTATTAAAAAGTAGTAGTTTAAGACTTAGTTTACACTAGTCTGTTAGTGAAAAAATGCTGATAAAGTCCCTAAATAAACACCTTTTACTTTTTTTTTTTTTACCTCTTACTGGATGGAACATACATATATTTGTGTATCAATCTCCATCAATAACGGAGAAATCTCCTTGGCCAAGAGAAACACCTCTTCACAAATTAGCTCAAATGGCAAACTGAATAATTAATAATAATAATAATAATAATAATAATAATAATAATAATAATAATAATAAAAATAGCATGAATAATAAATATATTTTTGATGCACAAAATGGCCTGTGGCTAAGTCAACACACTACAAGTAAAGTTGCATAGTAAATGCAGTACCATAAGATTTATTATTCTGGCCTTTTATGCCTATTGCAGGAACATGCTCTAAAGTATGAATATAATTAATTTAGTATGTAATGTATCCTCCAAGACTGCAATGAAATAAACCTTGCCTATTATGAGAAAACATCATAAGCAGGCATTTCAGTAAAGCCTGTGACATTCGTGCTTACCTGTCTGTCATTAGTACCACAACAAGCAGACTTTTGCAAAGTCAATTGGTTCAATACTAATTCTGTCATGATATTCAACAGAGGTCACCACAACAACATCTCCACACTGTTGTCCACTTTGAGCTGCTATGCACTGTGGGAAATAATTCCAATAATTTCTCTGCATGTGAAACTAATCAAAGACTAAATTAAATACCCCTGTTAAGTCTCTGCATTTCTTGGCTTGTCATGCATTAGATTGCTAAAAAAAAAATGACACTGGCTAATTACCATTCCAGTAGACAACAGTTGACTTGTGTATCCTCTCTGTGCATTTTAAATGAGAGAGGAAATCACTAAACAAGTTTAGGGCCACACGTATTTAATTCAAAGGATGAGACATCACCCTCTTTCACGTGTATGTCCCCAGCTACTGCACTAAAAACTTAATGTAAACACACATAACAGGTGATGACAGACACTTATCTAAACAACTTAACTGTAATTCACACTATCTTGCAGCCGTTGCGCAAATATTGCCACCCAAACTTCACGTTGGAAATTAAGCAAACCAAAAGTTTCCCAGTATGCAGCTGCAACGCAATGTAAGTACGCAACAAACACGTTACATTTTACAACACCCTTAGTTACTAATACGCCAGGAAAACAAAAAGTATACCTACTTGAGCCAATGAAACAGTCCGTAAATCTTCGGAAACAGCTTGTGGAAGGCGGACCATCTTCCATGTCTGACCGCAAGCGAGTAATGATAACTCTTGATATGATATGCGTCTAGTTTAATGTCGACCCACTGGTATAAATGAAACGATCCGACCCTGAGACGCCGGATGACATCAAAGCGCGTCAAATCTAAAAGACGCTATAGAACGCCGTGTTTTACGCGCCCCGTACGCACATGTATCTGATGTATCTATGTCCAGTATGTAGACTCGCCCCGTCCTCTCCTCTTAGAACAATGTTAAAAAATGAAGGCAAGAGGCGAAGAGGGCTCGTCTCGAGTGGAGCCGGAGAACGGCGTTCGCGTATCTCCTCCCCGGCTCGCCGCACTCTGGCGCAGCTCCTCTGCTCCGGACTGCTGTAGTGTGCTTTCCCACTGCTCGGGGGGGAATGGGGGCGTCATTTCTCAGGGTTGGACATCCTCTTATGTTATAGTGTCGAGGCAGGACATTATTAAGGACAAATGGGTGCTTAAGTGCTTCCACTAGAGGCCATTCTTCGCTATAAAGACATTTTAGTGTATTTCGGGTCCTTCTCAGTACACAGTTCGGATTTGTTTCTTTGACTTCTAGATGTCACAGTCACAGTGAGTACTACTTTAACACACGTACTACTCTTTGTGCGTAAAAACAACGCTGTCAGGAACCATAAACGACTGCATATTGTGACAAGGCAGACAGGCAGCAGAACTGGAGAAAACAACTGTTTGCTGCTGCGGACTGACGCGCTCTGACGTCAGCACGCGTCAATGAGAGAGAGAGAGAGAGAGAGAGAGAGAGAGAGAGAGAGAGAGAGAGAGAGAGAGAGAGAGAGAGAGAGAGAGAGAGAGAGAGAGAGAGAGAGAGAGAGAGAGAGAGAGAGAGAGAGTTTTGTGGTTGAGGACAAATCTGTTTTTCGTTTTGGTACAGCGTACTAACGACAAACTACTCTTGCAGGAACGATGTTTCCCCCCCTCCAAAAAATTATATTTATATAAATATATAAACTACGAAATGACGTACCGTCAGACATAGCATTATTTATGAGACATTCGTCTGCAATTTTAATTAATGTTGAAAATTACATTAAAAACACATCCCTTTAATAATAATAATAATAACATACATATTTTTAATGTTATCTCAAGTGCACCATATGTTTGCTACTAATCTTAAACAAATATCAAATGAAAGCAAGCTTGTACTGTGGATCTGAAAAGAGTAAAAAATAAACAAAAAAGATTTTTAAGTGATAATTTGTGATTTTGAGATGCAGGACACATACACTATTAAATAATGTTTAACAAGAAAATAGCCTACTATTTCAGTCTTTCTACATTAAAATCATGTTTGATTTAATGCATTACTTTCCATTTCTTTGTAATTAATTTTGAAATTTACTAACAATTCATGAGTGAAAAATGTTTCAAGTAAATCCAACACTAGATTTTTATTTTTCTATGTAGGCTTATTCATAATTATAAGTGTCTATACAGTATTCTTCCATTACTAAAAGTTATTTCTATTCATATTTGGCCATCATGAAAGTGCAATTCATAACTCTATAGTTCAGTCTAGAAAATTAAGACCATGTATTTAATTACCTTTAAGATATCATATGCGTTATTTCTATTTTGCTGACCCATTCACTATATTATTAGCTATACAGCATACATTTCTAATGAAGGGGAACAAAGATAGTAAAGGGAAAAGGAAAATAGGCCAGGACAACAATCAGGGAAGAGGTTAAATCAGTGTTGTATAAATTAGAAATAAGATTAAGTTTATTGCTGTTATCCAATTTTTAAATACATTTACAATTAAATGTTACTTTGTATTAAAACAAATAGTTTCTCTCTTGGCCTTTAATTATACTACTTTATTTGTTTTTATGTACTTATGTAGTTTCTGTGTTTGTTTATAAAAAAACATTTGCAAAGCCATAGTGCACAGTATGATTATTATCCGAATATTGTCCAAAATGATCAGTGTCAGTTACAGCACTAACAATGATTAAACTTCATCATGGTTTAATAGCCTTCTAAATATACACACACTATATAGTTAAAGAATCTATTCATTTCTTAAATGCTGTTTTTTCTGTAGCCTGAAACATCTAAAGATGTGTAGTGCTTCAGACTACCGAAAGAACAAACATTTAAGATAACTATGCTAAAATATTTTTAGGTTTCCATTTTCCAAAATCATGCAAAAATTAAATAATAATACAAAATCTGTTTTCACTGGTATTGTTTATATCATTTTAAGTCAATAATGCACTTTCACCTTCACCTTTGAGAAGTTTCAGTTTGTTGCTTCGGTATGCCATGCACAAGTTTGAAGCTCAGTTCTTTGTAATTATTACAGGAGTTGGGTTTCTTTTCCAGAATCCTTTTTTACCCTGAGGTTTATTCAAAGGATTTCCTGTATCATTTTGACGTCCCATTGACGTCTGTTGGGCCCCACACTTTCCAAAACGTAGAAATATTTCTTCATCTGGTGATGTTCGAGTCATTGGAGAAAATAAGAGCTTGCATCTGGTAAGAGTACATCTGGTAAGAACTGTGCATAGTCAGACATGGTTAATCAATAAGACTTGCAGTTAATTATTTTAAAACGTTAGAGAAACTAGTTTGAGAACACATTTAAGTGAGCGTTTTAGTAATGGGACTGGGATTGTATATCAGTGTGAACATCACTGGAGCAGTTTATCATGGAGTTCTCCCAAGTTCATAACAAGTCTGCAAGAACTGAATGTCTTTTTGATGTCACTGTGGGATGGAATACAGTAACATGCTCATTTGCAATGTGATGATGGATATGTGATGAACTGGCCAACCATCCAGGGGTGAGTTTCCCAATCATTAGCCAACTGTGGTCACAAGTTCTGTTGTTACCAACATAAATCAATGATTCGGTGTTTCTCAAAACCATAGTTCCAACGTACATTCGCAAACCACATCGCAAACTTGTGTGATTGGAATTACAGCTCTCGTCCTGTGGTTAGAAGCATAGTTTCTTGTCAGTATGGCATGTGAACTTACATAGATCAAGCAAGCTAACATGCAGTATATTCCATATCTTTCATTCCATTTAAAGGGGCTATATGTAGAATTCAGAAAACCTGTAATAATAATAATTGAATAATAATAATAATAGTAAATGTTAAGCATTTGGTCCAATCGGCAATGGTCGGCCTAGTCCCGAGATGGGCCGACCTCCCTTCCTCCCCTCCCCGCTGAACGCCAGCGATTAGAAATGCGTGAAATGCACTCAAGGTGGTTGAGCGCGGTAAAGTTAGTTTTAGGTTTGATATTCACCGGACATTTGTATTCCCTTGCCACTGTTCTATAGGGTCGGCAATCTTACAAAGATATCAATAGCAGAATTGGTTTTAACATTATGTAACCATTGTATATCGACATGAAATATTAATTCAAAATAACCTACGTGCGTTAATGCTGCATATTTATACCCGAGAATGCTTTGACGTGTTTCCACAGTGCATTTTGCCCAAGGGAACGTCTGCCAATTCCACCAACTACGTTAAACATAGCCTATAATTTGTATTATTTATAATGTTGTCTGGCGTGGCTACAGTGCCAGAGCTGAATTTTTTTTTTAAATGCTCAAAATGTAGCAAGACTATATTTGAAAATATAGCTGCACTATATTTTCAAATATATTACCTCTGTTACACTTCCTGCAAAATGTTTAAAGGGATGTGAGGAATTGTGTAGGAATTTCTCCCATCTAGCGGTGAAATTGTATTTTGCATTCAAACGAATTGTGCTCTCCAGTGCCTTGCTTTTTCAAATGCGTGTTGCATCTAAGGTAGCTGTTATGTACCAAAAAGCTATGACAGGATGTCTTCTAATAGCACTTCGTCGAGTTTTCCTTCGGGTGAACAGGTTTATTATTTCAAACAAACTGCAACTTGACACAACGAACAAGCGAATGTTACAGTATGAATAATAACAGTGCAATGCAGCCTTTTAAACTTGCAGGGGCCAGTGACAAGCGCCTCTCACTGCTCTGCTCCTCCGGTTCTGCTGCTTTCAGTCACGTGACACTGGCTCTGAACGAAAACGCGTTGTGGAAACGTGTTGGCCTAGTGCTTTTTGACCCTCTCTGCTATTATAGTTTTTCAAGATGGCAGAACGACATGGAAGCCTCCGTGGACCTACCCGTCACATTTATATAAAGATAATAAATTCTTCGTTTACGAGGATAAGTCAGATAATTGGCAGAGGTATTTGTACACCATTGAGGACATATTTATGAATAAAATATTTATTTTATATAATAAAATACCTAAAAAACTACACATAGTCCCTTTAAAGTCTTGTTACAATAGTTGGCTGATTTTTATTTTTGCACATTAAGCATACTTATAATTTTCTTTAACTATTTTTGGACAAAAAACAATTTCTTAAATCTCAACTATATATTTGAAATTGATTTGTGCTTAAATTTTTATTTCATTGCTGAAATGTTTATTTCATTGCTGAAATGTTTATTTCATTGCTGAATTATTTTCGTTTGAAACCATAGTTCCAACGAACATTCGCAAACAGCATCACAAAGCTGTGTGTTTGGAACAACAGATCTCGACCTGTGGTTAGAAGCATAGTTCCCTATCAGTCGCTCACGTTCGATGTAACGTCGACGTAGTGACGTAATTGGGATCGCCTTGAGAGACCAATCTACTTCGAGAGTATAAAAACGAGCCAATGCACATTGGCATGTGATATTTGCATCAGCTGCTCTGCTTGCAGCGCGAGCATATAACGAGCAGCAGGTGCGACGCATATTTGTCTTTCACTTCGGAGCCGAGCGGTTCTACTGTTTTTGCACTACAATCTTCTGACAGTGTTAAACTTCAAAAGAAGATCTCACTGAGAGCTGGTAAAGCAGCTGTTTTCACAGCTCAGAATGTTGTGCCTTCAATGAGAATGTGAGTGATCACATCAGGCTTGCACTATCGTCCTGTGTGTGTAGCCGTGGTCATCCCTGGGTGCCTCAGCACCCGAGAGAGCAGTTTTTCCTGAAAGAGAATACACGGTTTGACACTGCATCTTTTGTGTGTTTTTGGATGCGGTCGTTTCCTATCCTCATGTGACGGCCACAATCACTGTTTCACATGCCTGGGATTAAGTTTGCTGAAACTGCGCTTGTGGGTGGTTTATGTTCTCTCTTGAGAGCATGACCTTGTCGGCACGTTGTTCGTCTTGCCTTTCTCATTAAGGTTTAAGTGATCAGTGTGCCGTGTGCCGTCGAGCTGCCGGCTGATAGTGCGGGTTGTCACGGCATCCCAGCGCGCATCGTTCGGCGCTCTAGATGCGTGGTCGAGACTCAAGTGCCTCAAATGAGGTGGATTCCCCTCACCTATGTCCCGATCTAGTTCTTCTTCAGGTGCACCAAAAAAACAACTTCTGCGTATAGCCAGGGTGACCGGAGAATTATCGTGAGGGCTTTCCCGCCCAGTAACCAATCCGAGTGGGCCCCTCACTCCTCTATCACATCGCAAACATGTTGAGAATGTTTGTGGGTGGTTATATTCTCTTATGAGAACATGACCACATCAGCACGTTGTTCGTCTTGCCTTTTTCATTAAGTTTCACGAGTTTACATGTTAATGAAATCTGATGTAATATTATAATGCGTATTTGGCTTGCTGTCCGGGAGGAGGGCTCCGAGCTCAGAATTCGGCCCGACCCCAGAGTACTCCCCCCATAACCTTAGAGATCATAGGTATCTATGAGCGGACCCAGCCGAATGTGGGGTGAAGGGGTGGAGGTGGGGTGCTGAGAAATTAGTCATGAGACAGGAGGTAAGGGAAGGCTTTATTTTTACTGGCTTCTTCTTGTGCTGATTGGATGATTACCTGAACATGCTCCTCCCGAACTTTGTTTACATAAAACTTCATTTAAACAATCAGCCTGCTGTGTGCCGTCGAGTTGACGACCACATTCACTGTTCTGTATGCCTGGCAGCTTCTGGATGGGATGCTGGTCATTCTCATGATGGACTAAGCATTTCATTCAGGGCTCCATGGGAGGATTAGACATCGATCGCTGCATCAGAGAGAGGGCTGCTACGCTCTTAAGATGATGCTGAGCTTCCACTATAATGGTGTGCATGCTCATGCTGAATCAGATTCAGACTTGACAGCCATGCTTTCCCTCAATGGTGGAGCGGCAGTGCTACTGCAGACCGCCTCTTCCCTGCATATGACAGCCACCCTGCAAAAAAAAAAAAAAAAAAAAATTGTGGAAGGCCAATGCATGAGGGTAGTTCTGAGTCGGGGTTGAGCTGCGCCTGGTGAAGACTGTGTTTAAAGTCACAGCGCTGGCCCACGGTCAGATGATGTCCACCCTAGTGGTCCAGAAGCGACCCTTGGCTAAAGCTTGCAGAGGTGTGAAACATCGCCAAAGTTCGCTTTCTCGATGCTCCCATCTCACAAGGTGGCCAACACTGTTGGAGACTGTGCCCAGCGGTTCTCCGCAGTTCAAAAACAGGCTGAGGTAACCAAGAGCTTGCCACAATGTGCTCCCTGAGTCACTGGTGGGCTGCCCCTCAGTCTGTTTGTCGCCAAGGGTGTCAGTTCCCAGCGAAAAAAAAAAAAAACTCTGCCCGTTGAAGGCCGGGGGACGCCAGGCGAACTGAATCGCATAGCCGAGTCTGATGGTATGGATGAGCCAGCGAGATGGGCTGGGAAGCGCTAGCCAGGCTCCCAGACACCATACAAGCGGGACCAACGGCACGACATACGTATCCGGGGTGGGGCAGCATGGCGGGATGCAGGGACCCGACTCGGACGGCATAGCGGCCCGAAGTGGGGTCATCCAGCTCTTCTGTGACATTGAGCTTTCGCAGGAAGACGGCACCACCTGAGATGGGCGACCCAGAGTCAGCTGCTCTTCCCCGGAGGAGGGCCGGGCGGAGAACTTTTGTTAAATCATTCTGTTCCGCCACTGGTGTCTCAGCCAGCAGTACCAAATTCTCTGCAAAAGCAGCTGGGTCTCTGGGCCCCAAGAGAGCGAAGTTGGCAGTGTGCACGCTATGCCTTGCCACCCTCTGCCCCCTCTTGCTTCGCCAGCGGTAGCCTGATGTGCTCGAGGCTGCGTCTATGCCGTCTCACTGCACTGCACACTCAGACCCCACTTCGGGCTGCTCTGCCGTACGAGTCGGGACCCTGCATCCCGCTGCCCCAGCCCGGGTACGTCTGTCGTGCCGTTGGTCCCGCTTGTTAGGTGTCTGGGAGCCTGGCTATCGCTTCCCAGTCCATCTCGCTGGCAAATCCGTACCATCAGACTCGGCTATGCGATTCAGTTCACCCGGCGTCCCCCGGCCTTCACCGGGCAGAGATCGGATCGTACTTCATTGTACCCAAGAAAAGCGGTGGGTTACGATCTATCTTGGACCTGCGTATCCTGAACCGGTCCCTTCACAGGCTGCCGTTCAAGATGCTTTCGCAGAAACGCATTTTTAAGTGCATCCGTCCCCAAGATTGGTTTGCAGTGATCAACCTGAAGGACGCGTACTTTCATGTCTCGATTCTCCCTCAACACAGACCGTTTCTTCACTTTGCGTTCGAGGGGCGGGCATATCAGTACAAAGTCTTACCCTTCGGGCTGGCCCTGTTGCCCTGTGTCTTCACGAAAGTCACGGAGGTGGCCATCGCTCCCATGTGCAAGCGTGGTGTTCATATCCTCAACTACATCGACGACAGGCTTATCCTGGCCCAGTCAAGAAAGCAGTTGTGCGAACACAGGGACATGGTGCTCAGCCACCTCAGCCACCTAGGGCTTCGGGTCAACTGGGAAAAGAGCAAACTCATCCCCGGGCAGAGGATCTATTTTCTCGGTATAGAGTTGAACTTGATCAACATGACAGCGCGCCTCACAGAGGCCCGTGTCCAGTCAGTGTTGAACTGCGTGAGCTCGCTCGGATGTCTAGTCTAGTCTAGTCAAAGTTCAGTAGACTAAAAGTCTGAGCATTTTAGTCTTATTTTAGTCAGAATTATCCATGACTATTTTCGTCTAGTTTTAGTCAACGAAAACTGATGACATTTAGTCTAGTTTTAGTCGACGAAAACTGATGACATTTTAGTCATTTTAGTAATTTTAGTATTTTAGTAATGCAATTGTATTTAACCCAGTCAATATAGTATAAGTACCTAGTAGTATAGACGAAACCAAATTTTTCTTTTAGCCAAACCCATTTCAAACAAGGCTATCTTATTATATTATTGCTACCTTATAGACTCAAAAATACATCCATTCCACACACGGAAGACACTCTGATTTGAATTTACAACATATTTATTTTATCAACCAAACATGTTAGAAGTACACACATGATGAAATGAAAGTTTTTCCAAATCTCGTTTCTTCTTTTTCTCCCAAAGACGAACCCCAGAAGGCCGGCCATCAATCCTTTTCTCTGTCTTTGTTGTCATTTACGCTAACTCACCGCAGCTGCCGTGAGTGGGGCTTGAGGAAGTGACGTCGCCTGCGTCTGCGCAGTGCGACCTGATGCAGCCCCTGAAGACACAGGAAACAGAAATACTGCAAAATAATAATGATAACGCTACTAAACGAGACAAAATAACGTTATAACATTTTGTCTCGTCGTGTTTTGGTCAACGAAAATGAAGAGACATTTTAGCATAGTTTTTATTTTGTAAACCACATTTAGTCTCGTTTTTATTCGTCAACAATATTGCATTATACATTTAAACATAGTCATCGTCACATGACCAGAATTTATGTTGGATCTCGTCTCGTTTTCGTCACGTGATAAAGGTTCGTTGGCGATGATATTTAGTCATAATTTTCGTTGGCGAAAGCAACAGTACATATGAGGCCGCTCCAACACTGGCTCCACGATCGGGTCCCGAGATGGGCGTGTCAGAGCGGCTCATGCCAGGCCCAAATTACCCCACAGTGTCGCCAAACTCTCAGCTTGTGGTCGGACTCTCCGTTCCAGCGGGCAGGTGTTCCCCTAGAACAAGTGTCCAGGCATTCTGTGGTCACTACGGATGCCTCTGCCACCGGCTGAAAGGCCACGTACAACGGGCATGCAGCTTCAGGTCTTTGGACGGGGCCTCAACTGCATTGGCACATCAACTGCCTTGAGTTGTTAGCAGTACATCTTGCGCTGGGCCGCTTCAAAATGCCACTACTAGGCAAGCATGTACTGGTCTGTACGGACAGCACTGCGACCGTTGTGCACACCAACTGTCAGGGTGGTCTACGCTCCCGCCACATGTCACAACTCACCCGCCATCTCCTCCTTTGGAGCCAGAAGCATCTGAGGTTGCTTTGTGCCATTTATATTCCGGGCCTGCTCAACCGTGCAGCTGACGAGCTCTCACGGCAGCAGGTGCTACCGGGAGAATGGCGACTCCACCCCCAGGTGGTCCAGCTGATTTGGAGGTGCTATCAACACACATCACGATGCAGTTGAAGGTAAGTCACTGGGAAAGCACGACCTGATCGCCAGGTTCCTGAGGGGGGCGAGGAGACTAAATCCACTCTCTATACCCTCTTGGTATTTGTCTCTGATCCTTTCGGCACTTCAGAGACCACCCTTTGAGCCTTTGCAGTCAGCGGAGTTAAAAATTCTGTCCTGTAAAACAGTACTCCTGGCTGCATTTGCCTCCATCATGAGGGTAGGGGACCTGCATGGATTTTTGGTCGACGGATCGTGCCTAGAATTCGGCCCGGCTAACTCTCAGACCCCGGCCCGGATATGTGCTCAAGGTTACCACTCCCTTTCCGGGACCAGGTGGTGAACCTGCAAGCGCTGCCTTCGGAGGAGGCAGACCCAGCCCTGGCTTTTCTCTGTTCCGTTCGCGCTCTGCGCCTATATGTGGACAGAATGCAAAGACTCAGGACCTCAGACCAGCTCTTCATTTGTTACGGAGGCCAGCAGAAGGGAAAGGCTGTCTCCAAGCAGAGGATGGCCCACTGGATATTGGATGCCATTGCCTTGGCTTACGAAGCCCAAGCCGTGCCTTGCCTGCCTGGGTTGAGAGCCCACTCCACTAGGAGTGTTGCTTCTTCCTGGGCGCTGGCACACGGCGCCTCGCTGACAGATATCCCCACTCAGGCGAACCCTGTAGAGTTCCTCTGCACCCCTTCGGCAGTCAGACATTGCGGAGCGTCTGACGCCAGGTCTAGTGCTCGTATGCTTGTGTAACTTGTGCAATGCTGGATTCCATATGTGGTGATCCCTGCGGCGATCCCATATGCGTATTCTTAAACGACCAGCTCCCTGCGGTGAGCTTGTGTATTTCCCTTGGCAGAGTCCGCTCTGCCATCACTGTCCGGTGTAGCCTCCCCTTCTCAGGCTGGAGCCACCCCAGTGACATTCCATATGTTGCACTGCCCCTAACCGGCCAGTCCATATGTGTATTCTCCATATGTTACCTCCCTTCGGGCAGGATGTGGCTTCCGCAGCGTCCCTCTCCCCTGGAAAGGCACTCTTTCCCAGTGTTATCCAAGACCTCCACTGTGTGGGGTATAACGGAACAGCAGTTTGAACTCCCTCTACGCAGGCCTTCCGCCCCAGCCAGTTGGGGGTCTGAGAGTCTTGCGTAGGGCGCTGGATGTGGCAGCAACCATGGCGTTTTCCATAGGGATCCCAATTATGTTGTTACGTCGATGTTATGTCGAACGTGAGCGACTGATAGGGAACGTCTCGGTTACTAATGTAACCCTCGTTTCCTGAAGGAGGGAACGGGAGATGTAACGTACCGTCGCCACCGTTGCTGACCATCGCTGTATGGCCCAACGCGTCTCTGCTCCTCAGCGTAAAACAAATATGCGACACACCTGCTGCTCGTTATATGCTTGCACAGCAAGCAGAGCAGCTGATGCAATTATCGCATGCCAATGTGCATTGGCTCATTTTAATACTCTCAAAGTAGATTGGTCTCTCAAGGCGATCCCAATTACGTCGTCAGGTCGACGACCTGGGAACGAGGGTTACATTAGTAACCGAGACGTTTCTTGTTTGCATGACGTGGAATGTAAATCCTTATTCTGAGCAAAATAAGAACACTGACATTCAGTACAATCTATATTTTATTTAGAATAAATACAAATGTAATATACGTCTTTTAGTTTGTTAAGAGATTTAAAGCTCCGTTTTTGAAGAGTGCATGTGCGTACGTGCTCTAGTATGTAAGAACGAGCCTATGATTCAATCTGGAAATAATGCAAAATAACTGAG
Source organism: Gila orcuttii (assembly GCA_026230005.1). Taxonomy (NCBI): domain Eukaryota; kingdom Metazoa; phylum Chordata; class Actinopteri; order Cypriniformes; family Leuciscidae; genus Gila; species Gila orcuttii. Next base: position 34,413,042 of record JAPDVR010000019.1, on the reverse strand, counting down.
AAAAATGAGAAATAGTCCTCAGATGCCATGTCCGTAATTTTTTAGCAAAACATCTAGCATTAATTCGATCTCAAACAGATTCATTAAAAGTAGTTATTACTCCACCACCTGCGTGACATCACTAACCAATGACATATTTGCGACAGTACGGTTTCGTGAATAGCTAGTTGATTTCTTCAATGATGCGTCGTTCTATGGTAGTTAAGCAGCGAGTTTACCTACATTTATTCTTGTTCGAGAAGCTGTTTCATAGATATACATCACAATAGGGAAGAAAAGACAGCTTATCACAACTTCCGTTTCATGCTCCAATGATGATTGTATGTTCATTAATTGCACTGTAACAACCTTTATGATAAGTCACTACCTTTATCACATCATCTAAGATGTTATAATGTGTGGGGAATAAGTTAAATTAAATTATTTTAGTACAATAATCCCAGAAAGGTGTAATCAATTTCCCCTCCAAAATTTTGAAGGAGCACAATCAATTTAAACTTACATAAACAAGGTCTTTCATATTATAGATCCTGTGCCTGTTTGATTTGACATACAGCAGCTCTCTAGTTCCCCACTTCATTGCTTTCACCATGCAACCACACTGTAAATAGTTGTGTATACCCTGGCAGAGCAAATTACAGGGTAATAACTATATGATGGAACCTTCCCTGTAACACAGTAAAACGCCACATCAGGGAAGACCAACAGTGACGTGGGTGGGGAGCTCAGAGCTGATGAAAGCGGATCCATTAAGAAAATGTAAAGCAGAAATGTCAGTCGGGACTTTGTAGACAAGAAATAAAAAGAGAATTGTTACAGCTACCTCTTTTTTCCCATTCTAACCACCCAATGTTTAGAGCCAGGAGGCAGAGGAAATATTCACAGACCAGACTGTGGTTATTATGTCATGCGGCTTTTAGGGATTTCCTAAGCTCTGTATGTTCAAGTGGTATTACTCTTAACATCAGCGAGCTTAGAGGTGCTGGAAATGAAAATTTCTATGTCACAGATTTTTATTGGGATCCTGTAACAATTTTTTTTTGTCTCAAATGTAAAATGTAGTATAGTATAGTTTTTTTTGCTGAAGTATTAAATGTTTCTTTATCCAAAAGTATTTTGTCACTGAAATACTGTGCTATGCTATAATTCTGCTAACAGGCCAAAAAGATTATTTGAAATATGAGCCCCTGTTTTCTTTTGCAAATGGGTGAATGTGGTTGTGAGGATGTGACGTGGCAAAAGCTTAGCTTATGAATATTATTCAACCAAAGGGGTGCTTCCCTTACTCTTAAATATTTTACTGTTGTGATAAACTGTTTTACTGTTTTGCACTGTTTTCTAATACCTTCTGTGTAAAACGTTGTCTGTACTTTTGTTGAATCCGTCCACTGATAATTAAATTCTTCAGCCCATTGCTTACTGCACAATGCACAGTATGTTCTGTATACTGACTTCTTTTTAAGTACAATATGTGAAACTGTATGCAGTATGCAATGATAAATCTTTTTAAACAATGAATGCTACAATAGTGTCACCATATCCTCACAACATTGCATTATTAATTCAGCAAGTTTGCATTTTTAATTGTCAAAACATGTCAAATCATGAGTAAAGAAAGATGTAAAAGAATTGTGCCTGACTGTGTCTAGGTTGCTGCAAATGTAAACATTATTGTAAAAAAAAAAATTTGATTCAAAACCATCTTCATAAAATGGATAATCATAAACATAATATGAATCATAAAATTGCTGTGCAAAAACTTATGAAAAACATTGTTTTGTTACATGCGAACAATGACACATTAACCAAAACTACAAATGAGTCATGTAAGGTTTAATGTAATTTTACATTATTTGTTGTGTTTATGCAAGAGACTTTATAGAATTAAATAGAAAAGTAAAAGGGAAAATGATGCATACATGCATGTATGATGTTGCATTTTATTCACCTATAATTCTATAAATATAAAAATTAATTTGTTCATTTTTCAAACATTACTTCAGAGAAGATATAAATATGGTGCAGTCTGTTAAACCGATTGATAATAGGACTTTACTCTTAATTGTAGCTTAAAATATAAAATAGAAAGCCCATAGGCCTGTACAGCACATGCAGCAAGCTGCAGATGCCTGTTACATCAGTGGTGGAACAAAAGGTAACAAAAACACGACAGGCGATGATGCTGCAAGACAGTAAAGATCCAAGAGTACGTCAGGCAGATATTGAGGTTAGAACGGGTTGTACATGGTCAGCCAGCAAAGCATTGAGAGAGGCGGAGGAGAGCCTGCATCATACTGACATTGTCGGGTCAGTGATTCAGGGAAGGCAAGGGCTAGGCTGCTCGACCAGGGCAAGCTGGAAGCAGGCGAATCTGAGGGACCAGCGCAGCATGGTGCAGAGGGAGGTCCGTAAGGCAGAGGAGAAAAGGTGGCATGTTAAGTCCGCAGCGATGGATAAGCAGGGCAGCTGGATGAGGTGGGAGAGTGTGCGGGAGAGGGTTCTGACTTGTCAGAACATCTGGAGTATGGAAGAGCACTGGATGAAGTTTTTGTTGTGTTCCGTGTATGACATCCTACCTACTCCATCAAAGCTACTTACATAAGTAAGTTTAAAAGTTTAAAAGTCTCCGGTTCTTGCGGAGAAGATGGCGGCTGTGGCGCCTGTAACTAGCGGAGCCGCGGCAACGTCCCGTTGCGGAACATGGACACTGCCTTTGTGACATCATCTAAACTCCACGTTGGCCTGTTGAATGCTCGTTCAATTGCAAATAAATCTCATTCATTGAACGATCTTTTCTCAAGAGAAAGTCTGGGTATTATGTGTTTTTCGGAGACATGGCAAAGAGAGGGAGAGTTTATTCATTTAAATGAGCTCTGCCCAGCTGGCTGCTCTGTTGTTGGGAAGCCCCGCCCTTGTCGCCGTGGTGGTGGTCTGGCTATTGTGCATAGGGATGTCTTCAAATGTAATGTGATCCAGTCCCAGGAATTCTCTTCTTTTGAATTGCAGATGGTCAAGGTGGGTTTCTCATCCTCTTTCTACTGCATGTTTGTCTATCGTCCTCCTGGCCCTGCTGCTGTCTTTCTAAAGGATTTTAGTGACTTCCTGTCCTCTATAATAAAGTTGGAATCTGTTTTAATACTTGGGGATTTTAACCTTCATGTTGATGACAGCTCATCTTGCCCCGCAACGGAATTGTTAACATTGACTGAAGCTTTTAATTTTGAGCAGCATGTTTCTGAGCCCACTCACCAAAAAGGCCATATTTTAGACTTAGTTTTTACGCTTGGCCTTGACATTTTAAATTTATCTGTAAATGATGTCCATATGAGTGATCATAGCATTGTTCTGTTTGATCTGCATTTCAGTCCTGAGCCAAAGTCTCCAGCAGTTAGGTCTCAGAGGCTTGTTATCACTGCTAATACTGCAGATCATTTTTTTGATATGTTTGATCCTGTTTTAGTCATGGATTGTCTCGATGTGGATGATTTTATTAACTGTTTTAATATTCACTGTGTAACAATTTTGGATCAGGTGGCTCCTGTTAAATCTAACTTGTCTACTCAGAAAAAAGTATGCCCTTGGATAAATGAAGATATCCTAAGTCTTAAGAGACTGTGTCGAAAGACTGAGCGTCTGTTGAAATCCACTATTCTTGAGGTGCACAGGCTCTATCTCAGGGATCTTGTGTCGTCATATAATGTGATGGTTGAAAATGCCAGATCTGACTATATCCGTCAACTGGTAACTAAAATCCTTTAAAATCCTAAAGTGTTGTTTGACACGATCAATGCTCTTGTATGTCCTGCTGCTCCAGTTACCCCTGTTTTCTGTGAAGCTGACAGCAACGCGTTCTTGGGATTTTTTACCAAAAAAATTAAGATGATTAGGGATAAAATTCTGCCCCTTCCGTGTGGTACCCCTGCTGTTTTTGAGCCTGTCTCCAGCATGTGGTCCTCTTTTAGGACTGTGACATTTGCTGATATTTCGGAACTGGTGACCAAGATGAAGCCATCTTCTTGTTCATCTGATGTCTTTCCTTATAGGCTCTTCCAAAAAGTGTTTGAGGTAATTGGCCCTTGTGTTACCAAAATGGTTAACCTCTCTTTGTCTACTGGTGTGTTTCCCAATGCTTTCAAGCATGCCATAGTGGAGCCCTTACTAAAAAAGCAGGTTTAGACCCTACTGACTTAAATAGTTGTAGGCCTGTTTCTAAGCTCCCGTTCCTGTCCAAGATCCTTGAGAAGGTGGTCTGTGAACAGTTGACATCTTTTCTGGATAAAAGTAACATCCATGAGTCATTTCAGTCCGGTTTCCGTAAACATCACTAGACTGAAACGGCCTTACTGAAAGTGTCAAATGACATTATGATGTCTGCTGATTCTGGAAAACATACTGTTCTAGTCCTTTTGGATCTGTCCTCAGCCTTTGATACCATTGACCATCAGGTCTTGCTGAGAAGACTGAGGGACCAAGTTGGTCTGTCAGGGTCAGTTCTACAGTGGTTCTCCTCATATTTATCTGGGCGTAGCTTCAGTGTTACAGCTAACCAAATAAGGTCTGAGTCTGCGGATTTGGTATGTGGAGTGCCTCAAGGTTCCATTTTGGGTCCTGTTTAATTCTTGTTGTATTTGATCCCCTTGGGAAAGATCATACAAAGGTTCAGTGATGTTTCTTTCCACCTATTTGCTGATGATATTCAACTTTACTGCTCCTTTAAGCCGTCTGAGATCTGGAAGCTAAACTCCTTGCTCCTGTGTCTCGTCGAACTAAAAAAATGGCTAAGTGATAACTCTCTGCAACTTAATGCAGACAAAACAGAAACACTGGTTATTGCCCCTGATGTTTCAGCTCCAGTGATTAAACAGTACTTGGGTGACTTAGGCCAGTCTGCTAAGCCAAGTCTGAGAAATTTGGGAGTTATCTTGGACAAAGACTTGTCATTAATGCAGCATTGTAAGCAGCTGACAAGGAACTGTTTTTTTTTTTTCAATTAAGGAAAATATCTAAACTTCCACGAGAGGTTCCACGCACACGTTTTCGTACTAGAGGTGACCGATCCTTTCAGGCTGTTGCTCCTAGGCTTTGGAACGATCTTCTGTCCTCTTTGCGCTCTATTGACTGTGTTGATACCTTCAAGTGTTAACTAAAGACTCATCTATTTGTTCAGGTTTCAAATGAGCTACTTTTGGATTGATATGATCTTGTATTGTCTTGGCCTTTTATATCATGTGTATATTTTTTATGTCAATTTTCTGTTGTGAAGCACTTTGTGGCCTTCTATCTGTGAAAGGTGCTATAGAAATAAAGCTTACTTACTTACTTACTTACATAGGGGGTAGCAGAAAGCCCCAATTGCATGCTCTGTGGAAGACCAGCTAACCTTGAGCATGTCCTTTCCTCATGCAGAAAAAGTTTAGCAGATGGAAAATTTCGGTGGCGGCATGACCACATTTTGACTCAGCTGGCTGCCGGAGTGGAGCAGGCAAGAAAGAAACTAAGACAACTTGTTAATGGGCCTTGTTTCATCCAGTTTCTTAGGTCTAGGAAGTGCGTGGCAACTGAGATGAGGAGTAAAGGAGTCCTGGCCACGACAAATGACTGGGAGATGCTGGCAGACATTAAGAAGCAGCTCAAATTCCACACTAGCCTCAGACCTGACATTGTGCTCTGGTTGAAGAATACCAAGCAGGTGGTACTTGTCGATCTTACAGTACCCTGGGAGGAAAGAATGGCGGAAGCACACAAGCGTAAGCTAAATAAATATCAGGCGTTGATTCTTGAGTGTCAACCGGAAGAATAGAAATGTTTTCTTTTGTTCCTGTTTCCTACTGTGCTTAGTTCTTGTTCCTTTCATTGTCAAACTCATTGATTAGTTCATTAAGTTCACCTGTTTCTCATCTAGTTTCCTTTGTTTGTATCTTGTATAATATATTCCTCTCTTTCAGTTACTTCTTGCCATTGGAGCGGAACGAGGCCAGTGGAACGATTGTTAATGAGAGACAAGCACGACACAAGGCTCGAGAGCAGTGAACCTTTTATTATTCCGCAGACTGCCGCTTTCGCTTCTTCCAGGCATGAGTATGTGGGGTAACGCAGCGCTGTTTTATCATATTAGATCCATTTGAGTGTGTTGAAAGTTATGTTATAATGCTACTCTGTGCGTTCGCTACTATGCGGCTGTTGTGAGACACTTGTTGCATACTGCAGTGAGCTAGATCGATATTAGGCATGGTAAAACATGATACTCGTGGTAAATCAAGAAAATGACATTTAAACAATACGACTAACTGTGTTGAGCTATATAACAATGATTGGTTTTCTGTCAAAGAAATCCAAACAGTTGCTCACCTGTTTAATACAACACATAATATATTAAAACTTCTTTGGTGTTTCCATGGTTCTCTTACAAGAGGTTATCTCGTATTGCGTAAGTTGCTTACGCTACGGGTAAAGTCATCTTTTCTCGAGATATTGAAGTCAAAAATTATCCTTAATTTTGCATTTATTGTCAACGCAGTGCAGCAACCAGCAGATCTAGAGCAGGCTATCTTGCATGCTCATTGGCTGCCCTGCGGCAACTGCTGCAGCCTACCACTGAGCCTCGCGCGTGACGTCGCGCCCTCTACGCGTCACAGCCCGCCAAAATGGGGGTGGCTTAGCGTATAAAAGTCAGGCTCGGAGGCTGCGTCACTGATTTCATCATCTTCAGCGAAGCTCTCCGCATCACTGGACTCTAAGAGAAGCCGCCGCCGTTGAAACCAGTGACCAGCACGCAGAGGAAAGAGCCTGAGGAAGCCAGTCGTCTTCGCCACCTTCAGCCTTCCGTGCCTGCTACACCATCCGGTGACGAGTATCCTTTTAGTGTTATTGTTTTCTGTGAGTGTTCGCCGCTGCAACACTCACTTTCTAAAAGAGCGCAAGGCGTTTTTTTTCTAAAAATTCCTCGTATTTCCTGTGGCTCGTGCAGAGCCCCGCCCAGCGCCGGAGATCGCCATGTGATCTGCGCTCTCTGCCTGGCCCGGAACACGCAGCCCTCGCCCTGGATTCGGGAGGCTGCGTGCACTGTGAAGCGCTTCCGCTGTCGACCCTGCGGGCACGACTCGAGGCCGTCACTATGGATATTGTCACTCCGCCCTCTGGACCACGCAAGAAGAAGCGCCGTTCACAGAAGCGAGCGGAGCCTGAGGTCACACTGAAGTGTCACACCTCGATCCGGGAAGGCTACAAAGGCTACTGCAGTGGTGTATTCAGCAGCCAACGAGCCGGTAATCTAACCCGCTCGCCTGCACACAACCGCCGTTGCTACGGCGACCCAGACAAATCTCTCAAAAAAAGATGGTTGAGTCCCGCCGCGGCCGGACCACCATTGAAACATATCGCCCTGTCAGTCCCCTTAGAAAGGCTACTGCAGCGATGTATTCGGCAGCCAACGAGCCGGTAATGCAACCCGCTTGCCTGCAAAATCTCAAGAGTATAACGTCTGGCTATCCGGCTCATGCCGTGGTGCTCTAAGTGTAGAAAATGTGCCCACATCTCGGTGTTCACCCCTACACGCAAGCACGATACCCCCGTGTCTCTCACACTCACAGAGCCCACTCTCATAAAGCTGGCAAATGCCGCTCGAGTGCTAGATGTAGGAAATGTGCCCACAACTCTGTGCTCACGCCTACTCTCTGCCCGCTCTGTCACACGGCCAAAACAGCCTCATATCGGTCTGGTTACGAATGTAAGTTACATGCCTGCTTAGGAGCGCTCACGCTTACTAGTAAACGCCCGGCGCTGCTCGCGCATCACAAAGTTATCTCAAAACGTTCCCCGTTCAAAGCAACCGGGACGTAACATGTGAAACAGCCAGCCTTCGCTGTCAGCGAGCCGCCGTATTCATGCACCGAGGGCGTGCGCGCCACGCCCATACCTCCGGTTCAGTTTTACGAGCCCACGAAGTGTGGCGATCAGAACCCGGAGGCTAATCTGCCCATGGCTATGAATGTAAGTTACGTGCCCGCTGACGAGCGCTCACGCTTACTAATAAACGCCCGGCGCTGCTCGTGCATCACAAAGAAGGGTATAATGTCTGGTTATCCGGCTCAGGCCGATGGTGTCATAAGTGTAGAAAAGGTGCCCACATCTCAGTGTTCACCCCTACTCAAAAGCACTATACCCGTGTCTCTCGCTCTCACAGAGCCCACTCTCCTAAAGTTGGCGAATGCCGCTCGAGTGTTAGATGTAGGAAACGTGCCCACATCTACGTGCCCACGCCTACTATCTGCCCGCTCTGTTGCACGGCCAAAGCAGCCTCATATCGGTCAGGTTATGAATGTAAGTTATGTGCCCGCTCACGAGCGCTCACGCTTACTAACAAACACCTCACCCCAGGCGCCGCTCGCGCATCACAAAGTGATCACAAAACGTTCCCCATTCAAAGCAATCGGGACGTCACATATGAATGTAAGTTATGTGCCCGCTCACGCTTACTAACAAACTTTTTGCCCCGGGCGCCGCTTGCGTATCATAAAACGTTCCTCATTCAAAGCAATCGGGACATCACATATGAAACAGCCAGCTACCACTGTCAGCGAGCCAGAACCAGTATACAGAACCAGTACCTCCTTCTTTGAGCGAGTAAGGCTTTTACAGCCACTATTTTCTCATACCCAAGAAGGATGGAGCTCTAAGACTTATCTTAGATCTGCGATATTTGAACAAAGCTCTCATGAAATTTTGACCGTTCAAAATGCTCACGACCAGACAAATCCTCGCGCAAATTCGCCCGAGGGACTGGTTTATATCTCTCGATCTGAAAGATGCTTACTTTCAGATTCAGATAATACCCCGTCACAGACCATTCTTGAGATTCGCCTTCGACGGCCAGGTATATCAATACACCGTCCTCCCGTTCGGCTTGTCTTTAGCACCCTGTACATCACGAAGTGCATGGACGCGGCTCACGCTCCCCTGAGAAATCAGGCATGCGGATTCTGAACTATTTGGACGATTGGCTGATTCTGGCACAGTCAGAGATAGAACTGTTATCTCTCAGAACAGTGCTCCTCAGTCATCTGGAAAGCCTGGGTCTCACGGTCAACTGGACCAAGAGCTCATTACTGCCCAGTTTGTCAGTTTCCTTTCTGGGGATAGAACTGGACTCTGTGGCTATGACGGCCCGTTTATCGACACAGCGCACGCCGTGTGCGACACCTGGCCGCATCTTTCCAGAAGGGCAGCGTCGCTTCTCTGAAAACGTTTCAAGAATGTTTCAGCAGTGCTTCAGCTGGGCCTACTGCGCATGCGCCCGCTACAGCGCTGGTTGAATGCTCGAGTGCCTCACCGAGCTTGGGCTCTCGGCTGCAGACGATTCAGAGTGACTCAGAGCTGCGTTTCAGCTCTGCAGCCCTGGTTAGCGGCCGACTGGTACCAGCGAGGGGTGACGATGGGAGCCGTCTCATATCGAAAAGTCATCTCGACGGACGCCTCCAACCTAGGTTGGGGTGCTCTCTTCGAGGGCAGACCGGTCTTTGGCCTGTGGTCAGACCGAGAGAAATACCTTCACATAAACTGTCTAGAGATGATAGCGGTTGAGAACGCGCTGAAGCACTTTCTCCCGCTCATACGAGACCACCACGTTCTAGTCTGATCGGACAACATGTCTGTGGTGTCATACATGAACCGTCAGGGTGGTGTCAGATCCAGGAATCTCTGCAGTCTGACGGAACGCCTCCTCATATGGTCCCAGCACCTTCTGCGCTCGCTGAGAGCCGCGCATGTGCCAGGCCATCTGAACGACGGCCCAGACAAACTGTCCAGGAACAGCGTTTCCCCAGGGGAATGGTCCCTGCACCCCCAAACAGTCCAGTTACTGTGGCGCCTTTTTGGCAAAGCGGAAGTTGACCTGTTTGCGTCAAAAGACAATGCTCATTGCCCGATGTTCTTTTCAAAGAACGAGATTGCGCTGGCCCAAATCTGGCCCAGCCTCCCACTCCATACTTTCCCTCCGGTCTCTCCGTTACCACAGGTAATCAAGAGGATCACGGAAATGCGCCACTCGGTGCTCCTTATAGCCCCGCGATGGGAGAACCAATTCTGGTTCCCGGAGCTGACGCGGCTGGCACACACAGCCCCTTGGCCGATTCCGGTGAGGAGAGATCTCCTCTCTCAAGCCCGCGGCTCGATCCTGCATCCCCATCCAGAGCGGTGGTCTCTGCATGTATGGTTAATCAACGGATACCCGTTGTCTTGCCAGAAGGAGTGATGAACACGATTACGCAATCCAGAGCTCCCTCTACGAGGCGGCTCTACGTGTCTAAATGGTCTGTGTTCTCCAAATGGTGTGCCGATAGAAATCTGGACCCACGGACATGTGGGGTATCGTGGTTGCTTAGTTTCCTTCAAGAGCTGTTGGACAGGGGCAGGTCCCCCTCCACGCTTAAAGTTTATGTGGCGGCCGTTGCAGCATTCGCTGGATCAACGCACGGCCAGTCAATAGGAAGGAACGAGCTGGTCATCCACTTCCTTAGGAAAGCCAGGAGGATGAATCCCCCGCGACCCCCGTCGGTTCCCATGTGGGATCTTGCCTTGGTCCTAGAGGCCCTGAAAGCTTTCCCCTTTGAACCGATAGACTCCGTGGACCTAAAGAACCTCTCGCTCAAAACCGTTTTTCTGACAGCTCTGTCATCAGTTAAACGTGTGGGGGATTTACACGCGCTGTCTGTTAGCGCTGCGTGTCTTGAGTTGGGACCAAATGACTCTAAAGTCATCCTTAAGCCAAGGCATGGCTACGTCCCTGAGGTGATAGGCACTCCCTTCAGAGCGCAGGTCATTTCTCTATCGGCTGTGCCAGCATCCGATAGTGAGAGCAATGTTAATCTCCTCTGCCCTGTCAGGGCTTTGAGGGCTTAAATTATGCGCTCCGCCCCTTTCAGGCGCTCGGAGCAGCCCTTTGTTTCATTTGGTGGGCGCACCAAAGGTCTCGCCACCTCGAAAAAGAGCCTGTCCAGATGGATAGTGAATGCTATTGCATCCGCTTATGTGTCTAAAGGTCTGCAATGCCCGTTGGGCGTCAGGGCTCATTCCACCAGAGGTGTGGCCTCGTCGTGGGCTTGGTCCAGCGGGATTTCCATTCAGGACATTTGTGAGGCGGCAGGCTGGGCCTCCCCATCCACATTTGTCAGGTTTTATAACCTGGAAGTTCCCGCCCTGCAGGCTAGACTTCTGTCAGTATGAGCGGTGTGTATATCCTGCCCAGATTTATCATGCGCAGACTACTCTCACGCGACCTTAGCTCTCCTGGTTGAGCTGCACTGTATGGTGAATATTTATATAGACCGGCAATGCCTCTCTGTATACCCTATATGTGCTTATAACATGTGCTGGCCCGCATTGCTGGCCATCTGTTTCCCACTTATCTATGTTCCCCGGGAATCCCTGGGACTCATGAAGTGGATGCTGGGCGCGCACGGCGTTGAAAATGGGTTCACGTAGCGTAAGCAACTTACGCAATACGAGAGAACCTCTCGTAAGAGAACGTACTCGGTTACATACGTAACCTCGGTTCTCTCTAGAAGAAGGAATGAGTATTGCGTAACCCGACTGTGCAGGCGCCACGAGCGATTTTCGCTTCAGCTGATGAAACCAGTAACGCAGCCTCCGAGCCTGACTTTTATACGCTAAGCCACCCCCATTTTAGCTGGCTGTGACGCGTAGAGGGCGCGACGTCACGCGCGAGGCTCAGTGGTAGGCTGCAGCAGTTGCTGCAGGTCAGCCAATGAGCACGCAAGATAGCCTGCTCTAGGTCTGCTGGCTGCTGCACTGCGTTGACAATAAATGCAAAATTAAGGATAATTTTTGGCTTCAATATCTCGAGAAAAGATGACTTTACCTGTAGCGTAAGCAACTTACGCAATACTTGTTCCCTCTTCTAGAGAGAACTGAGGTTACGTATGTAACCGAGTACGTTTCTACAAAATAAAACCAGAAATTGAGGGTAACGCGGCTATAATGTCATTGATAGGTTAAAATAGTTTATTTCTCTGGATTTAAACATTCTTGGAAACATTTGGGATAATGTAAGTACACAAGTCAAAAAAATATATAACATATTTCTAGTGGTTAAATATAACATTGTTCTCCAAAAATCTTACATATTGTGCCTTTAAATCAGGTGTTATAAATTTTAATTGTGTTGATTATTGTACCATTTTCTCTTTTTTATGTAATTCAAATCCCATATCAAGAAACAAAAGTAATGGAAACAAAGCTTTTTAAGTTTGTTGTTAAAATGCATAACTAAATAGGCCTCCTCATGCATCACAGAACAAACTAAACTCGGCTTGCTGATATCTCTGATGCTTTTAAACCTCTAAATATGAAGATTTTTTTTTGTTAATTAAAATATGGTAATCCATTTTCTGAATAGCACTTATTGAATAATATTCTATTATGCAACAAAACAAATTCAAGCAATTTTGAATGTAGCAGTTTAGCACTTTGAAAATCGAAATATTAGGAACATGGTTAGTGGCGCTTTATTTTATTCTGTCAGATTGCAGAGAAAATAAGTTATTGCTTGCTTATAATTCAAATTATAAGTAGAATATAAGGAAGTAGACTTAAAATCCAATGAAATTCAAAGAAACTGCTATAAATGTAGTTTCTATAATATATTTATTTTTTCAGTAAGAATTACATATAAAAAAACACTTAAACATGCTATTATTCAGTATTTCAAAAACATTATGTTTGAAATGCCACCTATAGAAAAGATATTCTAACCTTAATGATGCGATGACAAAACATTTAAGGACTTATTGATAATTAAATGGATGAACTATACAACACTATTTTTCCTCATCCTGTCATTTGAATTTAAATTCCAATTCAACATTCTGTTGACAATTTAATTCAAATGCACACTCAAAGGCCTTCTTTATAGATACACCCACATGCACATGTACTTAAAACCCACAAACACAACACATGATTTTGAACTCCTCCTCTACGTACTGCTGTGCAAGGTTACAGGCTTTTACTGTAATCTTTAAACACACACACTCTCTCTTTCTCTTTCTCTCTCTCTCTCTCTCTCTCTCTCTCTCTCTCTCTCTCTCTCTCTCTCTCTCTCTCTCTCTCTCTCTCTCTCTATAAACGTCTGCTGTGACAATCCACAGGACAGCCGGGCCATTGACGTCAGAGACAGGCCTATGAAAGAAAATGAGTCCCCAGAGGCTTGAGGAAACTTATACTCATCTTCACAGCTAGTAACTATTTCAACAATGATAAGAGGCAAGCATTTAGCCGTTATTTAGACAGCGCCTTAAAAGAAAACCCCAGAATGCATCCAGACTATAATGACATGCATGACGGTGCTTTCATACACACGCCATTTGTGGTTTTCATATTATTATGGTCTACTCTAGATCATGACTGTAATTTTTCCCTGGACAGTTTTTTTTCTTTTTTTAAATGAGCTCCATGTTGCTGCCTGTGTCGTTCAATATATCCTTTGTGAGCAATACCAGATAATCACCAAATACAGATAAAACGCAGTTTTTTGAAATGTGTATAGCTGGTACTGTATGTAGCCTAATTCTGAAGCCAGTCAATCTCAGTGATCATTGGTTAAACGAAATTCACTGACGTACCGCTGATGCATATTGAGATTAGAGTGACGTTAGGGCAGTGTAATAGTGTTGCCTGAGCAGTGCCGCCGTAAAGAGAATATGAGCGGAAGGTGCCACAGTAGCAGAGCACGGGGGGAGACACCACATTCATATCTGTCGTCCCACCGTCATTAAACTGATCTAGGACAAGACGAGCTCCAGCATGTGTACACTATGAAATCTTCCATTCCTGAACAAAAAATTATTTGATGTTAAATATTGATCACAATCAATATGATTGGTTCATTTTTCTTATTATTCTTGGGGTTGGGCTCTACTGACTAGGGCCAGTAAGCATCTGCCTAGCAACCACTAAGAATACCTTAGCAACTCTGATGAGCTTTGGAAATATTGGCAGTGTGAAACTTTGCAACATTGACATTATTACTAAACTAAATTGAATCAACATTGATCTAAATTGAGGTGAATAATGACACAATTGCCTTCAGTATAAATAAATCAATATAAATAAAAGTCTTTGATCACCATAAGTAGCCCTTTTTTGGTTGAAGTCACCATAAAATCTAAATTGTCAATTTCTTTTTTTATGAAATGTTACAGTATTTATTATAAATACTCCTTGCACTTCTTTTTTCTTTTTTTATTCATGCGCCCTCGTAAACTTTAATCAAAGTAATTTTTGCACTGAGCAGCAACGTTAACATAGCCCACGAGTCAAATGAATAAAAATCTGCATGAAAATGAAAATACACTTCAAAATAAAAGTCCATGGAGCAAAACCAAGAAAAACTAAACCATGTAGGCCTAACACAATTATTGGATAAAAACGAGGGATACATAACTAAAATATAACTAAGACATATTTAACCCTTGTGTATCAATTAAAAAAAGTTACACATAGCTACATAGAGGACAAAAATGTCCACGTCAAATAACTGTCATAAAAATTGGAATCTTGGGAGCACAGACTTAAGTTTGGTATCATTTTAAAGAAGACCCTTGGCAGATTATTGCTGAAGTAAAAAAAATAAAATAAGTATATCCAAAAAAAGTAATATAGGTTTAAGTTTATGAAAATTATTTATGAACATTATTTTATATAAAATATATATTTTATGAAACAAGTTGAACTCTAAAACGGCTAGAAAATCAAAGCCATAAATCTAAATAAGTTGTGTTCCAAATTTGAGCCTCTTAACACAGATTGCATCATTTTATAGTTAAATGGCCCTGGGATAAAAAAATGCAGTTTTAATGGGTTTCATTTTTGTCAAAACGATGCTAAGAGGGAAGTTTTTTTGTACCTAGTGCAAAAAAATATTTTTCAAAGGAAATGGGGGTGAAATAGTAAAATTACAATAAAAATACACACCTGTGCCAAAATTCATGCAGTTTGCATAAACAAACAAACAAAAAAAGTTACACATAGCTCCAAAGTGGACAAAAATGTCCATGTCAAAAAACTGTCATAAAAATGTTAGGCTTGGGAGCAAAGACTTAAGTTTGGTCTCATTTTAAAGAGGACCCTTGGCAGATTATTGCTGAAGTTAAACAAGTGAAAAAAGTTAAACCAAAAATGTTGTATAGAGGTTTAAAAGTTTATGAAAATTATTTATGAACATTATGATCATTATTTTATATAAAATATATATATTTGAAACATGTTGAACTCCAAAACTGATATACATTCAAAGCCATAAATCTAAACAAGTTGTGTTCCAAATTTGAGGATGATATCTAAAAAAATTAGCTTTCAGTAAGATTTTGTTTGGGCGCAGTAACAGATTTTCCCCATTGGGTTCCAGCAAAACTCCACTGGTGCACACAGTAATTGGATTTTAGATTTGCAGGTGAGTTTTTCTCTCTCAAATATTACAAGCACACAAACACACACGCACACAATTTTTTTTTTACTACACACATACAAACCACACTCAGACATCCATACCAACACACCCACACAATTATTGTTGCACAATTCATCCAATTGGCTCTATAATATGCCAAAGCAGAAAACAGGAATAAAGCGAGTATTTGCTTTATAGGCCAAACCTGAAAAAATGGCACCATCTGATAAAAAATAGTAAAAATTAAAATTTTGAAGCCTTGCCAACAGAATGAAAGCCTGTTAACCAAGATTGCATTATGTTATAGTTAAATGGCACTGGGATTAAAAATGGCAGTTTTAATGGGTTTCAATGGGGCCATTTTTGGCAAAACAATGCTAAGAGGGAGTATTTTGTGTACCTAGTGCAAAATAGATTTTTTTAAAGGAACATATTTTAAGCATCTTTTGCAGCGATTTTTGTGTGAGCAAAAATCAGTGAACACCCCAGACCACTCGGTGAGTTTCACGTCTTTGTAAACTAAAGTTTAATGCGTTTTATGAGTGATTCTTCCAGTGCCCCTATGAAACCATTGTGGAGGTGGGGGGTGCTAACACAGAAACCTGAAATTCTCGGGACAGCAGCATTTGTCCAAATTTCAATCTTAACCGTTCTATTTAATCAGAAACGATCTTAAAACAGGGCTTTAAGTGTAAAATACCGAACTTGTCCTTTAACGATAGTTGATCAGTTTGGAGTGTACCCTCTGTTGATCAGAGAAAGTTTTAGTGTTTGTTTGTGTGGTAACAAAGAAATCCACAAAATGTTTAGGTGGTAATTTGGAAGGTTAACAAGAGTTAATCGGAGTTAACAAGTGTACCCTCTGTTTGATCAGAGAAGTTTTAGTGTTTGTTTGTGTGGTAACAAAGAAATCCACAAAATGTTTAGGAAAAGTGCTAGACTAATCCCCACAACTGAAAAAGGTGGTCTTGCTACTCCTTTGTGGTCAGATAGTGAATTCAAAACACTGTTAGGAGAACAAATGAACCTAATAGTCACTGATAAAGTTAAACAAGAACTAACGCAGAAATATGAGATTCATCCAGACAAGACTTGGTCAGTAGATGAGTGTAAAAAGGTACTAGGAGCAAGTGTTCGCAAGAACAATGTGGAAGGAATTATCTGTTGTCACAGAGAATTTGGTTTAGCACTAGCTACAGAACAGTCTAAACGCAACTCAGAGCTAGAGAAACAGATCAATGAGCTCCGTGCTAGAGTTTCCTCTTTAAACAAGAAATTGAACAGCAACAAAGCTATAGGAAAAACTGATGTAGAAGAAGTTAGTCAGCTGGATAACATTTACCCTGACTTACAAGCGTTCTTTGAAACAGATGTAGCTTTCCAAGCAGTAACTGATGAGCCTGTAGATTCAGTAAAGGTATGTGGCGCTAGGAGAAGATCTCAGGGAATCTCAGTGTTCCTCCCAACTCTTCTGTTGTCCAAAAACAAACGGTCGCAAAAGCGCTTGGACCTAAGGATATAGAGAGACTATCCCAGAGCTTACCCCCAGTATGCACAATTTTTTCTGAATTTAGAATAACATTGATCAGTAAAATGCGTCTCTATGACATGTCGTTGGCAGAAGTCACACAGCAGATGTCACAAATTCTAACTGAATCTGAATTCAACAGTTTTGAGTCTGCTGTTACTTCTGAACTACAACATGCCAGAAAAGATGAATTGAGAGAGGGAGTTCTGAAAGTGTTCAAGAACATTGTTGGACCAAACATGGACTGGTCAAAGATCACTAGTTGTGTACAGAAGAAGGATGAAACTGTTAGTGAGTACACTGAAAGGTTTTGTCAGTCAGCTGCAGCATACAGTGGGATAGCTGACACTTCAGAGAAGGTGCTAGATGATAATGGCCCCCTAGTTCACACATGGTTTGATGGTCTTTTGTCAGAACATAGAAAAGCATTGCCTTTCTTAGACTTCACATGGTCCACTAGAACCCTGCAAAACAACTTGGAGAGGTTAGCTATTTGGGAAAGAGACTCTGATGTCAAGACAAGAGTAAAAATTGCAGCAGCATCCTTTAAGGTCAACACAACACAATCAACAGAAACGCAAATGTCCTAAGAGAGAGGGCAGTTGTTATTATCGAGGTAAACATGGACATTGGGGAAAAGAGTGTAGGTAGAACAAAAAGAACTTTAGACAAGTTAACAATGTTACTCAACTTCTACTCAGTCTGCTTGCAACTCTGAAGCAGCCCCTCCCCTCATCATTAAACTCGTGGGGTAGCTTGATCAGGTGTTAACCATTAAGGCTGTGAGTGCTTAATTTCCCCAGTAACTTACAACAAAGATGAAAGACGTATTTTTGTTTAATAGAACAAAAGGAAATTGACTGTGTAACGCTCAGCCTCACTTGAAGCAGGTTACACCGCAAAATATAATTCGGGGGGGAAAAAAAAAACCTTTATTTATCAAAGTGTAAAATAAACTTGTTCGCATTGAAAACAAAAATAAACAACCAGATGGAAGGATAACCACAAAATGTATTACATAACCAACACCAACAATAATTATAATATATACATTGAGTCTGGTAAGTATGGTGTTTCTATCCAATGTGTGTGTGTGTGTGTGTGTTGAATCGGCCTCACCGGTGAGCCGACCAAAGTCCGTGCCCGTGTAGAGATAAAGCGCTGTCCTGTGTAGTGATCCAAGGTGAAATAATCCAATTGAATAATCCTATTTCCACGAGGAGTCCTTCCTACTCCGTCTATGACAAGCCTCTCCAGCCGTGCGATCGATCGCTAGTTCCACAAGAGCAATAGTTGCGTTGCTCTCGAACGCCGATTCTCTGGCTCTTTTAAACGGAAGTAAAAGTCATTGTGGTGAGGGGGGCGTGGTTCAGCGGACTCTGTAGCAGGAGAGCGAGGGCGGAGCCGAGCGGTGAGTAAGTGGGTCAAGTTCAAATGACGAACACCTGTTTGTGATTTCAGTAATTGGCGTGAGGAGACCGTATATAAGCGGGCCGTGCTGATAACGGGGAGAGAGAGAGACTGGAAGCTCGTGCACGCTGACGGTGGGGACGAAGCTGTGAACACTGGAAAGAGTGCTGCCTCGTGGTAATCGGAGACGCTGTAGTCCGCGGGACGAGTATCGCCTTATATGTACAGAAGGACTGTTTTTGAATTAATTTTGAGAGCGCAAGAAAGCGCTGGGAAAAGAGGACCTTTAATAAAGTGCACGAGCTCCACTACTTGCCGACCCCGAGTCTCCTTCCATCACCCACACACGAACCCTGAGCTACATCACACTGGTGCCGAAACCCGGGATGGAAGGAGAGGCCGCCGCCAGAACCACTCTGTCAACGCCATTTGCGGACATCATCAACGCGCTCGCGGGACTCCACCAACAACACCAGGAGGCTCTGCTGAAGATGGAGGATCAGCAACAGCGCCGTTTTGAGGCACTCCTCCAGACCCAGCATGAGGACCGTGAGCAGTTCCGGAGCTGGCTAGACCGGGAGGCTCGGGCGTCTACTTCGTCGGCCCCGGCCACGGCCCTTCCCCTCCACAAGATGGGTCCACAGGACGACCCGGAGGCGTTCCTGGACCTCTTTGAGAAGTCGGCCGTGGCCGGGTGCTGGCCGCCCGCGGACTGGCCCATGCGTCTGATCCCGCTGCTCTCGGGCGAGGCGCAGATTGCCGCCCAGCAGCTGCCAGTCCGCAACCTCCTGGTCTATGAAGACCTGAAACGCGCCATTCTTCAGCGGGTCGGCCGGTCCCCGGAGCAGAGTCGTCAGCAGTTCCGCTCCATGGAGTTCGGGGAATCCGGCCGGCCCTTTATCTTTGCGCAACAGCTCCGGGACGCGTGCCGCAGATGGCTGATGGCCGAGGCCCGCGACGTCGATGGAGTCATCGAGGTGGTGGTACTGGAACAGTTCATCGCCCGTCTGCCAAAGAAGACCGCACAGTGGGTCCAGTGCCACCGCCCGACGTCGCTGGACCAGGCCATCCAATTGGCAGAGGACCAGCTGGTGGCGTGCCCAGGGGTCGGCGAACCCCTACCGACATCTCTCTCTCTCTCTCTCCCTTCTCCCTCTCTCTCTCTCTCTCGCCCTGTCCCTGCTCCCAGGTCCCGAGGTGGCTTTCCACCACGCCCGGCGCCCCGCTGGAGGACCAGCCCTGCAGCTGATCCGGCCCCTGCACCACGTGCGCCGCCCCGGGGAACCCCATCGCTGGTTGGCGGTCCGCCAACCCCGGCCCCTGCGGTCTCCTCACGTCAATCACCTGACCCACTTCCCGCCACTGGGATGGCGGGGAGGCCTGGGCCGGCCTGCTGGCGTTGCGGGGACCCTGGGCACTTCGTGGATAGGTGCCCGGTGATGGAGGTCGGAACGCTGGTCAGGGTCCCCGACGCGCCACAGGTTGCCCCCGATCAAGCTGGGGTGTACCAGATACCAGTAAGTGTAAAGGGGGGTACCTATCAAGCTTTGGTGGATTCAGGTTGTAACCAGACCTCCATCCATCAAAGTTTGATTCATCCAGTGGCATTGGATAGGAGCCGCGTGGTTAAGGTGCGGTGTGTGCACGGTGAGGTGGTGGGTTACCCCTTAGTGCCAGTCACTATCCAATTTCGGGGGAAAAAGCATAGTGTAGAGGTGGCAGTTAACCAGCACCTCCAGCACCCGTTGATTTTGGGAACCAATTGGCCGGGGTTTAAAACATTATTGACTTATTTATGTACGGGTGCTTCTGGGATTAAAAGAAGGCAGGAGAAGAGAGCGGTGGTTCAGGTTGGAGAGGCTGTGCCGGGACCCTCGGGGTCTGTATCAGAGGAACGGAGCGCTTCAGAAAGGGAAATCCTTTTTGAACGCGATGATTTTCCTCTGGAACAGTCCCGAGATGATACGCTCAAAAATGCGTTTGATCAGGTCCGCGTGATCGACGGACAGCCTGTCCACCCAGACCAACCGCTCTCGTATCCTTATTTTGCCGTGATAAAAGATAAGTTGTATCGGGTGACCCAGGATACCCAGACCAAACAAGATACAACTCAGTTGTTAGTTCCAAAGAGCCGCCGGGAAATGCTGTTTCAGACGGCTCACTGTAATCCGATGGCTGGGCATTTAGGGCAAGCAGCTACACTGAATCGTCTAATGACCCGATTTTTCTGGCCAGGAATTCACGAGAATGTGCGCAGGTGGTGCGCGTCTTGTCGTGAATGTCAGTTGGTGAATCCACCAGCCAACCGAAAAGCACCTTTGTGCCCCCTTCCATTAATAGAGGTCCCCTTTGAGAGAATTGCCATGGACCTCATCGGGCCATTAGAACGATCCGCACGGGGGCATCGCTTTGCATTAGTTCTGGTGGATTATGCAACGCGATACCCCGAAGCAGTGCCGCTACGCAACATTTCTGCTAAAAGTGTTGCGAGTGCACTGTTTCAACTAATCTCCCGGGTGGGAATCCCGAAAGAGATTCTCACCGATCAGGGCACGGCGTTTATGTCACGCACAATTCGCGAACTGTACGAATTATTGGGTATTAAATCGATTCGTACCAGCGTCTATCACCCACAAACGGACGGCTTGGTAGAACGATTTAATCGCACATTGAAGTCCATGATTCGTAAGTTCGTACAGGAAGACGCCAAAAATTGGGATAAGTGGTTAGAACCCCTCTTGTTCGCTGTACGCGAGGTCCCCCAAGCCTCCACGGGGTTTTCCCCTTTCGAGCTGCTCTTTGGTCGCCAGCCCCGCGGGGTGCTGGATGTACTTAGGGAAGCTTGGGAGGACGGACCTTCGGATAGCAAAAACGAAATTCAATACGTCCTGGACCTGAGAACAAAACTCCACACGTTGGGGCGGCTCTCTATGGAGAATTTGTTACAGGCCCAGGACAAACAAAGTCGGCTGTACAACAGGGGGGCTAAACTACGTAAATTTGCACCGGGAGATAAAGTGCTTGTATTGCTTCCCACTTCCAGCTCTAAATTACTCGCTAAGTGGCAAGGACCGTTTGTGGTCACACGGCGAGTCGGGGATCTCAACTATGAGGTCCTTCGATCAGATAGGGACGGAGCACATCAGATTTACCACCTCAACCTGTTAAAAAAGTGGAATGAGGCGGAGTCAGCGATGCTGGCGACGGTAGTGAGTGGGGAGGAGGATCTCGGGCCAGAGGCGAATGTAAAGTCTCAATCATCCGCGCTGGCCATTTGCGGAGATCACCTCTCGCCGTCCCAGATCGCTGACATTCGAAACTTACAAACAGAGTTTGCTGATGTGTTCTCGCCCCTCCCTGGTCGAACAAACCTCATACAGCACCATGTTGAGACCGAACCGGGTGTGGTGGTACGCAGCCGGCCATATAGATTGCCGGAGCATAAAAAGAAAGTAGTTCAGGCTGAATTAGAGGCTATGCTGGATATGGGAGTAATAGAAGAATCCAACAGTGACTGGGCGAGCCCGATAGTTTTAGTGCCTAAAACTGACGGCTCAGTGCGGTTCTGTGTGGATTATCGTAAGGTGAATGCTGTATCGAAGTTCGATGCATATCCAATGCCACGGGTGGACGAATTGCTTGATCGGCTCGGCACGGCTCGATTTTACTCGACACTGGATTTAACAAAGGGTTATTGGCAGATCCCCTTGTCTCCAATGACTAAAGAAAAAACCGCTTTCACGACGCCGTTTGGATTACACCAATTTGTTACCCTTCCTTTCGGTTTGTTCGGGGCACCTGCCACCTTTCAGCGCCTGATGGATAGAATCCTCCGGCCGCATGCTGCATATGCCGCGGCATACTTGGATGATATTATCATCTATAGTAATGACTGGCAGCGGCATATGCAGCACTTGCGAGCTATCCTCAGGACGCTGCGAGGGGCGGGGCTCACGGCCAACCCAAAGAAGTGTGCGATTGGGCGCGTGGAAGTCAGGTATCTGGGCTTTCACTTGGGTCATGGGCAGGTGCGTCCCCAAATTGATAAGACGGCAGCAGTTGCGACCTGTCCAAGACCTAAGACCAAAAAGGGGGTTAGACAGTTCCTGGGGATAGCAGGATATTACAGAAGGTTTGTACCTAATTATTCGGACCTTGCTAGCCCGCTGACTGATCTAACTAAAAAGGAGGCATCAGAGACCGTTCAGTGGACGGAGCAGTGTCAGCAGGCTTTCACCCAGATAAAGGCTGCCCTGTGTGGCGGGCCGCTATTACAGGCTCCTAACTTTTCTCTCCCTTTTTCCCTGCAGACTGACGCGTCGGACAGGGGGCTGGGCGCCCTCTTGTCCCAGGAGATAGAGGGTGAGGAACGGCCGGTGCTGTACATCAGCCGTAAGCTCTCAAAGAGAGAGACTATGTACAGCACCATTGAGAAAGAAGCCCTTGCCATCAAATGGGCCGTCCTCACTCTCCGCTATTATCTCCTGGGGCGAGAGTTCACCCTCTGTTCGGACCACGCTCCCCTGCAGTGGCTCCACCGCATGAAAGATACCAACGCGCGGATCACCCGTTGGTATCTAGCTTTACAGCCTTTTAAATTCAAGGTGATCCACAGGCCGGGTGCACAGATGGCTGTGGCCGATTTCCTCTCCCGCAGGGGGGGGGGGGGAGGCTGCAGGCCGGACGGCTCCCCGGCCTGAGACGGGCGGTGGGGGTATGTGGCGAGGGGGGCGTGGTTCAGCGGACTCTGTAGCAGGAGAGCGAGGGCGGAGCCGAGCGGTGAGTAAGTGGGTCAAGTTCAAATGACGAACACCTGTTTGTGATTTCAGTAATTGGCGTGAGGAGACCGTATATAAGCGGGCCGTGCTGATAACGGGGAGAGAGAGAGACTGGAAGCTCGTGCACGCTGACGGTGGGGACGAAGCTGTGAACACTGGAAAGAGTGCTGCCTCGTGGTAATCGGAGACGCTGTAGTCCGCGGGACGAGTATCGCCTTATATGTACAGAAGGACTGTTTTTGGTTTTGAATTAATTTTGAGAGCGCAAGAAAGCGCTGGGAAAAGAGGACCTTTAATAAAGTGCACGAGCTCCACTACTTGCCGACCCCGAGTCTCCTTCCATCACCCACACACGAACCCTGAGCTACATCACAGTCATTAATCCAGCTGATCCGACTGACGTCACGGGGGATTCCCTGGAGCTCCGCGAGCTCTCGCGATAGTAAAACCAAAACACTATAACACAAAGACTTGCGGGCAACAAAACCCGGTAAAAATAATCATATTATTGCAGCTGTCTTACAAAGTATAACATTATACTAAACAGGCATACAATTATTAAACCCTGTGTGGCCAGGCTACAACTGTCTCAGCTTTCCTTTGGGGGACACTAGTTAAGTAGACTCACAGCCTTAAATGTTATGCTACAGCACAGGCCCTTCATCAGTAATGGTGTTAGGTCAGACTGTAAATGTAAAATGCCCTCATGCAGTGTCCACACTGATGAATTAAGCAAAAGAAACTTCTGTCACCTCCTCCCGTTGGGGAAATTGGTTAACTACCCTCCCATCCCCCGAACATTTGTTTTACAGCGTGCACCAGACACGAACCCATCCTCATGTATGATGTCTGCAATGACTGAAGTTGTGTTAGAGAATGAAGGAGAAATTACTCATGATTGTGTTACGCTTACATACACACCTACAAGGGAAGTAAAAGAAACTCCCATAGAGAATTCAGAATTTGAGTTGTTTGTTGACGGTTTCAGCTCAAGTAATTGAAAGTAATTCAGAAACAACCCATTACAGCCTATGTGGCATGGACCACATTAAGTGATGTTGATTACAGCAGCTGCAGTATTGTGTCAGGGAAGGAAAAACCTGGACTAATGTGTCACACTGTAAAGTTGTTCCCCCATCTACAGGGATAGGATAGGACACGGAACAAGTGAGGAGCCCAGGGAAGAACCGACATGCTTCGGGGGCCAACCCCTGCGGTGAAGACTCCCTCATAGGCTTTCCCCATCCACTAGTCCATCCTTACCTCACTGTTCCTTAGGTGTCAAAGGAATTAAGAAATAGGGAAAGAGAGAACAACAATAGCAGACTCAGAAAAGTTTACAACCCTAGTGTTTGAACAAATACTGCTCTACTGTCTTTTGTTTTCTTTCTTCCTCTGTGCAGATACCACTGATGGCTGTCCCGAGACCCATACGCACCGACCTCCTCACCTGCGTATGAAGCCACAACCTCAAGAAAATGACTAGACCCACTGCCGAACCAACTATCACTAAAGAAAAAAAATACACAACGCAGAGACTCAAATACGAAACCTTCAGTCATCCATTAACATGAACAAGATTGTCGTACCAGTAACATGACGGACACTCTCGCTTCGCACAAGATAATGATCTTACAGAACAGAGTGGCCTTGGATTACATTCTAGCAATGCAAGGAGGAGCCTGCACCATCATCGGCCCTGAGTGCTGCACCGGTTTGATGGATCCAACAGAGAACTTGAACAAAATCCAACAAGACATTCTTGTTTCTGTGTCAGCATGCAATTGCAGAAACATCAACACAGAAGCATGTGCCTGTAACGATCACAAGTTACAAGAATGAACTTTTAAGTGTTTAAATTTGTATATAATGTGAGAGTTATTAGAACTCTCAAAGAGGGGACTGAAGGATTACAAATTTAAGAACAGGTTTAAGATCTGCTGATCCTATTTTCTTTACATAACATTACATGAAAAATTAAGGTAGAGTAAAAAAAATTTAGCATTTAAGGTTATAAATGATGATATCAGAGTTATCAGCAAGAGAGTCCAGCCAATCCTGTTTTCTGTATTTGTCAGGTTACTGCTCTCTATCGGGCCTGCCATTCCTGTTTCTCTCAATTGTAAGCAGATTACTGAAACTCTTGGTAGCTTCTGTCTCAGCGGGAGAGTTCTGCCATTCCTGTTTTTGAATCTCACTGTTTGAATAGTTATGCTGAACCTGTATACGACATTTACATGCTTTGTTCAAGATTGTCTCCACCTCTATGTAAATCCCTCCCCCTTGAAAGGTATAAAACACTGTGCTTAAGCTATTGAGTTTAGACTTGGACGACTACAGCACAGCAACAGCAAAGTCCTCAATAAAGAGTAAACTTCTGCTTGAAGGATATCCCAACGTCTCCTGGTCTCTGAAGGAAAAAGTTTCCAACACCATTCAACTGGCGATTCATACACTCGCCAATTCAGCGCGATGAAAATGAGCTTTTTAAACATCTGTATTCTGTATCAAAGACTTTATATGTAGAAAGGTGGTGCACTCATATTTCTATGAATGGGAGAAAGTGCAATGCCTTCTAAATAAAAGGGCCAATCGCTGATTGATAATGTCATCTTGTCACTGCAGGTGCCTTTAGAAGCTCCAGTTGCTATAGAAACAATCAATGTTCTGACTGAGACGCGCGCTTAGGATTGCACATGCGCATTGGCTGGTCCAGCATGTAAAATAAGCTTTTAACGCTATTTTAACATAATGTGACCAAGCATTTGTGCAGGGTTTGCCTAAATACTTATAAGTAAACAATAAAACGAGAGCCGTCTGAATTCTCGACTTTACTAAGTGTCACACACATGTGAGAAGAAACCCAAAAGTCTGTGACACTCCAGTGCAAAAGTGTGCATGACCCTTGCCTATCTGTGGCAAGCCCTGAGGGGAAAAAGCATTGCACACACACATATATGCAACGGGCACCAGTACATCCAGAATTAAGGTATCATAACAGAATCAAACATCTGAATCAAGTCTGTTACAATAAGAAACGTCTCAGTTACCCTGAAGGAGGGAACAGAGACGCCACGTCGGACTGACCAACGAATAGGAATCTCGCTAGAGAGGCCAATCTACTTTGAGTGTAACTAAACGAGCCAATGCACATTGGCTATCCAGCGCTGTTAACTTGGTCACATATAATATAAACTGCAGCAGCAGCAGGCATAGTAAATTTAGACGGTAATGTAGCAGTAGCATGCAAAGCAGACATTGCGGTTAAATAAAGTTAATGCAGCGTCTTGCTTAAGATCATCTTTGTATGAGTCAGGTGTTCGGCTAATGAGTTGATCATGCAACGTGAACATTATTTTTCTTATTATGCAATACAAATATATTAAACTATTGAAATACGAAAATAAGCAAGCAGCTGCATTTTCCAGCATTAGTTGTGAGCATACTAACCCACAACTACAGGTTGAACAGTGATTATGCTATTGCCGGATACTTTTTGTTGGCTTGTTAGTAGGTTAAAGGCAAGTATTTTCACTGCGGCTACGTTGATAAATGGTAATTACTTATTTCTACTACTCAGAGCGTGAAACAGTATTCCACGCCTCAACATAAACCTCATGCAAAAACTTTCAACAATACATTATTTTCAAAGGGCGAGCTTATTAACAGGCGAAACCAAGAGCTGCGGGTCTGTTTTCTAGAAAAAAAAAATAATAATAATGTAAAAATTATAATAAATAAATAAATAAAAATAGCAGAATGCAATTGTCTTAGTGCTATAACGTGTCTACGCTAATATTAGTCTCTCTATTTATCCCGAGGTTTACCACAGTCCGCCGTATCCAGATCTGATGAAGGACCTGCGCCTGGACACGACGACAACGCAGTCCTGAAGTGTCAACTAGTCTCTCCCCTGTGAAGGCCCCCTTCTCCTTCCCTTTACCTCTGTACATATAAAAAAGTTGTCAAAATAGTTACGGTTCACATGGCTATGCGGAAGCGATAAATAATTCTGTGTTAATTTTATTAATTCTGTCATTTTTAAGGCCAGACAAGTAATTTGTTGAGGTTAATTTGTAAAGAAAGACTACACGCCTGCGCACAAATATATTCAAATGCGCATACCAATAGACTAAACACGTAATACGCATGTGCACGCCATCACTGTTTTCATAGGTTTGCATTTTTAAAGCTAGCGCAGAGATAAAAAATGTTAAAAAATTCAAGGCTTGCACCTAGGAACCTATTGTAAAGGTTTCAAGCCACCAGGCACTGTTGTTGTGCAAATGAGCACGCCGGAACGTGTTAAGGGTTTTCTGTTAGTGTTAGCTTTACATAATGCTAAGTTAATAACTAATGATCGTTGCGACGGAAGTGAATCAATCAAAACTAACTTTAGCTGGACAATAACTTTATTCTAGAGCTGCTGTAAAGCCAAAACAATCTCTGTTACTTTAATTTCATATTATCACTGTAAAGCTGCTTTGAAACAGTCTATTTTGTTAAAAGCGCTATATAAATGAAGGTGACTTGACTTGACTATAACGAAAAGTATAATCTTAAAAAATATATATTGGTAAGAGGATAATGACAATGACAACAATCGAATGGCAAAGAATTTAAAACTATTTGCTCAGGTGGTTGCTGGAAGTTATTTTCTTCATCTCTATCAGCTTGCAACATGATATCCTGTTACAACATAGCGTGTGTTTCTGCCTAGGTAAGTTTGAGCTATATTGGCTCAGGCACACATAGTTATTTAGGTCATTAGTTAAATAAACCTAAGGGTACGGCACCCAGGTTCACATTGCTAAGCCACTATTTAATATATCTTGGCTTCAGTAGCCCAAATACACATTTTAAGTCAAGTCACTAGTTTTAAGCTACAGTATCTAGACAAGCAACCAGGTACACACAGTAATAGTCAACTAGCGTTAAGCCATTTGGCAAAGCAGGCCCAGGCACACATAGATAGCAAACATGTGCTTCTCATGGCTCTCTGGAGGAGCAGTAGCACAATATATGTCTGGGCGATAGATCGCTTGTTTTAGGGGCGGTATAATCTCTTCTTCTGCTTTAATGGTGAATCTTTTCAAGCATAATATTGTATAGCAGCAGTATGTTTTCATGCTCACAGCAGCATACACAGTTTGGTATGATATGTGCTATTTGTATGTTTACAGCAGTGTATCGGCGTATTGTCAGTAGCAAGTCCCTGTACTTGCTCTGCAGCAGCAATAAACAACAGCAGCAGCAGCAGAAGCAGCAGATCTGTTCTGCCAAGACCAAATACATTAATATTGTCATATCAATTACCATGCTAAAATCTTCTTTTTTTTTTCACGATAGAAATACTGTAATCATATTTATAGCCATATCGCCCAGCCCTAGATGGAACTGCAAGTTCTCGTCCTGTGGTTAAAAAAAAATCTTTATTTATAATTTATCTTTTTTTTTCTTTTTTTTTTTTTTCGTGCTGTTGCAAAGCACAAAGCCTAAGAAGTGATGTTTGCTTGCAAACTTAAAGCCAATAAAAATAAGAAAGGGCTTTGTGGCACATTGACTTCATTAGACGAGTCGAGCCTGAGCATCACAGATAAAGTAGTCCGTGAGGCAAACCCCCAAATTTCAGAAATTTGTCTCATAAGTGGGCACCAATGCTACTCTTTTTTATTCAACAGAGGGATGTCCCTGGACCACAAAAATGCATGATAGCAATTCTTAGTGGGTAGCTTAAGGTAAAAAAATCACCAGTTTTATGTTTGACCCCCCCCAAACATTTGGCAAATTCCATTTACGGTCGGTTATTTCTATAATTCATTATTGTTGGTACCAAAACATTCATACTTGGTGATATCTAGGTTGGAATTTTGTCGAAATTTTAACTTGTTTAAAAAATATTGTTACTGTGATTATTTTTTTTGCAGAAAACATAGTGGTGTACAGCTTTAACTCATTGTTTTAAACTTAAGACCAGTCTGTAAATGCCTCCGTTTAACAGGTAAGACTGAATTTTGCAATGAGGGCGTGGCTATCGAACAAACGCTCTCTGGCTATTCAGCGACTCGCAAGCTCGTTTAGAGCGGGGACTAAGAGTCCCCACAGAACCTTTCTGAGGATGCTAGGCCTCATGGCCTCTGCTTCATAAGTACGTCCGCAGAGTATGCTACACATACTGCAGTACTGGCTAAAACCACAGGTTTCCCCCCAATCATGGCGCTAAAGCCATCTCTATATCAGGGTAAACCACGGCTGCACCAGAGCCCTGGTCGAAACCCAGTCTCTTGGAGTCAGGGGTGAGCTTGGACCAGCACGGAGGGACGGTTTCATATCAACTGCCTAGAATTGCTGGTGGTTTTAAAACCTTTCCACCACGTTTGTCAGGTCACCATGTCCTGGTCCACACGGACAACACAACAGTAGTGTCCTATATAAACTGCCGGGGGGGGGGGGGGGGGGGGGGGGTTCAGGTTGAGACGACTTTACGAACTGGCCAGAAGTCTCCTCTCATGGGCAGAAAACAACCTGCGCTCGCTGAGAGCAACGCATGTTCCACGGAAACTGAACCAGGAAGCAGATATGCTGTCCCGGGGCAATGTGTCCCCAGGGGAATGGACCCTCCATCCCCAAACAGTTCAAATTATCTGGAGTGTTTTCAGGAGGGCAGAGGTCAAATTCTTTGCCTCCAAAGACAACTCTCACTGCCCAATATTTTTCTCGAAAAGCAAGAATGCGCTTGCCCACGAATGGCCCAGCCTTCCCCTGTATGCCTTTCCTCCAGTCTTGCTCCTCCCTCAGGTCATAAAGAGGATCAGGGAGGGCAGACACTCAGTCCTACTAGTGGCCCCTCTCTGGCGGACCCAACCTTGGTTCCCAGAGTTGATTCTGCTGCTCACAGCAGCCCCATGGCCAATACCCCTGAGGAAAGACCTAGGCGAACTGGAAGATTTGGCACCCCCCGTCCCAAACTATGGGCCCTCAATGTGTGGCCCCTCGACGGGACGTAGTGGAGCTCCCAGCGATTGTCCTGAGCACAATCAACAAGGCTAGAGCTCCGTCCACAAAGACGCCTCTATGCTCTTAAGTGGTCTGTGTTCTCTGGCTGGTGCTCAGCAAGAAACCAGGACCCAAACCTATGTGAAGTGTCACCAGGACCCAAACCTATGAGGTGTCACTGAAACTTTTCTCCAAACTCATTCAACCCTGTTTAAAGCACAAGTGATCACACTCTCTGCTCTTCCCACATCGGAAGATGAGCAGCAATTACACCTACTCTGCCCAGGTCAGACGCTCCGCTCAGTACAAACAGTCAGAGCAGCTCTTTATGAGCTTCGGTGGTCGCACAGTGCTTGATCACAAAGCAAAGATTATGCCGATGGCTGGTGGATGCTATGGCTTTAGCATATGCCTCTATGGGCCTGCAATGCCCCATAGGCATCACAGCTCCCTCCACTAGAGGCATGGCCTCCTCCTGGGCATGGTCCAGTGGAGTATCTATTGACGATATATGTATAGTGGCCGGCTGGTCCTCGCAGTCCATCTACGCCAGGTTTTATAACTTGGAAGTCCCTTTCATATCCTCACATATCCTTTCTGTGTGATGAAGTCAGCCTCAGTGAGCCAGGCCCATCATAATTAGGGCTTTTGCCCGTTCAACACGTCATGCCAAAAGGCCCTTGCTTCGGACCCTTATGCAACCATACTGACATCAGAAGATGTCGTTGCTCTTATCATAGCACAGCGTGATTGGGTTGGTTCCCCATAGCGTATAGCTACGCAATACATATGACCGTTCGAAGGGAGATATATTGAACCATATTTGCACAAAATATTATTTTGTGTTAATAAAATTGTGTTATATTTTCCTTATTTTGTTGTATATTTTCTGTCCTAAAGAGCATATATATTTTATTTTATTTTTTATTTCACAGTGATATCTCATCATAAAAGAGAAGATCTAAAGCTATAGATATGTCAATATAACAGTTAATCAATGTTGAGATTTAGTTTGCATAATTAGAATTTTTCATCACATTTAAATGTAAAATTGGTATTTTTCATACCTTAAGGCTTAAGCTACCTACATGGCACTGCTATCATGCATTTTTGTGGTCAGGGGGCATGCCTGTTTTGAAAAATAACCATTAGAATTGGTGCCCTTTTTGATACCAATTTTCAATCCTCACGGACTAAAGGAGAGGGGCCTTGCCTCTCCCATTTTAAAGAGCTTTTGTGTTTTTCTGTACAGACTCTTCCATAATATTGTGTCAGTGGTCTGGAGGGCATAAAGCAGAGCCTGATTTCTTGGATTTCATCTCATTAACGAGAATTTTGTCACACCAATAAAGCCATTGCGTTCAGTAGAGACCCGAACCCACACTTGTTCGTGATGGCTAAACGTCAGACGATTCTCATAATCAATCAGCCCAGAACACCTGACACAGTTTTCCCTAAACATTCCCTTTCTACGTCACTGTGACTCTCTGAAGACAATATGGAGGACGACACACACACTTACTCTCTCGCATGTGACATCCATTGAGACCAGTGACCTGGAATTTTAGAGAGGCCGTACTGAACCTGAATCATTGCCCTCATTATCTCCGAAAGCTGATTATGATGATTAATATGACCACGTCACTATCTCCTGGGCTCTCGTGAAGAGGGGAAAAAAACATATGAAAAAAAAAAACAAGCACAGATTTAGGCACTATATATTCCACACTGTGATCTGCTGACGTCAGTGAGGGACGACTTAAAGAGCTTGCTGTGCTGTAACATTAAAGCTCGCACAATAACGGCTCCACACATTCTCTTTCTTCACACTTCTTCCTAAGCGTGTGTGACATTAAACCAAGCACACGTAACACACCCCTGTTCGCTGAAACACACAGTATGCACTTTTCATGTATTCCAATCCTCTTAAGAATTCATTAACAGCACATATAGTTTTGGATCGTACGACAGTCACAGAACTGCACATCTAGATAACTTAATTTGAATAAACGGATATTTTAATCATATTTATTGATATAATAAATATTACTGATAAATAAAAATATTGATATGAAAACATTATAAACAGCAGTCTAAAAGTTTAAGACCACAATTAAAATACTTGTATAAAGCATTTTTCTAAAATTATTTTAATTATTTATTTTATTTTATTTATTTATATATTTGTACAAATTTGGTTATCAGTATATACACCCACACACTAAACCCATGCACCCATGTATCGGCCAATAAACGGTATCAGATGAGAGGATTCCCTGTGTAGTTTACGGCAGTAATTGGGAGAATTTTTTTCTCCTTAAAGAAAATCAAACAAATCGGTATCGGCATATATAATTCTGAATCTGTGCTCTACACTAAACCATTAATTATTTTTATTTACATAATAGCTTACTTAATAAACCTAATCTTAATTATTTTAAAAGTCTTTTAAATCTTAGTCTCCTAATACAAGCTTTATTATTGTAAGTTTTTATAAGTAATACGTTTCGGCACAAAAAATACTTTTTTCAGTGTTAGTGTAACCACATTTTTTGCTTCTTCTCTTTTTAATGAGCGAGAAATGTAAATGCATATTACATTACATATTTACATGTTACATGTGGTTAATTTAATATAACTTGAAGCCTACTGAACTCAGAACATTCTTTAATTTTAAGTTACTGAAATCAGCTTGATATGCAGGTTTACCCTTCATACACTACCATTAAAAAATTTGGGGTCGGTAACATTTTTTTTTTTACTGTATGTTTTTTATTTACTGTATGTTTCTGAGTCACAGTCAGCAAGGCAGCATTTATTCATCAAAAGCACAGTAAAATAAAAATACTATGCAATATTATTACAATTAAAAGAGTTGTTTTTAATACATTATAATACATTTTTGTGAATTTTCAGCATCATTACTCCAGTCTTCAGTGTCACATGATCATTCATACATCATTCTAATATGAGGATTTTGTGCTTCAGAATTTTAATTTTAATTTTATTGTTATCAATGTTGAAAACGGTTTTTGCTGCTTAATATTTTTGTGGAAATCATGACACATTTTTTTCAGGATTCTTTAATGAATAGGAAGTTCACAAGCATTTATTTGAAATAAAAACAATTTTGTAACAATGTAAGAGTCTTTACAGTTAATTTAATGCATAAATTATATTTACAGTTCATTTTATTGCTAAATAAGAGTATTAATTTCTTAAAAAAAATAAGAAAAATCTTACTGACCCCAAACTTTTGAAAAGGTATAATGTATATGAATATGTCAGTTTATACTGATTCTTATGAGTGTGTCCATGCATGCTTCATGTGCTCAGTGATTTCATTATGTCAGAGGCTTCAAAGGATGGATGCTAACCTCTATTCCCTTAATCATTCTTTATCAGCTCTCTTTTTTCAATTTGAAAAATGGAAAAAACAGTGTGTGCTCACTGCAGATCTTCAAGAGTTTAAGAGTCTGAGTCTGTCAGCACTGTACGTCCTGCACAAAAGCATCCGTTTCAACCCCCACCTAACGTCTGCAGCACCGTTTTACACTCGAGTGATGTCATACTGCCGTCAGGGTCCCACTATGCCCGCTATAGGATATTTCGTGTATGCATAAGGGCTCTGAACAAAGAAGTAATACGGCCTCCTGTGTCTTTCTATTGCTGGCTCACAAACCCCTGGAAAGTACATGCCATTCTCGTGGAAGTATGCCGTGTTCTGTGCTTAAAACAAAGTTGGGTCGCCGAGTGATCTCAGAATAATGCAGTTAATCTGCAGTGATGAATAGTCTCCATCTAATTTGAATTCCTCATGAAATTACGGCAGCACAATAATTGCAAGGAAAAAACACACCGATAATGACTGTCCTGTTAATGCCATTAGGTGTTTCTTCAAATATGGGCACTTTTATGTTCCATGGGGTCATCTTGGAAACTTTTTGCCATGCCTTCTGCATTTACTTTTAGCTACTTTTCAAATTTTATTTTTATATAGATTTTATTATTTTACCACAGACCCCGACATTTCATCTTAAAATATGAAGAAATTAATTATTACATTGTGAAATATATTAATCGAAACAAAAGGTGGTTTATAATACTTATTAAGGACTAACTTCAGTTTTTAAAGCCATTTTATTCCAAAAAACTTTGAAATGTTATTTTCATCAGTCATTTTCACCACTTGCTATTAAAGAGAATACACATAAAACACATACAGTAATTTGAAATGTGGTGGAAAATATATTGTTGTGGAAATGTTTATGAAAGAAATAAGTGATTGATGTGCAAAAAGTGCCCATGATGAAGAAACACAGCCTGTTACATGCCTTATTTATCATCCATTCTAACCATAAAATTATGGTTCCTATGAAGACATTGTGTTTTGTACGATCATGTTTTTTACTCTTGAACTTCAGTATTATGTCACTACTAAAAATGTACAAATGATACAAAATGTAAATGCAATTAGCTATGAATAATTCAAATGTAAAGTATAGGCTAAAATAAGTAGAGTCATAGTTTAATTGTAAACCATTAGCAAAAACATTCAGATTAATAAATATCTAGGGGTAAATAACTTGTTGGATTTTAATGATCATATATTTGTGTTTAAAATCAGTTATAATAAAGACATTCAAAAATGCCAGGTGCAAGAAGCCTTAAATGGATCTAATTACAGTACGAATGTATATTAGGTGACGGGCGTATTCAACATATAGTATGGATATTGGTATCAGAGGGCAAAAGAATATACTCTTCATTAAGAATATAGGATGGGTCAGATATTATTTTTAGGCTTGCATCGATATATTGTCATATATTGTAATAATAAGATATACTAATTTTCAAAATTGAGAGAAATGTATATTAATATGGGGAAAGCTGGTTTAGATTAATGTTTTTGTCTTTTATACTCCTACAAATCCATTAGTAATACTCAAAAAGCCTTTCATTTACAAAAGATGTGGCCATTTTAACTGATTTAGTATTGTATATAATTTAGTACTAAAATTATTAAAATGGCCATTATTATTATTATTATTATTACATATAATGGCTTTTGAACTAAAAACTTTCAATATTTTGGCTGAAAGACTGACTATGAGTTTCCTCTCCCTTTAATAAGTCAACTAAGTTTGTCTATCTATCACAAGCTTTGACAGTTCTGGGGAACAACTGTATCTGACATTATACTGTTGTAAATAAGAGAGAAGTGTGAGAAATTACTCAAGATTCATTATTTTAATTTCTTGATAGCTCTTAAATATAATTTCTGTTTAAAAAGATTCTAACATAAAATCGAAATCTTTCCTTGAAGTCTTGTTGTCTTAGGAGATACCAGGGAGTGTTGTTTGAGATAGTTATATGAAAAATATTCAAGTAGAATATTAAAATTAAAACTGTAATATTACAACTAGTAGTATATGTATTGTGGTAATCAAATTTATCTGATTAAAATAAGTATTTGGCCACGCCTCATCACTATACCACACCATCTTTTCAATTTATACATTCAACGTAACAGTTGAATGAAAAAAGGAAACATATACAGAAATAAATCGTTGCTTCAGTGCCTGAGAAGTGACTCAAACCTTTAATGACATCTAGTGGTTAAAAGGTTTAGCTATGCCTTTTTTTTTCTTAGTAACAATAATATCTTTTATTATTAATAACATTAACAAACATCATTGCATTATGCTATAAATTATTAGTTTCTCGGTTAACTAGCCTAACTTTCATCCTTTTCCACATCCTTGGCTTACTGCACCACTGTACTGCCTGACAGAGGCTTACATGTCTGTTTCATGATGGTTATGCACTGTACTCAACAGATACTCAAAAAATTATATTTTAAATCTTTTTATAAAGATTGTTGATTATTTTTATAGAAATTTTATGTTTATCTTTTTACAGACAAGCGGTATCTTCATGGATTATTATTTTTCAGATTATATTTTTTATTGTGCTTGGTATATTATTATTACTGTTAGAAGGGCTGCACAAGCATCATACACACAATTTACTAAACAGGGCAAATTAGCGTGAGAGCGCAATTACAAAAAAGCGCAGATGGGAGTGAAAAATTGTGCGTGATTTACTGACGACACGATTAATTAAAAAATAAAAAACAAAGACGCAGCCGGATAATTTCCATAATGACCAACGCAATCTACCAAGAGCAGCGCAATTAAGCGTCTGGTTTAAGACATGCTTTTTTGGGTGGAGAATAATGATGCAAATACCAGTAAATTAAATTGACTAGCGCAAATCTTAGTAAATCACCTTGCATGATTTATTTAAATACTCTCCTCTCATAAATTTTGCGTCTGAAAGGGAAACTCCTATAAATGCCTATACAATAAGGTCAGCCGCAAAATAAGCCGGTCCACGCCTTTTCAGTTCTAATTTTTCACTGCGTGCTTTAGTAAATCCTGACCGTAATTTTTTAAGACCAAAAGGGGGTTTACGCTAATGCAAGCTGTCCCTATCAGTCAGTCACATTCGACGTAACCTCAGAACTGAATTGACGAATAGGGATCTCGACTGAGAGCCCAATCACCTTCAAGAGGTAACAGAACAAGCAATGGACATTGGCGAGTGAGATTTGCATCGCGAACCACTCCCCGTGCAACAGGTATATAAGGAAGCGTGCAGCAATCAATCATTAAGTTTTCGCTTCGGAGATGAGCGTTTCTGGCGAAGGTTCTGCTCTGCATTAATCTCTCGTTTGGTAAAGAGAACCAGGAAGAAGTTCAGCATGATTGTTGCACGATGGTACATCAGCGGTGGTCGCCTTCCTGGGAGAACTTTGCACACTATGCAATTTTCTAATGCTGGGTACACACCAAAAGATAATCGGGCTGATTTTGGGCCGATTTCCCCCCTTCAGACAATCCTAGCTTTGTCCCGATTATCTTGATGGTTCTACAGATTATCTTATCAGATATTCCCTTGGTGTGAGGTGTGTTAAGAGTGTCCGAACCTGCTCGGAAGAACGTCGGAGCCCCCCCGATCGCGAATCGTAAATATTCAACATGTTAAATATTTACGATCAGAAATCCTGATGTGTGGGGGGGAACCCCGAGGACAAACGCTTGCACGCTCTGGAGATTATCACGTGAAACGAAACAATATCCAATCAGAAAGCGAGATGATGGAAGATGGAAGCATAACAAACGCAGTCATGGCGCAGCACAAAGTGAAATTGATGTGGACAGCAGAGATGGAGGATCAGCGTGTTGATTTGTGGCAACAGCATGAATGTTTGTACAACGTTTCGTGTAAAACCTACTATAATAGACTGGACAAGGAGAAGAGTTGGTCAGAAATAGCTTCTGCAATGTTATTACCAAGTAGCTAACCAAATAGCAACAGAGTAGATTTTGTGTGTGTTTGTGTGTGTGTGTGTGTGTGTGATTGCGTACTGGTTTGACCTACATTATGAGGACCCATATTTATTCAAATGTAAAATTTTGAATTTTCAAATGCTGAATTTTTCCGCCATGCTTATTCTGAAGTCTCGTGAGATTTTGCGAGATTTTCTGTGTGCACAGTCGAGACTCTGATTGAAAATCTGTTCGTGTGTGGTATACTATAGGAGCAAAACCGTTAAATCTAGGATTTTTGTCCTCTTGTTTGTGGTCTATCACATTTTGAAAATCTTATAAGATGTAAAAAATCTTTTTGTGTGTACCCAGCATAAGAAAGCATTTCGACCTTTCCCATGTGCACTTCAGTACTAAAGAGCTTCTTTCCCTAAAAGAAAAAACGTTGCGTCTTTTTCAAGATGTCATTTCACCTGTGTGTTTCTGGATGCGGTCATTACCGGGCCCCGGCTGACAGTCAGCGATCACTGTGGAAAGAGAACCATGTGTCTGGGCTGTAAACATGCTGAGACAGTGTTTGTGGATGAGTCATGTGCCCACTGCGGGAAGATGACCCTCGCGATGCTGAGATCAAGACTTAAGTACCTTGAAAGAGATGAAGTCCCCTCTGCTATCCCCCAATGTAGTTCTTCTGCCCAGCAGAGAGCTACTTTAGTTGAAACACAGGGTGATCTGATGGTTACAGTGGGGGCTCTCCCACTGGGTCAATCACCATGGCCCCCCACTCTATCACATCGCAAGTTGTGGAGCTTCCGGGTGGTGGTGCTGGTCCTTCTCATGGGGGACCCAGCATCTCATTCGGGGCTCCACTGGAGGATCAGATGCCGATCGGTGCATCGGAGGGTGGGCTAGACACTTCTGGGGATGAAGATTCGGCTGTGTTGCCTCCTTCGGGTAGAGTAACGTTGTTTGACCCAGAGCTAACGGCCATGCTTTTCCGGGCCACCTTGAGCGTTGGGCTCGAGTGGAACTCTCCACCCTGTCCCAAATGCTCAAGATTGGATGATACCTTTCTGAGGGCAGGCGTTACTGAACAGCCACCTCCCTGCACGCCATGGCCCTCCCGCAAGTCTACCAGGCCAAGGCACTCAAAGAGCTGCACAAAGGTATTTCTAAGCCAGGGTTGATGCAAGAACTGTGTATTGCGACGGACCTTGCCCTCCGTGTGACAAAAGTCACTGTGGTCCAAGAACGCCATCTCTGGCTCAACCTGGCTAAGATGAGGGAATCCGACAAAGTTCGCATTCTTGACTCCCCCAATCTGCCAGGCCGGTCTCTTCGGCAACACTGTCGAGAACTTTGCCCAGTAGTTCTCGGCAGTACAGGAGCAGATAGAGGCGATAAAACATATCCTGCCCTGGTGGTTTGCTGCTGCTTCCACCAATCCGTCTGCGGCAGTCCCCCCACCTGCTCATTGCCGAGGGCATGCCCCGTGTCTACAATCTCCACTCCTGTGCGGCCACAGCAGCACAATTCACCCAGGCTGGAACATGCAGCTGGCCGTAGGAAGGCGACACAGCCTGGAAGTCGCAGCGATTGTGCCGTTTTTCTTAGGGATCCCAATTGGTCAGATGTAACATGTAACGTTGAACGTGACTGACTGATAGGTAACATGTTACTAATGTAACCCCAGTTCCCTGAAGGAGGGAACAGAGACATTAAGTCCCGTCGTCACAATCCCTGTGTCCACCGCTGAGCGACCGGGCACTGGCTTGGCTTCTCAACGAAAACTTAATGAGTGAGAGCTGCATGCTTCCTTATATACTCGTGGCACTGGAAGTGGTTCGAGATAGAGTGATTAATCGTCGATTAATCGATTAACCCCTTAAAAACCTATAAGAAACACACTACGTATGTAGTCACGTGTGTAGTCTTCGTCCACTATATGGAGAAAAATCCTGGAATATTTTCCTCAAAAACCTTAATTTCTTTTCGACTGACAAAAGAAAGACATGAACATCTTGGATGACATGGGGGTGAGTAAATTATCAGGAAATTTTAATTCTGAAGTGAACTAATCCTTTAATAAACTTCTTATGGAGTGGTGCTGGTATGACATCACTTTGTAGCAGTGGTGGAAAGTAACTAATTACAAATACTTTTTGTAACAGTACTTGAGTAAAATTTTCAAAATGTTCGACTTTTTTGAGTATAATTAAGGAGGTGTGGCCTCCAGGAGGAAGGTAATTTTCACAGACGCCTCCAACCAAGGCTGGGGGGCGCTATGTGAGGGCAAGTCTGTCTCTGGCCTCTGGTTGATCCCGGAGAAGAGCTTACATATCAACTGCCTGGAAATGAGAGCAGTTTGTTTAACCTGTATGTCATGGCCAGAAAACTCCTCCTTTGGGCACAAGCCAACCTGTGCTCTCTGAGAGCTGATCATGTCCCGGGCGTCCAAAATTTGGGTGCAGACATGCTATCTCGAGACAACACTCCCCCAGGCGAGTGGTCTCTCAACCCACAGACGATTCATCTGATATTGAGTGTATTCGGCAAGGCAGAGGTCGACCTATTTGCCTCGGAAAGCAACACTCATTGTGCAATGTTCTTTTCGAAGAAAAGTGTGACCCAGACGCCCTTTATATGCGTTCCCGCCAGTCTCTATGTTCCCTCAGGTCATCAGACGGATCAAGGAAAGCTGATGCCCAGTCCTCTTAGTAGCCCCCCTCTGGAAAACCCAGGCGTGGTTTCCGGAGCTGGCGCAGATGATGGTCATTGTTCCCTGGCCGGTGCCAGTGAGGAGGGATCTCCTCACACAGGCGAACGGGGCGATTTGGCACCCTCGCCCCTCCATGTGTGGCCCCTCAACGGGTATCCTGGGACCTTCCAGAAAAGGTCTTGAATACCATCACTGAGGCTAGAGCACCGTCTACCAGGCGCCTCTATGCTCTGAAGTGATCAGTGTTCACCAGCTGGTGCACAGCTAGGGACCTCGAGCCCCAGTCATGCGAGGTGTCAGTGGTACTCTACTTCCTACAAGAGCTTCTGGATGCGGGTCGCTCCCCATCCACGCTCAAAGTGTATGTGGCAGCCATAGCAGCTTACCATGCTCCTGTGGCTGGCCAGTCACTGGGGAGAAACAACCTCGTCGTTCGTTTCCTTAAAGGAGCCAGGAGGATGAACCCCCCCCGGCCCCCTTCTATACCGGCTTGGGACCTCTCCACGGTCCTTGGGGCCCTGAAGGGTCCCCCGTTTGAGCCGCTACAGTCGGCTGATCTTAAACCACTTTCGCTGAAAATTGCTTTGCTGCTGGCTCTGGCATCAGTCAAGCGAGTGGGAGATTTACAGGCGCTCTCTGTGAGCCCTTCCTGTTTGGAATTTGGGGTTGGTGACTCCAAGGTCACACTCAAGCCAAGGCATGGTTACGTACCCAAGGTTCTCTCAACTCCGTTCCGAGCGCAGGTCATTACATTGTCAGCACTTCCACCCTAGGAGAACGATGGGGAGGCTAATTTGCTCTGTCCTCTCAGAGCTCTAAAAATCTACCTGAAGCGTTCTGCACCGATTAGGCAGTCAGAACAGCTCTTTGTATGCTTTGGCAGTCGCACCAAGGGGTTACCGATCACGAAGCAGAAACTGTCCAGATGGATAGTGGACGCAATCTCTCTGGCATACACCTCGGTGGGCCAGGTTTGTCCCATTGGCGCTAGAGTCCACTCTACAATGGTGTGCCAATTCAAGACATATGTGCGGTGGCCGGCTTGTCCTCGCAGTAAACATTTGTTAGGTACTATAACATGGAGGTACCTTGCCTGCAGGCTCGAGTTCTCTCAATATGATAATTGGACCCAACGGTGTCCGGTCTTATCAGTGTAACATGATTACTGTACATAAGCACAAGTTGTCAGCCCCTCTTATCATGAGACCCGACTTGGGTCCAGTCCCTGTTCTTGTGAGGGTTTATTATGGCTTGTTTCTGTGAGCCTTGGGATGCTTCCCTAGGCTCCAGTTGGATTAGAGCCAGTTGCTAATAGTGCGGTGTGTTACATTGCGTCCCCACTGCGTATTAGCTAAACAGAAAAGAAGATATTTTGAAGAATGTTTGTAAGCAAACAGTTGTGGGGCACCATTGACTTCCATAGTATGCAAAAAAAAAAAAAAAAAAAAAAAAAATTACGGAAGTCAATAGTGCCCCACAACAGCAGAACAAATACATTTGTACACAGGTTTGGAACAACTTGAGGGTGAGTAAATAATGAGAGAATTTAAATTTTTGGGTGAACTTTTTCGTTATGTGCTTTATAAGTACTAAACAGCAAATATCCGAAAAGTTGACCCTAAACTAAAGTGTTACCTGGTTTTTAGACATAGAGTTATGTAGACATTGTTAATGGTTTGTTTGTGAGATCACGATGGACATGGAGAACTGTGTACAAGCCTGCACAGTTACGCAGATGCCACACTCCACAGGCTAAAGGAAGTGCCCACTTCCCCATTTGTGTTAGTCAAGGGAAACTCGCATTCTGGGTCACGCTCACAAAATGCAGCCAACAAACTTGCTGCTGGGTCACACAATGTGTGTAGACAACATGACAGTGCTCCTCCAGTCACCCCGAGAGAGGCCTGACCTTCACATGGATTCAGATAGCAACACAGAGCCATGCTAGCAGCAAAGCTGTGCTTGTGTGTTTGCTTATTTTAGTGAAATGCATGCAGCAAACAAACAAACGTGTGACATGCTAAATGGATAATGAATATGGATCAAAAATTTCTATGTAAATACATTCTGAGAGGTTTATATTCTTGAAAGGCCCAAGTCAACAATACAATGTTGTGCGGTGCATAGACGCTAATATGGTACATTATAAATCCAATGTGTTGTGAGGTCATGATACTCTGAAAGAATCCAGTGTTTATAATTCAAGCAAGCAATGGTAGACATTTAGTGCTTGACAACATATTATTGAATTCACACTCTATGAGCCGATGGAGGCTCCTATATGTACTATCTTGTGCTCCACCTCCATATCTTTCTTTCAAAGTTGTTCTCGTTCTCATGAGTTTGGCCATGAAATATAGTGGCTCACTCAAAAGTGTTCGTTTTCTGACAGAATGTTGAAGCTGAAAGACACATTTCAGCACAAAATCAAAACAGACCTAAACTTTCCAGGAGCAAACTTTCCAAATTTTGACAATTTTTTTCTAATGGTGTACACAATTGTTTTTTGCCAATTATCCATATTAATTATTTTAATTGTAGTTTTCTACATGTATTTTTCGGTTGCAGTTTATTTTACTGAGCGTGAACTTGCGTGTACTAAGAAAGTACTGGGTAATATTAAAAGTAACTACATGGGTTAAGGTTAGGCGGAAAAGCTTCATTTTACAGTACAGTACTTACAGTGTACTTACCTAGAAAGTACTGGGTAATATAAGGTAAGTACATGGGTTAAGGGTAGGTTTAGGGGTAGGTTCAGGGTTAGTACCTAGTTATTACCCAGTTATTACCCAGTTATTACCCAGTTATTGTAATTACTATAATAAGTACATAGTATGTACATGGGAAACAGGACTGTAAAATTAAGCGTTACCGGTTAGGCTTAGGAATCG
This sequence comes from Gila orcuttii, assembly GCA_026230005.1. Classification (NCBI taxonomy): domain Eukaryota; kingdom Metazoa; phylum Chordata; class Actinopteri; order Cypriniformes; family Leuciscidae; genus Gila; species Gila orcuttii. The sequence continues at coordinate 34,369,923 of JAPDVR010000019.1, read as the reverse complement.
GTTCAGGGGTAGTACCTAGTTATTACTAAGTTAGTGCAATTGCAATTACTAAAATGTACATGTACAGGACTGTAAAATAAAGTGCTGCTATTTTTATGTCAACAACAATTGCCAGGAGTGAAGAGTAGGTTTTTTTTTTTTTTTTTTTTTTTTTTTGAGAGAGAGAGAGAGAGTTGAAGAGTTTAGGTTTTCTCTTGCGAGTGGAAGAGTTGTGCGGTTTTGAAAAATCAGAGTGAAGCTGATTACAGAACACTATACAGCTCCACTCCCGTTTGCTGCTCCGATCCGAGGTTTCAGTCTGTGCATTGCTCTGTGACACACAAAGTTCGATGCTGATCATCACTATCTATCTATCTATCTATCTATCTATCTATCTATCTATCTATCTATCTATCTATCTATCTATCTATCTATCTATCTATCTATCTATCTGTCTGTCTATCTGTATGTCTATCTATATCATTAGTGCGGTCACTGTCCTTAGATATGGGTTAATACAATTATGTGTTGAGTATCAATTATTTCTGCCAAAATTTAGACCAAGTTAGAAGAACATTTTCAGAGAATCTGAGGTTAAAGAGGTTAAATTAGAAAATACTATTATGTTTTTCTTCGAGTCTCTGAGAGCCCATAGTGACGCTTGGCTTTTGAAATACTGCGTAAGCTGCATATGTGCTGATGCCGTCATCATTTTTCAGAAATGACCCCGCCATGAGAATCTAGTTTAAGGATGGAGGAATTAGCTCATACCTTGCTGAAGGGAATCCTCAGTGCCCGCAAGCTCCCCACCGCCTCCACCACCGTCGTCTGGAGTTTTGCGTTTCTTCGACATTGGCGGTCTAATATGACGCGATCTCTTGTGTCTATTTGTTCTAGGCTCAAAACGGATATACGAATGAGGACGATAAACACTCAATTGTCTGGGCAAGCACATAAAATTGTCAGGATGCTGGCAGTTGAAATCTTCACAAAGCACGATCCCCATTCATTCGGGCATCCACAGTGTCCAATTCTCTCCACTACGAAACAAGCGCAACGGGAGCAAAAGTTGGCATGATGCGCGGGTGATGATGCTGGTAAAGTAACCTTTAAAAGAAGAAGAAAGAAAGACGAAAAAACCTTCAAATATGTTAAGCTTCAGGCTTAAAGTATAAGAAACGCACGGATTTCCCCTGACAAATGAGAGATGTTGCTACAAAGTGGTTTGCGCATCACGTGTGCCCGGGATTATACTGAAGCAGAAAAGTACGCATCCACAACATTTTGCAACTCAAATCGCACTCGTCTCTTCGCAGAAGCAAAAACACCCACAATATTGACCATGTTATTGTGCTACACAACAGCACTATCATTTTCAGGTATGTTAGATATCAAACTGTCCGTCAGCCGAGATCGCCTTACAGCCAGTGAACTTGTAAACGAGCTGCAAAGAGTCGATTTGAAAAGTCACCGTTGTCTGTTACTCAAATCAACGCAAAAACAAGAGTCATCTAGGGAGATTTTCTCTGTCTGGGTCCAGTTTAGCGCGCTGGTAGAGCTCCAATCGATACCATCAAATACCGGACGGACAGAACACAAAACTGTACCTTTGCTCTTAAATCATCTGTCCATCGATGCATTAATGACGTTCGCCTCTTCTCAAAACTTCTTAGTCCGGTTGCAAGGAAACCACAACGGATTCATAATCTAGTGCTCTCTTGATTTAACTTTGCGCAGAGATAGTTTTTTTTTTTTTTTTTTTTTTTTGCGTAAACGGTCTGTGTGTGTTGTTTGGTGACACGAAACAGTTTAAGAATTCTGTATCAATAAAGGCTCCATCAGCAGCAGCATCATCAGGGCTTTGGCTTTTCCATTTCATGTCAGTAGCCTCCTCCGCAAGTGGTGCCATGGCTACAGTTTAGATTGACTCAAAAGATAATCTCGCGTATGTTACGCAATAACATTCGAAATGACCCGTTTGTCAGACCTCACGTGTGCTGGCTCCAATTAAAAAAGTAAAGCAAAGAAATTTCCATTCAGTCAGTTTTTTTTTTGTGTGTGTGTGTGCAATTATCACATTGGAGAGCACGTTTAAACATGTTTTAGGTGATGTGCTCACGTGTTGGTTGGTTTTACGATTTTTTGACATGCTGGTCATACTGACTTAAACCATACCCAGATAGCATGTAATCATTGAAACAATGTTGACTCAGTGTTGATGCGTCAACGCTAATTGCATTGAATTAACGTTACAAAGTAATGTTGCTTTAATATCACTCTTGCACCCTCAGTTAATGTTGAAATAATGTTGGGAATTCAACCAAAAATCAATGGTAATAGTATTGATTCAACATTACAAAGTGATATTTTATCAACATCACTTTTGCACCCTCAGTTAATGTTGAAACTATGTTGAACAAAAAATCAATGGTAATGTTATTGAATCAACGTTACACTATGATTGATTATACATCACTGCTGTTGAATCAATATTGAAATTAACAAAAATAATCAATGGTAATATTGTTGAATCAACGTTACACTATGATTGATTCTACATCACTGATGCGGAATCAATATTGAAATTAACAAAAATAATCAATGGTAATATTGTTGAATCAACGTTACTATGATGTTGAATCTACATCACTGCTGTTGAATTAACACTGAAATTAACAAAAAATAATCTTTGGTAATATGGTTTGATCAATGTTACAATGTGATGTTGATTCTAAATACATTTTGTTGAAAGACTGAAAAGGAATGTCAAAAAATTTTGCCATCTGATGTACCAATTAATGTTGAAACAACATTAATATTTCAATCACACTTCAATGGTGCGTCAAATTCCTGACCATTTCAAAATTTGTCGAAAACCTTAAATGACACCTTTCCAGCAGTTGAGTCAATTTATTTTATTCAATCAATCAATGACAACAAATATATTAAAATATCACTTTTTTTAAAAAAGAAAGGGGGAGAAATAGGACAAAAGCATTTCAACCTTTAAAAATAAAATTGGCTTCAGAAGTCTGATGTCATCATAACTACAGGTCCAGCGGTTCAGGTTATTAAAAATCTGTCTTGCATCAGACTACTGCCTCTTTTCCTTTGGGTTCTCTGAAATCTGAAAAAGAAAGCATGATGTTACTCAAGAACGAGTCAAATCAGTTGTCATACATACAGTCACATTCAATAATGTTAATATAGTCTACTAAACACAATATGTTTCACTTTTTCAAAGTCACTGAAAACAAAATATTCTAACTACGATTATAGTATCGTACAATTCTGTTTATTTCTATGAATGCTTTAATAGGGCTTGCCCTAATTGCTCCAGCCCTAATTAAACACACCTGAGGCAGCTAATTAAGGTCATCAAATCAATGAACACTTCCAGGTGCTGGAGCTAAACTCTTCATGAAGAGGAACGAACACCTCTGAGCTATAGCCATTAAATTTCTCAGTTCATTTTCTGTGAAACTACAGCATTCAAATAACACTTTTATCTTGTAGAATAAAAAAGATCTTAGTTTTTTTCAATGAAAATTTCTTTAAAGAGATAGTTCAACCCGAAATGAAAATTCTGTAATCATTTACTCACCCTCAAGTTGTTCCAAACCTGTATGAGTTTCTTTCTTCTTTTGAACACAAAATAAGATATTTTAAAGAATGTCGGTAACCAGAAAGTTGACGGTGGCCATTGATTTCCATAGTAGGAAATAAATACCATGGAAGTCAATGGCTACTATCAACTGTCTGGTTGCCAACATCCTTCACTCTATCTTCTTTTGTGTGCAGCAGAAGAAAGACATTCATATAGGTTTGGAACAACTTGAGGGTAAATAAATGATGACATAATTTTAATTTCAGGCTGAAATATCCCTTTAAAGCTGCAGATTCACCTTATGTAGACCCTAATCTCTTTAAATATCACAAAATAGCCAAGTCAGTCACTTTCTTAATAAACACTAGATGTTTTTTTTTTTTTATTGTGTTTCAGTGGAAACAAGCTATATTTCTCAAATTTAATACAGATTCAGGAATATGAATGATTACCTGATTAAGCAGTGATAAGATACAGGATATCATCAAGTCCCAGGTCAGGTGATTATGCTGTCGACAACAACTCAGTGTATGATCAATGTAAGCATTATCAGGAGGGTGCTTTTTTAATTGTCCATCTTCATCTGCCTTAACTCCTACTAAAGGAGCAATGTGTTCTGCATGCAAACACTGACCGATACAAGACATGGGCTATGTTAACATTCTTGCTCATGTTCATGTCTCTTGCACCTTAAGAAATCTGTTAAATGACATAACTTTATTCAGGAAATTCCTAATAAACTTTACTAAAGCAAGATGCATTTTTTAAGAATGTAGAAAAATAGATGCTTTATTCAAACACTTTAATAACTTTGTAATCTAATTACAGTGAGTAACAACACAAATCAAACGCAAATAAGCATGCAAAACAAAGGAACAGAGAAATAAGGTAGATGCACCATTGTTTGAAACTCTGCTAGTCGTGTAAGTATGTCAGGTGATTCAACAAACAAGAGGTCTGTATAGGATGCACCTGTTTTCTCTCTAATGAGGAAGCATTAGACTACTGAAAAGTACACATGCAAAGACAAAATGGGCGTTTACCAATCAGTGGCCAATTTCAAACTACAATACAGGTAAATGTTTTTCAACCATTTTTCAACAGACTTGCTAAAATCATGAAGGCCCACCCCTAAACCAAGCCCACAGTGGATTACAGCAAATCGGGTAAAGCGGTTGAAAATGTCCATTGTGGTTTGAAAACACCCCACTGATCGAGAAACACCCACTAGTGTTCTGCAGATATACGCCCGAATGATCTTGTGCTCATCAACTAAATCACTGTTAGTTCAATGTCACTGTCTCCACTTATGTGTGTTGTTGGCTTTCATCAAAATGTCAATGCTGATCCAGCACACTTTAAACATTGAAATGTCAATCTCAACCAAAATGATGGTTTAGATCAAAACTCAACATTGTATCAATGTCACCATGCTATCTGGGTATAAAACCACCAAACCAGCTTAGGCTAGTTTAAACAGTTTTTTAGGGTTTTTTCAGCAGTTACCCATATGCATATTTAACACGTGTGTGTGTGTGTGTGTGTGTGTGTGTGTGTGTGTGTGTGTGTGTGTGTGTGTGTGTGTGTGTGTGTGTGTGTTTATTACACACAAAAAATACAAGAAAATATTAAAGTTGCATTGTGTAATATTTCTGAGGATCTATTGACAGAAATGCAATATAAGATCCATAACTATGCTTCCAGTGGTGTATAAAGACCTTGCATAATGAAACGTTATGTTTTCATTACCTTAGAATGAGACATTTATATCTCTATAACCGCAGGCACCCCCTTCTATGGAGGTCGACATATTGTGTCGTCATGTTTCTACCGTAGCCGACAGCGAACACACAGCGCTACTGAGCGCGTTTCATCACTACCTTGAAAAATACGTTTTCAGTGGTGTATCAATGAACCGTTATATTTGTATTACCTTAGAATGAGCAGTTTTACTGAATAATTAAGTAAACATAATTTCTTAATTTATCCTTGTAAAGAAACCTCATTGTTGAACTGGCTACTCTCTGCTGTCTCAGACGATGACATATTTTCCTGTCGGCCACTGTAACTTTTGTTGGTTGCAATTTGTAACCTCACCACTAGATGGCGCTAAAAATCACACACTGCACCTTTAACATATATTTTTGAAACCGAAAACAGCACGCTATGAATTAACACACTGGATATGCGGAAATCAGGACAATGGGCAAAATTCTGTGTGCTGAAAAAATAAGTGCATTAAATAACAGTTAATACTTTTCCAGGACACATTCTAAATTGCATGTTCACGGGTTACTAAGGATAATGGGTATCTTGCATGTAAACGCATGCACTCATTAATTGCTGCAGTCTGTTTCTTTGTTTGTTACATGTTTCTGTCATTACCACCCAACCCTAACCCTAATCTCACTGTTTGTTTGTTTTTATTCGGATGGCCAGTTCTATTTGGGATAGTTCACCCAAAAATTTTGTCATTACTTACTCATCGTCAGGTTTTTACAAACCTGTATGAGTTTCTTTCTTCAGTTGAACACAAAAGAATATATTTTGAAGAATGTTGGCAACCAGGCAGTTGGCACCCATTGACTTCCATAGTAGGGAAAAAAAAATACTATGGAAGTCATTGGGTGCCATCAACTGTCTGTGGTTACCAACATTCTTTAATTTTTCTTTTGTGTGTAACAGAATAAAGAAACTCATACAGGTTTGGAACAACATGAGGGTGAGTAAATGATTACAGAATTTTAATTTTGGGGTGAACTATCCCTTTAATTCACCACACCGATCAAGGTTGATGTTTTACTTTGCATGATCTTGCAACACATTTTCAGGATTTTAGTGACGTGACATGACAGCTGTCACTTAAGCATCACTTATGCGTTGTTTCCAAATTTTCTTACGTCAAATTTTCTTGCTCTCTAAACAAATTGTCAATAATGCACTCTTCAGAATAAGAATTAAGACAGTTAACCACAAATTCAGTCAGTGGAAACCTGTTGAGGCACAAAGCTTTGTGTTTATGTTTGTAAATCATAAAACAAATAAGTCTTCAATTGTTTCTGCCTTAAACTATTACATTGTTAAAATGCATTTTTTGCATAAATTATTGAATTGTTTAAAACATTTTTTAGCTACCTATGATTTGTATATGCACATTTCTAAATTGCATGACTTAGTTATGTAACCTCTTACATCAGTTACCTCTGACAACAGATTACTTTAAATTGTAATGTGGACTAATGTGGCATTTTCTGTAAAGCTGCTTTGAAACTATGTGTATTGTGAAAAGCACTATACAAATACATGTGAATTGAATTGAATAAAGTATTTTCTGGAATAAATCGAAAACAAAATGGCATAGGGTACTTTTTAACAAGTGTGGCTAATGGTATGCAACAAATCCAATAATAAGCGACTGCTGAATAATAACGTGGGTTCCTTCGTAATCCTGGACATAAATAATTCACATTCATAACTCTGTATTTTGTATACAGAGTTATGCATAACCGGCTGCATTGTCATTTGCTGTGAGAGGACTATCTCAGATCACCCTAGCACTTCGAGTAACATTCGCCTTCAGTGTTTATTGTGGGCAAACAGGCTGCAAGCGCTCCTCCCCCCTCCCCCATACACTGCAGCTCTATTGACGTCAGAGCTGCTTGCGTCAATGCTCTCTCTTTGACAGAAAGAGTTTTTTTTCCTTGGATCCTAATAGGATTATTATAGAAAAATGCCCATAGGCCTTTTCAATGTTGGTAAAATGGCACTTTCAGTCCCTCGTGTGATGGATTATATTAAAATGTGAAACAGAACTATAATGTATAATCTATAGGTGTGGCTACTCTCTACAGATCCCCATGGGGTGTAGGCTTTGTGTGCTCAATATATATTGTAGTATTTTTTAGGTTCATGATTTGAAATCTACACTGTAAAAAATAAAATCTTTAATAAACGGTCAATGACTGTCAGCTACGGCTGCCAGACAAAAAACGTAAAAATAAAGTAAAATATCCTAATTTAAATAAAGTGCAAAAATAATTTCAGAAATTTTCCTTAAATGTTTTACAGAAAAACGCTGTTATTTTACAGCTATATGTTGGTCACTTTTTAATGATGATGGTCATCATGTAGTGGCCTGAGTTATTGATACCACCTGAAGTCTAATATCTTATTTAGTCATTAATACTGCTGCAGAAAATCCTGCCATGTTGTGATACTCTGAAAGATTTTATGAAGTCATTATACAGAAAATGTTCTGACAGGATCATATAGACTCACACAGAGATCAAGAATCAGCGTATGAATCACAACAATGGTGACAATGAAAATTCAGATCAACTCTGAACTCGTCACAAAATAGCTTTGTTGATTGTCACCATTGTTGAGATTCATATGTTGATTCTTGATGTCTCTATACTCTTAAATAAATCCAGCTCAAAACTTTTTCTGTATAATAAATTTTTTTATTTCAGAATATCAGATTGCCATAATACTGATGCCACAATAGCATCATGTGAAAAATTGTGACATTAATCATACTCTATATATAACATTAAATTATCTCTATATACATTATGTATACTAACATATTCAGAGATTTGACTCAAAGTCATATCAGTGATTCAGGCCACCATATGATGACTATACCATCACCATAGTCCAACATCATCTGATGATATTTTCTCCTGCATTTATTGCCATAACAAATGTGTATCAAAACACAGTTAAAGCAGCCAGTAAAACACTTATGTTAAATATTCAAGGGTCATGAGCCCAACAAAAGCAAACACTGATCTCCGTCATGGTGACATCAAATTTCTGTTAAAGTTTTTTGCACTTTATTGAAATTAGCATATTTTACTTTAATTTTCTGGTTTTTGTTTGGCAGCCGCTTCATTTAACCATTTTTTTAACGATTTTTTTTACAATGAAGGTGTATGTCGTATATCGTGATAATTCAGGAAATATCTGTAAAATATATATTTTTTCAGTTTATTTAATTAAGGATGTTTTACTTTAGTGTTACAGGTTTTTTTTGGGCTGCCAGTCATTCGACATTTTTTTTTATCAATTAACTGTTTTGTTACTGTTTAATTACAGATTATATTTATAATTTTACATACATTTTTATGTAATTTAAGAAAACAGATTATCATTAATCATTAATGTCACAATACCTAAAATAACAGCAGAATTTTTGTTTTACAGAGTTTTGAGTACAAATGAAAATTAATGAACGTAAAAAAAATCTGTTATTTTCTGTAAAATTAGGATTTTTTTTACAGTGTAGGCCTACTATTCACAACATGTAAAATTACAAATCAGGCACATATTTTTTGCACAGATTACAGATTAAATAAATAAAAAAGTATCAATGCCTTATGTGTTTTTTTGTAGGGGGGCAGATTGAGAATATTACCCCCACCCCCTTCTGAGAACACATTAGAGAGCAGAATTAATTATTTGCGTGTTAGCGCAATACGAAACTATGACGTCATGTTTCATGTTTCAAACTATGTTTTTTAAGCTTGACTACTCTCCCAGTGCAGCATCATAAATGCTTTGCTCTTGCGTGGTTTAGTGTAGGCAGTTCAGGAGTGATTTGCAAATTGGTGCATGCTCCTTTTTTCATACTCCTTTAGCAGTATTTAAAGTGCCCCTAATATGTTTTTTCAAATATTCCCTATCAGTGCGTAATATAGCTGTTTGTCAATGTAAACATTCTGCAAAGTTGTAAAGAACCAGATTAACGAGTTGTTTGTCATTCGAATCTCACTGTGTGACAGTTAAAGGGATGCTAAAACACGATTTCACTTTTCTAACTTTAGCTAGTGTGTAATGTTGCTGTTTGAGCATAAACAACATCTGCAAAGTTACAGCACTCAATGTTCAAAGCAAAGGAAGATATTTGCTTTTAAAGAAATCAATTTCTATGGACTACAGCAAACGGCCGGTAGGGACTACACGACATTCCTCCAGGGTTGCTGACATCACTAACCCCACTAAACCCCTTCTCCAAGAATACTAAATAAGGGGGGGCGAGGCCATTTTATATTGCGTTGGAGAAGAGTTGTTGTGGTATAGGAGTGTTGTTTCCGCCGCAATGCCGTCGAACCGCTGTTATTTTCATCCGGATTGCAGGTCCACTTTGTTCAGCCTTCCTAGGGTCGCGGGAGTTAGGGATCAATGGTTAATTATTACCCAAATCTCGCTCTCTGTGCTGTACATCTTGGCGAGTTCAATGCAGGATTCGCACAACGGCTTGTCCTGAAAGATGGAGCTGTTCCAACTTTAAGAACAGAAGCTGTTGTTTACGGGCCACAACCTGTAAGTATGATTTATTTTCAAAGCACAAACTACCGGTAAAGGTACGGGGCGTGACGTTTCCGGAAAACATGCACTAGGCGGTTAGCGAATCACAACACACTGGGCCAGCTAACCAATCTGAGCCCATTGCGTAGTTTTGAGGGACTGGCTTCATAGAACCCGGAAACCATCAGACCGTTTTTACAAGGAGGGACAGAGCAGTGTAGAATAAAGGTAAAATATATGAAAAATAATTAAAAATGTTAAAAACGAAGCATGAACACATGTTAAAGTGCACCCCACAAACACAATCAAGCCTTTGAAAAAATGTGTTTTACCACCCCTTTAAATGGACATTGGCTTGCAAGATTTGCATTGCGCACCCCGCCCCGCGAAGCGGGTATTTAAGGAAGTGTGCTTGCACTCGCACATTCAAGCTATCGCTTCGGAACCAAATGTGTTTTGTCGATTCTGCTCTGCAATCATCAGTACGAGTGTTCAACGAACCTGGAAGAAGCTCTCCAGAGATTGTCAGTGTGACCGCGTATCAGTGGTGGTCGCCTTTTAAAGAAACAATGCACCCTAAAAGAGCATTTTCTCTGCATTCATTGCAGTTGAACTAAAAGAGTTCCTGTGCACACTGCAAGCTTCCGAAAGTCTTGCACGCTGTGCAGCTACCATTCCCTGTGCGATTCAGCCCAAAAAATAGCTTTTTTCCCTAAAAGAGCAAGCACGGGTATGACGTTGCATCTTTTTAAAGTGTGTTTCTGGATGCGATCGTTTCCTGGCCCCGTCTAATGCTGCGTTCCAGGCAACCTTTAACCCATGTTTTTCCAACCTTATACCCGTGACAGTGCACTGAAACGGCAGTCAAACCCGTGACTTCCCACCCGTGAACTCGTACTAGATCGATGTGTCACCGGGTGAGACAAATAGGAACCTTAAAACCGGGACTTGTTGCACGGGGGAGCGACTTCCGGTGTAACACCGGGCCGGTTCCGGTGGCATGTCATGGCCGCCAGGTTGACGAGCGCCAGCTGTGGACATTAATCAGGCCGTTATCGGTGAGCACATGCGGGAAGAGGCATATATAAGGAGAAGTTTGAAGACATAGGGTGGTGTTGTTTTGTTTTCTCGGTGCTTGGGTTTCCACGTCGGGTTCCCTTGGCGGTTTTGTCAGCAGACAGCAGCAAGCAGCAACCGCAGTGCATACAAGTGTGGGGATGTTTATACATTGAAGACGGGTGAGTGCCCGACATATGGAACTGAGAGAACAGAGTGATTAAGGGCAGCACTGAAGATCCATGCTGTTACCAAGGAGAGAAGTTAAGTACACTTTGTTTTTCATCAACGTACGAAAAGGTGATGTTATGAAGATTTACCAAGAACATTCTGAATACTGATTTGCACTGGCTGGCAGCGTGTGTTGTCTCTCTCGTTATAAGTCCTAGAGACCAAGGAAGGAACTGGGCTTTATAGGATTGCTCTTGAAACCTGATACCCCTGTGTAGAAAGCCATCGGTGGATTGTCTGACCCTGCAAAGATGGAGTGAAGGCCTGTTGTTCACGAGAGGTGATGTGGCATTGCAGTGTCTGAAAGTGTGAAGTGAGCACGTGTAAAGAGTTATACTATTGTTGCATGCACGAGTGTGGGAGACCAAATCATTACCATCATTCTATGATCTTTGTTTGGGGAAGCCGAACCAGTGGGGTATCAAAAATCTAATCTGATCCGTTGATTGTAAAGTTGTGTCCAGGTTCCCAACCACCTGATGTTATATTGGAGAAAGGAGAAGTTCGGCCTCGTGTGCTGGTGAGAAGAACCGTAATTAAGTTTATGGGAGATTACTTTGTGGTCATTCATTCTAAAAGAACAGAAAAAGCCCAGCCACCTCACCTGGTCTGACAATCCCTTTTTCCTGCTTACTGCTGTGTTTGATCTGTTGCCGCTCTACGAGCTGAGAGAGTCTGCTTACTGCTGCGCCCTCACCGTCTACTCTGAGAGGAGAAAGAGCCGGTTAGTAGCGATTGGATTTCATACTCACGATTGTGTCCCGTGTGCATAGAGGGTCTGCTGACTGCTCTGTCCGATCTGCTGCCGCTCTACGAGCCGAGAGAGTCTGCTTACTGCTGCGCCCTCACCGTCTGTCTTGAGAGGAGGAAGAGCCGAGAGTCTGTTGACTGCTGCGCCCTCACTGTCTACCCTGAGAGGAGAAAGAGCCGGTTAGTAGTGGTTGGATTTCATACTCACGATTGTGTCCCGTGTGCATAGAGGGTCTGCTGACTGCTGCGTCCGATCTGCTGCCGCTCTACGAGCTGAGAGATCCTGTGAACCATTACTCTGAAGGAGAGTCTGCTGACTGCTGCGTCCGATCTGCTGCCGTTCCACGAGCTGAGAGATCCTGTGAACCATTACTCTGAAGGAGAGTCTGCTGACTGCTGCGTCCGATCTGCTGCCGTTCTACGAGCTGAGAGATCCTGTGAACCATTACTCTGAAGGAGAGTCTGCTGACTGCTGCGTCCGATCTGCTGCCGCTCTACGAGCTGATAGATCCTGTGAACCATTGCTCTGAAGGAGAGTCTGCTGACTGCTGCGTTCGATCTGCTGCCGTTCTACGAGCTGAGAGATCCTGTGAACCATTACTCTGAAGGAGAGTCTGCTGACTGCTGCGTCCGATCTGCTGCCGCTCTACGAGCTGAGAGATCCTGTGAACGATTGCTCTGAAGGAGATTCTGCTGACTGCTGCGTTCGATCTGCTGCCATTCTACGAGCTGAGAGACCCTGTGAACCATTGCTCTAAAGGAGAGTCTGCTGACTGCTGCGTTCGATCTGCTGCCGTTCTACGAGCTGAGAGACCCTGTGAACCATTGCTCTGAAGGAGAGACTGCTGACTGCTGCGTTCAATCTGTTACTGTTTGAGGAGCTGAGAAAGCTCGCTACTGTTACCCACCTGTTGTCCTCCGATGGACGGGAGAGATCTGGACCTCCGAGGCGGTGCTTCGCCTCCGCCATCCTGCAAGGAAAGGGAGTGCACGGCTGTGCCAACGTTACGAGCCAAAAACCCATTCTCTGCTTCTTACCTTTCGCTGGCATCTGTCACAGACCCTCTTGACCTCCCACTGGCCAGAGTTCCCTTCGTCGGAGCCCCATGTGGGACATCCTGGAGTGAAGTAAAGGAACCCGGAGTCATTCTGACGTTGTTTTAAGTGCTATTAATTAATAAATAAAAATAAGAGATTTTATATTATCTGTTGCCTCGCCTGATTGGTGTCTTTGGTGCCGGCTCCTCCGGAGTGTGGTTATTGACCCTTGGCCTTGGGAAACGGTTACAGATGTACTCCCAGTTACGAGCTCTGACGTCACATAGCCCGCGAAACCATACAAAACAACAATGGCAGCACCTACGGATGCAGTGTTTCTGCAGGCGATACACGGTGAGAATATACTTTAGGACAATATAACGTTGCAGTCAAATTAATAATAATATAATAATAATGATAATAATACACACACGATTATGTATTACAATGTTATGTGTCTCAAACAAGAAGTATGTATATTGCCCTCAGGTAGTTTGGCGTGACTGGCCTGGAACGCTACAAAGTCGTGAGTCGTGGTTTGAAGTCGTTTACGTGCTCAAAAACCTGCCTGGAACGCAGCATAACAGTCACGATAGCTGCCTCACATGTCTGGGCTTAAAGGTTGTATCAGCGATTGTGGGTGAGGTCACTTCTGTTTGTGTTTGAAGCGAGATCCCAAACAAACCAAGTTAGCTCGCCCCTCCCTTTCGCCTACGTTAGCTAGAGCTACCCAATTTTAGTCGAGCTTCACTCATTTTTTTTTTTCAAGAAAGATATTTTCACACACTTTTCACATCCTAAAACGTCATCACTAGCAGCTACTCACCTGTCCAGAAGAAACAGTGCAACCTCGGCGTCCAATTGAAAATTTTTCAGTTCTTTAAGTTCTCTCCTCCTTTCAAAAGCCTTCCCGATAACTATTCGTGTCTTTGAATAAACACGATGGTATTCCCTCGCCCTAATCCTCCTCCTCCTCTTGGGTATTGACTCAGGCATGTTCAATTTCTCTTGTACGTTGATATAATAGATGCTGGCTTCTTCTTCAGCTCAGACTTCGCGTGCAGCCGTGCACGAGCGCAAAACCTCACAACACCCACCCCTGTCGGTGATTGGTTGGAAGTTGGAACACTATTTATTTTGGTTTTGAGTGGTTGGTGAACCCAATTGTTTTTGTGTGCAGATCTCAGAGCCTAGGATGCCTACAGAGACGCATTTTTTTGACGGCCTGCTTATGGGGCGGCCAGCTAGCGGATCGTTAGGAAAGATTAGATGAATGTGATCATTTATTTTTGGGCCTAAAATCGCTGATACAACCTTTAAAGCACGCTGCGGTGGCTTTTGTGGATGAGTCATGTACTTATTGGGGGAAAATGACCATTGCGGTGCTGCAGGTGGAGTCCCCTCTGCTTTGCACTGATCTAGTTCCTCTGCCCAGCAGAAGGCTACTTCGGTGAGTACAAGGGGTGACCTGATGATCACAGTGGAGTATATCTCTATGGGCCCCCCACTCCTCTAGCGCATTGCAAGCTATGGAGCTTCCGGGTGAGATTGCTGGTCCTTCTCATGGGGGACCTAGCATTTCATTCGGGGCTCCGGAGGAGCGTCAGATGTTGATCGCTGCATTGGAGGGTGGGCTAGAGTCCTCCGGGGATGAAGACTCGGCTGCATTGCCCCCTTTCGAGAGAGTGGTGTTGTTCGAGTCTGACCCAGAGCTAACCGTCATGCTTTCCACCATGTCCCGAACACTTGAGGCTGGTCGATTGGCATCTCGGTGCGGCGCACGCTCACCAACAGCGTCCCGCCCCAGTGCTTTTCCTTCCGGAAGTGCACAATGAGGTTACCAGATCGTGGAAGGCACCTTTTTCTGCCCGAAACCTAGCTGGTGCCTCCTCTGCCGTCACTAACCTTGATTGCAGGGTGGTCAAGGGGTACGTGGAGATCCAGTGGAGCGAGCAGGTTGTGATGCAATTGTGTCCACAAAGTGATGGTGCCTGGTGGGAAAATCTGTGTCTCCCATCCAAGGCCTGAAAGTTCTCGTCTACGCTTATGGCCAAGGCTTAAAGAGCCACTGGACAGGCCACCTCCGCCCTGTCAACCAGGCCAAGGCACTCAAAGAGCTGTACGAGGGTAGTTCTGACCCAGGGTGGATGCAGGAGCTGCGCACAGGCGACGGACCTCGCCCTACGTGTGACAAAAGTCACTACATGCTTCCTTAGGCAGACGATGTCCTCACTTGTGGTCCAGGAACACCACCTATGGCTGAACCTGGCAGATATGAGAGACTACTTCATTGTAACCAAGAAAGGTGGTGGGTAATGACTGATCTTGTACCTGCGTGGTTTGAATCAGGCCCTTCACAAGCTCACGTTCAAAATGTTGACACAGAGACACATTTTCGGATAAATTCAACTCCAAGATTGGTTTTCGATTGACCTAAAGGATGCATACTTTCATGTCTTGAGCCTTCCTCAACACTTCCTGCGCTTTGCGTTTGAAGGATGGCATAAGAGGATCCAGAGAGGATCAGGCGGCCCATGAACTCCTAAACAAAGGAACTGTCAGAGTTTACATAAACCATATCCTGAGGTATGCTACCCCCATTATATAAATCCAGCATGGCTTGTTTTAACCAAGAAGCAGTAATGCCACACCTTCGGAGATGTGACCAAACTGGATACAGACAAAGAACCACAGAGCAAAGAGAGGTGGTTCATACAACATTATATTGTCAGCTTCAATGACAAAAATCGACAGATCTTCAACTTCTCATTCCAGTTCACCTGGCCCAGTACTTGGTCCGTCACTCCTTGAAGTCCTGATAAGATTCAGAGAGCATTCTGTAACTGTGGGATGTGAAGGGAATGTTCCATCAAGTCTGACTTCTGAGAGATGTAGAACGAGACAGAGAAGTGGATGTCTATGAATGGCAGGTGCTCCCATTTGGCACTACTTTCAGCCCCTTCTGTGCTTCCTACGCCCTGCACAAGCATGTTCAAGCATGCACATACAAAGTTTCTATGTTGACAACTGTCTTTAGAGCCTGAAGCTGATGGGGCCAGAAAGCTGGTTGACCATCTCAGATAGCTGCTGGCAAGTGGAAATTTGGGCAAGTGGGCCTCAAAACAACCTAGTATAGTAAGTAGAGAAGCACTGATTCTAAATGTCTCTGCTGACAGAAAAATATCTGCTTATACCAATAGTCTGACTTTCCTAAGGGAAAGAAAAACTCTCCCAATTAATGCTGTAAACTATATTTTTTATACAACTATAATAATAGAGAAAGATTTATTTTCATTCAAAGAAAAACTGAAATGTTTGTATACAACTCAGTTGCACATAAGGTAGTTTTCAAAACACTTGTCTTCATGGCAAAAATATTCAAACATACATAATTAACAGTAAATAAGCTCCACTCTAGAGTTTTTTTAAAGCTAATTAACAAACTGTGAACAATGAATAACTTTCCTGAGGTAAATGCAACGTCGTGTCATTTTGTTCAAAAAAATGTTGACATGTGACATGATACATTTTGGTTAGTTGTACTGTATTTTTCAACATACCTATTTATGTTCATGCATGTTTTTTGTGCTATAACTTAAAAAAATTTAGAAAGTAGAAGAAAGGCTCCCTTTCTGTGCTGCTTCTTGAACTGAAACGCTACAGCAATGCCACGTCAAATTTAAGAGAGTCAAAACGCCATTTATCATTTTAATTTTGTGAAAATGTTTGGGTGTTGGCTGCAGATTTGGGAGGTTCTGGGGCCTGTACCATGATGGTAGTTGAACAAACTCAGGGTTGCAGGATTAGTTTCGAGTTGACAAAACCAAACCAATCCAACCAGGCTTTGTACCATGATGCTGCTTTCTCTGTCAACTCAGGCTTTGATCTTGAGTTTAGGAGTTTAGGTGTGACATCAGTAGCAAACATCCAATCACATGCTGAGAAATAGTAAAACTGAGATTCATTTCTCACAAGAATAGCAGCACGATTCACTTCTCTCTTCTGCAGGATATTACGAGATTGAAAAATATTAAGAATTTAAACAAATTTACACAGCAAGAAGAAAATAGCTGTCTATGAAAGAGGACTACTAAAATAAAAAGTCTTGCTATATCAGTGCAAGTAAAAGTTGTGAAGTTAGTTTATACAGTTGATAAAGGTATAGAGAGAATTGAACATTTAAGCTCACATGTAGTCATTTTATAGCTTTATCTAATGATTCTAAAGCGTGTTTATATTACCTTTATATATTTATTTTATTCATTTAAACTGTGCGTAATAATAATTGATAAACTAAAATTGTACATGTGTGATTAATTAAGGGTGTAATAATAACATAAATGATATCTATATCTATAAGCATTACTAAAAGCCAGATGATTTTGTCTTTAAAAAATCATTTGCTATGTAGTGACCTTTAATTTGGAGTAGAAACAGCTGGAGTCCCTTTGCCTGTTGCAATGGTCCAAGTTCGGTTTGCAAACTCTTACCTGGAACACAACCTGCTCCGGACCAGGTTAGCGTTGGAACGTTAGTGACTATGGCGATATACATTTCTAAAAGCCAAACCACTTTCATGGTGCCTAAAACCCAGGGTTGGCGCAAACTAAGCTTAAACATACCTGGCTAGCCACCTAAACCAGCTTCATGGTATAGGCCCCTGGTTAATGAGGGGCAGAAGTGGGACTGGAGATTGAGGGGGCTTTCACACTGGCAGTTTAGTTCGGAACGGGGCACGGTACGCATGAAAAATTGCTAATGTGAACGCTGTCATGGGACCCGGGTGCGCACTGGGGTACCGAACCCGAGACTACCTGGAGGAGGTGGTCTGAGTTCGGTTGCTCCCGAACCGTGCTGCGATTCGCGTGTATGTGAAAACTACACGGACTCGGGTGCGCACTTGTTCAGGAAGTAAAGTATCCTGCGCATGCGTTTTAGCCGATTATGATGTATTTAGTTAAATAAAACACACGTAAGGGATGAAGATTTACCCTGGATACGAGCAAGAGTGAGTCTGCATTGTATTCGCGCATAGTGCGTGCAATCAGGGCAACAAATTAATGGAAATCCACTGTCTCCTCAAAAGAGTCCATTTGCAAGCAGCGGAAAGACAGCTTATGTGAAACACACACAGTTAAACCTGCGTTGTTTACTCAGCTATGAATAATAGCACCAAATTAATAAAAAACACAATATATTGACCCGCGTCGTGTTTTATATCATGCGCCGTGCACGTTTACAATGACGTAAGATGCACGCAAACGCACCAGAGTTCGATAGAATCAAGTTGAGTGTGAAACCAGACCAACACTGGACAGAGGAGACATGTTACGGTGGCCGACGACATTCTGGCGATAACGACCAACTGAGAAGGAGTCGATGGATCCCAGGGCGCAGACGAAGAGCCAATGGTACAGAACAACACTGCTGGAGACCAAGGCAGAGTCGCAGTGACGAGCGTCTGAGGTGTAGCCAGAGTCCCGGAGGACTAAGGCGGAGCAAGTGTGACTGAGGCGGAGCTGGAAGGAGGAACCTGCTGAAGCCATGGGGTGGAGAGATGGAAGAAACAGAGAGCGGAAGGATTCCAAGTCCATGACATAGGTAGAGTGATGACTGACCAAGGTGAAGCCGGTGGGACAAGGGAACCCATGGAGCCCCAAGGTCGAGAGTCTCTGTTGGAGCCGACAGGTTGATGGGACGAGGTGGAGTGAAGGGATCAGATACAGAGCCAAAGGATCCTCTCACTCAGGTGAGGCTGGTGATTGAACGACCTGAGGCTTCACGTCACAGCAAGGCGTCATCGGTGAAGACGAAGGGCTGCAGGCATGGCTGGAAGACTGGCTGAGCTCTGAGTTGAGGGTAAAAGAGGGAAGCTGGACAGGATCAATGGAATTCAGCTAACCCGTTGAGCCACAAGGTCGAGGGTCTCTGTTGGAGCCGACAGGTTGATGGGCCGAGGTGGAGCGAAGGGATCAGAGGCTAGAGGCAGAGTCAAAGGATCCTCTCGCTCAGGTGAGGCTGGTGATTGAACGACCTGAGGCTTCACGTCACAGCAAGGCATCATCGGTGAAGACGAAGGGCTGCAGGCATGGCTGGAGGACTGGCTGAGCTCTGAGTTGAGGGTGAGAGAGGGAAGCTGGACAGGATCAATGGCGGTAGTTCATAGTCCATACAGGTGAATGATTCAATTTCAATGCTGTGTTGAAACATGGTGATTCATGGTGGGAGGCAGTACATCAGTGTCCCAGTCTATCAGCCAGTCCTGCGTGTCCAATTCCACCAGAATTCCCTCCTCCACAGATGTCGGTAGCTCACACCCCTGGTCAGGCCTACTCTGGGGCTCCGGCTCTGGATGGTCGGCGCTGTCCTTTAACAGGCTCTGGCTCACACATCGGCTGAAGCTCTCTGTCTGCGGGGGGCTCAAGTGAAATCTCCTCGTTTGAGGGTGGTGGTGCAAGATGGTGCTGAACTTTGATGTTATCATTGACATCCACTTCACTGTGAGCGCGGATCCATTTACTCACAGCACAAATCTGATGTAGAGGCTAAGTAAATCTACGGTGGGTGGAAGGTGAGGCTGAACGGTAGAACTTATGTTAGTTGCCATGACAACTAGACAAGCCCTAGAGACATATCCCCTGTGAAGTACTTGTCCATCAGCACAACCATCAGCACAGATTCTCAGCACAGACCCCTATAGACAGCTTCAACAACTCCTCACAATATGCCGACATGATGTATCCCAACTTTTATGCAGAAGGAACTGGATGAAATGTCAAGTCAAGTCAAGTCACCTTCATTTATATAGCTTGTTTAACAATATAGATTGTTTCAAAGCCGCTTTACAGTGATAATAGGAAATTAAAGTAACAGAGATTGTTTGGACTTTACAGCAGCTCTAGAATAATGTTATTGTCCAGCTAAAGTTAGTTTTGATTGATTCACTTCCATTGCAAAGATCATTAGTTATTAACTTAGGGCCGCTTACATGACACTGTTCTAACAGAAAACCCTTAATGCCCACTCATTCGCACAACAACAGTGCCTCGTGGCTCGAGAACGCAAACCTTGAAATAGGTTCCAAGGTGCAAGCGTTGAATTAAAAAAAAAAACGTTATCATCTTAAACGTAAACTTAAAAAACGCGAATCTGTGAAAACGCTGACGGCGCGCACATGCGTATTACATGTTTAGTCTATAGGTATGCGTGTTTGAATATATATGTGCATGTGCACAGGCATGTAGTCTTTTTTAACAAATTGACCTCAACAAATTACTTGTCTGGCCCTAAAAATTCATAATACAGAATTTTTCATCGCTTTCGCGTATCCATGTGAACTGGAATCATTTTGACGTTTTATCTGTACAGAGGTAAAGGCAAGCGAAGGAGGTCTTCACAGGGAAGAGACTAGTTGACACTTTCAGGACTGCGTTGTCGTCGTGTCCAGGCGCAGGTCCTTCATCAGATCTGGATAAGGCCTGGATATGGCGGACTGCGGTAAACCTTGGGTTCAACAGAGACTAATATTAGCGTAAACGCCATTCTTGTAAAGAGTACATCAGGATTTATGGGAAATGTTCCCGGTTCCGGCTTACTATGCAGCCTAACATTGAATTTTAGAAGTTGATCATGTGTTATGTTCAATTTCAATTCAAATTTATTTGTATAGCGCTTTTCACAATACATATTGTTTCAAAGCAGCTTTACAGAAAGTGCATTTCAGAAATGTACATAGAAAAAATACAGTTAGTTAATCATGTATTAATTTAGGGCATAACATATCGCCGGCGTCGAGTCGTCTCTTCACAGGCGTTTAGTCATCTCATCGCAGGTGTTGGGGACTCTGAAGTCTCCGTGAGAGGCTGGATACAAACTGGAGCTGACGAACGCCATTCACCTCGGGACTAACGTCCCGAGATAACAGCAGAAAAGCAAATGGGAAATAATTAGCATAGCTGCTGTTCATAAAATTAATGCATTCGATCTGATTCAACAGTGGTATAAAAGGTAAGCATTATGTGAATGCTTGGCTAAAGAGATGCGTCTTTAATCTAGTTTTAAACTGGGACAGCGAGTCTGAACCTCGAACAATATCAGGAAGGCTATTCCAGAGTTTAGGAGCTAAATGCGAGAACGCCCTCCCTCCTTTAGTGGACTTAGATATCCTAGGAATGACCAGAAGCCTCGAATTGAGTGATCTTAAAGAACGTGATGGATTGTAGGGCGATAGAAGGTCCATTAAATACACAGGAGCTAGACCATTTAGGGCTTTATAGGTCAGTAGTAGTACTTTGTAATTGATACGGAACTTAATAGGTAACCAGTGTAGAGTTGATAAAATTGGTGTTATATGATCATATTTTCTTGACCTAGTAAGAACTCTAGCAGCTGCATTTTGCACTAACTGTAGCTTGTTTATTGAGGATGCAGGACAGCCAGCTAATAAAGCATTACCGTAATCTAGTCTTGAGGTCATGAATGCATGAACTAACTTTTCTGCATCAGAAACAGATAGCATGTTACGTAGCTTAGCAATATTTCTAAGGTGGAAAAAGGCTGTTCTTGTAACATATGATATATGATTTTCGAAAGACAAGTTGTGGTCTAGTATAACACCCAGGTCTTTTACTGTAGTGGATAAAGTAACAGGACATCCTTCTAAATTAAAGCTGTATTGTACGAGGTTTTGTGGGTAGTTTTTTGGACCAATAAGTAATACCTCCGTTTTATCTGAATTTAATAGCAGGAAATTACACATCATCCAGCATTTTATATGTTTAAGACACTCTGTCAATTTAGATAAGTTATTGTTTTCATCTGGTCGTGATGAAATATATAATTGAGTGTCATCAGCATAACAGTGGAAATTAATTCCATGTTTTCTTATAATATTACCAAGTGGCAGCATATATATTGAGAATAGCAGAGGGCCTAACACCGATCCTTGCGGCACTCCATAGTCTACTGACGTTATCTTCGATTTTTCCCCATTTAAACAGACAAAATGGTAACGGTCTGATAAGTACGATCTAAACCAGGTCTGATAAGTACGATCTAAACCAGCTTAATGCCTGTCCCTGAACACCAGTGTAGTTTTGTAGTCGATCCAAGAGTATTTTATGATCTATAGTGTCGAACGCAGCGCTAAGATCGAGTAGAACTAGTATTGAGATACAGCCTTGGTCAGAAGCTAAAAGTAAATCATTTGTAATTTTAACTAGCGCAGTTTCTGTGCTATGATGCGGTCTGAATCCAGACTGAAATTTTTCATAGATATCATTTTCTTGCAAGAAAGAGCACAATTGAGCGGACACAACTTTTTCTAGTATTTTAGACATAAATGGAAGATTTGAAATGGGTCTGTAATTTGCTAGGTTATTTGGATCTAATTGCGGTTTCTTAATGAGAGGTTTTATTACTGCCAGCTTGAATATTTTTGGAACATGACCTAAAGATAAAGACGAGTTAATAATATTGAGAAGAGGCTCTTCCACTACAGGTAACACTTCTTTCAGTAGTTTAGTGGGTATTGGATCTAATAAACATGTTGTTGATTTAGATGCAATGATAAGTTTATTTAGCTCTTCCTGTCCTATAGTTGTAAAGCGGTGTAATTGTTCTTGAGGGGCGATAATTGAGGCTGAATCATAAGACACCATAAAAGATTGTACATTTACAATTGTGTTTCTGATGCTTTCTATTTTCTCAGTGAAGAAATTCATAAAATCATTACTACTATACTGTAACGGAATATTTTGCTCTGGTGATGTCTGTTTATTTGTTAGTCTAGCCACGGTGTTAAATAAGAACCTTGGATTATTTTGGTTATTTTCTATTAGTTTGCGGAGATGCTCAGCCCTGGCTGCTTTTAGAGCCTTTTTATAACGTGACATACTGTCTTTCCACGCGATTCTAAAGACCTCTAAATTAGTTTGTTTCCATTTACGCTCTAAGTTACGAGTTTCTCTCTTGATAACATGCGTAGCACTGTTGTACCATGGTGCTTTAGTTTTCTCTCTAACCTTTTTTAATCTAATTGGTGCAACAATTTCTAATGTACTAGAGAAATTGGTGCTCAAACTGCTAGTCAATTCTTCTAGTTCATCTGTTTGTTTGGGTTCACTGAGCAGCTGAGATAGATCAGGTAAGCTATTTGAGAATCTATCTATAGTGGTTGGAAGGATTGTTCTGCCTGGTCGATAACGTGGCGCAACATGACAAATTTCAGCAGTACGTATTATGCAAGTTACCATGCAATGATCAGTGACATCATCACTTTGCGGTACAATATCTATATCGGTTGGATTGGTTCCATATGATATAATTAAATCTAGTGTATGATTTAGACGATGAGTGGGACCACTGACGTTTTGCTTGACCCCAAAGGAGTTCAATAAATCTGTAAATGCAGCCCCTAATGCATCATTTGTGTTATCTACGTGTATGTTAAAATCTCCAACAATTATTGCTTTATCGACATTGACCAATAGATCTGAGAGAAAGTCTGCAAACTCTTTTAGGAAATCAGCATAGGGCCCTGGAGGTCTATATACAGTAGCCAAGGCTAGAGATAATAGGGATTTCTTTCTTACATCTAGGAGCGTAACATTTAGCACAAGTACTTCAAATGAATTAAACCTATGACCTGTTTTCTGAGTAACATTTAAAATATCTCTATAGATTGTTGCAACACCGCCGCCACGACCGATCAGACGGGGCTTATGCTTATAACAGTATCCTGGTGGAGTAGACTCATTTAGACCGAAATACTCATTTGGTTTAAGCCAGGTTTCAGTAAGGGAAAATACATCGAAACTATTATCTGTGACCATTTCATTTACAATAACCGCCTTAGGTGTGAGCGATCTAATGTTTAGAAGACCTAGCTTTAGAAATTGTTTTTGTTCACTGATATTGAGATTTTCTGGTTTAATTACAATAAGATTTTTCCTAGATCCTACAGTAAATTTATTATTTGGCCTCACTAAACGAGGAATAGACACAGTTTCTATATAATGTTCTACACTACTTGTATCAATTAAGTTGGGACAGCAAAGATTGTGATTTGGACTTTGACTTACTAGTCATATGGTGTGCAACGTCTTGGAGATGTTGTCCGACAGAACAGCCGCTCCGATTCTGCAGGGGTGCAGGCCATCAGCACGGTAGAGCCTAGGTCGCTCCCAGAACAGATCCCAATTATTTACAAAGAGCAGTTTCTGTTCATTACACAATGACATTAACCATTCATTTAGTGCAAATAATCTACTGTACCTTTCCTGTCCTTGTCGGTACGTGGGAAGCGGTCCAGACACGATGATCGTTGCTTCAGGCGATGTGCTGCGTACCGTCTCGATCAGGCTCCTGTAGTCCTTCTTCAGAACCTCCGTCTGCCACAGCCTGATGTCGTTCACTCCCGCATGCAGCACAACAGCTCCGACGCACTCGTCACCTTTCAGGATCTCGGGAACATGTGCAGCGACATCTAGAACACGAGCACCAGGAAAGCAGTGAGTGCGCACATTACCCTTACCTGAGGTAGCACGGACATGACGGACGATGGAACTGCCGATGATCACGGCGTCGTCGCATTCCGACTCGCGAAGAGGGGAGAAGCGGTTCCGGGTGGAGATCTCGAAGGCCGGGAGGGGCAGAGAGGTTCTTGCTCTGGTCCTGGCTCGTGTCTTCCGCTGAGGGATCACCCAGGGTCCATGGTGTTGTGTCGGTGCCGGAGTGAATGAAGCCAGGGATGATCGCGTCCTGGGTGCTTGCGTCCTGTGCAGAGAAGCACACGGAGTAGACGAGGTCGGAGTCAAAAAGTTACTAACCACTGACTTGTGAGCATCGGCGCGTGATGTTTCAAGCGCTGATCGCCGATCTCGCAGCTCGGCTTGCCTCTCTAGCAGACCACGGATCTGCTTCTCCACGGACTCCAGCTCCAACAGTACCGAATGCAGCTCGAATGTGTCCTCACCTGCACTCAGAGGTAACGTTAGACACACATCAGATATATTCGCCATTATAACAGATGAACAGTAAATTAGTAGTGATACTACCAATATCACTACTAATTTAGGACTGAAATCCTGGATCGTATCCTTGCAGTGAAACGGGTGTAAATGAGACGATCGATAGGCGAGAGGCCGCGCGTGCAATGCTAGCGGGCTAAAGGCTAGTAGCGGAGATTCGGAAAGTTGGATCTAAGTAGCGATATCAAAGCAATCCGATTGTTTTTTATAAGGAATAGTATCGAAGATAAGTTCACATGCTGTAAAAATAGAAAGTGCTTGTTTATAAATGAGTGGTAAAGAAGAAAATCAAGGATTTATGAATCAATTCGACGGAGCTCCAAACACAAACCGCACGCGCATACATATCTGTGTATGCTAGGTCAGAGAGATGTGTTTTTTAGTCTAGATTTAAACTGACAGACTGTGTCTGCTTCCCGGACAATGTTAGGAAGACTATTCCAAAGTTTTGGTGCTAAATAAGAAAAGGATCTGCCGCCACCAGTCGATTTTGATATTCTGGGTATTATCAACTGGCCGGAATTTTGAGATCGCAATAGACGAATGATGTATGATACCATTCTACAGTCTGAAATGTAATGCAGTCTCGAATAATAATCTCACCATGTTCGTTCATTGGCTGGAGGAGAACTGCCCCCCCCCCATCTGAGCCTGGTTCTCCCAAGGTTTTTTTCCGCATTTTTGTCACCAATAGAGTTTGGGTTCCTTGACACTGCTGCCTCTGACTTGATTAGTTTGGGACACATAATATTCAGCAATATTATTGATTTGACTGTACTGACACTATTGGATGAGAACTGAACTGAGCTGGATGATTATATCACTGTTTTCTACAGAGCTGCTTTATTGCTTAATTGATAACTAATAATATCACTAACTAATTACTAATAACTAAATTCATTAACTATTAAATTATTTTCTTTTTAGAGCTGCTTTACTGCAGAATTGAACTCTGTTTACATAATTTAATCATTATTCTCCTGTTTATCCCTGTAAAGCTGCTTTGAAACAATCTGTATTCTATAAAGCGTTATATAAATAAAGGTGACTTGACTAGAAAATGAAGGGGGGATACTGGCAGACAAGAGAGCTAAGGGTATGAGGGTGTTTCTTTCTATCCTGGCTGTACTATTAATAGAATGAACGGTTAACGCTGATATAGTTGGTACCCTCACTTTATTGAACACAACAAACCCAGCCTGTATTATCAGGCATGAACAACAATAATAATAATACGTTTTATTTAATTATTTATTTGTATTTATATAGCACCTTTCCAGTGCTTAAGGACGCTTTACAATGTACATGCAACAAGGAAAGGATAACACCAGTGATAACAAACAATAGTAAGTAGGTTAGTGTAACAAGAATACAGAACAGTAAACCCAGCAACATAGTGTCAGCCCAGATCCGGCCCACATCTAGAACACATGGAATCCACATGTACTGAACCAGATGCGGGCCGGATCTGGGCTGACACTATTTTGCTGTCTGGGAAAGAGCATTATATAGACAGGGCATCATACAACAAAATGGAATCAGGCACAACAAAATACAGAATACAACTTAAGAATGATAACATTCAGAAAATAAGTGAGTTTTGAGTCATTTTTTTTTAATTCAGAAATATTATTAACACAACAACAGACTGATCGAGGACATAATTCCATAGTTTAGGTGATCTGCCCTCATTGAAGAGAAGGCAATACCGAGGGACAAAGAGAAGGCCAGAGTCAGAAGATCATAGTAAGGCAGTCAGGGTTTAGGGGAGGAGCAGTTTACAAAGACGGTGGGAGCCAAGCAATGCAAGGATGAGCAGGAGAATTTTGCATTTAATACGATAGGCCACTGGAAAGCAGTGGAGATCATGCAAAATTGGGGTGATGTGAGCAGAACTCTTGGTATGGGTAAGTATTTCAGCAGATGAGTTTTGAATATATTGTAATCTGGAAATGGAGCTGGCGAGTAAACCAATAAAAAGGGAATTACAGTAATCAAGACATGATGAGACAAATGCATGGATGACAGTTTCACAATGCATAGATGGCAGACACTTATGAAGGGATGGAGCTGGGCAATGCGACGTAGTTGAAAGAATGCAGATTTGGTGATCGAGTTAATATGAGCCTGAAAGGAGAGAAAGGTCGAGAATAACACCTAGATTTTGTGAGTAATAGCAAGGCGAAATCAGTAGGAATATTGCTAGCGAGTGATAGAGTTCCAATAAAAATTATCTCAGATTTGTCCGTTTAGTTTCAAAAGACAACTCTCTTTTTGGGGAGTTTGCAAAACCATATGAGAGGGTTTGCAATGTGATGGTCTTATAATTGTCATTAGATCAGCTTCACCAAAAAGACCATGAAAGCTTCGCAGTTTTATTGGTGAACAGCAATCATTATTATTATTTTTTTACAGAAAATTTTATTAAAAATGCAAGATCATTTTTTTATTTATTATTATTTGCAAATATTTGTACATTTCTTTCCACATCTTTCTATTCTGTAGACCATTTTGGCAAACTTGAGTCCAGCTTTGTGCTTTTTAAATATTTTTGCTTTCCTGCCATCTTGTGGTCAATGTGCATAATTAATAAAAAATGGTTACAAGCACACCAGTTCATCATTAACTTTAACAGAGCTTATTATATTGTGTTATTCATATTGCATTGATTTAGAAGTCATTAAAATCCTTATATTTAACTGAACAACACATTAGTAATTATTATAATTAATACAATTAATCTTTAGGCCGTCTGTCACATTTATGGTAGTTGGGTTTAAATGTGTCGACAATTGTACAAATAAATGTAATTTATATTACATTACATTAAAGAGGTTACTTTTTTTATTAATACAATTCTGGTTATTCTATAATTTGTTTTGTCAGACAGACAGTTATGGAGAAATGATATGCATTTTAATGAGAATAAAAAATAAAACGACAGTGAGAGAACAAAATTTCAGGATTTAATTATTCCATTCTCATGGATGTGTGCATTAAAATGACTAATATTTCTTAGAGACCTCAGTATTTCCCCTGTGTTGACACTGGAAAGTTTTGGCAATCACTCATGCTTCCCTCTGGCCCCACTGTTAAACTGCTGAAGTGTCTGAAGATAGATGCTATTCCTCACCTAAGTGAGTGGAATTTTCACATGAGAGAGGACAACACAGCTTTGACCTACTGGGTGCAGAATCAAATATAAAAGTCCTGGAAAAAAGGTGCAATGACATCATGAGGTGCAAGCGATCTCAGAAGAAGGATCTAGATCCATTTAAAAGTTCAATACTTAGATTAATGCTGAAAGTAAGCCTTATGACAAGGGACAAGATGTCTGTAAAATGTAAATAATATTATTTATGAAGATTTTTTAATTGACACAACTGATTATATTGATGTTATTAAAAAATTGGTCATTTATACAAGCTTTAACCATCTATTGTATGCATTGTTACATGCATTAATTTCTTTTCTATTTGTTTTATATTTGACATAAAATATCTCCAGTAACAAAGATAAAAAGAAAAAGAAAAAAATATTGCCATATGTACAGTGGAAAATAGGTGGTCTTAAAAAGTATTCATGTTTCTTTTATCAATTTACATCAATTGTAACTTGTAAAGACTCTCTATATGGTTCCAATAGCAATGTTCATATCTCAATTTTCATCAAACTCTGTTAGACTAAGTTTATCTTTAAACCACATTCCCACGGTTTCACAGACAAGGTGTAAGCCTATAGTCCCAGACTAAAATTGTTTTAACTGAGAGCACCTTGCAGTGACGTATCATAAAATCTGTCAGTGCCATTGTTTTGTCTCGAGATGCACACCAGTAAGGCCTGTTTATAAATGCTACTTAAATATCCTAATTGAACTAAGGCCTAATCCTGGCTTAATCTAAACCTTGTTTGTGAAACCAGGTCTTTAAATCACTAAACATGCAGCAAGAAAAAAATCAGGTTGTTAAATAAATTGACAGAAATGAGTTTAATAAACCAATTTGAAGAGCATTTACATTTTTATCTATGCTGAATTCAAATCCAAAAATATAAACATTAATTCTTTTTACAAAAGGTTTTCTTCACAATGGTGCACATATAGTATCCTTCATAAGAAGACAAAATAAATAAGTATTATGTACAATATGCTTTAAAATAATGACTTGCATATTTAAAACCCCCACATGACTAACTGGCTGAATTAGCAGGACTGTAAACATGTTTACAATTAGAGTTTTGAAGAAAGAAAGATATATTTCGGTTAGGTCTTAATAAGGCTTTAGTTTGGAATGTAAAGCATACGAATCTTGAAATTAGTTTTGTATGTAATGCATGCAAATAACGCTAACTTGAGTCAATTCCACTGCAAAAAAATAGAAACCAGTTGATCTAATATATTTGCGTCAAAAGCTATTGCATAAAAGCAATGATAGTTCAGCTGTATACAGCTTTAATCTACTCCGTAGGGTCAACTTCCTATAAGGAGGATGGTGTTACTTGGGTCCAGGCTGTAGGAAGGCGTACATGGGCTGAACTGTCATATTGTGGGGCCTCGTGCACTTCAGTCACAGCCGTGGAGTCATATACCTGAGAGCCAGAAGAGGGCGCTGTGACTGGGTGAGCCAGGCTGCTGTAGTGACTGGCAGAGCCGCGGAGAAACTGGGAGCCCAAACTGCTGGCCATACTTCCAGCCTGAGACACTGGGGTCAAAGGTGAGTTCCCTACAGACCACAAGCTGGTGTACTGACTGCAAACAGGATACAAAACAACCAAGAGGAAAACATTATTGGTCAGATTAGCAGTTTTCAAACTGGAAACACTCAGAGGTCTGCAAGGGTGGGCTTTTAAAAACTGTAAATGTGAAAAGGTTTATATACATGATGCTACATTACTCAAATTATGTCTTGAAAGAACTTGAATGACATAGTTGAGATCTCTAATAAAACTCTCACGTAAGATCATTGGGGTTTTTTTATTTTCTTTAGAGAAATAAAGAAAATGTAAGCAAAAACCTCCAATTAATCTCACTGCTGTTTAGGAGAAGCAACTGAGACATTAAAGGGATAGTTCACCCAAAAATGAAAATTAGCCCATGATTTACTCACCCTCAAGTCATCCTAGGTGTATATGACATTCTTCTTTTAGACGAATACAATTGGAGTTATATAAAAAAATGTCCTGGCTCTTCCAAGCTTTATAATGGCAGTGAATGGCTGTTTCTGTTTTGAAGTCCATAAAAGTGCCTCTATCCATCATAAAAGTAATACACACGGCTCCGGGGGGTAAATAAAGGCCTTCTGAAGTGAAGCGATGCGTTTGTGTAAGAAAAATATTCATATTTAAAACTTTATAAAGTAAAATAACTAGCTTCCGGCCAAACTAACATACAGATTCGACTTAAGTCTAAGTGCAACTTATTCGAGTAATGCGACGTACTGCTGATAGTTACGCTACGCCATGACGCACTACACTACTTCTGATGTCATGAGTTGCACTTTAGGCGTAAGTAGACTGCGTATGGCCATTTGGCCAGAAAAATGTTAAAAATTTTTTTTTTTTTTACACAAACGCATCACTTCGCTTCAGAAGGCCTTTATTAACCCCCCGGAGCCGTGTGGAGCACTTTGGAAGCTTGGAAGAGCTAGGACATTTTTTAATATAACTCCGATTGTATTTGTCTGAAAGAAGAATGTCATATACACCTAGGATAACTTGAGGGTGAGTAAATCATGGGGTAATTTTCATTTTTGGGTGAACTATCCCTTTAAACAGATCGTGTTTGTAATTTTACTTTCCTATGTGGATGTTGAAGGAAGAAACAAGAAAAATTATGTAGTGTGTTGTTAATTACTTCATAAATAAAAACACTTGGTTACAATTAAGTAGTAGTGAAAGTGTGTGATTCATTCTCACCTAGAGTTTGAGTTTGGGGGAGAGCCGTGGCCCATTGGGAGCACACCGGAGTGGGAGGACATCTGAAGACTGGACCAGTTATCATGAGACGGCAACATGGAGAGACAGGTTGAGCTTTCAGAGTAACCAGCTGCAATATAAACAACACAGAGGACCTAGTCACATGATCAGTTTCAAACCTGCTCGGTCAATAGCTTTAGAAATCTCTCTTCTACACCTGGAGGTGATGTGACTGAGCGTTCAAGCATTCCACCTCCAAAGTTCCCCTGTTTATGAGCGTGAACTCAAACACAAAAGCTGCAGAAATGTCAGATACTCTGCGGTCAGTAGAACTAGTTTGAGTGGCTCATTAAAGGAACAGTTCAGGCTAAGAAGGAAATTCTCATTATAACCCTCATTAAACAAGATTAAAGGGGTAGTTCACCCAAAAAGGAAAATGATCCCATAATTCACTCACCCTCAAGCCATCTTAGGTGTATATGACTTTCTTCTTTCAGCCAAACACAATCGGAGTTATATTAAAAAATATCCTGGCTCTATCTTTATAATAGGAGTGAATAGTAATGAGACTTTGAAACCCCAAAAAAGCAAGTCCATCCATCATAAAGGTAATCCATACGGCTCCAGAGGGTTAATAAAGGCCTTATGAAGTGACATGATGCGTTGTTGTAAGAAAAATATCCATAATTATAACGTTATCAGGTATAATCACTGGCTTAGTAACGGCCGAGTCGAGTTCTAGCCGAAGAGTGACCTCTGAACTGACGCGTGACATATTGACGAACTCAGAAGCGCAGATAGAGCAAAACAAAACACCAGTCACGAATTAGAAGTCTAAAATGAGAATTTTTAAAGAGAAATGTGGGAGGAGCTTGAGTTTGTTACCCAGGCCTGTTTGAATCACAAGGGGCTTCTACTCTCATTCGACTCTCTCGTGAACGTGCAAACGGACGTTACCGGTCCGGAAGCTAGTGATTATAGTTTATAAAGTTATAATTATGGATATTTTTCTTACAAAAACGCATCATGTCACTTCAGAAGGCCTTTATTAACCCCCTGGAGCAGTGTGGAGCACTTTTATGGTGGATGGATGTGCTTTTTTGGGCTTCAAAATCTCAGTTACTATCCACTCCCATTATATAGCTTGGAAGAGCCAGGATATTTTTTAATATAAATCCGATTCTGTTTGGCTAAAAGAAGAAAGTCATATACACCTAGGATGGCTTGAGGATGAGTAAATGATGGGATCATTTTCATTTTTGGGTGAACTATCCCTTTAAAGGCCAAACCTTCAGCAAAATTTCCAACATATTGTTTCCATTCAGTAAAGTAAATAGGGACAGGTGTAAATTGTCTAAAAATTGTACATTGTAAGTGAAATCGCAATATAGAATAGTTCAATTATAAAATTAAAGGCTGCGATTTAATTAATATATAGACTGTAGCGCTGCGTGTTTTAGAGTGAAGAGTGTTACCATGTTTACAGTGTTTTCAGCATCTTAGTTCACA
The DNA here is from genome assembly GCA_026230005.1 of Gila orcuttii. Classification (NCBI taxonomy): domain Eukaryota; kingdom Metazoa; phylum Chordata; class Actinopteri; order Cypriniformes; family Leuciscidae; genus Gila; species Gila orcuttii. Next base: position 34,337,499 of record JAPDVR010000019.1, on the reverse strand, counting down.
ATATGCTGCTTCTCACGAACTTCATCTCTATATGAACAGTGAGTTCAACATGCATTTTGGGAAGGCAATGTGCTAGGTTCACTTTATTTACACATTCGCATAATTTCCAACCATTCCAAAAGATTAAATATTTGATCTGGGTACCCCTGTTATTACAGATAGCAATGTCGTATATTCAATGTTGGGGGTAACGCATTACACGTAACGCAAGTTACTTTTTTTTCAAGCAACTGTAAAGTAATGCAATACTTTTAAATTTACTTTGTTTTCCCATGTATTTACTGACACCTCTCTTGTCCCCATGTTTACAGAAATTTGTGAGTAAGGTGCCGAGGCGTTGTGTGCGTTGTATGAACATGATGGTTATTGTAGTGAATAAAAGCACTGCAATGCAAACTCAGAATACTATGCAAACCTACAATAATTAAATGCTAAACTACACAAATATACTTTATGCATTTATTCTCACTTTATGAAACAATGTCTCTTCTGCTGACCTTTGATGATCCAATTGAACAATATTTGAATATGCTGAAGCATGAATGAGAATTTAGCCTGTTGTCTATTTCAGAAAGTATGTTTTTAGGAAGTATGTTTTGCAGAAGCTGGACAATATGGAAGGGAGTAACTTACTGGGAGAGGCAGTCGGCTGGGCATATGGGCAGGGGTATGGCGTAGACCGGTGACTTCTCAGAGTCGAGTAACGTTCACAGCCATGGGGTGAGGATAGAGACAGCGGGCTCCCAAACTGTGCGTGAGGGTTTGCAGAAGGACAGAGAGACCCTGTGGCTGGCAGAAACCAGCTACTGACTAGACCAACAGGAAAATCAGAGTCAATAGGAAATTCATTTTGCACTTAACTGAAATTATTATAACTGCTGCACAACATTAACTGGACAGGATCAGTCCACATTTAATAAAGAATTGTGAAATAACTTCAATCCAAATGAATGACATTTATGATTATTGAGATGATGTATAAAATTAATTTTGCTCTTACATTGAGAATAGCCAGACTGTTGACTTTCACTGACATCCTCTATTATGTCCTTATGATCACTTCTGTGGGGGAAAAGAAGATACCTTTATATATCAGCTGACACGTCCTCAACACTATTCACATGGAGGGGGATTGGGGCTAATTGTTCCATTGCACATTTGTCCATGGTGAAAGTTATTAGTTAAAAGACCAATTATACAAATGCTTGACTCTTATAGTTGGACTTGTAAATGGTTTAAAACACAGCTGCAAATCCTTGTAGATTAGGACATTTTTAATGGAATTGAATCCTCCAAAGTGAAATTCCAATACATTTCCATATATATATATATATATATATATATATATATATATATTTTGGTATACAGTTTACCACAACAGGTATGTTTCTGTCTACACAAAACATTACTTTCAAACATAAAAAAATATCAACTGGAGTAATAAGTGACAACTAGCCCCACTCATGTATTTACAATACACATGTATTACTTTTTATGGTAACACTTTATTTTGATGGTCCCTTTTGAACATTCTGCTGACTATAAGTAACTTTGCAACTACATGTCAACTTATTCTAACCCTAAACCTACTGTACCAGTCTACTAACATCTATACTAACATTCTAGTGAGAGTTAGACAGGTGCAATGTTACTAGACAACAGAATGTGTTAAAAGGACCATCAAAATAAAGTAAAACCATATATATATATATATATATATATATATATATATATATATATATATATATATATATATATATATATATATATATATAACAAATCTAATAAATAACCATACCTTTCCTTGGCATCCAGGAAAGCTTTGGCGAATGGATTGTATTTAATTTTGAGAGCAGTAACCTAAAAGTGCAAATTGCAGATGTTATCCAATGTCATTATGCACCATATAATTGTTCATTTGTTGACATGCTTTATAAAATCACATTGTAGAAAAATAAAACGCGTTACCTCTTCATTCTGGTAGGCAGTAACTGCTATGAATTGTGTCTCAGAGAAAGAATGAGTGGTGATCATTCTCTGTGGACCACCAACGCGCACTATGTGGATACGTGGCTCATATTTGTGTAGCGAGTTCAGCATAATCTATATGGGGGGGGGGAAAGGGACATATTTTCAACTTCCTATTTTTTATTTATTTTTTTCTGTAGTATAAGCAATTTACTGGACCTTTAAACGTAATTCGATTTTATGCAGTGTGTTAGATAAGCTTAACATATGAACTGGTTTCGCTCAACAACCACCACAAACCTGGCCACCTCCGTTCAATTTGTTGGTGAGTTTGACTTTACTGAAGGAGACTGAAGTTTTCATCCAGTGCGCACCGAAGTTTGGTGAGTCTGGATGGATGTAGACGCAGCTCGGGGCTTGTGGCTCGGGTTTGCCACCCGGTACCCATTCACCGTTGACATACTTCCACCTGTGATTGTCTGCTGCCACAAAATCCAGTAAGAAGGAGTACATGGCGTTTGGATCCAGACCGGACACATTCACCTTTAGCACTGGGAACATGCGCCTGATCACAACAATGAACAGAGACATTTCGACTTAGAGGCATAATCGTATTTGATTTCTCTTTCAAATAAATTAAACAATTAAATTCCGCTAAAATGAATAATAGCGTAAAAGAAGAATGAGGAGGGTTTTTTTTATATATAGCCTACCAGGGCAATACGTTTGTAGTACACTGACAAAATAAAATAGAAACCTAACATTTTATGTGGCAAAACCTGAATGAACTACTTTTATAAATATTATTAAATATGGCAATCAACTAATCAACAGTTCAATAATGGTTTAGATAACAATTGCACAATTTGACTTTTTAGAGTGTTTCTATTGCTTATTAAAATACGATGATAATATGAATAATGTTTATTCTGGCTAAAAAAAATACCTGCCATTCTTGGTCACTATCATTTCATTCGTCAGTTCTTTGAACTTCTGCCAAAGTTCATTTTCATCCAAACAGACTTTAAGGTCCCTTTCTGTTGGATCTCCTTTCTCACTGCCAGCTTGAAGTTCATTTTCTACTGCAGTTAATAAATGATCCACCCGACACTGGATGTTCTTTTCCAGACAGTCACTAGTCCCAGATGCCATTCTGCTATCCGATCGGCTCCAACACAATAAATAAATATCCAAAATGCGCGAGCTCTTCAGTCAAAATACGCCCAAGACTAGAAGAGATGCATCCAATTAAATACTACCCAGGTAAAACGCTCTCCATGCTTTACTCAGGAAAGCTCTGATTGGCTGGTCTCCGCTTTGATGTGCGTTCAGACCAGGCATTGGTTCAGAGAACTGGTGTAAAGAAATGCGTAAATATTTACACATATAGTCACAACGGCACATTTAAAAACGGATTGCAGATTTTCTCACAAAAACTTGATTAAAAAAATCAATGCAGGTCAAATGATAGGTTTACATTGTTGGAAAATGTATTTACAAACTGACTTTTTTTAAAAGCCATATAAGCTACGTCTTCACAGGCCAATTCAAACATTGAATGTATGTCTGTAAAATGATGTTATGCTGAATGCCACTGGGGAAAATGCTAAAAAAAAAAAAAAAAAAAAAAACATAACTATTTGCCTACGTTTATTGAATCGAGTAGCCTAGATATATTTTTTTAAAAGTTCAGAAAATTTGATTTGTAAAAGATGAATACAATGGCAGTGTAAGTCCATGGCCGTGCTGATGAAACGTTATAGATGTTTATGAGTTTAAAGCCCGTGGGAAGCTTTCTCCAGAGGTGTCAAAAGCAGAGGAAACGCCATCCGACTCGACGAGTTCCAGGACAATGGGTGTTCATAAAATAGCGTGAAAGCGTCATCTAGGCGACAAAACTTCCGGTCAAAATGGTTAAGATTTCATAGGAACAACAAAACCGTTTTGTAATTATTTTTATTTAAAAAGCATATGAACACCAAAATATGTGTAGCTACAAATGAAGACAGGCTTGAAATTTTAACATTCATCCAGACATGATTTAAACAGAAGTCTATAACATAACAGAAAGTGCGTAAAGCGTATAGGCTGTAACATCTAGATTATCATTTTGTTATTTATTAAGTAAATTCATAGTAAATGAAATAATGCAATGAAAATTACAATTACATAATTTGCAGGACATAGGCTACTTTCCCCATTCTCTTAACAGCATTAAAGTTACAGATCATCACAGTGGTCTATGTATAATTTGTCCACATTTTCACGTCACAGTTTTCCACCTGAAACAAAGTAAAATTGCAGTTTACTTAAATTTTGATTTAATATTGTAGTTGTATCATGTCTTTAACTATTATGCGTCTTTAACTATTATGCTTACATACATTATTGTGTTCATGTTGTATTGCAAAACAACTTTTCTGCTATTGAGGTGGGACACGGGTATGGTTAGGGACAGGTTTGGTGATATAGTCAGGTTTAATTGTGGAAGTTATAGATCAACAGTGTAGTTATAGATACAATTAACTATTGTAATTGCATACAGTTTTTTTTTATAAAAATAAATAAATAAATACATACATACATACATAAATACAATGTAAAAACCTGTACACAATAAGTGCTTTATATTAAATGTTTAAAACACAAACAGTACCTCAACAGCATGACCAGTATAGATGTCAGATAAGCATAGAGGCACATCTGTATATGATAAATGAGGATCTCCAGCACAACTAGATGGGGATTCCTCTGTGCTTTTCCCAGCTGGCTGGAAACTATGTGGATGAATTAAATATTACAAAGTTTGAAAGTGAAAATGACTGACACATTCCTAAACACTCTTCATTCATATAGTTCCTGACCTTGGTGAGAAATGTGTATTTGAACGTTCACTTAAGGATTGTGGGTTCTCAGGTTTACTCTGATCAATCTGGTGTATTGTAGGGTCCGGCTCTGCAGGGTCTCTGGTCTTTCGAATTTGGATGTTGTGAGAACATTCATGCTTTATCTCCTCAAAATAAAAAAATTTTGATGTTGAGCAATAAGTGAACTATAAAAGCACATTAGGTAAAGGAATAGATGCCCCAAAATTAACATTTAGTCATCATTTACACATCTAAAGGCACAATTTTTGAAGTGAACAAAAGTGTGAATTGGATTTGAACATTAGTGACTATTAAGGGTCTAAACTCCTCAAAAAGGTACTGTTGAATTTCAGAAGACATGGAATATAGTGTATTAATCGTATGGACTACTTTTGCTTTCATGATACTTTTATGTTCTTTTTCTATTATTTTATGTATCATTTGTTACATTTGTTTAAATAAATCATCAAAACTATATCATTGGATTAAAACAAAAGCTCGGACATTCTGTCTTAAATTTCCTTTAGGGTTTCATGAAGAAAGAAAACAAAATGTGTCCAAACAACAAGATAGTGAGTAAATTTGATTTTGTTTAAACTACTCCTTTTATAAAAAAGTTCACTAATGTGAATTTGTAGTGCTGAGAAAGCTTGTGTTGTGTGACTAACCAATTCTTTGATGCTGAAACCATCTGTGCATTGTAAGCTCCATTTTTCATTTTTTGCCATGATTCTGCTCACATAAAAAAGTTATAATAACATAAAATGTCTATACATTTAAATTAGATGATGAACATGTGTACATTTCTCACCTCTGGGTGTCAGCCATGTGAGACAGCGAGAGGTTGTGCATTAATCTCATTTTGTGGCTAATGTCAGTTGTCTTTGACTTGAACAGTGGCTCATGGAATCTCTGTTATGATGAAAACAGAGAAACATGGACACATAATCCAAACCTGTGCACCTAACTGATAGCCCTATAATTGTATTGATTTCCCCCTGGAGAGGGGTGTCTGCTACATAAATAAATGTGAATGTAGGTACCCCAAAAAGCAAGTTGGAGCTGACTTTTTCCAGGAAGGTGGACTGCAGAGTGAAAAACTTTGGCACTTTGAGCTCCCGAGTGAAGATCTGTGGAGACACTGCATATACAGTATATATATATATATATATATATATATATATATATATAGTACTGTGGAAGTCTTAGGCATGTTAGTAGTTTCACCCCAGAAAAATAGTTTTAAGCCAGTTATTCATATTTTTTACTCTATTGTGTCAGTAGGAAATATCAGTCTCACCATCATCGAGTCTGTCTGTGATTACAAATTGAGACGCTTGAAGAAATCTACCTGCAAAGCTACAGTACTGTGAAAAGTTTTAGGCACTTGTGTAAAAATGGTGTGAAGTCAGGATGCTTTCAATAATAATGTCATAAATAGATTTTAATTATCAATGAACTTCTATTAACTAAATCAAATCAATATTTGGTGACCACCCTTTGCGTTTTAAACCAGCATTTGTCCTTACACTTGCACATAGTTTTTCAGGAAGCTTTGCAGGTAAGTTTCTTCAAGCATCTTGGAGACGTTGCCGCAGTTCTTCTTGATTTAGTGCGTCTCAGTTTCTTCCCGTAATGTTCATTCAACATAAATAGGAACTGTTTTTTTGTGTATTCCTTCATTGGTGATTATTCATCACTTCCATGGGTTATATGATGTCAGTGGGATCTATCAGTCAGAGGTGACAGCACAACAAGTGTCATCTCTCTCAGTTGCTGTGCCACTCTATGCACCTCACAATCTTTCAAGCCACACAATGTGTCGTCTCACACCCTGAGGTGACAGGATTTGAGCGAGGGAGCCATCTGGGACAGCTGAACTGTTGATTTAGGTGCTTATTCCCACACGTCACAAAATGAATGATGTTAGGTGGACCTCACGTCTACAGCTTCTACACAACAGCAACAATTGCAGTGGTAAAGCCTTGACTGTTAGTCATGCATATGCAAGCACATTGTAATGTAAGTGGAGAACAGGTGTAACATTTAGTAAAATCCCTGTAAACCAAAGTGAGAGTGACATTAGACCACATTCAACTGTTTACATGAGAAGTAATGACGGATTTTACATGCCTACACTTACATACCTAACTACAAGTAGTCCAAAATTAGATTAGATATGGCTTTTTTTTTTTACTGGGCTTATTAATTTTTTCAGTAATTTATTTAAAATAAATTCTAAATATTTGCTGAAAATAGGACAGATATGATTTTTTTAAACCTTCATTCTATATATATATATATACAGGTCCTTCTCAAAACATTAGCATATTGTGATAAAGTTCATTATTTTCCATAATGTAATGATAAAAATTAAACTTTCATATATTTTAGATTCATTGCACACCAACTGAAATATTTCAGGTATTTTATTGTTTTAATACTGATGATTTTGGCATACAGCTCATGAAAACCCAAAATTCCTGTCTCAAAAAATTAGCATATCATGAAAAGGTTCTCTAAACGAGCTATTAACCTAATCATCTGAATCAACTAATTAACTCTAAACACCTGCAAAAGATTCCTGAGGCTTTTAAAAACTCCCGGCCTGTTTCATTACTCAAAACCGCAATCATGGGTAAGACTGCCGACCTGACTGCTGTCCAGAAGGCCATCATTGACACCCTCAAGCAAGAGGGTAAGACACAGAAAGAAATTTCTGAACAAATAGGCTGTTCCCAGAGTGCTGTATCAAGGCACCTCAGTGGGAAGTCTGTGGGAAGGAAAAAGCGTGGCAAAAAACGCTGCACAACGAGAAGAGGTGACCGGACCCTGAGGAAGATTGTGGAGAAGGACCGATTCCAGACCTTGGGGACCTGCGGAAGCAGTGGACTGAGTCTGGAGTAGAAACATCCAGAGCCACCGTGCACAGGCGTGTGCAGGAAATGGGCTACAGGTGCCGCATTCCCCAGGTCAAGCCACTTTTGAACCAGAAACAGCGGCAGAAGCACCTGACCTGGGCTACAGATAAGCAGCACTGGAGTATCCATAAGTCAGTGATGGTCTGGGGTGCCATGTCAGCTGCTGGTGTTGGTCCACTGTGTTTTATCAAGGGCAGGGTCAATGCAGCTAGCTATCAGGAGATTTTGGAGCACTTCATGCTTCCATCTGCTGAAAAGCTTTATGGAGATGAAGATTTCATTTTTCAGCACGACCTGACACCTGCTCACAGTGCCAAAACCACTGGTAAATGGTTTACTGACCATGGTATTACTGTGCTCAATTGGCCTGCCAACTCTCCTGACCTGAACCCCATAGAGAATCTGTGGGATATTGTGAAGAGAAAGTTGAGAGACGCAAGACCCAACACTCTGGATGAGCTTAAGGCCGCTATCGAAGCATCCTGGGCCTCCATAACACCTCAGCAGTGCCACAGGCTGATTGCCTCCATGCCACGCCGCAATTTCTTTCTGTGTCTTACCCTCCTGCTTGAGGGTGTCAATGATGGCCTTCTGGACAGCAGTCAGGTCGGCAGTCTTACCCATGATTGCGGTTTTGAGTAATGAAACAGGCTGGGATTTTTTAAAAGCCTCAGGAATCTTTTGCAGGTGTTTAGAGTTAATTAGTTGATTCAGATGATTAGGTTAATAGCTCGTTTAGAGAACCTTTTCATGATATGCTAATTTTTTTAGATAGGAATGTTGGGTTTTCATGAGCTGTATGCCAAAATCATCAGTATTAAAACAATAAAAGACCTGAAATATTTCAGTTTGAGAAGGACCTGTATATATACAGGTCCTTCTCAAAAAATTAGCATATTGTGATAAAGTTAATTATTTTCCATAATGTAATGATAAAAATTAAACTTTCATATATTTTAGATTCATTGCACACCAACTGAAATATTTCAGTTGTACAAAATGGTGTACATTGTCCCACTGACAATGTACAAAATGGTGTTCAAATAGTTGACCGCAAGAAACATGTGCAGACTATGGGGAAGCGTCCGTGGAACCCAGTGTCTGAAGCACTTGTGAGCACCCATGTGTATAAAAGGGACCCTGCATTACACATCATCAACTTTGTTGTCTTTAGTAAGCCGCTTCGTTTGTGTGGATGTGAAGAGTGTCTGTTTAAAAAAAAGAGTGAAATGGCAACAGTTTAGACCATGCTTGTCACTGTCACTCGTGGGCGTTCAGACGAGCAATTCCTTAAAGGAGCACGCCGACTTTTTGGGACTTTAGCTTATTCACCGTATCCCCCAGAGTTAGATAAGTCCATACATACCTTTTTCATCTCCGTGCGTGATGTAACTCTGTTTGACGCACCAACCGCTAGCCTAGCTTAGCACAAAGACTGGATGTAAATGGCTACAGCTAGCATACTAATCCCAATAAGTGACAAAATAATGCAAACATTTTCCTATTTACATGTTGTGATTAGTCACTGAGTGTACAAATAACAAGGTCATATGAGACACAGACATCTTTTAACCGTATAAATATTGGGAACTATATTCTCAGAAGGCGAAGCACTGCTACTTGGGCGGAGTGATTACCGCAGCACCTGAGACGCACCGTGGTGAGGAGCAGAGAGTTCGCTCAGAGTTGGAGTAATAGAGTCAGCAATTACTAGATAGTAAAAGCATAGTTTACAATCATGGGTGTTCGCTGTATTGTAAAGAGCTGCGACAATAAACAGGAGAGACCAGGTAATACCATGATGTTTCATAGAATTCCAATCAAAAACGCTGACCTGATGAATCAATGGCTTGCTCTGGATATCGATCCAAACACACCTGAAGAGATCATCAAGGACCATCGTGTTTGCTCAGTACATTTCACTGAGGACGACTATTTTGAGAAAATGGAACTTGCCACACGGACCATGAAACGTGTGCTGAAGGATACGGCCATCCCATCGATAGCACAGACGGGACAAAGTGGATCACCTGTGGCTGCTGTAAGTGTTCCGTTATGTTTTTAGATGACTAGCCTACTGTAACAGTGCCATTAGCTAGATCTAATGTAACGTTAGTGACACTATTATATGAATAGGGTGGTAACTACTATTGCAGTTGTTCCCGGGCTCCATGTATCCCCTGTAATGTTAGTATTGTGTTGTCACGAACGCGCTCTATCGCCCCAGTAACAAATGAGCGGAGCTAGAGTTTAACTTAGTCACGTTGGTTTTGTTGACGGAAGAAACAACGGTGCGTCTCAGGTGCTGCGGTAATCACTCCGCCCAAGTAGCAGTGCTTCGCCTTCTGAGAATATAGTTCTCAGTATTTATACGGTTAAAAGATTTCTGTGTCTCATATGACCTTGTTATTTGTACACTCTGTGACTATACAAATCACAACATGTAAATAGGAAAATGTTTGCGTTATTTTGTCACTTATTGGGATTAGTATGCTAGCTAGCCATTTACATCCAGTCTTTGTGCTAAGCTAGGCTAGCGGTGGGTGCGTCAAACAAAGTTACAGCACGCACGGAGATGAAAAAGGTATGTATGGACTTATCTAACTCTGGGGGATACGGTGAATAAGTCCAAAAATGTTGGCGTGTTCCTTTAAGTGTCATAAATATTCCCCTCTGGTGAGCCTTCCATTTCTCCCGGACATGCAAACTGAGGTGTTGGGCAAGTGGAGAAAAACTTATTCTGCTCGTGTATTTAACTCAGCACGGGTAGAAGATCCCCTGGGTTGGGATCATCAATGAAGGCTCCTGTTTTGCCTTCTAAGCCATGTCAAACAACATTGTGGCTGTTGGGCGAATGCGGCGGCAGGTCAGGCTGGTGGAGCCCTACCAAACAGACTTATTGAGAGACCTGGATCAGGGCAAAGGGTTGTCTCCTGAGGCAGTTAAGGAGCTGCATAAAGCTACAGATCTAGCCCTCTGCACCACTAAGTAGATGGCCCATGTCTGTTGCTGCTATGGTGTTGACAGAAAAGCATCTGTGGCTGAACCTGTCGAGCATAAGGGATAAAAACAAAAAAATTCTCCTCGATGCTCCGGTCACACCCCACTAGACTCTTCAAAATTGCCATTGAGACAGTAGTGAAGAAGTTTAGAAAGACGAGGACTCTATCCTCTGCCTTCAGGAAATGTATTCCTTGCTGGGTATAGGCTCTTTCTAGCCCTCCTAACCCTTTGCCAGGAAGAAGGGCGCTGTGCCAGGAGGAAGCCGAAATCCGACCAAGAGGTTGCTTAACAGATTATATTGCCGCTACAAATGGTCGTTTGTGGGGGTCGTTTGTATGTAATTTGGCACTCCAGTGAAGTCACATCACATTTATTTATATAACACTTTATACAATACTATAGATTGCTTTAAAGCAAGCAGGTTATGTTTATTAAACATGAAAAACGTTAACACCTTTAACTGGAAGTACAACTAAACAACAATTTCTACTATAAAGCAGCTTTGCATTGTGTTTATATTTTTACACGCATCTGATCTTGACGGACTGAACAAAATAAATTAACTAGAGAAGATGGCAATATGTTTCAAACTCCTGAAATGTACCCAAAACAAATTTTGCTTTAGTCTGATTTTGACGCCACACCAGTTCATTCTTCGATTTGGCTTTAAGTATACTTGGGCCTTCAGAGACACAAATTAGAGTCTGACCTGAAACTTTACCAAGTAATTTCTTGTGTCTCCCCATTATTAATAAAAAAAATATGTTTTGCTTAAAATATGAAATACTGATTCTCTAATACAATAAAGTATTCAGCTCAAAGGCAGCCATAGTAAAACAGATATTTTCTCATGCAAGTGTAAGTGAGAGATGTTTGGATGTCTTCTAAAGGGCTATATTCTCTCACACATGCACACAGTGTCTGTTCATGTGATGGATGTCTGGTACCTTTTTTTCCATGTGATTCTGACTGTGTTTTCTTATGTGATGACACCGTAAATGGGCTGTAGAGCCGATTAATACCCCTGACTACTGGTCCTTCCCAACTCTGTTTGCCATCCCCTATCCGTCTTCCAGACCCATGCTCTGTTTGCACACATCCACTATGACAGGGAGGTGTGAGAAAAATGAACCTTTCGTGTGTTTCTGCAGGTTCCACTTACATCCCAGATTTACTCCTCCTACTCTTCAACCTCCTTACCTCGCCTCTATGCGGTCTGAACTCTGGCAACTACTGGTGTCTTGCAGTCAACTTTAGTCTACCTAAATGCTAGTTTTCACATAGCAGGCAACTAAAAAAAAACTGATATACCCTAGATTTTCAGTAAAAATGTTTTACTGTAAGAACTCCTAAAGCTTTCAGTTAAGCTAGTCCTTTTGACTTTTTGTTTACTTCCAATATCCCAAAGTGTTCTACTAAGAGTTCAGTTGACTTGAGAGACATTTTTTTACATCTATCAAAGTATTCTAAGTAAATAAGTCTTCTACAAACTTAAGCTTTATTTATTTTTTTACATTTAGACTTTCAGACACAACTTTTTTAGTAACTTTAATATTTTAAAAGTATGAATGATGTGCTGGATTACTTTCTAGACTTCACAGACCAACACTATTAACCCTCTGGGAACTAAGCCCTTTTTGGTCCATTTTCTCTATTTTTACATTTGGGCTTATAAACTATATGTAATGGAGAACACTATGTGTTTGGTATCTATGGATTCAGAAGACCATAAGCTAACATAAGCATGCATTTAATGTGTTTATAATGGAAGTATGAGTGACAAATGTACAATAAACTAGAGAATTTCAAAAACGGAAATTCGATTTTTGTCAATTATTTCTGAAAATCACAAAACACAACAATAGTGAACAGTTTTTTAACAAAAAATATATTTGTCAAAGCCTTTGCTTGACAGACATGTGTAATTGTTAAATAAAATGTGTAAAGAACAATGAAAACAGTGTAACTTTATTTACAAATAGTCCCAGGCATTTTTCTTAGGAATGCTTAGAATTTTCCAAGCAATGCTTTCTCCTCGTCACTCTCCAGTAATTGTTCCAGAGCCTGTTCCACGGTAAATCGTTTACTGCTTGTCGTCATAAAATTGCTAAAACAATAAATAATGCTATAATTGTATGTATATATATATATATATATATATATATATATACGTATATTATAATTATTCTGTCTCTCTCTCATATAAATCTCAGCGCGCTCTCGCTCCGTAAAGACTTGTTTATACTCGACGCGTCCGTTCGCTTTCTGTCGTCTCCTCCACTCGACACTGTTTGCGTCATATCCCTTACTATATAGTACCACCCCTTGCAAGGCTACCGAGTCCTCCGATTTGCTAGAATACGTCATGGTAACCTTCCCCTGATTGGGTAAGAAAAATATTCCTCCATCGGCAATTTTTCCATTGGTTGTTGCTCGTGAATCTGCCAAACAACATCGATTTCATTGACCTTTGACGTAGTGGTATTGCGCAACAAGGAAGTGTGTATACAAGCCGGGTAAGGTATCACTGTTTTCAGCGGAATCTGAGGAAGATGGCAAAAAAGACTGCACCTCTCTATCATTAATACACATTTGTAAAAGTATGCCAAAAAGTATGCAGTCCCCAGAGGGTTAAAGGCATTGTCAGCGTGGGGGTGCAAAAAGGTATAAATAAAAAGTGCTGGATGTATTCGCAAGCAGTTTTCTTTAATCAAAATAAACTCAGGATTGCACTTCTTAGGCTCCACCACCAAAATTATAGCGAGATCTGACAAAGACTAGAAACTGAACAAGACCGGTGTACACATGAGGGCAAATCAAATGGGGGGATGTCTGACAGAAGTGGAGCTTGTGGAGGTGGAGACCAAGGTGGAGTCGAAGAGACCGGGCGACACCAAAAGATCCTGAAGGCCGAGGCGAAGGTGGGTGGCCAAGGTAAAGCCAGGGTGCCGAAGAACTAAGGCGTAGCCGGTGCAACTAAGGACTGAGTTGGAGCTGGATGGAAGGAGGAACCCGACGGAACCAAATGGGTTGAGGGACGAGGTACAGCTGAAGGCTCGGAAGTCCATGGCGAAAACGATGACTGGCCAAGTCAGAGCCAGAGGGACGAGGAAGCCTGGTGGAGCCATAAGGATGATGTCCCAGGTGGAGTTGAGGGAGCGAGGAGCCAAGGTGTAGCAGACTGATCGACGGGCTGAGGTGGAGTGACGAGTTTAGAGGGTCGACTAGAGGATAGAGGGTCGACACACTAGGGCGGAAGCCCAAGGCGGAATCGAGCTAATAAGAGGGGCCAGTGAAAGAAGAGCCGAAGGGCTGAAGGGAGCCAATGGAGACAGGGAAGAAGAACTGGATGGCACCGGGCAGAGGGTTACAAGACGGCCTCCCTGGCCGTGACACGGCAGGTAGAGAGTTAAAAAAACGAGCTCCTTGGCAAATACAGGACAAGCAGACAGTGAAAGACGGCCTCCTTGGCTGTGACAGGACAGGCAGTAATTTCAAAAACTGCCTTCTTGGCAAATACGGGACAGGCAGAGAGGTAAAACACAACCTCCTTGGTCAATATGGGACAGGCACAGAGTTCAAAAGTGGCCTCCTTGATCGATAGGGTACAGGTAGAGAGTTCAGAAACAGCTTTCTTGGCCAAAAAGGGACAGGCAGAAGATGTGGGAGGCAGAGTATGAGCATCACCAACCACACTGACATGGTGCTGTGCAGCGTAACAGACTTGGTACTAGGTGACAAAACAGACATGGTGCTGGGCGACGAAACAGGCTTAGTGCTAATCCTTTCACTCTTATCTGTGATTACAATGTACTTCAAATTCAGCACATTCACTGCAGCCTTAGTACTTTGAGCGGAGCTCCACTCCATTCTTTCCCATTCCTACTGGAACAGACACAGGGACTTTCTCACACACCTGGTCAGACTCCTTTTTAGGCTCTAGCTCTTGGACAAGGGTAGCCTTAGCAGAATTGAGGGTCGGCTCACGCACCTGGTCAGACATGGCACTTTTCGTCTCTGGCTTCTGGCTTCACCCTCATGCAGGGATTTGGCTCATGCATCGTGGCAGGCTCACCATGATACTTGTTTCACACTGGATGTGTATTTAAAGAGCGGAAGCAGCACGCACCCATTGTGCTTTCACACTGGCAGCGTTTGTCATGCAGAGCTAAACCGGGGCTTGTGTTCTGCAAATACAGATGAGTATCATCCATTGTCACCTTTCTCAGGTGTTCTTCTCTGACCACTGTCACGTGCTTTGATTGGGCAGCATAGTCCGTGAGGGGCTGTCACTTTACTTTCGTTTTGTTCTTTATGTTTATTTTATTGTTAAAGTTATGTTTAATGTTTGCTGGTTCCCACCTCCTTCTTCCCTGAACTTGAACTTTGTTAGATTGGTGCTGAAACCAGAGAAGAAGGAGGAACGCCCTGTCAAAGAGCTAGCAGGGCAGGGCAGAGAGCAAAAGAGCGAGGTCGGTGACACGAGTGCTAATGTGCGACAACTGCATGCCACACCATTATTGAGTCCACAGAGGAGCTCCGGAATGATAAAAGGAGGAGTGATGACAGTGAAGGACGAGAGAGGACCAGGCCTGGGATATTCATGTTGGTGTTGTTGTTCTGGTTTGTGGCAGTTACCCATGAGGGGCTGCCACTTTACTTTTGTTTCGTTGTTTTCGTAAAATTTGCTACAGTGAGGTTTACATGGGTGAATTTAACAGAGTTCAGTTGGAATGAGATGGATGTGCAGGTCAAACTCACTCTCCTGGCCTCAGGAGGCACACTAGCGCATCCATGCTGAGTATCACGTTTCAAGCCCAGCTTGGAGCTTGGATGTAACAAAAGTCCTTGATGTTGCAAATTGATGAATTCAGAATTCAAAAAGATGCCAGGAAATAAACCAATCATAATTACACTGTGCCATTGAATTAATTGCAGAAGTTTAAAACTTTAACCCTCTGGGGCTGATGAACACGTCAGCATGTTCTGGCACATTATTTATTTTCCTGATAAGAGCAAAATTAACATAAAATACTCATTAATGTCATCAATGCCATTATTGGTCAGATAAGAGTAAGACAACATTCAAAACTGTAAAGTGTCTATTTTTATTTGAAAAGTGTTTTATTTTTAAAAAAATTAAAAAAAAAAACCTGCAACCAGAACGTTTGAGGAATATCAAATCAGTACTGTTGCAAACACAGTTTTTTGAGAAGCTTAAAAAGGTTCTCTTATGACATTAGGCTTTTTGGTTCCTATTTGGAACCTTTTTAAAAAAAGAAATAAAATATCTAGAATTCTTCTTTTAATATGAATTCTTATTTTAAAAGTTCAATATAAAGGTCTCTAGTTATAAGTGTAGATGATTGTGAGGGTTATGTATGTTTGTGTGTGATAGAATGACAGAGTGCACAACTGCTGCAGGTGTGTTTGCCTCCATGTTCCTGCTTACTGGGATCAGAGACGCTGTGGTTTGACACTTACTTCAGGAAACATGAGCTCAGTTTCGTCTTGTCCCCAGGTCTGTTTACCCTGCAGTTGGAAAGCATTCACCCCTCCTCCACCCCCTCTTAGGGAGACTGGCATCTGTGAAGAGAGCAGACATTACAAACAGACACAATTTATAACTCAGATTTCACTTCAACACCACGTTGAGAGTTATTTTTCAGTTTCATTAATCATCCTTTTAAATTTGCATTATTGAGGATGAACATAATGAACACAATGCCTGGTTGACATGATTTTGCTTTTCTACTTCTCTCTGAGACAGATCTCCACCTCTTTCCCACTTTGCAAGATGGCCAGATACATGAGCTATACATGCGAGCAATCTTTGAAGTGAGCATAGGATTATATGTTCCTAATTATGTGCTACTTCTCAAGAAGATCCTCGGACACAGCGCAACTCACACCCGATAACACTGCACACCCGGGTGAGGACACACTTTGTCTGCTGGGTGC
Source organism: Gila orcuttii (assembly GCA_026230005.1). Classification (NCBI taxonomy): domain Eukaryota; kingdom Metazoa; phylum Chordata; class Actinopteri; order Cypriniformes; family Leuciscidae; genus Gila; species Gila orcuttii. The sequence goes on along the minus strand of JAPDVR010000019.1, from coordinate 34,320,779 downwards.
AAACTGGCCCTCCAGAGTGATACAGTGCAGGAAAGTGTTTCCTCAAAGCACTGTATAGCAGCTAAAAGACCTGGAACAAGCCTGTACACTAGACACCGACAGGGAGATTAAGAGTAAAATGAATTTGTGTAGGAAAGGAAGATTGTATTGATGAATGATTTTAGCTATAAGAAATGTCCACAAACATTGGATTCAAAATAAATGTTCTGGAGGAAAAACATGGGTGTGTAAGTGGACAAATAAAGTGGGAACAATTTGTTCTGTGTATTTCTCCTTTCAACTCAGTGACGATGGAGCAATGTTCCTCAGACAAATTTGACTGTCCATCCTGAAAATAAAAAAGTGTGAAATTCAACATAGGAGATAGATGTTGTGACTCAGTGTCTCTCATAGAAACCAAACAATCTAAGGTAAATATAAAAAGAAATAGACTCAAATGTATAATTTATAGATCTCAAAGCTGTGATTGTTGTGGTTGTGAAGTTTGACAAGCTGTACAGAACTAAGTAACCAGCCTCCACATAGAACTTAGTAACAGTGACCCAGGGGAAAATCCAATTGCTCAGACGTTGCTATGTCATAGCTCACGAGGTGTTACACATTTTTCTGTTAAAATGCTTTAGGGTAATACAAATAGAAACAAACAAGACCATTGTTGGTGATAAAATCAGTGTGGATTAGCATAGCACAAATAATTAGGTCTTGGAAGAACATGATGAAAAATGTGTAATTTCATGTTTTCATTTTTCATAGAAAACTCTCAATAACAGACTTTGGTATCTTGCCAAACGGTGAACGTGATTTCATCAAACAAGTTCCTAGATCAGAATCTTTGTTGATCATTAAACAACATTCAAATTAACTAATCACATTTAAGGGACAAGTTTACAGTTTATGTCCAGTTTTAGGTTTACAAACAGGGTTGTGTGCTTCTACATCAATGTTATTCACCTATCCTTTCCCTCTGATTTTAGGGATATGTTAGGGTTAAGTTTAGGGAGGAACAGGGTTACATTTTTGGACAGGAATGTTTTTCCAGGATCAACAACATATGTTGATTCAGGAACATGTCTTACTGGGCAAAATCACGGTAACCCTTTGGAAACCTGACCATGGTTTTGGAATATTGTTGAAATCTATTCTGAAAATCTACAGGAGATACATATGAGGTAATGAACTAAGGTAATTCCTTAAGGAGAAAAATCTAAATCTTTAAACTCATTGCTCTATTCCCCTCATTGCAGGGGAAATCTGAGATCTATCTATATAGAGAGAGACCTTTTCTTTCTTGGAAAGGTTGTTTAACCCTTAATCAGTGCTGATGTACGTTTTTGGTGTTTGGGGTCAGAGAGAGGTTTGTGGAAAAACCTAGTTAAAGAAACAAAGTGCAATGACCACATGTCTCCAGTAGAGATTCATAGGGAGTCATTTCATTTGTACTTCATTTTTCTTGATGCTTCAACTTCTCCTCACAACTTTATGATATATATATATATTTTGTAAATATATATTTAAACATTCTAAAATACATAAAAAATCTGTATTTTTGTCAAAGTTAGAATTTGTTGTTGTTGTCTGATATATTTTGAATTGTCTGCTTTTGCAAATTATTATACATAAATTTGCAGAAGCGTTAAGAGTCACCACTAAAAGACATGACTGTAATCACATACTATTTATTTCATTAAATAGTTAAATAATTAGAAAATTATTTAGCACAAATTATTTATTTTTTTAGAACAAGAGATGAATTTTAAAAAGTAAATAAAACCAATATAATACAAAACAAAACAACAGCACCAATAAACTGTAATGAACAGGAGTGAAGGGTACACAGAACAATAAATTGGACCTAGAGTGTGTGCTCTAGTATTACTCCTTCAATTATGTATGGAAATATTTCAGATATATGCCAGTTTTGTTGTATTTTATTTGCCAATTTCTATAAAAATGCTCTCTGTTGCAGTCACACACTTGTTTTTGTGTGTGTGTGTGTGTGTGTGTGTGTGTGTGTGTGTGTGTGTGTGTTTGTGTGCATGTGTGTTTTTGTGTGTGTGTGTGTGTGTGTGTGTGTCTTTTTGTGTGTGTGTGTGTGTGTGTGTGTGTGTGTGTGTGTGTGTGTGTGTGTGTGTGTGTGTGTGTGTGTGTGTGTTTTTGTGTGTGTGTGTGGTTTTTGTGTGTGTGTGTGTGTGTGTTTTTGTGTGTGTGTGTGGTTTTTGTGTGTGTGTGTGTGTGTGTGTGTCTCTGTGTGTCTCTGTGTGTGTGTGTGTGTGTGTGTGTGTGTGTGTGTGTGTGTGTGTGTGTGTGTGTGTGTGTGTGTGTGTGTGTGTGTGTGTGTGTGTTTGTTTGTTTGTGTTTATGATCTAGGACCAGACCTTGATTTAAATGTAGAAATTTTCAGATTTATACTGGATTTATTAGATTTTTTTTGACAAACAAAATGAAAAAAGTAATTTTTTTCATTTTCCCATTCATTTTCAATGTGGGGTCAATCTGACCTTAAACAGTAAAACATTTTTTACACACCTTTAGAACAACCAAATCAAGCCCAGATTTTTTGTGCGTGTTTAGATAGATTATTTAGGCAAAGTCACTGAGTCTCATGCCCCTGAGATGAAGGTAACACTTTTTAAAAATGAAGGAAACGTCCAGTGGGGTCAGCTGGACCCCAAACACTGATTGGTCCAGGAGATATTTCCCAAACAGTTTAACTCCTTCCCTGACCTCCGGCATGATGTGACATCCCAGGCCAAATTGGTCAGTCTCTTTTGTGTGTGAAATGAATTAGACATTCTCCCCTGGGTGATGTTTGTCCATGATGTGCTGACTGAAGGAGATCCTCCTCCACTACTGTGGGTCATCTCACTGCTATGTGAACAATCAATTCTCTTTTCCCATAGAGTTGAGGTTAAAATGGCTTCCAGCAGAATGTGAGTTTGTGTAAGACCAGTGCAAACAGCATGGGGAGAGAATAGAGTTGCAGGCCTTTTCAATCCCAGCAATATTTTAAATAGTCTAAATAGAGGCTAATTTCAACGTTTCAGAAAATTAACTGAAACCGTTTTTGTAAAAATGAGTAGCTAAGAAATGCAAAGCAAAGAAAGAAGGCAGAAAGGCAAAGGTCAGTGATTTATTGAATGAGCAGAAACTTACATGTTCATGTTGTGCTGTGGAGTCATCAGGTGTGATCTGAAGTTTCGGTAGAGATACAGACTTCTGGTTTAGCAGGTCCTTGAGAGTCACATCTGAGCTGGAATTACTGCTCTTCTCTGCTAGCATGAAATGTCAATGAAGTTTAAAATTGAAGTATAGCCAAAAAAAAATGCATTAGAGTTGGTAAGTTTGATTTAGTTCCCTTTTCGGTACAAGTTTTTCCTATTTCAGTAAAATCTTACTGATCCAAAGCTTGTAACTGGTAGTGTACAATTTTGTTTCAGGATTCTCTGATGAATAGAAAGTTCAAAAGAACAGCATTTACTTAAAATTGAACATTTTGTAACATTTAAATGTTTTTACTGTAACTTTTGATCAATTTAATTAATCCTTGATGAATAAAAGTATTTATTTATTTTATTTCTTTCCCTCAAAAAAGAAAAGAAAAACTCCAAACCCCAAATGACCCCAAACTTTTGAGCGGTAGTGTTTAATGTTACAAAAGCTTTCTATTTCAGATAAATGCTGTTCTTTTGAACTTTCTATTCATTAAAGAATCCTGAAATAGAAATGCAAATAACTGTTTTCAACATTGATAATAATGAGAAATGTTTTTTTTTTCCCTCATATTAGAAAGATTTCTGAAGGATCATGTGACACAGAAGACTGGAGTAATGATGCTGAAAATTCAGCTTTGATCACAGGAATAAATTACACTTTACTATATATATTCACATAAAAAACAGTAATAATAAATTGTAAGAATATTTCACAATATTACTGTTTTTTTTTGTATAAAATAAATGCAGCCTTGGTGAGCAGAAGAGACTTATTTTATCTCTCAATAATATTAATATATATATTACCCATCACAAGGTATTACTACGGTACCTTGTCTAGAAAAACATTGTAATACCATTGCCAATTGCCTGTAGTTGCTTCTCTAGTTGACTTGTGCTTCTGTGTTGTTCCGCCCAGACCTTGAACACCTCCTGCTCCCTGCGGCTCTGAAGATACCCGAGACGGGTCAGCTGTTTCTGCAGCTCCAGAACCTCATGAAGGCCAGATTAGAGATTACATTAGATGAGTAATCATGCACATTCATTCTTAAATCAAAAGAATATATCTTAGTTAATATCCATGGAGAGAGAATGCGGAGTAATGCTGGTCTCACCAGGTAGTGGTATGTTTTAGGTAAACTCCTCAAGTATGCGTCCTTGTGTGTGAGGGTTGATCTGGTGACCCTCTGAATGGTGACAAACTTCTGTGACAGAAAGAGTAAATTGAGGATGGAAAGAGAATGAACTTTGAAAAGGGAATCTCTAACTTGATCGCAGACACTGATAACAAATCTGGGAACACCTAGCATTTTTGAAACTGAAGAGACACATGAGGTCTTTTTCTCTGGAGAAAAATCTGACATTTAAGCACAATTTGCTCGCCATTTAAAGGTGCTCTAAGCGATGTCGGGTGACGTCACTTCTTGTTGACGTTCGAAGTATTGTCAAACAAAACGGAGGCTAGCTCGACCCTCCCTCCTCCTCATCCGCGCACTAACCCCCCAAACCCTTCTTGTCGGTTATTGGCTGGAACAGTTTGTTATGTTTCGTGGTGCGGGTAAGCCCAGTTTGTTTTTGTTGCCGTTTGTGGAGCCTGGGGTGTCTGCAGAGACCACGTTTTTTTACAGTGTGTTCAGGGGACAGGCAGCTAGCGGATAGTGAGGAGATGTTTGCTGTATATGACAAAAAATGTTTTGGCCTAAAAAAAACACGTGACATCGCTTAGAGCACCTTTAAGATTCAAAGAGAAACAATTGAGATTTCATTTGAGATTTTTTCCTATGTGTTGGCATTCCCATTCCGAGGTTCCAGAGAGGACCCCTGTCTTTCAGTAGAGCTGGGAACCCCCAGCATACAAAACGAATGAGAAGTAAACATGCAACCACAGGAAGCCATTAACTGCAACAGGGACCAATTAGGTCCCAGCAGGTGTCCATGGCTCGGCCTGCATCATCATGAAGTCTGGACAAAGTTTTTCGGCCTGAGCTGAGGAAACAACAGGGCAGTTTCATTTGCTCAGCAATTTGTACCAGGTTTCCTACTGGCAGCCCATAAAGTCCTTTATAGCTCTCCCTTTGTCCTCCCCTCCAGTGCTGGTAATTAGAGGACACAATTACAGCCCACTGAAGAAGGCTTGCTTTTATAGGAGGAGATTGATAAGCCAAAGACCCCTCCTCCACATCCTTACCCCCCAGTTTCTACCTCTTATTGTCCTCAACCCAGACGGCCAAAATCAAAGTCAATCACAAGTCCACACCAACTACTTCCCCCATATTACAATGATGGGCTTCCTCAATCCTCTGGACTTCAGTAACACTTCAAAGTGGCTCTGGGAGACACGCATCACACTACAATGGGTTGCACTATAGCGCAACATCAAATGGACATCTAGATCAATTTTTGCTCATGCTGTTTTGTACATGTTTTAGCCTAACTTAACTTCAGTAAAGCCAGAGGAATTTGTGTGTGTGTGTGTGTGTGTGTGTGTGTGTGTGTGTGTTTGTGTGTGTGTGTGTGTGTGTGTGTGTGTGTGTGTGTGTGTGTGTGTGTGTGTGTGTGTGTGTGTGTGTGTGTGTGTGTGTGTGTGTGTGTGTGTGTGTGTGTGTGTGTGTGTGTGTGTGTGTGTGTGTGGTTATACAGGTGCTCTAATATAGGTCAGGGAACTTAATGGAGTTGAATATCTTTGGCTCTAAATGTCCTTTTAGGAGGAATAAAAATACACACAAGAGACAATTAAGACAATTGTTGACATTCAGTAGGAGTCCAGACTAATAAAATCTATGTGGACAGTATAACTGACATTTATTTGATCTTGGGAGAACTTGAGGAAAATCATTTTGAGGGTAGGATTTCTAACTTTTTCAGACTTTGGTGTCTTGGCAAATAAGCACAGTCTGAGACATTGTTGATATTTCTTCTGAACTCTACAGGAGACACTTGTGAGATTAGTAGGATGCAAAAGTCTCAATTTGATCTCAATTTAATCGCTGTCTATGAAAATTATTTTTTTCTCAGTTGTTTTTTCTTTTCTATGGGAGTTTAGCAATTTTCAGGGTCATTCAGCCACAGTAAGGGAATGAACACTGTATGACTGTCCATACAGTTGCTGGTAAGGTTTCAGTGGAGCACTGTCATGAATATTTCAGCACAGAGACTCCTGCTCTGATGGAGAGACAGGAAACGGGTAACTTTATTTGAAATGTTAAAGACTGATGTAGATGATGTGCTTGTATGGTGTCCTCAAACGTGTGGAGATGTGTGTACGTGTTGGGTGGGTGTGATTGGCTTTGGCCTGAATGTCTACGAGCTCATTTCAGATGGTAGAGGAAGTTTGAGGCAGACATGTGAGTTTGGTTTACAACAACACCAGTAACAACATTCACAATGATAAACCCTGTGCAAAGAATGAAGAGAGATTTGATTATACTAGACCTACAATCCCGTGGATGTTCTGTAAGGGGAAGTGGGCTATATCCAATCGCATAAAAGCTTGTTTTTTTTTCCCCTTGCAGTGAAAAAAACAAAACAAAAACCAAGCATTGATTCACAAACTATAGTTCTAAATAACCTAGTTCACACATAATTCTAAATGAGAACAATACATTTTTAGTTTTGTCCACCATTTAAATACCATTATACTTACACTTTCTATTGGCCAAAACAATATATTGATATTTTTAAATATTACCTTTCCAGTTTTGCTGTTAACTAAAACTAAAACCATAAAAAAACATGAATTACTTGAAATAATACAAAAAAAACTAGTTGCCAAGCAAACTAATTGCCAACATAATAATAATAATAATGCATTAAATGTATATAGTGATTTTCTCTGCACTCAAAACGCTTTACATGGAAAGGGTTGGTGCGGGTGGGGGGAGGGGGGTGTCTTCTCAACCACCACCAATGTGCTTCCTTTAATATAAAGAGATACACCGGAAAACACAGGAAAACAATGCAACCTTTTCTATCAAAGTCTTCTTTTCTCAGCACTGCGTTCTACTGGCGAAATTTAGTAACCGCTACTCTTGCTTTGTGCAAGAGTTTGTGTTTCTTGCTCTATAATGAAAACAATTTAGTAATAATTAGTCATTGATTCCAGGAGGGTGTACCTTCTCTTTATGCCCTTCCCCGAGTCTGGAATTATCTGAATCAAGGGGCTTCATCTCTTGCCTTTGTCTTTGAACTTTTTCCCTCAGTAATGTAGCATACTGATATGAAAGCATGTCTTTCAAGTGGTGCATTCTGTAGTATGTCTCTAGATGGCGCTAGAATGTAGGAGACAAAGAGAACAAAAGTATCAGCGTGTGACAGAACATAAGAGCAAAAGAGAACAATTCATTTGTGAAACTGTCGTCAACTCTTTTATCCATACAGAATATTGATTCCTATATTCATGGAGAAAAATAAGATAATATGACTTCCAATAAATAATTTGATCATTTAGTTTCATTGTTTAATTGTTGATTAGACTACTAAAAATGATATAGCTACCTACTGGTATACACGAGGTATAGGAGCTCTCAGAATATTTCCAGTTTACAAATTGTAATTATGAGCTATACGACTAGGTGAACGCTTTTGTTCTTGAAGTTGAAATCTCAAAAATACGGTAATTACGATATGGCGTGAACGCACATTATAGGCCTATATGTGCTCCTTTTAATGGCACACTTCTGGCAACCACAGCTACCAGTGTGAGTAATTAAACTGTAAAAGATAGTCAAATAAATTCTTATTTTTTTACAGGGCAGCAGTGAAGTGTATATTGATACTAAATAAAGCGAAAAAATAACTAGCACACTGTGGTCTTTTTCCAAACAGGTGAGGTTTCTAAATGTACTTCACTTTGTGTTTATGGTAATCCACAGAAACAGTTGACAGTGTTTGCACCTGGGCCTTTGTTGGCATGCAGCTAGTCTTTCAATCCATCAAGGCATTTGGATTAGACTACTAATTGGGTTTATTATGTGCAGCTGCAATTTAATTCCAATTTAAGCAGGCTACCTTAAATATTCTGGACTTTGAGAGTGATTTGACATGATGTTTATTCTACGCTTCCATGAAGCACATTCCGATTGACATTTGACTAGGAACAGAATAGGCCCACTGAAAGTACCTGATCTAGAAGAGCTTTTCGTTTTCTTTCAAGGACTTGATCAGGATCCACAGCATAAGCAGAAGTCATTGCTATCGGTCCTGTTCTGCTGGGGATTTGCTGTCTCCTCTTCTGACGGTCAGATAGACTGGCTGCCTTTTGGAGAGAGAAATTACACTTGGTTGACAAGACACAACAGCAGCTGTGCTCTTGTCTTCTCTCGTCACAGAGATCACAACACACCAGTGAGTAATTGCATGGGTGTTCCTGAATCGGCCAGTAATCAGTATCAAATGGCAAAGAAACTAAGCTTGTACGATTGCAAAAGAGCACAAATTACAGTAATAAGCCACAAGATGCTATTTGTAACAGTGATTTTTCCATGGCTAAAGAATATGGGTTTTAAATTATTTCACTATTTTGGTTTCACTGGATGTTGCCATTTTTGTCCTGCACTGAAAACTTCTAAAATTTAAATTTTATGATTTAGAGAGCAAATGGTGATTTATTTAAAAATATTTTAGGTGTTTCTCCTTCTTTTTTTTTTTTAAATCAAAATGCAATATTTTTTTTGGTGGGTCGATACTGATACATTTGGTAATAGAGTATGTCTTCAATGTCAGTCTTATTATTATTATTATTATTATTATTATTATTATTATTATTATTTTGTAATAACCCTTTAACCAAATCCAGGTCCTTAATGACATCATACTCCAGAAAGTGACATCATTTTTGTAAGCAAACAACAGAACATTGGTAGGTATTAGCAATGAATTTGATTAACTCTGTCATATAGGCTAGTGTATAAGATAAGACTACTTTTTGATAAGACTACAGAAACATGTTGACAAATACTACGTTATAAATACCACCGCAGAAACATTGCTAAGCTACGGACCATGTTATCTGTTTGTAGAAAAGCTAGTTCATGCATTTATAACCTCTAGACTAGATTACTGTAATGCATTACTAGCTGGTTGTCCTGCATCCTCAATAAACAAGCTACAATTAGTCAAATGCAGCTGCTAGAGTTCTTACCAGGTCAAGAAAATATGATCATATAACACCAATTTCTACACTGGTAATCTATTAAGTTCGCATCGATTTCTAAGTATTGCTTCTGACCTATAAACTCAATCTCAATTTCTTTATAAAGCACAATTTAATAACAACCACAGTTGACCAATGTGCTGTACAATGTTCTAAGGCCAAAAACAATGCATACAAATAAAACAAAACAACAAGGGACATCACAAGTTATAGGCTACAGAGAAGAGAGGCGTTTTTAATTTTAATTTAAAAAATTGAATGTTGGTGCAGTTCTAATATGAATCGGCAAACTGTTCCAAAGTTTAGGTGTGGCTATGGAAAAGCTCGGTTACCCCTAGATTTTAACTTTGACTTTGGAACAGTTAACAGTTTTGACTTTGGAACAGTTGCAGACCTAAGAGTCCTCAATGGATAGTGTATACACAACAAGCCCGAAAGGTAAGAGGGGGCGAGGCCATTTAAACATTTAAAAAAAAGCAGAAGCACTTCAAAGTCATTTCTAGAGTGGACTGGCTGCCAATGAATAGACATTAAAACAGGAGTAATATGTTCACGTTTGCGAACGCCGGTTAAAAGTCTTGCAGCCGCGTTTTCGACCAGTTGTAATATAGGTAAGTAGGAAGAATTGTTTATTCCTAAATACAGGAAGTTACAATAGTCAATTCTAGAAGAAATAAAAGCATGGATCGCTGTTCCAAAGTGCTTGAAAGGAAAACTCTAAATTGATTTGCTTATCAAATTTAAGTTCACTATCTATCAAACAAAACAAGTTTTTTTTACACGTGATTATAAGGCCCTAAATGGTTTCGCTCCGATCTCCTATCGCCCTACAATCCATCACACACTTTAAGGTCACAAAACACAACTACAACCTTTGGTTTTACCTAAGTCCACTAATGGAGTGAGAGCATTTTGCTCCTAAACTCTGGAATAGCCTTCCTGATATTGCATGGGACTCAGACTCAATATTCCAGTTTAAATTTAGATTAAAGACACATCTCTTTAGCCAAGCATCCACATAATTTATCTCATAACCGTGTACTCAGATCAAATGTACATGACACTTTGCTTAATGTTATGAACAGCAGCTATGCTAGTTATTTTCCATTTGCTTCTCTGTTTTATCTCAGGATGCCCATTCTGAGGTAACTAGAGTGTACGTCAGCTCCAGTTTTGATCCAGCCTCTTACGAAGACTTCAGATGCCCAACACCTGTGAAAATACTCCAACTCCTGCAAAAACTTCAGATAGCACAAACTCTGAATCAACTTGCACTAATGCTGAAATTTCTATATAATTTTCGAATCATTGTTCACAACTTGTATTCATTACATTGAGCTCATTGTTTCTGCATGCCTTAAATTAATACATTTGTTAGCTAACCGTGTGATTTATATATGTACACTTCTGAAATGCATTATTTGGACACCGTCACCTCTGATAACAGATCACTCTAAATTGTAATGTAGACATATGCATTTTCTGTAAAGCTGCTTTGAAATCGAAACAAATTTGAATTGAATTAAAATCACACAAACATAATTTTTTAGTTTAAGTTTTTGCTGCAGAACAGAAAAAAAACTGGGCTTTCTTAACCTAAAACACCTTAATGTCTTATTGCTTTTAAAAATGGCACCAACATCAATATGATAAAATGCCAAATACTGTATTATCTTTTTTTTTTTTTTTGTAAGAACTGGAATAAGTATCTTTTTTCCATAACTAATATAATCATATTGGTGTAATATAGAATCATCATTCATGGGTGTGTCCTTTTACTTCATGTGTAGCTCATATAATCAAAATTTAGGTAATGGATGTGACAATGTTGATATGTTTGGTCTTGGAGGAACAGCTCTGCTACGCTGCTGCTGTTATTGCTGCTGCTACAGAGCGAGTATGGGACTTGCTACTGCCAATACATGCACAATACGCTCATGCTATTCAAAAAGGCATACATGAATTACCCATAGCAGATCTATACAGGTGGAGTTGGGGAAGGTGGAGGGTTTCTGAAAGCACGCAGCACTATTATTGCAAATGCTGACCAAGTAGGCCTATTTGAAGGTTGAGCATGTGAGATTGGCTACTGATCCAGCAGGAACCAATCAGCTCTGCCCTATTGAGAATGATGTGATTGCAAGCAGACTGAGATAAGGACCTATCAGCCTGTGCCATCTAGAGTTTCACGAGTTCACACTTACATATAACTAGATAGAGTAAAGGATATACGAATTTGGCGTGCTGTCCGAGGGCTGGGCTCCGAGCTAGAAATTTGGCACAAACCCAGAGTACTCCCCAATCCCAGGTTTGGGATAGGACTAGCTAGTGAAGAGATGGTGTGGTGGAGGGATGCTGGAAAACTGTCATAGAAGAGTTGACTAGATGAGCTGCTCCCATGATGATTAGATTAATTATCTGATAGTGCTTCTCCCGAACTTTGTTAATAAAACATAATTTAATGTCAAAACTTTGTATTTCACTTATATAATCAAATACACAGAGAGCCAGTAAACTTTTTGTTAGTCTCTATAGCTTCCTAGAAACCTATTTTATAAGGCTGTTATTTGCCATCAGCTCAATATGCGACTGTCTAGGACAGATAATTCCCTGCGGTTGGCACTCACTTTTTATGTAATACTGGCCTCTTGTGATGCTAGGCACTTATTGTTGCACAACTCTTCCTGTGCATCACTGACTAAGGAATGTTCTGGAAATATTGGCTGGTACAACACTGGTAAAGGTTTGACATGTACTACATATTTTGAATTGATCAAAGGTTTCCAAAAATATGCAACTGGTGTCCTGTGAATTTCAGAAAAAGGTGGGGCTGGAGTTTCAACATAATTTTGACTATAATTAAAAACATTTCCCACCATTTCTTATAAAAGTACTGTATGAGAAACATATGCTAATGATAAGATCTCCCCAGGTATATATATTTTTTTAATATAAGCGCAGCATCAAATGTCTACACTCATCAAGTATTAAATAAGGCAATAAGAATGACATTATGAAACAAATACCTCTTTTAAGGAAGCATAAAACACAAAGGGAAGAGCAGACTGTCCTTTTTCTTGTACAGGCAGTTCATGGCATGTCCATCTCTGGAAAAGGCCAGGTGGGGTGGCAAACATTCCTTCATTTTACAGGCTTGACCCGTTTAGGAAGTGGATGCTTTGTGGTCGTTCACATAGAACATTAGAGGAAGGCGTTATTAATCAGTTTGTTGCCACAGCAATAAAAGGAGGGTGAAGGGGCACATAGTTATCTTGTCTGTTAAATAAGGACGATGTCATTGAAGGATGGCAGGAAGTAAGGGTTTTATATTGTCATGCATGAACAACTGTCACACTGATTCTCACAAGCCTTTAGTCCAGCATACAGTCTTGGATATGGCGAAAGTAATAACTTGCGGTTCGAGAAATGAGTCGGAATAAGTTGATTCAGTAAAGGACCGATTAGAAGCAGGGCTGGTGCTAAGGGTGGGCTAACGGTGCTTAAGCCCTGAATTTTTTAGTAAAGGCCCAAATGTTCTTACTTCTTGTCTTGGTCATATATAGAGCTGAAAAAAAAAATCAGAATAATAGTGAATACGATCACAGCAGCTGCACTTAACTAATCATGAAAAGTGCATATGCATTATATTTATATTTTCCCTCTTTGCCTCAAAGATTACTACTTACGATGTGCTTTTGCAACTTTGGGCATTGTAGCCAATTACAGACATGTCTGTTGAACTCAACAGCCAATCAGAGGCGTTTAAATTAGTCGCTGCGCTGAAGATGTTTAGCGCTCAATGAGTTCTACACATTCGCGATCATTAGTCAATAAACTGTAGGTGCAAATAATTCACTGCTATGTATATGATATTTTTAATGCTGCTCTGTTGCACCCCATTACGCACTGCTCTGTTTGGTGTTACGATGACTAAAAGGTCAATGTCAAAATGAATTTGATGGCCAATCAAATAAAAGACGGGGCTTACCCTTAACAGAAGATGCATGTGAATTTAACGCTTTTAACCAACAGTGAAAGAGTGTGAAGTACAATATAAGTAGCTAAACATTTAAAGGTAGGGTAGGCAATTTTTGGAGAGGCTAGCAATAGCAAGAAGCGCTAGAACCACCCCTGATTGTGAGAGCCATTCATTCTGGAATCTGACTATAGCCTAGTCGTTGCACTATAAACATGTACATATTTTGGTGAATGTCTACAAGGTGCTGTAACAAAAGTGTCACACTTTTGGCACGTAGAAGCAGACTCAGACGACAGGATGAAGTGACAACAGGAATTTAATATAAACAGAAACGTACCAAAACTACAACTCAGTGTTGACGAGAACAGACAGTGAACAGAAAACCATGAGGAACTTAAATACACAGATGAAATAGGAAGACAAGTTGACAACAGCTGAACATGGTGAGTGATGATGATCGCTGGCAGGTGCGGGTAATGGTGAAGTAGGTGCAGGTGTGAGCCGGAGAGGATGATGGGACATGTAGTGAAGACGGTGACTAACAGGTGACCATGACAGTACTCCCCCCTCCCGATAGGTGCGTCCTCTCGCCGTAACAAAAGAGATGAAGGCGGGGAGGTGGGGGTTTGGGAGAAGGAAGAGCAGGCGGAGGGCTGGAAACAGGAGTTGTCGAAGGGCTGGAGAAGGTCAGTGGATTACTGGGAGAAGAAGAGGGTCCAGGCAGAAGGGTCAGCAGGGTCTGATGAGTCCAGGACGGTATCGGCAGTTCGGGAGACCAGGGCGGAGTAGGCTGCGCAGACGGCCAGGGCGGAGCAGATGGAGGGAGGAGCCATGGTGGAGGCAGGGCTGGCGACTCCAGGGGGCAGACTGACGGAGGCGGAGCAGGTGGAAGAGGATACCCGGATGGAGCCGGAGAGCCGACGAGCCAAGGCGATGCTGAGGATCCCGAGGGACATGGCGATGCAGACAGCTCTGGCGACCGAGGCGCAGGCGGGGATCCAGAAGGCTGCAGTGGAGCCGGAGCGACAGAGGACCAAGGTGGAGCTGGAGGGAGTGAGGAGCCTAACGGAGCCAGAGGGACGAGGCGAAGCCAGAGGAGTGTAGTCCCGAGGCGAGGGCAGGCCAACGAACGACCAAGGTGGAGCCGGAGGGACGAGGGAACCCGGCGGAGATGGTGGACTGATGGGCCACGGTGGAGATGAGGGAGGTAGGAGCCAAGGTTGAGCTGATGGATAGACGGGCCAAGGTGGAGACCTGGTCGCAGAGGTTGGAGGTGGAGACCGGGATCCACCGACCATGCTGGAGCTGAACACTGGTAGACCCGCGTAGAGCTCACCTCACTGAAGGTGGCATGCGGGAGAATTGTGGGGCTATAGGAGGTGGCGACAGCGTGGTTGAGGAATGGATGATGGGAGGAGGTGGGAGAGGGAGGTTGGATGGGAGTTCAGGAAAAGGCTCAGGCTCAGGTTCTGGAACAGGTTCAGGCTTGGGAACAGACTCAGGCTCAGGTCCGATCTTCTGTCACTCTTTTGGCTGCGTGAGGCACGTACTGTAGAAGCAGACTCAGACAACAGGATGAAGTGACAACAGGAATTTATTATAAACAGGAAAGTACCAAAACTACAACTCAGTGTTGACGAGAACCGACAGTGAACAGAGAACCATGAGGAACTTAAATACACAGATGAAATAAGAGGACAAGGTGACAACAGCTGAACATGGTGAGTGATGATGATTGCGGGTAATGGTGAAGTAGGTGCAGGTGTGAGCCGGAGAGGATGATGGGACATGTAGTGAAGACGGTGACTAACAGGTGACCGTGACAGTTAGCATGTGAAAAAAGGGTCCATTCTCGACAGAGTAGAGATGTACAGTATGTAGACCTCACACAGAATTCACCTGCGTGGCGAATTCACATGACTAATTTGAACATGAGCGAAATCTGCATGGAGAACTTTTCTGCTGAAATCACCACCTCGTAAAATAGTTAGGCTATATTTTTTCTGTGAGATCGGTTTGGTTTTACGGTGCACTTGTATTACGGTGTCAGTCGTGCAGCAAACACTATCAGAAGAATATTTTAAGTCAGTGTTCTATCGGCATCATCGAAGCTTGCTTCCACCGTGAAATAAAACTTCAGGTAATTGCGACTATTTATCTCACAACTGTGTTGTCTGTATTTTTTTTTTTTTTGCCAGTTGCAAGTTTAGAAATCTCGCAATTCGGACTAGATATAACGGTTTCACTTTATTTTGATGGTCCCTTTAACACATTCTGTTGAATATAAGTAACGTTGCACCTACATGTCTACTAACTCTCATTAGAGTGTTAGTTGAGTATTAGTAGACTGGTAGGGTTAGGATTGGAATAAGTTGACATGTATTTGCAAAATTATTTATAGTCAGTAGAGTGTTTGTTGGAGGACCATCACAATAAAGTAGCAGAAAGACTACTTATACTCTAATGAGAGTTAGTTGACATATAGTTGCAAAGTTACTTATAGTCAACAGCACGTTCAAAAGGGACCATCAAAATAAAGTGTTACCGATATAACTTCAAGAAATAAATTCAGAATTGTGATTTATAAAAAATAGGAATTGTGAAATATAGCCTACAGTAAACGTGCAATTAATAAAGGTATTGTGAGCTTGCACAACTGCAACTCTTTTTCCCATCAGAATTGTGATATAAACTCGCAACTAAGTTATAAAGTCTGAATTGTGAAATATAAACTCTGGAATATAAACACGCTGGAAAATCTGTAGGCCTCATGGAAGTGGACTTAGTCCTGCAATTGGGTGAGAAGAATTCAGTAATTGCTCCAACAGATTCATAATTATTTTTGATTCACTAAGGTTCATAAGATTCACTCATTCCATAGTTCACCTTAATTTAAATAGCGCTTTTAACAATATAGATTGTTTCAAAGCAGCTTTACAGTGAAATTAAAGTAACAGAGATTGTTTTGGCTTTACAGCAGATCTTGAATAAAGTTATTGTCCAGCTAAAGTAAGTTTTTGATTGATTCACTTCCGTTGCAAAGATTAGGCTACACCACACGTTGGATGTTCTTGATTCACTACAAACCAGCTCATATTAGTTGCTCAGGATACAGATAACACTTGCTGGAATGGTTTAGCTGTTTATTCAGAATATTTTAGTATGACGATCCATGCACATTCAAACTGGTAATAGAACCAAACCTCATGCAAATCATTTCTTTCTGTTGTTTAAAATGTATCTCTGTTCTCATCCCTATAGATAGGGCTATAAAAGAACCCTGAAGTATGGTACAAAGAATCTAACCGAATGGGATAATGAATGTGCAAAGGTTCGTGGAAAGAATAAGGGCTTTTGACTATTGAAAAGGACTTGTGAAGTTGACCTGGGGACTGTGTTGATGGTTGTAACCGGGGTGACCAATACAGCAGTTGCTCATTTGTACTTTCCCTGTTCTACTATTTTCCATGGATGGGGATGAGGGCACAAAGGAATGGGATTGTATAAGATTCAGAGTTGATGCTGAATCAACTCTGATTGTCACTTTGAACTCAGTCAACACTCCATGGAATGACTGAAATGCAGAAATGTGTGGCTTAATTGTGTGTCTAAGAAACAATACTTGTTCTTAAGAAAACAAAATTGTTTGACTTTGTTTATTTTTTGTTAATAAAATAACTGCATTTGGATCCAGCTCTCCCAAATTTTTTTTTAATTCACCAATCATTACAAATGCCAGCATGCTCAAATTGTTGTCTGAATCAATAGCATCTTGATGAATTTTAATAATTAATTTACCCATTTAAGTTTATTTCTTCTTCAATGTATCTTCTGTTCTGTAATTGTCACAGACACATAGTGTCCATAGAAGTCTGAACACCATATTCCACAACGTTTTGATACAAGTCTTTGGTAACACTTTAGTTTGGGGACCAATTCTCACTACTTGCATACTACTAGCATATTGGCTGTTCATTATTACTTATAAAGCACATATTAATGCCTTATTCTGTATGACCATATTCTACATCCCTTATTCCTACCCTACCCCATACATAAACCTAACCACTACAACAATACCTTACTACTTATTAATAAGCAGTAAATTATGAGTTTATTGAGGCAGAAGTCATAGTTAATAGTGAATATATGTTCCCCAAATAAAGTGTGACCAAGATTTTTTGTTTTGGACATTGGTAGCATTCCAAGTATTTACCCAACATATATACTCATATGATATACTCATATTATGAGTATATCATAAACTGGAATATGAATGCCAAAGAAAATACGCTATTTAGTTTTACTGTTGGTCTCTAAAATAGGGCTATAGTAAATATTGATAAATATTTTATTCATTTTCTGTCCACTCATAACAAATGAATAGTATATGGAAAAGGAGGGAACTTTTGCTTTGTCTGGTATGCATGCTATTGGGTACTATTTAACACATACCCTTTCTGGACATCGTGCTGAATGGTAAGAGTCCAGGATAGGGGGAAAAGAGCTGACATGATGAACCTCTTCAGTTTTCATGATCATAATCAGACCAGTGAGCTATTAAGATGTAAATAGGCGTATATAGTTAACACACAACATGGACAAAATACTTAAGTATCAGAGAAATTAAATATTTGATGTGCTGTAAGTTTTCTGTATAAAGATGACTCACTTAAATGAGTAGAAATTATTTTGTAAAAATACAAATATTCGAATTTGGCTCTCAGTTGATATGAAGTCAAAATGCATATATTATCATTTTAAAATGAACATTAGAATAATTTTGCATGGTCAACTACCTAAATTCATTATTTTGATGCCAACAAGGAATCAGATTACTTGCATTTCTGAATTCCACGCAGTGGGATTCCCATAATTTAGTTACTATCACATAGAAAACATCAACTTTAAATCTATAAATAAATAAATAAAAACTTACCAGTTTAGCAATAAAAATCTGCTCTCTGAAGCCTTTGATTTTAGGCCTACCAACAATCAACTAGTAGTTTTCTAAGCGACTTAAATACAGTTTGAAGAATCAGCCCACAAACAGGCTAAACAGCTTTTCTAACAACCTAACAAGTCTGTTACTGTAATGGTTATATATTTGATATAACCTAAGCAATTTTCTGAATGACTAATTTTTCTCTGCAGCATCAAACTCATCTCCAAAGCTCAAAGCAAAGTGTGGAGATTTTCAGGTTTGATCTGTGTTTAAGGGGTTGTTGCCATAGTGCAAGCTTACACAACCTCAGTCCTATTGATACCTCAAAGCCCATTCATTTCACTTTGTTCATTGTAGCCCTGTTGTGCTCAAGTTTTACCCAATTATTAAAGTAATATTTGTAAGAAAACACCCTTGTAAGGTCTGTAGCAAAAGACTTTACCTACCTTTCACACAAACAAAATGTATTCTAGCTATGATATGATACCAATATAACTAATATATATATATACAATTATATCAACTTATATATATATATATATATATATACACACACACACACACACACATACAGACACACATACACTGTTCATATTTGATCATTCAAATAGGCTGATAAAAAAAAAACGTGTTTTTAATTTTATTATCAGAACCCTTAAAAATGACTTGAAACAACACACCATATAAACACCACATTGCAAAATAAATAGGTACTGTACACGGCTGGTTCGTCGATCAAACAGTCCTTCAGTTCATATTACACACATACTTTTAAGTCAAGTCTCAGATATTAAGTGTCTATTCTAAGTCTCTCAGACGGTGTCGTCTTCGACAGCTATTGTTTTCTGGCACAAAGGAAGGACCGTGGCCTCTGGATGCATTTCACGGGTCGTCAATCGCTTCAGTACTTCCACAGTTTGAAACAAACATCTGTCGTTCAGCCCATCAAAGTGAAAACAATAGCAATGTGCAAAAAACACTACTGTTTCCCAGTCATTGTGTAAAGGTAACCTGCAAAAAATTCTCTGAGTGATCAGCAATAGCCTACATCTCAATGCAGAAAACATTCAGACATTCCCGTCAGTCCATTAAGAAAGCTGAGTTTGTGTACGCATATAGGACACGTTCTTGCGTTCATTCTGCGATGTTCATTGTTGTGTTATGTGCACTGCGTCATATGGACGTTTTTGCGCAAGCACGTTTAAATGGCGTGTCAAGTTGAAAAAAAAATCAACTTTTAAAAAGCCCTATGCATCCTGTTCCATTCCAATAATTTGTTAGAACGTTAATGAACCCGACGACGTGTCCTGCGTGAATGGTAACGTTCACATATGACGCCTTCTTGCATTAGCCTACATCTTCTCTATTTTAATTTTTGGTCTATGTAAACAATGCGACGCATTTGATTTTTTTTTTCTTGCCAAGTTTTAAGACGCCCAGGCCCATCACGCGCCCTATATGTGCGCCTTCCTTCGTTCCGTTTGTGTTGTTTTACACGTCAAACGGTCACGAGACTTGCGTTTTAAGGCGGCGTGTCCAATTAATAATAGTTAAACTTCTACAAACGCGTATCCTCAACATTGCGCTCGGTCCCGCTGTTTTTCAACGCAAGAACGCGTCCTGTGTGAATGACCCTCAGACAACATTATTTCTAAAAGCAAAGGTGACTTTTGAGTTTGACACATAACTCATGGACTGAAGTCTTCACAGTGGACATTTCTTTTGTGGAATTTTGAGGTCATCAACTTTTAAGATGAGGCAAAGATGACAGTTTATCAACTTTCCCAAAAGCAGCAGCGCTTTCCACACCTTTGAGCCACTCTTTACATTTCCTCATGACAGTCTCGTCCACGTCTCCATCCTCCTCCTCATACTCAACATCATCATATTTGTACTGATCATTGAGGAGAGAAATCTTCACAATGGTGCTTATGTCATTGGAAGCGTCCAGTTTGGCAACAGGTCCGGAGCTCTTATTATTAGAGCTGGCCTGAGCTCTCTTGGATGGGAAAACGCGCCTGTGTCTCAAGTCCGCGGAAGCGCAGCACTTCTGTTGCTTGGCCATCATTTGCTTTTCCAGATTGCGCTTTTGGATGACCAGGATGGCTTCGGGGGTCAGGCTGAGGGAGAAGTGGATCTCTTGCTCGCCACCTTCTTTTGCTATAGAGGTCCTGGAGGCATATTTATGGCTGGACTCTCCAGAACTGGACCGTGGGACGCTTTCACATGAGGTAGCCAAAGGTTTGGGGACGCTCAACCATGAATGTTTGCTGTCCGTCTCGGGATCTGGAGGGACTCTGCTCGGCTTACTTCGTCCAAGCTGCTTTAAATTGGCCGACGGCCACGATGTAGATATTTTCTCTTTCTCCGATTCCTTTTCGTCTCCTGTCCTTTGACTGTACGTGGGTTGAGGAGGTGCGACATTGTCCCTGCTCTTCTTTCTCCTGAACAGCTCCTTTCTTGGCGATGATATCCGTGAGTGCAGGTTTATCGGCGGAAAAGGCATTTTGAATGCTATCGATGCGCAAAATAATGAAGAAATCTGTACGTGAATGATGGGAGAAATACGTCCATTCGCCTCGGTCCACCGGATCTTTGGATATTAGACGCAGTAGTCCATTGCGCTCCACATCTCACTTCTAGACTGACATGGGGCGGGGCATCCGCGGTATTTATAGTGTGTTGGGCGGAAGGGGCGTGGTCACAACAGAAAGGTTAAAACAACAAAGCCATGCGTATGCAAGTGCCTGTATGAATGTATCTTTTAAAGAAGGTTTATTGCATTATACAATACAACATAATACAGCCAAGTTCACACAAGTGTCCTAGCTTTGTAACCACTGGTGTAGTTCATTCATCACATTAATAATGATCATGTCACCTTAAAGGGATAGTTCACCCAAAAATGAAACATTTGTTATCATTTACTCACCCTTAAGTTGTTCCAAATCTGTTTTCTTTCTTCTGTTGAACACAAAAGAAGATATATTGAAGAATGCTGGCAACCAAACAGTTGACGGTAGCCACTGACTTCCATAGTAGGAAGAAAAAAAGACTATGGAATTTCTATTCAATTTATTCTGTTAAAATGTTTTATTGGCTCAGTCTGAACATGTTGAACAATGATTATTAAATCAAACAACAATATTGTTTATGATAAATTAAAAGTTAATTTATTTTTTTTCCAAAACGCTATAAATCCATCCATTTTTTTTCAAAACGATATAAATCCATCCATTTTTTCCAAAACTGTTTGGTTTGTCTTAAAAAACAAACAAACAAACATATAGTCAGGGGCTCATACTATAAATTACTATACATTAAATTTAGTAACACATTTAGGCTAATAGTCATTTGGTGCAGAACCTGAAAATAGTAATGATATCAATAGCTATTCAATAAGTTATTTAGTAATACATTCAGAGTCATTTTTAGTAAAGTGTCAAACCTGTAACAAGTAGGACCAATTTGTCCACTACATATGCATTAAAAAAATGAGTTATTAAAAATATTAAATAATGATAACGATATTCAAAAGTAGTGATGGGCACCCCTCCACTACACACACATACACATGCGTGACGCTTAAATATAGGCTAAGTAAAAAAAAAAAACTTAAACATACGTTTCATATTTATGTTTAATAATATAGGCTAATGTTATTTTTTTTATTTAATCTATGTTGATTATATGAAAAGGGAACCGCATGAGATGAGTACGATAGGATCATAAGATGCCCAATATATCGGAAAACATTTGGAATGGGTCAGACATGATTTTGACCACTATTAAGTTTTGTTTAAGCCTTTCTTTAAAGTGAATTTCGTTTTGTATAAATTGTATCTTCATTTTAATCAATGTTTCATCAACAAATTGACTGGTTTAATAATAAATAAATAAGAAGCAAATATAGCAGACATATAGCCTAATCAGGACACGGAGGCGCCCGCACGTGATCTGGAGCGCGTCTCATAAATGAACCGAAACACAGCGATACTTGCCTCACAGTCCTGAGAAGTATATCTATAAAAAGCTTGAAATGTCTACATTTAAACAAAACAATAAAAAACGAAAATAAATTGGCTACTCTCTGCGTATGTAGGCTAATTCGAAGTGTGCATTTCTCTCTATAGGCGCGTTCACTACTGCGAAGATGGCGAGTCAGCATAGTCAACTTTATCTTTGTAGCTGACACTGACAGAAAACACTAGTTAAATTCAAAAATAAACAATTCAAATGTTTCATGCATAATCATTACTTTTGTCGGTTCTTTGTGGCAAGCTTTATGCGTGCGTTGAGATGCGGATAGGCAATTAAAAAACGCTCATTGTGGTTTCTCTCCCATATTTAAGTAATTAAATCAATATATGTGATTAAACTAATGGCTTAAATGAACTACTACTAGTCGACTAGAAAACTCACTCATTTTGAGGAATGAATGAACATAAACAAACCTCTGTTCAGAGTGCCGCCGTGCTGGATTGCATTGAACGTTCACCGAATTCTGATTAGTCGAGAGGATTTATCGCGTTTTGGCTAAAAATAGGTTTGGCGCTTATGGCGTTTTGGAAAGAAACTGCATCTTGCAGTAGCCTACATTTTAAACAAGGAAATATAGCGATTTGGCATAAAACGTTGATGGAGCAGTGAATAGGTTCAGTACACAGCAAAATGACATGACAAACTCATTTTTTTTTTTTTTTAAATGGATTTTATCGCGTTTTGGAAAAGAGCTCTTCATATATTGTTTTATTTAAACCTAACAAACTTCTTTTTAACATGATTTTAGTGTAAAGAAACAACAACTATCACTTACTAACCAACGTTACAAATTTGATTTAATGACAACGTAATGTAACAACTAATTAAATAATCCATATAACCTTGATTTTTGCTTTTTTTAAAGAAAATTATGAAATTTTTTTTTAAAAATGCAACAAATGCTGGCGATTGAATTTAATCTTGAATATGTCTTAAAAGTGTCCAAATATATATATATATATATTTTATAGAATAACAGATTTGAAACAGTAATGTATTGGAATGCAGCTAGAGCTTCACAAAGCAGATCCAGCCAACGGTAGCCTACTTTTTTTTACTGATTGTCAATATTTTCTCCTTGGTGACCTTGGCGTAGCACAGAGGAGGTTAAAGACAAGCAGCCTCCATCGCTATTGATCCGTCGCCCTCCTTTCCAGCAATTGGTAATTTCACAGTGACATCTGTTCTGTCACCCAGCCACTGCGAAGTGTTTCAGCCACAGCGAAATGAGGAACAAAATCAATAGGCTTATACTTACAGTTAAGAAGCACACAGACAGATGTTTATTTTCACAAACAACATCCATAGATTGCTGACAGAACTAAATCATAGAGATTACAGTGAAGAAAAAAATCTTTTATGTTAAATGATAACTTTAAAAAGATCCAAAGTGAAAACCGAGGGAAGATTCTATGCCTGTAATTAAACACTGTTAGTTATGCGACTGATGCTTATAGCTTCAAAGCATATAGTCAAACCAAAAATTATTCAGACACCAGATATAATTTTTGATGTTTTTTTTACTAGTAGGTGCAGGACACTATCGTTCATTTATGTAAGTGAGGATAGCACAATAAATTAAACTGTGACATATTATACTCAAAAATTCTTCATACAGTGGACTACCAGTAAAATGTATAACAATTTGGGCCCAACATTGTTTGTTTATGTTTATTCTTTAATTGGTAATGTGACCTTTTTACACCACAGACTGAACAAAAATAAGAATTGCTTGATAATTGGTTGACATAAATTTGTATTATCTAATTGTGTACTTAAATTTAACATCTGACAGCTATTCGACCTAATTCATTTGTGAGACAGTCTAACAGAAGAATGGACAAAACAGTGAAATATCAACTGATTTGTTAACTCTTAGTTCTTGTCATATTTGACCATTTTCTAAACTATAGCGAATAAACTGTGACAATGTGAGAAATGTTCAAGGTGTCTGAATAAATTTTGGTTTGACTAGCTTTGTTTGAAGAGCATCTGTGATATAGAACGAACGATCTTAATTTATTCCATTTTATGCTTAATGGCATCAGTTGAGTTTACAACCTGATGTGCTGAATGTTCTGAAGAGCTGATTTCATATATGCACTGGGAAAGATTTACATCAGACGCCCGCACACTATCAAATGAACAGCCGACATATTCTCACTGAATATGAAAGTGTTCTGAGATGTGTAAAGCATCTTCTCAGCCATAAGCTGGAGGATCCACCAACAGCTGTACCCAGTATCTCACCACAGTAATGAACCGATCAGCACGTGATCAGCATTGTGCATAGAAGAGTGCTGTGGAGGAGGGATGCTCAAGAAAACAGAGCGCTCCCACAGTTGTCATGGAAACCGCATCAGTCTCCTTGCTTGTGCAGTCTAAAAACAGACCAGCCACTCTAGGTTATTAGGTCATGTTAAGAACATGTGACGCCTGAAGGTAAGGAACAAACCTGTATCTGAGCATGCAAGAGACAATCATAAGGGTTTATTGAACAAAAAACTATTGTTTTGTAGATTAAGCACACAAAAAGAAAGCGAGGTATCTCCTGGAATCCCATCAGCTCATCTCCTGAGATTCAGTGTGGGGAGACAGCTGTCTCTGTTGCCCTGGGCTTAGACAACTATCATTATTCTGAACACATCAGTCAAAAGATTATAACATATGACACATTAACTCCCTGTGCAGCAGGCAAATCAATTCCAAAACATCCAACAAACAAAGCATGAGTATTGTATTTATTTAGTGTGCAAGTAGCATCACAAGAATAGGTTTTTTCTCTTATTATTTATTTTTGTTAATATATTTGGTAAAAAGGTATTTTTCTGTACAAAAGTGAGCAGTAGTTGATTTCATTCATAAACATCACACGTAATAAAGCACTTCACTCCGTTTTAACTGGCAGTATATCATGTAATTATCCGCCACACACAAAATAAAAATAACAAAAGCTTTAGAACAAAAAAGTAAGGCTTGTAATAAATGCAAATATTACATGTTCACTCTTAATATTACACAATATTTAAAAAAAATGTTTTAAGACAAAACATGAAAGTTTTTAAGGTCTTGGAGCATAAATGTGGCAGGTTCTGAAATGAAAGAGAAAAACAATCCTTTTTTTTTCATATTCACTCTTGCAACGCACGACCTGTCGTCAGGAGGAGTACTGGACACTTCAGCTCAAACAGGAGGTGAAACACTTCATGACAGCATCCCTGTGATAATGAAAAGACATTTGTTTATGGCTGATGGCTCAATAGAGTATTATATCTGGGTGGGGGCTCACAGCAAAATCCACAGAAACAGATGGATAATCAAAATGCTATGATGAAAATCATACTTAATCCTAAATAAACCGATAGCTTGCTGTTAATGTGGTTTATTACCTCAACATTCAATTTAATTCTTTGTTCTAAAAAAGGCTTGTTTTTTTCCTTTGTTGTGACTGGGTGGAGCTCTTGCATATTTTATTATGTTTTGGTGGGAATACATCACATGAAAAGAAGCAGATCAACGACATTTTCCAGGTATGGAGTACGGTTTATAAATAATGATGATTGTAATGCACTTTTCAGGGTATTCATTTTCCTAAAGATCATTTTATTAGACTTGTTTTGTCTAGAACTAGAACAAAAAAAAAAAGCTTAAATGTTGCATTCAGAGAGTATGATTCTCTGATATTTTCATGTCTCAGATTTAAACTTCTGTTACAAGAAGTTGGTAAATTCAATTAATTTCAAACCTCCTAAAGGCTGGCCAACACTAAAAGATTTTAAGGGCCAGATTTACTAAACAGGGCAAATTAGTGTGAGAGCACAAAAAAAAAGCGCAGATGGGAGTGGAAAGTTCTGTGCGTGATCTACTGACGTGACGACACGTAAATGGAAGAACACAGACGCAGCCGTTTCATTTCCAATAATGACCAATGCAATCTACCAGGAGCAGCGGAAAATTAGCGTCTGGTTTAAAACATGCTTTTTTTCTGAGTTAAATAATGGCGCAAATCCTAGTAAATTGACTAGCACAAACCTTAGTAAATCACCTTGCATGATTCAATTACTCTCCTCTCATACATTTTGCGTCTGAAAGGGAAACTCCTGCAAACGAATATGCAATAAGGTCAGCTGCAAATATAACCCTGTCCACGCCTTTTTAGTGCAAATTTTCCACTGCGTGTCTTTAGTAAAACCTGACAGTAGTTTTTTAACGTCAAAAGAGGCTTTGTGCTGGTGTAAGCTGTTAGTAAATCTGGCCCTTAAAATCTTATCAGGCCACACACAAAAAAAAAAAAAATCATAGATTTAACAGTTTTGTTCCTAAAGTGTGGAGTGCCACAGTGTGACCAGTCTGGGAAATCTTGCAAAATCTCTCGCGGTCAAACGTGACATTAGAATAAACAAACATGGCAGACGACAGGCAAGAATAAATGGCGCTAACAGTGTTTGGACTGCTATTTACAGAAAATTTGCGGGGAAAAAAGCAGTTTGGATGAAGTTGTGTTATTTTTCCATCAGCTCGTTTTCTAAATGGAAATCGTTTCGTTCCACATGACAATCTACATAGTGTGGTTGCCTTAAGCCGGGCTCAGTACAGGAGTTTCAGGCCGATTAATGCCCGAAAACAATGTGTCCAGGGCATTGCTTTGTGTCATCACTCAAATAAATATTGTGAATCGGATTCTGCATTAATTTACTGAAAAACCTGATTATTTAAAAAAAAAAATCATGACTTGACAATTTTTAATTATATTTTTGCTGCATTTTATTTTTAGAGTAATTACAATAGTGGGTGTTTGTTTGAAAATGCTGGTTCTCTCCGATTAGGAAAAAAAACAATTAAATAATAAATATTGAGATACTGAAAAAATTAGGACGAAAAATATTTGTATCTTTATGGCCCAGCCCTGATATGGAGCTAAAAGATGAGGTAACCATCACGGTCTCCAAGGCAACAGCAGAACAAGGTCACGGTGCCTTCCTTGCCTCAGCTTCCACCCTTTTCCCTCTCTCCTCCGCCTCTGCCACCCTCTCCAAATGTGTTGCTATGCAGACTTTGTCATGCTCAAAATTCACAGGAAGTGGAGGAGGTGTGAAAGCAGTCAAGGTTAAAAGGAAGAGTATAGAATCAGAGAGAGAGAATGAAATAAGGACAGAAAAAGAAGGGAGACTGAGGAACGTTGGCATTACATGCACCCACGCGGCGATCAGGAGAGCGTTTAGTGTTTAGCCTTAAAAGCACTGCACATACAGCACATAAATAAATGATGATTAACTCCCCCTGCTTTCTGATGAAATATCGGCGCAACGGATGCCCCGGATTTCCAGCACAGCGGGTGGATTTTCGTCAAAAAAATAAAATAAAATAAAAACCTGAATAAGCCATAACTTATTGGGGGGGGGGGGGGGGCAGATTATGGGCTAAAACAAAAGCAGAGACATTAAGGGATTATTATTAGCATATTATTTCCAAAAATACAAAAGTGTTATGTTTTTAATTGACACATAAGGAGATAACAGGAGGAGGGGTAGATATTAGGGCTGGAACTCGATATTTGTCAGCTTTTTTGATAATATTTAATTAATTTTGTTTTTAAATCAGGGGAAACATCATTTCAAGAGGCATCTATCCGCCAAGATTCTTTACGTAAAGCCCTTATGTATAATGCATTATAAAAGTATTTTTAATGCAGTAATTATGCCTGGTAATGCATTGTATGGTCTTGTGAATAATTGTAACCACAGTTACATAAGTACATATATACATAAGTAAAGCCTAATGTTTTCAATATCACAATATTTATGAAAAAGCTCTGAAAAAGAGGGACCATCATTTAACCCAAAACAGGGCTATTATCGTTAAACTAAAACCATAAAGCATTTTTCTTATTTGATAAAATAAACAACTGAAATAAAATAAAAACAACATTGTTTTATTTCAGCTATTACAAAAGCAACATTTATCAGTTTAAAGTTGAAGTACTAAAATTACTTAAATGAAACTAAAACTGAACCTTAATAAAAACTATATAGACAAGACAAACTAATAAAAATAAGATTTTTTTTTACATAAAATAAAAATGAAAGCAGATCAAATCTAATTCAAAATATTAACAATTACTATTATATCCTAAATACTCAAATAATACTGACCCAAAAATATTAATTAATTATTATATAAATATTACATATATATATATATAATATTTTAGTATGGTCCTGGTCATGACGATAAACTGATCCAATAGGGTCTAGCTCGGGTAACCTACCAGAGGATCATAGATCAATATGGATATGAGGACCGACCTAGTGTAACTATTGAAGTACCTGGGCAGCAGCAGTGCTACTTTAACCCCACTGCGGCAAGTACAGAGTCCAGCTCTGGAAAGGCTGGTGGGGACAAGACGTAGGCAAGTAAAGGGAGTGCCCAGCGAACTCTTGGTTCCGAAATCGACCGACGAGACTGCGCACATATAAGAGCCCAAAAGGAGACTTCGCTCAACTAGACCACATTGTCTTCAACACCAAGTGGTGGAAGTCAGTACGCCATTGGATCAGACCACAAGATGGTGAGCGCCAAATTCAAACTGGCACTGAAAACAGCAAAAAGTTCATCCATCACCAGGTGCACCTTTCAGAATGACAAGCTGAAAGACGTGAACATCCAAGCGAATTTCGACCTTGAACTTCGCAATCAATTTGCCGCTCTTCTTAACGAGTCAAGGCAAACCGAAAACGCGCAGAGCCTAATACAGCAAAGAGCAGACACACTCAACACTGCGCTGGTAGCAGCGAGTGAAAAGGTCCTGGGCAAAAGACCGAAGTCAAAACAGCCGAGCTGCGTCAGCAGTTGAATGTTGCTGCTCATCGCAGAAGAGGAAGAGGCGAAGGACAATTTCAAGCGCAATCAAACGAGAGAAAATAGAGATCAGTGGAGAAACAAGCAGTCGAGTGTCAAGACAGCTTTCGAAACTGACAAAGAGGCATATTTCAACACTCAACTAGAAGCTCTCGAACTGGCAAACCAAAATCGACAAAATCTCAGAGAAGCCGCAAAATCTGCAGAAAGCAAAGTCAAAATGCTCGATGGCTCTCAACCAAACTCGAAGACTGAGCTCATCAGCGACTGGGGCAAGTACTTCTGCAAACAACAAGAGCGCGAAGGTGGAAACAGTCAACTTTCCAGAACCAAGCCCAGACATCGCTATTTAAATAAGGAGTCCAACGCGATAGGGAGCAGCGATAGGGAGCAGTGAGAGCAATTGAACAGCTTAAGCGGAACGAGTCGCCAGGACCCGATTATGCATTGACGGCAGAAGTCCTCAAAGACGGTGGTGAATTCATAGTAAATTAATTGCACAAACTCTGCAAGCTCGTTTATAAGCATTGCTACGCACCAAAACAATGGACGTCGAGCTTGATCATCCCACTGCCCAAGAAAGGCAACCTACAGCTGAATAACAACTTTAGAGGAATCAGCTTGACGTCCATCGCAGCAAAAACATACAATCGCATTCTCCTCAACCGCATCCAGAATCCAATCGACAAGCTGCTCAGAAACAACCAGGCAGGCTTCAGGAGCGGGCGCAGCTGCGCACAGCAGATCCACATCCACCAAAGAGTCATCGAAGGAGCAAGAGCACAACTACTACTGTTGTACATCACGTTCGTCGATTTCAAGAAGGCATTTGACTCGATAGACAGACCTATGATGTTCGCAATCCTGCGACAAAAGATCGTTGATGCTAACCGAGTCTTGTACGATGGATCAGCGAGCCAGGTGTACTTGGAGGACCAGCTCTCAGAGCCATTTGCTGTCACAACTGGAGTATTACAAGGCGACGTTCTAGCTCCGTTCCTATATATCAAAGCAATAGATTACGTCTCCAGGCTATCTGCTGGAAGCTTCGGATACCTTACACATAAAGGTCCTCCGCCCAGGAGTAATACGAGACCGCAACACGGTACAGCAATAGCCAAAGAATCTAGAGCCGAATGCAAGTTTAACGATTTAGCATTTGCCAACGATATTTCACTCCTGGAAAATTATCTCACCAGGGCACAACAACAGCTCACCCAACTACAACAAAAAGCTGGCACAGTCAGACTAGAATTAAACAAGGAGAAGGCTGTCCAAGTGTAAATGAATGCTTCCAGTGACAATGAACACGGCTACTAATCAACGGAAAGGACGTTGAAATCCTGCATCCTACATCATATCGACGGAGAAAGACGTCAAAAATCGTATCTCTCTTGCATGGGTGGCCTTTACCAAGATAAAGAAACTTGCTCCGAACCATGCTGGGAATTAGACAAGCAGACAAACGAGGAACTGACCAAACAGACTAACCAAACAACGTCCAGTCAGCGTGACCATCCACAAGCGACAGCTAGAGTTCATGGGTCACTGTCTTCGCATGGAAGTGAACGAACCAGCCCACATCTACGCCATCTATCACTCAGAAGTAGGGTTGGGTACCGTTTGAATTTGAACGATTCCGATTCCTTGTTTCGATTCCGGTTCCTAACGATTCTCTATTCCGATTCTTTTAAGAGGCAGGGTCAAAAAAGTTAAGGATATTTTAAATGAGCTAGCTAACCAATGGTCTTTCTGAAGGAAATAGTCTGACCTTCTCCATGAATTTTTTTAAGAACTTTTTACTTTTTATGAACTTTACTATGAATTTCTCACAGGGCTGTTTCAACTACAATATAAATATCAAATCTATGAACTTGAATCTAAATATTATAAATTATGAATATATTTTCACAGGGGTACACTTTCCTCAAGAGAGCTTTATTTTTGAAAACCTCATGAAAACACATTTACACATGAGTGTATGATGCTGCAGGTACTTAAACATGTCACCGTGCTCCCACTGATGGGCTAACCTGGTGCAGAATAGCAAATAAACAATAAGAAACAACGTAAAACCTTCATCATCTGGCGAGGAGAGAGCAACCAGCGAAATAACCTGTGCTCTGAACGGCGTCGAGAGCACTTTTGGAACATATCCATGCCTTGGTTTGATGCTGCGTTCACACCAGACGCGAATAGAGCGTCTGGCGCGAGTGATTTAAATGCAAAGACGCGTTACGCGCATAAAAAATTCCTGCGGCGTGAATGGGGACAGGCCCGCTTTTCAGTTTATAATGTCTATGTTTATATAGACGCGAATACAACTTTTTTACGCGAGTCAATTTCGCTCTTGACTCGCGAATGGATTCAAAGTGTTCAAGCGTATAACTAGACGTGGTAGGCGCGAATTTGACGCGCTATTAGCGTCTGGTGTGAATGCAGCATTAGGACGACTCTCAAGCTGCTCTCGAGTTGCTTCGCTCGGTTATGCCAACACTTCCAGTGGACGCTTCTTCGTTGGTGTTCAGCGGTTTCTTCTTCCGGTCGGCGGACTGTGAATCGAAACTAGGAATCGAAATTTAAACTTTTGAACGATTCCGGGAAAATCGCAAAGCTAGTCCCGGTTCCAATCGATACTCAAGCCTACTCAGAAGTCAGTGATAAGAACAAGCGAGGACCCCCCGCCTAACCTTCAGACACAAAATCCGGAGCTATATCGACGAGTACAACAAAAGTCAAAAAGCCTGAAATCAAATAGCTCTCCCCACAGCGAAGAGCAGTCAGTCACTCACCCATGTCGAATGGGAAGAGGAAACAAAAGTGATCATCAGCATCGCCAAGAATAGAGAATTGTGGAAACATATTATCGAGCTCCATACCAGGGGACC
Organism: Gila orcuttii; assembly: GCA_026230005.1. Lineage (NCBI taxonomy): Eukaryota > Metazoa > Chordata > Actinopteri > Cypriniformes > Leuciscidae > Gila > Gila orcuttii. Next base: position 34,288,705 of record JAPDVR010000019.1, on the reverse strand, counting down.
CGAACAATGATGATGATATATAATAACAACATTTATCTCTTCAGTTAATTTATTTTTTTACTAAAACACTAAATATATAAAAAATGCCACACAGAGCATTTTTGAGGGATGTACTGTAAATCATATAATTCTAGTTTTGAATTGATTGAAATGGACAGTCTGATTCAAGGAAATGAATCAAACCCAGACCTGCCAACCTTGTAAATTTTTTTTGAGTAGCATCAGCGGGGGGAGGGGGGGCTTGTCATATTTTTTGAGACAATGCAAGACACACACAAACACATGCCTATCTTCATAATTCTGGTTTTGACTTCTAAAGTTTTAAAATTTAGCTAGCAATTTAGCTATTGCAGTGAAAGTCCAAAAATTCAATACTGCTCAAAACCATTTTTTATTCATGATTAATATTGCATTGCTTTACAAAAAAGCATGTAATGTGTGCTGGTCAACAACTAGTCTAAAATTAAAGCAACACCAAGGAACTTTTCCTCTGCGGTCGCCCTACAGGTTGGAAGCGGAATTGTCCATTACAGCTGTCGTAAATAATTTAGCCTACCGCAGCCTACTGTCGCACACGCATGCACATGCTCTCTGTTTATCCAGCACCAGCTTTGGAATCAACAATGGCCACAGACAAGGTAGAGTATGATGCATGATTTTATGAAAGACATCACAAAATGCGTACAGGTTGGCAGGTCTGTACCTACAGTCATGGTCAGAATTAATGGCACCCCTGGTAAATATGATCAAAACTGGCTGTAAAAAATAAATCTGCATCGTTTATCCTTTTGATCTTTCATTCAAAAAATTTGCAAAATTCTAACCTTTCATTGAAGTAAATTAATTGAAAGTGGGGGGGGGGGGGGAATCACATTATAAAATAAATGTTTTTCTCCAAAACACGTTGGCCACAAATATTGGCACCCTTTTACTAAATACTTTTTGCAATCTCCTTTAGAAAAGATAACAGCTCTGAGTCTTCTCCTGTAATGCCTGATCAGTTTGGAGAACACCTGACCAGAGATCAGAGACCATTCCTCCATACAGAATCTCTCCAGATCCTTCAGATTCACAAGTTCATGTTGGTGCTTCTTCTCTTCAGTTAACCCCACTCATTTTCTATAGGGTTCAGTTTAGGTCATGGCAGAAGCTTCATTTTGTGATCAGTTACCCATTTTTGTATTGATTTTGATGTTTGTTTTGGACCGTTGTCCTGAAGGAAGATCCAACCACGGCCCATTATAAGATTTTTAGCAGAGGCAGTCAGGTTTTGATTTTTTATCTGTTGGTATTTGCTAGAATCTATAATACTATGTATCTGACCAAGAAGTCCAGGACCTCCAGCAAATACATAGGCCCACAACATATAAGATCTAGCAGTATATTTAACCGTAGGCATGGGGTACTTTTTTCCTTGTATGCACCAAACACAGCATGTGGGTTTGCTGCCAAAAAGCCCTTTTTTTTTTCTTTTCTTTTTTTTTAATCGGACCATAAAACCAGGTCCCTTTTGAAGTTCCAGTCATGTCTGACAACTGAATATGCTGGAGTTTGTTTTTGGAGGAGCGAGGAGGATTTTTCTTGAAACCATTCCAAACAACGTGGTGATGTAGGGGTTGTTTGATATATTTTTTTTAGGCTTTCTGACCCCCAAGACTCAACTAATCTCTTCCATTCTCCATCTGTGATCCTTGGAGAGTTTTTGGCCACTCAAACTTTCCTCCTCACCGTGCATTAAGACAATATAGACACACGTCCTCTTCCTGACAGATTCATAACATCTTTTGTTGATTGGAACTTCTTAATTATTGCCCTGATGGTGGAAATGGGGATCTTCAATTCTTTTAGCTATTTTCTTACAGCAACTTTCTATTTTGTGATGGTCAACAATCTTTTGCTGCACATCAGAACTATATTCTTTGGTTTTACTCATTGTGATGAATGATTGAGGGAATTTGGCCTTTGTGTTTCCTCATACTTAAACACCTGCGAAACAAGAAGTCATAGCTAGACAATTTCATGTTCCTAGTCACCCTGGTGTGCTAAAAAAGGTAAATATTAATGGGAATATACTTCAGAGATATTTTACTTGTAAAAAATTCTAGGGGTGCCAATAATTGTGGCCAATGTGTTTTGTAGAAAAACATTTATTTCATAATGTTATTTCCCCCCCACTTTCAATTATTTTGCTTTAATGAAAGGTTAGATTTTTGCCATTTTTTTTAATGAAAGATCAAAAGAATAAACAATGCAGATTTATTTTTTACAGGCATTTTTTATCATATTTACCAGGGGTGCCATTAATTCTGACCATGACTGTACCTAATTTGTACTGTATATTTATTTTTTTGAAGAATGTAGGGATCCACAATGACTTTCATTGTATGGAAAAAAGACGAAAGAAAGTCATACAGGTTTGAAACAAACAACATGAGGGAAAACTATGTTTAAATCACTAATAAACCATCTTAACACTCATATTCGAGAGACAAAAAAACTAACAAACTAACCTAATGACATGGTCTCTAGGAATCTTAATGGTTCAAAAAGTGCTAGGGCTGCAACAACTAATCGATATAATCGATAATAATCGATTATGAAAATCGTTGTCAACGAATGTCATTATCGATTAGTTGCTCTGCTTACGTCACGGGGAGCATTTACTGGTGATTGGTTGAAACAGGCCTATCATGATGCGGCACACACGCACACACACGCAAGGTCTCTCCCTGTGCCGCTCTGTCGTGCGCGCGCTACACAGTTTGGACTTTGGAGCACTCTCTTCTGTCTCGCATGCGCTCTCTTGCTTGCACGCTCTAGATTCCAGGAGTTTGAACTAATTTGCGGGCATCAGGGAGCCGCTATCAATATGCGGGAGACTCCCGGAACTTCCGGGAGACTTGGGATGTCTGTATTTTGTCTCGGGCATCAGGTTGTGCAATCATTTCGCTCGCAACATAAGTGATGGATTAAAATAGCGCTACGCAGAAATAGGCTAAATTAAAACGGTGTTTAGAAAGTGAAGCACTAAATATAAAGGCAGTTATTAACAGCAGCAGTAAAAGATTGTTTTTTAGTCACTGTAGTCAGTGGTTTTCAGCGAATGCTTGTGCACTAATGCATCATTTTCTTGTCCTTTTAATCAAGCCTCTTTGCTGCGTCTCCATTCCGTTCTCTTTTTATAGCATTTGTCTTCTATTAAGTTTTAATTGTTTTACAAACGCAATCTACTGCGGCTCTACTACGTTCACATGCTTTTTTTCAGTCTTTCTATATTTATTTTAGCAATTTATCCTTATAATTAATTGAATCTTAAATAAAAATTAAATGAATTATGTACTTTACATGTTTTTGGTTTCTATCTTCACATCTGAAAATGTCTGTGTAAATTAGTTTTTAACAAAAATTATGTTAAAACAATGTTGTATATAATTTAGATTTTTTTGTTTTTCATGGTTGTCAACTTGCCATCAGCAATTATCATTAAAAACAATGCAAATATTGATATTAGTAAAACTCAATGTGTGGCTTTTGTACACTTTTACACATAAATACCATGATTAAGGGTTTTATTTAGTTGTAATAAACAAAAAATCAAATTGAAATTTTATCCAATTAATCGATTAATCGGAAAAATAATCGTCCGATTAATCGATTATGAAAATAATCGTTAGTTGCAGCATTAAAATATTAGATTGTGGATATGCATCATGCTCATGAAAAAACATGTGCACAGCCCAATGTTCAAAACAGAGATCAGTGGGATAAACAGCTCATGACGTGGAGCCTGCTCATGCTAATCCAGTAAAAACAATGAAAAGAGCCCTAACCCAGTTTTAAGCCACTCAAAAACAGCATTACTGAGCTTGTTGAAGGGTGCGGCTGTTTCTAGGAAAACAATCAACAAGGAAACAATGGTGAGAGGGACTTCTAAAGATGAACCAGCTACTGATAAATGGAAAGATGAGCAAAGGGTTTGGTCTTAAAATGAAACGAAAGCAGCAGGTGGAATACAGAGAAATTGTTTCAGAGGTTCTTGAAGCAGGGAGGGTGTCAGGTTGTGTGTGTGTGTGTGTATGGGGGGCAGGGGGATGGGGTGTCCTGGCTGTCAGAATCCATCAGAAACATGCACGAGCACCTCTGGCTGGAGAGAAGGGGGGTTGCTGGGTTCAGCAAGGGATGCAAAACATTTTAAAGATTCTTTTGTATTTGGAGATCCAATAATGCTCAAGATTCCAGCGAATGAGACGACCGCCGACCCTAGAATGTATTGTGTGTGTCGTAAGTTGTTTACGTTGCCTTCTTGTTTATGATAGTTGTTTTAGAGTGTCATAAGCTAGATTGCATTTTGTTATGTTCATTTCTTTTGCACCTCCCCTTTTTTAGGATTTTCACTTAAATCTTCTGGATGCCTTTTTTTTGTCATCCAGCACCCTAAAATTATTTTAATATCTGTAAACAGAGTTTGATTCCAAAATAAAGATTCTAATGTAATTTACACACTCTCAGTGTAACACACAAAGAGAAATTTTGCATAATGTTCATGCTCCTCTTTTCCATTGAACAAAATCTTACAGTGTGTGCTATATTTCAAGCCTTTGAAAACAATATGCTAGCTTTTTGATGAACAGACCAAAAGTCATTATGCACTGATACATTTCCTCTCCACTGAAGTTGGACTACTTTAACGGTCCATTTATGGTGCTTTTTTCTGTCCTTTTTGAAGTTTGAAACTACATTTGCTTCAATGTATGGAAAAGAGCAGCTCAAACATTATTCCAAGATATAGCACACTTTCACAAGGTGAGAGCCTACATTCTTTAATCAGTCTCAGTAAGTTGGCACAAAAAAAAAAAAAAAAATCTCAAACAAAGAAACAGAAGCAAAAAAACTTTAAGGTATTAGATAAAGAATTTTATCAGGCTCAAGATGAAAAACAAGCAGCCATTTGCATGGCACTGGGAGAGCAATACGCTCCAGTAGGGGATTAGAGCCATTTGGTGAAGGCCAACAGCCGAAAGGCCATGAGTAAATAACAACATGTTTTCATTCAGGGAATTCAGCTCCCCATGTGTACACAACCCAATCCCACTCAACAAACATGAACAGAGAGAGAGGGTGTCACAGTCTGACATGCTGCCATTTGAAGACAAACTTCTGACTTCCACTAAAGTTAACTGGGATTTAAACTGGCATTTGAGCTAATCTAGTTTGGCTGACTGAAATGGTTAACTTCAGTATTGCACATCAGTAAAGCCTAGGCTATATCAGGTTTAACGAGATGCTTCTGTGCAACTTTTTTACCAGTGGACTGTAGCACACTTTGCAAACATAGCTCATACAATCATATTTCAGTGTTGGACATATCTATCCTATAAAATAATAAAACAATCAGTAAATTTTATTAAATATTTTAGATCAAATGTAGGCAAAATTATATGAAATTGGAAGTAAAAATGAAACATTAAGGAGGTATTTACTTACCGTGCAAATGGAATGTAGGAGATACTGTACCTAAAAAAACACAAAAATGCAGTGTTAATACCTAATGTCCCATTAAAGGCTTAGAATAGATTCATAAACAAAATGATCTGAAAATAAGAGTAAATCCATAAGTACGTCAGTTACAGCTTGCTTTTAAAGTAATGAAATGATGTAACAGTAGATGTGCTTACATTGAGCTCATTAAAGTGTTTTTGAAAGAAGACACTTATGCTCAAAAATGCTGCATTTATTTGACCAAAAATATGAAATATTTTTACAATTAAATAGTGATAACATAGCATAATGAGAGATTTCTAAGCAATTTTTTTTGTAGGCTAGTCATTTTTGACCGCTAACACAACAGGTGGAACTTTGTGCCATTTTGATAAAAAAGCATTTCAAAACAAACTTCCTGGTTAAACATTAAAGCACACTAGTGTGATAAATTGTACAGAATATTTTTATTTTATTATTTGAAATTTTATTCAAAATTGCCAAAATTACCCACAAATAATGCTTTTTTAAATAAAAAATGTAGGTGCATGAGCTCAGATAAAGGAGACCTCTGATCAAGAAATAAAAAACCTGTCCTAATTGAAAGAAATCAAGTTGACAAAAAGATTGAATCCAATATTTGACAATAATATATAATATTAAGAGTTATAAGCTACTTTTGACTATGAACACCACAAGTGCAACAATGTGTGTGTGTGTGTGTGTGTGTGTGTGTGTGGGGGGGGGGTTATATTTATATAGAGTTATAAATATTTGGATTATTTATATATGGACAAATATAAACTATATTAATTAATTTATTCAAATTTCATTGAGCTAATTTGCTACTGTACATTGAATATATTTTGAATGTAATTTATTCTTGTAAAGAGAAAGCTGAATTCTCAGCATCATTCCTCCAGACTTCAGTGTCACATGATCCATCAGAAATCATTCTAATATGCTGATAAGCTCATTCTAATATGCTGATAAGCTCAAGCTCAAAAAACCTTTCTTCGTATTATTATTATCAATGTTAAGAACATTTGTGATGCTTATTATTTAAATGAAAATGTGATACGTTTCAGGATTCTTTGATGAAGAGAGTTTAAAAGAAAAGCATTTATTATTCACTTCTTTAAAAAACACACACGCACACATGTGAATGCATTTTAGACTGTATAATATTAAAATAGAAAGGACATCGTATACAGTCTGTTGTATGCTTAGTCTAATGTTTCAACCGATTATTAAAAAAATGATTAGGGATTTGTTACACATAACTGACTTCAAATGAAATGCTAATGTGCTGACAGCTTCTCAGACATGTCTAGCATAAAGGAATCTTTCTTTCCTATTTCTCAGTATCCTCTGTCCTCATACATGTGGTTCAAGAGGTTGCCAGAGTGATCGCTGTCAGAGGAAGGCTGTGTCACAGTGTGAAAGAAGAGTATTTCCTGACAGTGATACTGACGAAAATTACATGGCTAATAAAACCTGGCCTATTGACGCGTGCAAAACTGGACACACACACACAACACCATCCCCCCTTCCCCACACACACACAGTGTTCGCTCTATATTCATCTGTCTATCTATCAAACCAGTAGCCTATTTCTGTGTAAATACTTTATAATATATAAGCTTCAATATCCTAGGCCTTTTGAAACTTTTCTTAAACTTCATGCAAAGCTTTGTCAAATCAACATTTAGTTTATTTTGAAGAACTTTTCTAGGTCTAACTGAGAGAAACCATGTGTGTGATGCATATAAAAGTTAGACATTTGGGTTTAATGTAGCAAATGAAAATCCCTCCGCAACACACAACATTCTTCTCTTTTCGTGTGGAGTTTGTAGTAGAGTCGTGAAGCATTGAGCCCCGTCCACCTGCTTCTGCACCTGTGCACTGCGAGGCCAAGTGAAGGGGTCAAGACACGCTTAGAGGATCAGATTATTTCTGCTTCCCAGTTCCACTTAGCTGCTTTAGTGGCATGGGAATACTGCCCATCTCTACCTTATATTCTGGGCAGCGAATAGCCTTTAAGAGGTCTTCAAGTGTGAACAAACTTAAGGTGTCAAAGGGTCAAAGTTGAGTGGGTTGTGATGTCACTAGACCACTTGACATGGCTCATGAATATTAATTAGCTTGTGCTGCACACAATCATGAATTTTGCGTAAGAGGGTGAAAGATTTACACACTTTTTTGTTACTGTTGCCTTACCATACACCACAAATAATTATAAAATGCTAGCATTCTTTAGTTTGTTTCTTGGAAAATGGTGTTTATAAAGACGAAAGTAAAGGCGAATTTACCCATGATTCATAGCGGGTTTGAACCGGAAGCCGGTTGTCCTTTTCCGGTTCGAAGCATGAAGATTAAGCGCCAGAACGCCGCAGATGTGCCGGTTAGAAAATATGTGAAATAAGTAGGGCTGCCCCTGCCCGTGCACGACTGAAGTTGGGTTGGAAGTTATATGGGAGAGAATGCTAAACCATAATGAGCGTTTTCGTAATATATTGCCTATTCTGCATCTCAACGCACGCATAAGCTTGCCACAAAAAAATGGCAAAAGTAATGATTATGCATTAAACATTTGAATTGTTTATTAATAACTAGTGTTTTCTGTAAGTGTCGACTGCAAAGATAAATTTGATGATGCTGACTCGCCATCTTCGCAGTAGTGAACGTGCCTATAGAGAGAAATGCACACTTCATATGAATTAACCTATACATAAGCAGATAGCAGCCCATTTCTGCTCGTTTTTAATTATTTTGTTTAAAAGTACACATTTCAAGCTTTCTATAGTATACTTCTCAGGTATGTGAGGCAAGTAACTTATACGCAGAGTTTATTTGATTAATAAGACGCGCTCCAGTTCACGCGCTGGCGCCTCCATGTCCTGTATATCTACTATATTTGCTTCTTATTTATTATTCCAGGCAATTTGTTGATAAAACATTGATAAAAATGAAGATACAATTTATACTAAACGAAATTCACTTTAAAGAAAGGCTTTCTACAAAACAAAACTTAATAAGTGGTAAAAATTATGTCTGAGCCATTCCAAATGTTTACCGATATTGGGCATATTGATCATATCTGACTCTTCTCATGCGGTTCCCTTTTCATATAATCAACATAGATGAAAAAAAAAAAAACATTATATTGTGAAACTTAAATATAAAACGTATCTTTAGTTGTTGTTGTTTTTTTAACTTATATTTAAGCCTCACACTGCTCTGCTTTGCTCACGCGCTCTGGTGTGTAGCCTATACATGCATGTGTGCGTGATGTGATGGAGGGGTGCGATTTTCGCGGATTTTCGATTTTTGCGATTGAATAATACCCAGAGATCTTCGAATATTATTTTTGCTTGAAATGCCCATCCCTACTGGTAACGTACACCTTTTTCGTTGGATGCTTCAGTTTTAGCGCAGCTAACCAAAAACATCTACTCTCTGGCATTGAATGTAGCTGATACGAACCGGACATAGGCATTCTCTCTTTTTTATCTTATGCTCAAAGCACCCAGTTTCTAAAAAGTTTTTTATCTTCTTTGAATTGATAAAACAACCAACAACAGCACATGTAGAGCCTGAACTCATTCTCTCACTGTACGAACCGGAAGTAGGCAACCGGAGTCGTCGTCATGGCGGCGCGCATTGTTTAGAGCAGAATAAGGTGGATATAATCACTCGTCTCATTTGTCACATCACTCACCCTGATCATGGGTCTACTTTTGGCCCATTTTCTCACCTGGCCAAGTACTCAACCCCCGCCTCTAAATCAGCTGCCAGACATTGATGACAAACATGGTTTAATGAACAGGTAATCAGCCTACACTAGTTGAGATATCCAGGCAGAAAGGTTCCAAAGAAGAGCTGAACCAATTTGTTTGAGGTGCCCAGTTGCACAGCAGTACCAAAAGTGCTCAGCTCAGGTCTTTAGCTATACTGATTTAGCATTTTTGCCAAGCAGTTTCCCAGATTCCAGGCACATTCATGACACACATGTAACAACCATACACACTCAAAAAAATGAAATATGGCTGTTGTTGATCCAAAGAACGCAACTATGTTCAAATTAAATAATGCTCTTATGTTTGTGCATTAAAACTAAAACAGCTGAGTTGACAGAATTAGAAAAAGTAATTCTCAAATTTACACAACTCATTTAACTTAAATTAGAAATGCAGTTGAGTTACTTCAGCAGTACTGCACTTTGGTCAACAGGTGGAGCTATATTTGCGCATGCACAAATATTTGAAAGCACGTTCAACGCATTCGCTCATCTTTTAGCACTCTTTCTCCATTTTGTGGGAATCAAATCATGCTCAAACAAATGCTGTGATGAATTACTTGGATAGTTATTGTACGCAATTCCAAATTATAAATTGAAGTCCTTTAGATGTAATTCAGGTAAGTGCTGTTAAAGAAATACTGTCAGTGTTGGTGTAAGGTAATATTGTAAAGACTGTCACAAATTTATCAGCAACCAACCTGATTTGTCCTTTTTGATCATTTCTGAACCCAGCTCCTCAAAAAAGGCAGGAGGAACAGCGGCACAGAGGATCTCAAGCATCCTATCAGTTATGGATCTGGTATGTTCTGCTAAATTCATCATTATTTTAAATGATGTTTTATTAACAAAGTTTGGGAGGAGCACACTCAGATAATTAAAACGAGTGGAGAGCACTCAGAAATCAACGATAAGAGGTATATATAATATACACTCACCTAAAGGATTATTAGGAACACCATACTAATACTGTGTTTGACCCCCTTTCGCCTTCAGAACTGCCTTAATTCTACGTGGCATTGATTCAACAAGGTGCTGATAGCATTCTTTAGAAATGTTGGCCCATATTGATAGGATAGCATCTTGCAGTTGATGGAGATTTGTGGGATGCACATCCAGGGCACGAAGCTCCCGTTCCACCACATCCCAAAGATGCTCTATTGGGTTGAGATCTGGTGACTGTGGGGGCCATTTTAGTACAGTGAAGTCATTGTCATGTTCAAGAAACCATTTTGAAATGATTCGAGCTTTGTGACATGGTGCATTATCCTGCTGGAAGTAGCAATCAGAGGATGGGTACATGGTGGCCATAAAGGGATGGACATGGTCAGAAACAATGCTCAGGTAGGCCGTGGCATTTAAACGATGCCCAATTGGCACTAAGGGGCCTAAAGTGTGCCAAGAAAACATCCCCCACACCATTACACCACCACTACTAGCCTGTACAGTGGTAACAAGGCATGATGGATCCATGTTCTCATTCTGTTTACGCCAAATTCTGACTCTACCATCTGAATGTCTCAACAGAAATCGAGACTCATCAGACCAGGCAACATTTTTCCAGTCTTCAACTGTCCAATTTTGGTGAGCTCTTGCAAATTGTAGCCTTATTTTCCTATTTGTAGTGGTGTGGTACCCGGTGGGGTCTTTTGCTGTTGTAGCCCATCCACCTCAAGGTTGTGCGTGTTGTGGCTTCACAAATGCTTTGCTGCATACCTCGGTAGTAACGAGTGGTTATTTCAGTCAAAGTTGCTCTTTTATCAGCTTGAATCAGTCGGCCCATTCTCCTCTGACCTCTAGCATCAACAAGGCATTTTCGCCCACAGGACTGCCGCATACTGGATGTTTTTCCCTTTTCACACCATTCTTTGTAAAACCCTAGAAATGGTTGTGCGTGAAAATCCCAGTAACTGAGCAGATTTTGAAATACTCAGACCGGCCCGTCTGGCACCAACAACCATGCCACGCTCAAAATTGCTTAAATCACCTTTCTTTCCCTTTCTGACATTCAGTTTGGAGTTCAGGAGATTGTCTTGACCAGGACCACACCCCTAAATGCATTGAAGCAACTGCCATGTGATTGGTTGATTAGATAATTGCATTAATGAGAAATTGAACAGGTGTTCCTAATAATCCTTTAGGTGAGTGTATATATATATGTTCAGCAGTCTCACCTCAATTCGTTGACAGTTTAGCAGCATCCCTCCACCACCCCTTCTCCACACTTCTAGTCTTAACCAGGGACTAGGGCGGCTACTCTGGGTTCGGGCCGAACTCCGACAGCACGCCAAATACGCATTAAACTTTACTCCCTCTAATTTTATGTAAGTGTGAACTCGTGAAATCTAACAATTATTCACTATAGATTCAAATAGCATACCCAAAGATGAAAATTCAGTCATTATTTGCTCAGCTTCATGTCACCGAATCCCTTTTGTTTTTCGCTTTTCTAACTAAAAAGGTGAATTATGGCCATTTTGTCCTGCTCATTTCTGTCCATACAATAAAAGTCAATGATGAGTTCCTATTCTGAAGCTTTAAAAGTCATGGAATTGTTTGATGCTATTGAACCTTCGGAAGAAGAACTCACCATTGACTGTCATTGTAATGACAGAAATGAACAGGAAAAACAGGTCAAAATTAAATTTCCTAGGAAGAAAAAAAGACTTTGGGAGTTTGAATGACATAAGTGACAGTAAAAAATTACTGAATTTTTGGGTGAAGTATCCCTTGTAGCTTGGTATATAAGCTCTGGAATGTTAATATGTACTTGATTAATTCTGTTTTAATTTCACAGCTTGTTCGCCACTTTACCCTTTTTCTCAGCAGCATCAGATTTGTGATTTATGCACCTACAATTGGAACAGCTCTGACATCCAAGATTATTTAAAAGCTTTTCTGTAGCAAAGCTTTTAGTTTAGAACCACTTCTTAGTTTTCTTGTACTGGTTCTCTGAATTTTGAGGCCCTCACAGATGCACTTTCAAATAATAAATATTTTGGCCCTTGTAGAAATAACTGTGGGATAATTTGTGTTAATTCTTCTGAACACTGCTTATTTGTCTTATTGTTCAGAATGACACCACTGGAAAAAGGTGAATGCATCCTGAAAGCACTTGTCATTTACCTGGACAAGGGCCCTTCAAACCTTCTGAAGGAAACCATGGTAAATTATTTACATTTTTTTAAATTATTGTATGTTTCTCTAAAACCAACCCCCCCTTTCACCCCTGATCTGTTGTTAATTGTTTCTTTTTGTATTTGACTTTTTTTCCCCCAGATCCTTACAAAGATGTTGGCATCATGATTTAAGGCATCTAAATACATGACAACTTGAACAATTTGCAGATGTGTGTTCTTCAATGCTTGGTATTATTTACGGCTGAAAAATAAACTCCTGTAATCTGAGGTCAAGACCATTTCTGCTCTTTCTATAATGTTGCACTGTTGGCGATTACAGTACTTTTGTTTCAATATCAACCATGTTACATTCCTTTGAATCACAGTCTTGTTTTTAAAGGATTAGTTCACTTTTTAAAAAACTTTTGCTGATAATTTACTCACCCCCATGTCATCCAAGATGTCTATGTCTTTCTTTCTTCAGTTGAAAAGAAATTAAGGTTTTTGATGAAAACATTCCAGGATTTTTCTCCATATAATGGACTTCAATGGGAACCAGACGGTTCAAAGTCCAAATGAGCGTTTCAGTGCAGCTTCAAAGGGCTTTAAACGACACCAGACGATGCATAAGGGTCTTATCTAGCGAAACGATCACTCATTTAAAAAAAAAAAAAAAAACTTTAAGGTTTATAAGCACAAACGCTCGCCTTGTTCTGTTCTGTGATGCGTGCTAGTGACGTCACGTAATACGCAATTATGTTGAAAAGGAACTACGCAAAAACGTTTGTGGAAGTACCGAGTCAGTGTTTACAAGTTGAACGCGCAAACAAAGTCAAACGCCGTTTACAAAAAAGGAAATTAAAAGGTAAATCAACGATGTCGGGCGATTTTGAACTTAGAGGAGAAGATGAGATGCAGTTTTTCACCTTTCTGAGCCGGAATACACAGAGGAAAAGCATGACCTTTTCAACGTAATTGCGTATTACGTGACGTTACAAACGTGCATCACAGAACAGAGCAAGGCGAGCATTTGTGCTTATAAAACTTAAAGTGTTTTATTTATTTTTTAAATGACCGAACGTTAAGCTAGATAAGACCCTTATTCATCGTCTGGTGTCGTTTAAAGCCCTTTGAAGCTGCACCGAAACGCTCATTTGGACTTTGAACCGTCTGGTTCCCATTGAAGTCCATTATATGGAGAAAAATCCTGGAATGTTTTCATCAAAACCTTAATTTCTTTTCGACTGAAGAAAGAAAGACATAGACATCTTGGATGACATGGGGGTGAGTAAATTATCAGCAAAAGTTTTTTAAAAAGTGAACTAATCCTTTAACAACTGATCAATTGTGTGCTGCTTTTTTTTTTGCAGAACACATTTATAAGTATTTGATTAAGTATTTATTTTTCTTGAAAAGTTAAGGCAGTCTTTACAGAGTAAATATTTTGTACATTTCACGTTGGAAATGTTTGTAAAAATGTATACAAAATTGAAAAAAAAAAAGTGAATGTATTCATTGAATAAACTCATAATGAAACTGGATTATTTGTTTTGGTTGCATGTAAAAATATAAATTTTAGGATAATTGAACTTAATTAACTTTATTGTTTTGGACAAAATGAAGACTGTTAACCTTATTCAACTAAACAGCATTAGATTAACCTTATGTAATTAACCTAATTTATTGAAATAAATAATGTTACATATATCCAACATAACCCAGTTACGTGATACCTGTTGACTTAAAAAAGTTAATTAAAGCCAACATATGATATTTGTGTGACTGCACTCAAAAAAATGATGAGATCACATGTACAATGAAACTTTATCTTGAGATGAAAGGTTAGCAGGCTGGGCTTGCGCATGTGCATGAGGGAAGTACAGTATGACATTCAGATGCCAATCAGACTAAAATGTTTTTTTTTTCTCCTACCTTTAATGTGCAGAATCAATTATAATTAAAACTATTATATGAAAATGGATTATATCATAGGCTTACTTCCGAAAGAGTGCTTTAAAAATGGTTTTCTGTTTGTAAGATCCATCTGACATGTCAATGTCTTCAACAAAGTGTTTTGGGGTGGGATCTCTAATTATTGAGGAAATTACTACTTTTAAAAATAAATATCCATCCATCCATCCATTCAGACATAAAAGGATAGTTCACCCAACAATGAAAATTCTGTCATCATTTACTCACCCTCTTGTTGTTCCAAACCTGTATGAGTTTCTTTCTTCTATTGAACACAAAAGAAGATATTTTGAAGAATGTTGGTAATCAAACAGTTGACGGTAGCCATTGACCGTCAACCGGCCGGATAATTAACATTCTTCAAAATATCTTCTTTTTAGTTAAAAAAAAGAAATAAACTCATACATGCAGGTTTGGAAAAACATAAGGGAGAGTAAATGATCAAAAAGAATTTAAATATTTGGGTGAACTAACTCTTTAATGCTATATCACATTAAAAACTCAATGTTTATTTTATTTTGTTACTTTTAAAGGCCAATTTACACTGCACCGAAAGACGCAGACCAGTAGCAACAGACTTTGTCAAGTTTTGTTGGATCAGTGTTGTCCCTGTTGGCATTGGACGCCGCTTGTTTTTGCAGATTTAACATGTTGAGTCATGGAATATTTGAGAAGTGATGTACTGTAATGATTGTCCACATTGGTGCAGTGTGAATTGGACTTTAAGGTTTAACCAAGACAACATTCCAAGTTTGTCTCGAAAATCTTTCTATCAGTTCCACTCAGCACACAACAAAAAAGAAATGTCAAGAAAAAACAAATCTGAAGTCTCTAACAAAAATAAAAAAGAGAGAGAGAAATAAAATAGTTTATGAAATTTGTTTCAAACAATAATTATTTTATTATTTGAAACAAATGTTTTTTAAAGGATGGTTGACAGATGTCTATCACCTACCATGTCATGGCCAAGAATTGCAAAATGCAGAAAATGATCGCCAGACCCCTTTTGTGCCACTGCAGGGAGAAAAAAAATATGAGTAATGTACATTTTCTCAAGTGAATAGTACACTAATTATCAGCAATAAACCTATTTTGTATGAAGCTTACCCAAAACACTGCGCATAATGTCAACACAAGGAATAGCTGGGGGAAGAGCAAACACAAGGTAAGAGACTGTGATCAAATACCCATGAGGGATAGCAAAAATAATTTTAATAGATATATATATATACTTGCATTACATGAGGAAACAATGACCTATTAAAGGGCACCTATTATGCAAAAATACCTTTTACATGGGGTTTGAACATAAATGTGTGTGTACAAACGTGTGTGTGTACACAACCACCCTATAATGATAAAAATCCACCCAGTGCTTTTTTTTTTTAAAATCCCCATAAATCGTAAGCACTGTCTCAGAACAACCCGTTCTCAGATTCGGGGCAATGTGACGTACTTTTGCACAAGCCACGCCCATGACTGTTGATGGACACTGCAGTTTTAGCATAGACCTGCCCTGAGAGAGCTGTACACAGTCCAACATTGTTTCAACGCCAGAGCAGCTGTAGACAAGAATGTCTTGATTGCCTTCCAAGCGATTGAGGTGTTTCGTTGTTGGATGTAAAAATGAACATGGCAGTCTTCATTTACTCTCGTTGTTACTCGAGGATGGATTTGTGACCCAGCTTACAGTCTCCGAGCGATAGGCCTAACGTTACTGATCACGGTAGAAATGAAAGTGAGAGCACGCACTTTATGACAGCTCATTGAGTCGTTTTACATATATAAAGTTTACCAGTTCAATAAGCACCCACTGAAAAGGTGTGTAGCCTATATATTTGTTTACTGTTAGTTGTAACAAGTGTTTTGTGTAATTCGCTGTGTATGTTGATGATAATGAAAGGGAGAGAGAGAGTTTATGGATAAGACTTTAATGCCCACTTATACTGTGTTTATTCATCTCTTACAGTGATTCTCTGGAGTAAACTAACGCTTCATCTTTTGTGTGATGTACAATAAACTTCATTAAACTCATCAGTATATTTTTGGCCATAATTCAGACGCGGTCCATTAAAACAGGCTTGTACTAATAGTGGATAAAAGCAAGATGAAAAATAAGTTATAACCGTAAACTAGACTATACCTGTTCTATCTACATACAGCATATATTCTCTGGCTCTGTAGGCATTATTGTCCAACTCCGGGTCGAAATGAACACCGCTACTGAGAGTCTCTGTTTTGATATTAATATTATCATTCTGTGAGATGAGATTGTCCTGTCACTGAGCAAGAGCTCATGAGGCTCCGCCCTCTGGGCCGGCAGCAGCAGCTCATTTGCATTTAAAGGGATACACACTAAAACAGTGCGTTTTTCTGAGCCCCAAAAAGTGACAATTTAAACATGCTGTAAAAAATGATCTGGGTATTTTGAGCTAAAACTTCACATAACACTCTGGGGACATCAGAGACTTATTTTACATCTTGTGAAATGGGGCACAATAAGTGCCCTTTAAAAGCTGAATGTAAACAAAATAGGAATAACCCAGATAATATTATATGTGTGAAATGATTCAAATATCCATTATAATAAAAAACATTTTAAGAAGGTCTAAGACTCCATGATAGTGCCCATCATACTTCAGCACAGAAATATGTAACAATCATTTGATAGTCTGCTTACAACAGCCTTATATCGTGCTGTGCTTGAGTGAGTGACTGAGTGTGAACAGATTCAGACCAAATCAGATTATAATGGAAAGTGATTTTCTACAGCAGTCCTTTGAATCTCTTAATGCTTCGTAGTCCCCTTAAGACCATCCAGATTTGTGACTGTTAAAGGCTGAAGCATTCCTTTAGCACTGCTAACCTGCATGTGCATATCTGTAATTTCCCAAGCAAGCCATTTCCTATGTGTATATGCTAGTTTCATATCTCTCGTCTCAAATTTATATGCCTTAACCAACAATCAATTATACAGTTTAACACTCATTATATAAAAATATTTAATCACCCTTTTTTAAAAATGTTTCATTTGAAAAGTGTGCTTGTGCGATTTTTTCTTAAACCCATTTCACTTGGTTTGACACTTTGTTATCTAATATAATGACAAGGTAAAAAGAACATAAGGAGAATATCTAATAAGGATGAGTCAACTGTTCAGCTATGAGGTTAAATTTGCCTTTCTAAAATGTCTTTTCTCATTATCTCTCCAGTGCTGACGCAGTGTGGTGTGTGCCAGAGGCTCTTTCTTACCAGCATCATAATGGTGGCTATAAGCCTGGTGGGTTCAAACATACGCTTCAGCTGTTTAAGTGGACCCATCAGAAAACAGGTGCTGTGGAAAAACAGTGACACAGAATGAGTTCAATTCACAAGAGGACACATGTATCCATCACTAACAGTAACACTAAAAGTGCATTAATAACTTACAAAAGCAAAATAATTTGTTGACTTTCTCGATATTTATAAATTTCCCCCAAAACGATATAAATGTGTCATTTTAACATCACTGTGACCAAACAATTTCTATAGCCAACCAGACTGACAATGTTTAATTTCATTTTTGTTCTACTTTTCTTGATACCGACTGCTTACTACACAATAATGACTGTTCTGTCTGTCTATGTCTATTTTTAGATACAGATTTCAACAGTAGTAGAAAGTTTACTGGGAAAAGTCCAACCCAGACTCACTGGAAAAACATGTCTGTGGCGGCATTTCTGCAAAATGATAATACGTTGCGTCCTGCACGTTGCGCGTGCAATACTTTCAAAGTTAACATTTAACTGCGCTAAAAGCATGTTCAGTTTTATCCGAAACAGATGAACATGAATCCGATAATTTTTTTTAATATGATGGTTGTTGTACATATAACGGCAGTTCTGAATCGAAATGTCCGATGAGTGGCGCTAAAAGGTTAATGCTCTGTCACGTTTGAAAATAAAGCCCCACCTACACTAAACCCTACATATACCCAATAGTGTTAATAAAAGCAAATGTAGCATAAAAACACATATTGACAAAAAAAAAAAAAAAAAAAAAACAACTTTGAGACATTTTATACGCTATTAAAATATGTCAAGCATGCATTATATAATGTCTAGAAAATGTAACAGGAAAATTTAAGACACAATCATTGTGATATGTTGCTTAATTTTATAACACAAGCAAAATCAACACAGATATATAATATTACCCAGCCCTTGGTTTTTATCCATTACAAATATTTAAATCTCCTGACCTTAGAAAAGCAAAATCTTATTGATATTCATTTGAGTGACAGGAAGACACCAACTGCACAAATTAGCATAATTCCTAAATCCATACAGCCCATTTATTAATTTATGGTGCGAGACATCAGCTAAATCAGTTAGCATTGCAATGACGCAGAAGGGGGTGCAGACTCACTGAGAGTAGATGGACTTGTGCTCAAGTCTCAGGGGGCTGAACCCATCTACCCTGCATTACTCAAGCAACCTTAACCAGGACACTCATTAGATCACAGAAACACTAATGCATGAGCCAGCCATGATGTCATCCTCTCTCCTATGAGAACAGGCATCTAGGGCAGCCATAATCTGACATTTTCTAACATTCTAAAGAAAGAAACGGGGCTTGCTCACTTGCTTCTCCCCTAATCTACAGTATGAGTTACTTCAAGCTAAAAGCAAACAATGAAGACTCAAATGATCTAAACTTGTCAAAACATGCCCAGGTAATATTTCAAAAGTAAGTAATAACAAACTTCAGTTCAGATCAACAGGTCTTTTCGATGTAAATGCAGAGCTGTAAATAAATATCATGATCTGAATCATCTTTTCAGTCTGGGTCACAGCCTTTAAATGAAGTTTCCTGATGCTACCTGCTAATGTCATCCCTGTAGGTTTCCAAACCGCTACCATGACCAGAACCAATGTTGTGTGAATTTAAAGCAGGTAACCCAGACAGCATGACCAGTCACACTAAAGACTTAACCTCTGTAGCTCTGTCAGGACAAATCTCTCAATAAAGACAGAGTCTAGTTACTAATCAAACTAGACTGGATTTTTACTTAAGTGGCCGAATGACTCAGTTTAATGATTTCTTACAGAGTTAAGACCGTCAAAGTAAAAAGCAATCTTCGGATATGCAGAGGTGCAGTATGGGAGAATGCCAGGGGAATTCTTGTGGGTCATTTTTACATCTCACTGCCCTGGTTACTAACTGGGTCTCTTCCTTCTTCCTATATCATGATTGGAAATAGCTGACCGCAAGAGTTCTGTGATACACCAATGTCATGCTTTTCTGGAATTTTAGCTACATTATACACATTTTACACTCAGAACATTCCAGTATTTCACCCTAAACTCAAAAGCAAAAAAAAAAAAAAAAAAAGAGAGAGAAAAAAAAGAAATTAAATGTACACTGAAACTTTTTTTTTCTTAGACTAGTAGTGAATGTTTTATGAGCAGTAGGATAATCTCTCTTTTTTTATGAGAAAGAGCCATATTCATCCGCAGTCAAGCAGAGCCAAAGCATAACTAGGCCTGTCACGATAACAAATTTTGCTAGACGATAAATTGTCCAAGAAATTATTGCGATAAACGATAATATTGATAATAAACGATAATATTGTCGTTCTGAGACCATTTTCATCTAAAAGAATGATAATGGCATAATAATGCAGGTACACCTTTTCAAAGATCAATAAACTTTTATTTCTAAAGACTATTTAAATGAACAAAACAACCAAAAACAATAAAAGCAATGGTCTCTGTTAACAAAAAATGCACTTACCAATGTGTGACTTCTGTTCACACTGAGAATCATATCATGTACTGTGTGAACATTAGTCTCATGAGTATGTGTGTGCGCTCGCGTCTCATATGAGTATGTGCGCGCCTGCGCGGAGAGTTTGTGTGTGTTCCATCTCATTGAGTTTGTGCGCGAGTTTGTGTGTGTGTGTGTGTGTGTGTGTGTGCTCGCGTCTCATATGAGTATGTGTGTGGAGAGTTTGTGTGCGCGCGCGCGTCTCATATGTGCGTGGAGAGTTTGTGTGCCACGCGTGTCTCATATGAGTAGGCTATGTGCGTGGAGAGTTTGTGTGTGCGCGCATCTCGTGTGTGTAGAGTTTGCGTGTATGTGCGTGAGCGACCTTAGGTGTGTCCTTGTGCATTTCATATGTATTTGTTTGAGCATTCAGCAGTATACATGTATGTTGGACTACTTAATATATGTGTATGCAAGTGTTTCATATATGTGTGCGTGAATGAAGTTTGATTTAAGCCCTAGACGGCGCCTCATATGAGGGTGAGAGAGTGCGCGTGAGAGAGAGAGGGACGAGCAGCGCTCTGCAATCAAATACGATTGTAAATAGGCAAAGTAAAAAAAAAAACAATAATTAAAAAAACATTCGAAAATCAATGTGTGGCGGTCAGCGTTGATATTGTCATCCAGTCTCTTTGGTAGAGAGAGAGAGAGAGAGAGAGAGACGAGGAAAACAAACAAGCATGCAAATGGAAATTATCGCGGCCGGAAAAATTATCGAGCTCATTTTTTTTATCGTGCGATTAATTGATTTATTGATTATCGCGACAGGCCTAAGCATAACCAAAACAATGTTGTTCTGCAAAATGCATGCAGTAGTTTTTTTAACCGCTAGAGGGCCAAAAGTTACATAGTGTACCTTCAATTATATTATTATAAATTAGAATTTTTATTCATGATGGCCATGGTATGGACTATCATGAGCAGCAGGATACATCTGGCTTTGATGTCTTCATGCAAGAAGACCTGGTTTATTTCTCAATGCGTTATATCTTTCCTTTAAGTAATAAAAGTTGGTGACACCTGTACTAAACACTGAAAATGAAACATCAGCTGATAAAAAATAAAAATAAAATTCCAGAGACTGTTCAGCCTGCTGGTGATTTCAGAGAACCAGGCAGACCCGTTTCAGTCTTTGGAAATAGAACATCTTGCAACATGGCAACTTAACAACATTGTAAGAGGAGGAGAACAAACTTCTAAGCCCTACTGAAAAGACAATGCATGTCAATGGGAGCCAAATAACATTTTTGAAGGGAAGTTACAAATGTCTGACAACTTGATAAAAAAAGTGTTATATTGTCATCTTTTGAGCCAATGCATTGACAAAGCACAAAGTTATGAAACCATACCAAATGAAATGCACTCTTTTACAGGACTAGGCCTAATCCTCTCAGCCTCTTTATGCAATCATGCCTCCAACTGATATGTAACAGAGACATGAACAGATTCCTAAAGTCCAGGTTCATTTTAGGACAACTGTGGCTACTTTTGGGTCAGTGGCAGTTCAGTTGATGATTTGGTCTTCTGCTAACAGAATATGAGGAAAAAAAAAACAAACAAAAAAAAAAAAACAGGGCAGCTTCTATAGCAGATCTAAGCAACGCAAGCAATCGCTAACAGATCATGCATGATTCAATTTTCACAAACAGGATAGAACATAGAGCCTAAAAAGGGTTTTTTGTTGTTGCACCAAATGGTCTGTGAAAGAAGGTGCTGAAACTTCAGGAAATAACAAATGAGCTGTTACTTTCAAAATTATTTTGGTAACACTTTACAACAAGGTTCTATTAGTTAATGTTAGTTAATGCATTGAGTATGAAATATGAAATCAACTGTTCATTGTTAGTTCATGTCATCTCGGGCTCATTAAATAATAAATTAACAGATACAACATTTGACTTAAAAAAATGTATTAGTAAATGTTGAGATTAGCATGAACTAAGATTAATACATGTTTTAGAAGTATTTTTCATTGTTGGTTCATGTTAACTAATGTAGTTAACTAATGTTAACAAATAGAAACGTACTGTAAAGTGTTACCATAATTTTATGAGGTTTGCATTTTTTTTTTTATTATTTTTTTTACAAACATTGGGACCTGTCTAAACAGTTTAAAATCAGGATTAGAGAATCTCACTAGTAACATCAAGGTCATGGGTTTGATTATGAATTGGTAAAAATGTATAATTTGAATGCAGTCTAAGTCACTTTGGATAAAAGTATCAGCTAAATGCATAAAAACATAAAATGCCCAAAAGTCAAGTCTAATTTATTATATAGCACTTTTCACAATACACACTGTTTCAACTCAGCTTTATAGAAAATCATGATGTTTATAATATCTTAAAAAGTCACCATGAAATTATAATGGACAATTCCTATTTTTTGTGGAATTTTGCAGTATTTATTATAAATAAATGATTTATCCAAGCACATCATTATTTTTAAAATCATGTGTTCTTGTAATTGTCTGATGACATGTTTACTGGCACAAGTGTGGACAACCTGTCACTCACATGAGAGTGGACAAAATGGACAAAGAGTTCCCAAAGGACAAAAGTCCCACCCTTCGTGTTTTTCTTGTTTAAAATGCTGTTTCACTCAGATATATAGATATATATATATATATATATATATATATATATATATATATATATATATATATATATATATATATTTATATATTTTGCAACTTCTGTTTCACGCTGACTTTAATTTCTTCATCGCATTCAGCATATTAGAGCTGGGCAATAATACAGTTCAGATTTTGCAACAATAAAGCAATCAAGCATTTTATAGATGTGCTATATAGTATGTATTGCCCTACAAAAGTATACTGCATGTATGCAATACAATCCAATTTTATAGAAAGTGCTGTGCGATAAGTAACAACATTTTGCAGTGAAATAAAAAAAAAATCAGGCAGTTATATGGCGGTAGATATCACTTTACATGAGTACAGGGATTAAAGTGAAAAAAATTCTTCTGACTGAATTTTTTTTCAGGCCAAGTCATATTCCTTTAACTTTATTTAAATAGTCGAGACCAATATCGTTTTAAGGGGAGATGTTTTAAACCGCTTTAATATTGCCAGTTTGCGTATTTTAAAAGATATTTTAATCTATGAAAAAAATGTTATTAGCTTGACAAATAATCAACCATCTACATAACTTTTCAGTGCATGTTTTTATTTATCTTATAAGACCAAACAATGCTAAACTATATTAATATATAGTTTGTTCCATGGCAAATTGTTTTGGCTGAGGGCAAAGTGAAGTTTCATAACTTTATATATTTAGGCTATTTATTTTTTAACTTTGTAGCCTATTAGAGAGCTGACTTATGTTTGACTGAATTGTTTGATTTATTTCTCATTGTATAGCTTCTTATAGCCTACCTATTAGGCTACTTATACTTTTATACTGGATATTATTGATCATTAAAACTGACATTTAACAAAAAGAGACAGGGTTGTGTAATGTTATATATTCTAAAATATATAAAATATTCTTTATATATATTTTACTACGCATTCTCTTTACTGTATGTGTACATGCATAATAAAATAAAACGATACAACCCTGTCTCTGTTTGTTAAATGACAGTTTTAATGATTAATAATGTTTCATATTTTTTAAATGAAAACAAAAAATAAGCAGGGTTGTGCTTTATATTTCGTGTTGTTATAAATATATGCAGTGAAGATAATCAATGTGCGTTGCCTGAACCACATTTGTGTGGCCATTAATATGTTTGTTTATGACAATATGTTCATTTATAAATGAAAATAGGTGTTTTATACATATTTCGTTTTATTGTTGATGAAAAGAGGCAGAGTTGTATTTTATACCATATTTCGTTTTATTGCCTAAAATATACATAAAGAGATAACCGGAGTAGCCAGAGCGTGCTGAGTGACGCGATCAAGAACGCGCTGTTCCATTTGCCGAAATAACCGGACTCGTGTCCTCGGGAGTTGTTCTCCTGAGTCGAACTTGGCAAGTCCGAAGTTTGCGTACTTGGTATTGAGAAACGGACAATATTGACCCCCGTTCTGTTTTCTATCATGCGCCGTGCACGTTTGCGATGATGTAATATCCATACGGACTGGACCATAAGCGAAGTGATAACAGAATGCTTAGAGTGGAGAGAGGAACGTGCTTTCGCTCCAATCCAGGCTTTATCACATCCCCCTAAGCAGGGTGAATACACCTCGTCTTTCCTTAATTTAAGACCTATTCAAACTAAAATTAAGATATTTATCACACTATTTGAGAAATGAAAGCCTATTTACGGCCTTAAAATTATGAAAAGTAAATTTAAAACATTAAGGAACATAAGGACAGACGGGAACCCTGCAATTGACGGAAATCCGTCATAGACTCGCTGCGTAGCGACGGAGAACTTTAATCCCTGTGAGTATACTTTATGCATGCAGAAAAAAGGGTAACAGGACAGCAGATTTAAACAAAATTAAGCGGTCACTCAATAGCGGCTGAACAGTTTGTGACCAAATGCTGTTATTGATAAACATCACAATAAATTAAAGATGTGATTGCTACAATAATCTTGGATAGTTTGAATGGTTGAGCCTGCTTGCAAACATTAAAATTTAATGTCTGCAAAACTGATACTATTTATTTATTATTAAAGTGCCACTATTTGTTAATTTTATGTTAGATAATAGTTTATGCAACATACCTAATAATTTTCCCAAAGAAATGTGGGATTTGTGTCTATTTGGGTTCACTCTACACTGAATCAATCAACATCTAAAAGACTGTGTCATCATATGCATGTCCTACACGCAGCCATAATCACACTTACCTTGAAATTGCTGCAACATTTCCAAGGGTGTAGAATACAGCAAACAGGTTAACACCAGCTTTAGGCAAGAAAAGGAGTGCAGTTCCCTGTTTCAGAAGATGTAATGTGGCTTGTCAGTCAATTTCCAAACATTTCAATCAAACAAAATATCTTGTCTGTTATAAAATAGAATCATTCTGATGTACAAACTCTCAAATTCAGAGTTTGCATATGAACACATTAAACAGTTGTGCCACCTAGTGGTGTTACAATGCTTTGGCATAGAGCGCTACATAAAAATACAGAGTGGGCCCAAAAAGTGTTAAGACACTTAATTACACTTAAAAATGTATGAATGTTGTTGCATCAGATAACAAAATATCACACAAAGTGGCATGCTAAATGATTCTTGAGCTTTTATTAGAAGTAACTTGTCCATGTTTGCAATGACTTGTCAAGAGAGAGGTGTCAAGGATTTTTAGTGGATTTATGATTCATACAGCTTGGTATATTGTACAGCAGTCTAC
Source organism: Gila orcuttii (assembly GCA_026230005.1). Classification (NCBI taxonomy): domain Eukaryota; kingdom Metazoa; phylum Chordata; class Actinopteri; order Cypriniformes; family Leuciscidae; genus Gila; species Gila orcuttii. The sequence goes on along the minus strand of JAPDVR010000019.1, from coordinate 34,263,197 downwards.
TTGTAGTTTATGGTCGTTGCTGTATGTGTTATCAGTAAGTGTTATCACTCTACTGTGGCCAGACCACATACAAACTGAAAGTAGGAACAGGGTGGCGTCATTAGGGCACCCAGTTCACCCATTTGTGATCATGGTTTCACATGTGTTGCATTGCATGAAATGAAGGAACCAATGGTGTTTTGCTGTCAATTATCTTTTTGTGTGTGTGTGTGTGTGTGTGTGTGTGTGTGTGTGTGTGTGTGTGTGTGTGTGTGTGTGTGTGTGTGTGTGTGTGTGTGTGTGTGTGTGAAACCAAAATCTTAGCAGTTATTCAAATTATTCAAACTTCTCAAATATTATTTATGATCAGGTATTTACAAACTTGCCTCAACTTGCCTTTAACTCAAGCGTGAATGAGATTTGTTGGGAAGATTAGCTTTTAGTCAAACAAAAATATTGTATGGCTTCAGAAAACCATAATAGAAATATAGTGGACATGTCTTTATAGACTACTTTAATGGTGTGGGGTTTTTTTTGTTCTTTTTGGAGCTTGGCAGTACAAATAATAACCATCCAATTGTGTTGTTTGGAAAAGAAGAAAAAAGAAGAAAATAAATTGTGGTTGAAACGCCATGAGGGTGAGAAAATGAATTTCATTAGGGTGAACTATTCTTTAAAAGGGACATATCATGAAAATCTGACTTCCCATCTTTAAGTGCTATAATCGGGTCCCCGGTGCATCTACCAACCCAGAAAACGTGAAAAGTGACAACCCAGTAACTTTGTTTTGGTAAGCCAGTCCTTCCAGAAAAACGCGGAGTTTTTTTGTGATTGTTGTGGGCAAAAATCCTTGATGACGCGGCCCGTTTTCTTTAAAAATGCGATGGAATATGCGGGATATTTATGCAATTTTATGCGATTAAATTGCGGGAACTTGCAAAAATTGCGGGAACTTGCAAAAACTGCGTTTGATGAAAAAAAGAAAAAAAGTGATTCCCCCAACACCCTGTTCTCACTAGGCTACTACCTTAATGTAAAGAGTCATTTCTTATTACTTCCTTTGATAAGCAAGCATATTACATCATAGAAAGTGCTGGGAATATTTAATTTCTCATCTTGTTTTATTTCAGACTGTAACGAGTGTAAATAAGGTGTGGACCCTTTAAGAGCTGCGGGCTCCCTGTTGAACTGTCTGCAGTGTTATATTGTATGCGCCTCGAACACCCCATGTGTGCGGGTAATTTCTGTTTGATGCTACTTCTTTTATCCTATTTTGTTTATTAAGTTACGATGTGACGGTAGAACGTGTGACAGACAGTTATACGAGTTCAATTTGGGAATAAAGAGCGAGTTGTGAGATACCAATCGCCACCGTGAGTCTGTCTGGCCTCTGCAATAACTTCAGCTGTGAGCTATCCCATCGCGTAATTGCATCACTTCATAACCTTCCCATGGAAACAGGGGGAAGTGGCTGCTCTTGTGTGAAGCAAACGCAACATTTTTCAACTTTCTGCTAAGATATATGTGAATTTTAATATGTGAATTATATGTGAAACGAAAATGCGAGGATTATGAAATCATGCAAGTCCCGCATATTTTGCACGGAAATCGGCAATTTATGCGGCGAAAGTGCGGCGTATTTGAAAAAATGCGGCCCCCGCATGAATATGCGGACTTTGGCTGATTATGCATTGAATTCAGCGATCGCATAATCGCGTTTTTCTGGAGGGACTGGTAAGCCTTTCTCTGCAAGCATGTAAAAAAAATAAGCCGATCAGATTTCGCTCCCCTTCTGAGGTTGGAAGGGGATCTTATTATAATATTACCACCCCTTAATCTGCACGTTTCCACCCACGGCGCCGCCATTTGGTTTTCACAAGCGACAACAGTGTAACCAGTTCTAATGCAATGGCAAAAGTTTGAGCCAAGCATGTAAACTGTTCTGTCGTTGACTGCACAGACGAGCAGCGAGCACTAAACACTATTTGACCAAAAAATGTCACAGCTGTCTTAAGAACTCAGTGAACTGTATCAACTTGTGTAAAACAATGAGATGAATCAATGAACTCCACAACAACTACATAAATGTATCCACTAACCATTCAGAAACGTCCATGTGCGTCTAAAAGTTGCAACCTCTTCCTGAGTCTCTCCATAAGGCTGCAATCCGCTACGGGTTATTTCTGAGATTTTGGATGAGTGAGATTATTTGCGTGTTTTGTTATTGTATCTGAAGCTTGTGTAAAGTATCGTCCCTCTTCTGAAAGGGGGCGGTGAGCAGCAGCTCATTTACATTTAAAGGGATACACTCAAAAACTGCACGTTTTTGTTTTACACCCAAAAAGGGGAAAATTTGACAAGCTTTAATAAACGATTTGGGCTGAGGGTATTTTAAGCTGAAATTTCACAGACACATTCTGGGGACACCATAGATTTATATTACATCTTGTAAAAAGGGGCATAATATTTCACCTCTAAAGACTGAGGTAACAACAAATGACTGTGTGTCTTGGAAATCAACTAGGCCAATATGATAGGGGTCGACCGATTATCGGCGCCGATATTGAGCATTTTTTATGGTTATCGGTATCGGCCATTTTCAAAACCGATTTGCCGATAAAATAATTTTATTTTAAAAATGCGCTATATTTGGCTCTAACGCAGGCACCTCTGTCAGAACTCACCACTCTGTAGACTAGACAAATGTCCCGCACATCTGATTTGTTGGGAGTCACGAGTCCGGCCAATCAGCGCAAAAGCTGAGGCACTGAAAGTGTTGCACTCTCACACCGAGAGCACTCGCTGACTGGAGCTGCTTCACTGATCACGCATCAGTCTCTCAAAGTTAAGACAGCAGCAGACTTTGCTGAAGTAGCAATACTTTACTACACTGAAGTTGCAAAACACCTCAATATAACAGGGTCCTGTGATTTCCGCGATGCAGAAAACATGGAAGGAATCGCGGAATCCAGTCATAAAAACGGAATTTACTGTATAGAGCGGATCGTCACGGAATTTGTCAACTTCTTGATGAATTAATAAAAGAACAGGTCAGTACAAATCAAATCGGATGTCAAACCGCAAACCGTTATTTAAATATGAATCCTGCGTGTCTCTAAATGAATGGCGCAGACGCGTGATCATTACCACACACACACAGGAGCACGCGTGACGCTTGCGCTGTTTTCAGCCTCAGCCGCATCATTATATGAAGACATGATTGCATAAACATCATCTCCAGAGCCGCTTAGTCACTTCATGAGCTTTTTAATGCTTCAACTTAGAAAAGTTATCGTCATATTCATAGGGTCATATCATAAACACACAGAAACTCAAAGATCTCAACGGCAACCCGTCAAAATAAAAGTTCGGTTTTTCATAGGGCCCTAAAAATGTAATTTGTGTTAAACTGTAAATAAATTGAATTGTTTGATAATTTCAATGCTTTTTTTATTAGTAAAATTTAATTTTACCATTAAAATAGTCTTTAAGTTTTACAAAATGTTTACAGAATGCTGCTGGGTGCTCCCTGAATTTTTTTTATAGTTATTATTATTAATGTTATTATTAACAGTTCTCAGATTTAAAGATATGATTAAAATCATTTAAAGAAAGTTTTTGTAAAAACCCTTTGTTATTCTTAATTTTGACATTAACTTACATTTTTACACCAGAAATAGGCTATATCGGTTCAAAATATCGGTTATCGGTCTACTTGATCTGTAATATTCGGTATCGGCCCTGAAAATCACATATCGGTCGACCCCTACAATATGAGAGCATGGCAGATGAAAGTACAAATTACTGGACAGATAAAGACATTACTGGACAGATAAAGACCTTAATGGGGAAATAATGAGAAAAGTTAACTCACAAGTATTGAGCACAAGATCCCTGATGCGAAACAAATGACGAACCACTTCACCCGTGTGGTGAAACTGAGTGTTGTGCCGTCCAGTATCTACGGAGAAGAATCACAGGATGTCACATGGTTCATAATGCCCCATCAACAAAGACCATAAGATCATGCTTTTATCATGCTGACTGCATCTGATTCATTAAAATACCACTGACCCACGGGAAGAACAAGACAGGAATAAAACGTGCTATTGTTCTTGCTTTTCCATATAAATGGACACATGCATACCAAACTGATTAACAGGATTTACATAACTGAATAACTACAAAGAACACATCACTGCATTTTTACTGTTACAGGATGTTTTCATAGTATGAAGTTTCATCATGGTTTCATCAATGAAAATATGATTACTCATGATATTAACTTTTTAAGAAACTACTGTATGTAAAACATACCTAGTTGAATTTAAAAGGACAACACAACTATAGAGAGGGTCAGCAACTGTTTATAACCCATTGTCAGATATTTCAGATTGGCTTGCAAGAATAAAACAACATCCGGGAGTCATGACCTTACCTCACATGATCCTTTCCCTCAGGAAGCATGTAAAACCAGCAGTGTTAACGTTAACAGATATCATTATCACATGAACATTTGCAAACAAATAGGTGCAGCAGTAATGTTCAAAAAAGAATAACATTACAATGTAATCACTTATGTAGACAAATACCCCTTACAAAAATGTTCTCTGGTATTAAGCCTAATATGATTTGTTATAACAATAACATGGTGATCTCATGTTGTTGTTGTTTTTTAACTCAGTAATGATGGTAATACCATACTACCATATAGTATTCTTTGAAGGACACTAGAGTATCATGTTATATGGATATGGTAATCATTCACCTCCATGGTATTACCATCTAGCATCATAGTACTTTCATTAGAACTAAAATGAAGTTACAAATACCAACGCTGTCAAGTTACAGTCACGCTACTAGACAAACTGTGGGGCCTCTCGATTACAGACGCAGAAAAACTACAAATAAACACACGTTTAACGTTACTCTCCTAATACCTGAGCTGTAAGTCCCACTTCTTCATTCTCCTCTCGACCACTTAATACACGACGCAACTTGTCCATCGTTGCTCGTCGTCAGGTGAAATATTGTTCAGTTGAAATTGTCCAACACTTCCTCAAAGTTCAGCATTGACACAAATCAGACGTTACTTTTCCCCACCCGTATTCCGTGAGCCCCGCCCTTCATTGCACTTCTACTGATATGGTTGGGCGTACTATAATGAGTGACTTCTAAACTACCCAATCGTAGACAGATTTGGAAGATCGATAGCCAATCCTGATACAGAAGGCGGGCATTGCAAAAATGTAAGTGGAACGTGCATGCCCAGATTTTATGAACTTCTCTGTCGCCTTTTTTGACATGTCCGACCGTGTGTTTTGGACAAGACGTGCTCGCGCAGTGGTATGAAACTCAAAAGGGTTTAGTCCCAACCAACTCACCTGCTTGGAGGTTTCTAGTTATCCTGAAGACCTTGATTAGCTGGATCAGGTGTTTAATTAGGGTTGGAGGGAGCTAACGTTAAACCAAAGAACCAAAAACTTGGCTATACGACTTTGGCTAAACGCTGCACTGACTGACCCTCCAGGAACTGAGTTTGAAACCGCTGTAGACATTTTAAAATCGAACAATTACTCAATTTAATTGCTTCCAATTCTGTACCGTTTGTTTTTTGACTCCAGTCGTCAGGATGGAGAAAGTAGTTATATGGTGTCTTTCTTTTTTATTTTTTTTCACTATAAAAAGCTCACGACACATTTGTATGGGAATCATTATCAGATATTTGCAAATGGACACAAGACTTGAAACTATCCCTTCCACGACCATGTTATATATAACATGGTCGTATATAACACGACCATGTTATGGAAGGGATAGTTTCAAGTCTTGTGTCCATTTGCAAATATCTGATAATGATTCCCATACAAATGTGTCGTGAGCTTTTTATATGTTTGTTTATATATGTTTAATGCAGACCGACTGGTCAGTTGCACACAGTCCAGTCTTAACCACATAAATTTCAAGAAATGACATGGTCCACATTTAAGACCACATGCATGCCTATTTCACACAATACAATTTACACCAGTTTAATCACATGATTTATATATATATATATATATATATATATTTTTTTTTTTCTTTTGGTTGGCCTATGCAAGCCAATACAGATAATAAAAGTAATAATTTCTTTAGCAAGGACAGATCCTAATACTTGCTGTTTGGTAGGTATCACTGTCTCTACACCTGATGATCAGCATTAGTGTAGTTTAGTTCCTGGGTTTTGTAAAAAAAAAAAAAAAAAAAAACACCACAACAACAATCTAAAGCTTCAGATTTCACATGTAAAAAAAAATAAGCCACATCAGCAAAATATTTAGTGTTTGGCTGAAGGACCTCACAGACCAGAATGTGCTTAAAAGGACGGTTCACCCAAAATTTTAAATTCTGTCATGTCATAATTTACTCACCCACATGCTGCTCCAAGTTTGCGTTTCCCAAAAGCATCAACTAACTATGGTAGCAAGTTTCGTCGTTATCGTTCAACGAGGCGGTGTTTCCCGAAACCATAGTTCCAACGAACATTCGCAAAGAGCATCGCAAAGTGTAGTTGGAAGGACAAGTCTCGACCTGTGAAGCATAGTTTCATGTTTGCATGACATGTGGGCTCAATAAGTACTTATCTTGAGCCAAACAAGCAAGCTGACATTCAGTATAATCTGTATTTAGAATAATTTACGTCTTTTAGTTTAAGAGATTTTGCATCGTTTTTGAAGAGTGCGTATAGGGGAGACCGGGAACAGTTGCAACACTTTTTGCATTTGGCTCTGTTACTCAGAGACGGTTTGGATTAGACAAACCAATTGTTTATACAATAAACTTACATCTGTATGTTAATAGTCTAAACCATTTAAAGATAATTACAGAATGTACATTTTTCACAATTTGCATTTGAATGTAAGGAGTCAGATGTTACAACTGACCCCGGGCCCGGGGAGAGTTGCAACATTGTTTGGGGATGGTTGCAACATGTTACAAATACAATATATTACAATATATGTCAGTGTTAGCAAAATGATTATTACCAAAAATGTAAGTTATAATAATATTACAGTGTTCTTTATTCATCAGCTTTGATTAGATGACAATTATAGATTTGTCTAGATGAGTAAGCCTTATGTGCAGATGTCAAATATTCAAATTGATATAAAATACAGTAGGCTTTTAGTGACATAGGAAGAATGGAACAATTTGTGAGGCAATTGACTTTTATTTAGCCTATTGTCATGTAAAACATTTTTTTTTAAAAACTATATTTTATATTATCATTTTTCATTTTAACAATGTTATGCATGGTCACAGACATCTGCACACATGCGCGCACATGCACACACACATAAACATAAACCTCCTGTCCTTGCTACAACTTGATGAACTATATTATATTTAAGTAAAAACTTAAGAAAAAAATGTTAAAAATACTGCTATGTGGTCTGTTTTTATATTTATGCATTGCACGGCAACTGTCCCCGTTCCTGTAAGCCATGATAAAACCTCCTGTGCTAGCTAAACAATTGACCTTATTACATGCTAACCATACTAGCTTAAAGTTAACATATCACTCATTTAAACCATATAAGTTTGAGCTGAATCACAAAAACAGTGACAACAGTTTAACAAAAACAAAGCTCAAGAAAATAAATACTTTAATACTTTAAAAACAGTTTTTCTTCAATAAATCCTGAAGAAGCTCAGGAATCTCCTTGATTTTTCTCTGCAAGGGGGGGCATCCAATTGAGCATGTGCAGTGTGAGTGTCATTACTCTAGCTTGTTTCTGGTTGGAGAAAAATGACATGTTGCAACCATCCCCTGTTGCAACTGTCCCCGGTCTCCCCTACGCGTGCTCTAGTAACCTGTAAGAACGAGCCTTTGATTGAATCTGGAAATAAAGCAAAATAACTGAGAAAAAATTAGAAATAGTCCTCAGATGCCATGTCTGTAATTTATAGCAAAACATATAACATTATTTCGATCTTAAACAGATTCATTAAAATAAGTTATAACTGCTACCATCAGCTGTCTGGTTACCAACATTCTTCAAAATATCTTCTTTTGTGTTCAAGAAAGAAACCCGGTCCCACTTTATATTAAGTGGCTATAGATAGGGCCTACTATGTACTTACACTGAAATTAATAATTTGATACAATGGACTTAATGTGTACATGCATGTTTTTACATTGTACTTATATTTTGAAAATACCTGCATGTAATTACAGCTGTAATTAATGTATGTAATTACATTTGTAATTACACTGTTGACCCTTCCCTTACACCTTAACCCACCCTTAAACCTACCCATACCACCACACCTGACCCTAACCTTACCCACCGTATATCACACCTCAATAGCAGCACAAGTGTTTTACAATACAACATCAACACAATAGTGTTGTAGTACGTTGTACATATTTTTTGATGTAAGTACATAATACTTAAAGCCACTTAATATTGAGTCCAGAAACTCATACAGTTTTGGAACAAATTGAGGGTGAGTAAATGATGACATAATTGTAATTTTTGGGTGAACTATCCCTTTAGCAGAGCTTCATTTCAGGAAAAGGTGTTGATCATATTCATTTAAAAATACTGGACTGGTCTTCTAAAGAGTAATTTCATTCAAAATTAAGGTTATTTTCATCTGTACTGATATCATTAAACTTTCAGAGGCTGCTACAAATTGTGTATGGCATGCAAATAAAATGTCAGATTAGTCTTTATTAAGCAGAGTGCTATGTGTGGAGAGCAGATCTTCTAATACATGGTTATTAACTAAGTTGGGTTACACTTTATTTCGATGGTCTAAATTAGACATTCTACTATTAGTAACTTTGCAACTGCATATCAACTAACTCTCATTAGAGTAGACTGTTAGACTGTTCGCTGCATGTTCAGGTTAAGTTGACGTAGTTGCACATATTATATGTCTGTTGGGGAGCATCAAAATAAATTGTTAGCAGATATTAAGCAGGATACTCCAATTACTGGTAGTTGACATGTAGTTGCAAAGTTACTTAGTAGAATGTCTAAAGTGGGCCATCGAAATAAAGTGTTACTGCATGTTATGACTTCTGATGGAAGAATGATATAATATTGGTTAAGGTCGTCTCTCACATCATCTAACAGAATATAATGGTCATCTATTACACTTACATTTTATTACTGAATCTATTAATGACCTCAGTACATAAAGCATGTAATGCGTTTTCACGATCATTGATCAAAATCCTTAACAATATGTTAAAATACATTTTGGTCCTCTAATTCGAACTATATTTTTTCACTTTTTTTTAACATTTCTATGAAAGTGAAAATACATGCACATGTTTATATTCTAAACTTTATTTCTTTATCATTGTTCAATCAATCTAGTGCAAATGTGTGGCACTTGTTTAGGTTTCGTGCTTATGCATAAAGGTCACTTAAAAATAATTAGATAATGTTATCTTCAATAAACACATAAATAAGTAAATAAACAGAAATAAAGATAAACGTGCATATCAACAAATAGATTTATAAATAATTAAATAAGTAAATAAATAAACAAATCAACCAATTTGGTCCAAATATGCCAGATGAAAAAAATATAAACAGCTGTTTTTGTACAAAGTCTCAGCATTGCATGAGACCAATAAACTAGTGAAACTGGGACATAAAGAAAGCAACTAGTAAAACAAAAACCAAAATGACATAAAAGATGTTCTTTGTGCTTTCATTAGCATGTTAGAACCATTTGTTTGTCATAAAAATACATACTGTACATGGCATGCATGTTCAAAAGATGCTAATAATGCTGGCACATTAAAGGCGCAGCACTGTCACCATAAAAGACCAAAGCATCTTCTACTAACTTCTACATGGCTCTAATTAAAGTGTCTGCAGCAAGTAGTAGCAACTTTTATGAACGACTGGATTTCTGACTGACCGCACCTTGGGAAAGATAACTGTGATCTTTGCTATAAAAGGAAACACTCCATGATGCTACACTCCAGGGTGGCACACACACACACACACAACAGCGCAGCGCTCTGAAAGATCAGTTTTAGAGCACTGACAGCTGTGATGTTTGCATCTGGCCCTCATCAATCTCGACATCAGCGGAGTCACTTGGCAGATCATTTGTCTCTCTTTGGAGATCGCTGTGACACTGTGATCAATCCAATTTTTCCACTCTGCTCCGGATGCTCGTCTGGTACCTTGTCCAAAAGCCTGGGCGCTCTGAAATTCCTTAAAGCTGTAGACGGTCCTGTGTCTGGCTGAAGTGCTATAGACGAGTGGATGTTAGTCTTTTCATGCCTCTTCTCTGAGCCAAACTGGAAGAGAGCACTGGTTCCAGTTTTGGGGCTTGAGGGGATCGATTCAAAGCGGAGTATGTGGCAGCCATCGCCCCCTACAAAATGATGTCATAGATTGAATTAATATATCATGAATTATACAGTCAAAACATTAGATGAAACCCAAATAGTGCCAAGTAGTATTTGTGACAGTTCAAAGTGACATTTAAAATTTTGTATGCAACAATATTTCATGTTGCCTGATGTTGTCGGTATGTACACTATTGTTTAAAAGTTTAGGGTTGAAAGTTCACCCAAATATGAAAATTCAGTCGTCATTTACTCACCCTCAGGTTGTTCCAAACCTGTATGAATTCCTTTCTTCTGCTGAACACAAAAGAAGATATTTCGAAGAATGTTTGTAACCAAAAAGATTCCATTGACTTCCATAGCGGGGAAAAAAATACTATGGAAGTCAATGGTCACCCACAACTGTTTGATTACAACATATATTCTTTTGTGTTCAGTAGAAGAGAGAAATTCATACAGTACATGTTTGGAACAACTTGAGGGTGAATAAATTAAAAAATTACAGCATTTTTATTTTTTGGTGAACTATCCCTTTAAGGCCCATTCACAAAAAGGACGATAGCTATAACGATCACGGTTAAAGATATTGCTCTAAAAGTCATTCTAAATATAAAAGAATAGAGAGTCCACACCACAACTATAATGATAACGGAACAGAGACACAATATCGTTGGAATTACTTTCAGAATAATTTTTTCCAGCTGATGAATGATGAAAATATTGACAACCAATCAAAATCCATCCTGCTTTAGAACGCTCGAGCAATTAAAGCGCCAATAAACAGAACGAAGTCCGCTGGTGTGGCCGCTAATATATTTGTCTTTATACTGTAGTTATTTTTCTTGGTGTGAATGGGCCAGCAAGGATTTATTCAGCAAGGATGCCTAAAATGAATCAAAAGTGACAGTAAAGACTTTTACATTGTAGACTTCTATTCAACATAAATTCTGTTCAATTTAGGTCGCTCTTCATCAAAGCATCCTGAATGTTTTTTTAATCAGTTTCCACAAAAAAATTAAGCAACTGTTCTCAACATAATGGGCGAATTTCAGACGGCATTTTTGCACCCTTGAAGGGCACTTCGGGAAGGGGACAACATTTGACAACAGAATCCCTTCATGAAGGACCCTTCAATAAGTCCGTTAGTGAAGGGTACATGATGTCCAGAATTGTTTATTTCCTTTAAATTCCCATTCCAAGTAAAAATAACTGTTCATTTGTTTAGGTGTAAGTGTGTTTGTTTTAAGTGGAACAGATGCAGTTTCACAGGGAAACATGAGGTGTCAGTATTGCTCTTTGACAGTGGAGACTGGATCTGGCGGCAGAGATGGGATGATAGTCACAGGAACTGTACCTTCACCAGTTGCACGTCCTGTCTGATCAGCTGGCTCTGAGATAACTCATCACGGTTCACTATCCAGGGATGTCTGAGAACAAGAGGTGCCGTCAGCCGCTGATGAGGGTCCACGTGTAGCATTTTAGTGACAATGTCCTGTTCAAAGATGACCAAAAAAAAGTATTACTATTTTTTTTTTTTTTGAAATCATTCAGATCCTAATGAAGATGAATTAAAGGATAAAGTGCCTTCACAGCTGATAGTAAAGACTGAATTTGCACATTATTACTTGGGCTGGGCGGTATATCAAATACAATTATGTATTCACTATTATAGCAATATAAAATTAAGCAATATTGCGATGATGTTAATATGGTTAACATGCTTTTACTTTGTCATTAAGTTTCCCAAAGAGCGTTTCATCAAAGTAGTTTACCAATCGTCTCACTTATAGTTTACATTTACCATCTCAATATGGTTTAATAAGAGTTGATGGTAACACTTTACAATAAGGTTTCATTAGTTAACATTTTATTTGTTTATTTATTTAATTAGTTTATTTGTCAGGGACAATGTACAAAATACATTAATCTTACGAAAAGATGTTTTGTACCAGAGTTAGCAAATGCTAGTTTCCATCTTTAGTCCCCGGGCAGGTGCACACAATATTAAAACACATTACATTACAAATAACTATCAGTATCACTAACAAGTACATGCAATATTAGTCAAACAATGGTCATTTAAAACTAATCAGATGTTTAAATGAAAAAAAAAAAAAACTAATCAAAAAACCATCACAGCCTAAAATATTGTATAACATAGTCAAATACATTTACTTTAATATTACAGTAGACTTTAAGTGTGCTGATGCTGACACAGCTGGTTATCTAGGATTTATTTCTTTAAGTTTTGAGAGAAATTATTCAGATCTACAGACAACTTGAGACTGTCTGGAAGTTGATTCCATTGTTTAATGATTTTAAATGAAAAAGCTGTCTGTGCAAAGGCAGAGTATTTACAATGAACAATGAACAAAACATTTGTTTCAGTATTTATTAAAATTCCCCTGTGGTGAAAATCAAGTTTTTAATGTTGTTTATATGTATGTCTATGTGGTGTTTTTAATATGCTTTAAGATAGACCATGTGCAAATTCAGTGAACCAAAGACAGTCTCAAAATCACAATTTAAAATCGCTAGTGTTTCTGACGTCACAAACTACCTAGTAAAGTCACCTTTATTTGTTTAGCCCTTTTTACAAAACTGATTGTTTCAAAGCAAGACTTTAATCTTTGTTAACGTTAGTTAAAAATACAGTCGTTCGTTGTTTGTTCATGTTAGTTCACTCTAGGTAATAAATACAGCTTTTGGTTTTAATAATATATGTGTAAATGTTGAAATTAACATTAATTTAGATTAATAAATGCTTTAGAAGTATTGTTCATTCTTAATTTATGTTAACTAAAGTAGTTAACTAATGCTAACTAATGAAACCTTATTGTATTGAGTTGATAGGTGAAGTTCATTTCTGTAAATCAATTAAATTCAAATTCAATAAAAAATTATCATGGGCATCCTGCATGGTTTTTATTGCATTTTCAATGCATTTCAATAGACATGCAAGTCTATTATTGTGAACAGTAATATTTGATATACTCTACCAGTCAAAAGTTTTGAATAATGACAGTATTTGATCAAAAATACAGTTAAAAGCATTACTTTTGTGAATATTACAGTTTAGTAAAAACAGCAATATTGTGAAATATTATTACAGTTTAAAATAACTATTTTCTGTTTTAATACATCGTAAAATGTAATTTATTCCTGTGATCAAATCTAAATGTTCAGCATCATTATTCCATTCTTCAGTGTCAAATGATATTTCAGAAATCATTATAATCATAATATGCTGATTTGCTGCTCAATTATTATCAATTATTTTTAGTACTTAATAATGTTTCTAATAATGAAAACATTTTTGCTGCTTAATATTTTTGTGGAAAGATTCTTTGATGAATATGAAAATTCAAATCTTTTGTAACATTATTTTCCAGTCACTTTTGATAAGTTTAATGAGTCCTTGTTGAATAAGAGTATTCATTTATTTTTATTTTTAATCTTACCCTAAACTTTTGGTAGTGTATCATGGTTTATACAGAAATATTATGCAGCAAAAACTGATTTCGACATTGATAACAATAAGAAATGTTTCTTGAACAACAAATCAGCATATTAGAATGATTTTTGAAGGATCAAGTGACTCTGAAGACTGGCTAAAAACAGGAATAAATTACATTTGGAAATATATTCAAATAGAAAACAGTTATTTTAAATTGTAATAATTTTTCACAATATTTTTATTTTTTTTACATTACAAAAATCTTAATTATTCCAAACTTTTGACAGGTAGTGTAAATAAATATAAATCTAAAAATGACTGTTGTTTAATACAGTAAAATCCAGTCAAATATAATCAAGGCATGTATTACTTCTTTACAAGTAACACTTGTAAAGAAGTAATACATGCCTTGATTATATTTGACTGGATTTTACTGTATTAAACAACAAAAATAATGTCGTTAACAAACATTGAATATAGTCAAAATGCAGAATAATATTGAGATGCTCATTTTAGTTTATGGGCTATGTATACAGTATATTGCCCAGGCCTAATCACAACATGCAGAAATAAGCAAGCTGACCTTGGCTGCGTCAGACACTGTGTCCCAGTTGCCTCCTGAGAGGGCAAACTTCCCACTGCCAATGCGAGCCAAGATCTCCTCTGGTGTGTCGTCAGGGCCGTTAGCGAAGGGTGTGAAACTGTGGGATAGATTGAGTGCGTGAAACTTGTGAATGTGCCCTTTCAGAGAAAGGGTGAAAAGAGAAAGAAACATTTTAATACCCCCATTTCCACTGAGTTATTTTTAGCGAACACATATGGCTAGGTTGGAAGAGCAAGATGATTTTTTTTTTTTTCAAATGTTCTGATTACACAGAGATTTAAAGCTCAATCCATAGTCAGGAACATTAAATTGAGAGTGCTGCTTGGCTTCTGATAGCTCTAGCATTGTGTTCAGTACAATTACTGTGACTCGACCCGGCTTATCTAGTAATCCCCTCATCCGGGCAATGGGGAAAGGATGCTCTACATAGGGTTTTGATTGGTTTGTGTTGATATGTCACTCATAATTTTGTAGAAAATTAAGGCTGTGCTCTTAGGTCATGTGGGTAGATGATTTTTATTGAAATCATTCTGATGGTAGAAAGAGGTTAGCTTATATAAAGCATGCCTAGATGAATACTAATCAGTTCATTTAGAGCAACAAATAGAATCTGTTCATATTAAGATGAGTTAAACATGAATGGGTGCATGCAATCGTTAGATTAGATCAATCAGGTATAATGGACTTATGTGAGGATGGTGGTGAAGTTTTTTTTTATTATTATCATTTTACTAGGAGTGGTTTTCTGTCTACTACTTTTGAAAGTGAACTATATTACTGTAGTGTAAAATTGTTATCAGGTTTGGGCACAGCTACTTATTCTTTATTATTACTATTTTTCCACATATTAGAATAACACGAAAGGTCACATGGGAATTATGTAATGACCACAAAAACAAATAAAATATTTCATCATCGAGCTTCTACAATCTTTTTCTAGATTCCAGCGCTTCTGGGGCAGATGAGGTGAATTTTGGGATGCTTTTTTTAACACAATTGAAGATTCACATGTATGCTAAACAATGACTCCTTCTCCTTCATTATCTCTGCTATTTAATTGTCTTTATTAAAACTACTGTATACTGTATAAAACATGTAGATACAATTTATATTTGTCTACAAAACTAATTAGACCTGAAGGTTTTCATATCATAAGAAACAAAAAATGCAGTCAAATGTTTACAAACTTTTGCCTTGTAGTGATTATACAGTATATTTATACTTCATACACATTCAAAACTTTGGGGCTAGTAAGATGTGTAAGATGTTTTTGAAAGAAGTTTCTTATGCTCACCAAAGCTGCATTTGTTTGAACAAAAATATTGTCTATATATTGTCAAATATTATAAAAAATATAAATAATTGTTCTAAAATCTAATATATTTTAAAATGTAATTTATTTTTGTGGTGGCATCTAAATAATAAAAAACGCAAACTTTTGAACTTTAGTTTATATGTAATATATAAGATATATCCAGTTAAGACTCAACTTACCCCGCCAGCATGGTGTAAAGTAAGATTCCCAGACTCCAGATATCGCAGGCGGCATCATATCCCTGTTTCTTCAGGACCTGTAAGAATCACAGGTTTGTTGTTGTCTCATAATCTCATAAACAGATCATAAAAAAACCCACTTTTTTTTTCAAAGATTTCAGCATATTTTCAATGCTTAAACAATATTTGACCCCTAATAACTGTTTGTTATTCTTTCTTTTTTTTAAATTAAATGAATGTACTATATTATAGTTCGATATTTTAGTTTTATTTTAGGTGATGTATGGTACTAAATTATATTTATGCAGTAGTTATAATCCATTTACAGCATCTTATTGAGTTTAGCATAGATTTTGAGCATAGGATCTGAACATTTAACTTAAACTCTCATAAATCTGAAATTATTTGGGCACAGACTTAAGTTTGGTCTCTTTTTTAAAGAAGACATTTGGCAGATTATTGCTAAAGTGAAAGTTTGAAAAAGTGAACTTTAAAAAAAGTTGTACGTTTATTGTTATGAAAAATGCACAAAAATACTTTTTTCAATGTTTATATGAAATGTATATTTTCCAAAACACGTTTACTGTAAAACTGTGAGAAAATTGCCAATTTGATCTTAATGTCTCAAAAAATTTGCTTTCAGTAAGATTTTGTTTGTGTGCCTTTTGTTTTGTGTTAGGAATTTCAATTTGAACTGTTTTCTCCATTCCCATTGTTTCTGTGTTCAATTCCTATGTTCAGTTCCTGTTTCCCTTATGGTCTTTCCTGCCTTGTTTATTGCCATAGCTACCCTTGTTTGTGTCACAGTTACCCTCATTAGTTCCCATAACAACCAATCACCAGCACCTGTCCCTAGTCAGCTCTCTTGTTAAATACTTGTTAAATCTTGTGTATAAATACTCATAGAGTTTCCCATATTCTTTGACTAGTGATGCCAATTCATGGTAGTATTGGGTGCGGTTGCTGACGCTTTCTGTTCTCTCATGTCTGGATTTACTTCTGTCATCTTGTTTCAATAAATGCAATTTTTTTTCAAAAAAAATGTTTTGTGTGTGTGTGTGTTCACATTGCAAGTGCCAAAACCTTTACCAAGTTTCAAACCATTTAGAATAAAAAATACAAAAATCAGTCAAAAATGACCAAAGAGCACCAGAGGGTTAAATAATTTATAATTAAATAATTTAAGGGTTAAATGTTTATGACATTTACAAACATTGAAAAATGCAGTTTTTTTTTAGAGTAATAAATCATGACACCACAGAAATAGATAAATGGATCCAAAAGTACCTCTGGAGCCACAAAGTTTGCAGTGTAGCACGGTGTCATGAGCAGACCATTTTCAGCCCTCAACTGTTTGGCAAAGCCAAAATCACAGATTCTGATAGACTCTGGGTCGCCTGTTTCATCGACATACAGGATGTTACTGGGCTTCAAGTCTCGATGCACAACCTGAACACAGAAGTAGAAACAATGATGCAGTAGATGCTACAATGTGACTTAAAAGTGAACAAAATTTGTGTAATTTGTTGGATTAGAACTTTTATGGTACATTTACCATAGCAACTGAACAACTAACATTTTAGGGCCCTATCATACACCCAGCGCAATGCAGCGACAGGCTGCAGACAGAAGTGATTTTTGCTAGTTTCAGCCTGACGCAGTTATCATTTTCACGTCCTGCGCCACGTTGTTTAAATAGCAATTGCATGTGTGCCCATTTGTGCGCCCATGGGCGTGCTGGTCTGAAAACGAGGTGTGTTCAGGCACATTGTTGGCGCGTTGCTATTTTGAGGAAACTGAAATAGACTGCGCCATTGACCAGTTGAAACCTGGTCTAAAGTCAATGGCATAATATTTTTTTTGTTATAAGGCACATTAGTAATATGATAGGTGGGTCCACAACGCGCGTACATAGCAGCACACAAACATGCCAAGTGCAACTGGCTTTAAAAGGGAATGGGAGATGAGACTCTGACTGGTTTATTGCACGTTACGCCCAAAACACACCCATTACTCATTAAGAGAATAGAGACAACCCTTTTAGACCATGCGCCGCACGCGCAGACCAATTTTCCCGCCGTTAAACTAGCAAAAGTGGATTCGGACACGGCCTAAGTGCACTTGCGCCATGTGCTTTAAACCATGCGCTTAGATCCTTAAAATAGGGTCCTTAGTGTCCCCTCTGTGACCACACGAAACTGACCCCCTGTGAATGCAGATACTCCACAGTCTTGGTGATGGTGCAGAGCACGGCTGAGGTCTCCCGCTCTGAGAAGCACTTCTGCCGCAGGATCCGGTCCAGCAGCTCTCCTCCTCTCATCAGCTCCATCACCAGATACACAAACTTGCCGTCATCATAGACCTGCAGCACACAGCACAACACACTCACTCTCTCCATCACAGTGCACTGATGCAGTTCTCACTCACAGACATGAGCTAATCTAACCACAAAAGTTCTGGTGACATTTGGTAATGCAGGTTAACTTGGTAAAAAAAAAAAAAAAAAACATTTCAAATGATGTTTGTGGGCTGCTAGCCTGCCTAACGTCAGACCTAGTCTCACTGAGATTTGGGTCTGGGAACCACATGTTCATTTTCTAGTATTTGAGGCGTGGTTTACGAATGCCCAGAGCCGTTTATTGGGTGCTACGAATGTCTATCAAATGCGCCTGTACATAGCTCATAGCCAATCGTTTCAATTATACCAGATGACGTATGTCGACTTAAACTTAACTTAAAGGCAGGGCCGGCGATTGCTATAGGCGAACTAGGCGGTTGCCTAGGGCGACAAATGTGTTGGGGGCGCGGTGCGCGGGCGCCCTCTAATGTCGCCCTTGGCCTACTTCCCATTAATCACAGAATTAGAATGACAAGCGAAACAAAAACATGTTTATTAAACATGATCATCCTAAGGCGCCCCCTCAGCCACACGTTTAATTACTTGTCAACCTGATTATTAGATTGAATTGATGATTATTGCTGATCATTTAACGGGGGGTGGGGGGTTACGTTACGTTAGGCAAGTGCTCAGCTGCTGGCGCGTTGATCAAAACCCTCTGGTGCACTGGGACGAAAACGGAGAAAGCAACAAGATAAAAAGAAAGCCCAGTATAGAGGTAAGTCTTCTCATCACAGCCATTAAGGTGTCAAACGAAATAAATTTACTTAGTATTGTGCACAGGCATGCTGGCCATCGGGACTACCGGGAGCGAATTCTTTTCCCCCAGGATGGTAGAGATTCCCGGTGGGCCGACGTGCTTTTTGGGCTGATACGTCGTACTTTTTTTTTTGTTGTTTTTTGTTTTTTTGTCTTAGTGGCCCATAAAACTCGTAAATCGGCCCATTCGTTTTGTTTTGTTTTGTTTAATTGGCGGCGCTGGGTTACTTCCAAGTAACAAAATTAATTATGAAAGTTTCCTTTATTTTTCAGTGCATTTGTTTTACAATATAGCCTATGGCTATTACTGTCATGGGATTAATATTATAACTATTATTATGTAGTAGTGTAATGTAGACAGACACTGTAACTAAAAGAGGTTTGAATTTTTCTTTGTTCAATTTGCACACTGAATATTGGTTGGAGCTTTTCGTTTTGAACTCTCAAAGTGCACCAGATTGATGAATTTACCATTAAAATACACAACATTTTCTTACGGGGGGCATACCCCCGAAACCCCCTTAACCTTGTAGCAGCCTAATAGATTAGTAATAATAGTAGTGGTGATAGTAATTGTAATTTATATACTACAAGTTACATGGTCAGACAAAATGTATTTATACAATGCAACTATGTAGGATGATAGAAATATCATTCAACGTTCTTTGTAGCATTTGTATGAACAATTTATTTTACAGTTGAAGTCATAATTTGCTTGTTGAAGTTTTGGAGAGACTATAAGAGAATTTTTGTTTAGTTTAATAAATACTTATAATTTGTAAGTATTTTTAATAAAGGGGGGGGGGGGGGTGCAAAACTCAATCTCGCCTAGGGCAACCAAAGGGCTAGAGCCGGCCCTGCTTAAAGGGGTGGTAAAATGCCCTTTTCACAAGATGTAAAATAAATCTCTGATGTCCCCAGAGTGTGTGTGTGAAGTTTTAGCACAAAATACCCCACAGATTTTTTTATATAGCATGTTAAAGTTGTCACTTTTTGAGGGTTAGCAAAAACACACCGTTTTGTGCCTGGCCCTTTAAATGCAAATGAGCTGCCTCAGAGGGCGGGGTTTCAAGAGCTCTTGTGTGTTAGCAGCTGCGATTACCTCACGCAGACACACTAAAATGACAGAAACTGTTCTGCCTTTAATGTTAAAACAGAGTCAGAAAAAGATGGAGAGACTCAAGAAGAAGTGACTACATGTAGAATGCAACAGGACGTCTCTGAATGGTTAGTTGATGAATTTATGTTGCTGATGTGGAGTTAACTGTCTTAGCATATCCTGTCATGATAATCTATAAATAGCTCGTATAGGAACTGTTGTGAGATGCACACAGGGTGACTTTTTATTGCATGTGAAAAGAAGGATCCTAAAGTTTGAGCTGACTCACAAATGTACTCTTATACAACAACCTTTCCTCTTCTCAACATGGACTGCGTGTTCCCGGGGGCGGGGTTTATGTACATTTTAGGGTTGCTGATGTCACTAACCAGGGAGGAATGTTGTGTAGTCCCTACCAGCCGTTTGTTGTAGTCCTTTTCTTTAAAAGCAAATATCTCCCTTTGCTTTGAACTTTGAGCATTGCAACTTTGCAGATGTTGTTTATGCTCAAACAGCAACATTTCACACTAGCTAAAGTTAGAAAAGTGAAATCGTATTTTACCACCCCTTTAAAGGGTCTCTCTAAGCTAATCACACCATTTTTAGACCTAATTTTATGAAAATTAATATCGGGTAACACTTTAGTTTAGGGTCCAATTCTCACTATAGTTGGTTATTAGCATGCATATTACTAGGATATTTTCTGTTTATTAGTACTTATAAATCACATATTAATGGCTTATTCAGCATGGCCATATTCGACATGCCTTAATCCTGTTCAATACCTAAACTTAATAACTACCTTACTAACTATTAATAAGCAGTAATTAGGAGTTTATTGAGGCAAAAGTCGTAGTTAATAGTGAGAATTTGACCCTAATCTAAGGTGTGACTGAATATTGATATCAAAATTGGAATCTATAGAGGTATGCACATGATGTCACAGTAGGCAGAATCACTGCTGTTACACCCTCTGAGTGGCAAAAAGACGGAGTGGAAGCTTTGGTGTTCAGCTTGAATGCAGTAAAAGCACACAAAAACACATCTAAAATGGGAAAGAGCTGTACTATTGACTGTACAAATAGATTCAACAAGTGATCGGAGCTATATTTTTACAGACTGCAGAATGCAACAGAAAAGAGAAGCAAATGGATCAGCAAATTCAATTTTCAGAAACAACCGATGATACACTGCCAAAAATAAAAAAATAAATTAGCCTGATGAATCTTGACAATTTCATACTGGAATACGGCCATGATGTGTCTTCTTACATAGTTGGTTAAGAAATGAAAAGCTACACACTCCATCAATTAGGGTTAGAAGAACTTTTGCCAAACATATAACTACTAGAAACATAATAACCACCGCAATAATGATCCAATCATAGACTCTTAAACATTTGCCTATTTCAATCCAAACTGCCAATTTTTTATTATTTTTTTCAGTGTATATAACAATGAAATAAGTAATCATTCTGATTTAGATCTACCTATTGTATTTATGGTATTGTCTAACAGATAAAGCATTCACAGCTTATGTATTTCCCGTGTCCCCCTGTGTCAAAATTAGGTACATATAAATGTCAGGAAACCCGATTCCTGGCCACATGTCAATGTCCATGGACCACTGGTTCTTTGGTTAGTTGTTGCAAGGATCACTGTCAAGTCCAAATGCCTTTAATTTAAGTAGATACATGTTTTTGCAGTTTCCCCTATTAAAGCCAGTCATGTTGCAGGATGTTTTGAAACTTATTCTGGCTGAGGGGGTGTGACATCAATGCATACCCTTTCAATTGACTATATAAAATATATAGTAAATTAGAGTATTCTGGGAAATTAAGCATTCTTCTATTTGGTCCATTTTTTATTTATTTAAAAGTTAATTTAATAAAAATGGGCAAAATATAAATGTATTATTGTACTATAACTACATTTTATGAAACTGTAACCCTCTATTAACTTCTTCATTATAAAATAATATATCTTCTTTAGATCTACAATCCAACATAAACCAAAGTCAGAAAAGTTAAAAATTGTTAAAATCCACAAGTACAGTTTAGAAACACTAAATTTAAATTACAAAACTGTGGGCACAGATTAAATTATCAAAAACAGTCACCTACTAGTTTGGGGTCTCTATAAAACTAAAGTAGTAACTAAATTTCTTTCTTTTTAAAAATTGTGACTCACATCTTTCAGAGTAATGATGTTTGGGTGCTGGCCGTATCGCAGAAGAATCTCAATCTCTTCAGACGGGTCCTTCTTGGCTCTGTCAATAATCTGAAATCAAGTGGGCTGGTCAAAGATCTAATAAAGCTTCGACTGACACTGAATGATGCTGTCCTATATGATAATTCATCAAGAGGCTCTTATGAAACAGCCTCTGCTGTTCACTAAATAATACTCTGCACTGTGTGTTTTGTCAGTCAAAGAGTAAAACTTACTTTAACAGCATACTCCACACTGGTGATTCTGTGAACACAACGTTTGCAGACCGAATACGCTCCAATGCCGATATCCTCCTTCAACTCATAGCCGTCCGTGAAATGAATGTTGTTGCCATGAAGTTGCTGCATTATAAAACAACAACACACATGAAAATAATGATTATTTAATTGATATTAAAGGACAATTCCAGCCAAAAATGAACTTAGGGCTAAATAACACATGGGTACCGAGTCGACCGTTCTATGGGATGCGTTTCCATGATAATCGAATGTACCCAGTTTTAACGTTATTTTTAGTTTAACCACAGATTAGCTTACTGTATAGCGCTAGTGTATGGGGCATCGAATAAGTATGAATAAAAAACAAGGCAGACAGTTTAATAAGAAGATACTTTATAAAGACAGTACACTTCGCGTATACAAGCAGGAGCCATCTTTGGAAAACCAGTCTCGACCAGTCGAATCACGAACGCCGTGCTACGTGCTGGTCGATAGTCACAGTTCAGCTCACGTAGAACGACGTTCGCGGTTCGACTGGTCGAGACTGTTTTGCAAAGATGGCTCCTGCTTGTATACGCGAAGTGTACTGTCTTTATAAAGTATCTCCTTATAAAACTGTCTGTACACTTAGAAAGTTCTCAATGCTTCGGTTTGCAGGTAGAGACCCTAATTATGCTACCGTGTCAGTGTGGGGCTATTTTGAGCCTTGTTAGTGGTATTAACTAGCGATTTTTATTCGCACTTATTCGATGCCACATACACTAGCGTTATAAGCTAATCTGTGGTTAAACTAAAAATAACATTAAAACTGGGTACATTCGATTATCATGAAAACGCATCCCAGAGAACGGTCGACTCGGTACCCATGTGTTATTTAGCCCTTGGTTCATTTTTGGCCGGAATTGTCCTTTAACAGTGATGAAATGACAACATTACATAAATGTTCCACTAACTTTTGACAACCAGAATGTGTCTTCATTTTGAACAGCGTGTCTATTGATTGAAGATTTATTCCAATCTAATCCAGTGACATTCATACATTTTAAGTGTAGCTTCAGTGCCCACTGTGGAGGACGATCACACAATAACTGTCCTCCAGGAGTAACCTGAGGTTAAATGTCTTGCTCAAAGGCACAATGATGATATTTCATATCTCCTTTGAAGGGGTTTGACCATACAACTTTTCACTTACCAGCCTACATCTTTAACAGCACCCCATTTATCTGAAATTGACTGAACATTTCACCATCTGGTTTTCTGCAACACATAATACCTCTTATTTTTCAAAAGAGTTTGCACTTGTATTTTTAGAAAAATTTAAATGTACAGACATTCATGTATAATTTGAAAAAGTACCATTGACTTTGTTTCAATGTTCAATTACGTCACTGTAACATTTATATACTAAATTTTGTATGGCCTCTTCTTTTTTTAATTAATGAACAAAACTATGGCTTTTCTCACCACTGAGGTCCCAGAGATCCGGATCCAGTGTATAATAAAAGTTGAGAAATAATTGCCTTCTAATAACTGTACTATAGTGCTGCAAAGATAAAATGGCAAGACATTCTCATCTGAGCTGATCAGCAGTCTAACAGCACTCATCAATGACTGAAACGCCAAATAAATCATGACCAACAGTAATATCCAGGGATGTAAACAACTCATTTGGAGCTGTTTTCAGCATATTAGGCATAATGTTAAGAATGAATGTATGCATATTGTGAATTCATTGTTCAGCATTTCCCCTTTGTTACACTTTCTTGATAGCCTTTCAGTAAATTCACTTACCATCTTCGGACCTACATAGAACCAGGTAAAATGTGGCTTAGGTGTGTTCCCTTTCGAGGGAACTCAACACTGCGTCGAGAATCGACAATTTGGGGACGCTCCCTTAGCGTGCGCCTCTGAAGTAAGAATGAAACTAATCCAATCCTGATTGGTGTTGCGTCGTGACGTAACATGTGATGGCATAACCGGATGCATAAAAGTGACACACACACACATCAGCTTTAGCTCTTCAGCAAGCGCTCTCTGTGAAACTGTCTGTCTTATTTGGTGTTGTTTGTCTGTGCAAAGCTCTGTATTATGGCGAGTGAACAATACACTAAGTGTGTGCACCCCTGCCCACGATAATATATATATATATACATGTATGCCACGGGTGGGGACACGCATCAGCTATGTGTGTGTGTATTGTTTGGGGCGCAGCACGCACTGTCAGCTCTCGAGAGGGCTGCCTGTGCACACTGTGAAGCATTTCCTATTAGAGTGCTGCGCTCCCACTTGGCTATATTATTTCCTGATGACGGCCAGGCTCGCGATCCCCGCGGTTCGGGTCCCGCGTCCATTGAGGCGGCGCGACGGCTTAGATCGTGGAGATCGCAGAAGGATCTCGCGGATGAGAACGAGACTGCTAGGGCACCTTTTCTCTCATCATCCGCAGATTCTATGACACTCGTTCACGACGCAGAAGCCCGCGATGCGGCTTCTTCTGCCCGTGACGAGTGCCCAGTGCTCAAGCTATCTGTTTATAAGGAAGTAGATGTGCTCAGCATCGGGAACGAGCAACATGAGTCACACTCGCCGGCTTATGTTTCTGCTTATGTAGAGCTCGTGGAGGTTGTGATGCGTGCTGTGGCCAGACTAGATAAATACATAAATAAATAAATATATATATATATATATATATATATATATATATATATATATATATATATATATATATATATATATATATATATATATATATATATATATAAAATATATGAGCTGGCCACAAAATAAGCAGGATGATCCCCGTCAAAATGAACTAGACGAGAGATTCCTGTAGCACCGTTCACAACCTCAAACAGAGGCAAACAGAGCACTGCGACATGCAAAAAAAACTCAAAATACCTCAGCAACTGCATAGCAGTACCTTAGTAACCACCCACAATGTGGCAAACAGAGGAAGCACTCTCTACCGAAGTCCTCCAGCCAGAAGGGTGACCTGAGGGCCGTCCTTCAGGCGAAGAGGTCCTAATTGTAGGACCTCTGAGGGCAAGCCAAGTCCATTGTAGGACCAGGGTGGTACCGACTGCAGTGATTCCAGAACAGGCTCGGGTTATGGAACAAGAGGTACAGACTCTACTGGAATTAAGGGGCCATAGAATGTGTTCCCCTACCAGACAGGGAGTCCGGGTTTTACAGCCGGTACTTTATAGTTCCAAAGAAGGATGGCGGACTGAGGCCAATTTTAGATCTAGGGCTTTTGAATCGTTCTTTGAGGAGATTCAGGTTCAAAATGCTTACTATTCCCTTTATCGTGAGCCATATCAGATCCAAGGACTGGTTTGTCACGATGGATCTAAAAGACGCTTATTTCATGTCTCCATCCTTCCATGTCACAGGAGATTCCTGAGGTTGCTTTCGGGGGCGAAGCATACCAATATCAGGTTCTTCCGTTCGGCCTAGCACTCTCTCCCCGCACGTTCACAAAGTGTATGGATGCGGCTCTGGCTCCACTGAGGCTTCAGGGCATCCTTATACTGAATTACTTTGACGACTGGCTCATATTGGCCCAGTCTCGAGAAATGGCAGTTCGGCATCGAGATGTCGTCCTTGGCCACATTCAGAACCGGGGGTTGAGGCTCAACACTAAGAAAAATGGGTTGGACCCAGCTCAGAAGACTACTCTTCTGGGCGTGGTATAGAATTCGGTTACGATGCGGGCACGTATGTCTCCCGCTCGTATCGAATCCATCCTGGCCATGGTGTCCGGGATAAAGCTAGGCCAGGCCATCACTGTAAAGCAATTTCAAAGACTGCTGGGCCTCATAACAGCGGCATCCAACATAATTCCTTTGGGCCTGTTTCACATGAGGCCCCTTCAGTGGTGGCTCAAAGCCAAGGGTTTTTTCCCCAAGGGGAATCCGTTCCGTATAATAAAGGTTACGCGCAGATGCCTTCGTTCCCTATTAATATGGAAGAAACCTTGGTTCTTGTCCCAAGGGCTAGTGGTAGGGGCGTCATGTCGCCGGGAAACTGTTTCGACAGACGCTTCCCTTGCTGGCTGGGGCGCGGTCTCGGACGGCCGCTTTGTCAGGGGTCTGTGGCAGGACCATCATCATTCTTGGCATATAAATTGCCTAGAGATGTTGGCTGTGTTCAGGGCTCTGAGGAGCTTCCTCACAGACATCAAAGGTTACCACGTCTCAGTGGTAGCTTATCTAAACCGACAAAGGACACTCAGATCGCACCCTCTATCCAGATTGGCATATCAGAGCATTTTATGGCCGGGGGTTCTGAATCAGGGAGCAGACATCCTGTCGAGGCAGGGGCTGAGGCCCGGGGAATGGAGACTCCATCCAGAGGTGGTGGAGTTCATATGGCAGAGGTTTGGACCAGTGGAAGTGGATCAGTTTGCGTCTCGAGGGACGTCCATCCCACTGTACACTTTGGTTCTCCCTCACTCATCCAGCCCCGCTGGGGTTGGATGCCATGGTACAGGGCCTGGTCAAGGCTTCGCCTGTACGCTTTTCCCCCGATCGCTCTGCTCCCGGGAGTCCTGGAGAGGGTCCGTCAGGAGGGCATCAGTCTTCTTCTGATAGCCCTGTTTTGACCAGCCCGAGTATGGTTTTCAGACTTAATTTCACTCCTGATAGCTCCGCCATTGCACATTCCTCTGAGGAGGGGTCTGTTGTCTCAGGCAGAGGGCACTATATTCCATCCTCATCCGGAGCTGTGGAGATTGTGGGTCTGGCCTCTGAGGGGGCTCAGTACCTAGATGCTGGTCTATCATCTGGGGTGGTCGAAACCATACTTATCTCTGGGGCTCCGTCTACTAGGAGATTATATGGCCTCAAGTGGAAAATTTGTCTACTTGGTGCAGAGAACTTGAGTTAGACCCAGTTAACTGCCCAATGGCTTCAGTTCTGGAGTTTCTTCAAGATCGTTTCTCTGCGAATCTCTCCCCATCCACACGTAGGGTGTACATAGCTGCCATTGCGGCGTTCCATGCACCACTAAATGTTGGGCCTTTAGGGAGGCACCAACTGGTCATAATATGGTATGGTATTGGAGGATGAGACCGACAGTCAGGTCCAGGGTTCCTTCCTGGAACCTGGCGGTGGTTCTCGAAGGGCTATCCCTGGCTCCCTTCGAATACCTCCAGTCGGCTTCGCCTAGGACCTCACGTTCAAGATAGCCTTTCTCTTAGCTATTTCTTTAAAGAGACTGGGAGATCTCCAAGCCCTGGCATTATCGCCAGCTTGCTTGGGGTGTGCCCCCGGCGGAGTTAAGGCCATCCTGCATCCGAGACCCAGCTATGTGCCTTAAGTGCAATTTATCATGGCTAGGTCCATGGTCCTGCAAGTATTCATCCTCCACCTCATGTGTCGGCAGAAAAGGAGAGGTTCCTTGCTCTGCCAGTCAGAGTTCCGAGTATTACCTTGAGAGGTCCTCTTCTTGGAGGAGGTCGGACCTACTGTAGTGTGTTTTGGATCACCTATTAGGGGCTCCCGGTTATACAAACCTTAAGTAGGCCTACAAGGTGCGGAATTTCCCTTCACCTTTGGCCGTTAGGGCTCATTCTACTAGAGGCATGGCGTCCTCTATGGCCCTCCTTTCGGGAGTTCCCATCAAGGAGATGTGTGAGGCAGCCGGTTGGGCTACCCCACACACTTTTGTTAGGTTCTATAGTCTTCACCTCCCTAGTACGCTTGGCGCACACGTGCTCTCGTCCTAGCTGAGTGCCTGAATCAGTTTCACTCCGGGGCAGGCCTGATTTTCGGTGGCCTAGTGGGCATTCGTTCCCCAAATTGTCGATTCTCGACGCAGTGTTGAGTTCCCTCGAAAGGGAACGTCTCGGGTTATGACTATAACCCTTGTTCCCTGAGAAGGGAACGAGACACTGCGTCGTCCTGCCACAGCCCTCGAGGCCTTAGAGCGTCTTGCTTCATCGCGGAGCTGATGTGTGTGTGTGTCAGCGTCACTTTTATGCATCCGGTTATGCCGTCACATGTTACATCACGACGCAACACCAATCAGGATTGGATTAGTTTCATTCTTACTTCAGAGGCGCACGCTAAGGGAGCGTCCCCAAATTGTCGATTCTCGACGCAGTGTCTAGTTCCCTTCTCAGGGAACAAGGGTTATAGTCATAACCCGAGACGTTTTTTAGGACAGTCATTTAGCCTATTAAAATATGTTTGCCTTAATATACAGTACTGTATATTTGCTAACTATTTTTTCTTTCTTCCTTTAATTTTCTCTGTTGACAAGAAATCCACATGTGTCTGCATATTAATATGTCAATGGCTGGTCTGTGCTTAAAATTTAAAGGCATAGTTCATAAAAATTAAAAAAAAAAAATATTAAGAGAAATGTCCATTTAATTTTTAAGCAATTTTTTACACAAAAAACTTTGTGTAATCTAGTCTTTTTTTCCACTGACACAGACAAAAAAAAAGAAAAGAAAAAAAGTCTATTGTTACTTAGTTTTAAAGCTATTGTTATCCAAAATTTGCCCTCTAGACATCTTAAAATGGACATATTTCTCAGGGGAATCAATTTTTCTGAGCACGCTCAGTTTTTGGACCTCCATGTTTCTAAAATCTTGTGGATGAAAATGTACAGATCCTAAACTTCCCTAAAACTTTAACACCATTCTTTTGCTGCCTTGCAAGAACTGCCTTTTCCTTCGGGAAATACAAATCTAGTCTTCAATGCTTTGTAACTGTGCATGGAGATAAAAGTGAAAGGTGAAACTGACATATGTCAAATATGCAAATAATCAACAGCATGTTCAGGTGAACGAAACGCCTGCCCAAACCAAAAGCAATTCACACACAGTTTTAGAAATCTTCCACAAATAGCTGCACTCATGCATCTTCATGAGCCCTATCAGAGTAAGTTAATATGGTATGCTCGGCAGATGCCACATCAGATCAGAATGACAGCACCGCAGAACAGATATCTGCTCGTGTGCCAGTGTGCCCCCGCCAATCAATACATCTCATTCCGGTCACTGCCACGTCAGCTCAGACACTTCAATAAAGCAGCTCTTCAGGTATGAACCATCTGGCAGAATTAGTTCAGATTATGTAACATGGGTCTCCTTTTTTCTTTCTCTTTCTTCTCATTTTTGTGCTGTGCTAAAGTACTTTCCTGAGGAATAGGTCTGAATCAACTGCAAAACAACCTTGGCTAGGCTGACTGCAATATTTCCTGTATGTTGGTGACTAGCCGTCAATATAGCACAGCATGCTTTAGTGAAATATTGATTGGTTCTCATCACTTACTTGTATCATCATGAACAAAGAAACATAATTTGTGCATTTTCTAAAGGAATGTAAGTGATTTTTGCCAGTGCAACACTGTTGCCAGTGTTGTGGGTGGTTACTAAGGTACTGCTATGCAGTTGCTGAGGTATTTTGAGTGTTTTTTGCATGTCGCAGTGCAGTTGCTGCAGTTTTTGAGTCTGTTTTAACATGTTGCTACAGTTCCCTATTGAAAAATAAATATACTAACATGTATTTGAAATACATTTATTTTATGCTAAGTATACTACAAATATATTTACATGTTTATTTGCTTAATATAAATACTCTGCAATTGTACTTTTGGTATACTAAATTGAGTCTGCTATATTGGAACAACTGATTTTTAACTTATCTGGAAATAGTGCTGAGGTCCAACTAAAGATATACTTAAGAATATTTGATTGTGCTAAAGAGGAACTTTTGCAAGTATACTTTAGGTGCACTTTAAATAACTTGCATCTAAAGACTGATATTATACAGAGATCAGAGACAGAAATGTGCATTGTGCAATAAGGAAGTAAAAAATTAAATTGTAATTATAGTATTTATATCAGTATGTATCAAGTGAAATCTCAATAAATATGTTAATGGATTTGTAGTATACTTAGTATGAAATTAATGTTTTTTAAATACATTTTGGTATAGGTTTTTTTTTTTTACTAGGGTTGCTTAATTATTTTAAAGTCCCCCTGTGGTGAAATACAAACTTTTAATGTTGTTTATATGTCTATGTGGTGTTTTTAATATGCTTTAAGACAAACCATGTGCAAATTCATAAGTCCATACCACTGCTGAGTATTTTCTCTTTAAAACTGCAGTGAACTAAAGACAGGGTTTCAAATCGCTGGTGTTTCTGACGTCACAAACTACCTTGTAACCAATCACGTCAACGAGTGGATCTCTGAGCTGGTGCGATTGAGTGGAGGTGGGGCTAATTTGCATATTCATGAAACTGTGTATACTAAATGAGGCAAGGGTGTAGGAGTTGCATTCAAGCTACTTTAAGGCATGCATAACTTTTTTTTTCAAGGAAAAAATGTTTAAATATGTCATTTTGGTGATTTAGTTTTAAGGGATAGAATTATTGACTACAGGGGAACCTTAAGTGTTTTTCTTTTTTGCATGCCGTTATGAGATTGCTAAAGAAATTTGAATGCCATTTTGTTGCTACACTTTGCTAAGGTAGTTAGAAGGATTTTTAGAATAACCTTATGCAATTGTTAAGGTTTTTTTAAGCAGTTTTTAGTATTTTGTTATGGGGTTTCATCCAAGATGGCGCCGCAGACGGCTGCCTCTGTGTGGGGCTCTCCAGCTATTGTGTTGTTTTTGTTTGTTTGTTCTGCGTTTAGTCATTCTTTTCCTATCAGTTTCACCAAAGACGAACTACTGGACATTTGGAAACACACACCAGATAACTTTTCTACAGTTTTTGATTATTCGGACGTCTTGCATGACATTCTCGTCGGAGGGGCAGCGTTGTTGTTCAAACGCGCGGTCAGACGCAAACGCGGGAAGCGAGCTGGCGCGCTGGTTAATCTCCGCGAGCGCGGCCTGCGCACTGCACTCCCCAGTCTTCATCTCGCGAATCTCCGATGCCTTCCTAACAAAACGGACAAACTTCTTCTCCTCACCCGCACTAACAAGGATTTTTTAAACTCTGCTGCTCTGTGCTTCACTGAAACCTGGCTGAGTGAAGCCATACCGGACAACGCAATACATCTGCCGGGCTTCCAGCTGTTCCGAGCGGACCGCATCGTGGAGCTAACGGGGAAAACAAGAGGTGGTGGATTGTGTTTCTACATTAAGGAAAGTTGGTGTTCAGATGTAACAACACTGAAGAAGATGTGCTCTCCTAATTTAGAGGCACATTTCATAAACTGTAAACCTTTCTACTCGCCTCGGGAGTTTTCCTCTTTCATTCTCGTGAATGTTTACATCCCTCCAGATGCGTGCGTGAGCGCGGCGCTACAACAGCTGGCTGAACAAATAGCTAAACGAGAACAAAGGTATCCTGACTCTATTTGAATCATTCTTGGGGATTTTAACAAAGCAAATCTTTCCCGTGAACTACCAAAATACAGACAGCACGTTACATGTCCCACCAGAGACAGTAATATACTGGACCACTGTTACACCACAATAAAAGATGCGTATCACTCCGTTTCACGAGCAGCTTTGGGGCTCTCTGATCACTGTTTGGTTCATCTCATACCGACCTACAGGCAGAAACTGAAATCAGCTAAACCTGTAATAAGGACTGTAAAAAGATGGACTAATGAAGCAGAGCAGAATCTACAGGCCTGCTTTGATTGCACTGATTGGACTGTTTTTGAAGCTGCTACCAACGATCTGGATGAGTTCACAGATACTGTAACATCATATATAAGTTTCTGTGAGGATACATGCATTCCTACCAGGACATTCTTATCATTTACTAATGATAAACCATGGTTTACTGGGAAACTCAAACACATTCGTCATGCCAAACAGGATGCCTACAGAAGTGGGGATAAAATCTTGTATAACCAGGCCAGAAACAGACTGACAAAGGAGATCAGACTTGCTAAAAGAAGCTACTCTGATAAACTGAAAAAAACAGTTTTCATCCAACGACCCATCATCAGTCTGGAATGGCCTGAGGAACATCACCAACTACAAGTCACCATCCCCCCGATCTGTGGACAATCAACACCTGGCTGATGATTTAAACTCATTTTATTGCAGGTTTGAAAAGCCCTCATTCACACCACACACCGGCTCTGACCTGCACTTCACACATTCACCATCACCTCCTGCACTCCCATTACTCCCCCCTCCTGCCATCCAACCTGAGCTTAAGGTCTGTGTGGAGGACGTGAGCCGAGTCTTCAAAAAACAGAAGACTAGGAAAGCCTCAGGCCCAGACGGCATCTCATCTGCTTGTTTAAAAGCCTGCGCTGACCAACTGGCCCCGGTCTTCACGCAGATCTTCAATAGATCATTGGAGCAGTGTGAAGTTCCCTGCTGCTTCAAACGCTCCACTATCATTCCTGTCCCCAAAAAAAACAAAATCACTGGACTTAATGACTACAGACCTGTCGCTCTCACGTCTGTGGTCATGAAGTCGTTTGAAAGACTGGTGCTGGCCCACCTGAAGGACATCACTGGACCCCTGCTGGATCCCTTTCAGTTTGCTTACAGAGCAAACAGGTCTGTGGATGATGCAGTCAACATGGGACTGCATTATATCCTGCAACATCTCGACAGACCAGGGACTTATGCAAGGATCCTCTTTGTGGACTTCAGTTCGGCCTTCAATACCATCATGCCTGGTCTTCTCACAGCCAAACTGACCCAGCTCTCCATACCATCCTCGATCTGTCAGTGGATCACCAGCTTCCTGACGGACCGGCAGCAGCGAGTGAGACTGGGGAAACTCACATCCAGGACTCTCACCACCAGCACTGGCGCCCCTCAAGAGTGCGTTCTCTCCCCACTGCTCTTCTCCCTGTACACTAATGACTGCACTTCTAAAGACCCCACTGTCAAGCTCCTGAAATTTGCCGACGACACCACTGTCATCGGTCTCATCCGAAACGGTGACGAGTCTGCTTACAGACTGGAGGTTGAACAGCTGGCTGTCTGGTGCAGTTATAACAACCTTGAGCTGAACACGCTCAAAACAGTGGAGATGATCGTGGACTTCAGGAGGAACAGCCCAGCACTCCCCCCACTCACCATCATGAACAGCACTGTGGAAGC
Source organism: Gila orcuttii (assembly GCA_026230005.1). Lineage (NCBI taxonomy): Eukaryota > Metazoa > Chordata > Actinopteri > Cypriniformes > Leuciscidae > Gila > Gila orcuttii. Next base: position 34,229,550 of record JAPDVR010000019.1, on the reverse strand, counting down.
AGTGGAGTCATTCAGGTTCCTGGGCACTTCCATCTCTCAGGACCTGAAGTGGGACAATCACATTGACTCCATTGTGAAAAAGGCCCAGCAGAGACTGTACTTCCTTCGCCAGCTGAGGAAGTTCAACTTGCCACAGGAGCTGCTGATTCAGTTCTACTCAGCCGTCATTGAGTCTGTCTTATGCACTTCCATCACGGTCTGGTTTGGTTCAGCTACCAAATCAGACATCAGGAGACTACAACGGACAGTCCGGACTGCGGAGAGGATCATTGGTGCCCCCCTGCCAACCCTCCAGGACCTGTACTCTTCCAGAGTGAGGAAGAGAGCAGGTAAAATCATCACAGACTCCACTCACCCTGGACACCTCCTGTTTGAACTGTTACCGTCAAGACGGCGACTCAGATCACTGGCCACAAGAACAGTTTCTTCCCACAGGCCATTTCCCTCATGAACAGTTAACACTCCTCCCAAGGCATATGCCTTAAGTACAATACTCCCACTGTTTAGTGAAATACCCTACAACTCAGGTGATACTTATATGTAGATTTATTTATAATATTCAAAACACTGTAAATATGTTCATAATCTGTAAATCTGAAAATGTCTATTCTCCCAACTGTGATACTTTTATTCTCATATATTTATATTTTTATTTTTTATTCTTATAATTTGTAGTTCTCTTACGAGAGGTTCTCTCGTATTGCGTAAGTTTAGCTTACGCTACGGGAAAGATTCATCTTCTCGAGATACTGAAGCCAAAAATTATCCTTAATTTTGTATACCTTGTCAACGCAGTGCAGCAGCTAGCAGACCTAGAGCAGGCCATCTTGCGTGCTCATTGGCTGCCCTGCGGGCAACTGCTGCAGCCTACCAGTGAGCCCGGCGTGACGTCACGCCCAATGAAGGGCGCCCGCGCCTTCATAGCGTCACAGCCCGCCAGAATGGGCGTGGCTTAGCCTATAAAGGAAGAGGCTGTGGGCTGCTTCCCTGATTTTTTGTCTCTTCAGCGAGCTCTTCGCATCGCTGGATCTGAGAGAAGCCACCGCCGCCGTCGAACAGCGAACAGCCAGCTTAGGACATCGCTGAGGAAGCCGGCCGTCTTCGCCACCTTCGGCCATCCGTGCGAGCTACGCTATCCGGCGACGTATCCTTTACCTTGCTAAAATCCTATTCTAAAAGAGCAGCGAGTGTCTTTTTTAAGACGCCTCGCACTTCCTGCGGCTCGTGTAGATCCCCGCTCAGCGTCAGAGACCGCCACTTGATCTGCGCTCTCTGCCTGGGCCTGGAACACGCAGAGCTCGCCCTCGCGTCCGGGGGTTGCGAGCTCTGTGAAGCTCTTCCGCTGTCGACCCTGCGGGCTCGACTCGAAGCCTTTCAACACCCCCCCGCCCCTCCTCACCGATGCGCAGCTGCCGCTCACGAGCCTCACTGCCGTCGCATCTGAGGATGAGGCCGAGGGACACGTACGAGCACGCGGCTAGCTCTCTTTACGTTACAAGAGAGCTACCCCGCCCTCGTGTCCCCGTTCACGCGTCATGCAGAGCCCTCTCGAGCTCTCTGCATGACCCGGACGGGCATCATCTGTGTTACATGTAGGTCCCGTGCCCACTACTTGTGCGTGCGCCCTCGTACAAACACTGTTCCAGTTCTGCTCGACCAACGAGCACGCGGCTAGCTCTCTTTACGTTACAAGAGAGCTACCCCGCCCTCGCGTCCCCGTTCGCGCGTCATGCAAAGCCCTCTCGAGCTCTCTGCATGACTCGGACGGGCTTGCGCGCCGCCGTCGAAATGTCTTGCCCTGTCAGTCCCCTTAGATAAGGCTACTGCAGCGGTGTGTTTGGCAGCCAACGAGCCGGTGATGCAACCCGCTCGCCTGCACACATCCGTTCTCGCGGCGACCCAGAGAAATTTCAAGTGAGTATATGTGAGGTTAAGAATGTAGGTTACGTGCCCGCTCACGAGCGCTCACGCTTACTAACAGACACATCGCCTCTGAAAAGACGCGCGTGTCCCGCTGCGGCCGGACCGCCGTCAAAGTTTTTCCCTGTCAGTCCCCTTCAAACAGGCTACTGCAGTGGTTCAATCAGCAGCCAACGAGCAGGTTTGTTTATGCTCTCACCTGCACACAAACACCGTTTTCTCAAAAGAGAAAACACCGTTTTCAGAAAAATCTCAAAAGAGTATAATGTCTGGTCCGGCTCATGCCGTCGGTGTTGTAAGTGTAGTGAAAGTGCCCACATCCCCAGTGTTCACCCCTACACATAAGCACTCCAAGTCTCGCAGAGCACACTCTCATAAAGCGCAGAAAAGCCGCTCGAGTGTTGAATGTAGGAAATGTGTCCACAGGTCTGTGCCCAGTATCTGCCCGCTCTGTTACACGATCAAGAAGGTTATGAATGTAAGTCCCGTGCCCGCCAGAGTGCGTTCACGCTTGCTAACACAAACCTCCCCCCGGGCGTCAAATACACTTGTAAGTCTAGTGCCCGCGCACACGCGCTCACGCTTACAGGAAGCTTTTTCCGCCCGGAGCGTTGCTCGCGTTCAAAAAGTGAAAAAAGAATGTTCCCCATCCCTTATGATTGGGACATGTTCACAGAAATCAGCCGGTTTCGGCTTCAGCGAGCAGCCATTGCCCAGAACCGAGAGCGCGCGCGCCGCGTTTTCGGTTGCGGGTCAGTTTCACAAAAGAAAGCAGGTTATGAATGTAAGTCTCGTGACCGCCAGAGTGCGTTCACGCTTGCTAACACAAACCTCCCCCCCGGGCTCCGCCCGCGCGTTTAAGTGTTATCACAAAACGCAGGGCATTAATAAAACGCTCCCCATCCATTATGATCGGGGCGTCAAATACACTTGTAAGTCTAGTGCTCGCGCACACGCGATCACGCTTACAGGAAACTTTTTCCGCCCGGAGCGCTGCTCGCGCGTCAAAAGTGAAAAAAGAATGTTCCCCATCTCTTATGATTGGGACATCTCACATAAATCAGCCGGTTTCGGTTTTCAGCGAGCAGCCATTGCCCAGAACCGAGAGCGCGCGCGCCGCGCTTTCGGCTCCGGGTCAGTTTCACAAAGGAAAGCAGGTTATGAATGTAAGTCTCGTGCCCGCCAGAGTGCGCTCACGCTTGCTAACACTAACCTCCCCCCCCCGGGCTCCGCCCGCGCGTTTAAGTGTTATCACAAAACGCAGGGCATTAATAAAAACGCTCCCCATCCATTATGATCGGGGCGTCAAATACACTTGTAAGACTCGTGCACACGCGCTCACGCTTACAGGAAGTTTTTTCCGCCCTTAGCGCTGCTCGCGCGTCAAAAGTGACAAAAGAATGTTCCCCATCCCTTATGATTGGGACATCTCGCATAAATCAGCCAGTTTCGGCTTTCAGCGAGCAGCCATTGCCCAGAACCGAGAGCGCGCGCCTCGTTTTAGGCTCCGGTTCAGTTTCACAAGCCCGCAAATGGCGGCGATCGGAACCCTGAGGCCATTCGCCCCCTAGCGGCTCACATAGCTGCGTGGGAAACTATCCCAGGGATTTCAGAATGGGTGCTGAGCACAATAAAGCAGGGCTATACACTTCAATTCATTCGCCGTCCCCCGCGCTTTCAAGCCCGGACCGCGACGATAGTGAATGCGGAAGTAGCACACCTACTTCACGCAGAAATAGCAAAGCTGCTGGGCAAAGGGGCGATAGAAAAGGTGCCGCCTTCTCTGAGCGAGTTGGGCTTTTACAGCCGATATTTTCTCGTACCCAAGAAGGACGGAGCCTTCAGACCTATCCTAGATCTGAGACATTTGAACAAAGTGCTTGCGAAAAGACCTTTCAAATGCGTGCGACCAGGAAAATCCTCGCGCACGTTCGCCCGAGGTACTGGTTTATTTCTCTAGATCTGAAGGATGCCTATTTTCAGATTCAGATAATACCCCGTCACAGGCAATTGTTGAGATTCGCCTTCGACGGTCAGGTATATCAATACACCATCCTGCCGTTCGGCCTGTCCCTAGCACCCCGTACAGTTACAAAGTGCATGGATGCGGTGCTCGCCCCCCAGAGAAGCCAGGGGCTGCGAATAACGAACTATCTGGACGATTGGCTGATATTGGCACAGTCAGAGACAGAACTGCTGTCTCACAGAACAGTGCTTCTCAGTCACCTGGAAAGCTTGGGTCTCACGGTCAACTGGACCAAGAGCTCATTACTGCCCAGCCAGTCAATTTCCTTTTTAGGAATAGAACTGGACTCGGTGACCATGACGGCTCTTTTATCGACACAGCGCGCGCGCCGTGTTCGCCTCCTAGCCGCATCTTTCCAGAAGGGCAGCTTTCTCCTTTTGAAAACATTTCAAAGGATGTTGGGCTGTATGGCATCAGCTGCAGCGGTGCTTCAGCTGGGCCTACTGCGCATGCGCCCTCCCCAACGCTGGTTGAACGCTTGCGCGTCCCGCCGAGCCTGGGTTTCTGGCAGCCAGAAAATCAGAGTGACTCAGACCTGCATAGCGGCTCTGCAGCCCTGGTTAGTAGCCGACTGGTACCAGCAGGGAGTAATGATGGGAACCATCTCTTATCGGAAAAGTCATTTCGACAGACGCGTCCAACTCGGGTTGGGGCGCGCTGTTAGAGGGCAGACCGGTCTTCGTCCAGTGGTCAGACCAAGAGAAGTGTTTTCACATAAACTGTCTGGAGATGGTAGCGGTCGAGAACGCGCTGATGCGCTTCCTCCCGTTCATACAGGACCAACATGTTCTTGTCTGCTCGGACAACATGTCTGTAGTATCCTATGTAAACCGTCAGGGCGGTGTCAGATCCAGAAATCTCTGCAATCTGACAGTACGCCTCCTCATTTGGTCTCAGATGCACCTGCGCTCGCTGAGGGCGGCGCATGTGCCTGGCCATTTGAACGACGGCCCAGACAAACTGTCCAGGGACAATGTTCCCCCAGGGGAATGGTCACTGCACCCCCAAACGGTCCAGAAGTTGTGGCGCCTATGCGGCAGAGCGGAAGTCGACCTATTTGTGTCAAAGACAATGCTCAATGCCCGACGTTCTTCTCGAAGGACAAGGACGCGCTGGCCCAGGTTGGCCCAGCCTCCCGCTATATGCTTTCCCTCCGGTCTCTCTGTTACCACAGGTGATCAAGAGAATCAGGGAAACGCGCCACTCGGTGCTCCTCATAGCTCCTCGGTGCTCCTCATGGGAGAATCAGATTGGTTCCCGGAACTAGCACGGCTGTCACATACAGCTCCGTGGCCGATTCCGGTGAGGGCAGATCTCCTCTCTCAGGCTCGCGGCACGATCTGGCATCCCCATCCAGAGCGCTGGTCTCTGCATGCATGGTTGATCAACGGGTACTCGTTACCCTACCAGAAGGAGTGATGAACACGATCACGCAGTCTAGAGCCCCTTCCACGAGAAGGCTCTACGCGTCTAAATGGTCGGTGTTCTCCGGATGGTGCACCGACAGAGGTCTGGACCCGCGGACATACGGGGTGGCGCATCTGCTCACTTTCCTACAAGAGCTGTTGGATAAGGGAAGGTCCCCTTCCACGCTCAAAGGATATGTGGCGGCCGTGGCAGCGTTTGCAGAATCGACGCACGGCCAGTCACTTGGAAAACATGAGTTGGTCATCCGCTTCCTTAGAGGAGCTAGAAGGATGAATCCGCCGCGCCCCCCGTCGGTTCCTATGTGGGATCTTTCATTGGTCCTCGAGGCCCTGAATGCTTTTCCTTTTGAACCACTAGACTCCGTGGGGTTGAAATATCTATCACTGAAAACGTTTTTTCTGACTGCACTGTCATCAGTAAAATGCGTAGGGGATCTGCATGCGCTGTCTGTCAGCGCGTCGTGTATTGAGTTTGGGCTGAATGACTCTAAAGTCATCCTCAGACCTAGACATGGCTATGTCTCTAAAGTGATGGGCACTCCATTCAGAGCGCAAGTTATTTCATTGTCCGCTCTCCCAGCATCTGACAGTGAAAGTGATGTGAACCTCCTCTGCCCCGTCAGAGCGCTGAGGTTTTACATTACACGCACCGCCTCCTTCAGGCGCTCGGAACAGCTTTTTGTTTCGTTTGGTGGGCGCACCAAGGTTTATGCCTCCTCGCAACAGAGCCTGTCCAGATGGATAGTAGACGCTATAGCGGCCGCTTACGCATCAAAGGGTCTGCAACGCCCTCTGGGCACCAGGGCTCATTCCACGAGAGGCGTGGCCTCTTCGTGGGCATGGTCCAGCGGGATTTCTATCCATGACATGTGTGTAGCGGCGGGCTGGTGCTCCCCGTCTACCTTAGTCAGGTTTTATAACCTAGAAGTTCCCGCCTTGCAGGCTAAACTGCTGTCAGTCTGAACGAGAGGTGTATTCTGCCCAGATCTCCTGCTCAGATCACTCTCACATGACTCAGCTCTCCTGGTTGAGCTACACTAAATGGGATTGTGCCATGTGCCTATACAGACCCGCGCGCTGCTCTGTATTCCCTATGTGTGCTTATGTACAAGTGATGGCCCGCGTGGCCGGCCACCTTATTCTTTCCACTTATGGGGTTCCCCCCTAAAAGATCGGGGTCTCATGTGGATGCTTGGCGCGCACGGCGTTGCCAAAGTGTTCCCGTAGCGTAAGCTAAACTTACGCAATACAAGAGAACCTCTCGTAAGAGAACGATACTCGGTTACTAACGTAACCTCAGTTCTCTCTAGAGAGGGAACGAGTATTGCGTAACCGGCCGTGCTCGCGCCACGAGCCACTTCGCTTCAGTCGACAAAAACCAGGGAAGCAGCCTACAGCCCGCTTCCTTTATAGGCTAAGCCACGCCCATTCTGGCGGGCTGTGACGCTATGAAGGCACGGGCGCCCTTCATTGGGCGTGACGTCACGCCGGGCTCACTGGTAGGCTGCAGCAGTTGCCCGCAGGGCAGCCAATGAGCACGCAAGATGGCCTGCTCTAGGTCTGGTAGCTGCTGCACTGCGTTGACAAGGTATACAAAATTAAGGATAATTTTTGGCTTCAGTATCTCGAGAAGATGAATCTTTCCCGTAGCGTAAGCTAAACTTACGCAATACGAGAGAACCTCTCGTAAGAGAACCGAGGTTACGTTAGTAACCGAGTATCGTTTTATGTTTCTTGTTGTATTTGTGTTTGTATATGTCCACTGGAAGCCTCAGTACCAAAAACAAATTCCTTGTGTGTGCAAGCACACTTGGCAATAAAGCTCTTTCTGATTCTGATTCTGGGTTGTGGATGGTTGCCACAACTTGCCAGAAAGTGATTATCAGAGTCCTGCTCACCTGTACAATGGGGTTTACAGAGATTTGCTTGATCTCGACCAAAGGTTGTTCTTGACCCAGGTTAGAGGCCACAAAGCTGAAGCCGCGGAAGAGCTGGTGTGCATTAGCGCTGGCTGGAACACCGGGTGAGTCTGTGGACACATACAGAGAAAAATATATTTAGAAAGTCAACAAGGGCATAGTCTATCTATGAATGGAAACACACAATTGATCTTATCTGAGCAATATGAATAGTATGTACTAAGTGGCAGGACCCGAGGGCTCTTGTAAACAGGTTCTGCTGTTTCAGTTCACTCTAATTTGTTTTTGCACTCTCCCTTTGCTTGCTGGGCACAGACTGTTATGTAAGAATAGTTTCCAGCTCGCTGTCTAACACTTTGTCTCTGTCATTTAAAAGCAAACACTTAAAATTATTCTTCCAGACATTCTTTAAATAAAACGGCATATGAGTATTGAGTATTAATGAGTATCAATCTGAAAATCAACTGCAATTTGCATCACCTGTCGGTGTGCGGGATGTAAACTCAGGATCAAAATGAAAGGTGTCTTCTGGTCGGCCCACTGCTGGTTTGAACGGAGGCTTGATTTCTCGTCTGTACAACTTCTGTTAACCAAGAAGACAGAAAGCCCATGGCCTGGTCACGATTTACACCATTTAGGACACATACGCTAATGCTAAGGGTTATATATATATATATATATATATATATATATATATATATATATATATATATATATATATATATACACATACTTACATTCCAGTCTATTGTTGCAAAAAATATATGCCTTTTGATTTCTTCCACTCCATCAGGTCCTGCGCCTGCAGAACAACCAGAGGACAAACATCCAGTCAGGTAACAGATGCTACAGAAGCATATTTCATCACTTATAGAATACGTTAAAAAAAACGTAACCAGTGTTGTATTGTTGCAATGTCGTAGTATATGTAGACTAACTGTATTTTTAGTTTTTGGCTAAAGAGAACACCACAGCCCTTTCTCAGTTTTCTCTGTTCCCCGCATGTTTCTACTGCAAAGACAGCCAAGATTTTAAAAGCATATCTGGCCAGTGGTAATTTACCCTTTATGTCCTGAAAAGTTATATATGCTATCGCTAAAAATAAATGAATAGGATATTTGGTTCCGGAAACCTACTGTTGTGCTCCACCATGCAACACAATTCCACCTATTCCATGATAACATGCATATAAATTGTTCCCTTTCATTTTAGCATTCAAACTATCATAGTCATACACGAGTGAGTCCGGACTTGATCTGGATGTATACACCTTAACGGGGACAGAAGAATACTAAGCCACGGTCAACATCAGGTCTCTATGGCATTTATCTCTGCCTTATAAATTATGGATACGATTCACCCAGCTAAATTCAATCTCAGCTTGACAAACAATCAGCAGCAGCGTCTGGAAGTCTGACTGCAGTCATTCACACAGGACATCATCTCTGACTAAAATTAGATTCATGCCCACTGCTGCTGTCATAAGAACAATGTACATACTATGTTCAACTAAAAGAGGTATCACTGTGACTAACATCTGATACATTTATTGAGCTAAGCATTTCATATTATTTACACTATCCCTGCAGGAGAAATAGCTTAAACCAGCGATTTGCTGGTCTTAGCTAGCCCCTAGGCAGCTGGCCTAGTTTAATGGTTTAAGAATGACCATTCAGCAGAACAACAGATTGGGAGACCAACTAAACCAATATAGATAAACAAAGACTACTAAACTACAATGGCTGGATTAAGATGGTCTTCTGGAAGAAGGATGGAGGGCAGGTGTCAGGCGTGTGTTCAGGCAGACGAAGACGAGTAAGGCTGAAGGTTCCAATACGAGAGTTTTATTCTCAATATAAATCAAAAGGGTACAAACAGGCAGGGAAACACACTCTAACTAACGTTAACAACCGACAACGGACAGACTGAACTGAAGGAACTAAATACAAGTACAAATCAAACATAACAAGGTGAAGACAGGTGACACAGATGATGATAACGATGAACAGGTGGATGATTGAGGGAGTGAGTTCAGGTGTGGAGACAAGAGGATGCTGGGAAGTGTAGTGAAGATGACGAAGACAGAATGGTGTAGACAATGACTGTGACAGCAGGTGAATAATATATTGATATACTTAGTTATGAATGGTAGCTTACCTAATCTATTGGAAGGGTTTCTTTTGAAGAGAGCCCGCAATAAACTCTGGACTTCAGGGCTAAGGAACTGCGGCATGCCCAGTTTTGCCCTGAGAAAAAAAAAAAGCCCATTTAATCTGTTATTAATTTCTGAAAATAAATAAGACTGTGATGCACAGCCACAAACATCACAAATCATCTTGACAGATCCATTTATGAGGACAATTTATTACAAATCTTTAAACAAACAAACAAACTACAAAAAAGAGCCTTTCAGATAATGCACAAATACAACAATTCTTACTTGAGAATAAGTGCCATGGTCTCTTTGCGGTCTTTGCCTTGAAATGGCAGGGATCCAGTCAGCATTTCAAACTAGGCACAGTAATAGAAGCATCAGGCTTTGCTCAAGCAAGTTTATTTACGGATGGTACAATAATTGTGTATTCAGCTCTGCTTCACAATATCAGCGCATACTAAATCCAAATCTGTCTCCAGTCAGCATGCTTACTCTTATGTAACATTGCTTATGTGAGTGAATTAATTTTAAGGCAAGGATATTTGGAAGTCGGCTAGTTAAATGGGCTGCAGTTTTTAAGTGAGATTCCACAAAACATCGACTGAGACTAGTCCAAATCATGCTTATCAAGTCAAATTTATATAGCGCTTTTCACAATACACATTTTGTAGATTATAACTGTGCGATAATGTAGTTTATAAATGTCCAGCATTCACTCACAAACGCTTTTAGGTTAGGTGAGTAATTTCTGTACCACAAAAGGCCACCCACATCAGGTTGTCCTGTTCTAAACTCACTCCTTTGGCTGAGCCAATTGTGATTTGTCAGCCTAATGGGTCATGGTTTGGCTGCTTAGCATGGCTCAATTAGCCCCCATTGGTAGATTTGGTGGGGGCTGCTAAGCAGAAATTACATACTTCACCTTTAAACATTTCAAACTCCTTTTAACTGTCTTTTAACTGCTTTTTGAAGTCAGGTGTCATATCCATCTGAGCTCTTGATACTTATAAGTGTGCACCTCTTCAAAAGTTATTTGTTCCATCAATGGCTGTGAGTCCTTTGCTGATGAGGAAATGGAAATTCTCAAAGGACGTACCCTCATATAGAAGCAATTACCGGCAACAGCTCAAGGCAATAATATTAGCATTAATAGAAAAATCTGTGGCCCAGTACAGCAGCAAGAAAATATCCACTGAAGTCCTTTATCTAGTGAGGAAGTGTCCAATCAATATATCACTTTTTAGACTCATTGCTAACTGTATTGTTAGCAACCCAAAAGTTTAGCAACTCTTGCTAATGCTGTGTTCCATTCAAAGTCAGATTTGAGGATATTCCTACTTAACATAAGGTGACCAGATTTCTAACATGGAAACCAGGGACATTTCCTAATTTGGTGGTCTAAATATCAATAAAATCTTACTTGTTATTACCAATACGCTCTATGCACGAACGCTGCTGACGTATTTCAGGTAGGATCTCAGCCAGCGTCTTTACTTCCGCATAGCGCGTTCTATAGCGAAGTGTATATCGGCAAAACTTTAATAAAATTAATTTTCTCAGAAATGGAGACAACGATTTTAGAAACTGATTCGCTAGTCGGATTTCGCATGATATGAGAGAATACTCACCCTCAAAGTTGTCGATGTAGGTCGAAATATATAATTTAAAGCCCTTCTCTTTCTTACTCTTATGTGTGACAGCTAACTGCCTCACAGTGTTGTTAACATCATTCACGTTAACCGCAGGAAGTTTTTGTAAACAGCGAGTGTAATTTGCCATTATCTCCACCTAATGCAAAACCGGCTTCTGACGCAGCACCGGATGTAACTGGCCGGGCTGAGACAAAACGCGGAAGCGATCGTGCATAGAGCCTATTAATTAAAATTGGGGACAATAAATACCAGCGTTCTGAATCTCCTCGATGCCAGACCATTTGTGAACTCACCTTGTAAGTGATTTGGTATCTTATCGGTCTTGTTTTCTCCTTGGTCTTCTGTCCGGCTCACTGATTTGCCTTTGATACTCGTGTCACTATCACTCGCATCACAGCGCTGGTGAGTCTTATTACATCTGGCAACCACAGGGAAGAACTGGTTTTCTACTTGTTTGACTCACCGGTGTCGCCCATAGTGTTGGGGCATCCTTGGCTCTGTCAACCCTTATGTTAACTGGGCAGAGGGCACCATTCTTGCTTGGTAATCATTTTGTCATACAAATTGTCCCCTCTGCCACATTCTCTTGTTTATGTGTTACAGGAGAAGAAGGATGTTGATATCTCCCAGGTCCCTGCAGTTTATCTAGATTTGCTTGTGGTCTTCAGTTGGTCCCAAGCTTCCTCTCTTTAGGTGCACATTCAGTGCGTTAGGCAGATGCTGAAGAGGCTGTTGGAGAACCAGTCATTTATTAAAGCAGAGAAGGGTTGCTTTCATGCCCGGTTGGTTCTATTCTAGGGATCTATCATTTTTGTGGAGGGGATACACATGGACCCTGCAAAGGTGAGGCTGGCTGGTGCCAAACTGTTGCAAAACTCTCCAGCAGTTTCTGAGATTTGCAAACTTTTATAGGTGGTTTATTCACAGTTAGTCAGAAGATTAAGTCTCGCTTGTCTCCACGCCCATTCTCATAATGCCTGATACAGCTCGCCAGTTTGGTCAGTGGTGGAGGTGGACACATCAGAGGTAGGTGTCGGTGCAGTGCTTTCCCAAAAATTCCCTCATGATAATATTACATCCCTGTGCTTATTACTATTTGGGGTGTTAAGGATCGTATCAGGCAGGCCTTGAACAGAGTCGAGGTGCCCAGGGAGTGTCCAGTGTGTCTTCTGTATGTTCGTAAACCAGTCCGCCCCGCAGTTTTCCAGTGGGGCCATTCATCCAAACTTACTTGGCATCCAGGAGTGAGAAGGTCACTGTGTGTCGGTTTGTGCTCAAAATAAGACTTCTTAATTCCCCTCCTTTTGGACTGCTCAGTCCCGTCCCCATCCCCTCTCGACCCTGGTCACATAATGCCCTGGATTTGTCACCAGTCTCCCTCCATCCAGCGACAATACTGTGATCCTACAACGTGGTGGATAGCTTTTCTAAGGTGTTTCATTTCATTCCTCTCCTCAAACTCCTCATTGCCAGAGGGACTGCACAGGTGGTTATGAACCACACCGTGCGGATTCACAGTCTTCCGTGAAAGAGGGCCACAAATAATCTCTCACTTTTGGCGGGACTTCTGTCAACAGATCGGCATTACCCTTTCTTGTGCTGCTTTGGTTTTTAACCTCCCGTTTCCTCTCTAGGGAGCTGAAGCTGCCGTCACTTTGTTGCCAGACCGTGACACTCTGCTATACCTGCTTTGGGGTTTCTTGCTCACTTCTTTTCTTGCTCATAAGCTGGCCCCACAGTTCATCGGGCCATACCCAATCTCTAAGGTCATCAGTCTATCAGCTTTGGCTACCCTACAGTCTTTGTTGTGTCCACCCAGTCTTTTATATCTCCCATGTCAAACCTGCCTTACGTTCACCCCTGGCCTTCACCATTAGAGGATTCCAGTACTTGGTGGACTGGGAGGGACACACTCCGGAAGAGGGATGTTGGAACTTTGGTTGTGTTTGGTTTTTCCTCTTTCCTTTTTTTCTGATAAATAAACATTATTCAGCCGCATGCTCTGTGTTTGGGTCCCATTTCCTGTTCCCTGACACATATAGTAAATATGATTTTAAATGTTCCTTTTGTGTTCATTTAGTAAGAAAGCAGTAAATGGTCACCATGTATAGATCAGGGTTCCTCAAATTCAACCCTGAATGACCACATCCCTGCAGAGTTTAGCACCAACCCAAATAGAGCAAGACACCAGAGCAAGCTAATCAAGGTCTTCAGAGTTACTAGAAAATTACAGGTAGGTGAGTTTCATCAATGTTTGAGCTATATTCTGCAAGGCAGTGGCCCTCCAGGGCTGGATTTGAAGAACCCTGGTCTAGATTATTATATTTTTTTAAAAACTGTGTTGATTTTAATAATTATATAAGTAAATAATTTGTTTATGTACCTTGTAACAATAGCTGTTCTATCCAGATAAATTTGGATTTTTTCATTGGGGCAAAAAAACAAACAAACACTTTTTAAAATGTTTTAAGAGCAAATGCAAAAATATTAAGACTAATATCCGGTCAAAATTTGGCAAAATATACTGGCTTAAAAGAAAATCATAGTTTCTAGTTTTCACGTTTTGTTCAGTTACATTCATGTCCAGCAAATAACACTCAATACAGGAAAAACAATTTTTGTTTAAATTGTATTTTTGCTTGACACCAGAGTGTTGATGAGCAGAACACATACTGGCTAGCTTTAATGACGTCAAAAATGATTGTGGGTGTTATTGATTTTCAGGGGGTTTTTTTTGTGCATAACAGAAAATATTATGTATATGTATATACTAATATGTATATGTATTATGTATATTTTAAAAATACATCACAATAATCAAATGGTTTTCGAAGTTGTCTTTATTTATAGTAAGTAAACTAATTTTAAACATTGACTAATAAAATATATTTTTTTGTTGAATTCTACTTTCATATTATAGCTAATGTAGCCGTTTTTTATGGTAAAATTAAGCTGCAAAAAAGCAAACAAAAAAAAAGCAAATAAAAAAAGATTTACATATATTAATAACATTTTGGCTTGTATCTGATAAAATATATTGATTAAGTATGGTATGTTCTTTATAATAAATAAATATTTTAGAATTTTTATTATTGAAATTATTGAATTATTTTTGAAATAATTATGAATGTATTGTCTTTGGGAAAATAAATATTTTTGATCAATATTAAATCAAAATTTAAGGTTTGATCCAAACCATACATATAATTTGAGAAAAACTAATAAACCTGGCGGTAACAAATTAAAGTAAGTATTTTTTTTAAGTTGGTCCAAAGTATCATTTTTTTCAGTGCATTATTCAATTGCATTATTCAATTGTCACTTTAAGTCAATTGTCACTTTTTCAAGTAAAAATTTGACTTTCTGAGTTGAATGGAAAGCAGCATAGCAAAGATAGTTAATGCATTAAAATAACATTAAAACCTAACCCTAATGAAATGTGCTTCATTTTGCTGTGAGAACCCCACAGATCTACGACCACATTATCCTTCATCCCTAGGCTAGTGCTGCACGTGTTCAACACTTAAACACTGCAGTGCTCACATAGCCGTCTATAATCCTTCACAATCTGCAAGGACACTTACCATTAAGACTCCAAAGGACCACCAGTCAGCACTTTGAGTGTGACCTCGTCTATTGACAACCTCTGGGGCCATGTACTCGATCGTCCCACAGAACGAGTACGCTCGTTTGTCATGGTCAATTGCCTCTTTGCTCAGCCCAAAATCTGAGAGAGCAGAGAATATATTAAACCATCAACATATGGCCCCTTTAGTCGATTGCAAATGTTGGACCGTGGCGAAAGCAAAATTTTGCTCACCTGTGATCTTTATGTGGCCTTCTTCATCAAGGAGAATGCTGGGAAGGTGAAGCAACAGTCAATTACATTTCATTTCTATATAACTGTATAGAGAGCAGCCACAGAATTAAAATGAGATAGAAAGGACATTTACTAGTTCTTCACTAAAGTACAAACCTCTATATATCAATGTTATATATAACATCTTAGAAAGAGTTAGTTGTTTATGTATGCACAGAAATGTCACAACTTGCCATATTAATATAGTAATAAATATTTATAATAAGGAATTATATTCAATAACATAAAGAAAGATTTTTTTTAGAATTTAAATGTCTCCCCAACTAACCCAGAACAGACTGCCTTAGAAGAAATCAATTAAACAGTTACAATTCTTAAAAAATAAATGAATAAAATTAAGAATTATGATATACATTAAAGTAAATATCAGAGGATATGAGAGTTCAACAAGGTAAATGCTACACCTTTTAATTTTGCAGGGGTGACAAGATTGAGGATATATATGTTCTTAATGAATGTACTGGTGCAGTGTCTTTTGGATTGCCTTTGCCTATTTGCCATTAATCACCTATGACAGGTCTCAGAACAGCGTGCCCTTAAGAGATATAGAGCCCTCCATTGAGACCTGCTCTCTGGCCACCTCCATTTTCAACTTATAAGATGAGAACCAAACAGTATTTCCTGGTTTTGTGACAGAGCCATGACACTCCTGTTTTGTCTTGTACTGCGTAGCACACAGCTTGTGTTTAACACTAGCTGTGTGCTTTCATGTTGTCATGTTTTGTGTGAACACGTGGCTTATGAGTGTTCTCATTGGCTCGTTCTCATTGTTCTTCATGTCTCGTTTTGTATTAGCACATGGTTTGTGATTTGTTTAACTGGCCATGTGCTGGTTTTAGTCATGTTTGGTGTGAGCATATGGCTTGTCATGTATGTTTCCTTGTGCCGTGCTCTCCTGTCGATTGTCTAACCCCGCCCATCTTGTTATCTGATTATTGATTCATTTGCCCACCTGTCCTCCCTCGTTACCCTCTTTTGTTTGCTTCCCTATTTATTCTCCTTGTGTTTTCAGTCCTGTGCTCGTCGTCGTATGTACACTGTGTTTCCCTGCTGTGTGCTTCAGTCAAGTCAGTCTTGTTTACCCCCCGATTTAGTTTTTTCTGTTCTGTTTTGTTTTATTTTATTATCATCTAAAGCCCATCAACTCTGCACCCGAGTCCTCGCTCCTTCCCTAACTAACCTACTCATGTGATTGCCTTGTCTATTACAATAAATCCAATAGTTCATCACTGTAAAAGCTTAATGATAAATTCATCCTTTTCTTTAAGAGTTCTCACAGGCTCTCTCTATCTGCTGAATACTCATAGTATTTTTTTCTTTTGCCTACAGGTGTGCTAAATTATAAAATATTATAGTAGTATGCATTATATATAACAGTTTGAAAGTTTAGAATGTAAGATTTGTTCATGTTTTTGAAAGAAGTCTCTTTTGCTGCATTTATTTAATCAAAAAATACAGTAAAAACAGTAACATTGTGAATTTAAAATAACGTTTTCTATTTTTAATACATTTTAAATGTATTTTATTCCTGTGATAAGCTGAATTTTCATCATCATTACTCAAGTCACGATCCTTCAGAAAATCATTATAATCTGCTGATTTTGTGCTCAAAGAATTTTTTTTTTGTTTTATCAATGTTGAAAACAGTTGTGCAGATTAATAATTAATGAAAATCGTGATACATTTTATTGGAAACTGTGATACATTTTTTTTTTTTACTTTAATGAATAGAAAGTTCTAAAGAACAGCATATTTGAAATGTAATCCCTTGTAACATTATAAACATTATATTTAATAGTTATTACTTAAAAAATCTTACTAAGCCCAAACTTTTGAATAATAGTGAATGCTGCTAGTTTTATAATGCTGCAATGCTTAGTATTTAAAACAACCCAATACATTTTTTTTCCTACAAAATATTAAGAATGTTATTTCTTAAGAATGTACTTGGCCTGGCAACATTTTCACCACAAGGTATATTTTTCATTATTACCGCATTTATATATATATATATATCTGTCAGAAAAAAAATACTTTAACTTTCATTTAACATTATTCCTTTTTTTCGTAACTCAAGAAGGTAAATGATGGCATACACATTATACAGATTACAGAACACATGTTTAAGGAACAAAAACAAGTATGATCAATAACCTTCAACACCAATAAAACTCTCACACCGATGTCATCCTTATTGTTGAGCCCTGTACATATTTCAGTCTAATGTAAGGGGAAAAGCTTTGACAAGCACTCTGAAATCAGCAGAAGGACACAAAACAGATGTAACTGCATAAGAAACAGGAGCAACACCGGAAGCTCTCTGGTTAGTTGCATCACCCAGTTTGAACCTCTGAATTATGACTGTAATTACATGAGAGTTTAACAGAGATCTCTTTGACTCTAATCCAGATGTGGATTATACAGCTGCTTGAAAAAACAGGACTTCAACCTGAACATCACGTCCAATCAAGGTTCTGCTGAGGTTATCAACACAAGGTCACTATTGTGACCTTACAGGCTTTAGGTCACTATCTAGGGCACTTAAATAGGCTGCAGTGTAAATTAGAACACATGATCGGTACTACTGATAATATACATGGGGCTTGGTCTTACTTCTCTGGTTTTAGATCTCGGTAGATGATGCCCAGACTATGAAGATGATCCAAAGCCAAGGCCAGCTCAGCCAAATAGAACTTCACATCTTCTTCGGTAAACATAACCTAGAGAGAAAAAAAATATCATAACTAATTTTTAATTTAGCTGTTGCTTTTACAGAAATACAAATCCTCTTAGGATTAGGGATTTGAACAAGACCAGTACATTTTGTCATGTAACTCGTCCCAAACAGTTTGTGCTATGGACATAAATGATACCTCAAACCATGCAGCTTATTGAGGGAAGGTGTGTTATTACTTTTTCTCAGAAATCAGACTTAGTTATGACTTTTGCCTGATGAAAAAAATACCACACATTACAGACTTGTGGGTGGGCTCTTTTTGAATTTCTAAGGCAAACACATAGCAACCCCATAGCAACTTCCTGGCAACCATCCACAACACTTGTAATGTAAAAATCTAGTTTTTCAAATAGCTGATGCTTTTCCTCAAAACTTACAGTAAAGGATATTACAAAGACAGCCCTCTTGGGCTTTACCTGTAGATAAATCTCTCAAACACTAGGTTTCACCTCAATGTGAAATGATGATGTCATTGCGATATTGCTTTAAAAATATTCCAGATCATTTCTTAAAATAGTATTATCAATTCGCTATGTTCTGAGTTATAACTTAATGACTATTTAGCAAGACTCGACCTGCCGTTCGTAAAATGGGAAATATATTTATGGTAATACACTTCGAATTTACAACAAAAGCTGGTTGCAAATAACCCAGCATATTCCTTTATCTTTAATAAAACTACAGGAACACAGAGTGTTCTTGTATTTGAAAGACCAAAAACTGCTCTTTTCACAGCTAATTTTAATCACAGGGAGATTTATTTAGACTGCGTAGAGAGCATCAGGGGATAGACAGTGCCATATTGAGGAGAGTACATTGGCGTAACAAGTTCCAGTCAGGAGAGCAGCAGCTGTTGCAGCCAGATGAGACATTTGAGCACCAGCGGTAATTAATTTACGTCTCACTTCCCAAGCATGGTTCTGCTCAGAGAATCACGATTAAATCAAGAGCACAAATCTCTAGGTGGAAGTGCTCCAGTTTCTTTTTTTAATTCCGAGAGACTGATTAGAAGTAAATGTGCTCTTACAGTGCAATGCAACTGTAATTGGTCTATAAACCTTTTTGTCCAATGAAATCTCTAGAGTGAGATGAGAATGACCCTCACCCCAAAACCACATACCATTGACTAGCATTAGCAAATAGCCAATCAAAGTTTATGGCTGTTATGTAAACTTAAGGCTATTGACTATATAAAAACAAAAATAGTGTGCAAAAGTGCCCACCCACTTAGTGGAGTTCTGGTATTTTTCACATTTATTTTTGTTTTGTAGGTCTTTGTTTAAGACCAATAAGCCATGTATCACGCCCACCAGTAATGTTATAACGAGAAGAATTATAACATTACTACCTTTGATTTGAAGCAAAAAAGTATTGGAAAATTGGACAAATTGTCAAAGATACATGACTGTAAACTTAATGGCTTTAGTGAGGCTAAGAACTACAATCACATGAAGCATTGTGAATGACAATCAAAACAAAAGCGATGGATAAAACAATTGATTTAAATATGTTAATTATGTATATAGAAACATTATATACGTATATATTGTTTATCGCAAAGTATGCAAATATATACACAATTATTCAATTAGTTTGAGAGCATAGGGAGACAATTTCATCATTCACAGGGCTTCTTTCGGCATAATTTCCTTGTTTCTATTCTCTGATTGGTAAAGATTTCTTTGCAGAATCATGCAATGTAGTTGTTCTCCTGGACTTCCACTGCTGAACATTATTATTTAAACAATCAGTTGAAATAATGCAGGCTTATGGATTCAACAAAATCATACACCATAGATTAGGTTATCATTAAAAATCACTTTCTCTACAGAGAAAATAAATGGCATTTTTACTTCCGGAACCCGACTGTTGCACTCCATAACAAGCTCTTTGATATATCCTGTTCCAACTTCCTGTTTGAATTGGAATGTTTTGCAACGCAGGAAATAAAACTGTGCAAGCCCTTTCATGGGGTCTAAAAGTCTTATGGACTGATTCCTTAAACCAGTTCAAAAGAGCCATTCATTATATGTTTATTGTATGTATTTATTGAATTGTATGTAGACTGCAAATGTTAAAGTTCATCTATTATGTTATTTTAAAGGTTACTAATTTTGTTTTGGAGGTCCTCTACAACAGGTTTGCATGCATTCCAGGTCAAAAACACTTTTTTTTTTACAATATACACTGCAGGATCACCACTTTTCTCACATTGTCTGAAACGTTTCAATCATGGATCCGGTCTCTCTAAACCCCTCCTTTCCGAGTGCCTACTCTGCTCTGATTGGTCAGATGCCCCAGTCTGTGATTGGTCTACAGCTTACAGCACATGTCAGAAAAGAAACACCCATTGCTATATCTGATTTTAGCTCTGGAAACTTCCTCAGCATTTCCTCACAATGGTGTCGGTTCTTCCATATAAATTCGAGTCAGAGTACAATAATGAAACATTGGAAGAAGTAGCTGATCAACCTAAACCAATCGGAAGAACGGCTTGAGCATGACGTTTCTAATTCGTAAGCATGCAAAGTGGATTTAATTTTGCAGCGCAGAAAACAGTGTCTTCTCGACATGTCGACATCACAAACCAAACTCTTCCAGCCCTCAGCTACAACTACAGTGTTTGAGTGCAGGTCAAAGTAGACGTTTACAGGCAGCCAATGAAAACCATAGTGGGCATTATGCAAATTTGTTACAAAACTATGTAGGTTTGAGGAGGAAGTAAAGAATTATTGATGACTCACTTCAGGCAGTTCTGAATCGGTTCTTCGTTTTGAAAGATAAAAAAATCCACTTGTCTTATACACTTTGAAACTTTGCAGACCATTTACATTCACAAACAGTTCTATTACACACTGGTGCTCGAATTGGGCCAGTACTCCCAACTCCCCACCTAGAACACGATTTCAACCAAGGGGGACATATATCCTGTGACATGTTATATAGTTCTCGATATCCTGTGAGTGATTGTGGATGTGATTAAGTCACCTTTTGCTGAGTGCAATCACTTGGCACATAATTGTCACTTTCTAAAATTACGGCAGTTAATTATTCACTGAAAGACACCCTGAGAAGAGACGTGGTTTTTAACAATTCATCCCTGTTTCTATATAATCTTGTTATCCTGAAGCAAAGTAGCCAATATGATGTACAATGACACAAAGTGGTCCACAAGCAATTAATAAGGACAACTATCTCTACGCAACCAGAATAAAGACTGAACAATGTGACTGATGAAGAGTGGCGTGTGCAATAAAGCCTAGACATGTGGAGAAAACGGCTGAGCGAAGGAGCATGGCCAATGAGTCACATTAATCAAATTTTACTCTCTTTTACTGGGTTGAAGGCATCACGTGCTGGAGCTTAACAGAAGATTAAAAATATAGGCAACAATAAAAGCATCACAACCTGACTGGGAGAGTCGCACAGGAATAATATGTGTGAACATGATCTAAACTGAATCCATGATGGTACAGAACACAGTAGAATCGTTTTCTTAACAACATTTTCTAAGCAAAATATTCATTCGATTTTTACATATTCTGAGGAAAATATGAGCATGTGCCATAATGCTATAATACTATATGCCATAATACACTAAAATATATTCTCAAAATATATTTATTATATTATATTATATTTATTTTGATTTAAAATTAATCAGAAATATTTATTTTCCCAAACACAAAAACATTCATAAAAGTAAAAAGATTATTTATTTTAAAGAACATAGCATACTTCATCAAAATATTTTCTTTAGACACAGCCAAAATAATACTTAATATAGACTTTTTACAATGTAATTTCACCAAAAAAACAAAAGCTAAATTAGCTATAATGTGAAAGTAGAATTTTCACTTATAGGCACACTGTAATTTTTTGCCACTAGAGGTCGTTTATTCAAAACAAAGGCGTAGCTTGATGACGTCTTGATTTCGCGGAATCATGGGAGTTGTTGTCTTTACCTCTACAGCCGGTGGAGAATACCATAGGCGCTGTCCCAAATGGCACACTCCGGACTTGTGGACTTCCTCAGAGTCCACACTTCGGTGACGTCATGTAGTGCAGACCTATAGGGCCCTTAGCGCGAGTCCGCGAGGGAGCATTGATTGGTATTTTTGGGACAGACTCGATCGTCACGCCGGAAACAGGAAGAAGGTCTCAGCTCAGACGTCGAAGCTGAATAAACTTAAAGGTCATCTCATCAGTCCCTTTATTAGAAAAATATCACAAATATCATTTAAAAAAATTACAGTCTTTAGCATCGAGAACAGGATTTATTTTATTTTCCCAAATCTTATGTCCATGTGAACTACACAGCCTGCTTTTACAGTTCTATAATTGTATATGCCACCTGGGCATTAGAATAGATGTCATGGTTATGTAAATGATCAATACAGTTGTACATAATAATACATAATGTTCAATTTTAACACAAAATTAAAATGTAAATGAGTTTAAGAAAAATGTATAGGTTTCAATATTCATACTACGTTTATATGACTCAGTAAAGCCATGACAATCGGTTCTATTTATGTAATGAATCATAATGCGATCGTATTATTTAACAAGCTATTATTATGTTTGAGATATCAACCACTGGTCGATAATGTTTGTATAAACTGTAAGTAACAACTGGTAAAATGTACCCCTATATCATAAAGCCATGTTAACAGTCCGTGAGCGAAATCTCCTCCCATCCATTTTCTGATTGGCATTTCGCAAGGATTCCTGGGTAGTTGTGCATGGAGCCTGCATCTATGCGGGCTTCGCGGAAGACCGCTTCAAGGGTACAAAGGGGGCACTACTGAGCACACTTCAGAGCGTTAAAATGCTAAATGGGACGGCCTACGGACTTGTAGACTCGGCGAGCATGCGCAATTTAAGTCCACGAGACCGAAAGTCTGCATGAAGTGCGCCATTTGGGACAGGGCCATAGACATCATATAGAGACTAGATGCCCTATCGGCCGCTGTGGCGCAAGAAATGCGGCCGCCATCTTAAACCGGTCATACTCCTATTTGCGTTGCATAGCAGCAGTAGATGCCAGAGCACTGTGCAGCATATTCCTGCTCAAATCGGCGGACCATCACTCGGGGATTACTTTTCACAAGTAAGATTTAACATTTAACATTACCGTACTTGTTACGAACTACTCTGAGAAGAGGTTTGAGATCCAAACGCAGCTTTATTTGAGGGCAATCCAGAGGCGTAATCCAATGTACAGGCAAGGGTCATACACAGACAGGCAGTCCAAAACAGATAAACAAAGAAAACAGGCAGGGACCAGAGGCAAGAGAGTAATCCAGGGAACAGGGCAAGATATCCAAAACCAAGAGACAAGAAAACCATAAGAATGCTCAGAAATGCAGTGTAACACTTAAACAAGACTTTGCGGTGAGTGAATGAATGAACATGGTATAAATAGACAGACTAACAGGATGAGACACAGGTGAATGCAATCAGTGAATGAGGTACAGGTGAATGTGATCAGTGATAAGTGATGGTGAGTCCGGGCAGTGAGTTATGGGAAATGTAGTTTGTGAGTGATAATAGTCCTATCTGGAGTGCCCTCTGGTGGCTCTCAAGGGCACTCCAGCTGGTGACCATTACATAGCCCCCCCTTTAAGGAGCGGATTCCAGACGCTCCTCAACTTGTCCAGGAGGGAGGTGGAGCGGAGGCGGACCTGGGGGCGGGATGGAGGGCCAGGCCCGTGGAGCGGAAGAGGACCTGGAGACTGCGGTGGAGCAGGCTGTGGAGGCGACCAGGGCGGATCAGGCTGTGCAGGCGACCAGGGCGGAGCAGGCTGTGCAGGCGACTAGGGCGGAGCAGACGACCCATCGGGCGGCCAGGGCTGTGAAGACGACCCATCGGGCGGCCAGGGCTGTGAAGACCCCTCGGGCGGCCAGGGCGGTGAAGACCCCTCGGGCGGCCAGGGCGGTGAAGACCCCTCGGGCGGCCAGGGCGGTGAAGACCCCTCGGGCGGCCAGGGCGGTGAAGACCCCTCTGGCGGCCAGGGCGGTGAAGACCCCTCGGGCGGCCATGGCAGAGGCTCTGGAACAGACACTGGCACTGGCTCCGGCTCAGGAATAGCAGACACCGGCTCTGGAACAGCAGACACTGGCTCTGGAACAGACGGCACCGGCTCTGGCTCTAGAACAGCCACTGGCTCCAGCTCTGGAACAGACACTGGCACACAGCAAAATCCCCAGAGTAAAATTAACTCTGCTCAGAGAACATTTGGACCCTCTCTACAGAGAGTTAAAATAACTCTGAATCAGAGTTAAAGTTAATGAGATACTTAAGTGATTAATTAAGTGATGATTGGGCATTAATGATGAACACCTGCTGTCAACAAGCAGAATCACTGAAGGAAAGAGAAACAACAAGAACAGAAAAAAGAGAAACACAAGAACTACAACTGACTTCCAGCCACAGCCTTAGATGAAATCAACTGAAGATAAAAGAAGACATTAAATCTCTGAAGATCTCAGCAGAGGAGGATTAAACAACTCCACAAACAGCATTACCAGCTTCACTTATTACTAACCAGACTGACTTTATTTCTGTCAGCCATGTACAGAAGTTCTTATTGAGAATTAACAGAGGTTTAGATGTTGACGATTTTTTGAAAATGGTTGGTCACCATTATGGTGACTAGTGTTTAATTTAGTTGGGCAATATGACTCTTATCTTTTTTTTTTTGAGAGAGTTTGTGGTTTTTGTAACAGCTTTTACCAAAACACATAATTTGTTGCAAAGAAAGCCAGAAGCAAAGATGATCAGGTGATATAGTTTTCAACAACAAAAATAGAATGATGCTCTTATATCATCACTTTCCAAAAGTGGTTATTTGATGTTAATAGATTATATTCACTAACAATACTCTCTTGCCTCTGAATTTTGAGTTTTAAAATACATTATGGGGATTTTTTTTTTTCTGGAGACTCAGACATCAAGAATCAGCATATGAATCTCAACAATGGTGACATGCTTCATGCCGCAATGCATCCTGGGAGCCATGAGTTTTATACTATTGTTGCTCCCAGCATGCATTGCGGCATGAAGCATGTTACCATTGTTGAGATTCATATGCTGATTATTGATGTCTGAGTCTCCAGAAAAAAAAAAATCCCCATAATGTATTTTAAAACTCAAAATTCAGAGGCAAGAGAGTATTGTTAGTGAATATAATCCATTAACATCAAATAACCACTTTTGGAAAGTGATGATATAAGAGCATCATTCTATTTTTGGTTGTTGAAAACTATATCACCTGATCATCTTTGTTGCTGGCTTTCTCTGTAACAGATTATGTGTTTTGGTTACAATTGTTACAAAAACCACAAACTTGGAAGAAAAGCGAAGAGTCAAACTGGTCAACTAAAGGTACCACTCATCACCATAATGGTGATCAAACATTTTCAGTAAATCGTCAACATCTATACATCTATGTAGACGTCTGACAGAAATAAAGTCAGTCTGGTTAGTAATAAGTGAAACTGGTAATGCTGTTTGTGGAGTTGTTTAATCCTCCTCCGCTGAGATCTTCACAGATTTAACGTCTTTTGTCTTAATTTGATTTCATCTAAGGCTGTGGCTAGAAGGCAGTTATAGTTCTTGTGTTTCTCTTTCCTTCAGTAATTCTGGTTGTTGACAGCAGGTGTTCATCATTAATGCCCAATCATCACTTAATTAATCGCTTAAGTATCTCATTAACTTTAACTCTGATTCAGAGTTATTTTAACTCTCTGTAGAGAGGGACCAAATGTTCTCTGAGCAGAGTAAATTTAACTCTGGGGATTTTGCTGTGCACTGGCTCAGGAACAGGCATTAGCTCAGGAACAGACACCAAAACTGTAACAGCAACAAGAACAGACGCAAACACCGAAACAAACACTGGCTCTGGCGCTGGAACAGGCAACACAGGCTCTGGCTCGGGAACAGGAACAGACTCGGGCTCGGAGGCGGCCATCTTGTCCGTAGACAGTGGCTCGGAGGCGGCCATCTTGTCCGTAGACAGTGGCTCGGAGGCGGCCATCTTGTCCGTAGACACTGGCTCGGAGGCGGCCATCTTGTCCGTAGACACTGGCTCGGAGGCGGTCATCTTGTCCGTAGACACTGGCTCGGAGGCGGCCATCTTGTCCGTAGACACTGGCTCGGAGGCGGCCAGGCCATCTTGTCCATAGACACTGGCTCTGTAGAAGTGACGTGAAGCTCAGGCTGGACGTGGCTGACGTGAAGCTCAGGCTGGACGTGGCTGACGTGAAGCTCAGGCTGGACGTGGCTGACGTGAAGCTCAGGCTGGACGTGGCTGACGTGAAGCTCAGGCTGGACGTGGCTGACGTGAAGCTCAGGCTGGACGTGGCTGAAGTGAAGCTCAGGCTGGACGTGGCTGATGTGAAGCTCAGGCTGGACGTGGCTGACGTGAAGCTCAGGCTGGACGTGGCTGACGTGAAGCTCAGGCTGGACGTGGCTGACGTGAAGCTCAGGCTGGACGTGGCTGACGTGAAGCTCTGGCTGGACGTGGCTGACGTGAAGCTCTGGCTGGACGTGGCTGACGTGAAGCTCTGGCTGGACGTGGCTGACGTGAAGCTCTGGCTGGACGTGGCTGACGTGAAGCTCTGGCTGGACGTGGTTGACGTGAAGCTCTGGCTGGACGGTCTCTGGGTCGTCGTGGCTGACGTGAAACTCAGGCTGAGGGGATACTGTGGATTCACGGAGTTCCTCATCTACCACACCCACCGTATACACTGAACCGCTTAACAGAAGGGCCAGTTCAATATAGCTCTCCAATGTCCCGTGAGGCTCATGCAAGGGCATGAATGAACTGAGCGGTTCTGATAGCCCTCCTCGGAAGAAGATCATCAGGCATTCCTCGCTCATAGAGGTGAAAGGTGCCAGCTTGATAAAATCTTCTACGTACTCCTCAATCAAACGATTCCCCTGACAGAGACACAAGATTTGGACTGCTGTGTCCATGGCTGGTATTGCTGCTGGATCTGGGTGTGGCGAAGTCTTCTGTTACGAACTACTCTGAGAAGAGGTTTGATATCCAAACGCAGCTTTATTCGAGGGCAATCCAGAGGCGTAATCCAATGTACAGGCAAGGGTCATACACAGACAGGCAGTCCAAAACAGATAAACAAAGAAACAAACAAAACAGGCAGGGACCAGAGGCAAGAGAGTAATCCAGGGAACAGGGCAAGATATCCAAAACCAAGAGACAAGAAAACCATAAGAATGCTCAGAAATGCAGTGTAACACTTAAACAAGACTTCGCGGTGAGTGAATGAATGAACATGGTATAAATAGACAGACTAACAGGATGAGACACAGGTGAATGCAATCAGTGAATGAGGTACAGGTGAATGTGATCAGTGATAAGTGATGGTGAGTCCGGGCAGTGAGTTACGGGAAATGTAGTTTGTGAGTGATAATAGTCCTATCTGGAGTGCCCTCTGGTGGCTCTCAAGGGCACTCCAGCTGGTGACCGTTACAGTACTAATGGTTGTATTTTGTGAACAAAATATTCAATGTGTCCTGTATCGTAGCTACGTGTATGACCTTTGCAGCAAAAAAACCCGCGTGAAAATCAGTTCGGTATTCAGTGAAATATGATTAATTAAATGCGCTGACAGCTCATTGCACCTGCCAAACAGATTACACTGAGCGGAGCGG
Organism: Gila orcuttii; assembly: GCA_026230005.1. Lineage (NCBI taxonomy): Eukaryota > Metazoa > Chordata > Actinopteri > Cypriniformes > Leuciscidae > Gila > Gila orcuttii. The sequence goes on along the minus strand of JAPDVR010000019.1, from coordinate 34,202,152 downwards.
GTGACCAGTTTAACATGGCGGCCCCACGGCTCGTCCGCGCCAATAGGCAGTAGCGGTCGATAGGGCGTCTATCTATATGATGTCTATGGAGAATATGACGACGGGACTCAGGCAGAAATCATATTCATGGATGACCGGTAATATATTAAAGATTTATTAACGTTACCAAAGCCGTTGGAGTGGAACGAGGCCGCTGGAGCGATTGTTAATGAGAGACAAGCATGACACACGGCTCGAGAGCAGTGAACCTTTTATTATCCCGCAGACGCGGCTTCCGCTTCTTCCGGTCATGTGTATGTGGGGTAACGCAGCACTGTTTTATCCAGTCCCTCCAGAAAAACGCGATTATGCGATCGCTGAATTCAATGCATAATCAGCCAAAGTCCGCATATGTATGCGGGGTCGCATTTTTTCAAATACTCCGCAATTTCGCCGCATAAATTGCTGATTTCCGCAATAAAACAAGATGAGACCTTAAATATTCCCAGCACTTTCTGTGATGTAGTGCTTGCTTATCATAGGAAGTAATAAGAAATGACTCTTTACATTAAAGGGTTAGTTCACCCATTTAAGACATGAAGTTGTATGCAATCCTTACCAGCCCTATAGTGCATACACACTGACCCACTCTGTAGTCACCTCCATGGTCAGAGTTCTGGCCACTGGAAGTTTTTCAAGAAAGTACTCCCGGTTACTTTCCGGGGCCTCAAAACTGTGCGTTTTTACGTGAAAAAATTATTTGCGTTTCAAAGCTTGATTAATTTACCACACAAAAAACACGCCAGACAAAATTCATACCTCAGTTTTAATCGGCACTATTTTCTTTCCATTTCTATCAATCCGCGCTGCTGTCAACGTCAACAGTGCGCACGTTCCGATCAGCTGTTCCATAGTGTTTACACAATCGATTGACAACGACGTAAAAAGTAGAAAATGAACAATGGTGCGAACCTGTAAATTCCCAGGCTGTGACCACAAGAATGTGCCGGGATCACCGTTCAGATTCCATCGTTTTCCTGTTTCGGATATAGCTACAGCTTTGGCTGGTTGCCATCGGTTACTCTGTGGGAGCTAAAATATCCAGAATCAAGGATTATCGTGTGTGCAGTGCTCACTTCAGCGAAGACGATTACATCCCCAACCAAGGAGGAAAAAGAAAAAAACAGATTTTAAAGAGTTTTGCTGTACCAGTACCACGGGTAAGCTCTATTTACTAACTTTATGATCCCATGTCTAAACTGTACGGTAAACAAAGCTGATGCTTAGACTCCAGTGGAAAACACGTGAAAAGATGTTTGTTCCGTCTGACATTGTGCTAAAATTGGTTTCATCATCAGAAGTTTCGCAGTCAGACATGTTGTCAGCGAGTAGCGCTATCAACAGCTGATCGGAACGTGCGCACTGTTGACGTTGACAGCAGCGCGGATTGATAGAAATGGAAAGAAAATAGTGCCGATTAAAACTGAGGTATGAATTTTGTCTGGCGTGTTTTTTGTGTGGTAAATTAATCAAGCTTTGAAACGCAAATAATTTTTTCACGTAAAAACGCACAGTTTTGAGGCCCTGGAAAGTAACCGGGAGTACTTTCTTGAAAAACTTCCAGCGGCCAAAACTCTGACCAGGGAGGTGACTACAGAGTGGGTCAGTGTGTATGCACTATAGTGCTGGTAAGGATTGCATACAACTTCATGTCTTAAATGGGCGAACTAACCCTTTAAGGTAGTAGCCTATTGAGAACAGGGTGTTGGGGGGATCACTTTATTTCTCTTTTTCATCAAACCACAATTTTTGCAAGTTCCCGCAATTTTTGCAAGTTCCCGCAATTTCATCGCATAAAATTACATAAATATCCCGCATATTCCATCGCATTTCTTAAGAAAACGTGCCACGTAATCAAGGATTTTTGCCCGCAACAATCACAAAAAAACTCTGGAAGGACTGTTTATCATATTAGATACATTTGAGTGTGTTGAAAGTTGTTATAATGCTACTATATAAGGCTACTATATAAGACAGTTGTTGCACACTGCAGTGAGCTAGATCGATATTAGGCATGGTAAATATGGTATTCGCGGTAAATCAAGAAAACGAGTTTTAAACAAAAAGACTAACTGTGTTGAGCTGCATAACATTGATTAGATTTCTGTCGATTAATGTATCCAAACAGTTGCTCACCTGTCTAATAAAACACATAATATGTTAAAGCGTTTTTGGTGTTTCCATAATTTCTACAAAATAAAACTGTAAATCGAGGATAACGTGGGTATAATGTCATTGATAGGCGACGCACTGACACTGTAACCTGGTTAAAACTGCTTATTTCTCTGGATTTAAACATTCTTAGAAACATTTGGGATAACGTAAGTACACAAATCAACAAAATATATAACATTGTTCTAGTGGTTTTTGGATATTTTGATCCCAAACTCTTACATAGTGTGTGCATTTAAGATACAATGAATTAACCAAAACAATTTGTTAGCCAATGTTTAACTTAAGTTACTTGAAGACAAATTCGATAGACCTTAATGTTTAATGCGGTCTTTTTAAAATATCCATCATATTTTCTGTTATGTACTAAAACACACCAGAAAAAATAATAACATTTCTGCAGTCAGTAAAGCACTCTAGTGTCAACCAAAAGTACTATTTAAACAAAAATTGTTTCTTTTATTTTTTTCTTTTCTTTGGAAAATGCTTTTAGACAAATTGAACAATAACATGATTTTTATGACCAATGTAAAATGCACTTTAAATAAATGACATGATCGTTTCACTTTTTTCAGCATAGGGTGTTCTGGGTTACTGTCAGGGTTTTGCTACAGTATGTGGTGCTTTGAGTGGTTTGTTTCTATAGAATTGACGGGGTTGCTGCCTAATGAAATCAAAAGTGCCCAGTCTCTATGATATTCTTATCATCCACCAGTCAAAAAACCCAAATCTGATTGCTTAGTAAATTAAGTAGCATATCTCTCCTCAATAAGTCGCAAGGTTTGATGTATCCTTCATGCTTATTAGGCTTATGTGTTTGTTCAAACTGTAAAGATGAGCAACAGTAATAATGGTGCATGAGTCAACAACCACGGATTTCCATAAATGCTACATCAAGATAAAGCAAATGCACTTAATGTGAAGCATCTGTTGAGCTTTTTAGAATAAGACTGCAGTCTTGTCATAGATAATGCGAATACTTAATTCCTTCTTCCTTTCTGTGCTTTGAAACTTCAAATACTGTACATGTTTGTAGCACAGACATAGATAGAGTGGGGAAAAACAGTATATAGCCTAGATCAGTATAGCAACAAGAAATGATGTCACATCTTAAAAGCCCAATTTTACGTTTTTAAATAAACCTTGCCATCTCTCTTCCGATCACCACAGCAACAAAGTTATTCTTGGTGGTTTGCTGCGTGTACTTTTTATAGATTCAAACCACTCACTTATCGGTTAGAGAACTCAGAGGCTGTTATAATGTTAAGTGTGAAACTTAAGAAAGGTAATTCTTATATACAGTACATTTCCATGTCCCTATCGTGTATGTCTTAATATATTGGTTTTAATGGTAACACTTTATAATAACTGCACACTATTAATCATTAGTTAAGCATTAGTAAACAGTTAATTCATCATTTGTAAAGCATAGACATTATTAAACAGTTTATAAATACAGCTATAAATGCTTTATTCTTGATTTATAAGCATAACTATCATGTGTTTAATAATTGTATTTTCATATTTTATTAATGATCAATTTATCGTTTCTAAATGAAGTATTGCATTATTTACAAACCAGTTATTTATGAGTTGTCAGTGGTTCATAAGATCACTTAGAACGTGTAAGTACATGATTAATAAACTATTTAAATGTACATTCATACATCTTAAATATTTCTATGTTCTGTTTCACTGTGTTGCGTTTGCTTCCTTTTTCTGTTTAGAAGATAACTTTGAGCCTTTACATTTTCTTTGTAAATGCTTTACAAGGCATAAATAGTCCTCACTTTAGATGAGCTCACAAAATAGTTAACTGACCACTACTAAATGCTTTATAACTACCAGTATTAACCATGAATTACAGTAGAAATACATGTTAATAAAACATTTATTAACACACTAAGTAACAATTACTATGTCTGAATAATAAGATGTATGGATGTACATTTAAACAGTTTATTAATCATTTACTTACACTTTAAGTGATCTTATGGATCACTGACAACTCCTAAATAACTGGTTTGTAAATAATGCAATACTTCATTTAGAAATTATAAATTGATCATTAATAAACACATAATAGATTTGCTTATAAATCAAGAATAAAGCATTTATAGCTGTATTTATAAACCGCTTATTGAAGTCTATTAATGCTTTATAAAGGATGAATTAACTGTTTACTAATGCTTAACTAATGATTAATAGCGTGCAGTAATTATAAAGTGTCTTTTATCACAATATAAAAATAATGTCAACATAGGGGTAAATTTATCTAAAATTATTTTTTTATTTGTTTAATATAAATACTCCAAATACAACAAGCACACCAGAGATAAAGGTACTGGATAACAGGAAAGGGTAACACTTTATTTTACAGTGTCCTTGTTACCTATGTTACATGTAATTACCATAGTAATAACAGTAAATTATGCCTAATTACATGCAATTAACCCTCAACCAAATCCTAATCCTACCCTAACCCTATAGTAAGTACATGTAGTTAATTAATATTACACTGTACTTAAATATTTAATTACACTGTAACAATGACACCTTAAAATAAAGTGTAACCCAGGAAAGATCCAGAAGAGCTCAGTGTATTGATAATAACAGCAATAAGTCCCATTCACACCAGGAACAATAACTATAAAGATAACGATAAAGATATAGTTCTAAAAATCATTTTAAATATATAAGAATAGCAGAGTCCAAACCACAACTTTAACGATTACGGCACAGAGAAATGATATCGTTGGAATCACTTTCAGAATGATTTTCTTCCTGCTGATGAACGATAAAAACATTGACAGCCAATCAGAATCCATCCTGCTTTAAAGAGCTTGAGCATTTAAAGCGACAGACGACAAAACTGCAGCGCGCTTATAATAAACAGAACGTGACAGTGCATTAGTGCTGATGCTAATACAGTTATCGCTATAGTTATCTTTATAGCTATCGTTCTTGGTGTGAACCTGCCTTTATTCTGTACTACTGTAGCTACAATAAAGAATGACCTTGGTTTCAGTGGCTGAGAATATCCTCAGCACACAGAGGATTTTTTTGCAAACTCAACACAACCGCCAGACACAAACTGTGCCGCTAATCAATATAAAACACATTATTTCCCCTTAATCCTTACCAACACATAGACAGTAGTGTATTATCCACTGTTTTTAGGGAAGGGAACAGATCCTTGAGGGAAGCCTTTATTGAGTCTGTGAGATTAGAAAGTGATGTGATCAAGAAAACCAAACACTCCATTAAGGAGAATTACAGTACAGTGAGTGTTAAGAGGGACCAATTACATCATCCGTCAGAGAATAGATGCCAGACATGCCTTTAATTACCAAGGCATTTGGACCAAAATTACGTCTCCATTACAATTCAGTCTGGATGTACCTCAGTTATTGCAGGTCGATGTCTTGGCAATTACTAAATGATCAATCAGTAAGCAATTGCAACTCAGCTGAAGACCACAAGTGTAGAATGAGTGGACACAACTATTGGTATTATACTGTTTTTCTCATTTACTCACTTTCATGTCGCCCCTAGAACATAAAAGGAGACATTTAGAAGAATCTCTTTTAGGTGTTCTTTTGCATAGAATGTGAATGAGAATGCTGTCAATCCTCAAAAAAGCACAATAAAATGATCATAAAAGAAGTCCATTCAACTTGTGTGCTCTGAAATCTCCTTTGCATTTTCGCATATTCAAACTTAGCATGTTGCATTTGGTTTAGAGGAACATGAGAACATTGTTAGATTTGGAGAATGACAGCGTTTTCCCCTCTTCACTTTTTTTTTTTTTTGCAAGGAAAAGAGCAGCATGAACATTCTCAAAAACATCTCCTTGTGTGTTCCACAGAGAAAAGAAAGTATTTTGGGTTTGGAACAACATCATTTTTTTGTTAATTATTCCTATTAGAAACACATTTAAAACTAAACAAGCACACAATTTATGCCTGTTGCCTGTTATTTAGTTTCATAAAAACTGACCTCTTTGGAGAGCCGTGTGAAAAGATCTCCCCCTCTGAGAAAGTCCAATATAAGATACAACTTTCCTTCTGTCTGAAATGCTGTGAGGGAAAGCAACAAATATTTAAGCAGTATTTTTCAACTATTAAAAGTAAAAAATAAATAAATAAAAATGCTGTTGGAAAAGATATTTTGAAACTGTAGTTTACCAAGTTGCATGCCACTCAAAATTTAAATGCTACAGTCAAGCTACTGGCAATCTGTTTTAAAGTAAATAATTTTTTTTTATTTTTTTTAAATCAGACAGCATCAAACTTGAACACTTAAGATTACATGATGGATCATTGCTGTAAAGGCTACAGCGTTATGAAAACAGCTGATCTACTGTCATACAACTGAAGAATGTAGTTAAGATAAAGGCATTGCACGTAGTAAGTCACTTATTCAAAATTGCCTGTTTGTCATTGAAATAGAGCATTGGGGTTCAGAAATTGATGTTATTGTGTAAATGTTTGTGTTCCGTTGTTTACAATCTTCTGAGAGAACAACTCACCATAGTGGAGTTTGACAATGAAGGGATGATTCACTTCTGCGAGAATGTCTCGTTCCATTTTTGATCTCACTCTGTCCCGCACTTAAAATACATAGAGATAAAACATAAAGACAAAAAGACATGTGAATGTTTCAACTCATTAATTCTCATTCATTCCCTTGGCAAAAGCATAAAAGTGCACAATGAATCACAAAATGCATTACGAATAAATATTGATTTATATTCCTATTGATATTTCTTTTTCAAAGTAGATGAAAAGAATCTGAAGAATCGGTTTTTCAATAAAAGTGTTTTTGTGCCGTGACTCCTGTGAATATAATTTACTTAGGACATAACCAGATCTGGCTTAACCAAGTATTGGCAATTGGGTTAACATGTTTATTTGACCATAAATAACTGGAATATGATCACATTTTTATATTAACTTTTATATTTGATATTCAATTTTAATGTGCAAGTCAAAGTGGAAAAACTAATAATAATTGGTCTGCTTGTTGCAACTTGTAGGCTTGACATTTCACAGCTGCAATCTTGTATCTCCCAATTACTTAGTTTGGATATGCAGATGTTTATATGAATGTTTTATTATAGTGGTTATTAAACATGAAAAATTCTAAATTAAGAAGAAATTGGATATGGGATCAGATTTATGTTGGACGAGAAGGCCAGGCTCACAATCAGTTCATCTCAACGGTGTTTGATGGGGATGATTTCAGGACTGGGCGGGCCAGTCAAGTTCTTCCACACTAAACTCATACACACTAAACTCATTCCACACTAAACTCTTCCACACTAAAACTCCACACTATAAACTCCACACTAAACTCTTCCACACTAAACTCATTAAGAAGAAATTGGATATGGGATCAGATTTATGTTGGACGAGAAGGCCAGGCTCACAATCAGTTCATCTCAACGGTGTTTGATGGGGATGATTTCAGGACTGGGCGGGCCAGTCAAGTTCTTCCACACTAAACTCATACAACCATGTCTTCATGGACCTTACTTTATGTACTGTGGCACAGTAATGCTGGAATAGAAAAGTTACTTCCCCAAACTGTTGGAAGCATAGCATTGTGCAAAATGTCTTGGTATGCTGAAGCATTAAGATTTTCCTTCACTGGAAGTAAGGGGCCTAGACCAACCCCTGAAAAACAGCCCCATTACCATTATCCCTCCTTCACCAAACATTACAGTTGGCACAATACAGTCAGAAAGGTAACGGTTTACTTGCAATGGTCATACCCAGATTTGCCCATCAGACTTCCAAACAGACGAATGTGATTCGTTACTCTACATAACACATTTCCACTGCTCTAGAGTTCAGTGGCGCCGTGTTTTACACCTCTCCATCCGACACTTGGCATTGTACTTGGTGATGTGAGGCTTACATGCAGCTGCTCGGCCATGGAAACCAATTCCATGAAGCTACCAGACAACATTGCTAGAACTGCCCAGTCTTACAGATTTGCCTAATAGGAAGATCAGACCCTTCTTATCGGTGCATGCTACACAACTCCTTGTCCAAGCTCTTGTTCTATCCAGACTGGACTATTGTAATGCTCTCCTGGCTGGTCTTCCAGCATCCACTGTCAAACATCTGCATCTGATCCAGAATGCAGCAGCGAGAGTGGTCTTTAACAAGCCGAAGAAAACGCATGTCACACCTCTTCATCAATTTACACTGTTTCCCAATCGCCGCTTGCATCAAATTCAAGGCACTGATGTTCGCCTACAGAACAACCACTGGCTCTGCAGTCCTATACCTAAACTCACTAATTCAATGTGCCCTCCAGAAGCTTGCGTTCTGCAATTGAACGGCGCCATGTGATGCCATCCCAAAGAGGCACAAAATCACTTTCATGGGCCTTTACCTGGTCTGTTCCAAGCTATTCTATTATATTTCTATTTCTATATCTTTTTCCTTTTTTTTTTTTAAATGCTACGTGTACTCTGCTAGACTAACTGGGACTAGTCACAGCACTTACATATTGTTGCCCTTTTGTTGATTTGATTGCTTCTATTGTTCTCCTCATTTGTAAGTCCCTTCGAATAAAAGTGTCTGCCAAATGATTAAATGAAAATGTAATGTAAATGCTCTGTGCCAGATACAATTCAAAAGGGACTTAAAAAGGGACTATTGTTATACAGTAATCTGAACAGTGAAATGTGTAGTTTTTGTTCCACTAGAATCACCAGAGCAAAATAATTACAAAATGAATGACAGGTTTCAAACACATCTGTTGTTGTTGTGCCAAACATGTAGTCCGACTCCAGAAAGCCATTTGTTGAGCCATTGCCACTTTGTCAGGCTCGACACTCAAACAAACAGCTTTGTTAGCTTCATAAAGTCAATGTTTACATGAATGAAATACTCATATAGTAGTTGTCTCAGCACATTTTAACATCTAAAAATACATACTTCACCTTTCAGCCTGCAGGACTTAACTACAAATCTTTGACAAGTCTCAAAACAAAAGCAGCATGATGGATGTTGTATTCACACATGGATGCTTTACTCTGAATGGTTTGTCTTATGTAACAGCTGCAGCATTGCTGTTGTCTGACAGTGAGGTGCCACAGTCATTAATACTGTTATTTTCATTCACAAGTACATGAAGAACTTGCACAACATCATCCGCTGAGAGCAAAGACTTTAGTAAGTAACCATGGTTACGTTGAGTTATGTGGGTAAGTTATGTGGGTTGTAAACATGTTGTGAAATAGATTAGCACTCCAAACTGAGCATTGTGAATAACGATAACTAATATATAATAACTACGATAACTGCTTAAATTTGTGTTTGTTGTGTAAAAAACAAAGGGATGAATCACAAAAATGAATAAATGATGAGGAAAGTCAGTTAGCTGCTTAAAACTTCGGGTTTATCTGCTTAGTTAATTTCTGAGATTAATTCATTTTCTTTCTTCCAGGGAAGCTGCTATGGATCTTAAGTCCATATAAAACTATAAAACCATATAAAACAATAAAACTGTCATTTCGAAAAATCACCTGGCTGTCTGAGTGGGACCTTTTTCCCATGCTAAACAATTTGATGATTCAGACACCCTTTAAAAATCAACCAGAGAGCACTTCAGGACTCTTAGCAGCTTAGCTATGACTCACAGGTTAGATGTCATGCTGAGCTGAAATAATAACTGCAGGTTTTGCATCAGCACATACCAGGGAGAGATCCACAAATGTAAGGCACACAAATTATAGAGCAGAAATCATTATTCAGATCACATAATATAAGGGCTGAAGTATCTTTTACCTTTTAGTGTTGCCTTTTTTAAGACCTTCATGGCGTAGAGTTGTCCTGTATCTGAACCTTTGATTTTTCTCACCAAGAACACCTGTAAATGAAAAGTAAGGTCAACACCCCCACAATATTCACATCTAAGTCTGTGTCCAGGGGCTGTGAAGATCCAAAAAGAGGGAAATTTAAAAATATATAACATGCCAGTACATCTGAAGTTGTCTTCAGCCATGTGACAGCTTTGAGTTAAGACTGACAGACAATTCTTTTGGGGGGAATATTCCTGCTAAGCTGCTTAAAGTATGTAGCCAGCATTTAAATTTGAACAGTCCTCTTCACACAAAGGCAGAGCTCGAAGTGGGCCGGTATGCACTGGTACGCAGTACAGGCACTTCTGTATTTTAAGCTGTAGCATACCCTCACTTTTCTTGTGTACGATACCGGCACTTCTCACATGTTGCTGCGTTCACCCCTCATCACACTACTGTTTTCCTCAATCGGAAACAGAATGTAGAGACTCTTTAGAAATTGTTATTTTCATTTGAATATGTAATTTTTTAATTAAAACCTATTAATGTTTATGTGGCATTAGATTAACATCATGCACAGAAATGATAAAATACACAATCACACTGTAAAAATTATTTGTTGGTTTAAATTAAAGTAGCCTTACCTGGTTGCCTTAAAATTTTGAGTTCATTTAAACAAAAAACTTTTAGTTGATACAAACCGTTTATTCAACAGAAACTCTGTTATATGAACATAACATAAGATTTTGTTATCTTTGTGAAGCAAAGATTTTTTGAGGGGAGTGGAGGGGGAGTACTGGCATTTTATTTTATCATATTGATTCTGAAGACTTACACCATGTCCTAACCTGATGTGATGTGATAATATTCCAGCGATAAGAATTTGTCTGTCCACACCAGGTGCGACACAACTATGAGACACGACAAATTATGTTTAATCAACAAAGTTAGGGAGGAGCACATTCAGATAATCAATCAAATTAGCACAGGAAGAGCACGTTGAGTTAATCAACTCGATTAGCACAACAGGAGGTGTATATACAGAAGACATATCTCTGTCCCACGACAGTTTTCCAGGATCCCCCCACTGCCCCATCTCCTTATTCCTAACTACTAACTGGGGTGAATGATCAATTATCACTTTTAGTAATGGCTATAAAGATCACGCAAAATGAACGATTAACAAAATCAGAAAAGATACCTTCTTAAGTCTTGTCTGGTTAGGACATGGTGTTAGAAAATGTGTCGTATGATCCTTTGTTGTGTCATTTTTCCAATTTTGAACATGCCTGACATATTTTGTGTTCATAGAAGAAAAAAAAACAGCTTTGGGATTAAATGGGAGTATAAATACTGACTGAATTAAGAATTTTTTCATCCAAAAACTAGTGAGCTAAGGCAACATCCTAATTAAAATGGAACATGAGTGATCAATTTGAAACATTCTAGATAGGAAGCAAATAGCAGAAGACACAACTCACAATTGATTTCAATGGAATTTGGCATTAGCATGTTGCTAAGCTAACAATGCAGTATTCTACTAGGCAAAATGCATAAATATTGGGTTTCTGTTGATACTTTTCAGTATTGTATGAATTATAAGTATATTCATAATCAACATTTCTCATGTGTTCCACCACCTTTGCCTTTTCTGCTTAAAATGCATGTGATGCTGACTTAAATTTTCTCCAAAGGTATCTCTGATTATGCGGCCTATCTTATTGGAAGGTCTTTGTGTCGAGATTGTCATTATGATGTCTTTTTAATGCTGCCTACATGAAGCTTAGGTTTTAGAACAGGCAGGAAATTTCAGTTTTGGGACACGCTATAACAATTTAAAACTATGTAATGTAAATCCTGCAACAACTGATCCTATCTTTCTAAACCTTTCCCCATCCCAAAGTACACTCAGGTCAACTGAAGGGTTTATAAGGACACAGAAAAGGGTTTTACATCCATTACCCCAAACCTAAACAGTTTGCATTAACAAAATTACATCCAAACAAATGGCACATATAATCTCAGTTATTGGTAGCAGTCTGCATAACAGTAACGCACAGAGGATAAATCAGATGCAGCATTTTTAAAGCTCACCTTTCCATAGGAGCCTTGACCCAACACCTTGAGCAGCTCGAACTGCGACGGGTCTGCTTTCTCAAAGCCCTCTTTCACATGATGGCTGATATCAAATTCCTTTAAGATGCTGTCGTCCTGCAAAGGCAACAGATGGCACAGCTCAGAGAGAAATAAACAAATGCTTTTGCCATTTTTAAGCATATTTGGCAATATGATGCCAGCAGGGATTATGAATAACAGTAGCAAACAGGTCAAGAAAAAAGGTTTGAATATTTAGACCACTTCTTCTATTATTGATTGTTATCAGGACGTGAAGAGAGTTTCAACATGTATAACAAAAAGTGCTTATAAAACAAATTGCCTTTCCTAACTTTAAAATAACAAATGCAGGTACCCATTTTTTACAGTGTACAGCAGTGTTAAATATCAATAAAAATATTCAAATGTATTTGTAGTATGAAAGTAAATAGCAGGCTGTGAGTGATTTACAATACAGTTAGTGATAGTTTACATGGAGCAATCTGAAGTTTGACATATATTAGTATTTACCTCAGCTTGTGGAAAAGCTACCTGTGATGAACTTTTGATTCATGTGGCTTTCTCATTACCACCTTACCAAAGTATATTGTTATATTAACATTATTTCAGTTAATTAATTGTGTCTTTTTTTTACAGTAAATTTAGGTAAAACAAAATGTTGCTACTATATTTTTAACAATAAAGTTGTGAAGGGTGTCCCAAATGCAGTCATCTTGAAGTATAGCCTCTCTCTCTCTCTCTCTCTCTCTCTCTCTCTCTCTCTCTCTCTCTCTCTCTCTCTCTCTCTCTCTCTCTCTCTCTCTCTCTCTCTCTCTCTCTCTCTCTCTGCCAGAGTGCCACACTGCAGACACGTGCCTGTAAACTCAAATGCTGATCACAGCTGAATAATGTACCCCACACTGAGACTGACACAGCTCAGAGCCCTTAAACCAGCTTATGTCACGCATGCCATGCAAACCAATAAATAAATGTGCAGCCGCATTACATAACCCATGTAGTCCAGCCCGGGCCACTCCTGTGACATGATGATGAGTACACTGAGGATATACAATCTTCAAACTCAGCACAGGGTCCTGGTTACCAATTCTGACAGCTCCTGCTGAGCTATATGCGCATAAAAGCTGAGCCAAGCAAAAGAGCTGCATGACACCTCAACATGATCGTCATCAGGATATGATGAAGAATTATAAACTCTTCTTTGTTGAATTCACCTTCAGATCATGGGGGTGGTGGGTCAGTCTCTGATAGAGGAGAGGCTGGGGCTAGTTGTCACATGGGACATTATATAATATTTGAGAGTTGTGAATTCTATTCTTCAAATCAAAACTCCAATATCCTCTTATTTTGTTAATAGCTCTTGCTAACAAAAATAAAACCAAACTGACAAACATTCAGAAAAGTCTCAACATTAATGATACATAGAATAATTAAGGTACACTTTAACTGAACCTTTGAATTGTGTTCCAATATGAATAACCCCACCTTGAGAAATATTCACTGGAGTAAAAAGTGTGACAACTTAGCCTGGTCTCCACTTTATATAATAAAATGACTCTTATATTCTGAATTCAATTTAAATGCAAGGAAATGATCTACAAAGAATTTGTCACTTCTAAGAGAGAGAGAAAAAACCTTCAACAGACCAAACAGGCTTTTCGATTTAGCTTTCAATTTAGGATTCGGCCACAGTTCCATTTTCAGACTCACAAAAGAATTGTTTTTTGATTGCGTGAAAGCTGTGCTACAGCAATCATATGCAAATAAATACTAAATTCATTTCATTTTGCTCACCTAACTGAGGTTTAATTCAAACTCTTAGGGTGAAATTAACAAGCACACTCCTCATGTGAAGGAATAATGCAGCTTTCTAAGATAAATGCTTTTGGCTTTATTGCATCCAAGACAAAAAAAGAGTGTTTAATTTGATTATATATGTACTTTATTCAATCTAACTGATGATGATTTTACAAAATATTTATGTTTCATCTGTATTTGCTTTTTTCAATAAAAAATTGCATTATTCAAAAGAAAAAGTTGCATGAACATGAAATTATGTAAATCCAGTTAATGTCCAATGTTTTATATTAAATAGTTTGTTATTCTTTATTTTTAAGTCACGTTTAAGTCAGTTTTAAGTCACAAAAAAATTGAAATGCTACGTACTATACTTTAGCAACATAAACATGTGCTTTGTGTGTATGAAATACAGAACTGCTCCCTATATCTTTCACAATTAGTCACTTATCAGGTTCCATTTCATTTTCGAGAATCTGCCTTAAAGGGATAGTTCACCCAAAAATTAAAATTCTGTCAGTATTTACTCACCCTCATGTTGTTCAACCCCGTAAGACCTTCGTTCATCTTCGGAACACGAATTAAGATATTTTTGATTAAATCTGAGAGCTGGATCACTCCTCCATAGTCTTCTTAAGGGATTGAAACTTATTCCCCGAAAAGTTATTAAAGACATCGTTAAAATAGTCCAAGTGACTACAGTGGCTCAATCTTAAGTTTATCAAGCGACGAGAATACTTTTTGTGCGCAAAACCCCCCCCAAAATAACGACTTTATTTCAACTATTCATTTCCTTCTCTGTGGGCCTCGAGTCAGTTCACTAGTGTAATAGCGTAGAGCCTCTGTTGCTGTACGTCACACGCATCACACACATGACCGTGTGACGTACTGTAGCACTACGCAATCACACTACATTAACTGACTAGAGGTCCACAGAGAAGGAAATGAATAGTTGAAATAAAGTCGTTATTTTTGTTTGTTTTTGCGCACAAAAAGTATTCTCGTCGCTTGATAAACTTAAGATTGAGCCACTGTAGTCACTTGGACTATTTTAACGATGTCTTTAATAACTTTTCGGGGCTGGCAAGTTTTAATACCTTAGAAGCCTATGGAGTGATCCAGCTCTCAGATTTCATCAAAAATATCTTAATTCGTGTTCCGAAGATGAACGAGGGTCTTACAGGGTTGAGCAACATGAGGGTGAGTAATTACTGACAGAATTTTCATTTTTGGGTGAACTATCCCTTTACTCAGTGGGGCCAGATAAAATATCTGAGAAGAAATGGTAAACATTGTAAATCAGAACCCTGTCAAGACACTACTGGAAATTAACACCATGATGTTAGTGAGCTGGTGTGACCTGCATTTCAAATCTGCTTTGTTGCTTGATCAAATGAGGGGAAATATTAATTTTGGTAACACTTAGGCTAACTCATGTCACTGGTTCCTTTTTTTTTTTTGTTTTGTGACTTTAAAGGGCCGTTTAGGGGCCTTTTCAACTAGAATAGAAAACTTTTTAGGCGTTTTTGTCGTTCATTTACATGACGACAATGACCTTTTGGGGGCATGAAAACAAACTTTTGAAAACAGGTTTCAAAGTGCAAGCTTTTGAAAATGATACCAAAAACACGAATTTGTGAAAACGGTGAATTCATGCACATGCGTATTACGTGTTCAGTTTATAGGCGCATAGTGTTTCTTTGCAAAGTGGCATAGCCAACTACTGACCTGGCATGAATATTAAAGCATTTTTAGTCATAATTCCATAAGTCAAAAGCATAATTCCAGTCCTTTTTATTTGTCAAAATAAAGCAATAATTCATTCTGTTCACCGCAATGATTTTTCCACAGATCAAAGGGGGTCTTTGGCACAACGCAAAGTAAAGGTAAAACTCCCTTCACTGTGGTAAAATCTCTGTAATGCATGGCATTGGGTCCCTCCATGAGGGAACTGATTTTAAACAATAACTTATAAATATGGACATGATGCCAAAAAGATATATGCACAGGGTAAAATTTAAGAAAGTGTACATAAGATTGTAAATAAATATGATTTGTGATGAACAAATTTTTTAAAGATTATATTTATTTTGGATTAACATGAAGCTGCAGTTTCACAACATGCAGAATCACACTTAAAAAAAAAAAAGCTGCAGATCTTTTTTTTTACCCTTTTAAATTTTAAACCTGCCCATGCAAATCTTTGTGGCATCATTTTAGCTATATACATAAACCTTTAGGTCTTTAAGACCTGAAGTGAGCTATGAGGTTGTTAATCAATGTTATATGCGTTTGCATATTACCCATGATTCTGCAGATAAATCTCTACCAATCGGAGAATTGCAATTGGAAATTCATGCCAAAAGAACACTTTAATGCCCACTCGCTCCTAAGCACCACGAATGATGTAAGAGTTAGTCTCCCTCCTATAAAACTTATATATTTGTGAATTTAATATGCATAATTTGCAATAAATATAAAATATATAGTTTCAATTCAATATTGTTTTTAATTCAAAATCGTATATCAATGGCGTAGAAAAGTAATAACACACCTCATCAAGATGCATGATTTGAGGTATAATTCATGTCTGTACTCTGTACCACATGTTGTGGGACAAGTTATACAATAAATTGTAATATTTGGGGTTAAATATTAAATGTTGAGGTCAAACACCTTAGCAAACACCATTAATAATTGAAATAAACGTTTTTTTTTTCAGACAAGAAATATAGTTCATTAGTCTAACTGTAGGTTGTTAACAGCTGCTGAGCATTAATGTGTACCTGCATTTATCAACTGCTTTATCCAATCAGAATTTGCAGTCGGAAGAATCTGTTTTATAAGATATATTTTCATGTAGTCCTGGATATATTTTACACATTTCTATTTTTACACAGTGCTCTCAAATCAATTAGCACAGCCATCCAAACACTCATATTTTAGTGAAACAGTTTCAGTCAACACATGTATTACTGTAAAATCATTGTGCTCATCCTCTCTTTCAGACAAATTAGAGTTTTTATTATTAAATACACTCCTAAGTACTATTATTTCACATTATATTTACAAAATTCCCAGTAGTTCTTTGCATGTACAGATTTAAGAAGATAGATTTTGGTGCACTGAAGTAACTCCAGGCAAGCGCATGTGTCATAAAATAATCTATAGATGAAAATCTGACACTTAACAACCTGGACAGCATTACATAACCTGATATGGATATAGATCTGTTAGATCCCTGCATAGACCTAAATGCCGGGACTTTATCTTAGATTTGACTTCAGCGCTTGCATAAATAGCCATATGATGAATAGTTAATAAACTCAACATCAAATTATCAAATTATTGATGAATCTGTAGAGTACGTAACCCTGAATATAGAATGGCGAGAGGAGAGCAGAAATGCATGGCTGTACTTTAAAAAAAGGAGTAATGCAATCTTGCTTCTATATGGAGTCATATGACATGTCAAAAGTTATCATGATCACAAATTAGAAAACAAGTTTGTTTAAGGTTAAGGCTGTTCCTTGTTTAGAGCAATGTAAAAAGTGTTCAGTTCACTAACTTTTTTTTTGAAAACTCGTTGCCTTAAAATTATTAAGTAAATAAACTTAATTGAAAAAATTAAGGTTATGTGAACTTGACAATTCCACATTTCTTAATGTTTTCGATTAAGCATGAAGTTTATTTACTTAATAATTTTAAGGCAACGGGTTTACTAAATTTTAAAGTAAAGTCAACTGAAGTCACTTTTTACAGTGTGTGTACAGTATATATGGCCGTCAGTTTGTTCAGTTCTTTGTCTTGTGCTTTGCACTGCTACACGTTTGCTCCTGCTATTTCTCCTGTTTTGGATTATCTTCTTTGTTTTGTGTTATCAATAAATACTGCTGCATTTAGATCCTGCTTCCTCATCCTATTTCCCTTATCTGCCGTGACATTATTATTACTACTACTAGTATTATTATTGATGTTGATATTTCTACTACTATTGTACTTCTTAAATATACATAAGCCAAATACACTTGTAGGCTTTAGTTAAAAGAGAATGTTAAATGTTTTTCAATTTGACAACAAAAAGGTATAAGTAAATGACAGTGTACAACACTGTGTACCTATTGTAAAGAAAATCATAGTATCAATATAGCAAAAGTAAAAAACTGTGAATTGTGAAGAACTTGTTACCTAACATTACGTTTACCTCATGAAGACTCGGATATATGTTTAGTTAGTTATAGAAAAATCAAAAACGTCTCTATAGAAAATCATATTGTGACACATATTGCTTTAATTATAAATACATTATACATTTTTGTAAACTATAAGCAAGTTTTTATGACGACCATTTAAATGACTACATCTCAAACATTATTAAAAACGTATACTTCAAAAAGTAGAACTTTTTAGAAACTTTATTTTTTTTATTTAGTGCATACAACTAAAAATGTGTTTCTGGGTCCAAGCAACTCAAAATGATGGAGCATTTCATAATTCCAAAATTACAACTAGTTTTATGAAAATGTTGATTTTACAATGTGCTCAAATTTAGTATGTTGAAAGATAATTAGGTAGCACTTTATTTTAAGGTGACGTAGTTACACATTACTACATGTAATTACGCAAAATAACAGTAAGTTATGCATAATTACAATTGACCCTAAACCAAACCCTAACTGTAACTCTGTAATAAGTCCAGTACATGTAGTTAATTAATATTTCTCAGTACGTATTTGATTAAGTACAATGTTTAAACATTACGTTAAAATAAAGTGTAACTGATAATTATTATATTGTAAACATTGTTTGACTTTATGTATAATGTATATAGATTATTATATGTGCTGGCATTGCCTTATGAACTGTGATTACATTATAAGTTGCTACATTGTGTTAATAATGTAATACATTTTTCATACAATAACCAATTACATTATGTGAGCATTTTTTATTGCATTATGAGCTAAAGATTTGTATTACGTTTTAAGAAAATTATTACATTATTAACCTTTTATTACATTGATAATGTAATACTTGTTACATTATGTGCCGTTATAACATTCTGCTTTGTTATAATATTATGAGTTGATACAGGGCTACTTCTCGTGTTGTTCTAAACCTGTTGCTGCCATTATTTTCAATCATTCAATCTTCAGAGATAAATATTTGACTATATTCTTGCCTCAAACACTTAGTCGGCCTACTCTATCTCTGTATACACATTTACTGAAATTGATGGGTTGATATTTTGGATGCTTTTGCAGGTCTGATGGAAACCACATGTGGCACATCAGAGATTGAACCTCTTCCCGATTGCTTAGGATCCTCTCAGGAGTCTCTTTGCACAAAATAAAAAACTAATTATCGTGAAAACTATACTCAATTAAAAATGTTTCTCACAGGATCACTGGCTGAAATGTGAGAGTGAGGACAGTGGAAATATGTGGAAATATTGGCTTCTTGTGAGTCATGGTTCATTAAACATTATTACTGATCAGCCTGAAATTTCTAAGTAAAAAAAAAAAGACGATAAAAGATACATATCTTTATTTTTTCCTCATGACCTTTATTTACTAATTAATCAATAACCACTACACTAAAAACTTTAATTTAGTGCATGTATTAAGCATCACATTGTGCCGTTTTATTTGCAATGACATCACAGACTGACATCATTGATCTTTTCCTCTTGCAATGTGCAATGTTGATTACTGATCTAACATTTAATTAAACCTGTCTTCTTATCAGTTTACCTCCACATGACTGCTTGTGCCAAACCTGATGACTTCAAAGCTAAGCTTAGTGACGCTGGGCCTGTGCTAGCACTAACTAAATTACTCCAGCCATTTAATTTCCTGGGCTTTGATATGCTGACTAAATTTATCACTGTGGTGAAATAAAATCAGCTCTCCAGGCCTCTCTGACTGCAGACTGTATTTATCTGCAGTAAAGGTTACCAGAACCTTCTTAAAAGACTGAGAATGAGCATCTAAACTCATAATGCTCAGAATTACTGACACTTCAAATCTACATACATTTATTAAGATGGTGAAAAATATCTTTTGTACACAGTGGGAATTTCTTATAGCCTGAAGATAATAACCTAGAGCAGTCAGATTATTCTATTTAATTTTTTCCTTATAGTGTCAGAAATGTATAGATAGTTGTTTATTGGTTGTTGGATGTATGAGGATGCATGCATTTAACAATTTGGTCATCTTCATATTATGTATAGTGTGTCTTGTAAATACATAACCTGATTAATATTCCAGTTTCTAGAAATCTGAATAAGATATATGCTTATATTAATCTGATTTCTGTATCATGTTGAATGAGAATCAACAACGCTATCTCGCGGTCAATTCATACGTATTTTTCGAGGTGGCTAATTCGTACGAATTTGTTTGACCTCACTCGTACGAATTCGTAAGATTTTTGCTTATACGTATTTTACGAGTTGCTCAATTCGTATGAATTCGTACAAATTACCTACCCATGACCCCGCCCCTAAACCTACCCATCACTGGGGTTTAGACAAATCCTACGAATTAGCCACCGAATTGGTTGTGAGATAGCGTTTTTTATTCTGCTACAAAAGAAGTGATACATACAGGGCATTGAAGGTACTATATCTAAATAGCCAACTCGTAAAATACGTACGAATTGGCGTGAGATCGGGTTGGAATTAATGAGTTGGTTTAATTACTGTGCAGAATTACTAAAAATTATAAGAAGACATTTAGTGGGGAAAGAATGTGTGTGAAATATTTTCTTTGGAATATCCAGATCTCCGATCTTTGGAATATTCGGAAAGCTGTCAGGCACATGTCTTTTCAGAATAAAGAACATTCAGAATATGGATCTTAATGAAAATGATGTGCATGTAAATGTGATCACTGAGTTTGTAGCGTACAGTACATGCAGTACTTTACCAATCTAAAAATAAGGAGCATATAGATTTCCAATATTTCAATCCTGTTCTGGCAATTGTACATTCCATGACCATGTTATTTCAAAAGGCTTCGTTTTGTTGGGTTTAGTGGTGCACAGAGCTTTAACCTTCCCCATCAAATCAAAAGAAGGCTATCCGTCCATCAAAAATTCATTTCTGACAACAGAGGCAGCATTTAGCTGCATGACACTGCTTTAAACATCCTGACTCGATTTAGAGAGCTTGTCTCTTTAAAAAATACTTTCGAAAAGACAAAGACTAATGTTAAGCAATAAAGCAATGGGTCTAAAGTATTTGAGTAAATGAAGTTAGTTACTGTACTTAATTATCTTTTTGGCTACTTTGTAGTTTTACTAAGTATCAAAGATATTAGCAACTTTTACATTTTTGAATAAGTATATAGGCCTACTCTTTACTCCAACACATTTATGATCAGTATTGCAATTACTCGTTACATTTTGCATGGCACCTAACCTTTTCTGCAGCATTTTATTCCAACCAGATCTCACTGCAATACGAATGGCCTACCCCTGACCCCGCCTCTAAACCTACCCATCACTGGGGTTTAGACAAATCCTACGAATAAGCCACCTGCTACTAACTCGTACGAATTCGTACAAATTGGTTGTGAGATAGCATTATTTATTCTGCTACAAACAAAGTGATATCGCCATCTACAGGGCATTTAAGGTACTATATATTGTGTGTTTTTGCCCTTACTCACCCAAACCTGTCAACAAGACTACTTTACGCAAATGCTAGTGCATTAGCAGGTAGCTGCTGAATCGCAGGTTTTTAATTCATGAGATGAGGATGAAACCAGCACGTACAGTGCAAGGGCTTTGAAAATAAATGTGATTTCTCTCCTCACAAATTAACTGTTTCTTGTTTTTAACTGGCATGTCTCTATAGTTGTAGAGGACTAGTGCATCTTTGAGTCTACATTTAGTACAAGTAACATACTTAAGTACTGTAAAATCAGATACTCAACGACTTTTACTCAAGTCGTACTGGAATTGGTGAGTTGTAATTTGTAATGGAGTCATTTTCGCTGTAAGGTATCTGTACTTTTATTCAAGTATGGTTTTCAGGTACTCTTTACACCTCTGCAATAAAGAAACAAAAACTAAAACGTCCTTATAGCCTCAAGCTAGTTACTGCATGAAAAACCTTTCTATGAGATGCTAAAGTGTACACAATTTGTAACAACCTGCTAGCCTAAACATGCTCTGATGTTGACATTACATTACATTACACGTTCATCAATTTAGCGTACAGGTATTAGAGACATCAGAAATAAAAGTTAGGTCCATTTTATCATCCATTGGAGGCACAGATGCTTCATAGAATGGAACTCTTTTGAGGCCTTGACTATTAATACTGAGAGACAGGTATGTCAGGTTTGATCATTGTTGCCAGCAGACATTTGAGGGTTCAGCAAAAACAACACAGGTCCACAGCTGTTTGAAAACCAACCAAGATATGCTGATGTTTACTGCTACTGCTGATGTTAGTGTGTAATACCTCTGATGAGATCCATATTGCAGTGCTTATAAAATTGTATAATAAAAAAGCAGTTTAGAGCCGAATTATAGTCCAAAAATATCTATCATAAGTTTTAGCCAAAGGAAATTGTGTGCGGTAGGAGAAAAAACCCACAGAACTTCACCATTTAAATGCAGTGATATTGTTAGACATTATGGAAAATACTTTTGAGGATCATATTGTAAATATCCTAATTGTATATGAATTATTAAATTGTATAATGTAAGTAGAACAACTTATTTCAGCTATTAAAATCCTCTTTGTTACAGTAAATTGTGCTGTTAAGGTGGTATAAAGGCTGCACAATGACTCCCCAGAAATTGTGGGCAATAATAATAAGATTATAATGAGTGTAAAAGCAATGTCCACACCAGAGTACACACATAAACACTCTAAATTTACATGATAACAATAAAAAAAAAGAGTTTTTTTTAAATATCCAACATAAACAAATGTGATGTTTTTTGGTGCAGGGAAATAGCCCTTTCTCAAATTAAGGACACAAATCATATTTTTACCAATAAAAACAACTTTGTGTTTACCAATCTTTTATGTTAAAAATGTACAATAAACATGCTGCTTTTATAATATAATTATTATTGTTTGCATTCTTCTTTCCTTTTTATGCAGTGTAAGTAGGCTACCAATCACACTATCAGGTTAATAACCGCTAGGCCTATATAAAAAGCAATAAAATGATCCTGGACAAATGTAAAGAAAAGGTAAAGAAACTCTTCTAAGATTTGACAACTTCTACAGCTTTGTAAAAGTGTCCTGCAGCAATTATCATGTAGTGTGCAATAAAACAAAACAACAATATCAAACTGTAAAAACTGCAGTGGATTTTTATTTGTATTATTCTTAGCGAATTATTTGATTTCAGGATCCTTTAGGATAGAATGGGTTCCAAATTATGATAGAAATTCCAACAGGAATCCTGTACACATTCTATGCTTATTGACTAACTAGTTCAGGCCATTTCCAACCAAACCAATGAGAAATCTGTTGGAAAATACAAAGCATGTTTGAAAAAAAGCTTTGTTAATAAATCCTGAACACTGAAATTGCCGTTGCGTTTTCACATTTCGCACTTCAACACAACTTTACACCGCAACGGTCAGATTTCGACATTGTTTACATGCACTGTCTGTCTCCACACCTTTAATTCAATGATTTAACACACATGTTGGTAGTATACGAAACAAATAAAGCGATACCCACCTCTAGTTTGCATAAACTCGAGCTTTTAGATCGCGACTTTCTGCGCAGGTAGACGGAAAACCATCTTCTAACAGTAAATTTGCGCATGTTCGTATCCATTGTCCCGGTTCGGCTGCTATACTCAAAAGACAATTTATCTGTTCAGCGTTTAAATCCAGATCAGCACAACAGCGGGGATTTACAGTCGCCTCCCCTCCACTAGCCTAATCCATAATGCTCACTTATGAGGGGGTGAGGCCATAACCAAGCCAAGCATGCAGGTTCGGGCACGGTTGCTGACTCTGACCCGTTAGTTCGGTTGAGCACGGGAGAGATGACGGGAGCTGTCCTCCTCAGAACCACTTTCACACTCGAGTCTCGAGCTGTGGAAGAACCCTCCCCAATCACTGAGATCCTTAAAGGTGAAGCGTCGTTTTTTATGTTCAAAAATATATTTTTAAATATATATATATTTTTTAAATATACAATATATATTTTCTAAATGTATCTAAATATGCTGAGGGAACTTTAAACAATGGTAATTCCCTTGAAAAAAATTGTATTTTTTGGTGCTATAAAAACTTTGCTCTGATGTCTTAATATTGTCACAAAAACCATTAGGCTAATGGGTTTGGGGCAGAACTATATATTTTTTCTTTTCTTTTTTTTTTTAAATATCACACTCCAGGTCATTCTCACTCACAACAAATTCTGAAACCACGGACAACCCTATTTTTTTTTTTTTGTATGGCCATCACATAAAAAAGGTTTAAATCCTTAGGCTGCATGGGGCTGTGCAAATAGCTAATTAAAAGTATTCTATTGGACTGCACCTTCACTTCCATTTTCCCTTTCAGTCTCTTCATTTTCACTGATATCTCTCGTGTGTGTGTGTGTGTGTGTGTGTGTGTGTGTGTGTGTGTGTGTGTGTGTGTGTGTGTGTGTGTGTGTGTGTGTGTGTGTGTATGACAACCATCACACAACACAGGTGGTAATGAGAAACCCACATGAATCAAAAGTTCATCACAAGCTTTTCCACAAGTTGAGGTAAATACTAATATAGAGAACATGTCATACACTCAATTAGTAGTAATTTTCCATTAGTAGTTTTTTCCATTTTTTGGCGAATTGATTACCATTTGTTAACCCGCATGGCTCAGAGTGGTGTAACAATTAACGGGTAGGCCACACGTAGATTAAATTAACTCAGAAATGTTTATAAAAGTAACAATTAAGGAAGTATATAGAAATTTTACGTTCCCAGAATGTTCACAGAACATCCCCGCTGGTGTCAAGAACGTTCCCGGAACGTTCAGAGACGGTCATGATGTAGAATTTTTTAAAGGGTTGGGGGACGTAATTTGGCGGATCTTCACGGAACATTCAGGACGTTCTCAGAACGTGTAGGGCACCATATTTTATTTGGAACTTTGATGTTCCCAGAACGTTCTCAGAATGTCCCCTTTGGTGTCACCTGGTAATGTTCCCAGAACGTTCTGAGACGGTCACAACGTGCACTTTTAATGGTTGGGGGACGTTATTTGGCGGACATTCAGGGAACATTCAGGATGATCTCTGTACGTTTAGGGGACTATTACTATAGGTCTCTACTAGGGTTGTCAAAAGTACCGGTCCATCGGTACAAAATTGGTACTGAAATTTTGAAAATGTGTCGATACGAGCATTTCTTTAGTACTGAGTACCGGGTATATTCGGTACCCACTAATAGGCAGCTGCTTTCAGTCGCTTCCTTGTTTATCTAAGCGCAGGGCTCCAGACTAACTCTTTTTACTAGGAGCACTATAGCCAATATATTTCGCGATATATACTAATGTCTTTGAATATTAAACCACAAAAAGACTATTTAAATATGAATCCTGCATGTTCTGCTTGTCTTTGTGTTTAATTTACCACACACACACACACACACACACAAACACACTGAAGCACGTGTGACGTTCACAGTGTTTTCAGCCTCTGCCGCCTCACTATATGAGGACATGAATGCATAAACTTCATCTCCAGAGCCACTCTGAGAGTCACTTCATGAGCATTTTACCATTTCATTTGAGAAAAAAACTATCATATCAGTAACACAGAAATTGACAGAAGTATATTAGGCTACTTTTGTACAGTAGATTTAGCTATGTCTTAATGTAATAATAATAATAATAATAATTATTATTATTATTATTATTATTATCATAAGGTGTGCATAGAGGGTGGCTTATCTTTCACCATCTTTTTTATCCCCCTAAAGTCATATCGGGAACGTTATTATATGACCAACAGAGGACAATGTGCGAACGTTCTGTTAACGTCCCAAATGTTGCAAAATTTTCATCACTTTTAGAGAACTTTTAGGGAACGTTGCACAAGCTCACGAGAACGTCCCCTCCTACATTGGAATGTCAGTTACAAAAGAAATTAAACTTAAAAAATAATTACAAGAAAAACAAATAACACAAAAGAATTTTTGAATCAACAACGCTTCCGCCAAAAATGTGTCTCGAATGTGTCTAATTGCACCCTTCGAATGTGAATTTGTCTAAATGCAAGATCCTGATCACCCTGTCGGGGTTTATTTTGCGATAACAACCGGCTGGATGTACATTATCACTTACTTAAAACACATATGACACATCTTTCCAATCATAGTAACATAGACAACGAGCTACATAATTTTCTTCAAAACGAGTATTATAATTGGTCTATGAAATAAAATCAATAAATTCACTGTTATTAGAAAAAATATTCAATAACTTCACTGTTATACAGTGTAATGCCATCAAATTCAGTAAGCAATTATCACGCAAAAGCTATGGTTGTAACTATTATGTTAGCTGCTTACCAATATCATTTGTGTAAAGAATAGGCCTATTTTTATGTGCTATTACTTGCCAAAGTGTTGTAGTATAACCAGCAGGAGAGCAGTGATGTGTGAACTGAATTTGGTGACAGTACAGTGTGTTCAAGTGAAGTTATTGAATATTTTTATTAAGCAAAATTAAGCAAAAGCCCATTTTTTTTCAAACTAAGTGTAGTACGCTATTAATGGTGTTGTGTAAGCGGCCCCTAAGTTAATAACTAATGATCTTTGCAATGAAAGTGAATCAATCAAAACTAACTTTAGCTGGACAATAACTTTATTCTAAAGCTGCTGTAAAGTCAAAACAATTTCTGTTACTTTATCACTGTGAAACTGCTTTGAAACAATCTATATTGTTAAAAGTGCTATATAAATGAAGGTGACTTGACTTGACTTGACTTGACTTGACTTGACTTGACTTGACGTGTCAGGGTTCTGTCACTTCTGTCTAGTTTATATCTTGGTTTGGTGAGAGAGCTCTGACACTCCCGGTTTGTCATGTGCTTGTGTTATAGTCACGTTTGTTGTGACCACATGGCTTGTCATATGTTTCCTTATGCCATGTGCTCTCCTGTCCACCCATCTTGTTATCTGATTATTGATTCATTTGCCCCACCTGCCTTCCCTTGTTACCCCTTTTGTTTGCTTCCCTATTTATTTTCCCTATGTTTGCAGTCCTGTGCTGGTTTGTGATCTATGTATTCTCATGTTACTGTTTCCTGCCATAGTTCTGTTGTATCTTGAGGCCTGTCCTGTTTTCATTCCTGCACTTGAATCCTCGCTTCACTATTTAACCATTCCGTGACTAGTATGACCAGTAGGAGACCATTGATGTGTACACTGAATTTGGTTACACTACAGTGTGTAACATTGAAGTTAATGACTATTTTTGTAGTAGCCGTACCCTTAGGTACAGTCTCTTCAGATTTGTCTCTCAGCCGTCTGCTCATAGAGATCAATTATAATGCTCATTTTAGGGAAAATTGGGATGTAGCTTGTCTACATTACTATGATTGGAAAGAGGAGTCATTTGTGTTTTAACAACGTTTAGCTCACGAGTTATTAATCCTGGAAGTTAGAATCTGTGAATATATTGTTAACTTCACTGAACTCCTTGAACTAAGCACTAACCGTATTTCTTTATACCTAAGTCCAAGTTCAAAATAAAACTCTATAAACCACTCCATTGTTAACGTACGGAGCTGTATGAAACACTGCCAGCGGGACATGAAACAGGAAGGTTTTGCGAGAGAACCCAAAATCTTGCGAGGCTCCCAAAACCTCAGTGTAAACTACATGAAATTATATGCTAGTGCTACTGTGAACTATGTAGCAATAGTTTGTGTACTAAAATCAAACTGAATCCATTTAAATTAATTTTTCTTTTATTGCAGCAGTTTTTCTGTGATGCCTGGAGTGTTTAAACCGTTTATGCCAGGTAAGTGCTCTGACTGCAGCTCTTTTTAGCCGCGGGGGGGTTTTGTGCTGAGAGCAAAGGAGAGAATGCATTGATACAACCCCCCTTGAACAGTTTAGAGGTGAAAACATGTTTTATAACAGTGGTGCTTATTTTATCCTGCATACATTTTTAGTTGCTTTTTGGGCATTGACTTTACTGTATTTTATCAAGCAGCATAAAAGACATGTCTGCACATTGTTTTGTCAATTTATAAGCAGATGTTAGGTATTTCTAGCCAATTACAAATGAGAAAATTACCTATAGTATCCAACCGCATTCAGCTGAATTTTCACCACACCTAATTTGTCATATAAAATATATATATATATATATATATATAAACATTGTTTTATTAGTATAAACACTTTATGACACTGATTGAATGTATTTCGTGAGTTTTATATTGACTGTCCAAATGAGGAGGTGAATCATCAGCGGCACTGAAGACACTGGCTGTGCTCTATAAATAGCAACGACTGACCTGGCTTCATGGGCTAATCTTGCTTTAAAAGGTTGAGCAGGGACATCTACAGACGCCCGGTGGTACTTGCAGCCTTAGAATTCTACTCAATCCTTAAAGGTGCTGTAAGCAACTTTTCTTAAAAAAAATTTTTTTTTAAATCATCACAACATATCACACCTCTCTTTGTAAAAGCCTTAGGTAGTAAAAAGGGGAAAAAATTGTGTAGGATTTACACAATTAATTAATTAAAGAAATTATTAGTACATTTCTCAAATGATCACAAAGAAAGTAACACATAGAATTAAACATACATTTGTTTAATAGAAAGACTATTTCTTGCATAAAATAATAAAAATAATAATAATTCATTAATTATTTTTACAATACATTAGACAGACAGATAGATAGATAGATAGATAGATAGATAGATAGATAGATAGATAGATAGATAGATAGATAGATAGATAGATAGATAGATAGATAGATAGATAGATAGATAGATAGATAGATTGCAATGTGTCCTGTTTTATCCAATCAGAAAAGGTCTTGCTCAGGGGTTCTCAACTACAGTATGACCCTCAAGGTTCACTTTCCTGTAGAGTTTAGCTACAACCTTAAATAAACTCACCTGCCATAAGTTTCTAATCTTGAAGACATTTGCTGCATCCCAATTTGCCTATATATAGTATGCCCTAAAAGTATGTACTGTTTTTGTGAGGAAAAATACATACTTTACTTTTGGGACCTACTACACTTCATACTGTAATTGCATCTTTAATTGAGGACTCTCTGCATCCTGTCACCGTTTAAACTGCCCTGTCAATTATCTTCAGTTAAAAACCTCCACATTTAATTTTCTACCTTATATGAGAGAAATGTGGTAGCATTGATCTGCCAGTCATGGGTCTTTCATGCGGAGGGAGAATTTGATGCATTTAAAAGTTAATGACCAAATACATTTTTATAAAAGTTCACACTGCTGTTGCATTTGAAATATAATATGGATAACATAGAATAAATATGCTTTCATCAGGTTAGGTACTGATTATTAATTAAACCCCTTTATCTAAACCTCTCTAGTTAACAGTCAGTCTTGCACATCCATAATGGTAGTTTTCTTAAACACTTTTTATTTGTGTTTGTAGTTCTCTTACGAGAGGTTCTCTCGTATTGCGTAAGCTAGCTTACGCTACGGGTAAAGTCATCTTTTCTCGAGATATTGAAGCCAAAAATGATCCTTAATTTTGCATTTATTGTCAACGCAGTGCAGCAGCCAGCAGACCTAGAGCAGGCAAGCTTGCGTGCTCATTGGCTGCCGTGCGGCAACTGCTGCAGCCTACCACTGAGCCTCGCACGTGACTTCGCGCCCTTTAGGCGTCACAGCCCGCCAAAATGGGGGTGGCTTAGCGTATAAAAGCCAGGCTCAGAGGCTGCGTCACTGATTTCATCATCTTCAGCGAAGCTCTCCGCATCGCTGGATCTTGAGAGAAAGCCGTCCGCCGTTGAAACTAGCGACCAGCACGCAGAGGAAGCGCCTGAGGAAGCCGGCCGTCTTCGTCACCTTCAGCCTTCCGTGCCTGCTACGCCATCCGGCGTTGAGTATCCTTTTGTGCTTGCCTTCTGTGAGTGTTCGCCGTTGCGACACTCACTCTCTCTCACTAAAAGAGCGCGAGAGTTTTTATCAAAATGCCTCGCCTTTCCTGCGGCTCATGTAGAGCCCCGCTCAGCGCAGGAGACCGCCATGTGATTTGCGCTCTCTGCCTCGACTCGAAGCCTTCACCACGGACGCTGTCACTCCACCCTCTGGACCGCGCAAAAAGAAGTGCCGTGCGCAGAGGATGCCGGAGCCTGTGGCCACAGTGAAGCGCTCGCCAGATCATATCCCGCCAGCCTCACTCTCTCCTTCTCTGCCCCTCCCGGACGCGCAGCTGCCGGCTTCGGCCCTCACTGCCGCCGCCTCAGGGGACGAAGCTGAAGGAGTGTACCCAGGTGACAGCTGTTCTATCCTGGCATCGGATAGCGAGGATTGGTCGAGTTCCCATCACTCCGCCTCATCACTCCGCCTCCTCCTCGATCCAGGAATCCAGCAGGACTCGGGCTGGCGTGGACGCCGAGCTCATGCGCCTCCTTTCAAAGGCCGTCGACCAACTCGGCCTGGATTGGTCACCGCCTAAGGAGCCCGCGCCCAATAGGCTCGACGGCTGCTTCCTCCACAGCCGTCGCCCCCCGCCCATTTCCAGATCTGCACTATTTCTGCCAGAGCTTCATGCCGAGCTTTCGAAGTCGTGGAACGCACCATTCTCCGCGAGGCTCCACTCACATTTCTCCTCTGCGCTCTCCCAGGTGGACGGCGCCGCCGAGAAGGGGTACACAACTATCCCCCCAGTGGAAGAGGCGGTCGCAGCGCACCTTTGCCCGCCCTCTGCGAGATGGCGCTCAAAGTCTGCCCTCCCGTCCAAAGCCTGCAGGACCAACTCAGCCTTTGTTGGCCGCGCGTTCGCCACCGCCAGACAAACTGCTTCCACCCTGCACTCGATGGCTGTGGTGCAGATCCTCCAAGCTGATCTCCTCCGTGAATGGGACGAGAAAAGCAAGGACCCAGCCGCCATCACGGATTTGAGGAGCGTGACGGATCTCTCCCTTCGTGCTATGAAATCCGCGGCTCAGGCAATGGGCAGATGCATGGCCTCGCTCACCGTCACAGAGAGGCATCTCTGGCGGACGCTTGCGGATATGAGGGAGTCAGAGCGCTCCCAGTTTCTCGACGCGCCGCTCTACAGTACAGAAGACCACGCAGGCCATGAACCTCTTCCTGCCGCGACGCTCTAGCTCCTCTGCAAGCTGCCCAAGTGAGCCGCCTGCACGACACGCTAGCCAGCGCCCAGCTCAGCCCCAGCCTCCGCAGCGTCGACAGGGCGGCTGCCCTAGATCACGCTCGTCTGGACGCAGGCCGCCTCCCCCCGGGGACACCGGCCCATGAGTCGGCAACACAGCCCGCTCGCCTGCACACAAACGCCGTTTTTATGGCGACCCAGAGAAATCGCAAAAAGAGTATAAATTCTGGTTATCCGGCTCATGCCGATGGTGTTTTAAGTGTAGAAAAAGTGCCCACAGATCAGTGCTCACCCCTACACATAAACACGATGCCCCACGTGTCTCACACAGACCCCACTCTCATAAAGCTGGCAAATGCCGCTTGAGTGCTAGATGTAGAGAATGTGCCCACAAACCTGTGCTCACACCTACTCGCTGTCCGCTCTGTTACACGGCAACAGCCTCACAGCGGCCAAGTTATGAATGTAAGTCACGTGCCCTCTCACGAGCGCTCAACGCTTACTGACAAACACTTCGCCCCAGGCTCCGCTCGCACCAAATATCATCACAAAATGTTCCCCATTCCCAGTAATCGGGCCATCTCAAGTGATACAGACAGTCACAGCTGTCAGCGAGCCGCCGTTCTCGAGATCAGAGGGCGTGCGCGCCCCGCACACACCTCCGGTTCAGTTTCCCGAGCCCGTGAAGTGCGGCGATCGGAACCCGGAGTCCATTCTGCCCCTAGCTATACATGTAGAACAGTGTTTCTCAAGGACATGTTTTTGTTTTAACCCTGAAATGGCACACCTGATTCAATTAATTAAAGGCTCAAAGGCTTAATGTGTAGCTGACTAATTGAATCAGGTGTGCCATTTCAGGGTTAAAACAAAAACATGTCCTGTCAGGGGGTCCCTGCAGGAGAGGTTGAGAAACACTGATGTAGAAGCATGGAAGGCTATTCCAGGTGTGTCAGAATGGGTGCTGAGCACAATAAGACAGGGCTATTCGCTTCAGTTCGCTCGCCGCCCCCCTCGCTTTCAAGCACGGACCGAGACGAAAGTGAAAGCCA
This sequence comes from Gila orcuttii, assembly GCA_026230005.1. Classification (NCBI taxonomy): domain Eukaryota; kingdom Metazoa; phylum Chordata; class Actinopteri; order Cypriniformes; family Leuciscidae; genus Gila; species Gila orcuttii. Next base: position 34,169,842 of record JAPDVR010000019.1, on the reverse strand, counting down.
ATGTAACGCATCTACTCCGCGCAGAAATAGCCAAACTGCTGTGCAAAGGGGCCATAGAACCAGTGCCCCCTTCTATGAGCGAGTCAGGTTTTTACAGACATTATTTTCTCGTACCCAAGAAGGACGGAGCTCTAAGACCTATCTTAGATCTGAGATATTTGAACTGAGCTCTCATGAGACGGCCGTTCAAAATGCTCACGACCAGACAAATCCTCGCGCAGGGACTCGCCGAGGGACTGGTTTATCTCTCTCGATCTGAAAGATGCATACTTTCAGATCCCGACAGTCCCCCGTCACAGGCCATTCTTGAGATTCGCCTTCGACGATCGGGCATATCAATACACCATCCTCCCGTTCGGCCTGTGAGTGAAAGGGCTGCGAATTCTGAACTATTTGGACGATTGGCTGATTTTAGCACAGTCAGAGATAGAGCTTTTATCTCACAGAACAGTGCTTCTCAGCCATCTGGAAAGCTTGGGCCTCACGGTCAACTGGACCAAGAGCTCATTAATGCCCAGTCAGTCAGTTTCCTCTCTAGGAATAGAACTGGACTCCGTGGCTATGATGGCCCGTCTATCGACACAGCGTGCGCGCCGTGTTCGACACCTGGCTGCGTCTTTCCAGGAAGGCAGCATCACACCTCTGAAGACATTCCAGAGGATGCTAGGCTGTATGGCATCAGCTGCGGCTGTGCTTCAGCTGGACTTGCTGCGCATGCGCCCGCTACAAGGCTGGCTGAATGCCCAAGTGCCTCACCAGGCTTAGGTTTCAGGCTACAGACGAATCAGAGTGACTCAGAGCTGCGTTTTGGCTCTGCAGCCCTGGTTAGCGGCCGACTGGTACCAGCGGGGAGTGACAATGGGGGCTGTCTCACACTGAAAGGTCATCTCGACGGACGCCTCCAACTCAGGTCGGGGCGCCGTCTTCGAGGGCAGACCGGTCTTTGGCATGTGGTCAGACCAAGAGAGACGCTTCCACATAAACTGTCTGGAAATTATAGCAGTTGAGAACGCACTCAAACGCTTCCTCCCGTTCATACAGGACCACCATGTGCTAGTCCGCTCGGACAACATGTCTGTGGTGTCCTACTTAAACCGTCAGGGCGGTGTCAGATCAAGAAGCCTCTCCCATCTGACGGAACGCCTTCTCGTATGGTCTCAGTTCCACCTGCACTCGCTGAGAGCTGCGCATGTCCCAGGCCTCTTGAACGACGGTCCAGACAAACTGTCCATGAATCACGTTCCCCCAGGGGAATGGTCCCTGCACCCCCAGACAGTCCAGTTACTGTGGCGCCTTTTCGGCAAAGCGAAAGTCGACCTGTTTGCGTCAAAAGACAACGCTCACTGCCCACTGCTCTTTTCAAAGAACGAGGATGCGCTGGCCCAAACCTGGCCCAGCCTCCCACTTTATGCTTTCCCTCCGGTCTCTCTGTTACCTCAGGTAATCAAGAGGATCAGGGAAATGTGCCACCCGGTGCTCCTTATAGCCCCGCGCTGGGAGAATCAAACCTGGTTCGCGGAGCTGATGCGGCTGTCTCACACAGCCCCTTGGCCGATTCCGGTGAGGAGAGATCTCCTCTCTCAAGCCCGCGGCTCAATCTGGCATCCCCATCCAGAGCGCTGGTCTCTGCATGTATGGTTAATCAACGGATACCCGTTGTCCTGCCAGAAAGAGTGATGGACACGATTGCGCAATCCAGAGCTCCCTCTACGAGGCAGCTTTACGCGTCTAAATGGTCGGTGTTCTCCAAATGGTGCGCTGACAGAGATCTAGATCCACAAACGTGTGGGGTCCCGGGGTTGCCTGGCTTCCTTCAAGAGCTGTTGGATAAGGGCAGGTCCCCGTCCACGCTTAAAGTTTATGTGGTGGCCGTTGCAGCATTCGCTTAGTCGACGCGCGGCCAGTCAGTAGGAAGAAACAAGCTCGTCATCCGCTTCCTTAGAGGAGCTAGACGGATGAATCCCCTGCGACCCCCGTCGGTTCCCATGTGGGATCTTCCATTGGTCCTAGAGGCCCTGAAAGCTTTCCCCTTTGAACCGTTAGACTCCGTGGACCTAAAGTACCTTTCGCTCAAAACCGTTTTTCTGACAGCTCTGTCATCAGTTAAAAGTGTGGGGGATTTACACACACTATCTGTTAGCGCTGCATGTCTTGAGTTCGGGCCAAATGACTCTAAAGTCATCCTTAAGCCAAGACATGGTTATGTCCCTAAAGTGTTGGGCACCCCTTTTAGAGCGCAGGTCGTTTATCTTTCGGCTCTGCCAGCATCCGATAGTGAGGGTGATGTTAATCTCCTCTGCCCCGTTAGGGCGCTGAGGGCTTACATTACGCGCTCCGCCTCTTTCAGGCATTCGGAACAGATCTTTGTCTCGTTCGGTGGGCGCACCAAGGGTATCGCCACCTCGAAACAGAGCCTGTCCAGATGGATAGTGGAAGCTATCACATCTGCTTATGAGTCTAAAGGTCTGCAATGGGCATCCCTTGGGCATCAGGGCGCATTCCACCAGAGGCGTGGCCTCGTCGTGGGCTTGGTCCAGCGGAATTTCCATTCAAGACATTTGTGAGGCGGCAGGCTGGGCCTCTCCGTCCACATTTGTTAGGTTTTATAACCTGGAAGTTCCCGCCTTGCAGGCTAGACTTCTGTCAGTGTGAGCGGTGTGTTTGTCCTGCCCAGATTATCGTGTGCAGACTACTCTCACGCGACGTTAGCTCTCCTGGTTGAGCTGCACTATATGGTAAATAGTTATATTTACCGGCGGCGCTGCTCTGTATACCCAATATGTGCTTATAACATGTGCTGGTCCGCATTGCTGGCCACCTGTTTCCCACCTATCTATGTTCCCCGGGAATCCCTGGGACTCATGAAGTGGAGGCTGGGCGTGCATGGCGTTGACAATGGGTTCCCGTAGCGTAAGCTAGCTTACGCAATACTAGAGAACCTCTCGTAAGAGAACGTACTCGGTTACATACGTAACCTCGGTTCTCTCTAGAAGAGGGAACGAGTCTTGCGTAACCCGACCGTGCAGGCGCCACGAGCGATTTTCGCTTCAGCTGATGAAACCAGTGGCTTTTATACGCTAAGCCACCCCCATTTTGGCGGGCTGTGACACGTAGAGGGCGCGAAGTCACGTGCGAGGCTCAGTGATAGGCTGCAGCAGTTTCCGCACGGCAGCCAATGAGCACGCAAGCTTGCCTGCTCTAGGTCTGCTGGCTGCTGCACTGCGTTGAGAATAAATGCAAAATTAAGGATCATTTTTGGCTTCAATATCTCGAGAAAAGATGACTTTACCCGTAGCGTAAGCTAGCTTACGCAATACTCGTTCCCTCTTCTAGAGTATGTAACCGAGTACATTCTAATAGAATCCTCGTCCAACGCGCAATTTGTTGTGGGCAATATTAGCCGTAAGAGTGTGCACAGATTGTAACAAGTGTAACAAGATTGTGTGTGCACTTCAGATTGTAATCGGAAAGTAGACCATCCAGGTGTCTTTGGAAAACTAATTTCAACATATTACGATTTGGGACACTAATTTCGATTACTATTTAGGTGAATTGGGACCCAGGACTTGATTAGCTTGTTAAGGTGTGTTTGATTAGGGTTAGAGCAAACCTCTGCAGGGAAGTGGATCTCGAGGGCCAGAGATGAGAGCCCCTCCTCAAGCTGATAAGAAATGTCTTTGTCAATCATTTTGTTGCATTTTGCTGACATTGGGTTGGAGTGCCCAGTGACAGCAAAAGTTAGAAAAAGTTATTATTTTTTCATCTTAGAATATAGGTTTCAACAGGGTTTAAATGTTTTGGCGAGCAGGACGAGACCAAGGGCCGTGATAGAATGGCGCGATTGCTGATGAGCGACACCTGCGCAACGCACCGGCCTCTCACCATTCTATCACGGCCCTCTGCCTCGTCCTGCTCGCCACAAATGTTTCAGTCAATAAGTTAGTCAGAGTTCATATTTTCTCCTGCCGCCAAATAGATGCTTAGATAACACTTTATAATAACTGCACGCTATTAATCATTAGTTAAGCATTAGTAAACAGTTAATTCATAGTTTATAAAGCATTAATAGACATTAATAAGCAGTTTATAAATACAGCTATAAATGTTTTTTTTCTTGATTTAAAAGCATATCTATAATGTGTTTTAATAATTGTATTTTCATACTTTATTAATGATCAATTTATCATTTCTAAATGAAGTATTGCATTATTTATAAACCAGTTATTTAAGAGTTGTCAGTGGTTCATAAGATTACTTAGAAAGTGTAAGTAAAAGATTAATAAACTATTTAAATGTACATTCATACATCTTATTATTCAGACATATAGTAATAGTTAGTGTGTTAATAAATGCTTTATTAACATGTATTTATACTGTAATTCAGGGTTAATTCGGGTAGTTATAAAGCATTTAGTAGTGGTCCGTTAACTATTTTTGTGAGCTCATCTAAAGTGAGGACTAGTTATGCCTTGTAAAGCATTTACAAAGGAGATTTAAAGACTCAGTTATATATTTCTATGTTCTGTATCACTGTGTTGTGTTTGTTTCATTTTTCTGTTTAGAAGATTACTGAGTCTTTAAATCTCCTTTATAAATGCTTTACAAGGCATGAATAGTCCTCACTTTAGATGAGCTCACAAAAATAGTTAACTGACCACTACTAAATGCTTTATAACTACCTGAATTTACTGCATTTACTTACACTTTCTAAGTGATCTTATGAACCACTGACAACTCTTAAATAACTGGTTTGTAAATAATGCTATACTTAATTTAGAAATTATGAATTAATCATTAACAAAGTATGAAAATACAATTATTAAACACATTATAGATATGCTTATAAATCAAGAAAAAAACATTTATAGCTGTATCAATAAACTGTTTATTAATGTCTATTAATGCTTTATAAATGATTAATTAACTGTTTACTCATGCTTAACTAATGATTAATAGCGTGCAGTTATTATAAAGTGTTACCGATGCTTAAAATGGCGTTCTCCTGAGGAAATAACCATAACAACAGAATGCTGTTTGCACTCATTCTATTGCAATCAGTTTCAGCACAATGATAATGAATGAAAAGCATACTGTCATTATAAATCACTTCATAATAAATTTACATATCACAAAAATGCAGTCTTCTCTATCATTTTGACTCAAGGGTGTCAAATTGTTGTCCAACACAATATTTAAAGACCATCCATATAGTTGTAGTCAAAACTATTGGCAGTGACATACATTTTGTGTTTCGCAAAGTTTGCTACTTCAGTTGTTGTGGTGTTGATTCACACTAAAATAATCTTCATTGACCCTCCCCCCCCCCCATTTTTTTTTTTTGCCCTGGTACACAATGACCAGCTAACATCATTTTACCAATCGTATCCTCAGCACATAGGAAAGTGTGAATAAGTAGTAGGTGAAATCACAATTGATTATACTGTAAAAGCAGACTAATTTTAAAGGAGGGAAGAAGTTCTTCCAATCATTGTGTTCTAGGGCCCTATTTTAACGATCTAAGCGCATGGTCTAAAGCGCATGGCACAAGTGCACTTAGGCCGTGTCCGAATCCACTTTTGCTAGTTTAACAATGGGAAAATGGTCTGCGCACCCGGTGCGTGGTCTAAAAGGGTTGTCCATATTCTCTTAATGAGTAATGGGTGTGTTTTAGGCTTAACGTGCAAAAAAAAAAACAATCAGTCTCATCTCCCATGGCGGATTCACTATTTACATGGCAGAAGAAATGCAAGTGGAAAAACTGAACACTTCTTTAGCAAAGAAAAGGGACCTGCTCCTGTGCGCAAGCAGACCATCTACGGGACAAAGTGTACGTGCTTACATTAGTCTATTTCATTTGCTTCAAAATAGCAACGCGCCAACAATGCACCTGAACACACCTTTTCAAACATCGTAGCACAAAATATTTAAACAACGTGGCGCAGGACGTGAAAATGATAACTTCATCAGGCTGAAACTAGCAAAAAATACTTGCGTCGCGGCTGGCACTGCATTGCGCCAGGTGTATCATAGGGCCCCTTATGTTAGCAATGTTACCTCCAAAGTAAGACATGCAGCCATCAATGCTTTGCAATTGACCTATGGCTCAGCCACGCCCCCTCCACTCACTCGGACAAACAGTCAACATTCGGTGACAGGCGCTATGGCAGCTATCACAGCAGGAGACATTTCATAGAAATTTTTGGAGACAGAAAGATTATATAGATATATATTTTAGTAGAAAGTTGTCTAAAATATTGTGCTTCAATATGTAATTAATGGTTCATGATCAAATTAAATATGTACAGGTCTAAGTTGCATACGTTTCCAGGAAGCCTTTTTACCATCTTTACCAAGAGTACCTCTCCGTTAGTTTGGTGCTACAGTATTTACATGTATCATTCAGCACAACATTGCTAACATTTGTTATCTCGGTTATTTACAGATACGTTAATGAAGCTAAGTGACATGATGTAAAACGCAGCTAGACGCTAACGTTAACGTTTTCTAATGTTAGGCTAACGTTACGTTAGAGATTGTTGTAAACCTTTTTTCTTCTTAAGTGTAGGAGACTCAGAAGTGAAGAACCAGGAGACGTTGGTAGTATCTTCAGCAGGATTCTTTATTGAGAACACGAGCTGTCGGTAGCTGTAGTCACCAAGTCTAAATTCAAGTAACTTTACATAGTATATCATAGGCATTTTAAGAGGAGGGACTTCTGGATTGTGGAGACAAATTCAAACAAAGCATGTAAATGTAGTACGAACACACCCTACTCTGAGGGCATTACCAATCCAATGGAATCAGCATAACTATTCAAATGCTGATAGTGGCCAGGAACTCTGGTTCCATGAGCCATCCCAGAGCCATTAAAGAAAGTCTCAGTGATCAGACTCATTTAACTTACAATGGAGAAAACAGGATTTGCCAGATTCTCTTGTGGAAACTGTTTCACAGCTGATATAATTTACCATCCTAACCTGAATTGCTAACTTCAACAAACAGAACTTTCTCTGTTTATATATGATAGTATTAGAAACTTAAATAAAACATTTAATGAATTTGTATTCCTTCAATTCCCCCTTTGGGAGTTCTAAATAACTCCCACATAATATACAAATTTAAACACTTAAAAGTTCATTCTTGTAACTTGAGTAAGTTACAGGCACATAGCTTGCTCTGTGTTGATGTTTCTGCAATTGCATGTTGACACAGAAACAAAACATGCAATTCCGTGAGTCTTTTCTGGTTGGAACTGTGATTTTCTCGTGATCACTCAAGTTTCTGAACCATGAAGAATTATCTTCAGTCATCTTGGTGTAATTATGCTGAAAGATCAAGAATGTCTTGTTGGACCACCATGTTTGTGCACAAGTGAGTCCTGGAATGCAACCATCTTCGGATGTGACGTGCAAACGTTCTTTCCAGCAAACCAGGCGTTTTTGACATATTCATCAGCTCTAAGAATATGTTGTTTCTGGAGTCCGGACTTTGTGCGATCTTTATGATGTGTAGTAGTAGGACAATCTTGATCATGTCGATGGATGACTGAAGGTTTCGTAGTCTCTGCGTTGTGTATTTTTTTTCTTTTCTTTATCCTTTTGTGATAGTTGGCTCGGAAGTGGGTCTAGTTGTTTCTTGAGGTTATGTCTTCATACGCAGACGAGGAGGTCGGTGCATATGGGTCTCGGGTCAGCAAGTGGTACCCGCACAGAGGAAGAGAGAAAACAAAAGATAGGAGAGCAGTATTTGTTCAAACACTAGGGTTGTAAACTTTTTTCCCGTGTCTGCTATTTTTGTTCCTTCTTTCCCTATTTTCTGAATTATTTTGACACCTAAATAGAACCAGTGAGGTAAGGATGGGCTAGTGGATGGGGAAGGCTATGAGGGAGTCTTCACCGCAAGGGTTGGCCCCCGACACCTGTTGCAATCGGTTCTTCCCTGGGCTCCTCACTGTTCCGTGTCCTGTCATTTCCCTTTGGGAGGGGGAGCAACTTTTACAGTGTGACACAATGAGTCCAGTTTATCCTGACACAATACTGCAACTACTTTAATTAACATCACTTGATGTGCCATTTAGGCTCTAATAGCTTGCAACATTCTAGAGATTTCTTTGGCTACCTGTCCTGTGACGTGTGTAATCTTCATCTGAGTTATTTCTCCTTCATCCTCTAACAACTTCAGTCATAGTAGACATCATACATGAGGATGAAACAATATTCGGCATTATTGTGGACACTGCATGAGGGCATTTTACGTTTACAGTCTGACCTAACACTATTAATGATGAAAGGCCTGTGCTGTAAAATAACATTTAAGGCTGTGAGTCTACTTTAACCAGTGTCCCCCAAAGGAAAAACTGAGATAGTCACTTTCCTTTTGTTCTATTAAACACAAACAGAAGTCTTTTATCTCTGTTGTAAGTTAGTGGGGAAATTAAGCACTCACAGCCCAAATGGTTAACAACTAAAACAGCTGCCCAACGAGCTTAATGACGAGGGGACAGGCTGCCTCAAAGCAGCCAGCAGGCTGAGCAGAAGCTGAGTTACATTGTCAGTTTCTCTAACATTCTTTTCGTTTTTTCTACATTCTTTTCCCCAATGTCCATGTTTGCCACAATAATAACAACTGCTGCCCTCTCTCTTAGGACATTTGCGTTTCTGTTGCTTCTCTGCGTTGACCTTAAAGGATGCTGCTGCAATGTTTACTCTCTCTTTAACATCAGAATCTCTTTCCCAAGTAGCTAACCTGTCTAGGTTACTTTGCAGGCTACTGGTAGCCCATGTGACGTCTAAGAAAGGCAATGCATTTCTATGCTCTGACAAAAGACCATCATACCATGTGCGAACTAATGGCCCATTGTCATTTAACACCTCCTCTGAAGTGTCTGCTATGCCACTGTAAGTTACAGCTGACTGACAAAATCTTTGAGTGTACTCACTAACATTCTCATGTTTCTTCTGTACAAAACTAGTGATCTTTGACCAGTCCATGTTTGGTCCAACAATGTTTTTCAACGCTTTCAGAACTCCCTCTCTCAGTTTATCTTTTCTGGCATGTTGTAGTTCAGAAGTAACAGCAGACTCAAAACTGTTGAATTCAGATTCAGTTAGAATTTGTGACATCAGCTGTGTGACTTCTGCCAACGACATGTCGTAAAGACGCATTTTACTGATCAATGTCCTTCTAAACTCAGAAAAATTTCTTTGCACTGATGGCAAATTTTCAGCGATTCTCTCGATTTCTTTAGGACCTAAAGATAATTTGACTGCTTGTTGCTGCAGTATGGGGGTTACAGATTGAACAGAGTCAATGCCTTTTGCCCTAGTCTGAGCCTTTTGTCTTGCTCCACCCACTTCAAATGCATTTACATCTTTATCTATCAAACCAGAATTTCTAGTGTTTTCTAGTCTACAGAAAGACTGTAAATCAGGATAGCTTTCATCTGACTGTTGGTCTTCAGAGTCACATTTGGTTGAGGCCTGATTATGGCTCACCTTTGTCTTGAAACAGGACACTTGAGTCTGTAATTGTTTGTTTTGTTCATTTAACTTATCAATACACCTAGTTTGTTCTTGTGCAATGGATAAGCTATATTCTCTATGGCAACAGATTATGCCTTTCATGTTTTTCTTTCTGATACATGCACCTAACACCTTCTTGCATTCTTCAATAGACCAAACTTTGTCTGGATCAATACCAAATTTCTTTGTCAAATCCAATCTAACTGACTCAGTCACTATGGAGTCCATTTTCTCTCCTAACATGAACTCACTGTCTGTCCATAAAGGGCTTGCTAATCCACGTTTCTCAGTAGTTGGAATAAGTCTAGCATTCTTCCTAACCATTTTGTGGATTTCTTTGTTACCAACTTAATAAAAAAAAAAAAAAAACTTCTCTCTATTATCTACAACAGAGGGTAAAATCTTATTAGCACATGATGCTAAACAAACAAACAAACACTAAAACTTCTCTGTTCAAAACAGAGGCTACACTTGTTAACACAGATCAAACTATTGTTAACCTTCCTTGGCAGAGCAAAGGGTAACACAAATTACTAGCACTTTACGCTAATCTTCCCTGATTGAATCAGAGGATACAAACAACTTCCCTGACTATTCAGAGGATAAAACCAAAATATTATTAGCACGTAATGCTAACCTTCTCTGTGACCAGAGGGTAACCAAACCAATATATTAACACGTAATGTTAAAACTTCCCTGCCTGACAAAAACAGAGGATATCTTTCATCTCTAAAAGCAAACTTTTAAAGGGTAACTTTAGTTAGCAAACTCTACAGCTGTTTGTTAACTTCTTCTCTGATGGCGCAGAGGAATAACAGATTTTTTTTTTTTTACTGTTTTTTCAACGGTTCTTTGAATGGAGTGAAACTCACCAAATTTTTGTTGTATAGAAAGATTCCGCCTGGAAATCTTGGTTCAGCTTGAAGTTTTCAATCAGGAGGAAGCTGGAAAGATTCAGTCTGGCAATCTTTGTTTAGCTGGATGTTTCAAAATTCAGTCTGGAGACTCAGTCAGCTTTGTTGAGATCTTTCAGCTTTGAAGTTTCAAAAGTTTATTCTTTGTTGAGTTTCAGTTTCTCCGTCCGGGTCACGGCACCATCTGTTGTAAACCTTTTTTCTTCTTAAGTGTAGGAGACTCAGAAGTGAAGAACCAGGAGACGTTGGTAGTATCTTCAGCAGGATTCTTTATTGAGAACACGAGCTGTCGGTAGCTGTAGTCACCAAGTCTAAATTCAAGTAACTTTACATAGTATATTATAGGCATTTTAAGAGGAGGGACTTCTGGATTGTGGAGACAAATTCAAACAAAGCATGCAAATGTAGTACAAACACACCCTACTCTGAGGGCATTACCAATCCAATGGAATCAGCATAACTATTCAAATGCTGATAGTGGCCAGGAACTCTGGTTCCATGAGCCATCCCAGAGCCATTAAAGAAAGTCTCAGTGATCAGACTCATTTAACTTACAATGGAGAAAACAGGATTTGCCAGATTCTCTTGTGGAAACTGTTTCACAGCTGATATAATTTACCATCCTAACCTGAATTGCTAACTTCAACAAACAGAACTTTCTCTGTTTATATATGATAGTATTAGAAACTTAAATAAAACATTTAATGAATTTGTATTCCTTCAAGATGTAAAAGATAACGTTCAAATACGTTGTTGACTTATCTTAGAACAGATGTAGACATCCTTGTTTAATTTATCCACGTTTAGTTGGTGTTGTGGTCTACCATAACTTAATCCAGACAATTATCTCGGTTGAGATGTGGCTTGGGAAAGGGTAAAAAATACACACCGTCACCCAGCCTCTCGGGATACCTAGTGTCGGAGTTGCATGTACTCCATGCACACTGTTTCACCATTTTAAACTTAAAATGACAAGAAAAAACATATAAAAACGAATGAAAACTGACTAACTGCAATGCATTTCAATGGACGAGGAAGCAGAGAATGTCCGAGTGTATGGGATAGCTATGCGCACAGTGATTGTCTCATTGCGTTTGGGGGCGTGGCTTAGCCACAGGTCAATTGGAATGTTGCACCTGCAAGAACCATTTAATTGGATCATGAAGAACTGAAGGTTCAACTGCAGTGAAGAAGGCTTCAGGGCATCCCAGAATGTCCAGCAGACAGTCATCTCCTAATCGTGTCACCACCAGTGCAGAGCTTGCTCAATATCAACAGGTAGTTTCGAGTGCATCTGCAAGCAAAGTGAGGCGAAGAATTTGGACAATGGCCTGGTGTCAAGAAAGACAGCAAAGAAGCCAATTCTCTCCAAGAAAATATCTATTTTAGGTCGAATAGTCGTTTTTGAAATACCATGTCCACCTGCCAATGCAGCCTTGAGCCAGACGCTCATTTGTCCTTGTTTTAGAAGATCATCACTATTTCATACTTTATCCAATGGTTTAGAACAATGAATGAATGAATGAATAGGTTGATTAAGTTGATATTGAGAGTTTTAGTGTTTGATATTACTGTATTTTCGATTGTTTTTGCTTTATTTCACCAACAAAAGTCCCCAACATCAATATTTATCATTGAATAAATTTAAGAATGTACATGAAAGGGGATGCATACAAAGATTTGAAAAGTTGGGCAAATTACCGTGTTGGAGTGCCTGGTGGAGTAAACTCTTTGCCCTGATGTATCGCAGAAAAAAAGCCAATTAGCACCGTTAAATCAGGCTTGAGAAATGAAGTGGTCCTTCAGGGGGATTTCAGGAGTCTTTTGCCTGGTGAAATTGCTGTATAAAGGCATCTGTACAGAACACCTGCGCTAAGTGGACCATACTGAAGCACACACACATTCATAGCCTTTAATGTGTGTAATGATGTGTAACTCCTACTGTGCGGTAATGTGCCTGTGGGGGCTGGAAGTACACTGGAAGTCTGTCTGTAATAGCTCTGAGGTTTAAAGATACGGATACTGTAAATTATCCTCAGCTCTGAAGTCAAGTAGTAAATGTAAGAAATGCTGCGTACGAAAATTTAATATTTGCTCAAACAATAATGTGTAGTGTGGTTATACTAAGGGCAGTGCGCTTATTATTTTCTAAAGGTAGCACAGGGAAAAATTCCAGAGTTGATTAATCTCAGTAACTGTAAATAAGCGTGCATAAATGTATTATTGTTGCAAAATGTCATTACAAAGAACAGTAGCTAGAAGGACAGATAATACATTTTGTTATGCACACAAAAAATTACACTGAATGGAAAACCGTTTTAGTCTAAAAAAAAGGTAATTGCGACTTTAAATCTCACAAATGAACTGTATTGCCCGCAATTACGACTTTAATTCTCCCAATAGTGACAATATTTCACAACGTGCCTGTCTCATTTTAACTTAATATCGTACAAATGCTACTTTATGTATCAGGGTCACACAATGTGACTTTAATTCTTATTATGCATATTATGTCACTATTAATTTCTTATTTCTTATTCTGAGGTCGAAACAGTATTCCGTGACCATTGTTATTTTTTTTAACACTCCAAAAAATAAAGGTTCCTAATAACCCCAAAGAACCTTTTAGTGAACAGTTCTTATTTCACGTTCTGCCAGTGTTTTACTTTTGTTTTCATGGACTTTTGTTAAATTTGTTTCTTTTAGTTACCTGTTTTCTGTGTTCCTTTGTTCTCGTCAGTCCTTATTTGCCATGGATATTCATTTAATTAGCACAGCTGTCTGTATTTGAGTTCATCACCCTGTGTATTTAAGCCCTTCAGTTCCCTTTCAGTCACTCACGTTCGATGTAGTCGATGTGTCGACTGATTGGGATCACGCTTAGGGAGCCTGTCATCTTCGAGTATTGTAAAAACGAGCCAATGCACATTGACGTGCGAGAATTGCATCACACGCTCTGCCCCGCAGCGCGGGTATAAACATGGAAGTGGATGCACGCACCAGTTGTCTTTCACTTCGGAGCCGATCGGTGTCGATGTCTCTGAAGAGTGTTGTACTATACAACGAGCGAGTGTGTCTGTGTTCTTCTGGAAGACTCTCCCAGTCCTGGTGTTTCTACAGTGCGAGTGCAGCAGTGATCGACTGCTGTTTTAACAGCATCAAATTTCTGTGTTTGTTGATGGTGGTTAGAGGGCGAAGAAGTGAGTGCTTCACTGTTTCAGTTCACTGTTACTGTGTTGCCGCAGTCATTCCCCTGTGTGCTCCGGCATTGTAGAGTTCCTCTTTAGCTGAACCCTGTTGAGTTCTTCCAAACCCTTCGGTTACGTACGTGGGGGAGCGTCCGAAGCCAGGCCTATCACTCGTATGCACTGGTGGAACCTGTGTTAGGCTGGGTCCATATGTTGTGATCACTACGGCAATCCCATATGTGTATTCTTCCACGGTACGGCTCCCTGCGGCGAGCCTGTGTCTTCCCTTGGCAGAGCCCGCTCTGCCGTCACTGACTGGTTGAGTCTCCCCCCTGTTATAGGCTGGAGCCACCCCAGTGACATTCCATGTGTTGTACTTATGGGTATCCTCCACATGTTACCTCCCTACGGGCAGGATGTGGCTTCCGCAGCGTATTCCTTTCCAATGAAAGAGAACGCTTTCCCAGTGGTCTTGTGGAACAGCAGTGACTTCCCTGGCCTTCACTTCACACCAGGGTTTCTATAAATCGAACCAAACATGCCAAGTGTGAACACACCAAAAAACATAACAGAAGACCAAGAATGAAGTGCATATAGCATCCATAAATGTTGCCCCGATGAGGAAGCCCCAAAGGGACTATGAGCCTCTCCTCTGCTGGCTCCCTTCAGCCTTTCGGCTCCCCTATTTGCTCCTCCATGCAACTCGAATCCTCCCTTGGGTTTCCAGTCACCAGCTCTGCCATGGCATGGGGATTCCCTGGCTCCGCCTCATCTCTAAGCCCTCAGCTCAACCTTGGCCCTTCGACCAGTCGGTTCCTCCTAGGCTCCACCTGGAACCATCGTCCTTCTGGCTCCAACTGGCTCCACCTTGGTTAGTCATCTCTCTACCATCGCTACATACTTCAGGGTCTTCGGCTGTGCCTTATCCCTCGACCCCTGTGGCTCCGTCGGGCTCCTAATTTCTCCGGCTACCTCAGGCCAATCATCACCGCTTCTAGACTAAGACTAAGCTTAACGTAAAATGCGTTTTAAGTCCTGCGTAGAATGAATACCTGTTGCACCATCTGGGCGTAGCGCACGTCTGAGACTAAATCTTACGCCTTGTCAAAAGTAGGTGTAAACTAAGAAGTCTTGACTTGTTTCCATGGTGAAAATAAAGATAAATAAAAATGTTGAGACAATGACCCGTCTGATATACAGGCTACACAATTAGCGGGCTTTCCAGCGTGAAAGAGTAATGAGAGATCGCACCAATCCTCTAGATATATATGGAGATATTTTCGTTTCAGTGGGGTTGAATTGTTAGAATTAATCAACGAGTTATCACCACAGTTACAATACGTACGTAACAGACAGGAACGGAGCGCTTGTCCCCAACAATCCAGGTGCTAATTTCTCTTTGATTTTAATGCTTGCAAACCAAAATATGCATATACTAATTGATTAACTCAATAATTTTTCTTGTTTTAAAATCTGAGTAATTTAATTTTCTTTTTTTGGGCTCAGCAGTCATTTTGTCAACTATTCGTTGGAGGCAATAAATTCAAATTTGTAACCATAGTAACGCGAACGGCGTCTCAACTATCAGTGTGGTAGAACATGTCAGTGTGTATGCGCATCGTCTACTCTAAGTGCTCTGTGCTCCTCCGTGGGTCCTTCCAACCATGGCACCTCCAACCACCTTGGTTTCTTCTGTCGGCATACCTGTCTGGTTTCTGCTCTGCACCGGCCCCTATGTATTGGCAGTAGCAAGACCCGTTCTTGCTCTGAAGCAGCAGCAGCAGCAGCAATAACAGCCGCAGCAGTGTAGCAGATCAATTATGCCAAAACCAAACATAAGATTGTCATATCCATTACAATGCCAAACGCTCAGAGAGTTGTCATGAAATATTTTTGTAATAAAAAGTTAAATTCAAAATGGAATTACAAATCTGCATTCGGCTTGCTCTCTAAATTCAAATTCAGGAGTTGAACTGGAACTTTAAAGGCCTTCTCATTTCAAAATGCTGCACATCCCTGAGAGTGATGGTGTTCTGGCAGATGAGATAAAGGCCCGGAAAGAACTCCACCCACTGTGTCTGTCACTGCTCCATATGGGTTATCTTACAGGTGCACCGCAGCTTCCATTCATATTGAAAGTAATCCATCAGACAGGAGAAAGCTGTTTAATTCAGTCTTTTTGACATAATCTCTGTTTCCCTCTCTCTCAGAGAGTGAAACAGTGAGACAGGATGCAAGAGCAGACATTCATTCTCAGACACTCACTGTTAATTTTTTTTTATCTGCAGTTCCAGTGAAGGTCAAAAACAATGTATTATGCCAGTAATTGTGCTCTCTCAGAACAAAAGGTGCATGAGTGGACAAATCCTGTACTTCAAAGAACACATTTATCCCTTTCTATTAATTGTACCATAAAAAGTACATGGATGACCTTTCATGATATCATTTTGTACCTTTTAGGTCTGTTTCATTTTCCAAAGAGGAACATAACTTCAGTCATGAGTTTATAAGTGGCTTTAAAAATGTAAAAACAGTACACAAGTAAATTAATAATAAACACAAACATATAATAAGCAATGCTTCATAAGAAAATATGTAAATAGAGTATATCTTTAAATAAATAAATAATAAAAAATAATGTTTTTACAACACCATCAAATAAATGAACACTAACACACATTAGACATGTTTATATATTGTTTGATTTAACTGTAGCCTATACAAATGTAGAATACAAATTGAATTTCACATTCTAACCATATAAACCCAGAATAAAATATTGATGATATGAAGTACATCCTAATTCTGTACTATACTTATTTTCTTTCTGATAATATTACAGTTATTAATATACTATATTAATATTATACAGTTAATATAAAAAAAAGACCAATGTTGGCTTGACAAAAATAAGTAAATAAATAAATAAACAAACAAACAGTGAATTTATTTATAAATAAATACTGTGAACATGTAAGTGATGGATGTAGAGCATCAGAAACTGGTATCTAGTTGCCTTACAATTCTATTTTATGTCATTTTTCTAGTTCAAGGATTTGTCTGAAAATCTTCAAAGCTCTCCGACGTTGTCTATGATTTAACGTTAAGGGATTAAGTGAGGTTAACTAGATTTCATGAAATTTGAGTGTTTAAATGGTTTGTGGTTTTACAACAGGACAGAAACAGTGAAATCTGGAGCACAAAGACATTGTCTATAGTGTTAATCCATAACCTAAAATCATCCCACACATTCAATAAAACTTTTCATGAACCCAGCTGATTTTGCAAGTAATCTGCCTAAAAAAAAAAAGAAATTGCCTTAATTTGGGTTCAAAGTAAATGCACTATTTATTTCACTTGTAGATCTGCTCCCATGGGTCAGAGAAATCGTATTTGTTACTAATTAAACCAATCATTATTAATCATCTTAATTCATCCACATTTTATTCCAATGAATATTTCAGGGTGGGTTTATTGTTAAGTAAGTTTCTGTATAGGCACATAGAATGTCTTGACAACAGAAAAGCTATTGCTATAAAAGCTATCATTTCTACCAATGGTAGACTACCATTGTAAACATAACTAAAGAGAAGTGTTTTATAAAATGTATTATTGCTATTTAACAACTAAAAAGTGTATTTCTGTACAGAGTAAAACAATTAGGAACTACAGAACAATTCATGCAACAACCCTGGTGGCATATTCGGCAGCTGGTCAGGCCGCAGCATGCTTACACACTATGTTGATATTATAAGCATATCAAGCTGACTTGCTAAGGGACCTGGATGAGAGTGAGGAAGTGTGTCACGCTACAGATCTGACTCTTCGGGCCACCAAGGAGACGGCTAAATCAGTTGGCCAAATCAGTTGATTAAACCTTTGGTTAAATCTATCTGACCTAAGAGATATAGACAGATCTGTTCTTATGGACGCTCCTCTCTCGCCTTCTGGCCTCTTCGGCGACTCTGTCAATTCTGTTGTTGAGAGGTTTCAGGAGGCGAAAAAACAAGCAGCGGTGTTTCAGAAGTTTCTTCCTCTACGATCTATGGTCCCCAAGACTGCTGGGCGGGAGCAGTCTCGGCCATCTATGAGCTCCTCACAGCACAGAGTGCAACAAAAACAAAGCATCGCCACTCGGGCTCCTCCACATTCAGAGGGGTCTGGGTGGCGGAAGCCATCTAAAGATAGACAAGATCTGAGGACTGTCATTATCTCCACGAAGGCTTCGACTAAGAAGTCCTGACGCCGAGGCCGTCAGACTTCTGAGGGCAGTCCCCTCCGAGGAGAAACTGCTTCCACCTCATCAGAACACAGTGCCCATTTCTCCTCGGCGACCTCTGGGGGGCGACTCTCTGAGGAGGGTCACAGCGCTGCCATTTCGCTGCCATGCTTCAGGGCACCGAGGTGTCAGCATCGCCAAATGATCCTCCGAGGAGGGTCGTATAACAGTCAGTTCGGTTGTTCCCAGCCGGTTTTGCCGTTACAGGGCACCGAAGTAGCTGTTCGACCAATACCAAGTCAAGTCACATTTATTTATATAGCGCTTTTTACAATACAGATTGTTTCAAAGCAGCTTTACAGATATAACAGGAAATAACAAACAAAGTTTGTTTCCAGAAGAAAAAAGCGTCACAATCCAGCTTAAGTAAGTTCAGTGATGTTTCATTTTGTTGAGCTCAGTTCAGTTCTCATTGTCACGGTTCGCTAATTCATTGTTTCCTTCTCGTCTCGTGTCATTGTTGTTATGTGTGTGTGTGTATGCGCGTGGGCGTGACCCGAGGTTTCCCGCTGATCAGCAGCTCACTGATCCTCGTTTGACCCCCCCCCCCCCGGATCCTCGTTAGCGGTACCAGCTGCAGCTCATCCACCACTCATCAACTTACCTTTAAATACTCACTGATTTCTCTTCTCCATTGTCAGATCGTTGTTTGATGTCTCCCGTGCGGTGTGTCTCTCCGAGTTCCTGTCTTGTGTTCCTGTTCAGCGTTTCCTTGTGGAGTTTGTTCTGTGTTTTAGATCATCTGCACTTCTCACCAGCGCACCGGGTTTCATCCTCACCAGTTCCGTGTTGACCATCAAAGTCCCGGCGCCACCCATCTTCACTCTTCATCTGGACTTCCTTGATTACCTTACAATAAAAGAGATAACTTGCATTTGCTTCCTGTCGTGAATCATGACACATATAATGGAATTAATGGTAATATTATTGTTGAATGAATATTAAATTAAATGTTAAATTTATTGTCCCCAACTAAGCAAGCCAAAAGTCAATGGCAACAAAGGTGAAAAAAAGCAAAAAAGGCGACAGTGGCAAGGAACCAAAACTCCATCAGGTGGTAGGATGGAGAAAAAAACCTTGGGAGAAACCAGGCTCAGTCGGGGAGCCAGTTCTCCTCTGGCCAATGAACAAACAGTGTATGATTCGCAGCTTGAGTTCCCTTAAAAGGGAACGTCTAAGGGAACCAGGGGTACATACGTAACCTGAGACGTTTTTCATGCAACTGTCAATTTGGAGATTTTGGGCTTTTTAGCTTTTCATAAAGTGTTTTTTTCAGACTAGTGAAAGAAAACATCCAAAATACACTTTTAAGTGCATCTTTTATAGCACTTTATCTATTTGGGTGTGTAATTTTTTGTAATTTCCGGCTCCTAGTCAGAAATCTCCACTTCAGCAGCACTTACATACATCAACCTTTACAGTTTTATTCCTATCTACATTCTGAAGGTTTTTGCAGAGGGGTTTGTTCATATACACTCACCTAAAGGATTATTAGGAACACCATACTAATACTGTGTTTGACCCCCTTTCGCCTTCAGAACTGCCTTAATTCTACGTGGCATTGATTCAACAAGGTGCTGAAAGCATTCTTTAGAAATGTTAGCCCATATTGATAGGATAGCATCTTGCAGTTGATGGAGATTTGTGGGATGCACATCCAGGGCACAAAGCTCCCGTTCCACCACATCCCAAATATGCTCTATTTGGGTTGAGATCTGGTGACTGTGGGGGCATTTTAGTACAGTGAACTCATTGTCATGTTCAAGAAACCAATTTGAAATGATTCGAGCTTTGTGACATGGTGCATTATCCTGCTGGAAGTAGTCATCAGAGGATGGGTACATGGTGGCCATAAAGGGATGGACATGGTCAGAAACAATGTTCAGGTAGGCCGTGGCATTTAAACAATGCCCAATTGGCACTAAGGGGCCTAAAGTGTGCCAAGAAAACATCCCCCACACCATTACACCACCACCAGCAGCCTGCACAGTGGTAACAAGGCATGATGGATCCATGTTCTCATTCTGTTTACGCCAAATTCTGACTCTACCATCTGAATGTCTCAACAGAAATCGAGACTCATCAGACCAGGCAACATTTTTCCTGTCTTCAACTGTGCAATTTTGGTGAGCTCTTGCAAATTGTAGCCTCTTTTTCCTATTTGTAGTGGAGATGAGTGGTACCCGGTGGGGTCTTCTGCTGTTGTAGCCCATCCGCCTCAAGGTTGTGCGTGTTGTGGCTTCACAAATGCTTTGCTGCATACCTCGGTTGTAACGAGTGGTTATTTCAGTCAAAGTTTCTCTTCTATCAGCTTGAATCAGTCGGCCCATTCTCCTCTGACCTCTAGCATCAAGGCATTTTCGCCCACAGGACTGCAGCATGCTGGATGTTTTTCCCTTTTCACACCATTCTTTGTAAACCCTAGAAATGGTTGTGCATGAAAATCCCAGTAACTGAGCAGATTGTGAAATACTCAGACCGGCCCGTCAGGCACCAACAACCATGCCACGCTCAAAATTGCTTAAATCACCTTTCTTTCCCATTCTGACATTCAGTTTGGAGTTCAGGAGATTGTCTTGACCAGGACCACACCCCTAAATGCATTGAAGCAACTGCCATGTGATTGGTTGATTAGATAATTGCATTAATGAGAAATTGAACAGGTGTTCCTAATAATCCTTTAGGTGAGTGTATAATTTGCCAGTTTTTATTCCTAACAAATGGTGGAAAAATTTGTTTTTCTGGCTGTTGACAGTAACTTCTGATTTATGGAGTGATAAAAAGAGATATCCAAAATCCCCTCAATAAACCTTTGACTCTAATAAGTAAAAAAAAAAAAAAAAACATTTAAACAAGAACTTTGAACCTGGCTTTATCCAATGTTCAGATTTTTGTTCAAGAAGTGCATGCAAATTAGTGCATATTTAATTGGATAATACCTAATTTGCCAATTTAAACATACTGTAACATTTCAGGAAAATTGTAATACAAAAAATGTTTGCCATTCTTATTGTAATCAATCAACTGGAAAAGTATGGTGATTTTTTTTTACCCTATTCACTTGTCTTTCCTTAATTTAAACATTCTTACAAATCAATTGTGGATCTTTGATGAACAAAAAAAGGGATGGCTGATCGAACATACTGAGAAAACATTATAGGTTTGTCTTGCTGTCTATTGCCTATATTGACAATATCCTGTCAGAACCTAATGGAGCTCATTTGGAACTCTATAGGAAAATCACACAGCACTCCACATATAAAGCACATGGGGGACTCCACTCACACCTCAATACATTTCAATACAGTTTGACATCAGCATGAAAAAAAAAAACTTTCAATTTTAAGTGCCTTTCTATCATGGATTTATTTAAATGAACTTGTCACAGTGTATCATGGGATTGTCTTCTATGTAAAAATACATGCAATGCTTCCTGAGAAGTTGGCCAAAAAAAGTGCCTGCGATGGTTTAAAATGCTAAATTTTTCATAGGCAGCTCATTAATGACAGAGAGTTGGGTTTATTTCTCTGCAGCATGGATCTGTGCAAATAAACTACAGAACAAAACATATTGTCAGGATTGGTTGTCAGACTGATTGGAAGGGTTTATGTCAATGGCTTATATAATTTAAACCTCTTAATTGCATATTCCACGTGTATTCTTCTTTTTGCAGTTCTGTCAAAATATTTCCTCTTTTCCCTTTGCTCCTTCATGT
Organism: Gila orcuttii; assembly: GCA_026230005.1. Lineage (NCBI taxonomy): Eukaryota > Metazoa > Chordata > Actinopteri > Cypriniformes > Leuciscidae > Gila > Gila orcuttii. Next base: position 34,148,225 of record JAPDVR010000019.1, on the reverse strand, counting down.
GGGAAAATAGTTAGGGTAATGTAGAATCATCTGGTTATTTACACATACCAACTGAGAGAAAATCATTAGCGAACATCTAGCAAGCAAACAAGTTAGTATCATCTTAAGAACCTTGCATTGCATAAACAAGATATGGCTATGAGGAGACATGCACAGGTTATTGAAGAAGTCCTTCTCATCACATTCCCTAATGGACTGGGCAAAGCAGCCACAACCAGCAAAATGGTCTTTTAAAAAGTCTACATTGTTATTTCTATCAAGACAAGGACACAGCAGTGAGACAAACTGAAGGCAACACACTGCCATCATTTGACACCATGAATTGACCTGTAAGTAATGTCATATGAAGACAGTTCAGCAGGGACATTTATTTATTTGACACTGCATTACAGAAAGCTTCAATTACTTACATGTTTATGTAGATAAGGCATGTATTACATACTGTAAAAATAACAAACCTGTAAAAAGTTTTTCACCAGGAGTATACATGTCTCAACAGTATAAAATCAAACTATGAACGATCAGACATATTTTTACATGCCGTTTTGCCAACCAAGCAACGTATCAAAAATGCCCACATCTGATATGGCTCTTTTGATAAGTAAACATCTGATGGATAAAAGCAGCATCTGACAAAAATCCTCTGATACAAATAAAAAAAAAACACTGTTTATTCACCTGAACATTTTGTGCAAATGGTAACTTAGTAAAATGCCATCGCCCATTCATTAAATGTGAACAACATATTTAAACAACATCAATGTGCTTTAATTTTTCTTTGCCAGAATGCATGTGCTGCCCTCCAGTGGCAGGAGCTTAGACGTGCATTATCTGCAACTGCATGCTACCATTAGGCACAAAGCTCCAAAACTACCACACATTTTACACATTAACATTGCAAATTTAGGGCTAAATGGCCTCTTTCAATGCTAAGCAAAGCTAATATCTGATTAAAAATATAGTGGGAAGAATGTTACAGATAACACAGAGCATATTTCAACAAATTCTTCTTCAACAAAACATTTTAAAACTATTTTATAAATCTAGGGTGTATTTTTTTTTTATAAAGATAGAGTGAATATCCCAAAACCTGTCAAAAACAATTTAAAAAATAAAATAAAATAAAGACTGACATTGTTTCAGAAAATACAGAAGATTTGGCTTACTTTTAGGAACAAATGTGATTCTTATTTTTGAAAATAATAGTAATATATTATCTATATTGTCGAGTAATTTATATCATTGTAGTATTGTTGCATTGCCTTTATGCTGATTTAAAAAAAAAAAAAACTTTATTTTCTTATAACATGCTTCATTTATAATCATTCTTTTCTTGTATTTTTTCCTGATTTATTTTTCTGATATTCACCTAGAAATAAATAAGACAAAACCAATCAATTGTAAATATGAACCCAGCAATCATAGAATACAGCATGCAGTCTGTGATTTTGACACCTTTAAATGTTCTCTACTGTTCCAGCATCATTATTTAAAATAAAGGAATTTAATGTGCAATTAATTAAAAAGATAGTGTAAATAGAAAACCTTTCCATATGTTTCCAGTGTTTCAAATGATAGACAGGAACTCTCAAATTGATTCTTGAATTCTTGTCTCTTTCTCAGTGATTCCACATTCCCAAAAGAGGTCTGGATTAGTCCACCTCTATGATCTGCTCGGCACTGGAGGGTAATCGATCGGCATGGAGTGATCACATACACTGAGGTCTGATTTACCACTGACCACTACGTGTATGTCATTGCTCCAGATTTCTTCTGTTGACTTTTCGCAATTGATCAGCTGGAAATCCCGATCAACACAGATCTCTATTTGGCCCAAAGTCTGAACCTGCCCCCCCTGAGAAATACAGTAAGAAATTAGATCTCACCTCAGCAAAACTGATGGCAAATTGTGGTCCGAGTGAATTTAACTGTTGCCCAGAGCAGAAGAGGAAATCAAAATGTGCTACATTTACTTTTAAAGGAATATTTTGGGTTCAATAAACGTTAGGCTCATTCGACAGCATATTCAAAAAACACTAATTAATTCTTCCTTTGAAACGTATGTATCATTTGAGCCGTAAAGTTTAATTTAATCATTTATGTTATCATGGCAACAAAGTTTAGCTTTTAAACTGTTTTAAAGAAAAGGAGGGACGAGTCTTAATAAATTTTTGTGGTAATCACCATTATGCCCGTCATGAGGGGCCTTCGCACCGGGTAGTTCTAGGAACTATCCACCAGGGTGGTTCCCCGAGAACTAATGGTTCCCTTAGGAACATTTTCCTGGTTGCATTCGCACCGACACTAGGAACTCTGAAGTGACGTAAAATTAGCTTTTTGTTGTGACTTATTTTGACGCCGATGAGAATGCCACAGCCTAAGCACACAATGCTCACATTCTCCGTGTTCATTAGTTTAAACACATTATTAGATATAACTGTTATACAAAGAAAGTAGACAGTAATGAAAAGGTATTAGCATATGCCGTGTGGTTGATGTCCAGTGTTGCTAGCTGAGCAGAAATACATAATCATGTTTCGCTTGGTCCCCTCAAAGTTGCGTTGGATTTTCTCCTCAGCATAAAGGTTGAGAGGCCCATCTATCACTGTTTTCCATGTTCGTAGAGTTAGTTTCTGGAGTAAATATATAGGCTAAAATCTGTGTGATTACCATAGACTGTAAAAAAATGTGGACGTAGGGCCGTAGAGCATTTTTGCAGGCCAAAGTGGGCGAAGCCAAAGCCGTTCGGCCAATCAGCGTACACAAATGTCACTGGTAGTTCCTATGGTGCTGGCTTAAACCTACTTTGAAGTAGGAGATAAATTAGTTCCTCCAAAAGGAGTTTCTAGAACTAAAATCATTCCTGGTTGCAGTGGTTACTTCTGCCAATAGTTCTAGGAACTATGAAAAGGTTCCTCTGGTGCGAAAGCCCCTATGCTGTCGACTGAGCCAGGAATATTTAAAGGGGCACTCGGCAACTCTAGCTATTTCTTCGCTGATTTTCACTTTTGTTGTCGCATGTTTTTTTAACGAGCTCCCCCTACAGCTGTGAGGCGTATATTTCACAACAATGTCGTAAAAAAAACTCACTTGCGGCCCCTCTTCCCCCTCTCTCCCGCTGCTCACGTGCATTTGTTATTATCGGAGCTGGCCAACTTTATCGTGTGGAGCTATGTCTACCGAGGTGGGTAATACATCATACACATTGAGGGCGGCGTGTGTGTTTATGTCGAATTGCCGTAAAGCAGTTTGTGTTTCTCGCTCGTTCTCGCTTCTCACAAGACTTCCTATTTCCAACTTACCGGGACATTAGTCCCCATGTTGCAAGGTTGGTTTTCCGCCTAGGAACGTTGGGGGGAGTGGGGAAAGTCACCTCGCCGGAACAGGTTATTACACCATCCAAATGATTTCTAAACGGTTTTATTAAGTTGAAATAGTTGCCGAATGCCCCTTTAACACACAGTCTTAAAGGAATATACACAACACGACAAAATAAAAAAATGCTTCAAAGACAACTTTTCTTGTCTGCTGATGGAAGGGTGGTTAGAATATTCTGCCATTCTTCATTCATACCTTTCCTGGGTGGACACACTGAATCTTTGGCTTCACTTTGTAGAAGTTGATAAGGGCTGTCTCCACATCATCAAGCTAAAACAAACAGGAAATATGACACATTTACTCATGTGACCATAATCACAAGATTCTTTTTACTCTAGGCCAAAAATGGAGAAGTTGAATGAACACAATAGAACATTGGAAGAATTCAGATTCTGTGTGTTGAAATGCTGATCTTGCAGCTATCGCAGTGTACACTGGGCAAATTATACACGCTGTGGTTTTGGATAATGCTTTGAGGCATCTTATTAGATGGATGATACTTTCGTGAAACTTAAACCTGATCGTTATTTCCATTAAATCTTTCATGTGAGCACATGTTGTGTTATCAGTGATAGGAAGAGAAAACACAGCAAGCTGTACATTAGAGTAAATACACTCCAACACAACCACAGCTTCCGGATTATTAATCACAGACCACCTCTCAGGTCAAGGTCATAGTAAAATATTTACTTGATCATCTACAGAGTACCACAAATAGTTCAGTGTCTCATAAATGATAATTACAGCGGTGAGAACTATTCAACTACTTACAGTGTAATGCTCCTTAGAGGGCACGATGTTGTTGTTCCTTAAAACACTGAAAACACAAAAGACTCATTAGGAAATCAATGTCAACTATGGATGGGAGGCATGATGGTAGCGGCTAACATATCTGAGATGTTATCAGAAGTGTTTTAAGCGGTAGTGTTTATACCATTGTAGCTATAATTGTGAAGCCATTATGGGCAGGATTGCTTTAATGTACTTTAATATAACATAACGGGACCTGCCCCAAACTTGTTATGTGATCTATATATATATATATATATATATATATATATATATATATATATATATATATATATATATATATATATATTCTCAATTGTAATACTTTTCAAAAAACACACTAAAGGTTACATTATGCCATATCCTTTACAGGGTTAATTTAGAATTTAAATTGAAGTGTCATGAAGTGTATATATCAACTATTTTACAAAAGCTTTGAATGAGCCTCCAATCAGAATTTTGAGTCAGAACTATCAGTTTTATAATATTAGCTTTACTGTATTGAGTATTTTAATTTAGCTGAAGTGTTACATAATGCCTGTTTATGGTGGTGACAGTTATCAATCATTTACTTTATAGATACACATATCTTTTGCTTTGAATTCACCAACTTTACTGCTATCTCACAATTTCCTAATTTACCGAACGCCACAAAATCAGAGTATACAGTGAGAAGAACCACTGAAAAACAAGAACTAACCTATTAAGGTCAAACTTGTGGTACAGCTCAAGAGCTTTGCTGAAGTATTTATGCTCACTGTTCAGAGACTCTGCTTTTGCAGCACATGTTCCATGTTTCTGCCATTCATATTTCCTAAGCAAATAAATAAATACATTAATAAAATCATAGTAATGCTTAAATGTATTTTACATTTTCAAGTTTTTGACATACCAAAATTCTGGGGAAGAAGGTACTAGCAGATCTGGCCAGAATTTCTCCATTTCAGGTAATATGTCCTACAAGACATTCACATACAACATGTCAAGGACATGTCCGTTGAATTAAAATATATGACATGCAACAGGGCAAGAGGGCAAATTACCTCAATCAAACTGGCATTAAAATGCCAGGATGTGTTGCACCTTATGCCAGTGTTGGGCCTGTAATAAAAATATTCTTCAAATACTTCTACTGCCATAAACCATAATCATCCAACTGGCATTGCCATCATTACTGGATGAATTTTTGAGATCACATGACAACCATTGTTGCACTAATATAAATTTTTTTATCATAACAACATTTGCAGGATGCAATGTCAAGTATAAAGTTTATGTTACACAAGATGGAGCAGAAGTGAAATGCAGAAAGTACTTTTTTTATTATTATTTAAATAAGAGGTGTTACATTAGCAAATGTATTTTTTAATGCTTGTGGGTTAGTTAAATGTTTGAGGAAAAGGCGTCTTCAGTTAATACCAAAAGCATATATTTATTACAGCTGATTAACAACATGATGGCTGCATTTACAAATCTATACACTTTTATGTTTTTCACCTTCTTTTTTAACAGTATGTCTTCCATAAAAACAAGAAACTAATATAGTCACTGATCACGCATGTGCACCTCAAAAAAGGAAATATTTGTGAGACTTTGACAAACATTACGATGCATTTTGTCTTGATAAACCTACCATAATCCATGCAGAGTCCAATAGCTCAAATTTGTTTTGCATTGTTCCATCTATAAATGAAAAACAGCATAATTTATCCACCTGATACCCAATGGAGGAGCAATAGATGGTGCGTCAACAATAAAATAATGTCAAGCAAAGGAAATACATTACACTGCAAAATGTCTGTGGCCAGTGTTGGGTCAGGATGAGTTTTGTCCATTCTCCCCTAAAAGATGCAGTCAATTCACAATGTATGATTTCAGTGTGACAATTACCATCTGACATACATTTTGTAAAAAGTGGTCACAGTAACAAATACATATTAAAATAATTAATTTTATCAAATTTTATATTCAAATCATTGTCCATGCAAATGGTTGAAACTCATGAACCAAATTTGTATTGCTGTAATGCACCTGGATATTGTTTTGTAATTTTCATTGTTCTGAGCGAGAACAAGTTCTTTTTCATTTATTTAAAATGTGATACTTATTATGAGATGTTTCATTAGTCAATCAAAAACCTTTCGACCAGTGTAGTCGGTTCTTTCTAGTTGATCAAAAACAACTGAATTAATCTGACTCTCTAAGTTATTAATATCATGTTCAATATTAATTAAGCAAGAACTGTTAGTGTGTTTTGTTTTCATTGCTGTGAAAATTCACAGGACATCCTGTCTGAGACGTCAACAGGACAGATAACAAAATGTGAAATAAATGTAATGAATCTAGCCTAATTCTTACTAAAGTTGTTTTTACAAAAGCTTTGTAATGCCTGTGTAAAAACAACTTTAGTAAGAATTAGGCTAGATTTATTACATTTATTTGACATTTTGTTATCTGTCCTGTTGACGTCTGCAAAAAAGAAACTCATCTGTTGGCAACAGTCTGATACAGACAGTACAGTAAGTTCAGTTGAACTACCCTTTTAAAGGTCTTAGATTAGATGTAGTGTTTACTGTGTACTCTATGCATCTTGTTCAATAAATTCTGGAAAATACAAACATGAGGCTTTACAGTAAGTATTGATTTTCTGGCTGCTAATGCACCCCAACTTCAAACAGGGATCAATATGTATAAATACATTTATCTAAATGTATTTGAATGACATACCGAGGATGGGCAAAGGCCGTTGAACAGAAATATCCAGCACAAAGTACGACAGCAACTGCAATGAATCTCATTCTTCCAGATGGAGCAAGTCCGTTCATCTAAGAACAAAAGAAGGATTTATTTCCAAAGTACATTGTAAAAGGCATCTACAAGACAGTCAAAACACAGAGCATAACGCAAAGTGGCGTCCAAAAGTAACAACCGAATGTGAGATAGAAAACAAAAATAAAAACAAGCAACACCAAAAAACACTGAACATAAACTTGCGTTAAGAAGTCAATTACCTTTTATTGTCTGATATAACGTTACCGCTTTTATTTTTTTGTGTGCAGTTTTTACGTCCTATTAGTATCAGAGAGCAGCAGCGTTTAAAAGGTTGTTATTCAGCCTACAGTATGTGTAAGATCGGACTGCCCCAACCACAGTTTCAGAAACTGTGCGGTGGAGTCACTTCCTTTCCTGTCAGACACTCACTGCGGCCTCTGTGTGCCTTGATCATGTTTACATTGGTATGTCGTCACTGCGCGTGCGCTGTCAGGTCATGTGATAAACGGTAATGGATGTCATGTGAAGTTGGATTATGCAGATTAAGCTATATGTTTCAACCAGGGAGTTTTCTAATGTCATATACAGTTCCTTTCGGTTAGGCTATTTGTTTATGGCGCGACACTACAGGCAAAAACACAGTTTTTTCATGCATCTGCCAATTTCGAGAATATGGGCTTTTTAGCTTTTCGAAAGAAAACATACAAAATACACTTTTTTAGTGTATAAATAGCACTTCATCTATTTACGTCTATAGAGTACAGTACATATCTTTAAAGGCTGTGTTCTCAAAGATTTTTTTCTCATGCCCTGAGTCAGAATTCTCCACTTCCGCAGCACTTACATCACACTTGTTGTATTCCTATTCCTATCTTTCTGGCGGTTTTTACAGAGGGGTATGTTCATTTATAATTTGCCTGATTTCATAGGCTACAACATTTTGTTCCTAATTTTTTTTTGTAAATGTAGGCCTATTTTTTTTTCCAGGCTGTTGACAGTATTTTCTGATTTATACAAAGTGATATCCAAAATCCCCAATGTAAAAACCTAGTCTAAGATGAGTAGTCCATCAAAAGTCTAGTAAGTCAAAAATAAATAAATAAATAAACAAGAATTTTTAACCTGGCTTTATCCAATGTTTAGATGTTTGTTCTAGACATGTATGCAAATTAGTGCATATTTAATTAGATAATGCTGCATTTGCATATTTAAACAAAATAAAATAAAAATGTCTCAGTTACGCATGCAACCCTCGTTCCCTGAGGAGGGAACAGAGATGTTACATCAGTGACTAACGAAATGGGGGTTTCACTTAGAAGCCTATCACCTTCGAGTTCTACAAAACGAGCTGTAGTACAGTTCAATATGTAGGGAAGGAAGAGGACGGGGTCGGCTTGGGAGACTGTGGGGTTTATTCCAAAAACAAAATAAAAGTACAAAGAAAAGGTGGGCACACAACACTGCGACAAACAACTCAGTCCATAAAGGGTTAATTTCCTCAAGCTGTCTCGCACTCCCGCACTCGGCACCTCTCTCTCTCTCTCTCTCTCTCTCTCTCTCTCTCTCTCTCTCTCTCTCTCTCTCTCTCTCTCGCTCTCTCTTCACAGTCCTTTCCCTGTGCTGCTTCACACGCGCGCGCTCACCCACAGGTCTCCCAGTTGTCTCTCTCTCGAACAATGTTTCCCCATCGCTTATATGCGGTCTCTCCACGCCAATCATTGAAACAAGACACAGGTGTTTGTCATTTGCACTTGACTAACTTACGCCGCACCTGTCTCCCGATCCTCTCTCCTGTCACAGACTTCGCTAGACCACGCCCCCCTTGCCACACGAGCCAATGGCAAAACAATGCCATGGGTCTGCGGAATTTGCATAGTGCAACTCTGTCCCACCGCATGGGTATAAAAGGTGGAGCGCGGCGATCTCGCATTATGTGATGCTGAGGAGCCGACACTGAACTCCAGGCTGTTCCAGCGGTACAGCGGTGGTGGCAGGGGGACGTAACATCTCCGTTCCCTCCTTAGGGAATGAGGGTTACATATGTAACCAAGACGTTCCCTTTCGTTCAGTCACTCCGAGTTACGTCAGTGACTGACGAAATGGGTCCCAATTTAATCACGCCACAGCAGCTGTCTTCCAATGCCATGAGCAAGACCGAGCTCCCTGTCGTGAGACTAGCACGGACGAAGGGCTAGGCTTAACGCAGGAATACCAAGGGTACACTGGGTAGCATATCCCAGGAAGAATATGAACACAGCACCTACCCGTAGGAAGGACTTAGAATACACATATGACCCGAGTACGGGATGCATATGGAGAACTCAGAGGTATCCAGCCCGCAGGCTGGAAAGTTTCAACCTCGAGGCAAGGGAAAGACACGTGCTCGGAGGAGACTTACCGTGGAAATACATGCACGGGGGAACCATGCACATGGAGGCACCTAGCCAATCACGAGGGCTGACCGAGTGGGCATGCACTCTGGTGACGGTATCAACAGTGCAGGAGGAACTCAGGGTCTAAGAAGAACTCTGAGTGAAATAGCGCACGTATCCAGTCTGTGAAAGTGGAATGGCGCAGCAAGCGATGACATCAAGCAGGTCCTACCTACTGGCTGGTGGAAGCGAGTACATGAGAGGACACTGGCTTTACCCGGAGATTATAGAATCTTGCTAATGTGTTGGGTGTCACCCAGCCTGCAGCTCTGCAGATGTCTGTTAACAAAGCGCTATGCGCTAAAGCCCAGGAGGAAGCCACACACAGGAGGCATTGGTTGACCCTGCGTCTGGTAAGACCACCTTTGCTTGGAGAGAGCCTTTCTCTTGAGCTGGTCTGAGGTCCTGAAACACTGCGTTCTGTCTACGTAAGCACGGAGGGCGCATACTGGACAGAGCAGTGCCAAGGCTGGGTCTGCCTCCTCCAAGGGCAGCGCTTGCAGTTTCACCACCTGGTCCCTGAAAGGAGTGGTGGGAATCTTGGGGACGTATCCAGGCCGGGGTCTCAGGATCACGTGAGAGTTAGCTGCTCGAATTCCAGGCACGCTTTGTCAACGGGAAATGCCTGCAGGTCCCCTACCCTCTTGATGGAGGCCAAAGCGGCCAGGAGCGCTGTCTTCATAGACAGGAACTTAAGCTCCACTGATTGCAAAGGCTCAAAGGGAGCTCTCTGCAGGGCAGATAAGACCACTGCGAGGTCCTAAGAGGGTATAAGAGGAGAGCGAGGAGGATCATGACCAAGTCATGCTGTCCCACCTTTTTCGACTCCACAAGGTTGTGGTACGCGGAGATCACAGCCACGTAAACCTTCAGGGTGGAAGGAGACAGCCTTCGTTCCAACCCTTCTAGGAGGAAGGAGAGCACTGACCTGATCGGGCATTTTCTGGGGTCTTCTCGGCAAGAAGAACACCAGGTGACAAAGAGGTTCCACTTCAGAGCATAGGCGTATCTCGTGGACAAGGCCCTAGCAGAAGTGATGGTAGCCATCACCTGAGGAGGTAGGGTATTCAAACCTGCCGCGTCCCGTCCAGAACCCACACATACAGGTTCCACAGATCGGGATGTGGGTGCCAGAGGGTGCCCCATCTCTGAGAAAGGAGGTCCTTCCTCGGTTCACGCATGCAGACAAATTCCTTCCTCTCCTTCCCGCTGAACAACAGCGATTAGAAATGCGTGAAATGCACTCACGGTCTAATATTCGCCGGACATTTGTTTTCCCTTGCCACTGTTCTATAAGGGTCAGTCTTACAAAGATATCAATAGCAGTATTAGTTTTAACATTATTTAACCATGTCGACATGAAATATTAATTCAAAATCACCTACATGCGTTAATGCTGCATATTTATACCTGAGAATGTTTTGACGCGTTCCCACTGCAAATGATAGATGTCTGCCAATTCCACCAACTGCGGTAAACGTAGCCTATAATTTGTATTATGTAATATTATTAACATTTAAAAACAGACGTCTTCAAATTCCAAACCTTGTAGAAGGTTCCTATTGGCAATACTTATAGGCTACAGCTTTCCTGGTAGCCTATAGTAAATTAAATGGTCTCAGAAAATGATTCATAAAACATATAAATATCAATTGAGCCTATGCTTACTTTCTTCACTGACACAGACGAAAATGAAAAGACTATCAGTCAAAGTTCAGCTTTAGGAGAGGAAGAAATAGGGCAGGATAAGGAGACTGAGAGAAAAAGAAAGATGGAGATGAGTTGACAAATAATCTAATGCCCACTGACATGGTTTTAAAGCTACTTGTCCATTTTTTTGGCCTTCAAAAGTCTTAAATTGCACATATGTAGGTCAGAGAAATCAAAATTTTCAATTTTTCGAATTTACATTGTGAAAAACATGCTTGTGTTTCATATCGTGGTGTTCAACAATGTTAACATAGTATCGTCATCATATGACCAGATGATGGACCAAAATAAAACCATTACAATATCAAGTAAATAAGTATTGTGATACTTGGTGCAACAGTGACATTCTTATCCCAAAATGTATTGCTATACCACGATACTCAATATGTTGTCCTATGGTGATTCATTTTTCCATGTTGCACCTACACAAAGTTTAAAGGTTCCCCCACCTGCCAAATCCCACTTTAACCACTGCTTGCAGAGAGTGAAGAAGCTCTTGGCTCCAAAGCAAAAACATAATGTGAGATTGCGTGCTCCTCATTTTATACCCACATGGTGGGGCGGAGTTGCGCTATGCAAATTTTGCAGACCCATGGCATTGTTTTGCCATTGGCTCGTTTTGTAGAACTCGAAGGTGATAGGCTTTTAAGCGAAACCCCCATTTAATCAGTCACTGATGTAACTCGGAGTGACTGAACGAAAGGGAATTGTAATAATTTTTTTTTATTGTTGCAATACTTAATGTAATCAATCAACTGGGGGAAGTATGGGGATATCTATTATTATTATAAATTTTTTTTTTACCCTATTCACCTGGGGGCATCTTGCCTTAAAAGGTATTCTGAAAATCCCCTTTTGATTAACTTACAAATTAAATAGATACAATTTGTCATTAGGACTTTAGGAGGCATATGTTTGCCGTACAACAAAGTATTTATGTAAATTACCATATTTATGTATCTTATTTTGTGTTTTTTATTTTGAGCTCCATTCCATTAATATTAAAAATGTGGGCCTATATTTGTGTAATACCGTTTGATGCCGCTAGTAGATTAGTAGGCCTACTAGGCTACAGTAAAGCAGCAAGATAGATTTAGATCATACATCATCATACAGACAAAATTGTTGTTGAGCAATAAAAAAACACATAAATTAAGGAGCTTTAAAAATTATGGCTTCGAGTGCATTTCGTCTTTTTAGCAATTGTGCTAATTCAGAGCAATTTTGTGTCTACTTTAATACATTATGATTTTTGTTCGACTCACCTTTAACTGAACTCTTGTTTTTTAAAACCCATTCAGTATGCAGTGTCAATTTAAAACGTCTGTCTGGTATCTTAATATCTGAACGAAATTATGTGGGAAGTTTGTGTAAATGCTATATATAGTCTATTGCCTACCCATAAATGGGATGAGGGAGAGGCAGCATTCCGCATGGGTAATATTTTGCTTTTCATCAGCTGCTTTCATACAGGCGGGTAGAGGCTCATCTACCTCCGCGTCGCGCTCTTGTATTCTCCTGGGGTGAGTATGTCTGCCCCCATTATTTACACACTTATTAAATTATAAAGCAACATGTACAGAAACAGAAACATGTACAAAAACGCTGAGGCTGGAGAAGACGTTTGAACTTTACCTTGGTTGGATATTGATCTATCTCATGATGTTGCTTGAGTGGGAACTGCACTTGACTTTGAAATGATTCATAAAACGTTGCCAGTTAAAACATTTTCAGTGCTTTGTGAATATGGGTGAATTAATAGCTGGACAAACTTTGACATTGTTTTGTTTGTTTTTTGAAACAGTGTGTTATTTGAAATTACCTTTAGAATTTACCCCCTCCCCATGAATAATTGTAGATTAATTATGATCCATTAATTTTTACACACCAAATATAGCTATGTTATTGAAAATTGTGCATATATATTTTTTTAATGTTTGATATGCACAGTAGATGCTATTGTATGTGGGGTTTATTTGTGAATATGAGGATGTAATGCTGCATTTGAGTATGCATGATTGTTTGTTTATTTGTTTAATTATTTTTCTACAGAAGTGTGAGGAATGTGTTCTTGTTCTTTTGGGTTTTCTTGTTGAGATTGTCTTGCAGTGTCGTTTATTTGTCCTTGTTAGAAGATAAACGTTTATGAGAAGTGGTTATCTTTCCATATTTCAGTACATGTATGCAACAATAGCATGTGTCTTCAGTATACACTATACAGTAGAAATTACCCTGAAATACTGTAACCATCTCCTTGGACTGGCCGATATCCCAACCCCCAAACTCTAATTTTAAACTGTCATGAAGTTTGTCTTCCCTGTGGCCCAATGCTCCAGAACCCCCTCCTCATCATCTCCACAAACAGTTACACTTTCCTAACACCTAAGTCTAATCAGGAGTGTGACACAATTTGTGTTTACTACTGCAACGCCGTGTCCCAAATAACTTTAAACACTGAAATCGGAAATTGAGGATAGGAATTTGTGCATATATCAATGCATTTTGTTTTGTCTTGTGTGCAAAGATGGTGCATGTTTTTGTTTCCGTTTTGATTCATAGGTCCTTTGAGGTTGCAATATGGCTGCAGTTGTAACCAGACACAAGCATTTCAGTCAAGAATACCTCGATACTGAGTCTAAATATGTTGTTCGAGAATACTCCAGGTAAGGTGAAAAATTACAACAGCTGACTCTTTCTTAGGACATATATTTTACCACGCATAGGCTAGACTTTTTATGATCCAACAGGCCATGGAATTGTTTTAAGCAAGTCACAGCTAATCATGATGCTCACAGCAATACTAAAACTAATTGTAATAAAATAGCAACATAATTTATAACATATTATAACATTTTCTGTTGAAGGTTTTCTAATAAACCATATTACCAACAGTAGCTGATCTATAATTGATACCGTCATGTCACTAATTTCCTCTGGGTAGTTGACACGAAATATTTTGGGGAAGTTGACATGGCCTGCACACATGCTATACTCCATGTAAAACTATTTTCTAATTATGCGTGCAGCTTTTATGACCTCATATTGGTGAGAGAGAGACTAGAGTCTACATTTGTCACACTGCAGGACCATGTAATATTAACTAAAAAATGAAAGCAGATTAAAATGAAGGTGATTAAAACTAGTGAAGAACTGAAAAGAGAGGAGGATTATAGGGCCTGATGTATGTACTTTCACTTGACCACTCATATCAGTTTCAGAACATGCACTAAATACCCTGATACTGTCTGGAAACTCTTTGCTTTCAATAGTACATTTTATAGAGACATGTTTTAAGTTTGGCCAGCTTTCCATTTTGTCGTTAAAATCTGATGTTTTAGGATAAGAAAAAAAATCTTTAATTAAATTATTATCAAAATTATTTATCAAAATGATTTATATTTTAATATATCAGGACAAAAGCAGATGCTGGTTTAAAGAACATTTTATGTTATAGAGAAGAGAATTGTGATGATGGCTTGCTTGCCCCTTTTGACCCCCTCGGAGGGGTCAAAAGGTCAGTATTCAGTTTCAAAACCATTTTTTTTTTTTTAAGCGCATGTTTCTTTTGTTACTTGTTTCTTTCCTCTGTAGACTGCCCTAAAATGTCTCGGCTGAAATGCATGAAATATGTATGTTTGAATGCATATCAAAATCAGTAAACTGATTAACCTAGGATGACATGAAGCATCACTGACCCACAGTGACATAATGAATTCTCTGATGAATCTTCTGTTTCTTTCATGCTGTTTGTACCGTTAACATTTTAATATACGAAAATGTGTGTTTTTAGCTCTGCGGCTGAAGAGGTGAAATATCAATACCAAACACAGAAGAGAATCCAGGGAGTGGTAAAGCCCTTTAAATAATCATTCCTTTCCTTTTAACAAACTTAATTTTGTTTGACATACAGCTGTTATAATACTTTCATTAGTCAATATGCATTTTAATGTGTGTTAAAGACATTTGCTGTTAGCTTTAGTGGGCCAAGTAAATCAGAGGTTAAATAGAACTGACTCTTTCTTAGGACATATATTTTGTCACACATAGACTTTTTATGATCCAACAGGCCATGGAATTGTTTGTCTCTTTTCAATAGGTGGATAGGAAGATGCCTGAAAAATACATCCGTGAGGAGTCCATGATCAGGGGCCCCAAGTTTTTGGTTAGATTGAGGTCCCACACAGTGTTTGAAAACAGTGCCATTAAACTTTTCTGCTCAGTGGAGGGATATCCCACCCCACACGTCAAATGGTGAGGTTTCTTTTCACAAACAGGCCTGCCGTGCTTCCTGCACTAGGGTTCAGTGCGTTTGCTCTCACATATCGTCTGTGGTCATGTAACTTTGAGTTACAGGTCTGGCATTATATGTGTCCAGCCACAAGAAAGCATTTCTTTAAAAAAATAAAAACTTATTTTAATTGCATCAAACACTTAATCATATTTTTATCATATATGGAACAGGCCAAAGAAACGCTAAGTAGATTCGTTGTTTTTAAATCATAAACATTCTTACAGGTTCAAGGATGATGTCATCTTGGACATTTCCTCTGGAAAATACTTTGTGGAGAACAACGCTGGATTCCATGCCCTCACCATCCTCAAGTAATTAAAACTCTACTGTGTACTTTTTTGGATAGGGATGCAATGACAGAATGTGGTTTACTGATGATCTGTATAAAACAGAATAAGTGACAAACTTGAATGGGGGACAAACTGAGTGACAAGACTAAGGTTGAGTGCTCATTACATTCTCACTTCTTATTTATTGGATGGCCACAGAAAGTAGGAAACTTTTAAGAGATTTCCAAGTTATTAAACTTTCGAAAAACTTTTGTAGGAATCTCAGGAAAAACATGTCCAGGTTGCATTTCTCCCGAAATAAATAAATGAATTTGCATAGAATATTTTAAATCCAGTAGGATGTTGCATTGTGACATTACTATCATGACCATTAAGTAAAATAAAAAAAAAAGTCGTAACACTTTACAATAAGGTTCATTAGTTAACATTAGTTAATGTATTAACTAACATGAACTAACAATGAACAATACATTTGTTACAGTATCTATTAATCTTTGTAAATGTTGGTTAATAAAAATACAACTGTTCATTGTCTGTTCATGTTAGTTCACAGTGCATTAACTAATGTTAACAAATACAACCTTTGATTTTAATAATGTATTAGTAAATGTTGAAATTTATATTACCTTAGATTAATAAATGCTGAAGAAGGATTGTTCATTCTTAGTTCATGTTAACCAATGTAGTTAACTAATGAACCTTATTGTAAAGTGTTACCAAAAAAATAAATTCCCCACAAATTTGCAATGTGCCATATTATTTATTTTGTGCAATTCCCAGTGGTTTATTCAAATTTATTTTGCCTTTGTGTAAATAATTATTGTAATGACAGTTTATAATAATTAAATTAACGGTGGTACAAGAAAGACATAAATAATGTGAAAATAATTCATAATTTTTTACAGTAATACAATATGTGAAATATCCATAATTGTCATAATATTCTAAAACATTTGAATAATTCTGAAATACTCCTAATTTTTTAAGTTCAAATAAATATTTCTTTATAAAATATTTTGTGGTGCAATTTGACCTGAAAGGATATGCTCTTAAATAGTTAATGAGATTCACCCACATTTAAATGTTACTAACAAGTGAATTTCCACAAAAGGAAGTCATGTCATTGGGATTGCATGTGAACTTTTCCAATTTAGTCCAGGGCTGGTCGCCCACGTCTTGAGCTGCTGTCAGCTGTTCATGTCAAAGTGCTGAGTCTGGTGTCATCTGACACTCCAGCGCCTTACAGAGAGATGACTTTCACTGCTGTCACCCTGTCAGTCCCACAAAAACTCACCCTGGCCCTTATGTCACTTTCCTGATGGCTTCTTGCATTCAGAGGCAAAATCTCACAGGTTAATCTTGGTGTTCTGCATTTCCTCTAAAATGACCAAACCTTTCACTTTTTGACAAACAGCCATGCTTCTCAAGACCGCAGGGGCTAAGAGAATGTCTCTAATATAGTACGGTCACGCCGAAGGTCACATTACAGTCCTCTCATTTTCCTTTCCCTTGCGTCTCGTGTTTGCCATTCAAGCCTTAGAGGCTCCCGTGTTGAACATGTTTCGAAAGCAGGCGCTAGTCTACATTAGCATTTAGTTTGGAGCAATTATCCTCTTGACATTAGAGCAGTAGTTAACTGCCAATTTATCCATCATGATGGGGAAGCACTTTATGTGCTTTCCAAATGTCAATTAGGAAATGACTGTGGCATATATCCAATCAAATAGCAATCATGTTGATTATTTATTGACTGATTAATTAGTGGAGTGAAGACAGTGTTGTGGTCCAGTCGTGTATTGATTGAAGTTGTTGACACCTGTGAATGAGTTATACATGTTTTCTGTAGGTGTGCAACTGATGACACTGCAATGTACACGGCTGTAGCCTCAAACTTGCACGGACAGGCTTCCTCCCAGGCCTCCGTCATTGTGAAGAGTAAGCTGTTTTCTCCTGTTTTTCTGGTATCTAAGCATCCTTACAATAAGATAAAATTTGCAGGAGAACCAAAAAGTCTACAAATTACAAATGTGTTTTTTACCCAGATGTAGACTATGATCCCTTTCTTTAAAAAGTCAATATATACTCTGGTAACACTTTACTGTTCCTTCATTAATGAATAACTACGCAGGAACAAATGAGTAACATGCTATTAACACTCTAGTAACTACTATAATCTAACAATAAACTCTGATTAATGAATTAGTAAGTAATAGCGCTCAGTCGAATGTGGTAGTTCACTATTAGCTAATCAGTAAAAAAAATTTTTTCATACCTCCCAGTGAACTACTATATAAAGGTTCATAATTAACATGAATAGTGCATAATTTATAATAAAAGGTAATGGTAACCCAATAGTAATGACTCAAGTGTTACTACATCCTTAAGAAACTACTAATTATTTGGTCAGTATTCTAAAGTGAAAAAGCTTTAGATAAGTGCATGCAGATATGTTTTCGCTTCGGAGCATCTCTTCACTCCACAAGCCATCTCTGATCAACTGTCAGCTACGAGACGAGCGACTCTCCGGTGTTGGTGTGACGGTGATCTCCAGCGAGTGCACACTGCCTGCTGATCTGTGCAGTGGTCTGCCAGTGAGTGTGTTTCTCCCTGGGCGCTTCAACATCCGTGGAGTTTTCCTCTCACAAAAGAGCTTTGCACGCAGCACTTCTTTTTAAAGATGCCTCGCCCGTGCACTTCTGGTTGCGGTAGACTCATTTCTGACTCTGATGGGCACGATCGCTGTTCTGCGTGTTTGGGCATTGATCATGCTAGAGCAGCGCTCGGATGACTCGTGTTCTCTCTGTGGGAACATGACCATTGTGTCATTACGGTCGAGACTCAGTGATCTCGCAAGAGTGAGAGTCCCTTCATCCACACCCCGATCTACTCCCTCCACAAGAGGTAGTACTTTGGCTGGTGGCCAGGGTGACCTGAGGGTGACGGTGTGGAACAAGGCGCCGAATATCTGTCTGTGGCCCACACCCCCCTCTTCAGTGACACGACCCGCGAGTGTTCAGGGGATTCCCGCCGGTCTATCTACGGATGCCCAGCGGGTTTTCTTTGGCGTTCCAGAGGAAGATGCAATGTCTATCTCAGCATCACAGGGCGGGCTAGATTCGTCAGGAAGTGAAGACTCGTCAGTGCTGCCACCTTCGGGTGTGCATACGGCATTGGTTGAGTCGTATCCTGAGATGATGGCCATGCTTTCCCGGGCCACCGCCAGCATTGGGTTAGAGTGGAACCCTCCACCCTGTCCCGAGCGCTCGCGGCTGGATGATTGGTTTTTGGGTGCGGCCGCCGACCCCCGTCGGCATCCAACCCCAATACCTTTCTTCCCGGACATGCATGAGGAGATCTCGAAATCCTGGAAGACCCCCATGTCTTCCCACAATTGCTCGCTGATCTCCTCCGCCTTTTCTCCCCTTGATGGGGCCGCTGCCCATGGGTACACTGGGGTCCCCCCGGTTGAATGCTCCTTTGCGATGCAACTGTGTCCTCAGAGTGCTTCTTCTCACAGTGATCCTAAGCACCCGTCCAAAGCCTGTAAGTTTTCGTCTATGCTTGTGGCGAAATCCTATAGAGCCGCAGGACAGGCAGCCGCCTCTCTGCATGCCATGGCCATTCTGCAGGTCTACCAGACCCAGATGCTCAAAGACATGCACGAGGGTAGGACAGACCCAGGGCTCTTTGATGAGCTGCGCGCCGCCACCGACCTCACTCTCCGAGCGACTAAGGTGACCGGACGCTCCCTGAGTCTGGTGATGTCCACTGCTGTGGTCCAGGAGCGACAACTTTGGCTGAACCTGGCCGATATGCGGGACACCCCTACATCCCAGGCCGGCCTCTTTGGCGCTCGGTTGAGGACTTCGCCCAACAGTTCTCAACCGCTCAGAAACAGACTGAGGCTATTAAGCATATTCTGCCCTGACGGCCTGCTGCTGCCTCCACCCAGCCGCCGGCGCAGAATCCTCAATCTGTTCGCCGCCGAGGGCGCCCCTTCTGCAGCTCCCGCCCCTCCCGCTTGGCCCAAGAAGCAGCCTTCACCCGGGCCCAGTCGTGGAGGAAGCCGCAGGATGGCGCCACCGCCCTCTCCAGCCCGCGCCCCCGGGTGGGCAGCACCCTAATGTGGTTAAAGAAAGAACTTACACCCCCATCCCTGAGCACACAGAGTTCTCTGATGACAGTGCGCGCCGTCCACGGGCCTCGCCACTCTCGTCCCCCTCTGTCTCAGTGTTCTCGGATGACAGTGTGTGCCATCCCCTGCCGCACCACTCTCATCCCCCTCTGTCGCCAGACCCCTGGCAGAGCAGGCCCCCGCGGAACGCTGGTCCTTCCCTGGCCTCCTCTGTCAGGTCGCGGTTAATGACCGTGCCCCCACACCGGGTCGCTATGCCAATCCTGGACCTGCGCATCCTCAACCGCTCCCTTCACTGGCTGCCATTCAAAATGCTCATGGCCAAACGCATCTACGAGTGTGTGCGGCCGCAGGATTGGTTTGCAGCGATCGACCTGAAGGACGCCTACTTCCATGTCTCCATTCTCCCTCGGCACAGACCGTTCCTGCGGTTTGCTTTCGAGGGGCAGGCATATCAGTACGCGGTTCTCCCATTCGGGCTAGCCCTGTCTCCTTGCATCTTCACGAAGGTCGTCGAGGCAGCCCTTGTTCCTCAATGGGAACACGGGGTTCGCATCCTGAACTATCTCGACGACTGGCTGATACTAGCTCACTCTCGAGACCAGGTTTGCGAAAACAGGGACCTAGTGCTCCGGCACCTAGCTCGTCTGGGCCTTCGGGTCAACTGGGAGAAGAGCAAACTCTGCCCCGTGCAGAGGATCTCTTTTCTCGGTATGGAAATCGACTCGGTCGCCATGTCCGCTCAGCTTAAGAGCGCGCGCGCAGTCACTGCTGACTTTCCTGAAAAAATTCTAGGGCAAGAGTGCGGCTCCACTGAAGATATTTCAGAGGCTCCTGGGGCATATGGCATCTGCAGCCACGGCAACGCCGCTCGGATTGCTTCATATGAGACCGCTTCTGTTCTGGCTTCGCGACCGAGTCCCGAGGTGGGCATGGCAACACGGAACGCTCCGAGTACCAGTTACTCCGACCTGCCGTCAGACCTTAACCCCGTGGTCGAACCTCAGCTTTCTACGGGCCGGAGTGCCCTTGGAACGAATTTCCAGACATGTTGTTGTCTCAACAGATGCCTCCACCACGGGCTGGGGTGCCATGTGCAATGGACATGCTGACGCAGGCTCCTGGACAGGACCCCAGCGCCTTTGGCATGTCAATTGCCTCGAGTTGCTGGCAGTACGCCTTGCTCTGTACCGCTTTCTTGCGCTGCTCAAAGGTCAACACGTACTAGTCCGATCAGACAATACCGCCACAGTAGCGTACATCAACCGTCAAGGTGGTCTACGCTCATGCCGTATGTCGCAATTCGCCCGCCACCTCCTCCTATGGAGTCAGAAGCATCTCAGATCGCTTCGAGCCATTTATATCCCCGGAGCCCTAAACTGTGCAGCCGATGAGCTCTCACGGCTTCAGCCCCTCCCTGGAGAATGGCGACTCCATCCCCAGTCGGTTCAGCTGATTTGGGACCAGTTCGGGGACGCACAGGTAGATCTGTTTGCCTCCCATGACTCGACCCATTGCGCCCTGTTTTACTCCCTGACCGAGGGCACGCTCGGCACGGACGCACTGGCGCACGGACGCACTGCGGGGCCTCCGCAAATATGCGTTTCCCCCAGTAAGCCTTCTTGCGCAGACCCTGTGCAAGATCCGGGAGGACGAGGAGCAGGTCATATTGGTTGCGCCTAACTGGCCCACCTGGACCTGGTTCTCCGAACTTGTACTCCTCACGATAGCACCTCCCCGGCCTATTCCTCTGAGGAAGGACCTGCTTTCTCAAGGACAGGGCACCCTATGACACCCTCGTCCTTATCTTTGGAACCTCCACGTGCGGCTCCTGGACGGGACGAGGTAGGTTTGAGCACCCTACCACCAGTGGTGGTGGCTACCATCACTTCTGCTAGAGCATCTTCCACGAGACATGCCTACACGTTGAAGTAGAACTCTTCGTCAACTGGTGCTCTTCTCACCGACAAGACCCCCAGAGATGCCCGATTAGTGTCGTGCTTTCCTTCCTGCAAGATGGGTTGGAGCGAAGGCTGTCTTCTTCCACCCTGAAAGTATATGTTGCCACTATCGCCGCACATCATGATGCAGTCGAGGGTAAGTCCGTAGGAAAGCACAACCTGATCGTCAGGTTTCGGGGAGCGAGGAGACTGAATCCTCCTTGCCCTCCTCTCGTTCCCTCTTGGGACCTCTCAGTGGTTCTAACTGCCCTGCAGAGTGCTCCCTTCGAGCCTTTGCAATCAGTGGAGCTTAAGTTCCTGTCAATGAAGACAGCGCTCCTGGTTGCATTGGCCTCCATCAAGAGGGTAGGGGACCTGCACGCATTTTCCGTTGACGAAGCGTGCCTCGAGTTCGGGTCGGCCTACTCTCACGTGATCCTGAGACCCCTGCCTGAATATGTGCCCAAGGTTCCCACCACTCCCTTTCGAGAGTGCCTTGGCACTGCTCTGTCCAGTACACGCTCTCCGCGCCTATGTAGACAGAACGCAGTGTTTCAGGATCTCAGACCAGCTTTTTGTCTGTTATGGTGGGAAGCTGAAGGTAAAGGCTCTCTCCAAGCAAAATTTGTCTATCTCACTGGATAGTGGACGCCATTGCTTTGGCATACCAGCAGCAAGGTTGACCATGCCCCCTTGGTGTGACAGCCCCCTCCACCCGGAGTGTGGCTTTCTCTTGGGCTCTAGTGCATGGCGCCTCGCTAACAGACATCTGCAGAGCTGCAGGCTGGGGGACACCCAACACATTCGCCAGATTCTACTATCTCCGAGTGGAGCCAGTGTCCTCTCATGTACTTGCTTCAAGCAGCCAGTACTAGGACCCGCTCAGGTGTCTTCGCTTGCTCGCCATTCCACTCCACGGACTGGATACGTGCGATATTTCCTCAGGTGAGCTTCCCCGACAATCCCTGAGTTCCTCCTGTCCTCCTGACGTCGACGCCAGTGTCTATTGCCTGCGCGTTGGCTAGGTGCCTCCTTGTGCATGGTGCCCCCTCTGGGCGACCCCAACATGTGTATTTCCACTGTAAGCCTCTCTGCGCATGTGTCTTTCCCTTGGCAAGCCACCTTGCCACCCCTGGGGTTGAAATATTCCACCCTGCAGGCTGGACACCCCAGTGTTCTCCATATGCATCCCCCTCTGGGTCATATGTGTATTCTCTAAGTCCCCCCCCCCCCCCTTGGGTTGGCATTATTTGCATATTTCCTTTGAGAGATGAGATATGCTTCCCAGTGTACCTTGGTATTCCTGTGTTAAGTAGGAGTCCTTCGTCCGTGCCTGTCTCCCGATAGGGAGCTCAGAATTACGCAGGGCACTGGAAGACAGCTGTGAAGGTGGCGCGATTAGGCTGGAACCCCATTCGTCATCACGACGGAACTCGTAGTGACAACGAAAGGGAACGTCCTGGTTATGTATGTAACCCTCGTTCCCAGAGTAGGGAACGGAGACGTTCCGTCTTTCTGCCACTTCCGCTGGAATCGCCTGAATTCAGTCTTGGCTCCTCAGCGAAGAAACATATCTGCATGTTGTCGGCATCCTCCTTTTATACCCACGAGGTGGGGCGGAGTTGCGCCATGCAAATTCCGCAGACCCATGGCATGTCTTTGCCATTGGCTCGTTTTGTATAGTCAAGTCACCTTTATTTATATAGCGCTTTTACAATACAGGTTGTTTCAAAGCAGCTTTACAGAGATAACAGGAACGTAATGTTGTAATAGTATTGTTAGATACAAAATTAAATGTCCCCATTAAGCAAGCCAAAAGCCAATGGCGACAAAGGCGAATAAAGGCGAAAAGGCAACAGTGGCAAGGAACCAAAACTCCATCAGGTGACAGAATGGAGAAAAAAACCTTGGGAGAACCCAGGCTCAGTCAGGGGGCCAGTTCTTCTCTGGCCAACAAACGAACAGTGTATTATTATGATTCAGGCAGCATTATAGGTCAGAAGTCAAATGGGATCAGAACTTTCACAATATTTATCCAGTTCCATCTGGTTGGGGGTTGGAGTCATCACGCCGGCATGGAGACGAGTTTGTTGAGGTGTCCATGAGGCCTCCACAGTGTTGATGAGCACTTCAGGGATGCGTTGTCATCGTGTCCATGTGAGGGTCCTTCATCAGATCTGGATATGGCCTGGATCCGGCGGTTTGCGGTAAACCTTGGGATAAACAGAGAGACTAATATTAGCGTAGATGCCATGCTTCTTATGATGTACAAAGTACATGAGGATTTATGGGAAGTGTTCCCGGTTCCGGCTGATCTAAACTATGCAGCCTAACATTGAATTATAAAGTCTATGATGTGTTATGTGTATGCTAAGCCAAAGATATGTGTTTTTAGTCTAGATTTAAACTGACAGACTGTGTCTGCTTCCCGGACCATGTTAGGAAGATTGTTCCAAAGTTTTGGTGCTAAATAGGAAAATGATCTACCGCCAGCAGTCGATTTAGATATTCTAGGTATTATCAACTGGCCAGAATTTTGAGATCGCAATAGACGTGAAGGACTATATGCGTATATGCGTTAAGAGCTTGCTCAAGTTGATATACTTGAAGTTGATAGGCTTTCTAAGCGAAACAACATTCGTCGTCACGACGGAACGTCTCCGTTCCCTACTCAGGGAACGAGGGTTACATACGTAACCAAGACAGTGAGGTATGAAAAATAGTAGTTACTGATTAGCTAATAGTGAACTACCACATTCGACTGAGTGCTATTACTTACTAATTCGTTAATCAGTTTCTTGTTAGTTAATAGTAGAATGTTAATGGTATGTTACTAATTTGTTCCTGTGTAGTTATTCATTAATGAAAGAACAGTATTCTAAAGTGTTACCTATACTTCTTGTTGTGTCTGCTTTATAGGGTGCAAGGAGGAAGAGAAGTCCAGTCCTTATTCCTGGATGCCTTACCAGTGTAAGTGGGAAAGCCTCCTTTCAATAAAGAGTGAATAACTGGGATGATTTAAAAACAGGTCTTGAAAGAAAAGAACTGTTTTGTTGTTTCTCAGATGCCATTTTACCTGAAATCAAGTACACAAAGATTAACATCACCTTCACTGAAACGTTTGATGTGACTTTTGGGAAAGAAGGTGAAAAGGCCACCTTGACCTGCACGATGACCATTAACCCCAACCTTGCTAACCTGCAACCTGAGGCGCTGTGGTACAGAGATGGTAGGAAGTGGCCACCAAAGGTCACACCAGTTTTTTAACATGTCTACGCAGTTATTGTTAAGAATAATTCATAGGTCCCTTTTTAAGCATGTCATTTTTGTACTCTGCAAAAATAATTACTTTTTAATCCCCTATTATTTACTGACTGACAAACACGTGCCATTGGTTGAGCCCATCTTTTATGTCGGGCTGCTTAAACAATTATGTTTTTTGTGCTGCTAGTGGCACAGAAATTACACACTTCGCCTATGGGCAACAGTGTGAATATTACAATAAAGTTAACATGCTTTTTATTTGGACATAATGTTTCCTATAAAGAAGCAGAATTTTTCATGCATTAAAATTTTTTAATGATAGTAAAAAGCATGAAACCCTTCACACAATGTCTTTAGTCTGTGTATTCAGAGGCCAATAAAATACAGAAGTGTTCAGTGCTTACCAAAACTGTTCACAGTTGGATTGTGCACTTTTTGGTTTGCAAAAAAATAAAAAATAAAAATAAAAAGGATTTGTATTTGTATGATTTAACGTTTTGGACCTAAGCAACAGAGGAATGTGAGAGCATACTGTACATCTCACATTTCTGGCGCAGTTGTTGACATTGCTTTTAAAATATTCTAATAAAATGTGTTTAAGTAATTATTGCTATTTATTGTTATACTGATGCATATTAATTCCTGCTTTTAATTATAGTTTTTTAATCATAGTTAATGATAGTTAGGAAAACTAGTTTTTATTTATTTTTTATTCTAGATACTATGTTACTTTTTCAAATGCATAAATAATTAAATATATATTTTGTTGAAAGGCTAAAACATTTTTTTTTTTTTTTGCTGAATTTTATATAGCTATTTAACTGTTCTAATGACAACTGCGACTGGTTCGTTGTTGTGTCATTCACCCCTGGTCAGATATTTATTTTCAAGTTGTTGTGTAGGTATTTGTTTTGCAGTTGAGTCATGTACTGAAGAAATAGCTTTTTATGTCTAGTTGTAGTTTATGACTCATTTCACTCCAATCTCATTAGATTCTACAAAAGTAATAGTTTCATTTTCTCTCCTCTGATACCCCATGTTGGTTTTTTTGGCCCTCCAGAGCATCTCCTGAAAGAGTCGAAGTGGGTGAAAATGGAGTCTGGGGGAGGTGTTGCCAAGCTCACGCTTACTCAACTCGCTAAGGATGATGAGGGTCTTTACACCCTCCGCATGGTGACAAAGGGAGGTGATGCGGTCCACAGGGCTTATGTCTACGTTGATGGTAAAGAGTTGTGAACTTTTACAAGGCTTGATGGAAAATCTTATGTGATTCTTTTGATGGCCTTTAAAGGTCCAGATTAGCATAATTCATCTCTGACAATCTCATATAGAACATACATCTGTTTCAGAGTGATTCCCCTTAGTGCATCAGTGATGTGTAGGAGTCATCATGTTTTGCCTTGACAGATAGTCCACCTCCAGTTCCTCAAGCTCCTGGAGCCCCAATGGACATTAAGATCCATGACGCTAATAGAGATTATGTCATCGTGTCCTGGAAACCTCCTAACACCACCACTGAAGGACCCATCATTGGATACTTTGTTGACAGGTAACTGCGCTGACTAAGGTGTCTGCCCAATGGGAGTTATTTTATGGAATACATTTATTTAAATAGTCTTGAACAGCACAACATGGATCCACTAAACACTAGCTAGTCAATGCAAAACTACTCCCTGAGAAGGGAACGAGACGCTGTGTCTGACAATGTTAGTTTCTGATTGTCTGAAGTAAGTCGCTCACAGGCATGGAGGAGGAATGGCAAGGGGACACATTGTCTCATTCCCTTCTCAGGGGTTACAGTCGTAATCGCGACGTTTCCTTTCGAGGCAATTCTACGCTGTGTCTGAGGATGATGCTATTGGAATGTTAATACCCACTACACCATACTGACAAGTAGGGTTGGGTATCGTTTGAATATTAACGATTCGGATTCGGATTTTGATTCTGCTTATCGATTCTGATTCTTATCGATTCCTAATTTCGATTCCAATAAGGTAAAAAAAAACATTGCAAAACATTTAATTGTAGCTGACAATCATAAACAAAAATCAACAGGCTGAAGAACGCTGACACAAGGAACTTTTGAATACTATAGAAAAAACAACTAGCCTAACTAATATAAATTTCAAGCATTATTAAAGACAAATAAACACTCAGTAATTAAAAAAAACAGAACAGAAACAGGTACAGAAACTGTAATCAAATATAAAATAACACTGCACTTAATAAATAAATTATACATTACAAATGTAATTACAAAAGTTATTCAGTCAAGAACGAGTGAATTTTCTTTTTGTCTTTTGTTGTTTGATTAGTGTTATTATAGAGACGGCAGCTGCTGTCACTTTAAGAGTTGCCCAATATAGTTACACATGCCTGCAGCACAGAAAAGGCTAGAATTGTTTAAAGTTATATTAAAATGCTCACAAAGGAATCGAGGAATCGATTTTAATTCTATAACAAGTATCCGATTCCTGACCTCAAGTATTCGATTCCAGAATTGAGAATCCAGAATCCTACTAACAAGTGCCTGTCCTAGTGTGAATCATGGCGAGCACAAGTTTAGCACATCAGCACTTGAGAACCCGGTGTGGAGTCCAAGTCTAGTCAAGTTAAGTCAAGTCACGTCACCTTCATTTATATAGCGCTTTATCCAATGCAGATTGTTTCAAAGCAACTTTACAGTGATAATAGGAATTAATGCAACACAGATTGTTTTGGCTGTACAGCAGCTCTAGAAGAGAGTCACTGTCCAGCTTAACCCTCCTGTTGCCCTTAACCTGTTATCAACTTTTTCAATTTAACAACCCCAGTTATCAACCCCAGCAATTTAAACCCCAGAATATGATTTATTTTTCAAAGGTTTGAGTCAGGTACTTTGTTTCTTTGTTGACCACTTAAATAGCCTTTTAAATAAAACATCTGCAACCCCCCATCCCCAGCCCCTTATACATCCAGAATACCTATTTTACGACTATGGACAAATTAGCAAATCTCCATATAATCTCACTGATTGACATAAAATAAAAAAAAAATATATATATTTTTAGTGTTTTATAGCTTATGTTTGGGGTGAATTTTACACTCCCATGGATGGTCTCAGGATGCCTCACTGTTGGCACGACACCTTATGGTAGCGTTCACCTTTTCTACTCTGGACAATCGATTTTCCATCATAAGGGTGCTTCATCAGATACAATAACTTTGCACCAGCCTTCTGCTGTCCAATCCTTCTACTTCCTGCAGAATTTCAGTCCATTTTTCATGTTTTTATTGGAGAGAAGTGGCTTCTTTGCTTCTTGAAAACAGGTCGTTGTTCAAAAGTCTTGGCCTCGCTGAGTGTGCAGATGCACTTACCCACCTGCTGCCAATATCGAGCTGATTCCTCAGGAGGAGACGGTCCTGGTGCTTACGGAACACTGTGGGACATCCTAAAGCCTTCTTTACTGCAGCCGAACCTCTCTCCTTGAAGTTCTTGATGATTTGGTAAATGGTTCTTTCAGGTGCAAAATTCTTTGCAGCTATTTCCTTACATGTGAGGCCATTTTAATGCAAATATAATGGCAGCACATCTTTCTTTGGAGGAAACCATCGCTAACACAAGAAAAAAATGATTGGAAGCATTTCTTCCCTCCTTCTATAGCAATCATTTGATGACGATATGATTAGTAAAATGATGTTATCTGGTAATTTTGTGCCAGGGCCAAAAACAGTGAAATTTGGGTTTTTGTGATAAAGTTTATTGGCCAATAAAACTTTTTGCAAATATGTAAAATGCATCTGAACATAATAACGTTCCATTTTTGGAAGGTAATTTGTCTGTTTGTGGTTGAGAGACAACATGAGGGTCAACACTAGGAGCCTCATGCTCATCTGATGAGGGTGCCTCATAATCAGGGTCCTCCTCAACATTATCGTGTGTCTCACACATCACTGTCAAAGAACTGAGACAAAATCTAATGGACAGAAAACCTTTGCTTAGAGGTCATTTTCAATTGAGAGAGAGCATGAAGAGAGAGAGAGCTCAAAGAGCACAAAGAGAAATGGTTTAGAAGGCTTCTGTGGAAGCTTTCATATGTTTGCTCCTCCCCTACGTTTGCTCCTCCCTTATGTTATGTTTTCCCCTCCCCCATGGCACAAAATATTACAGTTCTTGCAAGAATTATGTTTTTCCGTCCCTTGAAATATATAATTGGCACTGGAAATATCTAATTTCTTCTGAGAATTATGATACCCCACTCCTCCATGTTGTGTGAACTATCAGTGGTCCTCGCAATACTACAGGTAGGCCTATGGTTATGTTAAGTCATAAGCGTTCTGCGACAAGAATCAAGGCTTCCACATCACTTAGGTACAAAGATATCTGCACATAACCCTGCTGATGCAAAATGGGTAGCCCCTCGGGGAATACCCCTTGGTCTTGAACCACCACTGTAATGGTTTAATGTACAGAAGGCCAAAAGGAATGACGTTGGACGCAGCTGCCATGAGTCCCAATGGTCTCTGAAACTGTTTCACAATGATACTTTGGCCTAGCTTGATCCTGCCTATGATTGAAAGGATCAATTCTATACTAGCAGGAGACAGATGTGCCTGCATCATAGTCATATCCCACACAACCCCTAGAAAAGTGGTTCTCTGTAATGGAGAAAGCACACTCTTCTTGGTGTTCATTACACCCCATGTACCTTATGTAGGGGAGAACGTCATCTCGATGTTGAACCGCCATTTCCTTGGATTGAGCTAGAATCAGCGAATCGTTGATATAATTGAGTATGCGAATGCCCTGGAGTCGCAGCATCCACGCACTTTGTAAAGGTGAGGGGTGACAATGCTAGGCTGAAAGGAAGAGCCCGTTATTGGTAAGCTTCTCCCCCAAAAGCAAATCTGAGGAACTTGCTGAGTTGAGGGAGGATGGATATATATCGAAGTATGCATCTTTCAGAACTATTGTGACAAACCTCCTCGGACATACAAAGTCCTCGGACCTGATCTGACTTATAATAAGCTTCAATGTTAGCATTCTGAACCTGTACGTCCTCAGAGTACGATTCAGTTGGCAGAGATCTAAAATCGAACGCAACTCCCCATCTTTTGTTGGAACAATGAAATACCAGCTGTAAAAGCCTGTTTCTTGGGTAGAGGAACATGTTCTATGGCCTCTTTTGCCAACAGAGACTGAGCCTGTCTGGCCACGTGGAAGCGAGGTGGACAAGAACCAAACTACATTCTGTAGCCTTGTTCTATAGTCTGCAGTAGAGGATGGATACCCGAACCGAGCCCGACGGGACCCGACGGGACCCGACGGTACCCGACGGGCCGGGCCGGGTTCGGACACATATTTTGAAATGACTTTCGGGTTCGAGTCGGGCTCGGTCACATACCACATGCGCATATCACACATATCACATGCGTGATAAGGCATTGAACATTTGAAATTTAAAACAGCTTATTATAATGTTTAACTGGATGCAAATGTTTGTTTTTGTGATTAAAATAAATTTAAAATATTACCCTAACATCCATCTTCATGTGTGCGGATATTTGTTTATGTTGCTGTGACAACGCGCAAAACGTGCGTGCATAATATTGCATATTTGGCTACATGTGGCTGGCAGCGCAACGATGGAAGACGTTAAAAAGAAGTTGGCCTCAGGAAATTTTAAAACCACCGAAAATTAAGGAAAGTCTACAGTGTGGAAGTTTTTCTACATAGTTGTCAAGGCCAATAGTGATGAACATGTTGGTTATGTTCAATGTAAGGGTTGTGGATTTCTCATGAAATATGACAGCAAGAGGACCGGGAATTCCGCCCTGCAGCATCATGTGGATAGAGTTTGTAAGTCACCTGGGCTACTGGAGCCGAGCATCACTGCCTTTGCTAGTTCCTCAAGAAAAATTCTTCAGCGGGCCAAACAAAAACTGACTGAAAAATGCGTTGAGTACTGCTGTAAAGACATATGGCCATTTCGTTCCAATGAAGGAGGGGGTTTCATTGAGCTGGCCCAGCAGCTTATTAACATCGGTGCTACATATGGTTCAGTGACAGCGCAGGATGTTCTGCCTGATCCCACCACTGTGTCAAAACGGTGCCGTGAGCTGGCAATAGAGAAACGCACAAAGCTGGTTGAGCAGCTAAATTACACTATGACTGAGGTGAATTCGATCGAAATGACAACGGATATCTGGACGGAGGACTACCACAAATTAAGCTACTTGACCATCACTTGCCATTTCGTGACACGATCATTTAAAATGATAAGCACCGTATTGACAACAGTCGCATTCCCACTGGAAGAGGCTAAGACAGGGGAGAATATGTGACCAGTCACGGAAACTAGGGACACAAGTCGGTTCTGGGGCATTTTGAGTTATTCATAGATTCTGAAAGTGTAGTCTCCAAGCTTTCCAACGATGTGTAACATGTGGAAATCTGATAATATTTGGAGAAGTTGTGGCCATTTGAAGGTAGGCACTTAAAAAAGCTCAAAGATGAGAAAACGACCTCGAAAGATTGTGCAGTTCTCACCTCTCTCTGCTGCTAGGAGTGACAATAGGGCTCATTTACATCTCATTTAGATAAGCCATACCCCCTGTAAAGCTCCCCCCTGTGCTTTACAGCTTTTTTTTGCACTTCGAATGAGTGCACTTCTGCAGCAGCTCTAGGCGAAAAACAATTGTGATGCCCCTCTATTTGCAACGTACCAGCAACAACACACAAAGACCAATATGCCATATAGCCTACATATAACGCAAAACCAGCAACAACACACAAAGACCAATATGCCATATACATATAACGCAAAACCAGCAACAACACACAAAGACCAATATGCCATACATATAACGCAAAACCAGCAACAACACACAAAGACCAATAAGCCATAGGCCTACATATAACGCAAATAGTGCGCAACGCGCGTGTGCCCAAAATGTCAACAATATTAAAGTTTATGCAGGAGGCAAATGCCTGCTGGCATTTTTCTTTAAGCAGTCATGACAGGAATTTTCCAAATAATCACATTTCACCTCCTCAAATTACTGTTGCAAATCTCTTTACACCACTTTCTTATGTGCGCATACTATACACACACAAATGAAATGTCCGCAAGCACATTATATCATCAGCAGGTTCAGCATCTTAAATAACGACTAAAGAGCAAATGAAGCTTAACTTACGTTTCAGAAACGCGCACAGCAGGCCTTCATCGCCTTCATCGCAGCAAAGGTCTTAACTGCATCCTCTATTTCGATTCTCTGTGCCAGTTCATGTTCTATGGAGATTGTTGCCAGTCCATTAAGTCTGTTCAGTTCACAAAACTTTCCCCATTCAAAGCAATCGGAACGTCACATATGAAACAGCCAGCCACCGCTGTCAGCGAGCCGAGCCGCCATATTCAACACCGAGGGCGCGCGCGCCGCGCCCATACCTCCGGTTCAGTTTCCCGAGCGGCGAAAACATTTTCGGTGTAACTGCCACGGTTCAGCTCGTCTGCGACAATCTTTGCGGCGTCCATCTTCATTGAATTTTGATATCAGATAGAGCCTACCAGAGCACAGCATAATAAGTAGCCATGCGGTTCACTTGGAGGGCGGGGACAAAAGCGCCATATTCAGTATGGAAATACACACAGACAATAACACGCCACGCCCCTACTGCGTGCTAGAATTTCCGAAAACAAGCCGATTTCAACCTCAAAATGTAAGCTTTTAAATATACCAATACTGCTATCTCAAACATGGAGAGGCTTCTTCGTGATTTCAACTAACAGATTCTGCAAAAAAATGAAATTCACCAATTTTGAAAAAAAACTCTTCTTTCTCATTTTGCTTGAAAGTTGTGCTGCCGACTTGTGTCCCTGGTTTCTGTGACGGGTCACATATTAGGAGAGAAATCATCAGACTTCTAATGGAGTATGGCCTGGATATGAGTCTGCTGAATAAAGTGGTGTGGGTGACAGACCAAGGCTCAAACATCATCAGTGCCCTCAGACCATATCGAAGACTTGACTGCCAAGATCACGTTTATAATACGGTGATGAGACACGCCCTAGACCCCACACAACTGGCCCAAGATGCTCCAACTGTTGTAGACACTCTGCAAGCTACCATGGCACTGGTCAAATATGTAAAAAAGTCGGGCATGGCAGCTTTGCTGTCAAAAACAGTTATCCAAATGGCAGACACGATGTTTAGCACGGTATATCTGACCTTAAATTCTGTCCGCTCGGTTTATCAAGAACTACGCGAAAAACTAAATGATCGCGCAGAGGGCTGGCGAATCGATGCCATATCTCCAGATGTCCTTGACTTTCTTGTCGAGTTCCTGCAACCATTTTATGATGCCCAGCGTGAACTTGAAGGGGACCAGTACCCAACCATAAACCTGGTGTTTCTGTGGTTTGAGCGACTGAAGCGTCACTGCAACAAAAAAACGACTGACAGCCCCTATCAAGCCATCATCCGCGAGCGGCATCTCAGTTGGATTTTGCGTAAAGTGCAGATCCAAGAACTCCAAAAAATTGCAACTTTCCTTTGGCCTAAATATAGCCAGCTCCGAATGTTGTCCTCCTCAGAGAGAGACAACCTTCTCCAGGATGTTCAGAGACAGCTCAGTGACCTCTGCACCCAGGAGACCACCACTGAAGGACCCGCGCCCAAGAAAGCTGCAGTTGACTTTGAGGAGTGGGAAAATGTACCTGTGGCAGATGCCACAGACGAAGTCGACTCAAAATCATACAATGCAGGATGACAGAGATGTTTTGGGCTGGTGGAGCGATCATCAACTCAACTACCCGAAGCTTAATGTCCTTGCCCGTGGCATCCTTGCTATTCCAGCCAGTAGCAGTAGCAGTGAGCACAACTTCAGCGCTGCTGGTAGGACCATCGAGCAAAGGAGGACAGCCTTGAAGCCATCCACCGTAAGAACCTGGATTAGCCTAAACATTGAAGGATGGATTATGTGAATAGATCCCATGTTACAGTTTTATTAGCCACACAGTTTTCGAGAAAAATGGTAAGAGTGATTTTCATTTCAATAAGCTGCATTTGTGTTACGTTAATGTTTTGTTCTGTTTGCTTGGGCAATTTTTGGTAGACCTAGCTTTGTTCATTTAATTTCAATTGGCTATTTGTTTGGGCCTCTTGTGCGCGCCTGTTAACATGCGCTTTGTTGGCCGTGTGCGGTGCACGCTGATGCGTTGCGCACATCTGTAAACATTTCCGAATGCCTTCCAGTTGCTAAATAAAAGCGGACTTTCTACACAAACAAACGTACGTGTCATTAGTATGAGAAAAAAATTAGATTTTTAACTGTGTCGGGCTCGGGACGGGCTCGGACATAAATATCTTAATGCCTGTCGGGCTCGGGTCGGGTTCGGTTACTGCCCTGTCGGACGCGGGCCGGGCTCGGACAGAAAAATGCGGCCCGATTCGCACTCTGGTCTGCAGGACCTATTGAGACACATTTGGCAGAAGTTACCATACTGCCATATAGTCTGCTTAGGGAACCAGCCTCTCGTGACTGTCCTCTGGTGCATTTTGAGTTGTCAGCCCAGTGCCCTGAAGCGGATGACCGGCAGGGAACAACCGTGCAGAATCCTCTAATACCTTCCTCGGAAGGAGCGAGCCTCCCAGTGCTGCAACATCTGCGGACACACTGAGAAATTAAACCCTAGGGGTCGGCCGTTGTGACGGCGCGACCACCTCGCTTACTTTCAGATAAGTGTTATACATAATTTTTTTCAGATAAGTGATTATACATCACGAAACCGTTAAGTGTCTACTTTTATTTGTGTACACTCACAATAAAAACTGTGATCATGTGATCACTCACATGACAGGCAGACCCATAATCATTTAAAGACATACACACATAAAACTGTCACAGTTGTATTTCTGTCTTGTCTCGTTGTCACTAGTCACGTCTTCCTTTGTTCTGTTTTCCGGCCACTCATCTGTTTCCATGTTTACTGTCATTTAGTTCATCTGCATCACCTGTGTTTAGTTAATTATCATCATCATCATCATCCTCTGTTTCACCTGTGTCCTGTTAATCAATGTTTATCTGTGTTTGTATTTAGTTTCCTCCTGTTCAGTCAGTCTTTGTCCGTTCTACTTTGTACGTTGTATCTAGTGTGTACCTTCTGCCTGTCTGTACCTGTGTGAGTTATATTATTGTAAGTAAACGCAACTGCTTTGAAACTTCTGACTAGTGATGGCAAAATGAGGCTTCCTGAACCACTGAGACCTCGCAGCCCATTGCTTCACCCAAAGGTTCATTACTCGAAGCTTCATTCAGCATTGCTCACTAGTGACACCTAGCTACTGTGCAAAGAAGTAGCAGACAAATTAATTAATTCTAAACCACTGACCTGAGCAGACTTATGAGCAGACCCCAAGTTCTGTTTTATTTATTGATTTATTGATTTATTTATTTTCTTCTCACTATTAATGTCTGTAACCTTCATTTGCAATAATAAAAAAGACCTGAGCAGACATTTGTCCATTGCCTGGGTATAAAATAAAATATGTATCTTTCTCTGTCTGAATTTACTTGTGCAGAGACAACTGTCACACACACAGTTAATTAATTATTCCTAAATGGTT
Organism: Gila orcuttii; assembly: GCA_026230005.1. NCBI lineage: Eukaryota > Metazoa > Chordata > Actinopteri > Cypriniformes > Leuciscidae > Gila > Gila orcuttii. The sequence goes on along the minus strand of JAPDVR010000019.1, from coordinate 34,112,616 downwards.
TGGATAGTGACAGTATGAACAACAAAAGTGACACTGTGTTGAGTGCAGTGCATATGGTGGAGGGAGTGTAATAAAGTAAACTGCAACAGAATAGTCTGGGGTGGAAAAAGTTAAGAATTGTTTTTGGGGGGTTTTGTGCAGTGAACTGTTACTAGTTTTAGTGCAGTGTTGTGCTTATGGGACTGGGATATAGAAGAGCAAACTGCAACACTGCAGTTTGGGGTGGGTGTAGGAAGGATTACAATAAATTTTTATTGAGAAACAAAAAACTTTTCAAGTGTGTTGGGGTTTAGACGATTCCTCTTCTTGGACAAAACCTCTCCAGCCTTGGAAAATATCCTTTCACAAGGAACAGAGGATGCGGGAACATAAAAATGCCAGTGCCAGCTGGTATAAATGAGGATACTGATGCTTCTATTGAGGCCAGACGGGGAGGATCTCCTCTTTCTCGCTGGCTCCATTACCAGGAAAAAGTAAGAGTCGCAAAAAGCAAACAAATCCAAAAGGGCAATCCAAAACAAAAAGCAGTCCAGTCCAGATCCAAAAATCCAAAGCAATCCAAATAATCTTATCTAATTAATATAACAAGATTATAATATAGCTACTATAATTAATAATAACAATATATTATAAGTATTCTAACTTGATATAATGTAATAATATACAGCCCTAACAACACATATGACACAATAACGACAATGAGAGTTCTCTAACTCTCTGACTCTGACACTACTACAACTGCGTCTACTACTCCTGACAACACCCACAAGGTGGCGCGAGTTTCGAACCCCCTTTATCCGGAAGCGACACTCAAACCGAACCGATGACGTTTCCACACAAACCGAGGCCTCGTTTGTCATTAGTCACGTGATTTTCACGTTAACAACACAAGCCTCGAATCGCGTTTATACGTCCTCGGCCTTAGTGGTCAGACCGGGCTCCCACGCATTGGCCATGAAGGCCGATCCGCTATGGGCACCTGAAGGGTCGTCTCCGCCCTTCTGTTCAGTCAGTCTTTGTCCGTTCTAAGTTTTACGTTGTATCTAGTGTGTGTGTACCTTCTGCCCGTCTGTTCCTGTGTGAGTTATATTATTGTTAGTAAACGCAACTGTTTCGGAACTTATGACTCCTCTTCTACTTCTGCCTGCACCACACTCATGACAAAAACAGATTAGATCAGAGGTCTTCAATCCTGCTCCTGGAGGGCCACTGTCCTGCAGAGTTTAGTTCCAACCTGCTTCAGCACACCTGTCTTTGTATATTCAAGTGATCCTGAAGAGCTTGATGAGCTGATTCAGGTGTGTTTGATTAGGGTTGGAACTAAACTCTGCAGGACAGTGGCCCTCCAGGAGCAGGATTGTAGACCTCTCGATTAGATGAATAAAATGGACTAAAATGACAAAGACAACATATAAACCTATTAAAACTCTAATATACATAAACTCATTATAATATATAGAGCGGTTAAAACATGTCATATGACACAGTGTCAAGGGAGACATCAAAATCATTCTGGGACGTGGGTCCTAGTTAAGAAACACTGTCAGTGTGCTCATAGTTTCTTTCAAATACATTTACCTTGGTTTGATATTCTGTTGTCTAAGACAAAGACATTTATACATTTTAAAGTGTGCTTTAAGTGTTATTGAATTGAAGTAGCTTATTCGTAGGTTCTCTGTGTAATACAAAAGACAGTCCCTTCCAATAAAGGCTACTTTCAAAGTTGCTTATACAAACACATATTTTTGCCTGGAACATAGGTTACTTTGCCTATGCTATTACAGACTGTGATTAGTTTGTTGCCTATCACTTTGAGCTGCACTAGTATCGAGCTGAAATTTACTCTTGTCGGACGGTAATCTGACTAAGTGATGCATGGATCGGCAATTATGTATGAATGCTCTTTAGCTCAAATCATCTCCTCAGAATGTAAAATTAGGCTGTAATTTTCAGTCTTTCAAAGTAATGTGGAAGTAATGATAGGAAAATCTTGTTTACTGTCCATATTTGTTGTTTTTCATGTTTTTCCTTTCACTCTTGTTGGGCAGATGTGAAGTTGGAACAGAGAACTGGGTGCAGTGTAACGACTCCCCTATTAAGATCTGCAAATATCCAGTGCAGGGCCTGTTTGAGGGACACTCTTATTACTTTCGTGTGCGTGCCATCAACTCGCGTGGCATTGGCAGACCCTCCAGAGTATCTGAGCCCATTGCCGCTCTGGACCCCACAGAGTTTGAGAGACTTCATAGTAAGCAAAAAAGTCCTCATGCGGTTATGTTTATTTACTCGATTTTGTGTTAATAATGTTCCTTATGTACTGGTGTTTGTTTCAACAGCCACAAAACTTGGTGGGAGACTTGACGTTGTGATTTACTATGATGACCTTGAAGGTACTGTATAATTCTGGTTTATTTACTGAGAAATTTAGAAAATTTAAAAGCGTGATTATTACGCCTATTAAAGTCATGGAAATGTATATTTTTTTTAAATAATGGAAACAACATTGAAATTTCAATAATATTTCAATAATAGTCCATTCTTTCATTTGCAACGACCTAACTAAGAAAATGTCTCTGTACCTTAGTGCCCTTCAAGTGCTTATAAATGACATCCATACTGCATCCTTAAATATTGTGTGACGGAACTGCCTTAAGATATCGTTCCGTTTGTTCACTCAGTCACTCTGCCTTTGCATATGTAATCTGTAATAGATGACAACAGCTGTCACTTTGTGCTTTTCCCCCTTATTCTTTTCATGGTTTTCGCTTTCAAAATTAGCAATAATTATCCAGCCCATAATTGGTTCTCTTCTGAGAGATACTGATTAGTTTTTGATGAGAATTCCATCAGGAAGGGAACGTACAAACATCTGTGGTTCTTTTTCAAGTTGAAATGAACACATCAACCAGTGTCACCCATGTGCATAGATAAGTGTAGTTTGTACAGATAACAGTGGCAGCAGCAGCAAAAAAGATATTTATATCAGTCCATAATATTAAAGTTGCTTTTAAAGCTAGTGAAAATGGTGGGATATTTCCTAGTGTGTGTGTGTATTGGTGTGTGTCTATGTGTTCAGGGTAGAACAGTAATTCTGTTTGATGTGGTTTCCCTGCAGCTGAGGGAAAAGCTCCAGGACCTCCCTCTAAAGTCTGCACTTCAGAGACGGACCGAACATATGTTGTGCTCAGTTGGGTCCCTCCAGTCTACCATAGCAAAGCCCCCATGTGGTATTACATTGAGAAGGTTAGTTTCAGCTCACTGCCAGACGTTAACCCAGCCGAATAGTCACAAACTTTATTGCAGCAGTTTGGTTGGTTTTCTTCTTACATCACATTTAATCAATTAAGAAACATCTAACAAATTAAAATAAGAATATGGAGTTCTCAGTTATCCCAGTTATCAATTTACATTCTCTTCCTTCAAAAAATAAAAACAAAAGATAAATGAGTCAATATACTAAGAGCAGAGTGTCACTGTCATGGACTATTATTGTGATATTCCTTTAGTTCATGTTTCCCCTCTCTGTTTAGTTTCAGTTTTCTTGGTTACTGATTATGTCTTCATTTGTTCCTATGGTTATGTTTGTTTTGCTCCTGTCTGTCATTATGTTTGTCTGGTATTTATACTCCCTGTAATGTTCAGTTCAGTGTCGGCTCTCGTTTATCATTTAAGTGGTTTGCGTTTATTTCTTGCGTTTATTTAGTTCCTGTGTTTGTTGGTTTAAACTTGTATCTTCGTGTGTGCTTACCATAACACATAACACACAAATCTACAAAAAGTTACTCGATGAGAAATGTTGAGTTCATATTGGGAACTCTAACTTGTGATTGTAGACTTAGATATCGTGGCAAGTCCATTGTCAATCATTTGCTCTATTGCTCTATTTAATCTCATTACTGTCTAGGAGTATTTGTGATTTAAAAAAAAATGCTTAAAACTTTCACAGTAAGGAACACAGCAGTCATTTTGCCATCTCATTTTACAATACCTATTCGTATAATAGTGTGTTTTTATTGGCTGTGGTCTCATACAGCTTCAAGTCGGAGCAGGATCGTGGCAGAGAGTGAACACTAAAGTACCCATCAGATCACCTCGCTATGCCGTCTTCGACCTGTCCGAGGGAAAGGACTATCTCTTCCGTGTGCTATCCGCTAATATGTATGGCATCAGCGATGCTTCCGAGCCTACTGATACCATAACAACACTTCAACTGAAGGGTAAATGCTCTAAATCCAGCATGTCAAAGGCCACCACATCACTGATGTATTTAGTAAAGATATTGTAATGTTGAAACTGTTGCATATGAAATGGAATATAGATTTTTGAAGTTTGGTCAGGCTGTGACTTTGATGTTGGTTTTAAGGCAGTAATGAACTTTTATCTGCCTTTCTGTAGTGGAACTAATTCATGCATGATAGGTCATTAAGGGATTGATTAGGCTGGTTGGTGAAGTCACCCCTGAAATGAAGCTCTGTGTTCATTCAGGTGTGCCCTCAGCTCCTGGACAAGTCGTTGCAACCAGGGAGACAGACACCTCTGTTCTAATTCAGTGGGCACCTCCAAAGGATCCCAATAACCTGATTGGATATTACATTGATTCTTGCGTGAAAGGATCTAAGGACTGGACCTCAGCCAATCACAAGCCCCATAAGCAGACCAGGTATGTGCTCCTTCAAGGTGAAATTATTTGAGGCAAATTTCACGAATAGAGACAAAAGGGTCTGAAACTTAGGTCAGAAAAACTCTTGAAAAATGTTTAACATTTAATGAACGTTAATAAAATAAAACAAAATATAAAAGAAAATTAGGCTGTGTAAACCCAACCCGATCTGCTGGTGATTTGATTTCGCTGTGCAGCTCAAGCTGGAAACCTGTACATTTTTCTATCCTGCTTCGGTTATAAATCTGCGGGGATCAATCACAAACTGGCTTATCCACCTGGCGCGCTATTGGCGGGTTTAACACGATGACGATGGAGAAGCGGCCGTCAATCCAATTCATTTTAACCTCTTAGTAAACAATTTGCTCGAGTGGGTGTAAATACAACTCTCTTTCATCTTTTTTTTGCACAACCTGCAAAAACCGCTTGATGCTATTGCTGCTTCAGCAAACCGCTGGTCAATGCTACGAACCAACACGTTTGTTGACACGTTTGTTGACAAGTTTCCTGCCTGGAGTTTTCGCGTCGCTCTCGGATTGTTGGTCTGGGCCGTACAACTACGTAACTCACTGCTTCTCTACCATAATACGATGCATCGTTGGAGAAATCAACTTGCTAGTCACGACTGTTTCCCAAAACCATATTGTCGCAAAGTGGTCGTTCAACCGTCACACACGTGGTGGAGTAATAACTTATTTTAATGAAACTGTTTGAGATCGAATTAACGCTAGATGTTTTTATATAAATTACAGACATGGCATCTGAGGACTATTTCGATTTTTCTCAGTTATTTTGCTTTATTTCCAGATTCAATCATAGGTTGATTTTACTAATCTCTTGACAAACTAAAAGACGTAAATTACATTTGTATGAATTCTAAATAAAAGACACGGGTGTACTGAATGTCTGCTTGCTTATTTTGCTCAAGATAAGGATTTATTGAGTCCTCATGCCATGCAAACTAGAAACTCTGCTTCTAACCACAGGTCGAGAGCTGTCGTTCCAATCACACAAGTTTGCGATGCTGTTTGTGAATGTTATTTGGAACGATAGTTTCAGGAAACACCAACTCGTTGAACTATGCTGATAACGACGGAACTTGCGAACACAGTTGGATAACAATGCTTTTGGGAAACGCACCCCTGATTGGTTAAAGGTCTATCCAATTGCGTAAAGAGTAATTTGAACTATGCCCGTTAATCACGCCTCTTGTGCTGTAGAAAATACAGAGCAGACTCCCCAGACAATCTTAAAAGACTTTAAATATTAAAAAAATTAAATTAGGGTAACACTTTATACGTTCACTATAGTCCACTTTAGACATTCTACTAACTAAGTACTATTCTACTATTAACATTCTACTAAGTGCCCAAATCCAATAAATAATACTAGAAATAAATGGTCTCAATAATAAAAGTGAACCATAACATCTTTCCAGCGTGGTCTGGGTGTGTCTGGGGGATGCTACCGTCGTTGCGTGCGGGTGCGCCTGCAGTTATAAAACGATTACTAATTGCCATATTTCAATGTTGTATGCCAATTCTGATATGTTCATTCATACAGCCTACTCAAAACAGACGGGGCAACTAAACGCAGACAAGTTAGCTTACCGTTTTTAGGTGATATGCCATGTTTGATGTCGAGCTGTGATATGCAAACTGTTGTTTGGTCGATTACTCTGACAGTGAATTAAACACTAAATTCAGCAAACCACCATGGATGATGCAGACCAATGCCTTAGTTCTTTCTTCAATCTGTCTCCAGTGGGTTGGGCTAATCCAAAAAAGTGAAAACAGGGGGGGGGGGGGGGGGTGGTTTGAAGACAGACTGTTACCCGTGAAACAGGGGTGCTCTGAAAACACCCCCATTAGCAATTAGTGATGAAATGAATGTAATGAAATTAACGCGGCAAAAAGTCGACCAATCAGAATTTTAGTCGAGCCAGAATGTATCGACCAATAAATTGACTAGTCGACTGGGAAATTATAGCCCTATCCTTGAGGTATCTTAACATATTAATAGTTATGGGCCTGGCGTCTGATCATCCTCCAGTTTTTGAGATAGGATTGTGATGAAATTATTTGAGGCTCTTCACACAAATACGGTACAAAAGCATCTGAAACCCAGGTCGGAAAAAACTCTCAAAACAATTTTTAGCTTTTCATAATTAATGTAACCTATTTGTAAAACAAGCAGCTCTGGAAAAAACAGACCACTTTGAACATTTTTGTTTTATTCTTTAAACTACTAACAACATTTCTTCCAAATTTCATTAGAGCATTTATTTGCAGAAAATGACAACTGGTCAAAATAACAAAAAGATGCAATGTTTTCAAACCTTGAATAATGCAAAGAAAACAAGTTTACAGTATATTCATTTTTAAAAAACACGATACAGTTGTTTTAACTTCAGAAGTTCAAAAATCAATATTTGGTGTAATAACCCTCGTTTCCAATCACAGATTTCATGCGTCTTGGCATGCTCTCTACCAATTAGTCACATCCTGTTTAGTGAGTTTATGCCACTCCTGGCACAGTACACCTTGATACTATTTCATTACATTCTATTGTGTTTTTAAGGAGAAAGCGCATCTATCCTTACCCTGGAGTTGGTTCACCTTCTGTCTATGATTGTGTTGTTTAACAATGAATATAGACTTGTTTTCTTTGTATAATTCGAGGTCTGAAAACATGGCATCTGTTTTGTTATTTTGACCAGTTGTTTTTAATTGAAATTTGGAAGACATATACATAAATATAAAAAGTAAATCCAGAGAAACTGCTAATTTTGCAGTGGTCTCTTATTTTTTTCCAGCTATTTGCTTAAATTGACAGAGTACATAAAAACAAACTATCTCATATGCAATCATATGCACATGTAAAATAATGTGATCATCAACATTAAACTCTATAAATCAAAACTGCCTAATGATATTGAATGAAATGTCCACCGAGGATGAGCTATAGGACTGTGAAGCTTTGGGGGTGTTGATGAACTCTATATACTCCATCAATGTTTTGATCATCATTCTGAATTTGATCCAGAAGTAGTCTTTTACAAAACCGTGATTTTCTCAGTTTTTTCCTTAAAATGTTGCTTTTTTATGAGGTTTATCAAGTGTTGATAAAAAAGAATGTTAATTTCAACATTTACTAATACATTATTAAAATCAAATGTTGTAGCCTATCTGTTAACATTAGTTAATGCACTGTGAACTAACATGAACAAACAATGAACAGCTGGATTTTTATTAACTAACATTAACAAAGTAGATACATACTCTAACAAATGTATTGCTAATTGTCTACAAATGAGACCTTATTGTAAAGTGTTACCAATTAGTTTAGTTTATTTTGTCCTTTTCATTTTTAGGAAATTTTAATTATCATGAAATGTTCAGATTTGTTTTGAGAGTACGAATTGGATTTCAGATGTATTTGTACCCTAGTTGTGTGAAGAGCTTCAGATTTAATCACAATCCTTTCAATTCCTGATCAAACAACATGTCCATCACTAATAAGCTGAAGGTATCCCTAGGAATTGCTAAATTGTCAGACTATGAAGTCTATATCCAAAGGTTCTGAGATCAGCACAAAATGTGCCACACAAATACAAAATTTAACGTTGATATTTATTAAAATATACTTTTATATTTTATTTTTTGCTTTTACTAACATTTGTAGAGTTTTAACTAACTTAACATTTGTACCTCTTATGCTTTTAAATAAGTCATGGGACACCAGGGAAAATCCGATTCATGGAAAGTGCTCTAAAGTGCATGACCGTGTATATGGTAATTTAAACCAAATCAAAATGTGATCGCACATTACAACATAAAAACAAGGGAAATGCCTGAAAGCTTGTATCAGGATTTTGTGTTGCTGACATGTTTCTTTTGATGATTTTGTTCCCTGCAAAGGATAAATAACAGAATAGAAACTTCCTCTTTCACTACCTCATTACTGTGCTCTTGCAGGTTTGTTGTGCATGGACTGACCACCGGTGAGACGTATGTCTTCCGTGTACAAGCCATCAACGAGCTGGGCCTCAGCGATGAATCCCAGGAATCGGCTCCTCTTTCTGTGAGAGCTGCTCTCAGTAAGTTTGGCTCTCATGACCCAATCTCCTTTACATTCCATCAAGAAGCAAACTACAATTTATTTTGAACCTTTTCCAAACACACTCAAAAGCTGTTTCTCAGCAGTAGGTGTTTGTTATTGATAGCCCATGGTGTAGTAAATGACAAAAAAGTAAGGTACCCACCAGAAATGGCCCACCAGACTTAATGCCTACAAGAGGTTGGGAAAGGTGTATATTTATCTTTATTCATAAGCAGTGCTTAGGAAAGTTGCCACACATTAACAACAGAAAACATTAATTATCGTCAAATGTTTTTTAATATACAGTAGAGTTGAGCGGGGAAATGTATCAGCCAGTAGATTCTGCTACAGTGTTTATTAAAGCAATAAACCATAAGAGAATGTGTTACAGTGATTTTTACCATGATTAATGCACTGTAGACAACATTGTTAATTATAATGGAAGTGATTTAGTTTTTACAAATCACATCATGTGTAAACAAAGTGTAACTGTAGATTGCTTATTATTGCTGGCTATTTTACAATTTGAGACTTATGATTCATTAGTTATGCATAATCTTTTCTTTTGGGTTGGATCCATCAAGTTAAAAATAAAAATAAAATAATCAGATGAATTATTTAATCAAGTCATACCTTTCCCTTGTAAATTATGCTTGATTTGCTAAATAAGATATGGAAAAGCATTTTATATACTATATACTACTATATACAGTATTAGTATATATATTATGTGTGTTATATACAGTCTCCGTGATATACAATTGTTCATAATGTGAAATATATAGCCATCACACTATAAATATATAAGATATGATCATACCCCAGTACACAGTTGTATGCAAAAGGTTTTAAAAATATTTTTATTCCCCCTCAAACCTCGCACCATTTGCTAAATTGGTTTAATAATTTATACCAAATGAGTCAGAATGTGTTTTTTTTTCCCCTTCCCTATCTCTGTGGGACACTTAGTCAACAAGTAGAAATGATTTCAGCCAGCAGACCATTAAATTTTTACAGATCTGGATGATTTGTTGAGCTGTTTGCTTTGTAACTCTTTAGCTTTAGCTAACAGAAATCCTCTGTTTGGACTCAGGGGGACCATTCCACACTCTGAGACTTCAAAAGATGAAAATAAAGATGAATTTTTTTGTCCTAAGAGTGCAGGCCTGTCTGTAGTAAACAGCCAGTCAAAACAGTGGTTCGAAAATTAAAATAGAGAAGTTCTTTTGATGAAATTATTATTAAAGTATTTCTCAAAGTGTTTCAAACAAGCATCTATGAAGTAGTATATCTTGTCTCATACCATTTTTGTTATGGACAATATTGATAACTTGAAGAGAGTATATCATCTATCTGGTGGTAAAAAAAAAAAAAAAAACAGGCAAAACAACCCAACTAGTGTCACGATCAGGTTCAGATGAAGACGATGAAAAAGGTTCAAACTAGTTTCCACAAACAAAATGTTAATAAAACATTTAATCCAATAGCAAGAAAACAACATGTGATACACAAACAATACCAAACAACAACTGATTGTAAAGGAGGAACTTAAATACACAGGGTGATTGAACTCAAATGATGAACAGGTGTGCTTTAATTAGGAATATACTGCATCACCATGACAACTGATTAATGACGTGCAAACAGGAACATGGGCAGACGGCAACAAAGAGGAACATAATAAGAGTCCATGAAAATGAAACTTAAGCTAAACAGAACATAATGGTGATAACTAGCAACAACTCAGAACACCATAGCAAACCACACAAAGTGCTGAAATCCTGTCAGAACTCACTTCTGTAGCATTTTGATAGCACACAATTATTTTCAAAAAGTGTAAAGGCTCTGTTCTAAAGCCTAGTGAGCTTACTTCATAGGAAACATTTTAAAGCATTCCATGTTGATTATGATTATTCTGCTTTCAAAGTTATGTTGGTCAGTTGTTAGGCAGCGTGGAATCTTTTGTGTAGAATGCAATCCCATAATGCTTTGAGATAAATCAATTTGATGGTGGACAAACAATAGAAATAATCATTAAATTATCAAAAACAATACTGATAAAAATACTTCAGTCTAATAAAAATAAACAATTTTTTAATTAATATACTCTCTATTTGCACCATTGTTCAAGTTTGTGGTCGGTAAGATTTAAAAAAAAAAATTGAAAGAAGACTTATGTTTACAACTGTGGTTTGATAAATGTAAAATCATATTGTGAAATGTTATAACAATATATAAACAATTTAAAATGTAAGTGTTTTCTATTTTAAATATATTTTAAAATGTAATTTATTCCTTTAAAATGTGATTTTCAGCAGACATTACACCAGTCTTCAATGTCACATGATCCTTCAGAAATCACATATGCTGAATTGTTGCTCAAGAAACATTTCTTATTAAACCATGGCCTGTCTGAATACTCGATTCTGGTTGGCTTGAAAGTTTGCAATAAAACTGTTTAATGCACAGGTAGTTCCAAGTCAGTTTAATCGCCATTCTATATTAATGCTCTGCTCTCATTGAAGCGCACAAATACATACGTCACTCGCACACAGAGATTGGAGATCGTGCTGTGCACACACAGAAACAGAAGCACAGAAACTAGTTGACAATGCTGCTTTGCGACGTAGGCAGAAAATGTAGGGTAGGGTGAAAAACTCATCTCATTTTCTCCTCCAACTTCAGAAACGTCCAACATCGTTGTTTTACCTTTTATTTTATTTTATTTTTTTTACTTAGTCTTTGCACGTTCGCTTTGTAAACACTAGGTCTGTACTTTCACCTACGTCACGCTTGACCTTTCAACATGATTACATAATGTGTGGTGCATTACAGCTAGAGCAAGACGAGCATTTGTGGTTAAAAAGTATACATATAGCAACACGTTGGTTCCCGTTAAAGTTTAGAAATGTTTTCCTAAAAAACCTTAATTTCTTTTCGACTGAAGAAATAAAGAAATTAATATCTTTGATGACGTGGAGGTGAGTAAATTATCAGGAAATTTTAATTCTGAAGCGAAATTAATCCTTTTAAGCTTCGCTTCGTGTTGTGCCATTCTTTGCCTCCACGTCGTGCATTAAAATTGTTTTAAGCACAGCTAGCGGTGGAGTATCCCTTACTTATTATCAACAATTGTGCTGTTGAATATTTTTGTGGACTCTTTCAGAATATATATATATATATATATATATATATATATATATATATATTTTTTTTTTTTTTTTTAAGTAGATATCACTTTACATCAAAAAGCAATAAAAGTATTAATTTCTTTAAAAAAAAAATCTTACTGTCCCCAAACTTTTGAATGGTAGTGTATATGATTCACATTTTGATGCCTTTGAACATTGTTCCTGTGTTCCAAATCTAATATAACTGAAATGCTGTTTGTTTTAGATGGACAAAGCCCTACATTATCTTATGGAAAAGCATTGCCATAGTTTGAGGCTAACACTAATGTTTAACAAAATGCATTTCACCATTTTATATTACATCTCTGGACACATCTTTTCCTCTGAAATGTGCATATTACAAGCCAGAGATGCGGCCTGCACGTCAGCGCATGTTCCTCTTTGTTGAAGACACTGAGTAATGTGAACGTCGGCTACAGCAATCTGTCTTCTCCACAGAGTTGCCCTCTTCCCCTTACGACATCTCCCTTCTGTATTGTGACGGGGAATCCATGGTTCTCAACTGGAAGCAGCCTATCCATTCTGGAGGAGCAGAGGTCACTGATTATTACATTGACAAATTCAATGTGGCCAAGAAGACGTGGAAGGAGGTCAACATCCCACCCATTAAGGAACACCTGCACAAGGTGTCTATTTATTGCAGCATCCTGTGCATGTTGTTACATCAGCTTATACTGATGGATTTCTAATAATATTATGTAATATAATATTACCTTGTAAAATAATTACTAAGATGAACTGTATTTTCTGAAGGTTGGAGGTCTGACAGCTGGGTCAGTGTATCAGTTTAGGATCTATGGAGCTAATTTGGTTGGATTGGGTGGTGCCTCAACCCCAAGCAGGTCCTTCAAATGTGAGGCTTGGACCATGCCTGAGCCAGGTAATGTGAAGTGTGTACATAGTTTTGAATTGTACTGTTAAAATTTTGTCATTATTTATTCACCCTCATGTCGTTCAAAACCTGTATGCTGCTATTTGTTCCGTGCAACACAAAAGGAGAAATTAACAAATATTTTTGAATTTTCATTATCTAATATCAGAAAATATGAATAAATACTGTAACAAATATTTTGCTAATTATTAGTTAATGTTAGTTAGAGCATTAACTAAGGTCAACTAATGAGACCTTATTGTAAAATGTTACCGCAGAATCAGCTGAATTTGAAACTTTGAAACCAAGGCATAACAAAGGCTGTACAAGATCAATAAATGGACCAAAAAAGCAATTGACAGTTCTGCAAAGTGGTCCGAAACTCTCTCACATTGGTTCCGGACCAGCGGGTCATCCTTATTGTTGAGTTCTGTCCCTGAAAATCTTTCCTCCACTGCAACTCTGAAATCTTATTGTCCATTCACCATATTTTAAGTAGCACACTCAAGAATTAATGCCCTTTTGACAACACACTGATACACCATATAGAATCTAAATGCAAATATGATCAGTGGACAACAATTCTTTGGTCTGTTCTTCACACAAACTGTCGGATGGCAGTCAAAGTCACATGGCCTTTTTATAGGGATTTTTTTTTTTTTTTTTTTTTGGCATCTTTGGAGTTTGAAAGTCATGGTAACGTTGAACAGATGATGTTTTGTGTATGTGAAGATTCTCCCAAAGTCTTGTTTTCCACAGAAGAAAGAAAGTCATACATGTTTGGAACATTATGAATATGGTGAATTAATTATGGCAATTTTTATCTTTGTGTGAACTGTTCCTTTAACAAACTAAAACAAATCACCATTAAGTTCATTTTGTTTTATGTGTTGCCCTAAGACACTTTAGAGGAAGTAAAAGTCTTATGTGTGCAAAATACTCATTCTTGAGACCAACCCACAACTCTTGGCAAACATTACTTGAGTCCTTTGTTCAGCAGATTTACAGTATTTTTATTGGAGATACAGATCCTCTGCAGTAAGATGTCTTGTTTATGTGGTTAAAAACCGTTGTTTAAGGCTACACAGGGAAGAGGAGGTCTCTATAGCTCTCTGTTTGGTTCTGTCAGTCACCTCTAGACTACATCACCATTATTAAAAATGAAGGATTAATAGTATTAATAGTACATGTCTCAATCCTTGTTACTGTGTTTCAAGTGAACCAAGTAAGGTGATTGATAGCTGTTTTCACACAAAAAAGCTGTTTTTATCAAAGTGACACATGTTCAAATCCAGCGTGCATTATGTAATGCTCCAATTCAGACATTAGTGTATTGGACAGTCAAGACCAGCAAGAAACTCAAAAGACGTGTGCGATCTTCACATAAGCTTTTTGAGAACATAATCAAAATATAACATGTTATATTTTACCCTAAGAATATAAATTTTTTAGTATTTATACATCATGCTATTTTAATGTACTGTATAAAATGAGATTCGGTGTACAAAAATACATAATAATAATAACTTCAGAAGAAAATCGCCCATTATTTACTACATGATTAGAATTTGGGAGACAGATTTGCATGAAAATTTACATAAATAATTTCACATTCCACAGTTTTGTTGGATTTTAAGGTGAAATGTCATGTGCACATGTTTTCATGAGATTCACCCAAACATGTTTGAAAGCATGAAAAACTTGAGTTTTAATTGCCTTGTGTTTGGCTTTGGTAGGTCCAGCCTATGACCTGACCTTCACTGAAGTAAGGGATGATTCTTTGGTGGTGGAGTGGAAGGCTCCTGTCTACAATGGGGTCAGTACCATCACTGGATACTTCATTGAGAAATCCAGGAAAGGCTCTGATACCTGGAGCAAAGTCAACGAAAGTTCAGTCAACCACTGCTATCTCAAGGTATTGATTTTTGAGTGCCGACAAGCTCATATTCTCATATATTTTCTGTACTATTCTTTTAGTATGCTAGACATAGAAATATGAAAATGTGTGCACTTCTCTGTGGCTTTATCAAATGTACGGTTTCAATGTTTACAGGTCAAGGGTCTAGAGACAGGCGAATCTTATGTGTTCCGCGTACTGGCCGAGAATGCCAAGGGCATCGGCATGGCTTCAACCCCCTCTGACCCTGTGTGTGTCAAGGCACTGCCAGGTAAACATGTAATGTAGAGCAGACACTGTTTAAGCCATAGACATACATATCTGAATGGGGGGAAAAAAATCAATATGGTTCTGCCTTACAGAGCCAGTTGCTTCTTTGATGGATGCATTGTGATGCTGTATGTGTCTGCTGAAAGAATAGATGTCCCATTTTCAATTTAAAGGGACAATTCATTTAGTTTGTTTATTCTAGAACTTGTATGCGAAAAAACTAGTATGCATTTTTTTTGCAGTTATTCTGAGCTTAAGAATCACAATATATGAGACAATAAATGTAATTTGTAAATTAAATATAATTTCGAAAAACAATTACATAAATTGTTTGTCAATAGTTGATAGGAAATACTGGATTTATGCTGGAATTAGCTGCCCATTACGCAAACAGACACTGAAAAATGTCTTGCCTTTTTTACTTGGTTAATTCACCTAAAAATAAAAATTCTTTCATCATTTACTTACTTTCATGGGATTCCAAAGTCTTAAATTGCTCAATTCTTAACGATTTGTTTAATGACTCCTTTATAACTATTGTTAATAGTCTTGTAATTTTTGGTTACATGGACTTTCAATGGAGGGACAGACACCTCTCACATTTCATAAAAAACATATCTTAATTTGTGTTTCAAAGATTAAAGCTGCAGTTTGTAACTTTTGGCGCTCTATAGCGGTTAATAAACAGAACTGCACTCGTCTTGTGGAAGAACATTGTAGCCAGAGCTACTTCTCTCTGTTTATGTCTATGACGACTCACGCATGTACTGGGCTACTCCGCAGTGGTACGACCCGAACCAGTCTAAAATAGTACAAATATAAAGACTTATTATAGGTATACTATATTGATTCAGGATAAGACAAAAACACGGCTTGGAAAATGGATTCATGATGTACTCACTTATTATATAAATTTTGTACATTTTGAACACAAAAAAAGTTACGACCCCTACAACTGCAGCTTTAACCAAAGTCTTATGGGTTTGGCATGATATCAGGGTGAGTTAATTATGACATAATTGGAATTGTTGGGTGAACTATCCCTTTAAGGCAGCATTTCTCAATGAGAGAACATTTTGGGTGCTGGAAGCAATATTTGTGAAAGGGGTTTTGTTTAAGGCGAGTTTACAGCAAAGATTCACAATGATACGAGCTGAAACCGTTTACAGTAACTACTTGCAAAAGAATGTGGTCTGCAACATTCTAAAACCTACCAGTTTACACCAGTGCGACTAGACGAGACGAGGGATTGTTGCCATAGCAACTACTCTTTTCCTTCAGTTTTTCTGTCATCTTTCTGTAGCACAGCTGTTGGACCTGTGAAAGCAACTTAGTGTTTAGCATCCAAAAACACTCTAACAGACGTAATAATAATATTAATAACAATAATGATTTTTGTTTGATGATTGGCTACTGTTTGTGATAAGCTACCTAAATAAAGTTGGAATATTTTAATATATTTGTTTAACACTCAGTTTTTTTATTCTATTCACGTGGCTCACATCACATTTCCCTGGGAAACTAATGAAAATGATATTCCATCTGTTAAATATGGTGAACCACTGCCTTAAGGGGACTTTGTCAACATGAAATGCTTGCAACCCATTTTACTTCCATAATGTGATGAATTTACATATGAAACAGGATTTTTAACAAGAAAAAAATATTGATTGGTTGTGATTTATTGATATCACCGGGTGGTTGGAAGGGGTCAAGATTTTAACTGGTTAGCATGGCCCAACAAGTTTGTCTACTGTTTTTCTCCATTGACGGCTTTTGAAAAGTTAAAAGTGAATTCTGACAAAATTATAGTAGTAACAAAACATATATATTATATTTTTTTTATTTATATTTTTTTCAGGATTCATTGATGAATAAAAAGTTAAAAAAGAACAGCATTTATTCAAAATAGAAATCTTTTCTAACAATATAATTTTTTATAATCACTTTTTATCAATTTAATACATCCTTGCAAGTTGCTGAATAAAAGTATTAATTTCTTTCAAAAAAAGAAAGAAAAAAATGACCCCAAACTTTTGAAATGTAGTGTATATTGTTACAAAAGATTTCTATTGTAAATAAATTCTGTTCTTTTTTAAAAACTTTTTATTCATCAAAGAATCCTGAAAAAAGGATCCTATCCAACCTTGATAATAAATCAGTATATTAGAATGTTTTTTAAAGGATCATGTGACACTGAAGACTGGAGTGATGGCTGATAAAAAGAAATCAGCTTTGCATCACAGAAATAAATTGAAATATAAGTATATTAAAATACAATACAATAATAATAATAATACCCTGTACAATACTTTTATTCATTAAAACTCATCTTTGATCACCAAAATGACATTTTTAAGGATTTTTCCATGAAAGAAAAACATTTCTTCATGCCTTAAAATAGCTTGAATGTAACTCTACAACCTTGACTCATTTAGTATTTGCGGTTCTATGAATATGCAAATTAGCCCCGCCTCCACTCACTCGCACCAGCTCAGAGATCCACTTGTTGACGATCACACGTTGACGTGATTGGTTACAAGGAATTTGTGACTTCAGAAACACCAGCGATTTCAAACCGCGTTTTTGAGACTGTCTTAAATTTACTGCAGTTTTAAAGAGAAAATAGTCAGCAATGGTGTTGACTTATAAATTTACACATGGTTTGTCTTAAAGCATATTAAAAACACCACATTGACGTTTAAACAACATAAAAAGGGGACTTTAAATTGTAATAATATTTAACAATATTGCTGTTTTTTCCTGTATTTTTGATCAAATAAATGCAGGCTTGATGATCATAAGAGATTTCTTTCAAAAATATTAAAAATAGTTATATAGTTATATAGTTATAGTAATAGTAATAGTTATGCTTCACACACACACACACACACACACACACACACACACACACACACACACACACACACACACACACACACACACACACACACACACACACACACACACACACACACACACACACACACACACACACACACACACACACACACACACACACACACACACACACACACTGAATAGGACATTAATTTCCTGCAGCTCTAGAGTTATCAGGGATTAGTTATGATGACTCAGGTGATTGGCTCAGAAAGTGTCTATGAGAAAAGATGGCAGATTTCAGTTCACACACTTCTGAGGGTTTTGCGTCAGTTGATGAACGGATAGCCTTCCTCAGAAACTCTATAGACCTCATTGGCTTGGCGACATCAGAAAAAAAAGAGGAAAGTCATTTCAGAGGAGGTCATCCATCCAGGGTGTTTTCCTGCCTTTGGCCCGAGATGCTGAGATAAGCTCCAGCATCCCTGCTGTCCTACATAAGACAAGCAGTTTTGAGGATGGATGGATGGATTTGAGAAGTTGTTATTACAGTGATGGTATTGGTATTTATTTTCATGATTTTTGTTTTATTTTGTGCACTGATGAATTGTGCACAGTAAGACCAGGAAGTCGCATTCAGTTGTCAGTTTGACATTTTAAACCTAAACAACTTACACAGCCATCCAGAATAGCAGAATATCTGTGAATTCTAAAGAAGGGTTTTTTTTTTTATTTTTGAAGAAATGGGAGTTCACAGTGGGGCTGAGAGAGAGCTGTTCAGGGCAGTGTTGATTGCACCATGGGAGGTGTTCTAGAGTGTCTTGGGGAGCAGCTGCCTGCACATTCACAGATAAGCAAAAAGCTGCCACGGGATGATCCAAGATGATTCATTCAGAGTAGCCCGAAAGGTTTGTGGCTGATAAAAATGGCATCAGCCAGTAGAGTGCACTGTGGATTCGTGTGTCTATAGAAAGTATGTGTGTGATGTTGTGTGAGATGTTCTACAGTACAACTAAGAAGGGAAGCCCTGCTTGGGCTGATTGGTCATAATCATCTCCACAGATTCCTGCACTTGAACACCCATCATTGACAAACTTCTGAACACCTGTTACATGTTCATTAATTATTATTATTATTTATTTATTTTTTTACAAATTTTATTATGCTTTTAGATACCACTACACTGAGAAAAATGATAAAATTATACCTAAAAATGGTAGCATCTAAAGGAACTGCTTTTGTTCGAATCAAAAATATAATTTTACTTCACTGAATCCACATAAGGGATCTGAATCAACACTAAACTGACTTTAGCTGAACAACAGCCGAAATGCATCATTTTCCAGTTATGACTGTGAAGCTGCTTTGAAACAATCTGTAATAAAATAAATAAAGGTGATTTGATGACCTAAATACAATGATTTAGACAGAAAAAAACAACAACTATTTTTTTATGCAATAAATCAGGTATAAATAGCTATTTAAGTTAATATTAATTAACTATTTTGGGTTAAAAATTATCCAAAATATTTTTTTTTAGCAAGTACATAACCAGCCAGTGTTCAAAAGTATCTGCTTGCCTAAGATCGATTCAAAATGGTAAGCTTGTAATAATGTTTTTTAATTCCAGTGGTACTGGTGGATTTCCGCTGGAAATTCGAGCATGTCTTTGCGTCATTACATCACATCTGTACACATAAAGAAGGTGTCTCGGCTAGTAGGCTATATTGCGTGTGATGGTGTTGGAGGTGGAGATTTATAGCCTTTTCTCACAGCACTTGATATAATTAAACTTATCAATTTGATGGCGGATCCAGAAAGGTTCAAACGACAATCACTAGTGACAACTGTAGATTCACCCGTTGTAAAAAGCTAAAGACTTTGGACTTCGGAGTGGCTACAGAAAAAAAGAGACTGCGACCGGGCCCATGCCAAAACAAGGATAAATATCGCAAGGGCATTAAATGTAGTCACTCAATGCTGATGTTGTTAACATTAACAATTTGAGAACAAAGTATAATTTGCACGGTTTGACGTGATATGATAAGAGATCATTAGATTTAATCAGCGCGATTTACTGCAATGCTTTTTTCCCCTTAGTTGGTCAGAACAAAAGTTACTTGTTCAGATGACATTTTCTAGTGAAAATTCTTATGTTGGTCATACTTCCAAAAGTATCCACACCGGCGCGGTGACTGACAGCCGCACATTCTCCTCAAAACATTGGATTCATCCGCGCTGTGCCGTGCCGAGGCACATCCCACGTAAAGTTGATAATTCCGTGAATAACTGCAATTGCAGATTTCGAACAGAGATGGCAAAAAAGAGGAAAACTACAGACTGCAGCTTTAAACTTATTCTTTTTAAACTTATTTTTTTAAGTGTGGAAAATTTTAAATTCAAAATAGAATTATATTACGTTTAGATTATATTATTATTATTAATACATAAATATATTTATAAATGTATTAATTTAATATCAAAGTGTACTTATTATTAGAAAACTGATCAATTTAATATTGTGTCCTCGACGTTTCAAATCATTCCTATGGAACAGCATTGATAATAATCCCACTGTGTTCCAACCATAACTCCAGCATATCCTACAGTATTTGTTTAGTAGTACTTGTCTACTTGTGTGCAAATTCTTCTGTGCTTCTGTTATTTTGAAGGCACCCAGGAAATCAAGTGTGGCGTCGATGAGGAATCAGGTGACATTTATCTCTCTTTTGAGAGCTGCCAAATGACAGAGACATCAAAATTTGTGTGGAAGAAGTCCTACCAAGAAATGACTGACTTCTCTAAGGGCATCATCGTCAAGACATCAGGCAGCAAGTAAGCACAACACATGCTCAATGTGTCCTAACTTGATCTGGTCTAGATACATATTAGCTCAAAGCATATTTAGGGCAATGCCACAGTCTGTGCATATTTAATTCTATTTGTTTTCCTTGTGTTATCCCAATGAACAGACACTAATGTTTGCTCATTGTTTCTTTAGCTCAGCTTTGGTTTTTAAGAACCCAGACAAAGAGGATTTGGGCACATTCTCTGTTTCTGTTACACATACTGATGGTGCCTCGGCCAGCTACAAGATCTCAGCAGAAGGTGAGGCTTCTTAATATATAATGACCATGAGCTTCATTATTAATACCCTCCCTCAAAGGTATATAGAGTACAAGACACTATCAAAAGATTCCATTGACAGATTCGAATCATATTTGATTCAGATGTCGCCGGTATACTATATATGTTGATGTGTGACATGGATGTTACATCATCTGCAGTAAAATAGTTACCATGATATTAGATATTTCAAAGATATTTAATTAAATAATAATAATTTTAATAATAATACATATTTGTGTTTGCTGTAATGTACTTGAAAAGTGTTAAATGATAAATGATAGTTACCTCTATCCTTTAGAGCTGGAGAAGATGTTGGCCCTCAGCTATGACATACGCAACCCAGGTAAGTGGCCCCAGATGAAGGAGTAGAGTATGGAGCCCCTAAAGGGACATGGTGAAGAAAAAAAAATGAGATGGGACAAAAAAATTATTTGGCAATGCTTTTGCGTTCTCTCGCAAAATGTTTTGCGTTCCACTGAACGCAAAGTTTCTCAGGGGAACACAAAACATTTGCGAGAGAACCCAAAAGCATTGATATTATTTTTCAATTTGGCTTGTTAAAAATGTATGAATCTTATCTTTTGCAAAACTAAAACTTCAGGTCGTGTTTAAATATCTGTAGTGCATATTTGTTTTTCTAGTTATGCTTTGCTCTAACATATTTAATTGTCTAAAATAACTCTTTGAGAGTGCAAAAAATAATCTCTGATCTATGATTTTATAGATTTATATAGACAGGTATAAATACGGAAGTGGATGCACGCACTAGTTGCTTTTTCGCTGAGGAGCCGAGCGTAACCCGGAGTCAGCGGTGGTCCAGCGGTAGTGGCAAGGGGACTACGTTGCATACGCAACCAGGACGTTCCCTTTCAGTCGATAACGTCGGACGTAGTCGACGTCGACTGAAATGGGATCCAACCTTTGAAAACGCCACTAAAGCTGCCACCTTCCAGTGCCTAGACAAAAGCCTCCTGATACCGCCACAATTTTAAGGCGGGGAAGGACAGGGCTTAGGCCAGGGAAGTCACCGCTGTTCCTACAGGACCACTGGGAAAGCGTTCCCCGTACATTGGAAGGAAGGGACACTGCGGAAGCCACATCCTACCCGAAGGGAGGTAACGTGGAGAATACACATATGAACAGGGCGGATGACCGGGCAGTATGACATATGGAATGTCACTGGGGTGGCTCCAGCCTAAGACGGGGAGAGACTCACCGGACAGTGACGGCAGAGAGACTCTGCCGAGGGAAGACACGGGCTCGCCGTAGGGAGCTGCATCGTGAAAGAATACACATATGGGATCACCATAGGGACCGCAACATATGGACCCAGCCTAACACCGGTTCCACACTGCTTACGAGTGGTAAGCCTAACACCGGACGTTCCGCACGTCCAACATCGGAGGGGTGGGGAGGAACTCAACAGGGTTCGGATTAAGGGAACTCAACTGCAGTAGAATGGCGCACGTATCCAGTCCATAGGAGGGGAATGGCGCAGCAAGCTGACACTTGAACTGGGCTCACGGTGAAACTGGCTTCATGAGAAGCAGAGCATATGAGCGGAGTGGAGCGGTGAGAATCTCAGCTCCTCGCTCACGGAACTGTTCACCCCTCCGCTCCCCCGCTTAAAGCCACATCAGGCCACTCCGCTCATTATCGTTCAGCGCTCAACGCAGTTTGCTTCGCGCTCCACTCAAATCGCACCCCGCTCGCTCCAAAAAAGGAAAAAATATCTGCATGTATTTCACTTTTAGCTTAGACCACGGCTTACCTCCCAAAGAACTAAAGAGCAACAACAACATTTTCCAAATAGAAATGTTTTATTTCAAATTACAAATTAGGCCTAGTCCGTTTAAGAAGGAATATAGGCTACACAAAAAGTCCTGTAAAATTAAACGAATAAATTGACCTAATCATATAAATAAGTTATATAAACAAAAATATACATAAAAGTTTTAAAAGTAAATTAACCATTAGGCCAGAATTTTGATAACTGAACTTTTGCGCACGATTAAAATTTAAATTGGCTTATATCCATTGTAGCCTACACACAAACTGCAGTAAAATTATACTGGGCCTAATAATTTTAAAAAAGAATATATATATATATATATATATATATATATATATATATATATATAAACGCTTTAAAAGTAAATTAACTATTAGGCCAAAATTCTTATAACTAAACTTTTGCCCAGAGGATTACAATTTAAATTGGCTTATGTTGTCAAACTTAATATATATATGTATATATATATATATATATATATATGAATTGCTTTCCTTATCAACAGTTCTTTTGAGTTCACGACGAGTGCACAAGTTTGGACGATATCTGAGGCTTCAGACTCATGCAGTGGTCTCTTGACAGCAGGCCAGAAGCGGAGAAATCCTTCTCTGCGCTCGCAGACCCGCTTGGGATGCTGAACACAATGCGAGGTACTTTAGCCAGGCGGGGAAAGACGTGGAGTTTTCTTTCCAAAATTGTCTTCTTTTTGAACTCCATTATTGAGTTTTGACTGAAAATAGTTTACTGTTGACTGTGCGAGACAGGCTTGACTAAGCATGCTTCAGACTCGTGGTGTGAGCGGACTGCGGAGCGAAATTGGAGCGGGAAATAGGGCGACGCTCCGTCCTTTTAAAAATGCCGCTCTGCGCTCTGTCCAAGATCCGCCCGCTCGCGCTCCCCGCTCGCTCCCGCTCCACTCCGCTCACATGCTCTGATGAGAAGGGAGCCCACGGGAAGCAGTGGTTCAATCTAGGTGTCGCCCAGCACCCAACTCTAGAAAATCTGTCAGCAAAGCACTCTGTCAATGCCCAGGCGGAGCACACACTCATTATAGAGGAGCTCAACACCTAAGTGGACATGAGCATTTCGGAATTTTTCACCGAAATGAAGGCAGCCACCATCAGTGGGCCAACTTCGCTTGGAAACAGCCTTCCCTCTCTGCTGATTTTCTAACAGATAAGAGCTAGTCTGAGGTCTTAGGCTTGCGTTCTGTACACGTCTAACCGCTATGAAGCGGACGGACAGAGAAAGCCAGGGCTGGGTCTGCCTCCTCCGAGGCAGCGCTTGCAGGCTCACCACCTGATCCTATTACGGGAGAGGTAGGGGCACAATCCAGGCCGGGGTCTCAGCTCGTGAGAGTTAGCCGCCCCGAACTCCAGGCACAATTCGTTGACCGAAGCGAGCAAGTCCCTACCCTCTAGTAGAGACCATGCGAACAGGAGAACTGTTTTAACAGAATTTTTAACTCACTGCCTGCAGTGGCTCAGGGGCGGTCGATGCAGTGCAGTTGCACCAGAGATAAGGCCCAAGAGGATAAAGAGGGATGCAAGCATTTACATTACCCTGCTCCCACAGGAACCTGACGATCAGGACGTGCTTCCCACGCTTCTGCATCACGATGAGCGTCAAGAACACAGAGGCAACATCATTTTGAGGGTGGAGGAAAACAGCCTACTCCAACCCATCTTGCAGGAACGAGAGCACTGAAATGATCGAAAAGCTTTCAGGATCTCCTCACGGAGAGAAGACTCACTCAACGACTAGGTTCCACTTCTAATGCGTAAGCACACCACCTCTTTCCAGGGGGTGCTTGCAGAAGTGATGGTAACCACCACATGTTCCTGTGATAGCCAGATCACTGAGCTTCAGGAGCATTTTTGCTCAACACTTGTGTGTGATAAATTCACTGAGCTTCAGGAGCATTTCTGCTCAACACCTGAGTGTGAAAAGATTCACTGAGCTTCAGGAGCATTGCTGCTCAACACCTGAGTGCGATGATTTCACTGAGCTACAGGAGCATTTCTGCTCAACACCTAAGTGCGATGGACTTCACTGAGTTTCAGGAGCATTTCTGCTCAACATATAATTGTGATGAATTCACTGAACTTTGAGCAGGCGCCAGGCGATAATGAATTGCAGTCGCTTTTTTAGGAGGCTCACCGGGGAACGCATTTCTGCGGGCCCCTGGGGCAGCTGAGAGCCAGTGTCTGTCCAAGGGTTGCCCGCTCGGACAGAATAAATGCAACTGGCATGGAGACGAAAACGGGAAGGCAACTGTGCGGCCCCGGAGTGGTCATGACCCAGCAGGACCGCCAGGGGATGGAGTCTCCACTCACCCTGGCCATAACTGTCGTGAGGCTCGTCAGCGGCACGATTGAGTAGGCCGGGAAAATAGTGGAATGAAGCGTCCTCAGAAGCTTCTGACTCCAAGGAGGAGGTGACGGGAGAGTTGTGACATGCGAGGGAAGCTTACGCAACGGCCGCAATGTCAACACTCAAGGCACGAATGCCCGTGCAGTCGGAGGTCACCCAGGCCTCCGTTAAAGCACGACCTTTGTACATGGCCCTTCAGTCAGTGAAGGTTTGGCAGCAGACCGGGCTGAACTGTTGCCACACAGGGTGTGCTGCTCTGCCATGGTCACCTTGGGACTCGATCTGAAGCTAGCACTGAAGTGGTCTTCATATCAAGGAAGCCTAACGGCTGCATCTGCCATATGCCCCAGGAGCCTCTGAAAGTTTCTTTCAGTGGGACCCTTTCTTACTTCAATACACACACCAGCTGAACACACTCTCGTGGAGAGAAGTGTTGAACCGAGTCCATCTCCAAACTGAAAAAGAGATACTCAACCCGTGGGCGAGATTGCTCTCTCCCAGTTGACCTGAAATCCCAACTGGCTATGGAGCACTCGAAGGGAAGGACTCTGTACTGATACTTCACACCCTCACACGCAACACACAGGATGGCCTGCGGTACGGAAAGTAGAGATCTGAAGCACATGTCATTCAGGTCAATGCTGCAAAGATGGTCACGACCCACCACCTAGTAGCATGAAGAACGATTTTACAAATGGCCTTCATACCTGTCACGGTACACACACACACAAACAGGTAAGTTCCAATTGCAGTAATTTTAATAGGGTAATCCGTACTCACAATCCAGTCCAAGCAAGGTTCAAAATCCAAAAGGCAGTCCAAAACATAAAACACCAACAAGACACAGGCAAAGGCAGGGCATAGAAGTGTGCGGACATTAAACAACGACTCCGTGAAAAACACTAAAACAGACAGGGTATATATACACACACTGAACTAACAAGGTGATGGGAAACAGCTGTGTGTAATGAACAGATGAGTGGCAGAACAGAATGCTGGGAAATGTAGTCTATTGTGAATGACACCGTGAAAACGAGGACCTCTAGTGAACCCCAGGGAAACACAACCAGACACTGTGACAGAACCTCCCCTCTACGGAGCGGCTACCAGACGCTCCATGACAGAAAACAAGACAAAACAAGAGTCCAGGAGGGAGGTGGAACGGTGGAGGATCAGGGGGAGGGATGGGGGGCCAGGTCCATGGAAGGGAACAGAAACAGGGGGGTGATGGTTTAGCCGGCGGCCAGGGCGAAACAGACAGTCCATCGGGCGGCCAGGGCGAAGCAGACAGTCCATCGGGCGGCCAGGGCGAAGCAGACAGTCCATCGGGCGGCCAGGGCGAAGCAGACAGTCCATCGGGCGGCCAGGCCGAAGCAGACGACCCATCGGGTGGCCAGGGTGGTGAAGACCCCTCGGGCGGCCAGGGCGAAGCAGACAGTCCATCGGGCGGCCAGGGCGAAGCAGACAACCCATCGGGCGGCCAGGGCGGTGACGACCCCTCGGGCGGCCACGGCTCAGGAACAGACACCGGCTCAGGAACAGACACCAAAACTGTAACAACCACAAGAACAGACACAAACACAGAAAAAAACACTGGCTCTGGCGCTGGAACAGGCACTGGCTCTGGAACAGACATTGGCTCCAGCTCTGGAACAGGCACTGGCTCTGGCTCTGCCTCCGGCTCTGGAACACGCACTGGCTCTGCCTCCGGCTCTGGAACAGGCACTGGCTCTGGAACACGCACTGGCTCTGCCTCCGGCTCTGGAACGGGCACTGGCTCTGGCTCCGGCTCTGGAACAGACATTGGCTCTGCCTCCGGCTCTGGAACAGGCACTGGCTCTGCCTCCGGCTCTGGAACGGGCACTGGCTCTGCCTCCGGCTCTGGAACAGCAGACACTGGCTCCGGCTCTGGAACAGCAGACACGGGCATGTCCAGGATCCGAGCCAGACGCTCCAGATAGTCCGTAAGTGCCTTGGCGGCCACACAAATGGGCATTTCTGGATCTGTCTCAGACTGGGCAGACGTGACGTGAACAGTCTCTCGCTGGGCAGACGTGACGTGAACAGTCTCTCGCTGGGCAGACGTGACGTGAACAGGCTCTCGCTGGGCAGACGTGACGTGAACAGTCTCTCGCTGGGCAGACGTGACGTGAACAGTCTCTCGCTGGGCAGACGTGACGTGAACAGTCTCTGACTGGGCAGACGGGACGTGAACAGTCTCTGACTGGGCAGACGTGACGTGAACAGTCTCTGACTGGACAGACGGAACGTGAACAGTCTCTGACTGGGCAGACGGAACGTGAACAGTCTCTGACTGGGCAGATGGAACGTGAACAGTCTCTGACTGGGCAGACGGAACGTGAACAGTCTCTGACTGGGCAGACGTGACGTGAACAGTCTCTCGCTGGGCAGACGGAACGTGAACAGTCTCTCGCTGGGCAGACGGAACGTGAACAGTCTCTGACTGGGCAGAGGGAACGTGTCTCTTGCTCCTCCTCCGTCCATGAGAGCGAGAGGGTGCTGGGTTGGACGGCGCCAGCGGTGAGAGCTCTGGGCTGGCCGAAACCCGCGGTGATAGCCTCGTGCTGGGCGGAACCCGCGACGAGGGTCTTGTGCTGGACCAGACCAGCGGCTCCGGATCAGGAACATGGCAGGGCGGAGGACGGTGTCGTGGAACTTGTCGACCACCTCCTCCCCTGCAACCTCCCCTAGTTCCGGAGAACTTGGCCAGACGAGTCCCCTCAAACGATCCTCCTCTCTCGAAGGAAGGGGCCTCGGGGGACTTTCCCACCACGGTCTCCTCCGTGATGCGAGCCCACAGTGCAAAACACTCGAAAATGTTCATACGAGGTGGCACCTTTCCAGTTTGCGACCTCCCCCCCTCGGTGGCTGGGGAAGAGGCCCGGAATCCCATACTGCTGGAACTATTCATTGACGGAGTCGTTCTGTCACGGTACACACACACACAAACAGGTAAGTTCCAATTGCAGTAATTTTAATAGGGTAATCCGTACTCACAGTCCAGTCCAAGCAAGGTTCAAAATCCAAAAGGCAGTCCAAAACATAAAACACCAACAAGACACAGGCAAAGGCAGGGCATAGAAGTGTGCGGACATTAAACAACGACTCCGTGAAAAACACTAAAACAGACAGGGTATATATACACACACTGAACTAACAAGGTGATGGGAAACAGCTGTGTGTAATGAACAGATGAGTGGCAGAACAGAATGCTGGGAAATGTAGTCTATTGTGAATGACACCGTGAAAACGAGGACCTCTAGTGAACCCCAGGGAAACACAACCAGACACTGTGACAATACCGGCTGGAGGAGCGGCTATATCAAATCCTTCGCCAGTAGGATAAGATAAGCGCGCACAAGTCAGGAGCACTGCTCAACACTAGGTGTGATGAATATCGCTGGATTTTCAGGAGGACGTCTGCTCAACACATAATTTGATGATTATCACTGACTTAAGCGGGATAGCCGAGCCTGAGGTGGGGCAGCAAAGTGGAGAGTGTGGTGTTAGTGTGCTGTGCAACACTTACCTGTCTCCACTAGCGGCAGGGGGCGCGTGAGAGGGCGGATGACCGGGTCCTCGAACGAACCAAGCTGCCTGCTGGCGACCAAGGGGGGGCTGAGGAGTGTAAGGCTATACAGGGTCACACCCGCCAGACTGGCCCTCTTGGGACCCAGGAACAGATGAATTTGCTCTTTCTTTGAAGTGTGGGTACCGCTTGCTCCGCTTTTTTTTTTTTTTGGGAGCCGGCGGCAGAACAGACACACACACAAAGACTCCACCCGGCCCTCACCCGGGGGGAGGGAGTGTTCGTGACCAACTCCAAGAGCATCCTCATCCATCCCTGGGCGGCCCGCTCCGGAATGCTCTCGCTGTCGCTTGCCACCTGGCTTGGCAGCGCCTGGAGCGGGCTGGGCGTCCCTACTGCGGCTGGCTCCATGCTGAAGCCTGGGTGGAGGCTGCTGCGGAGGCCCAGTGGGAGCAGCAGCCGGTAAAACGCTCTCGGAGACGAGCAGGCTGAGGAACTCCCACCGGCAGCGGGGTGGAGGCAGCAGCGGGCCGCCGGGGCAGGATGTGCCGGATGACCTCCGTCTGCGCTTAGGCGGCAGAGAACTGTTGGATGCAGTTCACCGCCACGTCGACGACCAGCCCAACCTGGGAAATTGGGGAGACCAGGAACCGAACCTTGTCCGCATCCGCCATATCAACCAGGCTGAGCCAACAATGGTGCTCCTGGACCACTAAGGTGGACATCGCCAGACCGATCGCACGTGCCCCGGAGGGCGAGGTCGGATGCAGTGCGGTGCTCACCTATGAGCACACGGTCTGGGCTACCCTCGTGCATGCCATCGGTGCCCTGGCCTGACAGACCTGTAGCAGCGCCATGGCACGCAAGAGGAAGCGGCTTGCCCAGAGGCTTTGTAAACTCTGCCCGTCGGAACGGACGAGAACTCACAGGCCTTAGGGGGGGACAAGGATCCCCCAAAAGGCAGCGGCCACCAGACACAGGTGCACCTGTGTCATGACAGACCTCTCCAATGGAGGGACACCTCGCAACCCTTCACCGCTCCTCCATCAAGGGTAGTGAGGGGGAAAAGCTATTCAGGCAGTTTCTGGCAGAGAAAGGTGCTGTTCACCACCTGATAAGCTCTCCATGCATTTCGGGAAAGAAAAGCACTGGGGCGGCGAGCTGAGAACCAGTGCGGCCCGCCCCGAGATACCAAACCTCCAACCGAGACTGAACGGGACACGGTGGAGGTTCCACTCGAGCCCAGCAGCCTCGGCGGCCCGTTTAAGCATAGCTGACATTTCTGGATCTGGCTCGGGCAATGTTACACTCCCAGAGGGAGATAACACAGCCGAGTCTTCATCTCCAGAGGTCAGCTCACCCTCCGATGCTGCTATCGACATCTTATCCTCTGGGGGAACCCCAATTGAAACAGCTGATCGGTCAATTACAGAGGGACCAGCATGCTCAACAGGAATTCCATCGGCTGCGGTGTGATGGAGGAGTGAGGAGCCCACAGGGAATGGTTACCAGGCGAGACATCCATCACTATCCTCCGATCACCCATCCCACACGGCACCTGGGTGTGGGGCATGGTAATGGGGACTCGCGCTTCGCAGACGACGGCGAATCTCGATCTCAACACCGCGACAGTCATATTCCCGCAATGAGAACATGAGCTGTCCACAAAAGCTGCCCCATCGTGCTGAACATATAAATATATATACACACATATTTATATATACAGAAATATATCGCTCAACACGTGATGCATCAATCGTGACCGTCAGAGAGGAAAAGGGAACGACCGCATCCAGAAACGCATGGGTGGAATGACATCTTGAAAAAGACGCAAACGCACCCGTGTTGCTCTTTCAGGAAATAGGACCCATCACCAGTGCCGGAGCACACAGGGGAATGACCGCGGCAACACTGAGTGATGCGAATCACGCATGACAATTCCTTTGGCTCGTTCAATAGTACTCGAAGAACATTGGCTCTCTGACACGATCCCATTTCAGTCGACGTCGACTATGTAGGACGTTATCGACTGAAAGGGAACCCTGAATGGTAATCTGCCAAATTGAACTAATGCTATTCTAATGAACTATTTACATTACATGTTATTGATAACAGTGTGACTATTCATTGAACTTTAGTCTATTTTTTTAAATTGCTATTACCGCTGTATTATAAAACATTTGAGGCTATTACAGTGATTTTATCAAAGTTAATGGGGTTTTAGATTCATGCTGTGCCTGACAACACCATTTAAGCATGTTAAAATCACTGGAACATGTAGCGTGGCTTATTGCTTAAAATAAACTATTACGATTTTTATATAGAATCAGCATGTGTACATTCACGCGTATGAACTGTGACACAGCACACATGTCAGCTTGTCATGCGTCGCCTCTTCTGTGTCGCAGTTATTCCTCTGAAGACTGAACTGGCCTATAAGATTCTAGAGAGAGGCCGTATGCGCTTTTGGCTGCAAGCTGAGGGTATCTCTTCTTCTGTGACCTACAAATTCTTTGCCAATAACAAGGAGCTTGTCAACTGTGAGGTAAATAACTGTCAAATAGAATGGTACTGACAAATACAGCCTTCAATTCATAAACAGAAATCAGGGAGTTTTATATTAAAAGGATAGTTCACCCCTAAATGACAATTCTGTCATTATTTATTCACCCTCAGGTTCATCCAAACCCCAAGACTTTCTTGACTCTGTGGAACATAATATGTTTAACAACACAGTATCATAAAAGTATCATAAACATGGTCCATATGACTTTTGAACTATTTTCATACTATTTAAGTCATTCACTGAAAATATTGCTTGGCATGACACCAATTGGTCGTTAGGGATTACACAAAATATCAGTTATCATACTAGTTATCTGATTATTTTATGTGTGTGTATATATATATATATATATATATATATATATATATATATATATATATATATATATATATATATATTGGCCAATATAATATAGTATAATATAATATACTTTAATTTTTTTTATTAAAATTATATTTGTTTACATAATATATGTGTGTGTACTCTGTATAATTATTTTGTATATGTAAATACACACACATGCATGTATTTGAGAAATATTTGCATGTATATACTGTATATATTTATATATAATTTATATTATATATAAATATAAATATTTTATACATAAATAACATATTTTTCTTAAATATATACATGCATGTGTGTGTATTTATATATACAAAATAATTATACACAGTACACACACATATATTATGTAAACACAAACTTTTATTTTGGGTGCGATTAATTGCGATTAATCGCTGCACAGCCCTATAATTAATATATTCTTATTTCTTTTATTATTCTTGTTTCTTTTGTTATAGTTATACATTTGTTTGCACTGTACACTACTGTACATTATAATTGTCATTGCCATTGTCATTGTTTTATTTTGTTTTAGCCAGAAATTGACTATCGGCGCATCCCCAGTTGTTCCCCATTCACTTTCATTGAACTAAAAAGGCCAGCATGAACTTCCTGCTATAAATAATTGATTTTGTGTTCTGTGGTAGAAAGAAAGTCATAATGGTTTTGTATTTGATTACAGAATTGTCATTCTGATTGAACTATCCCTTTAAGTTTAGCTCCAACTGATGCTGTGCAAGAAAACATAGCCAATCCAAATGAATAGATTCAGCTCCATCTGTTATGTTCATTTGCTTGAGCCTCGTAAGAAAAGCCCAGGAGAGAAATGTTTACCTCTCTTTTTTTTTTTACAGCAAACTAAAATGAGTCACGACGCAGCCACGGGCATTATTGAGATGGTGATGGATCATTTCACTGAAGACAGCGAGGGCACATTCACCGTGCAGATCCAAGATGGCAGAGCTAAGGCCCAGTCTTCTTTGGTGCTGATTGGAGATGGTGAGAGCCAGCATCGCTCTAGGGCTTGCAGAAACTCACATCTTGAGATATTGTGCTCTTCTGTTGAACTCTTTTCACTGACCTCTAATAGTTTCTGCTTTATTTTCCTATTCCAGCCTTCAAGGCAGCGTTGGCTGAGGCGGACTACCAAAGGAGGGAGTACATTCGTGTGAAAGAGGGTACTGCACTCATCGAGTTGATGTAGCTGTTGAATGAACTTCGGATAGAGTGAATTAGACCCTGTGGTTTTGTAATGCTATTACTTTTTGAGGTTTACAAACAAGCTTTGCACCATCGACAAAATGTCTTATTGGTTCCCTGCTAAAAAAATGGCTTCTATGAATAGTTCACACAGAAATTATAATTCTGTTATTATTTACTGACTTTACAGCGGAGCAAATATATGTATCTGTATCTGTTACAATCTCAATATTATTTGTATCTGTATTTGGAAGAAAATGGAATTGGGTAGGGGAGCAATGAAAGAATGAATTTTCCTATATCTTCACCTGGAATGTTGCCATGACGCTGCAGAGGGGTGTCTATTTGCTGTTCTTACAACAAGATTTTTTTATTACTGCTGTTAATATAATTGTTGCAAATAAACATACATTTAAAAATTAAGTTTCTAAAATATGCTTATATATGATATATAGAGTTTAGACACATTCACTACATACACTCATTAGTGTAGCTATAATATCATGCTATCCCCTGGCTCACCTGTTATCCACTAAGAACGAGGAGTGACTGTGTCTGCCAATTATTTTTGCTGTTATTCGGTAGAATTCATTATTTGTTTTGAAGCCATTATCTGTGGCTTTTCGAATAAGGTATTCGGCTTTGGGCGCATCCCTATTACTGATTCTCATGTTGTTACAAACTATCTTGCTTCTGTTGAAGAAGAAATTTTGGTAACACTTTCTATGAAGACCATGCTTATAAATAAGTATAAATGGAGCTATAACTCATTATAAGTAAGTATTACTATTTTATAAATATATTTATAAAGACTAATTAAGACCTACACTGCATTAAAAAAAACAGTTATGTCACCATTATGTTCAGTTTAGTTTCATTATGATTTTTTCA
Organism: Gila orcuttii; assembly: GCA_026230005.1. Classification (NCBI taxonomy): domain Eukaryota; kingdom Metazoa; phylum Chordata; class Actinopteri; order Cypriniformes; family Leuciscidae; genus Gila; species Gila orcuttii. Next base: position 34,078,936 of record JAPDVR010000019.1, on the reverse strand, counting down.
TTATGATGTTTTTATTCTCATCATGTGCTCCTTTGTTCAGTTTTCCCGCTCCTCATTATTAGTTCATTTGTGTCAGCTGTGTTTTATTAATCATTCTTGTTTGTGTTTGCAATATAAGTTGGTCCCTCACATTCATTCTCCGTTTGGTCTACGTTGCTTTAGTGTGTGTTGCCCTGCCTGTTTGTTTATTCGTTGTATCTTTGTCATTAAAACTGGTTGGAACTGAATCTTCATCCTCTTCTGCCTTCCTGCAACCGCCCGTGACAAGTTATAGTTACATTTATATTATTTGTATAATTACTTATAAGTCATGCATTTGCTTTTTTCAATGTGCATGCTCATAATCCATTAAACACTAATTTATAAGTATTAATAAGTCAGTCATATGGTTCCATGAATGTATTTATAAAGATGCAGCTTGCATTGCTATAATGTTATTATATTATATTTACAATTACTTTTTTAGTAATTCAGATTTATTTTTGTCAAATAAGTGAGTATGTTGTTATTAATAGCTGTGTAGTGTTCTAATAAATACTTATTGTGAATGATATTACAGTTACTAATGCATCATTGATGGCTTTAAGTAAAGTGAAAACATAGGGCCCTATTTTAAGGATCTAAGCGCATGATCAAAATGGTCATATGCATTTAGACCATGCGCACCCGGCGCATGGTCTAAAAGGATTGTCCCTATTCTCTTAATGAGTACTGGGTGTGTTTTGGGCGTAACGTGCAAAAAAAAACAGTCTCATCTCCCATTCCCTTTAAAAGCTAGTTGCGCTCACGCCATGGCGGATTCGCTATTTATGTGGTGGAATTTGCAAGCGGAAAGACTGAACGCTTATCCAGAGAGGAAACGGATCTGCTCGTGCGCGAGGTTAAAGCGCGCAAGCAGACCATCTACAGGACAAGCCGGATTCCACCATAACTTACAAAATACAAAATATGTACAAGCAATGCTTGTCAAGCATGATAATCTTTTACATTGTAATCCTTTCATTTTTAATATTTGGCATGTTTGTGTGCTGCTGTGCGTCCCTGTGTGTAATTAGCAGAGTGTATGCGCGTTGTGGACCCCCCTATAGGGATCTCCCAGTCACGTGACCCTTAGCCGCGTGTCAGCCATTTTGACGGAATACATCCGTCAGCTACTCAGTGGCAATGGATCTATTTTTAGGGGTGGGCCACCCCTAATAATAGATCCATTGCCGTGGGTAATATATATTATTAGTATATTTGTCACAGTTCACCGTCGATCTATGCACTACATTCCCCAGAATCCTCCTTTGACACCTGAATTCACTCTCTGCTCAATTTCCAGTCACACCTGTTCCCAATCAGTCACCTCGCTACCCAGCCCTATAAAACTCTCACGCACACTTCAGTCATTGTCAAGCCTCCAACAGGAGAAGACCATTACCACGATCCCCTGAAGTTTCCAAGTCTGCCAAGAAGATCCAGCACGTAACTATATCCACCTCTGAAAATACTCACCTTTGTCTCCCTGCCTCCAGTATTCCTGCCTGGTTCCCCGTTTCCCGAATCCTGCCACCTAAGCCAAGTGATCCACGTGCCCACCGAGATTTCCTTGTTCCTCCCTGGATCGGACACAGAACAGTATTTCATCACTGTAAATAAACTCACGTTTGTGTTTCACTTACCTCCGCCTCTGGGTCTTATATCCTGACAGAAGGCTTGACCTAAACCGACAACGATGAATTACGAACTCTGTGTTCCACAAGATGGCCGGTCTCTAGAGGATTATGCAGGGATTTATCTTCATCTTTTCCAGAACCTGAAATTGAATGAGGAAGCTCTCACATATGAGTTCTGGAGTGGGCTGGATGATATTCTCGCCCAGCAACTGCTGTTGGGAGATCTCCACCTCCCTTTGGTGGAATTCCTGGACCGCACGCTGTGGGTGTGTGGGTCTTCATTCACCGTGGGAGATATCCAGCACGATCTCCACATTCAGCCCAAAATCCACGTCAACCCCGCCAAGCCTGCTTTCCACGTTGGTCATCCCAAGCCTGCACGCCACATCACGGCAACCTTCAACCCAGCCATCAGGTCAGTTCATGGACTTCCAGGATTGATTTCCAGCCTGGCCGATCTCCCGCTGATGTCACTGCGTGGTTCCAGATGGGCCATCAAGCCAAAGTCTCGTCCCACAGAGCCTTCCCCGCGGATCCCGTTCAGTCCAGCGCCCTCTTGCTCTCGGAAACGGAGGAAGAGGAAGAGGACTTCATGCACCACACAGTGCCCAAAGACCAGTCCTGAGTTTCCTTCGCCACTGATTCAACCCAGCCCAGATCTTCAAGGTGCGCCCACAGAGCCAGAGCCAGTCTTCGAGCGAGAGCCAGAGCCAGTCTTCGAGCGAGAGCCAGAGCCAGTCTTCGAGCGAGAGCCAGAGCCAGTCTTCGAGCGAGAGCCAGAGCCAGTCTTCGAGCGAGAGCCAGAGCCAGTCTTCGAGCGAGAGCCAGAGCCAGTCTTCGAGCGAGAGCCAGAACCAGTCTTCAAGCAAGAGCCTGAGCCCGTCACGTGCCCGCCAGAGACTGAACACGCCACACTTGAGTCTGCTCTGGAGGACACAGCGCTCTTTGTGGTGTCCATAGCTGTTTTGTGTGTGTGGGCAACACACACATCAGCTACAGCCCGTGAATCCAGTTCCGAGTCCCATGATGTGCTGGTTCCGTCCAGTTCCGAGTCCCATGGTGTGCTGGTTCCGTCCAGTTCCGAGTCCCATGATGTGCTGGTTCCGTCCAGTTCCGAGTCCCATGATGTGCTGGTTCCGTCCAGTTCCGAGTCCCATGATGTGCTGGTTCCGTCCAGTTCCGAGTCCCATGATGTGCTGGTTCCGTCCAGTTCCGAGTCCCATGATGTGCTGGTTCCGTCCAGTTCCGAGTCCCATGATGTGCTGGTTCCGTCCAGTTCCGAGTCCCATGATGTGCTGGTTCCGTCCAGTTCCGAGTCCCATGTTGAGCTGGTCCCGTCCAGCACAGAGCTTCCTTCGCCGCTGGTCCCGTCCAGCACAGAGCTTCCTTTGCCGCTTGTCCCGTCCAGCACAGAGCTTCCTTCGCCGCTGACGCCGTCCAGCCCAGTCACTCTCCCCATTAATTTTTTGGGGGGGGGCCATAGACCCTTGCCGTGGACGCCCAAGGGCCCACGGCCACCAGAAGGGTCGTCTCCGCCATGGCCGCCCGAAGGGTCTTCTCCGCCATGGCCGCCCGAAGGGTCTTCTCCGCCATGGCCGCCCGAAGGGTCTTCTCCGCCATGGCCGCCCGAAGGGTCCTCGCCGCCATGGCCACCCGAAGGGTCCGTTCCACCCTGGACGCCCGAGGGTCCGACAGCTCCGCCCTGGACGCCCGAGGGTCCGACAGCTCCGCCCTGGACGCCCGAGGGTCCTACAGCTCCGCCCTGGACGCCCGAGGGTCCCACAGTTCCGCCCTGGACGCCCGAGGGTCCAACAGCTCCGCCCTGGACGCCCGAGGGTCCTACAGCTCCGCCCTGGACGCCCGAGGGTCCTACAGCTCCGCCCTGGACGCCCGAGGGTCCTACAGCTCCGCCCTGGACGCCCGAGGGTCCTACAGCTCCGCCCTGGACGCCCGAGGGTCCCACAGCTCCGCCGCGGCCACGCCCACAGTCTGTTCCGTCACGGCCAAGCCCACAGTCTGTTCCGTCACGGCCACGTCCACAGCCTGCTCCGCCGTGGCCACGCCCACAGTCTGTTCCGTCACGGCCAAGCCCACAGTCTGTTCCGTCACGGCCACGTCCACAGCCTGCTCCGCCATGGCCACGCCCACAGTCTGTTCCGTCACGGCCACGCCCACAGCCTGCTCCGCCGTGGCCACACCCGCAGCCGTGTCCACCTTGGTCCCACGAGCTGCCAGCTCCGCCCTGGAGGCTTCCTGTCCTGTGCAGCCACGCCCTCGTCAGCCTCCAGGGCGCCCACCCTCCCACCCCTTTGGATGTTATACGGCGCGAGAACGCGCCTTCGGAGAGGGGGGGGTACTGTCACAGTTCACCGTCGATCTATGCACTACATTCCCCAGAATCCTCCTTTGACACCTGAATTCACTCTCTGCTCAATTTCCAGTCACACCTGTTCCCAATCAGTCACCTCGCTACCCAGCCCTATAAAACTCTCACGCACACTTCAGTCATTGTCAAGCCTCCAACAGGAGAAGACCATTACCACGATCCCCTGAAGTTTCCAAGTCTGCCAAGAAGATCCAGCACGTAACTATATCCACCTCTGAAAATACTCACCTTTGTCTCCCTGCCTCCAGTATTCCTGCCTGGTTCCCCGTTTCCTGAATCCTGCCACCTAAGCCAAGTGATCCACGTGCCCACCGAGATTTCCTTGTTCCTCCCTGGATCGGACACAGAACAGTATTTCATCACTGTAAATAAACTCACGTTTGTGTTTCACTTACCTCCGCCTCTGGGTCTTATATCCTGACAATATTATTATACTAATAATATAATTACATAAAAACGTTTTGACATTGGGCTACAGTGTGTTAGGTTAATGCATTTACCAGTAACGTTACTGACTCTGAAGCTAACTGAGCAGTTCCACGGCTCTCTTCTCTACTCTTTACTACTACTTTAATACTGTTTCTAGCTAATGTTGGTAGGTTTTTTTTTCCACTGCTACAAAAAAAACGTAGTCAACCCATACACCGTTAGAACCGTGAAAAAAATGCACAATAAAGGGCGACAGCTAAACGTTTGATTAACAAATGATTTTCTGTTTAAAGCAAAAAAGAAAATGTATATATAAATACAGTATATATATATAGTAAAATTGGGAGCCTGATGTGTCCAGCTAAGACAAGCTTATGTTATGCTGAATGGTAGTGCACACAAACATTGCAGATTTCTATGGCAACAGTGGATTTATAACATTTGATCCCAAACTCCGAGAAATCATTCATTAGCCTTCGAGGGGACAACTTACCTGATCCAAAATGAAGACTGCAAAGCTGTGTTGAGTTGGACTGTGTTCAGTTGGAAGCCAAACAGTAACACCGCCATCAGCATTTTGCCTGTTAATTGCCGCCAACCACTTGTTTCTCCGTTTTGTTTCTTTTGGGATACGGTATAAAGATATTCCTTTTGTATGATCACGTATCTGATCGCATCCAACTGCACAGCATCGCTCGGGCATGATAGAAATATTTCGCGACAAGCTGTATTATCACCAGCGGTATAGCATTTTCTATTCCGTCAAGATGGCTGCTCCAAATGGCGTGACGTCACGCGGGACGTCCCTATAGACGCATATTACTAACGTGCTCTTTAAATAACAAAAAATAAATAAAAACACTAGTGCACCATTGACTTTAGACCAGGTTTCAGTTGGTCAATGGCGCAGTCTATTTCAGTTGCCTCAAAATCCAACAATGTGCCTGAACACACCTCATTTTCAGACCAGCACTCCCATGGGCACAATTTCATTTGCTATTTAAACAACGTGGCACAGGACGTGAAAATGATAACTGCTTCTGCCTGAAACTAGCAAAAAACACTTGGCACGGCATTGCGCCGGGTGTATGATAGGGGCCCTAGGATGCTTTCATCATACATTGTTTATTTGTAAATGTAATTAATGAACAGTAATTCCTGTAATAAAATTAAAAGAAAAACACACAAATCATTAATACAAACAATTTATTTTTTTAAAGTTACATACTAGCAAAACTGCAACAATATTTTTTAAAGTATAATTCCTAACTGCTAGAAGCAAAACAATGCATTCTGTAATGAAGCAGTAAACTCAAGGGGATCCAATTGCAGCTTTTATTAGAGTAGTCACACAGGCAGGAATCGACAACAGCAAACAGGGCCATGTAGACAAGGCAGAGACAAACCAGATAACAGGCGATGGTCGGGGCAGGCGGCGAGAAGCAAGGTCCAATAAGCATCCAAATTGGGGCGGGCAGAGAACAAGCAGAAACAGGATACACAGTCCAAGGTCAAGGTAACAATAATCCATAGGAAGAAACGCTCAGAAATGACAGCCAGGAAAGTCAAGACTTTGCACTGGTGTGGTGGGTGGAAGTGGTTTATATGTGTGTGTGTGAATGAGATGCAGGTGTGTGTAATCAGCGCAGTGCAGGTGTATGGTGTTTGGTGTAATCAGTCCAGGGAGGTGCATGATGGGAAATGTAGTCCGTGATAACACAGGGAGTGCGTGGCTAATCGTGACACATATGGCTGAGGAGATATAGATTTTAACAAATCAAAATTATTCATGACCTCCAATGCAAACATTAGCCATTAAAGACATAATTGATAACTAATTGGTACAGCAAACAAGGGTCTCTGGAACTATTTTATATTTGATCATTTATAAATGATTTAAATTAAATTGATTATGAGCATGCGCATTGAAAAATCAAATGCATGACTTGTACGTAATTATAAAAATAATATAAATGTAACTATAACTGTTCATATAATGCAGTATAGGTATATATATATATATATATATATATATATATATATATATATATATATATATATATATATATATACATTTTAATAGAATAGTATAATATTCTAATAGAATATAAAGAATTAAAGAATTTAATAGAATATAAATTTAATAGAATAGTAATACTTACTATACTTAAGTATAAATGGGGCTGTAATTCATTATAAGCAAGTACTTCATAGAAAGTGTTACCGATTTTTTTTTTTATAATATTCCAGTCACTCTTTTCCCTCAGTTGTATTCGATTTTGAAAACATGTAGCTTTACGCATCCCAAATGTCCTGTCCTTGGCCAGGCCATAAGACAAGCTAAACCACCTTAGGCTGGTTTAAGTTTTTTTGTTTCTTTAAGTAGGCATTCTATGTGATTCTTCAAGCTTCCCACGATTTCAAAATATTTGTTTAACAATTTTATTTTCCAGGCCCTCACTTTACGGAATTCCTCTCCATTCAATTTGGTGATAATGCCTCTGTCGCTCTTGTTTGCAAGGCAAGTTGAATGGGAATGATTTAGCCCAACCAAATTGAACGTCTTGGACTGACTGATGATATATTGGTGTTTTCTTGCATGTCTGACCACTTTCAGGTGGCTAATTTGAAGAAGGAGTCTGCGTTTCAGTGGTATAAAGACAGTGTAGAGGTGATTCCTGAGGTGCCTGCTGACTTGAACTCAGGAGTCTGCAAGTTCGCCATAACTCATGTGAGCACTTCACTTCATAAACACTGGAGTTAGAACTTGTTTAGCTCAAAGGTTTTTAACTGGATATCAAGCGGTTGTCCGACATATAGTTCCAAAATTTCTTATTGTACAAAATTAAACCAAAAAGCCATTTAACACATTGAAATTTATATTAAAAAAATTGTTAACCCAAATATTATATTCCATTTTATTTAAAATTTCCAGTGAATACATAAACAATAGTAGAAAAATTATCTAAAAGCATAACACATGGAACAAACACTGGGCCAATATTAGTATTATCCATTAACATAAGCTAAGTGACAGAATTTACTTAAAAAAAAAAAAAAACTTTGATGCACAGCCGGAAGATTTTTCTACTTCTCTCTTAATATGCATGGTATCTTAATATTGCATTGCTATACACATGTGTATATGGCTAATTATTGTGATATATTATTAGCATTTACCATTGTTTTTTCCATGCTGCCCTCAGAACAAAGAGACTAGTGACCCATTTTCAGGTCGTTACCACTAGTTTAGTCAGTAACAGGCAGCATTTGTGTTTGTGTTTTCTGTAATCAAAGTTTAAAATATATCAGAAGTGTATTGAAGAATACTCAATGTTAAGTACCATAGCTAAGGTTATTTCAGTAAACAGACAAATAATCCCTGCTGGACTGTTAAGGGTAATTGTTCTAGGGTTTTTTCCAGTCAATATTCTTCCCATTTACATAAACAGCTTGTGCAACCTCAATAAATTCAACAAAGCTTGATGCATGACAAATTTATACTGTATTTGCTATAATCGCTCCTGACATCTTATGAAAAATAACATAAGAACATTTCACATGAGAAATAACCTTAAGAGCTTTTGACTCCCAAAGGATTGAAACCAGAGGTGTGAATCAATTGAATGCTGTAGTAATTTTATGTAATGCTGGTTATTCTTTGACATTTTTTGTCAAATGTATTTTCGCAAAACTATTTGAAATAGCTATAAATTACTCCCAAGACAATGTAGCACAGAAACTTTTCTGCCAGTAATGCTCTAAAAAAAGCATCACTCAGGTGGCCTGTTTTTGTGAGATGCTGAATTTTTTTCTTCCATTTTTTATTTTTTTATCCTGATATTCTAGTTCTCCAAGAAGGATGTGGGACTATATAAAGCAACCATCACCGATGACAGAGGCCAAGATGTGTCACAGATTGATGTTTCTGGCAAAGGTACCGTCTGTCAGGATTGTCTTATCAAATATAGAAAAATGTAAATGTGTGCTGGAAAATGTTCCATAAAATGTATTAAAGATGTCTTTTTTGTCACCCACAGCTTTTGATGACATCATAAATGAGCTCAGTCGTATCTCTGGTGTGTATGACATGTATCATTGTGCTCGTCATTTGGCTCTCAAAAGCCTGTATGTCTTTCCCTCTGTTAACCCCAACTGATTTTCAGTCATCTTTCACCCCTCTCTCACCTTCTCTGTCAATGGAGTCTAACATTTAAATGGGCTAGAAATTCAATTATGAACTTTTTATGTTTCCCCATAGTTCATTTTTAGTGTTGGTCTAGCAATCAGGGTCTTTGTGAGGAATTATATGACTGTAACCTTAGACTGTAACTCTAGACAGATACTCTTATGCTAAAAAGTGTACCATGTTGATCTGCTATTAAGGTGAATGAAAATATATCTAGGTGAATTTTTTTTTTTAAAGTACATAATTAACCATATTAGTAAAGCCACCAAAATAAATTCATACATACAGTAACTACAGTAGATATAAATACAATTATACTACAGTATATACTGTATTACAATTATACATGTACTTAACTAATATTAAGCTATTAATTCACAAAGTTTTTAAAATCTTAAGAAATTTTGGTTGCACCTTCTTTTTACAGTATGTGCATTTACATGTACTTACAGTGTACTTACCTAAGAAAATACTGGGTAATATAAGGTAACTACATGGGTTAAGGTTAGGTTTGGGGTTGGTTTCAGGGTTAGTACCTAGTTATTACCTAGTTATTACCCAGTTATTGCGATTACTATAATAAGTAAATAGTATGTACATGGGGAACAGGACTGTAAATTAAAGTGCTACAGAAACTTTTGACTGCTAAAATACATAAAAATAATTGAAACATAAAATATATAATTTTTTCCGAACCCCGTAAAGTACCGTCTATCCATCCAGGGTGTTTTCCAAGTGGTTTGGAGAATGGATGAATAGATGGATGGATATTATTTTTTAATTATAGTAATGAGAATTTGGAAGGAAAATTTGCTAAATTGACATGGACATAATGTCACAATGCAAAATATGTATTTATATATACTTTTTACTGATTTTGAGGTGAAATATGTCCACGTTCTTGACCTATTCCACATATTTTCACATTCAATTTTTTTTTTTTTTATTCATAATCAATGTCAACTTACAGCGGTTGACCAACTCGATGCATTTCTACCCCTGAGCTCAGTTTCTATTCTCAATCTTTATGGTGAAATTACTTACCAACACTTTTTTACTGCAATTGTGAGAAGAACAGTTGTTCATTTTAGTTGAGTGCGCTTGCAAATCTATGTATAAATAACAATAGAAGCTCCACTCAAACACGTGGTGAATATAAGCAATGCAGCTTTTTGTCCAACCAGCCCCTGTTGGTAAATTTTAAGATCTCTTTCCTTCTTTTTTGACCTGGACAGGATCCAGTGCCTCCGAGTTGACAATTCAGTGCACTGCGGAAGGCATTATGATTGAGTGCCATATGAAATATTACACAGAGGAGATGAAGATCCATTGGAAACAAAAGTATGCACATTTTCAACTCTCACTTGAAAAGATTTCCTAGAATAAAAAAAAGATACACAAATAGCCCAGAAAATGAAATGCACATGCCTCTTCATGTCCCCAGGCGTGACAACAACACTACATGTAAACATGATCTTCAGATTTTGGTCTATAATTTTGTGTTGTTTTAGTGTGAGGTGTACAAAAAAAAATGATTATTGAACTACAAGAAATTACAGGAATAAAAGTCTATCTTGTTCCACGCTCTGTTGTCGACAAAACAAATCATTCTGATTGCAGTTGCCTAATGCTCTGCCTGGAGGTGATTCAGAAGCATGTGGAATACTAACATAGAGAGAAAAGCCTCTTCCTGCTCGCATGGGTTCTCAAATCCCTGTATTAGCATTTTGAAGTGGCTATTCTGGGTCTTTCCCCCCCGTGTTGCACGTTTTGAATCTTACGCAAGGCAGGTATTAATGCAGGGGTGATTTCATATTCAGTTGCAACACACAAAAAAAAACACCCGCCGTGGGTAATTTTACTCTAGGGACATGCTAATTTGATGCTCCACTTTTAAAAAAGGCATGTCTAACATTTAATCTATGGAAAAATGAGCAAACAATTGAGTTTAAAAAGGGATTACACAAGCCTTCATTGAAACATTTTAAAAGCATTGATGTGCATGCGCTGCGCTGGCACATGGTCGTATTGGTTTTGTAATTCTCTCATTGATGAACAGAAATTTATCAGGTCTCTTTGCATTCATTTGCTCTTTGTGCTTCAAGGGAATCTAAAATCACTGCATCAGAAAGAATGCGAATTGGTGGCAACCCAGCAATGGCAACTTTGGAGATAGTCGAACCTACTGATAAGGATAAAGGAATGTATATTATTGAGATTGTGGATCCTGAGAAGACACACACTCGTACCCTGGACCTCTCTGGACAACGTGAGTTGTTTGGATGTGTCATTCTTTAATACTGCTTTCTGATCATTTTTAAAGGCATTTAATAATAGTTGACCTAAAAACCTTCTGGGCATAAAACTTCCTCCTCGTTTAATCGTAATGGCTTCAGAGTGGGTCGTAAATAGTCACGGAAAACTAAATTATGCCTGTTTTAGCATAAAACAATCTTGACTAAATATTATAAGTGGACCTCAAGGGGAAAAATTAATTCAAAATGTATGATGTCTTTAAAGGAGAGTATTGTGGAAAAGAACCCTATTATATTTGAACTTAATTATCTAGTGAAATACTTTAAGAACAGCTCAAATAGTTTTCAAATCACCTCCAATGAAAAACGCCACATCAATACTGAAGACTCATGTTTTCAAAGTGATTTTGTCTATTTTCAAAGTCTTTTTCACTCCAAAATCCTACAACATATTTGTTATAACCAAAATGGTCACCTGAAACGCATGCACTGGCATTGATCCTGTGTAGATGTGTTTAATTGGAAGTAAAGGCCAGTATTACAGCTGCACACACAGGAAATGTATTTAGGGAAATCCAGGGATGAAAAAATGCCATCATAGTATCAAAGTTTATATATATATATATATATATATATATATATATATATATATATATATATATATATCAAAGTCATAGTTTCAGTTAGTCAATAGACTGTGTGATGACAAACATAATCAAGGGCTGGTGTCTGACAGGTCATGCAATTTGCTGAATGGTGACAGTAATGAGTAGGGGAAGAAGAGCTATTTCCAGCAAAGCAGGAAAACAATGCTATTAAAATAATGAGAGCTGATTTTCTTTTTATGCCGTGCCTCTGGGACAAGACGCGGCAAGTAGAGACACAGTGCAGTTTTTCTTTTAAAAAAAAATTTTATTCATGTTTTATATGCTCTTAACTTTTATTCTTTTTTCCTGTTTTCCCCCCTTTAGTCTACGACAACGCCTACGCAGAATTCCAGAGACTCAAGTAAGATAACCAGTGCATCAGGCCACCACATGGCTTTCCACGTCCTAAATGTTTTGAGATGCAAAGCATGTGAGCTGCACGTTAGTGTTTGGATAAAATATTATGGTCTGCTAATGAACTCAACAATGCTATTCTTCTTTTGCCCTTCAGAGCTGAAGCATATGCTGAAAAGAGTGAGTATACTCAATCACTCCCTACACTCTCGGGGTTCCTGCTTTGATATGTAATTATATTCCTAAAATTAACTTTGCAATGTTTTCTTATCAGATCGTGGCAAAGTGGTTGGTGGTCTTCCTGATGTTGTGACTATCATGGAAAAGAAGGTTTGTTCAAGCTTGTTATGTGTGAGCCATAACAATATGAAAAAGGGATGCAATGCATAAAGAAATTGGAATCTGATCTGACTTTCCTTTTGAAGAAAATCATGTAAAAAAACCCACAAAATGGACACACACACACACACACACACGCACGCACACAAACACACACACTCATACATTTTGTTGTATGAATAGATGAACATGCAATATATCAAAAGAAAGTAAAGACCCTAGCTTCATGCATTCTTTTTTAATAAACACGTGAATGTGGATAAGTTTCCTAAAAAGAAAAGCAGTGACCGCTAAAGGATTTTTTCTTAGTAAAAAAATCCCTAATACTCCCCACACCCCACCCTCTGAGGAGGGTGCTGGAGCACCAGAGGTTGTTAAGCACTTACATCAGGCTCAGATACTGGACTGATAATATGTGAGGTGTGTCGCAATAGTTACGACCTGTCATCTGATAGGTTTAGTACAATGTAGAGGGCTGCATTGGGATTGGGGACCCAACACAAATCTCGCAGGAGCAGGTGGGAGTGGGTGACTTCAATGAGTTGATGACATGTATTGCACGTGACCTTTTATACTCAAGGGTGCTCTGCTTGTGACATTATGGACTGTTGTCAACCAATAAATATTAGCGTGAACATCACGCCAGGTTTCACTTAAGACACCTCTCACTCTAATGGCGTTCCCCATAGTGTCAACTCCATGACGCAGCTCCTCGCTCCCATTCTCAGGGGAGACATTTTACTGAATAATTTATAGTCTTTACTAAAAATATAGACACAATGTAGATTGTTTCAAATCAGCTTTACAGTGATAATAGGAAATAACAGTAACAGAGATTGTTTTGGCTTTACCTCAGCTCTAGGATAAAGTTATTGTCCAGCTAAAGTTAGTTTTGATTGATTCACTTCTGTTGCAAATATCATTAGTTATTAATTTAGGGGCCGCTTACACGACACCGTTCTAACAGAAAGCACTCAACACGCTCCGGACCGCTCATCCGCACAAAACAGTGCCTGGTGGCTCGAGAAAGCAAACCCTGAAATAGATTCCAAGGTGCAAGCCTTTGAAAAATTTTGAAAAAAAGGTTATCTCTGCACAAACCTCAAAAACGCGAACCCGCTAAAGCGCAGATGGCGCGCACATGCGCATCAGTTGTTGAGTCTATAGGTATGCGCGTTTGAATATATATATATATATATATATATATATATATATATATATATATATATATATATATATATGTGCACAGGCGTGTAGTCCTTCTTTACAAACCAGCCCTCAACAAACTACTTGTCTGGCCTTAAAAATTTATAATAAACAATTATTTATTGCTTCCATGTAGCCACGTGAAACAGAATTATCCCGCCAACGTTTTATCTGTACAGAGGTAAAGGGAAGGGAAAGAGGCCTTCACAGGGGAGAGACTAGTTGACACTTCAGGACCGTGTTGTCGTCGTGTCCAGGCGCAGGTCCTTCATCAGATCTGGATACGGCGGACTGTGGTAAACACTCAAAGGTCAAAGAGATGTGTTTTTAGTCTAGATTTGAACTGACAGAGTGTGTCTGCTTCCCGGACAATGTTAGGAAGACTGTTTTGGTGCTAAATAGGAAAAGAATCTACTGCCAGCAGTTGATTTAGATATTCTAGGTATTATCAACTGCCCAGAATTTTGAGATCGTAATAGACGCGAAGGACTATAATGCGTTAAGTGCTCTCTCAAGTACTGGGGAGCTAAACCATTTAGTACTTTGTAAGTAATCAGAAATATTTAAAAATGTATACAATGTTTAATAGGGAGCCAATCCAGTTTTGGCAGAACCGGGCTGATATGGTCATACTTCATGGTTCTGGTAAGAACTCTAGCTGCTGCGTTTTGGACCAGCTGTAGTTTGTTTATCAAGCATGCAGAGCAACCACCCATAATAGCATTACAATAATCTAGCCTTGATGTCATGAACGCATGAACTAATTGTTCTGCATTTGTCATTGAGAGCATATGATGTAATTTAGATATATTTTTAAGATGGTAAAATGCGGTTTTACAGATACTAGACACGTGACTTTCAAATGAAAGATTTGTATCAGAGAGCACCCCCAGGTTCCTAACTGACGATGAAGACTTGACAGAGCAGCCATCAAGTGTTAGACAGTATTCTAGGTCATTACGTGAGGAAGTTTTGTGTCCAATAATTAGAATCTCTGTTTTTTTCAGAATTAAGTAGTAGGAAATTACCAGTCATAAAGTTTTTTATATCAGCTATGCATTCCATTAATTTTGTGAATTGGTAAGTTTCATCAGGGCGTGAAGAAATATAGAGCTGAGTATCATCAGCATAACAGTGAAAACTAATGCCATACTTCCTAATGATATCTCCTAAGGGTAGCATGTACAGAGTGAACAGCAAAGGTCCTAGCACTGAGCCTTGTGGTACGCCATACTGAACTTTTGATTGATAAGACATCTCTTTGTTTAATGCTACAAACTGTTAACCATCAGATAAGTATAATTTAAACCATGCTAATGCAATTCCACTAATGCCAACATAATTTTCGATTCTATTTAAAAGAATGTTGTGGTCAATAGTATCAAATGCAGCACTAAGATCGAGTAACACTAATAGAGAGATACAACCATGATCGGATGATAAGAGCAAATCATTTGTGACTCTAATGAGTCAGGTATAATTTTCTCCCTGATATTATCAATCTTGTAATTAAAGAAGTTCATAAAGTCATTACTGCTGTGCTGCTTGGAAACGTCTGGGCTTGAAGCTTTATTTTTCGTTAATTCAGCCACTGTTTCAAATAAATACCTATGGTTTTGTTTACGAGATACGAGATTAGATAATGATCTGAGATGTCATCGCTCTGCTGTAGCATTTCAACGGCATCAACATTGATTCCATGTGATAATATTAGATCTAGAGTATGATTACGACAATAAATAGGTCCTGACACGTGTTGTCTAACTCCAATAGAGTTCAGAATGTCTTTAAATGACAATCCCAATGCATCTTTTTCGTTATCTACATTAGGGCTGGACGATATGGCCAAATTTTATATCACAATATATTTCTTAATTTCGGTCGATACGATATAATTCCGAATGAATGGCTTGCTCTAACTGTTGCTCTTTCTTCGTTAACAACACGCGCTTGCACCCCCTGCTGGTGAGGTCGATGGATGGAGATGGAGATTATGCTCGGTAATCTACTGCTTTTCCTGCAGTTCCTGGATGTCAACGTTGAATTTACTGTCGAATTTGAACCACTGAATTTGTGGAAGCGAATTTGCAAAGCGAAATAAAACCGACGGTCGGTTTAGCCAGTCTGTCTGCTAACTGACCTGAGCCCCAATTCATGTTTGGGCTCGAAGCCTATGTGCCATATAGAGAAGAGCAGCACCATCCCAGGAGGGATGAATACCGTCTCTTTTCGGTCAAGTCAGGTCTGTTCCAAAAACTTTTCCAATTTTCTATGAATTCTATATTATTTTGCAGACACCACTTAGACAGCCAGCCATTGAGTGAGGACAGTCTACTAAGTATCTCATCACTCCAGCGAACAGGAAGGGGGCCAGAGCAAATTACAGTGCCTGACATCATACTTGCGAGTTCACACACCTCTTTAACGTTAATTTTAGTGATCTCCGACTGGCGAAGTTGAACATCATTAGTGCTGACGTGAATAATAATCTTAGAGAATTTACGATTAGCATTAGCCAGCACTTTTAAATTTGCTTTGATGTCAGGCGCTCTGGCTCCCAGCAAACATGTGACTATGGTGGCTGGTGAGTCTATTTTCACATTCCGTGTAATAGAATCACCAATAACTAGGGCACATTCAACAGGATTCACAGTGGTTGTTTCACTGAGTGGGGAGAATCTATTTGCTATGGTAATCGGAACAGAAGAGCAGTGTTTTGTCCTGCGACTACAGCGTCTCACGGTCACCCAACTGCCCTGCTGCATGGGCTCTTCTGTCGGAACCGAACAATGTACATAGTTCACTAAGCTAGTCAGACTCGTAAAAGGCAAGACGGAAAGCACAGATGGCAGGTTAACAGGCTAGCGAGGTACTAGCATGTTGTGCTAGCAATAACGATTTATTTAAAAGCTAGTGATGTCAGATTAATGTGATAGGCAATATTAGACAATATCTAATATATGTTGATGAGTAAGTTAAATTTAGCAAATAAAACAACAAGGAATGATAGTAAATAGAGATTCAAAACAGAAAGCTATACGGAGCTTACAGACACAAACCAAGGCACGCATGGCAGACAGGAGCAATCGATCAAGTAAAAATTATTCAGGTAAATGAATCAATGATCCTAACAGTTCATTTTGGCTGTACAGCAGCTTTAAAAGAAAATTGTGTCATTGTTCAGATCCTCATTTATTAAATTAGTTAATTTCATCTATAAAGTGAATTACAGTAGTAATACAGAAATGATTCTGCCTGGAAAGGTAGTCCCACCTCAAAATAATTATTTAGACAACTTTATAGCTCAAATGATAAAAGGTTGTTACTGAATAACTAATATAAATGCTTTAGCAAAATAAGATAATTATTTTTCAGTTGAACCCTCTGAGATGCTGATTTACTTGAAGCTATAGACCTCTATATAAACTTAATCAATCCTGAATTAACTAACTAATTCTGCAGTTCCTCTTCAGTCGGTCAGTCGACGCCTCGTCGAGCTCCGACTAATAGGAATCTCGCTAGAGAGGCCAATCTACTTCGAGTGAAACTAAACAAGCCAATGCACATTGGCGTGCAATCATTTGCATCAGCTGTGCAGCCTCGCAGCATGGGTATATAACGAGCAGATGGTGCGATTGCACTTCAGCTTTTTGCTTCGGAGCCAAGCACTTCGATGCCTCTACTGAGTTTTGAGACTTCAAACGAGCCTTTCTGAACCTCTCCTTCCCGGTGCGGGCGTGACAGCACAGCAACGCGAGCAGTCTTTTTTTTCTCTCTCTCTCTCTTCTGTCTTTTTTGTTTTTAAAAAAACAGCAAACAAAAAAGCTGTTGTAACAGCTGGTAAGGTGCGCCTCAGAGAGCCCAAAGGCTGTTTTCACAGCTGGTAAGACCTGCCAGCGAGAGAGAGACGGCGCACAGACAGGTGCACATTCCTGTCTGTGTTCGCAGTGACTGTTCCCCTGCGTGCTTCAGCACCTGTGAGAGCAGTCCCTAAAAGAGCTTACACAGATAGTTTGCGTCTTTTTCAAGATGACGTTTTATCTGTGTGTTTCTGGATTTGGTCGTTACCTGGGGTCATGGGATGGTCACAATCGCTGCCTCGTGTGTCTGGGCCTCGAACACGCTGAGGCAGTGTTTGTGAATGAGTCATGTACCCATTATGAGAAGATGACAATCTCGGAGCTGTGGTCTAGACTCTTGTTCCTGCAAAGGGGCGGAGTCCCTGTGCCTCTCCCTCGTTCCAACCCTCCCCTGAGGGTTTCTTCGGCACTGGCGCCGGAGACCTGAGGATCACGGTGAGCGCGCTTCCTTCAGGGAACCAACCCCCTAGGAACCCTTACCCCTCTCACACTCCGCAGCCAGTTACCAACCGAACATGCTGGACCATCCTCGAGGTGTGTACCAGTCGATTCCTTTGGTGCTCCCCACGACGACCAGATGTCGATCGCTGCATGGAAGGGTGGGTCAGACATCTCCGCGGACAACGGCTCGGAGTCGCTGCCTCCTTCAGCTGTGCGAGTGGTGCCCGAGTCGGACCCAGAGATGATGGCCATGCTTTCCCGGGCCGCCAGGATCGGGATTTAACAGGATCGGGCTTGAGTGGAACCCTCCACCATGTCCCGAGTCCTTGAGGCTGGATGATTGGTATCTTGGGGTGGCGTGCACTGGTTCTCAACAACCCACCCCAGTGCCTTTCTTCCCGGAGGTGCATGAGGAGCTCACGGGGCAGTGGACGAGCAGTTCTCGGCTGTACAGAAGCAGACTGAGGCCATCAAGCACATCCTGCCTTCACCCCACCGCCTTCAACAGTGGACTCGGCGACGGTTGATCCGCGCATCTCTAGGGTAACATTAAAGCGAGTTAATACAAACAAACAAATTTGTACTTATTCCCTCACCCAATGAGAATCGATAAGAGACTTGATAAGGAATCGGATCGATAAGCAATATCGATAATGGAATCGGAATCGTTAAATTCTTATCAATTCCCATCCCTACTCCTGGGGCATATGGCAGCGGCAACAGCGGTAACCCCGCTAGGCCTGCTTCATATGAGACCGCTTCAGCACTGGCTGCGGGCAACACTGTAGAGCTGCGGGCTGGGCGACACCTAATATATTCGCTAGATATTATAGTCTACGTGTAGAGCCGTTCTCCTCCTGTGTTCTCACCCTAAAAGGGTAGAAGCACCGAGAGGTCCGGCTCTGTCGGCTTGCTGCACCCCAGTGTGCACCCTTATTACTCCAGAATAAAACCTGTCGAGTCCTCCAACATCCTCGGCCCGGACATGGTGGAGCATCCGGTGCCAGGCCTTTATCCGTTGAATCCTTGAGAACCGGATCTGGGCTGGGTCCCATATGTGTGACCCTACGGCGATCCCATACGTGTATATTCTCCACGGCGGCTCCTTACGGAAGCCCGTGTCTTTCCCTTGGGCTAAGTCACCCATTATTCATATGTAGTACAACCTTCGGGCTAGTCAATAGGTATTTCCCACATAACTCCTTGAAGAAAGTGGCTTCCGCAGCGTTCTCCTTCCTAACAGAAAGGGCACACTTTCCCAGTGTTATTCAATGTTTCACTGTATCGGTTATCACGGAACAACAGTGACAGATTCACTCTTTGTAAGCCTCTTCCTATCGTCCTTCCAGGCAAGAAGTAGTAGAGGCTTGCACAGGGTGTTGGATGGGGTGCAGCAGCTGTGGCCCTTTGGTAGGGATTCCTATTAGTCGGTCCTCGACGAGGCGCCAACTGACTGTAGAGGAATGTCTCGGTTATATACTATACTACCTGAAGGAGGGAACGGAGATGCCTCGTCCTTTGCCACATCTGTTGCCACCCGCCGGGACGGCCAGCTTATCAGGCTTGGCTCCTCAGCAAAAAACTGAAGTGCAATCGCACCAGCTGCTCGTTATATACCCATGCTGCAAGGCTGTGCAGCTGATGCAAATGATTGCACGCCAATGTGCATTGGCTTGTTTAGTTTCACTCGAAGTAGATTGGCCTCTCTAGCGAGATTCCTATTAGTCGGTCCTTGACAAGGCGTCTCCATTCCCTCCTTCAGGGAACGAGGGTTACCATATGTAACCGAGACGTTTTTATTCTAGATTATTTTAAGTTGTAAAGTGAGTTAGCTATATTAAAATTGAGCTTATGGCTTTGGCTGGAATTATGTTCGTACTTAGAGCTCAATATTGCCACATATGGTCAATACTTAGAGCTCAATAGTGCCACATAAACATAAGGTAAATCTGTGGTGAAAAATGGAAATACAATTTTGCCCTAATTGAGAACCATAGGATTTCTGTAGTGATACAGAAATCACTATTTTTAAGTTACCTTACATAAATCTTCCAGACCAATCAATCCGCTTCAGCAACGTGTGTATATCAGTATGCATTAGTTCAGCAAGTCAGATTGTGAACACGTCTATTCTTCTTTAACAGCAGGCAGGGTGATTTGTGGAGCAGCATTTCAAAAATAAAATGTATTATGTAAGAACTTGCAGCAAAAGTGCATCTACATGTGTACAAATATAAAACAAGTTGTTCACAAATCACAATTGTACACTCATTATATTAATTGCATATCTAAAGCTAGCACTATGAATTTGGTCCACCTAAATTTATGGTTAGGATCCACTACTATGTCCATCATAAAGACCTTACTGTAACTGTCTCCGAAGTGTAAGAATTTTACTGTACATGATTTTTGTTTGCTATTATAAACTGAGCAATGAGTCAACATTACTTTCTGTGATAATCTACATTATGCCTTAAGTGTTGTCAATAGATCTTAACTTGTATTGCAACTGGAGCATTCCTTTCAGACGCCCATGGAGGGCTGTAGCCAACGCATTAGTGATCTGTGTTGCCGCAGGCATTCGTGCCGGTGAGTGTCATTCTGCGGCTCTTCTCTTCAACCCTGGCAGTGCGCGTTGGAGGGCGTCATACTCCTCCGCTCCCTAAGATCCATGTCCATTGTCTTCTGCCTCATAATCCGTTGCTTGCTAGCAGCATGAATCAAGCTTGGGGAATATGGTGTATTCTGACTGTGAAAGGATATTGGTGGGATTATGATTCGCCTGAATAGTTGATGCCGGAAATGCCCGGCATCCTTTTTTCTTTCAGATCAAATAGACATAGCAGGTCAGTGGCTCTCAGATCCATTAAAGGAAAGATGAGGTGAACTCATGTGGGAAAAAAGACCTTTCACATGTTGACCTGCTGAGGTCATGTACTCTGGTTTTCCAGTGAGAGCTCCCCACAGGGCTTTGGCCTTACTGTATATTTTAGTTTTTATTGAGCCGTTTTGTTGATATCCATTACTGTGAAATATGTCATGTTAACTGGAAAAAATGCAACATACTGTAAATCTGAAAACAAAGTTAGATTTATGTGCACTCAAAAAAAAAGTGGGAAATTTCGACCTATATGGGTACAAAGGTTTATCATTACCATCTATGTAGAGGCTAGAAACGTTCTTCAGAAATATATTTCTCACCATACATGTTTCATTGAATTAATAACAATTAAAAACAAAAGGTTTCAGAAAATTTATATGGCCACTTTATTAATGATAATCTCCCTATATTCATGTGAATTAATATCATTAAAGGGATACATAAGCATTTTTAGTTAGCATCTCACCATCAGAATATCGTACTATCATTCAAAATTATGTGCATCTGCTTAATGCAGTTATGATTTTTCTCATATTTATGCCGTTAGTGTGATAATGACAATATGCTTCCTCTGAGAATGTTTCGGAATAAATATACGTTTATCAAATCTTTCGTTTGTTTTTTTCAGACTCTGAGTCTGACCTGCACAGTCTGCGGTGACCCCAAACCTCTGGTCAGCTGGTCTAAGAACGATCAAGAAGTAGAACCCAGCGATCAGTACGTCATTGCCATGGACTCGGGCAAGTTCGCCAGCCTCACCATCAAAGGCGTGTCCCTGGAAGACTCTGGCAAGTACACCATGACGGTGCAAAACAAGTATGGTGGCGAGTCGGTTGACATCGTCGTCAGCGTGTACAAACATGGCGACAAGATTCCAGAAATCAAACCCACACCTACGCCCAAGAGGATCATGCCTCCCACAGGTCCGATTGTACTTCCCACCACCAAGGCTGCCACCCCTGCCCCTGCTGCGGCCAAGTCCCCAGCTCCTCCCCAAAACGCCAAATCCCCCACTCCGCCCCGCGGCATGAAGTCTCCCACTCCCACCAGGAAGAAGTAAAGGCCTAGCTCTTTCATCTAATTTGCCCCAACAGCACAAAGACAGCTAGATTTACATTTCCACTAAGAAATATCAGTGTTTGCAAGGCAGCAAAATAAATTTGAGTTTAGGTTTTGGTTTGATGTAAACAAAATGCCGCTATCATGACACTCAGTACACATCTTGATTTCTTTCAGCTATACATATAAATTTACATAGTTGATTATATGGGTATAAATCAGTAAAGGTAATTTTTCTAATGTAAATTTTTTTTCTGTCAGCATAATATGCACAGACATGTATAATAAATAATTCATAGTTTCATTGCCCTGAAAAGTGTACAAAAATTAGCTGCATCGCATACTGTCTGTAGATACTACATTTGGTTTGAAACTTACTTCATGACCATGAATAAGGGCAATCGTTTGAATAAGAGTATTAGGGTATTAACGTTTGACCCTGTGTTGCTGTTTGTTTGAGCATCCTGACCAGCCTTATTCAGCAACTTAGGCACAACCAATGGTGTGAGTTAAGGGGATGGGGGTATCTTTTTGTCTTACCAATTACACAGAATTTACACACTCTTTAAATACAGCAAGGAAGACAAAACCAATTGAAATTCAGTATGCAAATAAGACTTTGTCAGAAATTGGCTGAAGATGATCTACAAAATATCTGTACGATAAGCGGTTTGGGCTGAACGAATTGCAAAAGTTTAATTCTTAGGTTTTGAGGTTTAGAACAAACCCCCAGGGATCCACCGATATAAAAATTATGGCTCATACCAATAAGCTGTTCACTAATTTATGTTATAGCTGATAACCGAAAAATAGCTGATAGTAAAATTCTATTTTGCGTTAAAAATTATTAAATAAACACTGAAGTAAAATCAAAAGTTCTTTACAAGTGAATTTAGGCATCATATTATATTTGAAAGTATGAAAGACTAAATTGTTAGTGTTATTAAATATTCACTTTAAGTAAGCGTTAGAAGATTTACATAAAAAATAGATGAAAATGAACATGCACAATTAGGGGTGCATTCAGGTTGACTTTTTCAATGGCTCTCTCTTCAGTGGCTTTTTTCCATTAAGATGACTGGGGAAAATATGTCCCAATCAACCTGAATTCAGCCCTACAGTACATACCCAATATTGATCAAGAAAATATAAATAAAATCTGTCATAACAACAGATATATTGTGCATCCCTTCAACATTATGCTGCCTTGCAAGCAGTAATTTAACTATAGTGCACAAATAATAAAAGTACAATAGAAAAGTAGTATTTTCCTCCCAAAATGCATTGTCATGTTGTAAAATGAGCAAGCATTTAGTATGAAAAGAAAGAGAGTAGGAAGTTTGTGTGAAGGAAGGTTGGGCGAGTTATATTTAGTGCCACGAGAAAATGTGCGAAACAGTTTGTCATGGGTTGCCTAAGCTGAGTGGGACCCTAATGATTTTGGCTCCCTTTTGCTTGGGGAAAAAGCTTTGATGTTAATTTATTAAATCTCTGTTTAAAAGCTGTTCTTTTAGTTAGCAACTAAAATCCAGAGGCTTTTTTGCTTTCTCGAGTGGATGGATGGCCTAAGAGTGCAGGACCTCCACTTAGCCCCCAGCGGCTGCCATGAGCCCATCAGCGCTCCTCTCAACCTCATCTCACATCCTTGCCTTTTTCTCCTGGTATTGTGTTAATAAAAGAGTTGGAAATCACTACCAGTGTCGTATCTGCCTTTACATTGTACACAAACACACACACACACACACGCTTATTGTAAAATATGAATGCGATTAGAAAAGCTACTGCCACATCTGAAACGCATCAGCACTTTTCTTCGGTTCTTGGGCCAGTTGTACTTCACAAATCATTTCATGTATATGGAACACCTAGCTTGAGGTGTTTTGCTGCCAAGAATGGACTGCTATACTTCCTTATTCACAATGCATGACGTGGCAATTTGTATTGCCTGGCAAATCTCCAATCAGAACTACTTTTTCTTCTTTTGAAATAAATGCATTTAGTTTACAGTGGCCACAAAGTATTTGGACACTTAAACCACTCTTTGTTGCATTACAGTTTTTTTCCAACTGCTTACACACGTTTTTAAAACTGTCACCTTTTTTCAAAACTCTACACACAATTCCCAAAACTGCACACACAAAATCTCCTTCAAAATGTAACACTGCATTCAAAATGCCACAAACACATGTCAGAATGCAGCATTTGCATCAAATGGTAAAACTTCTTTCATAATAGTACATTTTTGGATATACCATGTAAACACTGTTGTTCTAAATCTGAAGCTCTTTTGTTTTTTTATAGGCTTAAATATACATTTCAATACAATGTTCTACAGTGAAAGTAATCTGCTGAGAGAGGTAACAAGAACACTGTAAACACCAATGCAATGTAGAAACAGAAAATATTTATTAGGCCAAACATTACTGTTGGATACAGTAGCATTCAACAAAACCATAAACATATGTAAACCAAAAGTATATTCTTTAGAATACAGTAAAGAACACAATTGTGTGTGTGGGGTCCCAGTGGGGCAGTCCAGGAATTGGTGGGCGGGGCAGTCACCAGTGCTAAGCTACGCTTCATCTCTTTTCCGGGCTGGCTCTGACCACAATACTTCATCCACATTAAAAGATACGTTTTCTCTTGCCAAACATCGAGGGAAGTATCACCTAGTATGGCGTATCCAACCATGGACAGAGGCAACCTCTATGTCCCCACATGCGTCCTCCATTGCCTGGAGAAGCTGCATGCAGGCATAGGGTTGGCGATCATACACTTTCCAGCACCAGGCTGAGAAGAATTCCTCTATGGGATTTAGAAAAGGTGAATATGGGGGTAGGTACAAAACAACAAATTGTGGATGGGTGGCAAACCAGTTTTGGATCAGAACAGCCTGGTGAAAACTTACATTGTCCCATATAACCACAAATCTAGCAGGCACCTGATCTGGATCAGGAACAAGCATTGTGTAAATTGTATCCAGAAAAGTGAGCATATGGTCGGTTTTGTACAGTCCCAGTGTGGCATTGTGATGGAGGACCCCGTTTTGAGTGATGGCAGCACACATAGTTATATTACCCCCACGATGTCCAGGGACATTGGTAATTGCCCTCTGTCCTATTACATTTCTTCGCCTGGTTTTGGTGAGGTTGAAGCCAACCTCATCCACATAAATAAATTCATGGCGAATTACATGGGCATCCATCTCCAATACTCTCTGTAACAGACAAAAGGTTATACAGATGAGTAAATATGGTATGTCTGAAGTACTGGAAGTAGTGTTGCATATATACCTCTACAAAGTCATGTCGCAGATTCTTGACTCTGTCAGAGTTTCTCTCAATTACACCTTGTAAAGTTGTTTCATCGTCACTTGGTGCCATTGGAGGATGCGTTGTATGATCGACAGGCTTACAGCATTGATGTTGTTAAATATGCTGTCATTATTCAAGAAATGCTTTCTCATCTCTCGAATCCTAATTGCATTGTTGGCCAAAACCATATTTATAATTGCAGTCTCTTGTACATCTGTGAACAAGCATCCTCGTCCTCCATGATTTCTTTGCCTTTCCACTCTGTACAGAATTCAAACACAGTATGTGTTCAGCATAGGAACTGCAAACAATTTACAAAAACATGTAGTACAGCATGATAACCAACCTCATTCATTCAGTGCAGTGCAGTACATGGATGGCTTAGAGTTACAAATGTTTATGCAATACTATGCAGTCATACGTATTTTACAGTACATTACTGTAATGCTAAAATAGTCATTAGATAGTTGCATACCTGTTCTCATTTCTGAAGGTTCGAATTATGGACGTCACCGTAAATCGACTCAATTTGGGCTGGACTCAGCCTCTCTCATGGTCAAACCGTGGTTCATCACATGATCAACAAGTGTTGCCCTAATCTCATCAGAGATTGTTCTCCTTCCTTCTCCATTTTGCCCTCGTCCTCTTCTTCCTCTTCCTCTTCCTCCTACTCCTCTTGCTCTCTGTCCATTGTTGGCATCCTTTGTTCAAAACAGGTAATCTGACCTTTGACCTATTGATAGGCCTATACTACAGTAAAGTTGGTGATCAGTTAAGCTATTAGTGTTTGCACATGTGATGAGTGTGTGTGTGTGACCTGGTGAATAAGTGTAGCATTTTGATTGGTTGTATTTGGAAAAGGAAAGCAAGTCACTTCCTGTTCGATTTTTGTGTTTCAGGTAGAGAATTGTGTGTAGTGTTTTGAAAAAAAAAGTGTTTTATGCAATTGGAAAACTGAGTCAGGCTGAGAAATAGCTTATGGTTTTGGAGATTTGGTGTGTAGTTTTGCACTTTGAGTGAGAGGTTTCAAAAATCGATTTTGTGTGTAAGCAGTTGAAAAAAACTGTAAATAACACTAAGGAAAAGAAAACTAGCAAACAAAGTCATATTTTCTCTTGAGTATTCTGTTACTTTTTTACAATTGTGCCAGTGTTTTTTAGAGGATGTACTGCATGAAGTCAGTTCTCCTCACGTTCACACCTGTATACTGTAGTTCACCAAGTTATAAAAATGATCCACCGTTTTACATCCACAAGATACCTTTTGTCTTAATTTTGAACAGAATATCTATTGTTTTACAGGTGTGTGTGTGTGTGTGTGTGTGTGTGTGTGTGTGTGTGTGTGTGTGTGTGTGTGTGTGTGTGTGTGTGTGTGTGTGTGTGTGTGTGTGCATGTGTGTGTGTGTGTGTGTGTGTGTGTGTGTGTGTGTGTGTGTGTGTGTGTGTGTGTGTGTGTGTGTGTGTGTGTGTGTGTGTGTGTGTGTTTGTGTGTGGTCTTTTTGGTATCTTCTTTGATTGTGTTATAGAATGTTAAGACACAGATACATTTTTAAGTGCGCCTTAACTGTCCAAATTCTTTTTGGTCCTACTGTATCTATGTTCCTGGTGCTTCTTTTCAGAATTTGTCTCCTCCTATAATATTTAAATAATGAGATCATAATTTTAATAATTTAAACAAGCAGTGGCACTGTTTCAATTTTTTTTTTATGATTGAATTACTTCAGTCATCAGTTTACTTCAATAGGAATTTGATTGGAATAATTAAAATGTAGGAAATTTAACTTGTTTTGATTTCAAATTTGACTTTAATTAAAGTATGAAAATTTAATCAGTGGAATTATTTGCTTTGAACACAGATTTCGATGGCAACTCACAATCTCAGCAAATCCTTTCCCAGACACAAGACGCATCAGTTCATAATTTTATGCAACAGAAATCATTGACAATATCACACGCAGCTTGGAAATGTCATTCCTGCATGATAGATTATACGCAGTGAATTTGAATGGAGTGGTTGTTGCATGTCTTGTTGCTGACCAGTGCTGGCATGGCAGGCTGACCACCAAGTACAAATGTTTAAGACTGAACACCACATGGTGGCACTGGTGTCCCATTACGAAACCTCTGCAAGCTGCTGTCACCCCGTTGAAAAAAAAAGACAATATCAGATTACGGGGCTCAGTTTTACACTTTGAGTTCTATCAAGAAGGCAAGTCACAAAACTTTGTAATGTTCAGGGGGCCTGATGAATCAGTATGGGGAACATCAAACACAAAGTCATATATGATACGACTGGACAATATAGCCGACGAATTCTAATAATAAAAAAAATATCACTCTAAATTCAAAATGTCTAAGCTACTGTAAGAACTAAAAACCAGCAAATGTCAAGTCAAAAATAGTATGCCATTTTTTCACACAGAATGATATTTAGTAATTTTCATTTATATGCACCTATATGACAATGCATAGTGATAAAAAGGCAATATTTGACTATGTATATTTTCATTGCAACATCATATGAAAAATACCAAATTGGGACTTCTGTGAACATTATGTAATTGAATACGAGTTTTGAACAGATTAATTGAAATTGAAAGTACTGGTTTAAACTGACTTAAGGTAATGAATCAAATTTACCAACTTAACACAATATTTCATTCTAGGTTTAAAGGTTACTACTAACACTCATACTTGTCATACTAGCGCTTACACTGAGTATGCAAACGCTTACAAATCCATCGAAATCCATTCATTTCAAACGCTTGCAAATCCATTCTTTGTCGCTACGTTATGTACACAGAAGATGAGAAACTTGATCAGTTCTGTTGTGTATATAGCAATATGGTCACACTTTAGATTAGTGACTAATTCTCACCCTACTAACTATTCTCACCCTATATCAACTAACTATTAATCTTCAATTTTTCCCTCAATAAACTCCAAATTACTGCTTATTAATAGTTAGTAAGGTAGTTGTTACATTAAGATATTTGGTAGGATTAATATGTGCCTTGTACAAATAAACAGCCAATATCTTAGTAATTTGCATGCTATTGAGCAACTAGTTAGTGAGAATTGGACTCTAAACTAAAGTGTTACCAACAATATAATAAGAATCTCTCTTAAATTTGTCTCTAATAATAATAAATCATAATGCTTATAATAATACCCCTGTGTAAAACACATGGCATATAATTCATGTCAGCATTCTATTTATTTTCTGCACTCTATAAATTTTTTATCTAGTGGTCACACTGACGTGTTTTTACACACAAAAGCATCTTGAAATGATTTTACTTCCTGCTAAATGCATTCTGGATAACCAGCACGTAATTTGAAAAAAGTTATAACTAGTGTTTCGTTGAAGAGCCCCCTGGGATTCCCACAACAAAAATATACATAATACATAATAGAATCTGAGACTACTTTGAAGTAAAGAAAGTTTGCTATTGTTATCACTGTCGAGTGCACACAGCATTTTCACTGGCAGATAATCTGAGTGTGGGTGAGCGTGCTTTGAAGATGTGTTAGCTTCCACTGCACTGAGCAAAAAAAGAAAAAGGAAAAAAAAAGCCATGCCAACAGAAACTGTCGAGATTCTTATAAACACCAACGGGCTGCCTGAAATGAGAGTGGTAGTGCTGTGAGGCTTGTCAGCCTTTTGCACTACACCACATTTCATTAACAAAAATTAAAAGTTCCTCTCAAACTTTCTCTCTTATCTTTTACGGCCTGAATTCACATGGCTGCCGTTCCCATGTACCACTTAAGCTTTCAAATGGAAGGGTCATATTTATGTGCATTCAGCATGTACATCTAAGAGAAAAAAATGCATTAAAAGTACTAAAATCTTGCAGAAAACACTGTTTTATAACCAACCTTAGTCTCTTCTGCTGTCCAGGCGTCTTACACTATTGGTGAATTTGACGTGCTGTTCTAAAGAGAGCAGAGAGAGCAGTCGTGACTTTCATCATCGCACACATGAAGGACCAGTAGGTTTAGTGCATGTTTCAAGATGTTATAGACCTATAGTTTCATGTGCTATAACTAAGAGAAGGCATTTTCTAATTTCTTCTCTGGCTTGTTGTAAGATAACTAACGCAGAAGACCCCATGAATTGATTTGAGAAGCAAAGTGTTATTTTCTTTGTTGATCGTGAAGGTGTATAATACCTGGAATTCTAAGCATTCTCATTCATCTCAAATTCTGCCATCTTCTCTCAAATTCTGCCATCTTCTCTCAACTCAGTTACAGAAAAGGTTTTGTTTTTAACTAATAACCTGAGCCATAAATGTCATGTGACTAATTACATATCACGACAGCTTTGATTCGTTGATGGCACCACATCACACTCCAAAAAAATGCTTAGTTATTTTATTCTTTTCAATCCATGTAAAATGTAAAGGCGTCCTCTGTGTAGTATTCAAGAATGAGTTTAAGGAATAAGGAAATAAGGATGAGATTCACCCATAGTAAAAGAGAATGACACATAACAGCCGCATACTGCGTGTAACGGAGGCCAGCTAGTAGTTGCTGTGTGAGTAAACCTCACTCCTCTGATCTCAATAGGTGCTCTAGCAACAGATGCTAGAGGCTGCGGTCTTTAGCCTCCTTGTTAGAGCGCCTGACTCTCGTGCCGGAGACCCGGGTTCGAGGCCCGCTGGGAGCGGGTCGAGTGGGACCCGGGTGAAAGGGGTTACATTGATGCCGTGACCCGGATGGGAGTGAGGTTTAGGGGGGTGAGTGTAACGGAGGCCAGCTAGTAGTTGCTGTGCGAGTAAACCTCACTCCTCTGATCTCAATAGGTGCTCTAGCAACAGATGCTAGAGGCTGCGGTCTTTAGCCTCCTTGTTAGAGCGCCTGACTCTCGTGCCGGAGACCCGGGTTCGAGGCCCGCTGGGAGCGGGTCGAGTGGGACCCGGGTGAAAGGGGTTACATGTGCATAGCATTACAAATGACTGACTTCACAGAGTTATGCAGCATTCAGGTTTTACGCTTTCCAGCACATTTGAAATATAATGACATTTTCTTATTTGTAACACGTTGTCCTTGAACAAATTCATGAAATACATAAGATTCCCAAATGAGAATGGCTACTACATTTACTGGAATTTTTGTTGTATTTATTTTACAAACTTGGTTGTTATCAGTCAGACCTTTTCCAGACTCCAGTTGTGTATGACAATCAACTGTCTCTATATTGCAACTACTATTATGACACACCATTAAACATTTATTAATCACCTCAAATCCCTAAATGATAGACTTCCCCTTCTTAACTACATAAAGAGAACTGATTTCAAAAGGTCCAGTCTTGCCCCAAGCAATGCTTGCCATCAAGTAAACTGAGAAAATGAGAACATAATGATGAGAATTATGAATAGATAATGAAATAAATTTGCAAATGATATGCAAAATTATTATAGCATGTTATAGGGAATACTAAATTCTTAAAGGTAAAGTGTGCAATTTCTGTCCCACTATAGCAGAACAGTTCCCCTTTACCGTTGCGTGTAATCGCAGTGGGAACGCCCTTCAGCGTGACGCGTCTGAAGCATGAATGAAATCAGTCAATGGAGAGATGGAGCGTCACAGCGAGTGACGTCATCGACCAGGAAGCTATAAATATCCCCTGAGCACACAAGCCGCCAGCTTTTTGTTACTTCAGCAAGCTCTGTGTGTGTCTGAAATCTATCGACTGTGTTTGTCTGTTTTAGACAGGAGTTTCTCACTATATATATATATATATAAAAAAAACAATATGAGTGTCAAAGTGACGAGCGAGCAATATACAATGTGTGTTTCCCCCTGTACACGATACATCACGGGTGGGGATACACATCAGCTGTGTGTTGCTTGTTTGAGAATGCAGCATGCCCAGTCGGCTCTCGAGGGGGTCGATTGTGAGCATTGCGAGCGTTTTCCTTTGAGAACTCTGCGCTCGCGGCGATCGCTCTTCGAGGAGAGTGGTTTGCTGCGAGCTCCCCGAGGCTCGGGTCCCGCTTCTGTTGAGGCAGAGCGGCGGCGCTTGTCTTGGGGCTCGCAGATGGATCTCACTGGTGACTTTGAGACGGGCTAACGACAGATGCCTCGCTCACGGGTGGGGGGCGATCATGAGTGGTCGCCCAGCTCAGGGTCTGTGGGAGGACCATCACCGTCTATGACACATAAATTGTCTAGAGATGTTGGCAGTGTTTCAGGCTCTGAAACATTTCCTCCCAGACCTAAGGGGCCACCATGTTCTTGTCCGGACAGACAACACATCGGTGGTCTCTTATATCAACCATCAGGGGGGTCTGCGTTCTCGCCCACTTTACAAACTGGCACGTCAGATCTTTCTATGGTCCCAGGGGAAAATTCTTTCTCTGAGAGCTATTTATCTCCCGGGGTATTTAAATCAGGGGGCAGACATCCTGTCGAGGCAGGGGCCGAGGCCCGGGGAATGGAGTCTCCAACCCGAGGTGTTGGAGCTCCTATGGGAACATTTCGGTCGTGCCGAGGTAGACCTATTTGCTTCCCGAGAGACATCACACTGTCCACTGTGGTTCTCTCTCAGCCTGCCAGCCCCACTGGGGTTGGACGCGATGGTACATCCGTGGCCGAGGTCACGTTTGTACGCTTTTCCCCCGATCACTCTGCTCCCGGGAGTTCTGGAGAGGGTTCGCTGGGACGGGCTCAGTCTTCTGCTAATAGCCCCGTTCGGGCCGGCCCGAGTATGGTTTGCGGACCTAGTGTCTCTCCTCGACGGCTCTCCCCTGGAGATACCGATCAGGAGAGATCTACTCTCTCAGGCGAGAGGTTCGATCCTTCACCCCAGCCCAGAACTATGGAGGCTGTGGGCTTGGCCTCTGAGGGGGCCCAGCTCATAGATTCTGGTCTCTCGACTGAGGTCGTTGAGACCATCCTCCAATCCAGAGCTCCCGCCACGAGGAAGTTATATGCCGCAAGGTGGAAACTTTTCACCTCTTGGTGTGGAGAGCGCCAGCAGGACCCAGTTTACTGCCCGGTTGGTACAGTGCTGGATTTCCTGCAGGACCGTCTCTCCACAGGGTTATCCCACTCCACACTGAATGTGTACGTGGCGGCCTTAGCTGCTTACCACGCCCCTTCAAGCGGAGGTTCTCTCGGGAGACACCCACTTATATCTCGCTTCCTTCGTGGCACCTTGAGGCTGAGGCCTGCAGTTCGCACGAGGGTACCAGCTTGGGATCTGGCCATCGTCTTAGAAGGTCTCTCCCTAGCTCCTTTCGAGCCCATCGAGGAAGTTTCTGAAAAGTTTCTTACACTAAAGACTATCCTTCTTCTCACTATCTCATCTCTAAAAAGAATTGGAGATATTCAAGCACTTTCGGTGGCTCCCTCGTGCCTGGAATTTGCTCCTGGTATGGTTAAGGCCTTTCTCTGTCCGAGACCAGGTTATGTTCCGAAGGTGCAAACTACTTTTGTTAGACCTATAGTTTTGCAGGCTTTCTGTCCTCCGCCTTTTCTGACGTCAGACCAGAAGAAACTTAATTTGCTGTGCCCCGTTAGGGCTTTAGATGCTTATGTCCACAGAGCTGCCCTGTGGAGGAGATCGGAACAACTGTTTGTCTGTTTTGGGTCACCTAAGAAAGGGTGGTCGGCATCTAAGCAAAGGATGAGCAAGTGGGTGGTCGAGGCCATCTCGCTTGCTTACGGTTCGGCCCATCAGCCTTCACCTTTGGCTGTAAGGGCTCATTCCACCAGGAGTATGGCTGCCTCTACAGCTCCTCTTTCAGGAGCTTCTCTTCAGGACGTTTGTGATGCGGCAGGCTGGTCCTCACCGCACACTTTCGTTAGATTTTATTCCCTTGATCTTAGCTCCACTCCCGGGGCTCAGGTTCTCTCGTCGGTTTGTGTCTCCTAATGACACACGACGGGGATTTGGTCGTATGGGGATGTGGGTATTGCGTTCCCACTGCGATTACACGCAGCGGTAGTCCCTGAAGGGGAACGTCCCGGGTTACGTATGTAACCCTAGTTCCCCGAAGGGACGGACGCTTTACGTTTTCATACTAGGTTCAAACACACAATTTTCCATTGCCATTGTTTTCATTATTTTATGGAACATGAAGGAAGATCACTGGCAGATTTTTTTAGCTGGGCATTTGAAACCGTACAATAGCTTTGTGCAAATCACCATATATATATATATATATATATATATATATATATATATATATGTGGTGATTCGCACAAAGCTATTGTATGGTTTCAGAAGGCTTGGCATATAGCACATGCTTTTATGAAGTACTGTTACTTCAGAAACTCAGACATTCTGTCTAGCTCTCATTTTACATTTCAGAGAGGAAAGACAAGTGTGAGAATGATGTGAGAGTGTGAGTAAATGCTTAAATTAGATAAATCGTTGTTTTAGGGTGAACTATTCCAATTTGAGAGCACTTTCAACATGGTATGGGCAAACCCTACATATGTTTTTATGCTCATGTTAACCATGGGCGATCATATTACATTTATATAATATCAGTATCTTTCTTCACACAGTTTCGGTCCAGTCCACAAATCTATTTTGAGTGCAGCACAAGTAGCTTTCAAACTGCATTTCAAACCAATTGAAATGAATCAACAGTGGTTCAATGGTGCACACTACTCGCTATCCAGAGGATTTGATCCCAGAATGCTATGGAAATATGCCAGAAACTGAGTTCCACTTACACGCCTCTGGTTTCTGGTTCCCCCAAAGCTAAACCCCTGCTCAGCGCTTTAGAGAATGCTTTCAGCCGTAATAACATCGGGGGGATACTAAAACAACATACAGGAGAAAAGCTTCCTCTCCTTCTGTCCTCTTATTTTAGAATAACTGAAAGTCGTAGAGGGAATAGTAATTATTTATACAGAATTTCACAAGCTTAAGAACTGTGTTTGGTCGTTTTATCAGAGTAAATATATTTGTTGAGCTCCGTACAGTGGTTATGCACAGAAAAAAGTACACCCAAATGGATTCATTATTTATTCTGCAAAAAGAAAAAAGAAAAAGAAGTTCAAGTCTGTGAAGCATTGATTAGAATAACCAGGAGGGAAGCTGAGCTGCGAATAGGCATTTAGTATTTAAAATAATTATTTCCATTTGGACCATGGTAATATGCAAATTACAGTTTCAGGTTCAGCGAACCTTTCCATTTGTAACACAGAAGCCTACAACATGACTGCATTTTGCTTATCAGTTATTTATTCAGTTTTTACCTAGAAGCAATGCCAGAAAACAATTAACACTTGAAAAATAAAACATCCACTCAGGACAGAGGAAGAAAAGCCTTCATTAAATGCCAGATTAATAAGCAAACAAATAAACAGACAACTAGACCAGCACCTGTCAATTAAACAGGTTTTTAAAAAGACTCAAATTAGCATTTTTAGCTGCACGTATATGAGTGTTATTTGGGACAGGAAAGTCATTACATCAGCAGCACTGCTCAGACAATTCAAATGCTCAATTAATGTCAGGGTTTATAAAATAATGAATTCACATTCATGCACAAAACTGCGTTGGGTGAAACCTGTCAAGAAAATGTCTCAGTCACTCCAAAATCAAAAGAAGAAGACGAAGAATATATTATTATTTACATCATAAATTGTATATTATATGAAAATTAAGCCTATTTTTAGGACAATTTTTTTATTATGTGACATTATTTTCATGAATTCTTTTCCCCAAAAATTCTCATTACTGTAATGTGAAACTGTGACATATTACTTTATTAAATTGTTTAGCAGTACTGGAAGCAGTGTTGGGTGAGTTAGTCTCAAAAAGTAATTAATTACTAGCTACTAGCTATCTTTACCAGTGGAGTACTGTACTAATTACTCTCTTTCTAAATTTAAAATTGCATTACTTATTACTAATTACCTTTTAAATCCCATGTCAACCTTGAGCAGTTGAACAATACAAAGATAGACATGAAACTGCTCTTTTAATTATTTTAAATAAATAATGTAAAATGTCATAAATTATTCTTGAACTGAACAAAGTTTTTAAAGGCTTCTTGAGATTAACCCATGAGACAGTAACATGACATGAAATTAATATATCATTTAGGTTCCTCTATGGAATGAACTTCACTGGACAATCCAGTGACCCAGTAATTATATCTGTAAATATAAATTACAAAAGTGAGAAAATTAGGAAAACCTTGTAATAAGTAAACTTATTACTCCAAGAAAAAATTGTCAGATGAATACAATATTACAGTTCACTTTCGAGAGGTCTTTCGTATTGCGTAAGTTAGCTTACGCTATGGAAAACTCCTTTATCAAGAAAATTGAAGCAAGCTCTGAGGATGCCTGCTTTCTGGTTTTCAACTGGACGCCGCATTCAGCCCGCTGTTCTGCTGTGCCATCCGGCGCACTATATCCTTTTAAAAGCAAATAAGTGTGTTCGCCATTGCAACTCACTTATTTAAAAGAGCAATTTCTAGGCGTTGTTGCAAATGCCTCGGGTCTCTTGCAGAGGCCCTCTCTTCGGCGGAGATCATCACATCCTCTGTGCTTCCTGTCTGGGCCGTGACCACGTGGAAGCTGCACTCTCTAAGGGCGGCTGCCCGGAGTGTGATGAAATGACGCTCTCCACCCTGCGGTCTCGTCTGGCCACCTTCGCCCACTACGACCCCGCGCCTCCCTATCCACCTTTTCCTCTGATCGAGCCGCGCAAGAAAAAGCGCCACGCACAGAGGATGCCAGAGCGGATGAAAACGAGCGAGTACACGCTGACCCAGTCCCCGCGTGCCTCGTTCTCTCCCAGAGAAACACCCTCGCCGGTCCTGTTTACTCAGGCAGACCAGCGCCCCTCTCAGCAAATCTCTTTTGGGGGATCAGACGAGGAAGATGAGGAGGATGACAGCGTTTCTCTCGCTGCATCCAAATGCAAGGAATGGGTGGGCTCCGTGACTTACCACACACCCTCAACACAAGCCAGCGCGAACGACGTGAGAACCAGCTGTGGCGCAGAGCTTCTCCGCGTGCTAACTAAGGCCGTTGAAGACCTCAGGCTCGAGTGGTCTTCGCCCGAGGAGCCCACGCGCAGCAGGCTGGACGAATTCCTGCAGGGGTGCCGACAGGCCCCTCAGCAGAGACCCGCCCCCTTCTTTCCAGAAGTGCACGACGAGCTAACGAAGTCATGGAAAGCGCCGCATTCAGCTCGTCTAAAGCCTTCCTTCTCCTCAACGCTCTCGACCGTCGACGGTGCTGTGGAAAAAGGGTACAAAGCGATTCCTCTCTTCGAAGAGGCGGTGGCCGCACACCTCTGCCCGCCCACCGCTATGGGATGGAAAGCTAAGGCGACCCACCCATCGTAACCTTGCCGCACCACTTCATCTCCCGCTGAGGCTCAAAAAGCATCGCAGGCTAAGCGTCCTCCCTAAACAATCCAGCTCTGCTTCGGGCTGCCACAAGAGAGCGCCGCCTCCTCAGCTAGCGAAGCCAGCGCTGCCGGTTTCCCAGCCCCGCCCAGCGGCTGAAGTCCGTCACTGCTTTCGCTCAACGAAATATTGCAGTAAACAAGTCTGTTTTAAAACATGCACACCTGCAAACAAAAATGGCGGCCAAAATAAAGCTCAAAAAGAGATATTTTCTGTCTGTAATAAATGTAGGCTGTGTGCCCACTATAAAGTACGCACCCTTGCACATAAGCACTGTCCCCACAGTTTCAGTTTTCCCTCCGGCTCACGCTGGAGATGTAATAAATGTAGATCGTGTGCCCACTATGAAGTATGCACCCCTACACATAAGCACTGTTTCCACAGTGTCAGTTCCCTTTCGAGGGAACTTGAACTGCGTCGGTGACGACACTAGGGGAACGCCCTTCAGCGTAGCGCGTCTGAATTTATGAATGAAACCGAATCCAATCCTATTGGCGTTGCGTGATGACGTAGCGTGTGACGGCATAAGCGGATGTATACAAAAGCACGCCGGCACACAGAAATGTCAGCTTTTTGCTATTCAGCAAGCACTCTGTGTATGTGTGAACAAGTCTGTCCTATTTGGTGTTGTATGTCCTGGTAAAGTATTTTGCAATAAGATTCTGTGGCTGGGATCTCGCGTTTGCCGAGGCAGTGCGTAGGTTTAAGGTTTGCCTTGCAGTTGCAATACAGAATCTAGTAGCTCGGATCTCGCCTTTGCCGAGGCAGCGCTTAGATTACGAGTGTATTTTGCAATAAGATTCTGTGGCTGGAATCTCGCGTTTGCCGAGGCAGCGCGTAGGTTTAAGGTTTGCCTTGCAGTTGCAATACAGAATCTAGTAGCTCGGATCTCGCGTTTGCCGAGGCAGCGCTTAGATTACGAGTGTATTTTGCAATAAGATTCTGTGGCTGGAATCTCGCGTTTGCTGAGGCAGCGCGTAGGTTTAAGGTTGCCTTGCAGTTGCAATACAGAATCTAGTAGCTCGGATCTCGTGTTTGCCGAGGCAGCATGTAGGTTACGAGTCTACTTTGCAGTTTGCTGTGTGAGTACGAGGCATGAACAGTCAGCTCCTGAGGGTGCTGGCTGTGTTTATTGAGAAATAACTCGCCGCACACGTGCGTTTCGGGTATCTCAGCCTCGCGCCTGTTGACTTTCTTCTCGAGAGATGAAAGCCAAATATATTGTGTACTACTCGAATCTCGCGTTTGTTAAGGCAACGCGTTACGGGTCTGCAATAAAAGGGACACATGCGATCTGATAAATAATACTGTTTAGGTGCGAGGCATTCACAGTCAGCTCCTGAGGGTGCTGGCTGTGTTCATTGAGAAATATCTTGACGCGTACAGCCGTGCGCTGTCAGGTGTTTCAGTCTCACGCCTGTTGACTTTCTTCTCCAGGGATGAAAGCCAAATTATAACGGCTCGAATCTCACGTTTGCCGAGGCAGCGTGTAGGTTACGAGATCGTATAATTAAATATAAAACAGTATTCCAGTGTTATGGCTGCATTTAATTCCGAGGAGTTAAAGTAATTAAAAATTGTATCTGACTTAGAACTTGGTTAGATATTTTAATTCAGCCTACCATCTGAAGGAGAGTATCGCTTCTAGAGGTCCCCCTCAAAAAAAAAAAAAAAAAAAAGCTGAGCTTGGGACTGTAGGCGGCGCTCTCGCCCAAAGCCTTTCAGGACAGGAAGGCGTCGGGAGAAAGGTCCTAACTTGTGTAGACCTTGGAGGGCTGTTCCCCCTGAAAGAGAGCGATCAAGATCCCCTCTCTCACCGGGCCCTCAGGAAACTGTTGTCAGCATCCCACCGCTAGTTGCGGTTCGGGACACATCAGTTTCCAGAGAATGCACGCTGCTCTGTCTGCTCCAAGAGCTTGCGGCCAGGCAGCGCTGGTGTTTTCGATTATTCCCTGCCGGTCTTCCACTTCAGGGTTTCGTGAAGGGCTCTCACAAGACACTTGACACCAGCCCTGAGGGGCTGGTTCCCTTGCTGAATTTTGTGGAGGCATGGCAATGTCTCCCCAATATTTCTTCATGGGTCCTGCGCACTGTTGAAATTGGATACAGGCTGCAGTTCCGGGTCCGCCCACCGAGGTAAATATCAACGGGGTGGTTTGGACTGCAGTAGACCCACAGCAGGGTCAAGTTTTACAACAGGAAGTTCACTCGCTGCTGGAAAAAGGGGCCATAGAGCGTGTTCCCCCACCAGTCAGGGAGTCCGGGTTCTACAGCCGGTACTTCATAGTTCCAAAGAAGGATGGAGGGTTGCGTCCAATTTTAGATCTGAGGCATCTGAATCGGTCTCTGAGGAGATTCAGGTTCAAGATGCTCACTATTCCCATCATCGTGAGTCAAATTCAATCCGAAGATTGGTTTGTCAAGATAGATCAAAAAGACGCCTACTTCCACATCTCTATCCTTCCATCTCACAGGAAGTTCCTGAGGTTTGCTTTCGGGGGCAAAGCTTACCAATATCGGGTTCTTCCGTTCGGCCTAGCACTCTCCCCTCGCACTTTTACCAATTGTATGGATGCAGCTCTAGCACCCCTGAGGCTCGAGGGCATCAGGGTGCTCAATTACATCGACGACTGGTTAATATTGGCCCAGTCGCGAGAGCTGGCGATTCGGCATCGAGATGTCGTCCTCGCCCGCATCCAGAGCCTGGGGTTGAGACTCAACACGAAGAAGAGCGTGTTGACACCAGCCCAGAGAACCATGTTCCTGGGAGTGGTGTGGGACTCGGTCACGATGCGAGCACAGTTGTCTCCTGCTCGGATCGAGTCTATCCTGACCACAGTGTCCAGGATAAAGCTAGGCCAGGCCGTCACTGTCAAACACTTTCAGAGAGTGTTGGGTCTCATGGCAGCAGCGTCCAGCGTGATATCTTCTGGCCTGCTACACATGAGAGCTTTACAGTGGTGGTTGAGAACCAAGGGGTTTTCCCCGAGGGAAAATCCATTCCGCTTGATAAGGGTTACGCGCAGATGCCTTCGTTGCCTATCAGTTTGGAAGAAGCCTTGGTTCCTGTCCCAGGGTCCCAAATTGGGAGCGTTATGTCGCCGAGTATCTATTTCGACAGACGCCTCCCTCACGGGCTGGGGCGCGGTCATGGACTGCCGCTTTATGAGAGGTCTCTGGCAGGACCATCATTCCTCTTGGCACATAATTGCCTAGAAATGTTGGCGGTGTTCCGGGCTCTGAGGAGCTTCCTGCCAGACCTCCATGGTGGCCATGTCCTCGTGAGAACCGACAACATGTCGGTGGTGTCTTATTTGAACCGCCAGGGGGGTCTGAGGTCGCGCCCTCTGTGCAGACTGGCGCATCAGATCCTCCTGTGGTCCCAGCGGAGACTATCGTCTCTCAGGGCGATGTATGTCCCGGGGGACCAGAATCAGGGAGCAGACGTACTGTTGAGCCAGGGGCTGAGGCCCGGGGAATGGAGACTCTACCCCGAGACGGTGGAGTTGATATGCAAGAGGTTCGGCCCAGTGGACGTGGACCTTTTTGCGTCTCGAGAGACGACACACTGTCCACTGCGGTTCTCCCTCACACATCCAGCCCCGCTGGGGTTGGATGCCATCGTGTGGACGTGGCCGAGGCTACGTCTGTATGCTTTTCCCCCGATCGCTCTGCTCCCAGCAGTTCTGGAAAGGGTCCGTCGAGACTGGGTCAGTCTACTCTTAGTAGCCCCATTGTGGCTGGCCCGAGTATGGTTCTCGGACATCATTTCACTCCTGGCAGGCCCGCCATGGCAGATCCCTCTGAGGAGGGACTTGCTGTCCCAGGCGGAAGGCTTAGTTCTCCACCCTCGACCCCGAGCTGTGGAAACTGTGGGTCTGGCCCCTGAGGGGGTACAGTACCTAGAAGCCGGCCTGTCAGCTGGAGTGGTCGAAACCATACTAACTTCCAGAGCTCCCTCCACGAGGAAGTTATACGGCCTTAAGTGGAATGTATTTTCCATTTGGTGCAGAGAGCGTGATTTGGACCCAGTTAACTGCCCAGTGGCTTCAGTACTGGAGTTTCTCCAAAACCGCTTTTCTGCCGGGCTTACCCCGTCCACACTCAAGGTTTATGTGGCTGCCATTGCGGCTTTCCACGCTCCTCTGAATGATGGTCCTCTGGGGAGGCATCACCTGGTCGTACGCTTCCTTCGTGGAACCTGGAGGATGAGACCTGCGACTCGCACCAGGGTTCCCTCTTGGGACCTGGCAGTGGTTCTCGAAGGGCTGGCCGAGGCCCCCTTCGAACCATTGGAGTCGGCCGAGGCCAAGAACCTTTCGTTTAAGGTGGTCTTTTTGTTGGCCATTACTTCTCTGAGGAGGGTAGGAGATCTCCAGGCGCTCTCTATTTCCAATGGGTGCTTGGAGTTTGCTCCAGGCAACATTAAGGCCATCTTACATCCCAGGCCCGGCTATTTGCCCAAGGTGTCATCTAATGTGGCACTGCCTATGGTTCTGCAGGCATTTCATCCTCCACCTCATGTGACGGCGGATGAGGAGAGACTTCATCTGCTCTGCCCTGTCAGAGCACTTCGGTATTACATCCAGAACTCCTCCTCATGGCGGAAGTTGGACCAGTTGCTGGTGTGTTTTGGGTCGCCCAAGAAGGGGCTTCCCGCCTCTAAGCATACCATCAGCAACTGGATCGTTCAGACTATTTCCCTGGCCTATCAGGTGCGCAATTTGCATTCACCTATGGCCGTGAGGGCTCACTCCACCAGAGGCATGGCGCCTCTAGAGTCCTCCTTTCAGGAGTTTCTATCCATGACATATGTGAGGCGGCTGGCTGGGCCACTCCGCACACATTCATGAGGTTTTACAGTCTGGACCTTCCCTCTACACCCGGTGCACGAGTGCTTTCGTCCTAAGTTGTGCCTGAAGACAGCTTCACACTAGGATGAGCGGGGTTCGTTGTGGTATAGTGGGTATCTCGTTCCCCTAGTGTCGTCACCGACGCAGTTCGAGTTCCCTCGAAAGGGAACGTCTCGGGTTACGTATGTAACCCTTGTTCCCTGAGAAAGGGAACGTGACACTGCGTCGGTTCGCCACACCTCACCCCGTCTGGAGCACTTGCTTCATAGCAAAAGCTGACATTTCTGTGTGCCGGCGTGCTTTTGTATACATCCGCTTATGCCGTCACACGCTACGTCATCACGCAACGCCAATAGGATTGGATTCGGTTTCATTCATAAATTCAGACGCGCTACGCTGAAGGGCGTTCCCCTAGTGTCGTCACCGACGCAGTGTCTCGTTCCCTTTCTCAGGGAACAAGGGTTACATGCGTAACCCGAGACGTTTTCCCCCAGCTTACGCTGGAAATGTAATGAATGCAGGTTGTGTGCACACTATGAAATACGCACCCCTGCACGTAAGCACTGCTCACACATTATCACAAACACAAAACAGCTGGGCGGCCGGGTCTCTATCACAAAGTGGCCCATCCCCAGACTTCATTCAACCCCTAGCTATGCGGGCCAAGGCCTGGGAAGCCGTCCCCGGAATATCAAAATGGGTGTTGAACATAATAAAATGAGGCTACTCGCTACAGTTTGCTCGCAGACCCCCGCGCTTTCTAGCTGTGGTCGCGACATCGGTGAGAATCCAGAGTCATCCTTAAGCCAAGGCACGAGTATGTTCCTAAAGTGCTCTCGACTCCGTTCAGAGCGCAGGTCATTTAGCTGTCAGCTCTTCCATCGCCAGAAGGCAAAAGAGACGCGCACCCACTCTACCCTGTGAGGGCTCTCAGAGTCTATTTGGAGCATTCTGCCCCCTTCAGGTAGTCAGAACAGCTCTTTGTATGCTTCGGAGGCCGCGCCAGAGGTTCCCTTTCGAAGGGAACTCAACAATACGTCAACGACGTTATGGGGAACGCCTCAGGCGTGACAGGTGTCTGAAATCACTATCAAATCACGTCAATCATATTGACCGGCGACAGCCCGTGAATCATTAGCGTGAATGATTAACGTGCGACCTGGAAGTATAAAGGGGCGCCTTGCACACATGACAAATCATCTCATCGTCTTCAGGGACTGTCTGTTTGAAAACGCTACTCAATGAAACGGTAAGAAAATTAAATGTACAGCACACAAGTGTGCTTTTCCTGCCTGGGAGAAGAGCGCGCACGGGAGATTCTTGAGGGAATCCTCTGTGTGAACTGTGAGCGTTTTTCTTTTAAAACGCTCGCTCTCGTCTGGCCCTCTTCTCGAGTGAAGGGGGTTCAACGTCTGGTTCTCGTGGTCCCGCTCGTGCCGAGGCAGAGCGGCGACTTGCATCATGGGCTTCCAGATAGAGCTCGTCGATCATCTTGAGAGTGCTGTAAACCTCTCAGATGATTCGACGGCTGACGAGGGCGAAGCAGGTGCTCTTGCTGCTCTTCAGGACGAGCAGGAGATGGCTGAGGAGGTTTATAATCAGGTAGATCCTGAACCCTCTCAGCCACCCTGCCCCGTGTATGCAGGTCTGGTGGATGTTGTGGAGCGCGCCGCCAACAGGCTGTAGCTGCCATGGCAACGCACTAGAGGAGAGACCGCTCGCGGTAGGCTCGGCGATCGGTTTCTCCCCGGCCATACACCACCAGCTCAGGTGAGCCTAATCCATTCCTTCCTGATCTTCACACAGAGATCTAGAGGGCATGGAAGAGCCCATTCTCTGCCAGTATTCACTGACATCAGCGGGTTAATTTCGCTGATGTTGAGGGGATCGCAGAGCATGGGTATGTGTCGATGCCGCCCATTTGACGAGTCGTTTGCGAACTATCTCATGTCTGGGCAGGCGTCGACACTGAGAGCTCCATTTCTGCCATCCAAACCGCTAGAGACAACAGCGCGTTTGAATGGCACAGCATACACGGCAGCAGTTCAGGCTGGTGCTTCCCTGCACACCATGGAGGTGCTGCAGGCATACCAGGCCGACCTGCTGCAGGATCTCGACCAGGGGGCAGGGATGTCCCCTGAGGCGGTTACTGAGCCGCGCCGAACCACGGTTCTTGCGCTCCGGGCCACCAAACAGACTGCTGCCACGATCAGTCAGTCGATGGCGGCGATGGTGGCCACGGAGAGACAGCTTTGGTTAAACCTGGCAGACGTTGAGGAGAAAGAGAAGGCCTTTCTCCTCGATTCGTCGGTTTCGCCCTCTGAACTCTTTGGCCCCTCCGTGGAGGCGGGGCTTGGG
Organism: Gila orcuttii; assembly: GCA_026230005.1. Classification (NCBI taxonomy): domain Eukaryota; kingdom Metazoa; phylum Chordata; class Actinopteri; order Cypriniformes; family Leuciscidae; genus Gila; species Gila orcuttii. Next base: position 34,035,312 of record JAPDVR010000019.1, on the reverse strand, counting down.
AAGTTCAGGGAGGCGAAGGCGCGCTCAGCTGCTTTTAGGAAAAAACCTGCATACCGCTGAGATCCGGTTCCACGCCCAGGCAGGCGGGAGGGCCTGGCCCTTCACGGTCTGAGGACCGTAGACAGGGCCAGAGAGCCAGTGTCGCCTCTCGTGCGCCCCCTCTGTGGAGGAACAGGGCGCAGGAAAAGCGTGACTCCCGCTAGAAGAGGGATCTGAGGGAGGTTATCCAGCACAAGCGCATACAGCGTCGCTGATGGATAATCTCCCCGGAGGGCTTCATTAAAAAGAGAAATCCAGCCCTCTCCTCTCTTCTGACTCCCCAGACGTGCATTACATCAGGCCTGGCGCTGGGCCTATGATAAGAACGATGTTCCGATGGCCCGCCTAGGCTTGGTTAGTAGAAACGCCTCTTTCAGGCATGTAAAGTGGTGGACCCCAGGTTCATAAAGAACTATCTGGCGAGTCTTCACTCCGCACGCCGCAGGTGAGCTGTCTGGTCTTTTCAAGAGTCAATTTTTGTGAATTAAAATTCCGAAATGTATCTCTCTACAGACCTCGTTCCCTGTATAGAGCTATGGGGTCATGTCATTTGCTATGTCATCAGGTAATAAGGTAAGAGAAGTTTCATGGATTATTAGGGCCCTGAAGTTCCCCATTAGGTGGCCAGAACGATAACTATGTTAGCCTTCGGGCTGTTAGCCACCTCAGGGTAGAGTAGTTGGTCTCTCTCTTAGAATTTTTTACTTAGAGTGTTGACTGACGCTAGAGCTTCAGATAGATCTTATGTCCGGCCCACGGGTCCGTTTGACTTCTTCCTGAGTATTTCGCCCCTTGAGCTCTGTTTGGGTTTTCATTAGGCTGAGCGATCATGCAGCCCTTTGTATGGAATAATACAGACTATATTCTTTAGTTAGGCTGTGGCTCCTCCGAGCCCTCAGATAGATCTATGCCTGCAGGCTGGCCCTCACCAGGGCCGCCTCTGTAGCTGGCTTAGGCTGTGCCAGGGATAATAGAAGTGCTCTGCTAAAATTTAGCATTGCTTCCTCTGAACCTTCACTTTGTGAATGTAGGTTTCTAGCATCCCTGTATAAACAGCCTCCTCCCATGGGAGTCGTTAGGCCAAGGCCCGCCCCCTTCTCTGCATTCTGGGGTGACTAGAGTAATGCAGCATGGTGCAGAGGATGGTTTGTAAGGACATGGTAGGCCTCAAACAGGCCTCCGTGGTATATATGTCTTTATTGAGCAGGGTTAGGCCGTCTTTCGCTTCACGAAGAAGACTGGGTTTCCTGCCCGACCCTGCCATGCAGAACTGGCCTACGGATTTAGGCCGCCAGTTTAGGCTTCACTCACCTCGCTGAGCTACTGCTCGAGCGCTAGGTTGTAGGTGGATGGCTTTCATTCAAGCCCCACTCCCCTAGGTTGGGCACAGATAAATTTCTGTCCCCCCTAGAGCCGCTGGCAGGCCCGGACCCTGGTAACCTCAGGGTGAGGTGTGAGTATCCCCCTGTGATACAGGGTAGGTCTGAGCACTTCACTCCCAGTTCTGTTTATCCTACCTCGCACCACTATGGCTCGGGTCGAGTATGAAGTAAGCTTCACTTCTTCTTTGGTCGAAGTACGCTCCCCTGAAGCCAGAGCATTGCCCTGAGCTGACGCCCATGCATAGATGGTAGGCCCCTGACTAATGGGGCCTCCGTTGAGGCAGAGTGGCGTATGTTGTACTCCCCTCATTTTTAAGGGTGCTAGCTTTTTTGCGGAGTACACTGCCATGGGCAATGTGATTAGGCACCAGGATGCTGTAGGCGCTGCGTAAACAGCTTTGCTGCCAACGAAGGCTGCGCCATTAGGTAGTAGGCCTCAGCAGGCCTCCTTGATTGGACAGCCCCCTAGAGGGCACTGTAGGCCAGCTCACTTTACGTGGTTGGCCTTGGTGGTTCGGGCAGTTGACTCACTGATGGGTAGTAGGCCTTAAACAGGCCTCCTCGGAGGTGAGTCCCAACATTGTGGGACATACCTTATAGCGCTACTGGAAGCCCATTAGTAAATTATGCTTATGTAGTATGGTTCCCAACAGTGTACTTTATAGCAGAATATGACTTGCTATTAGCTAGTAGGCCCGACCAGGCCTCCCTGATAGGCGAGTCCCCAGCTGGCTGGCCTTAGCAGGCCACCTTATACTATCACCCGGACTCAGGGCTCAAAGCTAACAGTGGTTATCAGGTAGTAGGCCACTCAGGCCTCCCTGAAGGTGAATTCCCACTTAAGATGGTTATCAGGTAGTAGGCCTCAGCCGGCCGCCCTGAATGCGAATTCCCACTTAAGTTGGCTATCAGGTAGTAGGCCTCTCTGGGCCTCCCTGAAGGTGAGCTCCCAAATATTGTGGCTGTCAGGTAGTAGGCCGCTCTGGGCCTCCCTGAATGTGAGCGCCCAAATATTTTGGGTGTCAGGTAGTAGGCCTCACCAGGCCTCCCTGAAGGTGAGTTCCCACATGCTGTGATTATCAGGTAGTAGGCTCCTCCAGGCCTCCTTGAATGAGTACGGTCAGGTAGTAGGCCTCACCAGGCCTCCCTGAAGGTGAGCTCCCCACATACTGTGGTTGTAAGGTAGCAGGCCTCACCGGGCCTCCCTGAAGGTGAGTTCCCACGTACTGTGGTTATCAGGTAGTAGGCCTCTCCGGGCCTCCCTGTAACGTTCCCTAGTGGTGCTGGGTTTATGAAGCTAGTGGTCTCTTGCTATCAGTTTCAGCTAGCCTTAATAGGCAGCTGCTGAAGGCGAGCTTGCGCCCTGGCTCGCTAAAGTGTTCATTCTCTGCTATTGGTTCCCTCCCGGAACTTTTTCTGCCTACAGCCTGGTTTGCCTACCAGGCAGACCTGTGCTCCCCTCACCGAGGGTCTCTATGAGCATGCGGCTTCCTGAGTCTGGTCAGACGGTCGTAGGCCTCTCGTGAGGCCTCCCAGTTAGATCAGCCCTTAGGCCTTCACAGGCCTCCTCAGTGTTTTGAAACACAGACACTGGGTTGATCCGTGGATCGAGTAGAGGAACTCCCCTCGCTAGCAAGGGTTGGAAAGCACTATGCTGAGTCATACTCTCCGGGATATCCCGTCTCTGAGATCCGGGCCGAGTGGTTCACTGCCAGCTTCGCAGTCCCTTGGGTTGGATGCCTTTCTTAAGGCTTTGTTGTCCAGAGGCTCTGTCTTCAGACAGACAGGATTTGGCCAGACTAGTGTCTATGTACTGACGCCAGGTCAGGCTGTCCTGGTGGCATTTCGGGGTGAGTACGTTCCCCTGAATAGTGACTGGCTGGGGTTCCTTCGGGTTCCCTAGCCACATTGCCTAGAAGGGACCCCTTCTAATCGGAAGCTGTGGTTCCAGGCCCGGAGCCGGCCCAGGTAGACCTTTTATTTAACCATGTTTATGAAGGTTTTTCTGTGAGGCTGTAGCTTGGGCTATGACCGTAGGGAATGCTGTCACTGACAGCCCAGTGTGACCTGAGGGTGAGTGGTTCTAGCGTTTCATTTGAAGTTGCTGGTTCTGACAGTTGTCACTGCCACTTGGCATGCACTCCCCTTAGCATGGCGGAGTTGGTATATCGTTCCCCATAACGTCGTTGACGTATTGTTGAGTTCCCTTCGAAAGGGAACGTCTCAGGTTACGACTGTAACCTATGTTCCCTGAGAACAGGGAACGAGACAATACGTCTCCCTGCCATGCCTCGGGGCTTGCCTACCGTACAGTCCCTTCAGACGATAAGGTGATTTGTCATGTGTGCAAGGCGCCCCTTTATACTTCCAGGTCGCACGTTAATCATTCACGCTAATGATTCACGGGCTGTCGCCGGTCAATATGATTGACGTGATTTGATAGTGATTTCAGACACCTGTCACGCCTGAGGCGTTCCCCATAACGTCGTTGACGTATTGTCTCGTTCCCTGTTCTCAGGGAACATAGGTTACAGTCGTAACCTGAGACGTTTTGCGGTCACTAAACAGAGACAGTCAAGCTGGATAGTTGATGCTATCTCTCTGGCTTATGAGTCTAAGGGCATCCGTTGTCCCGTAGGCATCAAAGCTCATTCCACGAGAGGCATGGAATTAATTTTCTGACTCGATCGGCTGACAATCTTCCTTCATCAATTTTGTCTTCTTTGCAGCGGCTCTACTGGAATGTAGCAAATTTATGTTGTAATGTGCCATTGATAATAAAACAAAACGCTTGACTTTAAATATATAAACAGTTAATAAACTCGCTAATAAATGGTTACCTATTTAAGCATCAAGAATGGTAAAACATAAACGCTGTTGGCCAACATCGGTTAACAGCATGAAGGCTACAATGAGATTCAATCTCGGATCGCTTGAAGCTCCGTGAGGCTCATGTTGTTGCGTTGACCACAGAGCTACCATCTGAACGCTGTTAAGATAGCGTCTTTTATGCTCTTGCAAAGCCTCATTGATGTAGCTTAATATGTTTCTATTGCAATGATTTATGTTGAAATGTTTTCATTATTTATTCAATTTAATTTCAGTAATTTCAGTATTGTGATTATGAATTTGTTTAACTACAATGTTTTACTTGAATTCATCTGCTACCAGCTTTCAATTGCTCTGAATGAGCCGCGGCGCGGTGGCAGATTACGCAATAGAGAGAATAAACGGACACTTTTCAAAGTCTGTGATTGTAGCGCCTTTTAGGCGCTAATAAAAAGCAGCAAATACACACCCGCAATTTAACGCCGCGGGAACGGCGGCAGTAAAAGTATCTAGTATCTCGCTCTACGGGCAGCCGGTTGAGCTCTGTAGGTCTCCTCCCTTTACGAGAGTTTTAGTAAGATTGTACAGTAGACCTCCGTTCCCTGTTAGAGAGTATTAAGGGGTGTGTTAGGCAGGGTTTTTATAGGAGTAGAAATAGGGCCCTGAAGTTCACACATATAGGTAGGCTATGCACACCCTTCCCATAGGCGTCCTCTGATTAGAGTCGTCAGGCTTATATAGTGGGTAGTGCCAATCTGTGGTAGTGAACACGTTGGCCATATTATACATAAAGTCTTTAGTCAGGCCACCGTTCATCCGAGCATAGACATTTCTGCGTGAGATGGCTTCCTCCCTATCGGGAGTTTTTCTACTGAGGCCCTTGTCAGGCCACCTTGATAGCCACCTTATACTAGAGCAGTAGTTATCCTCTTACCTTTGAAAGTCGCTCTGAACTTCAGATATATAATATTTGTGTGTCGGCCCTCATGGGGCAACCTCGATATCTGGCTTAGGCTTAGTATCTAGGATTTTTGATGGCGTTCTGCTAAACATTCTCGCCTTGAGCCTCTCTGTATCAGAGTGTAGGTTCCTTAAACCATCAGGAGATTTTATTCCTGTAAATCTAGTTTTTCCTAGTACTAGCCTCCTCATACTCAAGAGTCGTCTGCCAAGGCCCGCCTTTTGCATTAGGTGTAAATGCTAGTGGCGTATGTAGATAGCAGCATTAATCAGAGCACTTTGCTACCCATAGCTCGTATGTTATCACCCTTCACCACCCAGGCTCAGGTAGAGACAGATTAGTGACTCCCTCCCACTTGGGATGGTTGAGTATGCTCCCTTAGAGCCAAAGTACGGCACGGACTGACGCCCGTGACTTTCGAAGCTGTTGGCCTTATAGTAGGCCTCCTTGATACTCCGGTAGCGTAAGATTGTACTCTCCTTGCTTTAAAGGATTGATAGCACTTCTGCTGAGTACACTGCCTGCTGGCAAAGTTAGATAAGTATAACCAGGCCCACATAAATGTCTGTATGAGCACCTAGGCTTCTGATGGCTTTGCGTACATCCTCGCTATCAAGTAGTTAGGCCTTAACAGGCCTCCTTGAAGGCGGCTCCCCATTCGAGTTGGATGCTTAGCATTGCAAAGGCATTAAATATCATGTTGCAGGCCCCATGGAGCCTCCCTGATTTTAGCCCAGAGCCTGGTCAGTACTTATCAGGTTGAGCATAGTGTTACAGAATCTATCTGAGGTTTGCTCTGTTTGAATTCTTAACTCCCTAAGTCTGGTCGGAAGGTTGAAGGACTCTCACTAAGGCCTCCCTTTTAGATCAGCCCAAGAGCTGGAGGCGCCCCCCTTATTAGGGTGCCTTTAGAGTGCCCGGCCTCCACAGGGCTTTGAAGCACTCTGTAGATCCAGGATCGAGTAGAGTTACTCCCCTCGTTTGCAAGGGTTAACAAGCGCTATGCTGAGTTCTACTCTCCAGGATGCCCGTCTCTATGGTCCGGTTTGTGAGTGAACTACTGCCATTATTTGCAGTTTTTCCCTATTGGATTTTGTGAGAGTCAAGTCAAGTCAAGTCAAGTCAAGTCAAGTCAAGTCACCTTCATTTATAAAGCACTTTTAACAGTATGGACTGTTTCAAAGCAGCTTTACAGTGATAATAGAAATTACCGTAACAGATTGTTTAGGCTTTACCACAGCTCTAGGATAAAGTCATTGTCCAGCTAAAGATAGTTTTGATTGATTCACTTCCGTTGCGAAGATCATTAGTTATTAACTTAGGGGGCCGCTAACATGACACTGTTCTAACAGAAAAAGGTTTGAAGGTGCAAACGATTATCCGTTATCTCTGCGCAAACCTCAAAAACGCAAACCCGCGAAAACGCAGACGGCGCGCACATGCGCATCACGTATTCAGTCGATAGGTATTCGCGTTTGAATATATATGTGCGCAGGCGTGTAGTCCTTCTTCACAAATCAACCCTCATCAAACTACTTGTCTGGCTTAAAAATTTAAAATACTGAATTTTTTGTGGCGTTTTTTTTTTGGGAGACTCAACAGATTGTTGTCAAGACTAGGTCAGTAAATTTGACCTGGTGGCATGTGGGGTTGACTTTATGTTCCCCTCAGAAAGTGACTGGACGGGAGTCCTTTCGGACCCCCTGGCCATATTCCCTTAAAGGAACCCTTCCATGGAAGCTGTTGGTTTCAAGCCCTTGAGTGGCTTATAGCTTGGGCAGTGACCTAGGGAATAATGTCACTGACTGCCTGTATGTGACCGGAAGGGGGAGTGTGTTCTTGGCATTCCAGGTTGAAGCTGCCAGTTCTGACGTTTCATTCACGAGCCATAATTGGCATGCACTCTTCTCAGCATGCTGGGATTGTACATTGTTCCCCAATAGTGTCATCAACGAAGTGCGAGTTTCCTACTACTGTAACCTCTGTTCCCTGAGAACAGGGAACGAGACATTGTTCTCAGGGAACGTCTCAGTTACATATGTAACCCTCGTTCCCTGAAGGAGGGAATGGAGACGTAGTTGATGTATCGACTGATTGGGATCGCGCTTAGGGAGCCTGTCATCTTCGAGAACTGTTAAAACGAGCCAATGCACATTGGTGCGCGAGATCTGCATCTCACACTCTGCCCCGCGGCGCGGGTATAAATACTGAAGTGGTTGCACGCACCAGTGAGGTGCCGAGCGGGATCCCAATTAAAATGCCACTAGTGCTGCCACCTTAAAGTGCCTAGACAAAAGCCTTCTGATCTCCCCCCATTATTAAGGCGGCGACGGAATAGGGCTTAGGCCAGGGAAGTCACTGCTGTTCCACAAGACCACTGAGAAAGCGTTCCCTTTCTTTGGTAAAAGAATACGCTGAGGAAGTCACATCCTGCCCGTCGGGAAGTAACGTGGAGGATATGGAACATATGGAATGACACACCAGGCAGTCACAGCAGAGTGGGCTCTGCTAAGAAAAGACACGGGCTCGCCGCAGGGAGCCGTACTGTGAAAGAATACACATATGGGATCACCGTAGGAATCACAACATATGGGACCCAGCCTAACACAGGTTCCACCAGTGCATACTAGACTTAGGCCTAACATCGGATCCTCTGCCATGTCCATTGCCGAAGGGTGTGGAGGAACTCAACAGGGTTCGGCTAAAGAGGAACTCTACTGGAATAAGAATGGCGCACGTATCCAGTCCATAGTAGGGGAATGGCACAGCAAGCCAACACTTCGAACTGGGCTTATAGTGAAACTGGCTTCATGTAAAGGGAGCCTACGGGAAGCAACCGGCTCAACACATAGGCTATTTTTCTAGCGAATGTGTTTGGTGTCGCCCAGCCCACAGCTCTAAGACATCTGTCAGCAAGGCACCCTATTTTAACGCCCAGGAAGGAGCTACACTCTCTCTTTGGAGAGGCTCACTACCCAGGCGGTGCACCTTGGGTAAACACACCAAGATGATGGCAACCACTATCCAGTGGGCCAACCTCTGCTTAGAAACATCTTTCCCTTCTGCTGGTCTCCTTAACAGACAAGAGCTGGTCTGAGGTCCTGAGGCTTTTCATTCTGTCCAGCTATAACCGCAAGGAGCAGAAGGGACCGAGAAAAGCCAGAGCTTGGTCTGCCTCCTCCCGGGGCAGCGCTTGCAGGCTCACCACCTGGTCCCTTTAAAGGGAGAGGTAGGATCCTAGGGCACATATCCAGGCCGGGGTCTCAGGTAACCATGAGAGTTGGCTGGCCCGAATTCCAGGCACGATTCGTCGACCGAAAATGCGTGCAGGTCCCCTACCCTCTTGATAGAGGCCAAACAAGCAGGAGAACTGTTCTTTTAAAAATAGGTTTTTAACTCAGCTGCCTGAAGTGGCTCAAGGGGAGGTCTCTGAGTGCAGTAGCACCAGAGATTAGTCCCAAGAGGGTATAGAGGGGGCGCAAGGCAGATTCTCTCTTTGCTCCCCTCAGGAACCTTATGATCAAGTCGTGCTTCCCCATGGATTGTATCCACTGCATCATGATGTGAGTCAATTCATAGAGGCAACATACAATTTGAGGGTGGAGGGAGACAGCCCTCACTCCGATCCATCTTGATCGAACATCTTCGGGGGTCTTCCCAGAGAGAAGAACACCACTCAACAAACAGGTTCCAACTCAGGGCGTAAGCATGCCATAGAGGGTCCTCTTGCAGAAGTGATGGTGTCTACGACCTGTTGTGATAGATCACCTAGAACCTCCGCGTCCCGTCCTTTCGGGACCAGACATGGAGTTTCCAGAGGTCTAGACGTGGGTGTCAATGATGCCCCGTCCCTGAGAACTGTCTCAGTGGAATGGGTCAGGAAGGGCTGTCGAGAGGAGCATAAGTTCAGGGGAACTAGGTCCGGTTGGGCCAATAAGGGGCAACAAGCAAGACCTGCTCCTTCTCCTCCCTGACTTAGCACGAGGCTGTGCAAGAAGGTTCACTGGGGTGTCAGTGTCTCCATGCAGAAGGCACTACGCTTGGTCAGGAAATAAAACAACTGGCAATGGGACGAGTCCGGAGAGGCAAACAGATGTAACTGTGCGACCCCGTAGTGGTCCTTTGAACAGCTGGACCACATGGGGATAGAGTCTCCACTTTTCCCTGGGTCCCAGGCTGTCGTGAAAACAAGTAGGCGGCACGATTGAGCAGGCCGGAAAATTAAGTGGAATGAAGTGACCTCAGAAGGTTCTGACTCCAAGGAGGAGGTGGCAGGCGAGTTGTGACATGCGAGGGAAGCGTAGTGCAACGGTTGCAGGGTTTGTACAGACCAGTACAAGCTTGCTGAGCAGCGGTGTCTCAAAGCAAGGTTTACTGCCAGCAACTCGAGGCAGTTGATGCCAATGCATTCGGAGGCCCCCCCAGACCCCCGTTACTGCATGCCCGTTGTACATGGCCCCTCAGCCAGTGTTTGGTGGACACTTGTTCTAGGGGAGGCTGGCCCAGAGGAACAAAGTTCTGATCACGGGCTGAGGGTTTGGTGGCAGGCCAGGTGATTGTCACAAGGAGCATGCCGCTCTGCCACGGCCCCCTCGGGACTTGGCCGTGAAGCCAGTGCTGAAGCGGTCATCATATGGAGGAAGCCATTGCGGCTGTGGTTGCCAAATGCCCCAGGAGCCTCTGATAAGGTTTCAGTGGGACCCTTTCTCACTTCTGAAAGCACCAACCAGACACATTCCTGCTGTGAGGCGTTAAACCGAGTCCAGCTCCTTACCGGAAAAAGAGATCCTCAGCCCATGGGCGAGTTTACTCTTTTCCCATTTGACCTGAAGACCCAACTGGCTATGTACCACTCGAAGGGTAGGATTTGTACTGAGACTTCAAACCCTCAAACGCAAAAACACAGGATGGCCTGCGTTGCGGAGGATAGAGATCTGAAATACGCGTCCTTCAGGTTGAACACTGCAGACCAATCTCGGGGACGGAGCATTCGAAAATGCATCTCTGCGTTAGCAACTTAATGAGACCTGCGACTCGCACCATGGTTCCCTCTTGGGACCTGGCAGTGGTTCTCGAAGGGCTGGCCATAACCCACCACCGTTCTTGGGTACAACGAAGTACGAGTTATAGATGCTGGTCTTAATATCAGCTGGAGGAACCGTTTCAATTGCATCCTTCACCAGTAGGAGTGCGTCCACCACTTGGGCGGACGCCGAGCGAACTGAATCGTACAGCCGAGTCTGATGGTTCGGAGGGCAGACTGGACCGGTTGGGAAGCACTTTCCAGGCTTCTACGAACCGGGCCAGGGAACCAGAGGTACCACAGACGTACCCGGGGGGTCAGCGAGGTGGAGGACAGGGACCCAGCTCGGAAGGCCTGAAGGCGGCCCGAAGTGGGGTCTGAGTGTGGTGCACAACACTTACCTGTCTCCACATGACGGCAGGGGGTGCATGAGAAGGCATGACCAGGTCCTCGAACCACACCCAGCTACCGGCTGGCGATACAAGAGGGGGTTTAGGGGTGCAAGGCTTTACAGGGTTGCTCACCGACAGACTGGCCCTCTTGGGGCCCCGGGAACAGAGGAATTTGCTCTTTCTTTTGAATCGGTTACCGATGGACTCCGGGGAGCTGTAACCATCTGAAGAGCTCATTCCCCCATCCCTGGGTGGCCTGTGTCAGGGATGCTTGGTTACGCCTGATAGACCTGTAGCAACGCCATGGCATAGAAAGAGGAGGCGGCTTGCCTACAGACTTTGTAAGCTCTGCCCCGTCGGAATGGATGAGAACTCACATGTCTTAGGGGGAGACGAGGATCCTCTGTCCAAAAGGCAGCTGCCGCCGGACACAGATGCACCTGTGTCGCGACAGACCGCTCCACTGGAGGGATAGCCTCGTAACCCACCACCGCTCCTCCGTCAAGGATAGTGAGGGGGAGGAGCTACTCAGGCAGTTTCTGGCAGAGAAAGGTGCCGTCCACGACCTGGTAAGCTCTCCATGCACTTTGGGAAAGAAAGGCACCCCACCCCGAGATACCAGTCATCCAACCGAGACTGTTCGGGACACGGTGGAGGTTCCACTCGAGCCCGACAGCCTCAGCGGCCCGTTTCAGCATAGCTGACATTTCTTGATCTGGCTCGGGCAACATTACACTCCCTGAGGGAGATAATGCAGCCGAGTCATCATTTCTTGAGGTCAGCTCACCCTCCAATGCTGAAATCGGCATCCTGTCCTCTGGTGGGGCCCCGAATGAAATGGCTGGTGGGTCCATTACAGAGGGACCAGCACGCTCAACGGGGAGATCCACCGACTGCGGTGTGATAGAGGAGTGAGGGGCCCACAGGGATTGGTTACCGGGTGGGGAAGCCTCACTATGATCCTCTGATCACCCATCCCACACGGCGCCATAGCGGGGCGTGGTAATGGGCTGCTTCAGCGTTTTTTCTTTTTTTTTTTTTTTTCAAACACGTGATGCAACCATTGTGACCGTCAGAGGGGGACAGGGAATGACCGCATCCAGAAACGCACGGATGGAATGACATCTTGAAAAAGACGCAAACACACCTGTGTTTCTCTTTTAGGAAATGGGACCCGTCACCAGTGCCGGAGCACACCGGGGAATGACCGCGGCAACACTGAACAGTGAACTGAAACAGTGAAGCAATCACTTCTTTGCCCTCTAACCAACCGTCAACAAACACACAGAAATAATGCTGTTAAAACAGCAGTTGAGAGCTCAGAAGCTCGCGATCACCGCTGCACTCGCGCTGAAGAACACCGACACACTCGCTACAACGTCGAACGTGAGCGACTGAAAGGGAACAGAGGTTACAGTCATAACCTAGACGGTTTTGAACCGTGAATTAAATGTTTTGGATGAGTTACTACATTTTTTGCAGAGATATAGTGTTCTGATGTTGTGCAGTTGTGCTTGAACTTACAGTTTAGAGAATTTTAAGACTGTTTCAAAAAATATGCCAAAGCAATTGAGAAAAACTGTAAAGAGAACAATAATAATGAAAAAGCTAATCAAACAAAAGGTTTTTAATGACCCATACCATATAGACGAGTCTAAGGAAATATGCATGTTACATCTTGTACATATAATTTGCATTTCCTAATTGACTGGCCATATGGTTGCCAAATATAGTAGGCTACATGTATAATTTCCTCTGGTATTAAAACCCCTGTATGTTGTTCTCCCATTTCTACATCTTAGTCAAATACGCTTGGGTCTTCTGTTAATTCTTACGTAAATGCCCCCAATAAAACTACGGAAGATCATTATTCACAGTATATAACTATATACTATATATATAATAAATAATAAATTATTTAGTAGAATTAAGGCAAGAACTATTATATTTTATATTTTGCCACAAACAAAGACAACACGAAAATGAATTTTGAATAGTGTAAATTGTTTGAATTGTTTTATTCAGAAAAAACCTGTGAATTTGAAATTCGATTCAAATGCTTCATATGAGAGAGTGTACATTTTATGTGAGTATGTGTGGTGGTGGTGGTGATGATGATGATGATGAACATTATTCACACTATGTTACAAAAACCAGCCCTAAAAGTAGCGATAGATAGATAGATAGATAGATAGATAGATAGATAGATAGATAGATAGATGCCCTATTGTACTGACAAAGAATCATAATGTAGGCTCATAAACCTTTTAGGCTACAACTGGTCAATGGGGGTCTTTTATTGGCAGAAAAAGCACTCTGCTTCATGAGCCCACCACACCCATGCACTAGAGCAAAATAACAGCAGTGCCTTCCGGGGTGCGTCAATCAGCACAGCCACACTCCGAATGGCCACCTAACAGCACCTGCCAGTGGAAAAGCTGTCCTCATGCCTGGCCTGGCTAGGTGCCCATTACGACCAATCTCCCTTGGTTACGGCCCCTCCAATCTGACAGCACTCCCGCTCTAGGAACAAAGGGTCTCCACACCAGGTGCTCAGAGCTCACCATCTGCAGAGCTCCTAATGACTGCTTTTACTTTAGTTCATCAATTGGTGTTTGGTCTGTCCAGGATCCATAACTTAAAGGTGACAGAAAGTTAAAAAGTAATTAGAAGTGTTATTAAGTGTTACAGACAACATGAAATCAGCATTCACCCTTTTTACTTTCTGAAAAACATATACATGATCTTATGGACCTTAGTCATGATAGTGCCATATTTAAGTTTTTTGACAGCAATGAAAATAAGCCTGTGAGGTACTGTGTGTACAGTGTGTTCAATGGATTGCACTGTTGTTTAAAGGTGCAGAATATGCAAAATTTCAAAAAGAAAGAAAAAAGCATAGGCATGAAAATAATCCTCTCAATCATTGCTTTTGATCCACTAAGTGTGTGGTGATGTTTGTGTCTACAGAGACACTGCCCTATGTCTATACTTTATTCTTGTATTGCTTTGCTCTGGACATTTCTGGGCTGCAACCATGTATTTACATAGCAATGTTATCGGACCCCACACCACAACCAGCTTTTACTCGGCCCACAAACAGCAATGAATTACTGTCCTTGTGTGGACCAGATCTGGATTAAAGACAAAGGCCACACATGGGCAAATTGTAATTTTGGTACTGATTCACAGCCTTAAACCATATCCACACCAGTCTTTAACCAGAAACCCCAAACCTGAGCCTTATCTAGCCCAATATGCCATTGGCAGCACAGAATCTTAGTATTTGGTATTGTTTTATATTTTTGTATCGTTGTATATTTCTCTTATTTTCCAGTTGTAATTTTACTCACTAGGGAGCCATTATCAGGGAGATTTGTATAATAATGTTTCGGTATGCAAACATAATCATGGCAAAAACATACTCATAATCATTAAATACAAAATTAAAACTCCACAAAATCCACAAATCATGTTCCTGTAGAATAAAAAAAATCGAAATTCCCTAAAACGTGATTGTTTTTTTTTTGCAGGTGACAGACAGCATAACAATAATCACTCCTGTAAGGTCACTTGTCGTGAAGTTAAATATGTTCATTTTTTGAACACTAATCAGTTTGCACAATGGAAGAAGACGGTTCCTCTGTGCAGGTTGCGCACACATTGCCATGTTCCAGTTTAATGAAAAGTTTAAAGATTCTTTTAATTTTCAATGTTTTCTTACAAGATAACTGTAACTTTTAGAGTTTTTTGTTACCTTGCATAATTACTATGGTTATGTGTAGAGATGCATGATTAATTATGATTAGATATATTATAATTAATTATGATTAGATACATATTCAAATTATGAATATGATCTTTTTATGAAAAGATTGCAATCTCGATTCAAACACCCACACGATCTCTTTTCTAAATGAAAGCGATTCCCCTGTGTCTATTAAACCTTTGACAAAACCACACCGGAATATTCAAATCTGCGTTGGTGCTGCCACTGATCCAGAGAGAGAAAGTATCATGTATAGGAATGAAACAGCTTCATAAACAGTCTTTTCAACCAGACAGTATCATTATTTCTTTCTGCATTACAAATATCCAAATTATCACTTAAGTCTTTTTCTTTTTTGTCAATTCAGTTCTTTCATTTCTAAAGGTTTTGTAACATTCTAAAAGTTCTTTATTCCACAGATACTACAAGCTAGTCAGTGTATTCAGTAGGTTGCTTACAGTTTTTCTTAATCGATTTGACACATTTCTCCAGACTCAGATCACTGTTCTCAAAATGATCTGAACACTTTGAACACAGTGATTTGAACACTTTGTAATTGTCCTAAACAGGTTGCAAATTTTCCTTAATTTCATGCAAATTGCAAATCACATGCATCAATTTTTCAAAACACTGTGCACAAAATTCTCAAATGTTTTGACATTAGTTCACACGGACAACCAAAACTTTAATTTATCAGGAAAAAACAATTACAGCTCTTTTTATTGTTTTGCAAAAATCACAATCATTTGTACACCATGTTTCCGAACACAACAAACAAAACTCTGTTATTTGTTAAATTCTCAGTTGCACTTAGAATCTTCTCAATTCACCCTTAGCCGGGAGTTTGACTGACAGGCAATCTGCCCAATCATAATCTGCCAAATCTGTAATTTTGTCCAACAGAGCAGTCAGGAGAGTTAGTAGATTAACGTCGGTGAACTTGAAATTGAAAAATGGTGTGTATTGACATCTTTCCGCGGTTAAAACAACACTCCTTCTGATGTTCATTCATGTTTATTTGATGCTATAAATTAACTAGAAGGAAGAGATGATCAGTTTACAAGCAGCTTTAACTAGGCGCTACAGCAATCTTTCACAACATATTAAAGAGCTACAAAACAATATTTTATATACAAATATACAATATACACATTTGGAAGTTGAGACTTTGTTTCATATCAAAAGTAACCAGATAATGCTTGTCCTGTCTTTTGGCGCGTTGTCAATGTCCTCTTTGCTCCGCAATGTATTTTTTACTGCGTGAGAACATGATGTGTGGTGTGAAAGCGCCATGCTTGTCGGACGTAGAAACAGTAACTAAAGAGGGTGGGTCTTTGCGAACGGTCAATTAGCCCCAAATAATACACACAACACAGGGAATGCACATTTCCTAATTGTTTACACAGCTAATCAATTACAAAAACGGGAAAATAAAAATGATAAAAAAAAGAAGAATGGGAAAAGGAAAAAATGTAAGAGTGAGAGATTTTGTAGAAGATAGGGTAAGGGTAATACTCAGAGGGAGAAGAACAGTGGAAGAGGTAGAAAGAGATGAGGGGAAAGGAATAGATGGTATAGGAAGAGGAGATGGAGCAAGAAGAGTTGAGGATTTATGAGAAGCGAGAAGAGCTGAGGATGTAGAAAGAGGAGTAAAGGAAGAAGAGATGGTAGAGTCCAAGGCAATGGTATTAGTGTAAGAACAAGAGAAGAAAATAAGACATAGACAGAGGGAAAATGGAGAGCAAGGTGTAATAGGAGGGAGGAGAGATAGAAGGTTAGGTACAGACGGGTTTCAGATGAAATCAGAGCCACCCTAATTGACCATGTCATAAATTATGGTCTTTCCTTGATAGAAGCTGGACAGAGAGTTCAGCCCAATATGAACATCGTGCCACAGTCAATGTCCCTGGACTAAAGTGCTCCCATCCGTGTTGTGGCACACAACGCTGTCTTGGGGCCACACAACACAGAAAGGCTTCTACAATTTTTTAAACTGCCTCAATGAAATCCACTTTCCGCAGGGTGATCAGGAGCAAATTCTGTAGATGTTTGGGACAATTTCCAATTTCAGTGTTTTGAGCATCCCCCACATTTCAGGATGGTGTTCCTTCCAGCATATTCTCCTCTTGGAGATGGCAAGTATTATCCTTACAATCAAGTAAGTCTTCTTCTAGTCATGGAAGCGGACTGTGGATAAGTTCAGTCACAAGAATGGATCCAGCAAGCACTGATTTTTTTCCCCAAGACTCGTGAAAATATATGCTATGATATTGAAGAAATTCTTTGACTAGATGTAAAAGAGAGGCAAGATATATAAAGTTCATTGATTCAATGATTGCAGTACATTTATTTATTTATTTAGTTACTTATTTATTGTATTTTTTGGGGATATTTAAGTACTTTTAAAAGCATGTACTTCTGTACTGTTATTTAATTAAAAGTCTTTACAACTTTCACTTGTAATAGAGTAATATTTCACCAGTATAGCCTGTACTTTCACCTAAGTAATAGAGTTGTGTGCTTAGTCCACATCTGGTGATGAACCACGCGAGAGTAATTGATATCACTGATGTAAAACCTTTGTTGTAACACTCCGTAAGGCGCCAAGTATAGAATTTTAAACGAGTGTGGGATTATGAATAGCTACTGAAATGAAGACGAATATTGTTGAATAAATTTGGGTTTGTTTCTCACAAAATGCAATCACATGGATCTGGAAGATTTGGATTACAGCGCACAAATTAAATTTTATGATCTGCCTTAAAGTGCTCTTCATTATTTTGTTATTCAATTATGCATTTAATTATCATTTATTCTCAGTACGTTTGCGAAATACATACATGTCTCTTTCTAACAAAAATTGATTTGCGAATCCTTTAAAAAAATAAATTATCACCACATTATCACATTATCACTGGACTGATCTGGGACAAACACCTTCCACCAACAATCATGGCCCAGCTTTGGGCGGGTGGGACTTTATCGTCTGTGTTGTGAAGTTCGGGAAACTCCGGTAAGTTCTACTGTCTCAACACTAATTCGTTAAATAATGTAACCCAACAGATTACAAGATATTGTAATTACATTAAAATGTAATTACATTTTAATGATGAAACATAATTATTATAGTGCACCTTTAACAACATGCCAGTTGTTCAGCTGACAAAATCTTTCTAAAAGATTTTCAGTAGACAAAAACCTCTGGAAAGATGGAGGCCATCTCTTTTCAACAGTTTCTGAACTGACAACAGTCAATGGCCTGACTCTACCAAAAATATTTGTCCAATTATCTACAAAACCTACATTATTCTGAGGACACCACAGTCTGACAGTCTGCTATGTACCAATGTACCAATAGTAAATATTTAGCACATTCCTATCAAAAATAAAACTATACCACTGCGTCTTCAGTGGCTCACTGGAGTACATGAAGACTCATGTTCATTACAGGCAACAACAGAATATTTAGATTGTTTACTTCATAGCTTGTGTTAGCACTAGTAAGGAGACAAACATGACGGACGGTGTGCAGTTCACTCAGGGGAGGAGCTATGCTAATTGAAGAGTCTGTCACCAGTCGTGGATGGGGCCTGTCCCACTGTGACACCACATAGAAAACATGAACAACTCATTTTGAGACACTGTTTCTGATTTATGGGGAATATAAAAAAGGAGTCGGTGGATTTTTACCACTAATGGGTGGTTGTGTACCCACCATTGAGATCCCCGAGGTCTGGACAATAGGCAATTATGAAATGAGTAAGGAATAATTGGTGACGAGCCGTTGAATTATTAGAAAGATAATGCACACCCGAGGTGGTAATACGGGCACCTCGGGTATGCATTGTTTTTCAATAATTCAGTGGCCCAAAGAACATTTTTCTGCTTATACTACGTTTTTCCACACATCAAAACAATGATCAGATGATGTATTTGAAGACGTTTCTCAGGTTAGGTTTTTGTCCTTAAAACAAGGTGTGTAGGACTAATTTCTTACGCATCTAATCCCAAGCCTCCGATGCTAATTCCAAAACATAATTTTAGAGCTAGTAACATCAAGATATTGATGTAGTTATTAGAGAGCAAGAGCGAGAGAGAGAGAGAGAGAGAGAGAGAGAGAGAGAGAGAGAGAGAGAGAGATTAAGAGAGCATGTATGTGTATGTGTATGTAATTACCTGAATCTGTGAGTCTCTCAACAGTGTTCGGCAGCAGCATCTCTAATAATAGCAAAACTGTACGTTTCTGCTCCAAGAGCGCCATTATTACCTTGTTAGTGAGAAACGTCATGTAGCTTTTAAGTTAAACTATTTTACTGATAAAATTATCAGAGCAGTGCTGACAAGTCAAGTCAAGTCAAGTTGTTGTGGTTTCAATCTTTTTGGGAAATCACTTCTCAGAGATCTTTGATGCCAGAAATATTAGACTTTATTTTACAACAAAGCCGAGCATCTCCTGCAGGAGATCACTCTCGATGCAGGAGATCACTGCCGATCATTGACCAGCTTCACACATATATACCATGTCTTTTTCCAAAGATGGTAACACACACTATAGATATGTTTTGGGTAAAGTTCTTGTACCATGTTAGAATAGACTTCTTAGAATAGAATTTTCTGCTGCAAGCAACATTCCAGGCCTTTCTTCAGGCTTCCAAAAGTCAAACCAAAGTCACACACAGAGGAAATAATAGTGTACAAATATATAGATAAATTACTTATTTTCTAAATAATAAAATATTCTAGAATGTTAAGTCACCTTTATTTATATAGCGCTTTGTACAATACAGATTGTTTCAAAGCAGCTTTTCAGAGATAACAGGAAAATAATGTTATAATAATATTGTTAAATATAAAATGAAATGTCCCCATCTAAGCAAGCCAAAAGACATTGCGAAGAAAGGCGAAGAAGGCGACAGTGGCAAGGATCAGGTGACAGAATGGAGAAAAAAGCCTTGGGAGAAACCAGGCTCAGTCAGGGGGCCAGTTCTCCTCTGGCCAACGAACGAACAGTGTATGATTATGATTCAGGCTGTATTCTAATATTCTGCTAAGAACCAATCACATGCCATAGACATCGTATCCTGTGTTCTTATTGGCTATAGCACTTGTCAGTAAAATTATGCAAATTGGGTCAAGAAAGTTCAGTGTGTATTTTGCCAGTAAAAGAGTGAGCACTCAAGTTTGCGTGTTTGATTAGAGTCAATAAACCCTCATGGTAAAACGAATTCGGCGTGCATCAAGGTGATGATACACAGGGCAACTTTTTGAGCAATGTTGCTGGGCAATCTTGCCGAGCGATTGTTGCTTGGGCACTTTCCCATTGAAAATGGGCAACAAATTTATATCGGGATAATTTAGATCGGTTGTGGGCCCTGTGTCTCATCTGGTTGCCCGTTGACGGCAACATTGTCAAGCAACATTGCTCAAAAAGTTGCCCTGTGTATCATCACCTTCAGAGCATCCTTGAAAACTTCATCAAAATAGCAAAAGCATAACACAGGCAGCATTACAGGTCAGAGGTCAGATTGGATTGGAACATTATATTATGCAGTTCATCTGTTTGAAGACCGGAGTCATCACGCGCGTATGGAGATGAGTTTGTTGAGGATCAGTGCTGATGGCTGATCAACACGTCAACAACACGTTTCTGTGCAAGTGTGTGCCCGTACTATAAATAATCAGGGATGCAAACTAATACATTTCTAATTTCGGCATTTGATTTGAAAATATATGATTAATAAAAATGCAGCCTAATTAACAAAGCGGTTTTCATCAGCATAAGATTACTAAGGAATGTGGACATATTGTGAACGAATGTAATAAGTTACTTAGTTGCCTGTATACTGTAACTTTCCTGGTAGCCTTCAGTAAATTTACTTGTCTAAGATATGATTTATAAAACATACATATGTTCAAACGTCTTTGGTTACATATGTAACCCTCGTTCCCTGAGTAGGGAACGGAGACATTACGTCGGATGACGACGAAATGGGGTTTCGCTTAGAAAGCCTATCAACTTCGAGCCAATGGCAAAGAAATTCCATGGGTCTGCGGAATTTGCATGACGTAACTCCGCCCCACCCTGTGGGTATAAAAGGAGGACGCCGGCAACATGCAGATATGTTTCTTCGCTGAGGAGCCAAGACTGAGCTCAGGCGATCCCCGCGGTACAGCGGAAAGTGGCAGGCAGACGTAATATCTCCGTTCCCTATTCAGGGAACGAGGGTTACATACGTAACCAAAGACGTTCCCTTTTGTTGTCACTCCGAGTTACGTCGGATGACGACGAAATGGGGTTACCAGTCTAATCACGCCACCTTCTCAGCTGTCTTCCAGTGCCCTGCGTAAATCGAGACCCCTGTCGTAGACTGGACGAAGGACTCCATTTATCACAGGAATACCAAGGTACACTGGGAAGCATATCCCAAGCTTAGGGGAAGTATGCAATTAATGCCAACCCAGAGGGGGGGGGGAACTTAGAGAATACACATATGACCCGAAGGAAACATATGGAGACACTGGGGTGTCCAGCCGCAGGTGGAATATTTCAACCCCAGGGGTGGCAAGGTGGCTTGCCGAGGGAAAGACACATGCTCAGAGAGGCTTACAGTGGAAATACACATGTGGGGGTCACTCAAGGGAGGGACCATGCACACGGGAGGCACCTAGCCGACGCGCAGGCAATAGACACTGGCGCCGACGTCAGGAGTGCTGGAGGAACTCAGGGCTTTCGGGGAAGCTCACCTGAGGAGAATATCGCACGTATCCAGTCCGTGGAGTGGAATGGCGAGCATGCGAAGTCTCCTGAGAGGGTCCGGTACTAGCTGGATGAAGCGAGTACACGAGAGGACACTGGCTCCACTCGGAGATTATAGAATCTGGCGAATGTGTTAGGTGTCGCCCAGCCTGCAGCTCTGCAGATGTCTGTTAGCGAGGCGCCATGCGCTAGAGCCCAAGAGGACGCCACACTCCGGGTGGAGTGGGCAGTCACACCAAGGGGGCACGGTCGACCTTGCTGCTGGTATGCCAAAGCAATGGCGTCCACTATCCAGTGAGACAACCTTTGCTTGGAGAGAGCCTTTCCCTTCAGCTTCCCACCATAACAGACAAAGAGTTGGTCTGAGGTCCTGAAACACTGCGTCCTGTCTACATAGGCGCGGAGAGCGCATACTGGACAGAGCAGTGCCAAGGCTGGGTCTGCCTCCTCCGGGGGCAGCGCTTGCAGGTTCACCACCTGGTCCCGGAAGGGAGTGGTGGGAACCATGGGCACGTATCCAGGCCGGGGTCTCAGGATCACGTGAGAGTAACCCGGCCCGAATTCCAGGCACGCTTCGTCAACGGAGAATGCGTGCAGGTCCCCTACCCTCTTGATGGAGGCCAGTGCAACCAGGAGCGCTGTCTTCATTGACAAGAATTTAAGCTCGACTGATTGCAGGGGCTCAAAGGGAGCACTCTTCAGGGCAGTTAGAACCACTGAGAGGTCCCAAGAGGGAACGAGAGGAGGGCGAGGAGGATTCAGTCTCCTCGCTCCTCTCAGGAAGCTGATGACCAGGTCGTGCTTCCCCACCGACTTACCTTCGACGAGGTCATGGTGTGCGGCAATAGTCTATGTGCAACATAGACCTTCAGGGTGGAGGGAGACAGCCTTCGCTCCAACCCCTGTTGAAGGAAGGAAAGCACAACGCTGATCGAGCATCTCCGGGGGTCTTCTCGGTGAGAAGAGCACCAGTTGACGAAGAGGTTCCACTTCAACGCATAGACGTGTCTCGTGAACAACGCTCTAGCGGAAGTGATGGTAGCCACCACCGCTGGTGGTAGGGTACTCAAACCTGCCTCGAGCCGTCCAGGAGCCACACGTGGAGGCTCCAAAGATAGGGGCGAGGGTGCCACAGGGTGCCCCGTCCCTGAGAAAGGAGGTCCTTCCTCAGAAGAATGGGCCAAGGAGGTGCTGTCGCGAGGAGTACAAGTTCGGGGAACCAGGTCTGGGTGGGCCAGTACGGTGCGACCAGAATGACCTGCTCCTCGTCCTCCCTGACCTTGCGCAAGGTCTGCGCAAGAAGGCTCACTGGGGGAAATGCATATTTGCGGCCCGGCGGCCAGCTGTGCGCCAGTGCATCCGTGCCGAGCATGCCCTCGGTCAGGGAAAAATACAGGGCACAATGGGTCGAGTCGTGAGAGGCAAACAGATCTATCTGTGCGTCCCCGAACTGGTCCCAAATCAGCTGAACCGACTGGGGATGGAGTCGCCATTCTCCAGGGAGGGGCTGAAGCCGTGAGAGCTCGTCGGCTGCACAGTTCAGAGCTCCGGGAATGAAAATGGCTCGAAGCGACCTCAGATGCTTCTGACTCCAAAGGAGGAGGTGGCGAGCGAGTTGTGACATACGGCGGGAGCGTAGACCACCTTGATGGTTGATGTACGATCGGACTAGTACGTGTTGACCCCTGAGCAACGCCCGGAAGTGGTGCAGGGCAAGGCATACTGCCAACAACTCGAGGCAATTGACATGCCATAGCCGCTGGGGTCCTGTCCAGGAGCCCGCAGCAGCATGTCCATTGCACATGGCGCCCCAGCCCGTGGTGGAGGCATCTGTTGAGACAACAACATGCCGGGAAGCTCGTTCCAGGGGGACACCCGCCCTGAGAAAACTGAGGTTCGACCACGGGGTGAAGAAGTGATGGCAGGTGGGAGTAACTGGTACTCGGAGCGTGCCGTGTTGCCATGCCCACCTCGGGACTCGGTCGCGAAGCCAAAGCTGAAGCGGTCTCATATGAAGCAATCTGCAGATGCCATATGCCCCAGGAGCCTCTGAAAAAGTTTCAGTGGAACCGCACTCTTTCCCTCGAATCGTCTCAGGCAAGTCATCCGTGACTGCGCTCGCTCGCTCGTAAGCTGCGCGGACATGGCGACCGATTCGATGTCCATACCGAGAAAGGAGATCCTCTGCACGGGGCAAAGTTTGCTCTTCTCCCAGTTGACCCGAAGGCCCAGACGAGCTAGGTGCCGGAGCATTAGGTCCCTGTGTTCGCAAACCTGATCTCGAGAGTGAGCTAGTATCAGCCAGTCGTCGATATAACTCAGGATGCGAACCCCGTGTTCCTGAAGGGGAACAAGGGCAGCCTCGACGACCTTCGTGAAGATGCGAGGAGACAGGGCTAGCCCGAATGGGAGAACCGCGTACTGGTATGCCTGCACCTCGAAAGCAAACCGTAGGAACGGTCTATGTCGAGGAAGAATGGAGACATGAAAGTAGGCGTCCTTCAAGTCGATCGCTGCAAACCAATCCTGGGGCCGTACGCATTCGAAAACGCGTCTGGCAGTGAGCATCTTGAACGGCATCCTGTGAAGGTAGCGGTTCAGCACGCGCAAGTCCAGGATTGGCCGTAACCCACCGGTTTTCTTGGGGACAATGAAGTAGGGGCTGTAGAAGCTGGACCTCATCTCGGCTGGAGGGACAGTCTCGATTGCACCCTTCGCCAGCAGGGTGGCAATCTCTGCTCTCATGATGGGGGCATTGCCACCGAACAAAGTGGAGCGGACTCCCCTGAAGCGGGGAGGAGACCGTGCGAACTGAATCGCATAGCCGAGCCTGACGGTCCGCGCGATCCAGCGGGACAGACGGGAAAGCTCTAATCAGGCTCCCAGGAACTGAACCAGCGGGATCATGCGAACCACAGGCGACCCCCCGGAGGGGCAGCGAAGTGGAGTAACTGGCCCAGACATGGACGGCATAGCGGCCCGATGTGGGGGCACAGTTAGCAACCGCGCCCTGGCAGAGGGGGCCAGGGGAGGACCAGGCTGGTCGTCCCGCGGGGGCCTGCTCTGCCAGGGGTCTGGCGACAGAGGGGGACAAGGGCGAAGCGGTCCGTGGACGCCACGCCGTGTCAACCGCCTCCGGGACAGAGGGGGGCGAGGAGAGCACGGCTTGTGGGCGGCGCTCTGTGTCGCCCGAGAACTCTGTGAGCTCTGGGAAGAGGGGGTCGTTTCTGTCTTTAACCACTTTAGGGTGCTGCCCACCCGTGGGTGAGCAGCGGGGAGCGGAGATCAAAAGATTCTCCCCCGGCCCTCCACCGGGGGAAGGAGTGGTCCTGCTACCATCTCCTGAGAAACGACCATCATCCCTGAGCAGCCCGTCTCAGTAGCACCGCTTGGCCCGGCGTTTAGCGGGGGGCGGGGCAGGAGAGGGCTGTGGCGGGAGCCGCAGGAGGGCGCCCTCGGCGGGAAACAGGCTGAGGCGTCTGCCCGGCCGGGCGGGTGGAGGCAGCAGCGGGCCGGCGGGGCAGAATGTGTTTGATGGCCTCGGTCTGTTTCTGGGCAGTTGAGAACTGTTGGGCGAAATCCTCAACTGCACCGCCGAAGAGGCCGGCCTGGGACAGGGGGGCGTTGAGCAGACGGGTCCGTTCGGTGTCCTGCATGTCAGCCAGTTTCAGCCACAGATGTCTCTCCTGGACCACAGCTGTGGACATCACCAAACCCAGGAAGCGCGCGGTAACCTTCATCGCCCGTAGAGCGAGGTCGGTAGCGGTGCGCAGCTCATCGAAGAGCCCTGGGTTTGTCCTACCCTTGTGCATGTCTCTGAGCATCTGGGCCTGGTAGACCTGCAGAGTGGCCATAGCATGCAGTGAAGCAGCCGCCTGTCCCGCCGCTCTGTAAGACTTCGCCACAAGGGTCGACGAAAATCTACAGGCTTTGGATGGGTGCTTAGGCTCGCCCCGAGAAGAAGCACTCTGCGGACATAGTTGCATGGCAACAGAGCGTTCAACCGGGGGAAGCCCAGTGTACCCACGGGCAGCTGCCTCATCGAGGGGAGGAAAGGCAGATGAGACCAGCGAGCGGTCCCGAGAAGACAGGGGGGTCTTCCAGGACTTCGAGATCTCATCATGCACATCCGGGGAAGAAAGGTATTGGGGTTTGCCGAGGATGAGGGTCGGCGGCCTTACCCAAAAACCAATCATCCAGCCGCGAGCGCTCGGGACAAGGTGGAGGCCTCCACTCGAGTCCGATGCTCGCGGCTGCCCGGGAAAGCATGGCCGTCATCTCCGGATCGGACACGGGCACAGCCGTATGCACACTGGAAGGTGGCAGCTGTGACGAGTCGTCACTTCCAGGAGAATCAAACCCACCTAGTGATGCTGCAACAGACATGGCATCATCCTCTGTAGCTTCAGCTGAAACGCACGGGCCACCAGAGGGTAGACCCATGGGAATCAACTGTTCACTAGCGGGCATTGTCATTGAAGAGGGGGGGCTGGGGTCGCGGACACATAGTCGGCGCCTTGTTCCAGACCGTAACCCTCAGGTTACCCGCAACCAGAAGTACACGGGCGAGGCATCTTTAAAAAGACGTGCCGCGTGTAAGCTCTTTTTGTGAGAGAAAACTCAAGTGTTGAAGCACCCGGGGAGACACGCACTGTCTGGTAAACCACTGCAACAGATAAGCAGGAAGCACGCGCTCGCCGGAGATCGCCGCCACACCAACACTCGAGGTACTCGTCCGTGAAGCTGACAATTCAGAGATGGCTTGTGGAGAGAAGAATAAACTTGGCTCCGAAGCGAAAACATATCTGCATGTTGCCGGCGTCCTACTTTTATACCCACGAGGTGGGGCAGAGTTACGTCATGCAAATTCCGCAGACCCATGGCATTTCTTTGCCATTGGCTCGTTTTGTAATACTCGAAGTTGATAGGCTTTCTAAGCAAAACCCCATTTCGTCGTCGTCCGACGTAACTCGGAGTGACAACGAAAGGGAACTATGTTTACTTTTTTCACTGACACTGTCCAAAATAAAAGTCTATAAATCAAAGCTCAGTTTTGGTGAGGGATAAAACAAAGGGCAAGATAAGGAGAAAGAAAGAAAGAAAGAAAGAAAGAAAGAAAGAAAGAAAGAAAGAAAGAAAGAAAGAAAGAAAGAAAGAAAGAAAGAAAGAAAGAAAGAAAGAAAGAAAGAAAGAAAGAAAGAAAGAAAGAAAGAAAGAAAGAAAGAAAGAAAGAAAGAAAGAAAGAAAGAAAGAAAGAAAGAAAGAAAGAATCATGATGGAGATGAGAAAAGAAGAGTATTGAAACATTTCTTATTTAAGACCATTCCTGTTTGGCATATGTGATTGTGTATTATCAACAATAAACAGAAATACCCTCTTCTGTATTCCAGTTTGTAGTGTGGATCATTAATTGCAACACTTAACCTGATTCTCCTGTAGCTAACCTTACACAATGATTTAAATTTGTTTCCCCTAATTTTTAAAACATTTTTATTTATAGAATTGATGTCATACTCATTCAGTTTGGGGGCTGAAGTGTTTATAATCATTATAATAAAAAAAATAGATAGTAAATAAATAAAAATATGTCACGATACACACACAGGAAACAGTAGATCCAATAGCAGTATTTATTGGGTAATCCGTAATCCGTTATCCAGTCCAGGCAAGGGTCAAAATCCATACAAGTCAGTCCAAGAACAAGAACAAGAATAAAACAAGAAACAAGCAGACAGACCTTTGGAAGTGTGGTGACAAATAACAAAGACTCTGTGACAAACACTGAAACAAATAGGGTATATATACACACACAGATACTAACAAGGTGATGGGAAACAGCTGTGTGCAATGATCAGTGATGAGTTCAGGCAAAGGGTTATGGGAAATGCAGTTCATGATAAGGGTGATGATCAGGGAAAGATCATCAACCTCTGGTGAAAACCCAAGGAACACAAACCAGACACTGTGACAAAATAACTCTAAAAAGTTAATTATTCTTTGAGCCCCACAGTTTTCAGGGCTCCAAAGCTCTAAGAGTGGATGGTAAGGAGTAAATATGAAAAGAACAGGGTGATTATTTCTGAATGGAACACACTCTCCCTCTCTCTCTCCCTCTCTTCCAGAATCGTCTCTCAGCCGCTGACAATGACATGTAGAGCACACATCCTTTCTATTTGATATAAAACTACTCTACTCAAACTCTGTCAAAAGTGCCTCTTTCGAGCTATTAGCAGCCAGCAGCTTGAGACCTAATCTACAAACAGGACCTAGATGAAAAATTACATAAATACACATAAATCCACAAAAAAAATACATAAATCCACAATCTGACTCGTGACGCAGCCTGGAATAAATCACACCATGTTCATTCATTGTGCCAAAGACTAAAGGCCCTATTTTAACAATCTAAACGCATGATCTAAAGCGCTTAGGGCGTGTCCGAATCCACTTTTGCTAGTTTAACGACAGGAACAATAGTCGGCGCGTGGTCTAAAAGGGTTGTCCCTATTCTCTGAGTAATGGGTGTGTTTTGGGCGTAACGTGAAATAAACCAACCAGAGTCTCATCTCCCATTCTCTTTTAAAAGCCAGTTGCGCTCGTGCCATGGCGGATTACTATTTACATGACGGAATTTGCAAGCGGAAAATCTGAACGCTTCTCCAGAGCGCAAACAGTTCTGTTCGTGCGTGAGGTTAAAGTGAGCAAGCAGACCGGGACAAGCCGTATTCCACCATATCTTTATGTACACAATACATTTTGCAACATCAGCACTGTTACTGAACTGAATTGAATCAACAGTGAAATTACTTGAGCTGAATAAAGACCATTCTCTTGTGTAGAGTTGCTAATTGCTGGATTTGTCTTATAATTGATGAAATCTGCATTGTTGATTATTTTCCTATTTATCACTGTGAAGCTGCTTTGAAACAATCTGAATTGTATAAAGCACTGTATAAATAAAAGTTACTCAATTTAACTTCATTAGCTTAAAAAAAATCCACTCTGTTAAGGTCCACTCTGTTACACATTGCATTGTAAACATTTAATTTATGTGGAAAAATGACCTAGACCACATGTGAATTTGAGCTGCTTGACCATAAAGTTTATCTGACAGACAGACATTTTCTTCTCTGATAAGACAAAAAAAAATAAAAAATGTGTATATATATATACATACATATTCACAAATCACCTTTAAGCAATGTGTTTCATACTTTCTTTACACCTATACAAAAATGGCATATGTTTAACTTAACTGTACTGGTAAAGACACTTAATAGATGAAACTATGGATTCAGAGAGTTGGATTATACCCGACATGACACATTTATAGATTGTCAAGATATAAAAGACAGGCCAATCAAACAAGTATTATATTACAGTGATATGGCCAGCATCCATATCACCCTGTAGGCCAAAACTGGTTGCCCACTGAAGCTAAGCAGGGCTGAGCCTGGTAAGTACCTGGATGGGAGACCTCCTGAGAAAATCAGGTTGCTGCTGGAAGAGGTGTTAGTGAGGCCAGCAGGGGGTGCACACCCTGTGGTCTGAGTGGGTCCTAACGCCCCTGTAAAGTGACGGGGACACTATACTGTCAAAGAGCACCGTCCTTCGGATGAGACGTTAAACCGAGGTCCTGACTCTCTGTGGTCATTAAAAATCCCATGATGTCCTTCGAAAAAGAGTAGGGGTTTAACCCCGGCATACTGGCCAAATTTCCCCCTTGGCCTCTGTCTATCATAGCCTCAATCATCCCCATATCATGATTGGCTTCATCAATCTGTCTGTCCTCGGTCTGTCCTCTCCACCAGTAAGCTGGTGTGTGGTGGGCGTTCTGGCGCACTATTGCTGCCGTCACATCATCCAGATGGATGCTGCACATTGGTGGTGGTTGAGGAGATTCCCCCTTCCATATGTGAAGCGCTTTGAGTACCCAGAAAAGCGCTATATAAATGTAACAAATTATTATTATTATAAGTCTTTCTCTAGGATTCAGTCAGACTGTTATGTTAGGCAGACTTCGATCAGCTAGCAAAGCATTTTTACGTTTCATGTGAATGTGACAATTTAGTTGGACTCCACTAAGGCATGTAGTGCTTGTCTGAAATTGATCATTGATTTTTATCTGTCAGACAAGTCTCAGATGACTTACTGAAACATGTTTTTCCTTATTGTGAGTTGGTCTAAAAAAGGCTGGCAATGAGCTACATCCACAACATTAAGCAGAAGGCTGAAAACCTTTCTTGCTTCAGTCAAAGTTATTTACAACCATCTAGCTATAGAATGTTTTCAAGAATTTGACATGATCCCTGTAGGCAAACTGCAATAAAAAGTAGGCTAGTTGAATATTCTGGATATTTAGTTTGTTGAACACAAGATTAATACTCAGTAGTTAAGTTGACATGCAAGTGTACTGAATATAGAAAAGGATAAATGTGACATTTTGAATGTTGGATTGACAAGCCTTGCCCCAAAGTATAAACCAGTTTAAACTCCATTGTATCCTTTGAATCCTTAGGCAGTTTGACAGACAGAACAATTTGACGTTTGAATGTTATATAAGCCTTTGTGAAGTTTGCGAAGCAGTTAAATGGTTTGTTATGACTTGGTTGCTAGTTGCTAGTCAGTAGTTACTTGCTATTATGTTTCACATGTTCACATAATTTGGAGGGTGGTTGGTAAGCAGTTTCTAAGTTGGTTGCTAAGGCAATGCTAAGCAGTTAAGGCTAAATTGTAGATGTCTAGATAGATATATTTTTTTAAGTATTCCTACAGCTACAAAGAAGTACAGGCTGTATGTATATCACCTTCTATAATTGCCTTTGGTCACCCAGGGGTACAACTGAGTGTCAGACAGTTTTCCAATATACTTTCTCAAAATCACATCATAAAAAGAAATTACATTCCCTCCAGTTTGATCTAAACATATTGTTTGTACCCTGCTGCTGTGGAATAAGGAGGTACTGTATCTCTATAAAAATCCCTGATCTCTCAAACATTGTTTCTCACTCCATCTGTCTGTTTGAAACCTTGTGGGTTGTGTTTGGAAGCATTTAAGTTGCATTAGGGGTTCCCGTTTTTCAGCTTTTCATTAACGTTGTTATTTTACATATGCTAATGACCCTACTGTTTGGAAGAAAACTTTGAAAACTTGCAGATTGTTACATTAGCATATGTATCTATTTTGGATACATTACATGGCATTCGTGCCATTTGGATAAATTGTTCTTATTTAGCCTTGCTAATATTGAATCTGGTTACTTTTTAATATAATTTATACCAATATTACATCACAGGCCTTCTCTACTCCCTAACATTAAAGCTCTTATTTTGTCAGTGATAAATTCACTTCTCGGGAAATGCGCTACATTGTAGATTAGTTCTGCCTGCACTAGTGTCATTTATGACAATATGTTAAAGGTCTTGTCTTGAAATGGAATTTCTGAAATTGTGCATTGCTCTTAGGCTTCTAAATATGATGATAGTATGTGTGACTGATTTGTCAATGATGATTGTGTCTTGGTAACTATTTGGACACAATGTGCAGTAACATTCATGCCTTTTTGTGTATTTTAAGTGTCCCTGCAACAGTAATTGGTATTCATTGATCCCCAACTGATAGTCCTTAGGCCTAATATTTTAAGGATTAAATTAAAAATATCTTAAGTTAATCAGTCAATCTAGTGGAAAGGAACATAAAAAAGCAGAGTCTAACAAAAATGGCAGAGAAGAAAATTATGTGTCATGATTCAGATGTGATTTCCAGTTGATCATTTATTATCTTTATTAATTAAGATGATTTATTGCCTTTCACTTTCCAACCTGGTGACATTTTAGAACACTGTTCCATCATTAATGAATAACTACACAGGAACAACGCAATCTTTCAGCCATGACAACTCTTGTAATAGTTTGAAAACAATATCATATTAATGACAAATATAGATGTAAATGTAAATAGGTTTTTGTTTTGGCGGACTAGATCTGCTACGCTGCTGCTGCTGTGGCTGCAGGCAAGAACACCGACTTGCTCTGCTAGACCACAAAAAAAACAGAAAGAAAACTGCTGCTACAGAGCATAACATAAAACACAAAGACATTACAGTGCCGCAGCAAAAGAGCTCTAGTGGCCTCTAAGACTATGTGTGCCTGGGCTACCTTGCCGGATAGCTTATCCTAAAGTGCTGACGCAATGTGCAGAAATACTTAAAGGGTTAGTTCACCCAAAAATGAACAT
This sequence comes from Gila orcuttii, assembly GCA_026230005.1. Lineage (NCBI taxonomy): Eukaryota > Metazoa > Chordata > Actinopteri > Cypriniformes > Leuciscidae > Gila > Gila orcuttii. The sequence continues at coordinate 34,003,923 of JAPDVR010000019.1, read as the reverse complement.
GCTGTCAGTAATTACTCACCCTCATGTTGTTTCAACCCCGTAAGACTTCCGTTCATCTTAGGAACACAACTTAAGATATTTTTGATTAAATCTAAGAGCTGGATCACTCCTCCATGGGCTTCTATGGGATCGAAACCCAGCCCAGAAAGTTAGTAAAGACAATGTTTAAAATAGTCCAAGTGACTACAGTGGCTCAACAATAAGTTTATCAAGCGACGAGAATACTTTTTGTGCACAAAAAAACAAAAAAATAACTACTTTATTCAACTATTCATTTTTTTCTGTGTGGGCCTCTGAGGGAGTTCACGTAGCGTTGTTACACTACAGTGCTTCTGGGTTGTACGTCAGAACGTAGGCTCACTATTGGCCAGCATCACACGCATCACACACAACCAGCGTCGGCCATTAGTAAGCCTACGTTCTGACATACAATTAAAGATGAATACACGTATGCTTGGGTGTTGGATTGATGTTTCACCTGGCTAGGTAGGTCAGCAAGAAATCTAGACCCAGAAGCTGTTTTTTTATACTTATTTGGAGATCCCTGGGACGCTTGAAAAACTATCCGAGGGAAGAGGTTGGCAGAGTGAGAAAAGGATCTACAGACAGAGCAAGTATTGCCTTATGATATCCATTAAAAGAGAGAGCAGTTGTAATTGAGCGCCAGGTCAGATGTGATAGGTGTTGTAATGTCTGTCTGTGTTCCCCTGTCCTTTATTGTTTAGCAGTTCCCCATCATGTCTATTAGTCTTCCCAGGTGTTTCAGATTAACCACACCCCCTTGTTATCTTGTTCAGCTTGTTTGCCCTTGTATTTAAGCCCTGTGTTTAAGTCCAATCCTGTTCCAAAAGGAATCCTGTTCCTAGTCTGAGTATTCTAAAGTGAAAAGCATGATAACTCTCTAGTAATGACTGAAATCATTGTAAATTAAAAATTTCAGTTACCGATGAGCTAATAGTGAACTACCACATTCAATTGAGCACTATTACTTACACATTTTTTAATCAGAGTTTCTTGTTAGTTAATAGTAGTTACATGAATGTTAATGGTGCGTTACTCATTTTTTCCTGTGTAGTTATTCATTAATGACGGAACAATATTCTAAAGTGTTTCCTCCAATCCCACTCCTCACTGAAAGTATTTATTTATTTGACCATCATATCTGTTGAGAAAACTCTTTAATATGCTTACAGTATAATAATGAAGTAATAATCTAATCATTTGTATTGTGCATGCTTGCATGCTTCAAAAATCAATTCGGAGATAAGACACTAGCATGTACATGGCCTGAAAAATGAACTTCAGTTTTTAAATATTGAAGCCCTCAACAACATATGCAGATTTCCCTCCCCGAGACAATAATTGCATTATTACTCTGAGTGCTTTATTACTTTCATTAAGCTCATTTCCCACATGATGTATAAAGGAATGCTTTGTATTGTGAATACATCTGCTGTTGATTAGTGAATTTTATATGCTTATTAGAAATAATGTTTAGATCAGCAGCCCAGGAAGGTAAAAGAACAAAGAAAATGAATACCAGGCAGTTTAAGCAATTCAGTCGAACTGAAATTAAAACATCGGGTTATGTTCGGGAAATGTGAGTCGCAGTCTTGACAGGGAATGTTTGAGCTATATGGAGTTGAAGAGCAGTGCATAATGAGTTATCCTGTGAGCAATGTCACGTCATCTGGAGCAGGTTTTCCCTAAGCACTGAGATAAAATGCAGAGTTGTTTGGGCCAGTGGATATGAGACATTTGGTTCTCCATTGTTTTAGCTTGGTGCCTGGAATAATTCTGCAGCACAGTGTAACAATACAGAGGATTAGGGAATGTGGGTCGTCTCCATCAGTTAGGCAGCACTGCGAAGCCCTCGGAGAACGAGAGAGACAGCTCCAGAGATGCAGAGAGTGGGAAAGCTGTATAGACAGTGGAATCTGCAGTTAGATATCCAAAACAAAGCCCCCACTAAAACTGGATACAAAGGTTGCATTATATAACACAGATCAGTGTGCACATTGTTTCTGAGCTCAGGGAGTGGGCTGCAATAAAAATACATCACACACACATTATGCTTTTTGGAAAGATGCAGACAGAATTGTTCAGGAATAACTTGTCAGTGAACCAAATTTTGGTATATGGTTCAATGTGGAAATTCAGTTACCTAGCCATTGTGATATTTAAGACGAATTCTGGGTTTGAAGTCAGCAGCATTTCGATATGCAGGCCTGTATTCCTGTATTACTAATCTATCCTTGTGAAAAAGTTAGCGTAATTGTAGTGTACTTCAAATATTACAAAGATATTTTATAAAAAATAACACTTTATAATAAGTATACAGTAATACAGTTCTTACAAATCATTAACAAACTATTAGTTTATAGTTAATGTCTAGCTAATATATTAAATTGCTACAATGTATGCTACATTGTTAATATATTAACAGGCTATATGAGTTCTTGATTCATTGTTACTGTAATTAACACAATTATTATTGTTTAATCAGTAAAGGAAGTAAAGGAATCGTTAAGTGCTTATTAGGAGTAAATGGTTCTCACTTTAGATTAGGTCACGGAAAATGGTAAAAAGTCATTAAGTTCTTTAAACCAACCTCTATTAAACATTATTTCATTCATATTTAGTGTTCCTTAAAATGTTTACAAATACATTAACACACACACACACACACACACACACACACACACACACACACACACACACACACACACACACACGTTGGCATATGTTGTTTACAGAAACTGCAAACTAGCATAATAGTTTTTATACTGTATTCTATCCCCTTACATTAAGGGGATATTCTATCCCCTTACACTAACTCTACCGCTCTACACTAAACCTAGCCATCACCTACCCATATGACTAAATATAAAGTTAGGACAACAAATTTGTAATTACAACTGTATTTAAATTCATGACATACAATTTATAAAAAAAGAAAAGAAAAATAAAATCATTATGTTCAACAGTACACTTAGCCACTTACACTGTCAGTGCACTGATTATATTAAATTAAACTATAATATAATCTAAACTGTCTGTCTGACTGACTGGTTGTTTGATTGCTATCACGTGACATCAGCATTCAGCATATATGTTCATTTGACCATATTATAATTTACAACCTTTACTTTTTTTTTCAACAATATTTTGAAGCACTTTGGTGCAGGGCACCACTCACTCAGTACATCATCTTTCATCTGAGAGGCTTCTCTCTTACTCTTTCACTATTTTAGAAGTTCTGTCCATTCTCTTTGAGCAGAGGCAGCATCACGATGCATTTTATGTCTGGTACACTGTGTGTTGAAACTGCTGTTGCAGTAGCTGGATTTCTAAAATGCACAGATTTTGTAGTAAAATTTCTGACTGAAAGCTTGCAAGCTCACTGTGAAGTTTGTGTTGTGAATATGTGATGGTCACCTCAGCCAGGCCTGTATTGGAACAAATTCTAAAAGATAAACAGACAATGGCTTTATCAGAGAGCAGACAGACCTTCTGTGAGTTCTAGTGTGCTACATGTTCCCAACTCCCAGCACAGATTCCAGAGCAAAAGTTAACCCTTTGCAAATTATTTTGCAGTGATGAAACCGGAAACATTGCTAAATAATACTTGACTACGTGTATTTAAAGTCTGGTAAGACCAGACCCCATTGTCTCATTGTTTATAGATAAATATGTTTGCGTAACATTTACAGGTCTTAAAAGTTTAATAGATGCTGAAATGCACAAAATGCGGACAGTATCTAAAATATAAGTATTATTATATTTACAGCTATAGAAACATTAAATATTTACAAATACTTTATATCGGTTTTAGACACTTTCAATATTGTATGTTTTATAGGTCTGTGTTTAAAGCAAGTAATTGTGTGAAAGAACCACAGTTTACGCAAAATGCATACAAATACTCATGAGATCACATTGGCCTTTAATAGGTGAATAATACTTTTAAATATTAAGCGTGTAATTTCTGTAGCATTACAACTGTTTTAATAGCACTGCAGTCACAGTTTTCAGACTTTTCAGGGGAATCAACCAATGGTTCTCTTCTAGTTTGTTTTTTTCCCCCTGTATAATAAACTGGGGTAAGAAAAAAAAATACACAACAATCTGAAGAGAATTCTCTTTATAATAAAGCTTAAAATTGAACATAACTTACTAAAATTCACTAATTTCACATAAGCCTTTAACTAATACAAAATGTTAATTCATATTTAATTCTTTAAAAGTTAGCAAAAAATGTCCAACCACCAGCAAAACAGTGACCACACAGTTTTTGTGCCAAGATCCCAGATGAAACAGATCTTTACACAGTTTAATTCCAAGCAAAAATATATTCCAAATATGATCAAAAAAGACAATTGTGCAAGACCTGTTACTGTCACAACACCAGGATGTGTGCATAGCAAACAGACAGATGAAGATAATTCCAATACGCAGTTTAATCCAAACAGGCAACAATCCAATACAGGGCAGAGACATACATTTTTATTCAACTCTGTGTTTTGAATCATTATCTTCTTCTTGTTCGCCATGTATTCCTGCACCCTTTCTGACACTCCTCTGATTGGTGAATCTTTATAGAATTAGTGTGGTTGCTTAGTAGGGAATTGGCTGTTAAACACATTTTTTTCTTCTTTTAAATGAAGTTAAATCCACTCTGTTTTGTCTTCTGCTGAAGCATACATCCATATTTACTCTCAAGCACGTTATGTCTGTTTTTAGAGGTTGTCGCCAAAAAGAAATTTCTCTATGGAGAAAATGAATGTGATTTTTACCTCCGGAACCCGACTGTTATGCTCTGTTGGACTTATCTGTTTAATTATGTATTAAAGATCACTACAAAGAGATTAAGGGAATCCTATTTAAATGGTTTGAAGATCTCCCTGAGGCACATATTGTCACACCACCAAAGACTTGTTTGTTGTCATGGTCACTGATTTGATTTCGTCATTGTGTTCAGGTGTGTGTGTGTGTGTCATTATTTGCACCAGTTCGGACATTCAGTTAAGAGAATTTTTATCTGTCCCGTCAGTCCCACTCAGCCTCCCTCTCCCACCACCCAGGCCCGGATTAACACAGTGTAGTGCCCTTGGGTGACCACTTTTGAAGTGTCCCCCCCAAATAGTCCATTCATGTCCCTGTATGCATCAATGCGTTTAGAAAGACAGTGCAGCAACTAGTCAATGATCACATTATATGTTTCCACCTTAAATCGCTGACTTCCATTTAGGTTCTCGCCATTCTCCGTGGACTCATCTGCACATATTTTTCTGTGTCTCGTGTTGATAGAAATGAGTCACACACTTCATGTCCCGAGATGACTTTTCAAACTGAGAAAATTGATCTCTGAGTGTTGCCACAAACAAATGCAAAGATTCTAGCAAACACTGTGTAGTATCTAAGTTTATGTCACGCTTCTGCAACGTGTCACTTGTGGCTTTGAACCTACTCAGCACAGTATCCCATAGATTTGTCATTATTGCAGTCTCCAATTTATCAAGTTTATGACAGAGAACAGCAGCCTCGCGTTTTGCGTCATTCTTCTCCTCTGCATCTGTGGCAACCCTTCCCAAGGCCTCTCTTATTGCACTGTAGTTTTCTCTCAAAGCTTTGGTGGAGTCAGCTCTACAACTCCATCTAGTATTTGAAAGTGGTTTAAGAGTACAGCTGATCTTCAGATCCTTGTTGTTAAATATCCGACTCCAACGGTGAGGGGATGCGGCACAAAATGCATACAGTGACTGAAGTAGATCAAAGAAATCACTCGCATCTTTACAGCTGTTGTCAATGCTGTTTACACCAACAAGATTAAGCGAATGTCCAGCACAAGGCACATAATGAATCAGAGGGTTAACTTTTTTTCAGATGTGCCTGAAGACCATTATATTTACCAGCCATGTTACTGGCGTTGTCGTAACTTTGCCCCCGGCAATTTGACAAGTCTAAGGCCAGATCATGAACCATTTTTATTACACATTCAGTAAGACTTGCTCCAGTGTGGCTGTGAATAGGCTCGAAATCAATGAATCTCTCCACCACTTTCCCTTTCTAGCTGACACATCTAAAAACGAATTTTAACTTGAGACATATCAGGGGTTGAATCTACGATGACTGAGAAATACTTAGCATGCTGGAGTTAGTCTGCAATTGTGTTCTTTACTTTCTCGCCTATCAAGCAAATGAACTCCTCACACACAGTGGATGACAGGTATGATGTTGTCCCTTGTCCCTTTTGAACATACTTATGTGTTCTCTTAAAAAACGGATCAAACTGTGCAGTAAGTTCCAGTAATCCGAGGTAATTGCCATTACTTGAGCACAAAAGTTCATCATCACCTCTGAATGCTAGGCCTCTCTTACTCAAGAATTTAATTACAGCCACAATGCGCCTCAAGACCTCCTTCCAATATTTTCCCTCAGCATCCCTCTGCCGCCTGAGCAAAGCATCCACTGTGCCCACATTCTTCGATCTGCGCAGTAAATCCAGCATGCTGTGCCTGTGGTTTGCACTCTTCTCATGGTCCGAAATTTGCCCAGGGTGTCTCCAGTCAGAGAATCCAGACGTAAAAGCATGACATTGTGAGGATAGCAGTTTACAAGCAAAGCAGTAAACCATACCTGCTGATGGTGAGTAAATTAACCACTCTCTAGACACTACCTCGTTATTTGGGAGGCAACAATGCAATAAATCATTGGTAAGTGATCGCGTTTTACTTCCAATACCGATGTCCCGCACAGGTCCCGGTATTTAAGCGCCCTATTCTGATAGGCCGCAGGACCTAGAGAAACAGCAACTTCCCTGACGTGGTCCGTGATAGGTCCCCATAGTTCAGGTTCCGTTGAGATGGTAAAATCCTCTGGCGGCTGCTGCACCTGATCCTTCGATCTATGTGTTCTTATATTTCCATCAATCTTGTGAGCCCCATCATCCTCTCTGTTGCCTCCACTCTCCAGCACCTTGTTACCGCGTCTGTCTTTTCTTCATTTCGAAGAAAAAAACTTGATATCACAGGTACTTTTTGAAGGGTGGCTATGTGTCGTGTTATTTTCTCTTTTTTTAATTTACGTTTCGCACAACCGCTAAGCTGATTCTGCTTATCCATTTTGAATTTAATATTGGTATATTAAATTTATTTATTTGGAATTTAATAATTGGCAGGCTCGACTCTGACTGGGGGAGGGGGCAAATGCACTGTGACCTGACCCAATCACAATTCTTTATGCATATATTTAATATTCTCTCTGTATATATTGTATCATTAACTGTTCATTTTGTATCTGAATCTCTTCCAGCAAAATAATATATATACAAAACATGAAAAATATTCGGATCCATCCAGTCTCCACCTGGGTAAGAGGAGCCCACAACTGTGCCTACAACCTCGGCGGACGTCACACCTCCTCGACCAGTCTCCCTGATTCCCTCACCTATGCTCCTGCCATCAACGATTTCAGAGAGTACCATCGGTCAATCGGCCTCGCCGAGTTCCCATGGTCAGTCGGCTCCTCCTGGGTCAGACCTCGCCACACCTGCGCTGCAGACTTGCGGGCCATCTGCCAGGGTCTTCGTCGCTCCATCGCCTCGGATCTTCGGCTACGTGGTGGGATCTTTCTCCAGCATCATTGTCTCCGGCCGTCACCATGGAGCACAGTTCTGGCTGTGGCCTGGGCACCATCCATCATGCCCCTACTCAAGGCTCCTCCCTGGCTCTCACCACCTTCAGCATCACCCTGGACTCTTTAGTTCCGTCTCCCCTTGGTCAGCCCGGAACCTCCTCCTGAATCCTCTGCCGGTTTTGCCTAGCTTTTCGCCAGCCCCCTCACCCTCCCATTGCAATCCCCTTGCAGGAGGAGGTGTTCTGTCACACCACCAAAGAATCTTTTTTTGTTCATAGTTTCTCCCTGCCTTGTATGTTGTCATGGTCACTGATTTGTTCCGGTGTGTGAGTGACATTATCTCCACTACTTAAGTTCAGTTCAGTTGATATGTTTTTGTTGGGTCTTGTTTATGTGTAGTTGTGTTGGATCTACCTTGTAGAAATACATGTTGGATTAAAGCCTGTTAAACCTTCTTAATCATCCTCTTGATCTTTGTGTTATTTGTTTGTTTAATCTCTTCGTCACAACCAGTGATATCGGAATGACTGTTTATTTCTCCTATTGAAGCATGTTCACATATAGGCATATTAGGGGTGTGACAAGACACTTAGCTCACGAGACGAGAGACAAGATTGGGTTCATGAGAACAAGACAAGATTTTTGCACAGTATTTTGAAGAAATCCTCAATGACAAAATTCATGGAAAAATAGTCTGCAGGTGCATTTTGAATTTTTTTTACTAATAATGTTTTAATGAATGTCATTTCAGTTCTACTTTATGAGTATGATTTATCATATGCATTGAAATACAACAATATACAAGCACTGTAAAAGGTTCGTGAGTCGGGACTCGAACTCGGGTCTCCCGAAGCAAAACAGCACTACATGTTGCCATATTTGCCCACGAGGCTATCGCCGCAAACCATAGGTGTTTACAACAAATTGCAAACTTATGATACTAAAATACTACTTAGCTATACTTTGCACAAAATACTATTGTATACCATAATGTATTTTGAAAGTATACTTTCAATGCATTGTTACAATGATCTTTTCCAGCACACAGGTAAAATATACCTAAAATATATTTTTAATAAAGTGCAAATAAATACACTTTTAAAAAATAAACAGAATTTTCACTTCAGGTATATTTTTTACTATGTATACTTCCCCACCCACTCCTCCCGGTACCTGCAGAGACGTTTTTGCTTTTTAGCGGCGTGTTGGGGTTCCGGTACACCAGCCATGTCAACGAAACGAATCAATGAATGAAAATGAGCTTATCAATGCATATCTAAATTCGTGCCTACGGTATCTTTGTAGAACTTCAAAAAAAGAAACAAAAAAGATGCTGCAGCCAATGAGCAGCAGGACGACTCAACAACAGCTTAGATTTCGGGACTGTCCCGAATTTTTCGGGACGTCTGGTCACCCTAACTCTGTGTATAGGGAGGGGTGGTGCTGAGCGCGCATTCTACAAGATAAGACATTTGTCTTGTTGCACAAGTCTCTGTTGCACAACATATCCGCCATGGTCTTGTCATCTCGCTTTACTCTCGTCACGTGATCAGTGATTCCTGCTGCACAGTGTGTGACTCTGCATCTCGTGCTGGATGAGCATAGGATACGTTTACAGTAGTTTACAATTGAAGCAACCATTATCCAACTGAATTAAATGGTTGTAATAAAATAATATATATATAAATATATATATAATATATATATATATATATATATATATATATATAGAGAGAGAGAGAGAGAGAGAGAGAGAGAGAGAGAGAGTTTAAAATTAACACAATGTTTTCACTGACCAAGTTATAGTTATTTTGTAAATATAAACAATTTTGATTTGGTGGCTGCAACAGACTTCACAAAAGTTGGGACAGAGGCATGATTACCACTGTGTCACATCACCTTTCCGTTTTTAATCATTTGGGAACTGAGGATACTAATTGTTGCAGTTTTGCAAGTGGAATATTTGCCCGATCTTGTCTGATACAAGACAGCTGCTCAACAGTACAACTGTTATAACAGTATAGACAGAGTCTGTGGTCATCATTGTCTGATTCTCCTTTTCATGATGGGTCATACATTTTCAATAAGAGACAGATCTGGACTGCAGACAGGCAGGCACATCTCTTCTATGGTGCAGTGTCTAGAAACAATTTTAGCATTTGCAGAATGAGGCCTGGCATTGTCTTGCTTCACAGGAAAGATGTCATCTTGATGGCAGTTTATGTCTCTGTACAATCCAAATATATGCCTCCATGTCAGTGATACCTTCATATTAATGCAAGTTACCCATACCGTTTGCACTGATACACCCCAATACCAGGACAGATGTTTGCTTTTGCACCTGTCTCTGATGAAAAAATGGATCGTCCCTTTCGTCTTTGGGACTGAGAACTCAATGTCTGTTTTTCCCAAAATCAAGCTGAAACATGGACTCATCTGACCACAGCACACATTTCCACTGTCTTCTAGACCATCTGAGATGAGCTCAGGCCCAGAGAACTCGGCAGCATCTCCGCATAGAACTGATGTATAGCTTTCTCCTTGCATAACAGAGATTCAAGTGGCATTCCTTGATGCAGCATCAGACTGTTAAGTGAAAATGGTTTTCTAAAGTACCATTCTACCAGTCTCCTGAGCACATGTGGTTGTATTTAACAGAGTAGCATGATGGTTTCATTGCATGCCGTCTGAGGGCTCAAAGGTCACACACATTTAATGGAGGTCTCATGCCTTGCCCTACACAGACTGATATCTTCCCTGAATCTTTTCACAATATTATGTATGTTAGATGATGAAAGACATAAATTATTTGCAATCTTGCATTGAGAAATGTGATTTTTGAATTGTTTGACAAATCTCTCATGATATTTGGCACAAAGTGGTTTGAAGTTCGAACACACACAGTGTTCGAAAAGGTTATGTACTTCTAACGAATAAATGACGGTTTTATCACTTTACTCATTCTGAGGCTAATTACCTCTCATGTGTTTGAACTGGCTGACAACATTAACGCATACCAACAACAACACACAGCAGCGGCTGTGAGCACTTTGTCGGGCTCATGCATGTCTGCCAGGTTCAGCCACAGGTGTCGCTCCTGGACCACTAACGTGGACATCACCCGACCCAGGGAGCGTCCAGTGACTTTCCTCGCCCGGAGGGAAAGGTCCGTCGCTGTACGCAGTTCCTGCATAACCCCTGGGTCGGAACTACCCTCGTGCAATTTCTTGAGCACCATGGCATGCAGGGTGGAGGCAGCTTCTCCACAGGCTGAATAAGCCTTGTCCGCGAGAGTGGATGAGAACTTACATGCCTGGGATGGGAGGTGCGGATTTCCCTGCCAGGAGGTAGCGGTCTTGGGACACAGCTGCATCACCACAGACCGCTCCACCGGGGGGATCTCCACGTAACCCTTAGCTGCTCCGCCGTCGAGGGTAGTGAGGGAGGAAGAGGCACCAGAACGGTTTCGGGCAGAAAAAGGTGCCGTCCATGCTCTGGTAACCTCTTCATGCACTTCCGGAATACCAATCGTCCAGCCGCGAATGTTCAGGACACCATGGAGGGTTCCACTCGAGCCAGACACTTGCGGTGGCCCAGGAAAGAATTGCCGTGAGCTCTAGGTCTGACTTGGATAATGCTGGCACACCCGAAGGATGCAGCACAGCCGAGTCTTCATCCCCAGAGGACATTGGCTCACCCTCCGATGCAGCGACCGACATTTCATCATCCGGTGGAGCTCCAAAAGAAACGACTGGGACCGCCGGGAACGGCCCAGCGTGCTCTCTTGGAGGCTCCGCGGGTAGCGTTATAGAGGAGTGAGGGGCCTGAGGAGACTGGCTCGGTGGGTTACCGCTCACTGTGATCCTCAGGTCACCAAGGCTATTAACCGAAGTAGGCTTCTTCTGCTGGGCAGAAGAATCGCTAGATCAGGGAATAAGCGAAGGGGCTCCACCTCTTTTGAGGTAATGGAGTCTCGACCGTAACGCCGCAATGGTCATGTTCCTGCCATGAGAACATGAGTCATCCATGAGTCATCCATGAGCACCATTTCAGCGTGCCTATAGCCCAACACGTGATACAGTGATCATGCCCATCAGCCGGAGTCAAACATTGGCCGCATCCAGAAACACACGATCTGAATCACATCTTGAAAAAGACACAGACAGATCGTATTAGCTCTAAGTGCTCTGAGGTGCTGAAATGCACAGGGAGATAGCCGCGGAATGCAACCTAGTGTGCAGGATCTTTGCAGGAGACAGGAACAGCACACACCATCTGGCTCCGAAGCAAAAGACAAGGATGCAAGGCACCTTCTGCTCATTATATGCTCGCGCCACGATAAAAAGCAGCTGGTGCAATTATCGCAATGCCATTGTGCATTGGCTCATTTAGTTTCACTCGAAGTAGATAGGCTCTCGCAAGCGATCCCCATTCATCAGTCTAGACTTACACGTAGTGACTGATGAAGGGGAACCTGGCTGATTAAGTCAAGTCACCTATTTATATAGCGCTTTTTACAATACAGATTGTTTCAAAGCAGCTTTACAGAGATAACAGGAAAATAATGTTGTAATAATATTGTTAAATATAAAATTAATTGTCCCCAACTAAGCAAGCCAAAAGCCAATGGCGACAAAGGCGAAGAAAGGTGAAAAAGGCGACAGTGTGCAACTGGCATTTAAAGGGAATAGGACATGAGACTCTAATTGGTTTATTCTACGTAAAGCCCAAAAACACACCCATTACTGCTTAGGGAACAAGGGAATAGGGACAGCCCTTTTAGACCATGCGCCTGGCGCGCCGACCATTTTTCCCGTCGTTAAACTAGCAAAAGGGGAATTCCGACACGCCCTAAGTGCACTTGTGCCGTACGCTTTAGACCATGCGTTAGATCCTTAAAATAGGGCCTGATAAGTTTGTGATTAATCGTGATTAAAAAAATTCTGTTTTCTATCTATTGATATAAACATGTTCTAAAATATTTTATCTATTGACAGCCCTATATTTCATTGCGATCCATTATCAAGATGCAAAATCAACGACAGTCACACATTCACAGAGGACTCAGCTTTGTTCTTTTTTGAGGTCAAGCAGTCTCTGGTGGCCTAGCCAGTAGCCTGAGGTGGCTTTCCTGCCACTTCTAATCAATGCAAACTTCATTTCCTTTTCAGAGCTACAAAAATCTGTGGCATTGAGAACACGATATGTCTGCTGTCAATAATCTGATAACATTTGTTCTGACGAAAAAAGTGACTGTTGTCAGTAAGCTTTTTTACCTCTTTCAATGGAACTATTTTACTTTCAGTGCGACATCTGTAATATGTGCTGACACTCTCAGCATGCTGATGCTATTTTCTATTTAGAGAAAGTGAACCGTATTTAATTTAGGTAAACACATATTTGACACAGAACTGAAACTGTAATTGATTCAGTATTGCACTGGAAACCTTCCTTTGAGATTTTGGTCCATGCTGATTTGTCAGCTTGCTCCATACTCTGTAGTTGCAGTAGTTTGGCATGTTCATGCTGTGAGGTGCTGTCTTGGTTTGAAGGGTGCTGGGGTAAACTAAAATTGCTGTCATGCTTGTGGAATGAGCTTTAGAGCAACACTTATTATAGGTGTACCGTAGTGATTCGGGATAAGACAAAAACACGGTTTGGAAAATGGATTCATGATGTACTCGCTTATTATATACATTTTGTACTGTACATTTTGAACACGAAAAAAGTTAGGTGAACTAACGAATAGTAAAGTTGACAATTTTGTTTTCTGAATTTTAATAGCTGAAATCAGATGTATTTTTTAGAAATGTTCAAAATACCAAATATTTTGATTGAATGCCTAGTTTTTGAAATCAGCAACAAAAAATATCATAGAGTGTATACCCAGTAAACACATTTACGTTGTGGCAACGTCTGTGACACGTTGCATTTCTGCCATGGCAACGTCGCTGTCTATGTGCTCGCAACATTGTAACAACGTAGAATTGTAAGAAGCAACAGGGCTGTAGCGACGTTGTTGCGCGACATTCAGCAACTGAGAGACGACGTTCTGACACATTTTTTTTATGCTAGATATCCCCCATTTAGCATTTTATGTTTTGAGGTTCAGTTTTAATTAGTCAGATGTTAGATAATTATATACTTTTTAAATATTGTTTATCCTTATTATTTAATGGGGCTATCCATAAATTAGCCTAATTATAATAAACACCTGCAAGTGTACACTTTGAAGAGTAAAAATGACAGAAGGTTACATTAATTCAACTTTATTATGGTAATCAAATTGCACTTCCAAAAGTTATACATTTGTGAATAAAGAAAAAAACAAACAAATAAACGAACATACACATTTCTTTTAAGTATAATAAATAAAATATAAAAAGCTAAGATCAGAACATTTAATGAACAAAACCGGGTTCTGTACATGGCAGACAGGGGAGCATAGTCGAAAGCCGGGCGATGAAGGTCGGTAACCGTAATCATCAGTCCAGGAAACATCTTCAAATCTAGAGGAGCAAAGAAACGAATGAGACTAAATAGCAGATAAATCAAATGAAAAACTAAACAGTGTGAGCGAGGCTACATAAGTCACATTCAGTAACGTGCGGTGAAATCTTGTCATGGGTAGGCTGTGACCTATCAATGTGGCATATGTTCATTCATTCAGTTAATGTAGCAACCCAAGTTCATATCAGGCATCATCACATCGCTGCCTGCATACAGCAAAGTCAGTCATATGTGAGGCTAATGCACAATCATATCTAATAATCAAATTAATGGACACATCTATCTTATGACTTATACAACAAACAAATTTCAGTGTTGTCAGTGAACCGACAAGCAGCCTAGTCACTCCTTCAAAATGCGCAACTGCGCACAGACAGCCACACACACACTATTGGTCTGGTCACTCTGGTGACGGCGCACCAGGATTTGAATAGGCTACAGTCAGAAAACATTGTGTCAACAGTACAGCTTTAAAGTACAAAAACAGCTTATTCGCTCCTACAAACGGCGCTAGGCGCACACACCGACACGCAATGAGCATCTGGCGACGGCGCACCAGGATTAAGAAAGAGAACTACAAAACAGCATTTTAACCCTTACGAAATGCACCATAATCGCACAGATAGACCTACAGTACAAATGTGGCAGAGGTGACGGCGCACCAGGGTATGGAAGAGAGAACATTTTGGTGTCAGTGCACAGCAGGCCTATAGCCCACCATCAGACAACACACACAAGCCAATATAAGGGTTTTAAAAATAATAAATAAATGAATAATTAAACGTAAATTATTCATTTATTTATTATTTTTAAAACCCTTATAAAGGGGGTGCTTACTTTTATTTGTAGACAAAACTCCTTTTCCTCGATTTACTGAAGCCTATATGTAAAACGCATTTGCAGCTGCACAGCTAGCACAGTGAGCGTATGGCTCGTTCATAGGCTGTGCTGCGGCAACTGCACATCCAATGGCACGGGCGCCTCTGACGTGAATGGAGCAGAACAGACTTACCTCCTTGGCTCTTATTTCCATTGAAAAGGAGAGACTCATGAAATTGAGAAATACACCCAACAAAGAGGACTTTTACAACAAAGTAATTGACATCTTTGTCCAGAGGGATAGACGCATGGACTTCGTCTACAACGGTTTCGGTTTCCCGTTAGCGACCACAGCTCTTTTTTCTTCATAGGACGCTTCCAACGCTAGGCGCCGCTAGATGCTAAGTAGCGGGAAGCGCGGAGTGAGTGAGAGCGAGTGGATCACGTGACATGAAGCAAGCTCGGTCTCTGCCAATGCTGATAATTCAAGACAGCATGAGAACTGACTGCGTATGCGCAAATCTACGTAAACTACGTTCTATGGACCAAAGAGGCACTGCTAACCTTTGCCTCAATGGCCATGGCCTTGAATTTTCTGCATGAAACAATGATTTTTAGGAGCAAACAATGGCAAAAGGAGTATATTATATGTGTATTTTTGTTACAAAAATTTATATTTGGAATAAAATAAATGCAATTAATAATGTGGTGAATTAATAAAGTTCTTGGAATTAATAAATGTAATGTCAACATTTCCTTTGGTGAGGCACTGCCTACCCTGCCTACCCTGACCGCACGTCCCTGGTCACATTAGAAAATGAAATTGTAGGTTGTGTTTGAATAATTACGTATCTTATTTAGCTGAGGTAAATGAAACGCAATACTCATGTATATCCTTGCTCGATGAAGAAAGAGACAACACAATGAGCCCAACGGGCGGTTGAAATTTAAAAGGCTAATTTTTGTGCTTCAAGGCAGTGACGAGTACATATGTAGTCCAGTGGTTGTCAAGACACCATAGGCATAATCTTAAGCAATGGCCCGGTGGTTTAATGTCAACATTGTGACAACGATGTAACAACCTTCACCACACAACGTAGTTATAGCAACCTTTTGGCCATGTTGTTAAAACGTTGTTAGAAGGTTGGGTACGTTGTGCCAACTTTCTGTGTTTGCTGGGTAATATATTATGAGCATGCACATTGAAAAATCAAATGTATGACTTATAAATGTAAAGTAATTATAAAAATAATATAAATGTAACTATAACTGTTCTAAAAATGCAGAATAGGTCTTAATGAGTCTTTATAAATACATTTGTAGAATAGTAATACTAAATGTATAAATGAGGCTATAATTAATTATAAGCATGGACTTCATAGAAAGTGTTACCCCAACTTTCTTTTGAATAATTATCATGATAATATTCCCTGCATCATTCAAACATGTGATATTCAAAGAATACAGAAGCTTGACAGAAACCTTGAGACAGAGATCACTCAAGGCCTGCCTGGCTGGAGTGAGATTTTGAAGACATGGGCTTAATCTATGGAACACCCCAGGTTTTAAGCATCTAACAATTTTTTTTTTTTTTTTTTTATCTTGTCTCAATAATGTAAATTACCCAAATTCTTCAGCCTAATGTTGTACTAGATGCACTTTTTTTAGAGAAAATGTCCCTATTAGCTTGCTAATATTACCAGCCAATCTGTTAAAAACCAAAAAACGCTTAAACATTTATTTTTGTATGGTCTACATTGTGGGACAAAAAGGTTCTCCCTTCTTTTCTTGCAGCAGCTCAAAATTCTATTCACTGTATTCATACACATTTTTTCAGATGTATCCTCACACATGCATGCAGATCTATTCCACCAAGACTAAGCCTATGTACATTCCATGCTTATCAATAATACTGTTTAAATCTATTCCAATAATTGTTATGATTAAACTATGAATATAAGTGTGTGAGAGTTTTAATTACATGTTTTAATTAAATCCCGGCATGAAAATGAAAATGATCTGTAGGATGCACCAACAATCATAACAAGTTGCTCAGACCACTCACCCTCCATTATGCCTGGTTGAACAACAGTGAGACCTCTTGTACACTTCTGGCAGCTTTAAATATTGAGTTGCAACCACACAATTTATGGTTTATCAGAGTGAGTTAACACACTGTAAACTGAATATGTAGGCCTATGTCTTATTTTGGTTACACAACATTATTTGGCTCATCATTTTATATAACCTCTCATGCATTGTGACAAGAGGGTGAAAACAAAAACAACATCGGTTTAGAAAAACCATTAACCTCAGGAACGCTGGGCTTTGGAATGGAAGGCACCTAAAGATGATTTTGACACTGAGCCCCACGGTGAGGTTGAACTGCAATGCATAGTACACCTTCTCTCAGATGGGTAGCGTGTACTTTGTTATTTTGCCTCTGGGAGAAACACATTTTAGTGTCAGTCTTTTCAATGTTCACCGCAAGCTGAAGTTATGGAAATGTATTTCTAATTTCCGTCTTAAGTGATGTTAATATTTGCCCATGTAGGCAGGTTAATAACTGCATCAGCCACTTTTGCAGCACACAGGCCTCTTCACTGATACACTCGGCACACTCATTACCCCTTGTTTCACGCTTGAACGCTCTGTTTTTAAATTGAAGACAATGTTCAGTTCTTTGGACAGTGCAGTGGCATTCCAAGAATCTGTCCTTCAGACCTGCATAAAATACAAAATATGTAACAGGCTTCAGGCCCCTGAGGGGCATTTTTATTTGAACCACCTGCTTTATGACCTTAAAAAGCCTTATGACAAATAACTTTACAGTGGATGAGTTGCCCCGCAGTAATTTACTCATTTCTTACAACCCATTTAATTTTAAATCATATTCTTCAATCCTGACCAACCAATAGAAACCAAACCAATAGAAAATTATGGAACATTATGCCAGTGTTGGACAAGCATCTCCAAATAAAACTCATACCATCAGCTTACAGATGCGACCTCAACATATTCTGTAAGGTGCATTACTGACCTTAATGGGGGACTGTGCTGTGTGCTTTGGCAGGTCAGTAAGTTTCTATTCTACTTGTGGAAGGTGTACTTGTGGTGTGTGTGGTGTGTTGTGTAGGGAGAGCAAATTGCTCTCTATGGGCCAGATTTACTAACACAAACGCTCTTTTGGTGTTAAAAAACTACTGTCAGGATTTACTAAAACTTTGTGGTGAAAATGTATGGAAACAGTTATTTTTGTGGCTGACCTTATTGCATATGCATTTGTAGGAGTTTCCCTTTCAGAGGCATAATTTATGTAAGGCGAGTATTTAATTGAATCATGCAAGGTGATTTACTAAGGTTTGCATTAGTCAGTATACTGGCCTTTGCACCATTATTTAACGCCCTAAAAAAGCATGGCTTACACCAGATGCTAATTTGCACTGCTCTTGGTAGATTGCGTTGGACATTATGGAAATGATCCAGCTCTGTCTGTGTTCTTTAATTTGCACGTCGGCAGTAGATTATGTGCAGAACTTTCCACTCCCATCAAAGTTTTTTTTTTTTTTTTTTGGAATCGCGCAATCATGCGAATTAGCCCTGTTTAGTAAATCTGGCCCTAAGAGTAGTGATGTTTTGAAAGTCAATGTTC
Source organism: Gila orcuttii (assembly GCA_026230005.1). Taxonomy (NCBI): domain Eukaryota; kingdom Metazoa; phylum Chordata; class Actinopteri; order Cypriniformes; family Leuciscidae; genus Gila; species Gila orcuttii. The sequence continues at coordinate 33,985,304 of JAPDVR010000019.1, read as the reverse complement.
TCGGGGGTGAGCAGTGATGGAGGGGGCTCTGCAATAGGAAGGATATGGCGTTGGTTCCTCCTGTATGTTCTCCCATTGCATTAGATGGTGCATGTGCAAGGATCCATGTTACCTCTTTTGCAGGCTACAGTGGGCGACTTGAGGTGTCTAAGGGGGCTTTCACACTAGCACTTTTGGTGCGCACCCGGGTTCGAATGATGTCAGAGTTCGGTTCGTTTGGATGATGTGAATGCTGTCTTCCGAACTCGGGTGCGCACCCGCGAACCGTACTCGGGTCCGCTTAAAAATGTGGTCTGGGGTACGTTTCATGTGAACTCCAGTACGGTTCGCTGTTGATATGAACGCAATCGAACCAAACCGCGGAAGTGAACCGCTATTGATGACGTATAATGTATAATGTGGTCGGACAGTCGTCAGTGCGTGTGTGTGTGTGTGTGGAAAAGCGGGATTGACCCACTGCAAGCAGAGAGATGATTTATGCTTGCCGCAAAAATTGTCTTCGGCTGACAGCCAGCTGCTTTGGAACGATTTTAATACTTTTGCGGCAGACAGACGCAAGTGTGTTTCTGTATCTTTTCTTTGAAAACAAAACCAAATGTTAAAAAAAAGAACAAATTTGAAGTGAGCAATTCTATCCATTTTGACGCCTTTTCATTCATAGCGGCACCGGTTACCAGGCAACACGATTATGCGCCAGCTGCAGCTTGATGACGCAAGCATACCGCGGTTCGGATACAAACAATATAATGTGAACACAGTCCATCGGGGGCAGGGGGAGGGGGGAGCAATCAAACTCGGGTTCGGAACAGGCAATCGAACCAAGTGTGAAAGCGCCCTTAGTATCGCTTTTGGGCAATCCTCTTATTAAGGAGCCCTGCTGTGACTTGTGTTGGAAACTTTTTTTTTAGAGACCAGGAGACGTTGGGATATCTTTTAAGCAGAAGTTACTCTTTATTGAGAAGTCACTGTTGCATCGCTGTAGTCATCAAGTCTAAAAAATAGCTCAGCACAGTAGAGTTTATACCTTTCAAGGGGGAGGGATTGCATAGAGGTGTAGACAATCTGAACAAAGCATGTAAATGAAGTATAGGAGTCAGCCTGTTACCCTTAAATTCCCCAGCCCTGATCTCATCAGAATAACAGTGTCATTAGTGCATAGGTGCTAATCCAATCAGCCTAACTATTCAATGACTGGGACAGGGGGCTCCAAGAGCCATTAAAGACAAAGGGTGAGAGTCTCAGTAATCTGATTCATTTAACTTACAATAGAGAGAAACAGGACTGGCAAGGAATCTCTTGCTGGAAACTCTGATATAATCATCATTTAATGGATAAAGTCCCACTGTTTCAAAAAAGTATCTGAAACACTGTTTTGTGTACTGTCTAGCATTGTCAAAAATAAGCATGTGAGAAAATGTCTCTTCGGTTTCATGATTACAGCTGAAGATGTTGTGTCGCAGAGAAGGTCAGTTTCATACCAACCTGAGTATGAGTCCACAAGCACTTGGTAGTGTTGGTCACGCCATTCAAGGATATTTGTAGCCAGATCTGGAACTGGATATGAGTGAGGAATGACGGCCTTTCATCACTATTCCCTTTTCCACAGCTATCTCATTTCTATAGGAATGAATGGACTCATAGCTGGCAAAACACTGTGTTCTTTAATTGGCCAGCCACATAGAATCAGTACTCATAGAGTCAGTAGCACCTTGTGCTTTGGCGTATGTTTTCCGAGTTCTTCCAGACAAGCAGTGGTGATGTAATTGACAGACATGACTTTAAATGTGTCATTTTCATTGTCTGGAGGGACTTCTGTGCTAGGAGCTCGAGATATCTACAAGAAATATATGCTTACCCTACTTGTACACCAAAGTGATGTTGTAGCACTGTAGCCTGAATATCATCCTCTGTAGTCGTGCAGGAGCTGTGATCTTCAGAATGGTCACCAGGGGCTGGTGGTCTGTTTCGACCAGTATAGGTTTCCTGTACACTGTACATAGTCTGTACATAGTGTAGGATTACAAATTGTATTTAAATGTTTAATTGAGCTTCCAATACTATAGTATTTTAACTGAGAAAGTTGCACACTGTTTTATCCATTTTGAGGCAATCAGGGTTTCGGATATTAACCTCTTGTCAGATCTCAAAGGTCAGCTGGGCCTTTTGTTGATCTAATCAGGCTGATTGGATTAGCATCTCAAGACTCTGAGTTACACTGTTACCTGATGAAATCAGGTAACCAGCTGAATCAAGAGTTCCCTCCTCTATGAAATTATTCCCACCCCCTTGAAATGTATATAAACTGCAATGTAAAGTTCCCTTAGTTAGACTTGGGTAATATTTTGGATGAAGCAGACTACAGCAAATAAACAATCCTGCTTAAAAGATACAATCCCAACGTCTCCTGGGGTGTATTCCAGAAAGCTGGGTTAATTTACCATCAGATTAACCCTGAACTCTGGGTTGATTAACCCAAAACCTGCTTACTCGGGGTATGTCGGTTCCAAAACACCTGTGAGGAGTTAGTTTAATCAACCTCCTATTGGTAACCCAGAGTTAATGCGCGCGCACGGTGAGTACATAAAGACATTTTCAATGGATCGCCGATTTCAGGAGTCACCATGGAAACCAAGGGAGAAAAAAAGCGAGCTACATATTTCGGTGAAACTGAGTTAGAGGTTTTAATACTTGCTTATGAAGACTATAAGCCCATTATAACTAAAAAAAAGCAATACTGCTGCATCAGCAAAAGAAAGAGAGTTGGCTTGGCATTTGGCAAAAAATAACAGACAGAGTAAATGCGTGAGTTTAGAAAATTATAAATGGGCTATTTTCCCCTTTCATTGTGACGCAAAAATTCTTTGGAGCATGTAGTAAAAATAGACAAGTATTTACTTGTTGGCCTCCATACATTTCTTAATATTACAGTAGTAATACACATAATTGGCTAGTTATATGTTGGCTTCTTGTTTTATCAGGTGTAATCCTTCTGGAGCTAGAAGAAGTGTGAGCCAAGGAAAAATGAAACACAAAAACATTCTCCAGCAAGGTAATATTTTCTAAACTTACTAAACTTGTTACTGACGCCATGTAATTTAGTATTTAATGTAATTTAGTTTTCTATGTAGCCAATAGAAAGAAGGCTGAGGCCCGTAAAACAGGTGGGGGTCCACCTCCACCGTCCCTCACCCCAGCTGAGGAGCTGGCACTGTCCCTTAATAAACTACTAACCCTCACCCCAGCTGAGGAGCTGGCACTGTCCCTTAATAAACTACTAACCCTCACCCGAGCTGAGGAGCTGGCACTGTCCCTTAATAAACTACTAACCCTCACCCCAGCTGAGGAGCTGGCACTGTCCCTTAATAAACTACTAACCCTCACCCGAGCTGAGGAGCTGGCACTGTCCCTTAATAAAGGGCGACCTGTGGTCGATGGGATTCCAGGGGGCAGTTCGTCAGACTCAGCTACCAAGACAAGTGGCTTAGTAAAATGTAGGTGTACCATATTAATACTTATGATTTATTGATGTTTTCACTGTTTTTGTCAGTGTTTTAATAATTAAAATCATCAACACTGTCACCATTTTAAAAAGGCATTTTAAATGCATTTTACAGTCATTGATTCACTTGTGCAGTATGCATGCTGCTTTGACTGCATATGCTGTATACTGTAATACTATTACTAGTACTCTTAGATGTTCCTAATGTCCTTCTTTATTAGTTGTATTTGTTTAAGAATATACATTGAATAAGTATTGAATATGCATGATTATCTTATTGGTTTAATTATCTTGCAGTTGCTGATGGCCACATTGTATTATTGGATCCTCCTGCAACACCACACTCTGTCACAGTTGTAAGTGATTATTTTGTTCAGGTTTCTGTTTGCTAGACCAAGCATCCTTCCTTATTTTCACTGTAGGATGACGATGAAGAGACCACTTCTGCTGTGACAGAAACAGAAAATGTGGGGAGGCCCATAGAGGTATGATGCATACAATGCATTCCCCCTTTTTTACATAAGAGCATAAATAAATTGTCATTGTCATTTTACAGAATATGGCAGGAGATTTTAATACAAATGAGGGTCCATCAACCTTCACAAAGAATCTTAGCAGTGTAAGAAATGTTCTGCAGTTCTCCTTCCTCATTTAAATATTTGGTCTGTGTTTGTATTACAGACTTTTTCAGTCATGTTTAATTATTCTGTCTTTCTAGTTGCCTGCCAAAGAGCTGTATAAGGTCCACTTTCAAAAGCAAATCAGAAAAAGTGACATGGAGATGGACCTTATACAGCTTCAAATGGAGGAGAAAAGGCTTAACCTAAAAAAGGCCAGACTTGAAATTGAATTGCTGGAGCACCAGCTTAAGGTGGGAAACAGTTTGTGAACATTAATCTGTCATTTGTTGTTGAATGAAATCTAAAGCAATACATCCTCCAGCCAAGAGGATGGCTGGAGGTTCCTCTTGGCCATCTTCATCAAGAGAAGGGGGGGCCCTATCACCTCTCAGTGTGGCAATGTTGTGAAGAACAACACAAGCAGCTGTGATGTCACATGACCTTTCTGTGCTGACCCTGAGCCCACGCAGGCACTGAAACCTTGCCTTCAGGATGCCTGGTCATTTTGACCCGTGTTCTGCTGTGGGCCGGGTTGAATTGTGCCTGTGGTCCAGGCTCAGGTTCAGGGTAGGGTGTCATCATATAGGGCAGACAAGGGTACCCTCTGTCCCCCAGCAAGTAACCATTGAAGTGTCCTATAAAGGTAGTTAAAGTGTATATAATTGCATAAAAAAACGTAAAAAAATAAAAAAAAAACATTGTGTAAGGCAAAACATACCCTGTTGAAATTTGTGGCACAATGATGACTCCCTAAACATTCTGGCATCATACAGACCCTTGCCATTTGACTTCAACATTAGTGATGAGGTGGGTTGCATCACTATTACCTAGTTAGTGGGGACCAGTAATGAGGGTGATTTAAACACCCAAACATTTAGCACCCCAAAAATCTATTGTCACCTGCACATTGATGCTATGGATTGACTTCCTATTAACATAGTCTCCTTCATTGACTGAAGGAGCTATAATGGGAATGTGGGTTCCATCAATGCACCCAATCACATTTGGGAACCCTGAAATTGAAATTGAAATAATTAGAAACATTTAAAATTATTGTGACTGTATACAGTATGGATAGATTAACTTTGTAACTAAAATGGTCTGTCATAGAATATCATGGAACGGACAAACCCGCCACTCTGTGGAATTCCTCTTTAATGACCCTCAGTGGTTTATGGCCAGGGAACTGCACAAAAGTGTGTAGGAACCGTTTGAGTGCAATGCATACTGTACGAACAGCTTTACACACAGTTGCCTTTTCTACATGCTCTGCATCGCCTATTGTATACAAAAAACTCCCCGTCGCAAAAAAGCGAAGGGCAATGCACAAAATGTGCTCTGTGTTAAGCGCTAATCCGCGATGTGTCACGTTTGCTATATATGGTTTCAAAATCTTCGTTAAATAAATTAACGATTCTTTTGAAAAACGGTAACGCTATTACTGTATAATCTGTGCCTCTACGTCCACAGGATCTTCATCAAAAAGGGCACACCATGCTCGGAAATCTCTCTGAAACAAACTAACCCTGCAACATAACCTGCTCCGGAGCAGGTTATCCTCAGAGAGTCAGTTGCTATGGTTACTTACATAACCCGAAAGTTACCTCCATTTTTGGAACCGAAAGCAGAGGTTATCCGCTTACTTACTCCTAAACTTACCCGGGTAAGTCACATAACCTGCTTTCTGGAATACACCCCTGGTCTTCGCTTCTAAGTCTCCTACACTTAAGAAGAACAAGGTTTACAACAGATGGTGCCGTGACCCAGATAGAGCTACTCACCAGAATCCAGATTGAATCAACAAAAGATCTCAACGAAGAATGAACTTTCTGACTGAGTTCCAGACGGAATCTTGAAAACCTCAAGCTCAACAAAGATCTCAACAAAGAATGAACTTTCTGACTGAGTTCCAGGACTGAATCTCAACTGGACCTCAACAAAGCTGACTGAGTTTTCCAGACTGAATCTTTTCATTCAAACAACGATTGGTGAGTTTCACTCTATTCAAAGAACCAGATCAGTACGAATTTTGTGCCTCTGCACCGTCAGAGAAAGAGTTATCAGACAGCTGTAGTGTTTGATTACCTAAAGTTATCCTTTAAAAGTTGTCTTTTAAAGATGAAAATATATCCTCTGTTCAGGCAGGGACGTTTTTAACATCACATGTTAAAAAGATATCCTCTGTGTCAGGGAGGGAAGATTAGTATTATTTTGCTAATTATTTGTTTTGTTGTTTGTTACCTTGTGGTGTCACCCTCTAAAAAAATTATTTTAGAGAAGAGAGTTTGATCCTCTGTTCAGGCAGGGAAGTTTTTAACATCACATGTTTAAAAGATATCCTCTGTTTGTCAGGCAGGGAAGATTAGTATAATTTGCTAATTATTTTTTTTTGTTTTTTTTTTGTTATTTTGTGTTGTTACCCTCTAAAAAAATATTTTAGAGAAGAAAAGTTTGACCCTCTGTTTCAGGCAGGGAAGATTAGCGTAACATGCTAATAGTTTGTGATGTGTTGGTAACAAGGAAGTTTAACAATAGTTGATTTGTGTTAACAAGCGTACCCTCTGTGATCAGAGAAGTTTAGTGTTTGTTTGTGCGGTAACAAAGAAATCCACAAAATGATTAAGAAAAGTGCTAGACTAATCTCCACAACTAAAAAAGGGGGTCTTGCTACTCCTTTGTGGTCAGATAGCGAATTTAAAACGAAATGAAAAAGTTAGACAAGAACTAACACAGAAATATGAGATTCATCCAGATAAGATTTGGTCTGTAGAAGAGTAAAGTACTAGAGTAAAAGTACTAGGAGCAAGTATTCGCAAGAACAATGTGAAAGCCATAATTTGTTGCCATAGAGAATTTCTTTTAGCAGAAGCTACAGAACAGTCTAGCATAACTCAGAGCTAGAGAGAGAGAGCAAAGAGCTACGTGCTAGAGTTTCCGCATTGACCAAGAAATTGAACCGCAACAAAGATGCAGAAAAAACTGATGTGGAAGAAGTAAGTCAGCCTGATAACATTTACCCTGATTTACGAGCGTTCTCTGAAACAGATGTAGCCATCCAATCAGTCACTGATAAGCCTGTAAATTCAGTTTATGTGTGTGGAGCTAGAAAAAGATCACAGGGAATTGAGGAAAATGAAAGTGTTTCTACCCACCCTTCTGTAGTCCGAATACAAACTGTCGCAAAAGCCCTTGGACCTAAGGATATAGAACGACTCTCTGAGAGTTTACCCTCACCTCATAAACAGTTTTCTGAATTTAGAAGGGCATTGATCAGCAAAATTCGTCTATATGACATGTCGTTAACAGAAGTCACACAGTTAATGTCACAAATTTTAACTGATTCTGAATTCAACAGTTTTGAATCTGCAGTGACTTCTGAACTACAACATGCCAGTAGAGGCGATATGAGAGAAGGTGTTTTGAAAATCCTAAAGACTATCTTAGGACCCAAAATAGACTGGTCTGGAGTTACTAGCTGTGTACAAAAGAAAGAAGAAACGGTAAATGAATATACTGAACGGTTTTGTCAGTCAGCCATAACTTACAGTGGAATAGTGGATGATTCTGAAAGTGTGCTCGATCACAAAGGACCACTTATTCGTATCTGGTCAGATGGCCTTGTAGCCGAATACAGAAGAGCTTTGCCATTCCTAGATCTAACTTGGTCTAACAGAACTCTCAGAAGTAACGTTGACAGGTTAGTTGCATGGGAAAGAGATGCTGATGTTAAAGCCAAAGTGAGAGTAGCAGCAGCAGCTACATTTAGCACAGCAAAACAAGAAAACAGGTGGTCTAAAAAAGAAGGCAGCTGCCACTATTGTGGAAGATTAGGACATTGGGAGAAAGAGTGTAGGATACAAAAAGAAATGCTATGCATAATTCTGCTCCTTCCTGAGAAGTTATGCATAGCATAACTTCTCAGGAACTTCCTGAAATGCTATGCATGAATTATGCATAGCATTTCTTTTTGTTTCTTACAACCCGGAAGCAGTTCCGCAAGTGTCCACTGAAAATTTAGGACAGCTTGTTCAGGCTCTTTTAAGAGCACAAAAAGACCAGGAAAAAAACTAATTGTTGGGGCTGTGAGTAGCTACCTTACCCCTGTAATCCATCATAATGACACAAGAATTTTTGTGAAAGGTAGCATACAAGAGAAAGAAATTGATTTTTTGCTTGATACAGGTGCAGAAATGACCATAATTCCTACAATATTGGCTAAAGGTTCAGACATTCCGTACAAGAAAACCAAATTTTCTTTAACTGGCGTAATAGGTGAAGATTCTGATTTGTATGAAACCCCGCCCAAAGATGTACAATTTGGCCCGAAAACTCTGACTACAAAATTGTTATGTGCTCCATTAAGTACAGGTGCAATTTTAGGCATGGATCTCCTGAGACAAATACATCTAACTTTAGACGTGTCCTCAGAATCTGCTAGCATTAAAATTTCCTCAGCACAAGTTTCTACCAATAATGTGATCCCTCCTGAGTATGCTTTCTTACAGAATCATCCAATTTGGGCTAAAGACAAGGATGATTGTGGTTTGTTGACAGGTGTAGAACCAATTAAATTGACGGGGACTTCACCCCCGGTCACCAAACAATATCCGATCAATAAGGAAGCTGTACAGGGGATCAAACCTATTGTAGAAAAGTTGCTGATGCAGGGAGTGCTAGTTAAAACCAATAGTCCCTGTAACTCGCCCATATGGCCCATCAAGAAATCCAATGGGACATGGAGACTTACAATAGACTACAGAGTAGCCAATAAAAATATTGATAAAATCACCCCTCTAGTGGCAGATCCTTCCACAATTTGTAATGGCATACCATTAGAGAGCAAGATTTTTTCAGTAATTGATATGTCTAATGGATTCTTTTCTGTACCGTTGCACTCTGACAGCCAGCCATGGTTAGCTTTCACAGTTGACTATGAGCAATACCAGTGGACACGTTTGCCACAGGGATTTCAAAACTCCCCAACCATATACCATCAGGCTGTCAGACATGATTTGTGTGACCCAGAATGTCCGGTAAAACAGTCCACTATGATCCAATATGTCGATGATATTTTGATTGCCTCAACAGATCACGAGGTACATCAAACTGAATTGGCATCATTGTTGGACTATTTGCATAAGAAAGGACACAAATGCAGCTTTCACAAAGCTCAAATTGCTAAAAAGCAAGTCACATTTCTGGGTCAAACAATTGGTGCAGGAAATAGATCCATTACACAGGATCGAGCGGCTTCAGTCAAAGCCATACCCCCGCCTACTACCATTAAAACACTCCGATCATTTTTAGGAACAGCAGGTTACTGTAGACCTTGGATTGAAGACTATGCCTCAATTGCACAGCCGCTCTATGACTTGTTGAAAGGCCATGGTAAAGATTCTGATACTGTTTGTATGGAAGAATGTCACCTCAAAGCGTTCAATGATTTGAAGAGAGCACTATGTCAAGCACCAGCATTAGGAATTGCCCAAACTGATAGACCATTTGTGCTTTATGTCCATGAACATTTAAGCTTCATGACTGCATGTCTAATGCAAGATCATGGGGGCAGTTTACGCCCAATTCATTACTATTCTGGTAAACTTGACATAGTAGCTCAAGGTATGGGCCCATGCCTCAGAGCAGTACAGGCAGTGCATCTAGCGCTTCAGGCTTCATCAGGAATGGTGTTAGGACAGTCTGTAAACGTAAGATGTCCACACGCAGTGTCGGCATTAATGAATCAAGCAAAAGTCACTTCTGTCACTTCCTCTCGCTGGGGAAATTGGTTACCAACTCTCACAGCCCCGAATATTGTCTTACAGCGTGCACCTGTCACGAATCCGTCCTCATGTATGATGTCTGCTATTACTGAAGTTTTGTTAGAGGATGAAGGAGAAATGACACACGATTGTGTTACGCTTACATATACCCCTACGAGTGAAGTAAAAGAAAATCCCATAGAGAATTCAGAATTTGAGTTGTTCGTTGACGGTTCAGCTCAAGTAATTGAAGGTAACAGACGAGCAGGTTATGCAGTAACGTCCACCACGGAAGTGTTAGCTTCAGGACGTCTTCCAGATCATTTTTCAGCTCAAGCTGCAGAACTAGTAGCCCTAACAAGAGCATGCACGCTAGCTTCAGGATCAGTTGCTAATATCTACACAGATTCCAGATACGCTTTTGGGGTAATTCATGATTTTGGTGTCATTTGGCAAACCAGACAGTTTCTAACTTCTGCTGGATCCCCCATTAAGCATGCTAAATTAGTGAAAGATCTAATGTTTTCCATGAAACTTCCAAAGAAATTAGCAATGATCAAAGTAAAAGCACATCTCACAACTAATACTACGGAAGCTAAAGGTAATGCTCTTGCCGATATGGCAGCTAAACAGGCTTGTTTCTATGCAACTGCACAAGTGTGTTCAGGTAGTGCAGCACAGAAGACAATTATGCCTCCTGAATCAATAATTGATCTGTACAAAGACGTTCCTCTGTATGAAGCATGGACATGGTTAGACAAAGGAGCCACCGTGGATTCATCTGGTTGCTGGACAAAAGGGGGAAAGTATGTTGCTCCCGAATCACTGTTGCCATATTTGGCTCAACAAATACACAATTTGGGTCACAGTGGTCCAGCAACGATGAATCACAGGTTCTCAAATCAGTGGTGGAATCCAAAATTCAGAAATGTAGCCACAGAAACACCCAAGAGGTGTGTTACATGTTAGAAAAATAATGATGTACCAGCAGCCACTACACCAGCAGCACATACCCCAGCCCCACCAGGACCATTTCGTCACCTTCAAGTTGATTACATATCATTGCCTCGTTGTAAGGGAAAAACTGATGTTTTGGTAGTAATAGATAAGTTCTCAAGATGGGTAGAAGCTTATCCAACAGGACGGGCTACAGCGGCACATACTGCTAAATGTCTTGCCACTGATTTCATTCCCAGATGGGGATTACCAGATTGCATTGACTCAGATCAAGGTACACACTTCACAGGACAGGTAGTCAAGGAAGTGTCTAGAATTTTGAAGATTAAGTGGAATCTTCACTGCCCATACAGGCCACAAGCATCAGGACAGGTTGAACGATCGAACAGAACAATCAAAACCAGACTAAGCAAAATGCATCAGGAAGGGGTACCATGGGTCGAAGCACTGCCAGCAGTACTGTGTAGTATGAGAGCATCACCTAACAGAACAGTAGGACTGCGCCCTCATGAGATTATTACTGGACGCCCCATGCAGATGCCAGGTGTGATTGATCTTAGAAATGCTGATGTACACATTGCCTCAGATGCCCTGATTGCTTACTGTGAAAACCTAACAAAGGCGGTACAGAGTGCCAGAGAGAGAGTTGAGTCATGTTGGCAGACTCCACCAGAAGGTGGACACACAATCATCCCAGGTCAATGGGTCATGATAAAGTCATTCAGAAAAAAGCAATTAGAGCCTAAGTGGCAGGGGCCACATCAAGTGATGTTGATTACAGCAGCTGCAGTATTGTGTCAGGGAAGGAAAACCTGGATTCACGTATCACACTGTAAAGTTGTTCCCCCTCCAACAGGGATAGGATAGGACACGAACCAGTGGGGAGCCGAGGGAAGAACCGATTGCAACAGGCGTCGGGGGCCAACCCTTCGGTGAAGAATCCCTCATAGGCCTTCCCATCCATTAATACATCCTCACCTCACTGCATTCTTTAGGTGTCATAATTAAGAAATAGGGAAAGAAGGAACAACAATAGCAGACTCGGAAAATTTACCACCCTAGTGTTTGAACCAATACTGCTCTACTGTTTAGCAGACTCGGAAAAGTTTACAACCCTAGTGTTTGAACAAATACTGCTCTCCTGTCTTTTGTTTTCTTTCTTATTCTGTGCAGACACCACTTGATGACTGTTCCGGGACCCATATGCACCGACCTCGTCATCTGCGTATGAAGCCACTAGAAAACCTCAAGAACACGACTAGACCCACTGCCGAACCAACTATCACGAAAGAAAAAAAAAAAAACCCAACGCAGAGACTCACATACGAAACCTTCAGTCATCCATCAACATGATCAAGATTGTCGTTCTACTAAGCATCATGGACATCGCACAAAGTGTGGACTCCAGAAACAACATATTCTTAGAGCTGATGAATATGTCAAGAAATGCCTTGTTTGCTGGGAAGAACGTTTGCATGCCACACGCACCTTCAGTAGGAGCAGGAATCCCATGGGTGGCCCACCCTATCTCCAAATGTGACACGTGTACCTTATTCAATCATCATACCAGTGGTTATACAACAAGGATACATGTCACAACATAACAATTCCTCCCGCTTCTCCGTGTTGCATTCCAGGATTACCATCCTGCAACCTAACTTCAGCTACTCCCATCATGACAGATCTACTCCTGCCAATGATGTTATATTGGTGCGTGGAAAATTATGCTCCAGCATCGACTCCACTGGGTGAAATTCCTCGTGAACGTTGCAGCTTTGTGATTGAAAGAGGAACAGAATCCCGTGTGTACGTTACTACAACAGATAAGAAAGAGGAAAAAGACTTAACAGAGTGTTTCTCCAGAAACCCATCCCTACCCAATTTTTTTGCAATAAATCAGTTGTGTATGATCTCTCCACCAACTGACACTTTTTGGTTATGTGGAACTTCTTTCTACAACATCCTCCCCAGCCAATTCAACGGAAGGTGCACCCTGGTTTATGTTCTACCAGCTATCAGAGAAAATACACACTCCACCCCAAGCTCCCCACAGCTACTAAATTCAGCTCCTACCACTAACGAAGCAGATGGCTGCATTCCAGGACTCACTTGTGCACAAACATGGTGGTCAAGAACTCTTGGAGCATTAATACCATCTTATGGTGTCATGCAAGCCCTTGATCAAGTCAGAAGCTTATCGAATTCTGTACAGAAATTGGCCAATGATACGGCTTTGGCCCTTGGTAACATCACGGACACTCTCACTTCGCACAAGATAATGATCTTACAGAACAGAGTGGCCTTGGATTACATTCTAGCAACGCAAGGAGGAGCCTGCACCATCATCGGACCTGAGTGCTGCACCGGGTTAATGGATCCAAGAGAGAACTTGAACAAAATCCAACAAGACATTCTTGATCTTTCAGCAAAATTACACCAGATGACTGAAGATTATTATCCGTAAGAACTTCACGGACCCTAATTGCATGTTTGTTTCTGTGTCAGCATGCAATTACAGAAAAGCAAACACAGATCATGCGTTATGTGCCTGTAACGATCACAAGTTACAAGAATGAACTTTTAAGTGTCTAAATTTGTATTTTGTGAGAGTTATTTAGAACTCTCAAAGGGGGAAATGTAGGATTACAAATTGTATTTAAATGTTTAATTGAGCTTCCAATACTATAGTATTTTAACCAAGAAAGTTGCACACTGTTTTGTCCATTTTGAGGCAATCAGGGTTTCGGACATTAACCTCTTGTCACATCTCAAAGGTCAGCTGGGCCTTTTGTTGATCTAATCAGGCTGATTGGATTAGCATCTCAAGACTCTGAGTTACACTGTTACCTGATGAAATCAGGTAACCAGCTGAATCAAGAGTTCCCTCCTCTATGAAATTAATCCCACCCCCTTGAAATGTATATAAACTGCAATGTAAAGTCCCCTTAGTTAGACTTGGGTAAGATTTTGGATGAAGCAGACTACAGCAAATAAACAATCCTGCTTAAAAGATACAATCCCAACGTCTCCTGGTCTTCGCTTCAAAGTCTCCTACACTTAAGAAGAACAAGGTTTACAACAATAGTCTCTGAACTTAGTACAGGCAAATACAACAGCTAGAAGCTCCTTTTCTATCTGAGCATATCGTGTATGTGTCTGTGAGTGTGCAAGACACATATGCAACTGGTCTGCTCTCCTGTATGCATCCAGCACCAAGCCCAAAACATAAGGGCATTGCAAGTTGATGTAACTGGCTTTCTACATCATAGAATGATAAGGCAGGTGGGGTGGACAAACATGATTTGAGGGTGTCAAATACATGTTGATGCTGCTGGTACCAGCACCATACTGTCTCTTTGTTTGTCAGATTTCTGAGGGACACATCCTTCTTTTCCATCCTTTTTGTGACTAACCACCATGGACGAGACCATGGTCTGGTTTCTTACAGTTATGACACTGTTGTCCAAAAGCTGAAGTCATTGCTGCAAATGTACAGGACACCCCTGCACTCTTCTGTGTTTGTCTAGGGAAAGTCCACGCAGAAGCCGCACTCACCGAGACGAGCTGCTCTTACTGCGAGAGCATGACTCTTTCTTCTTTCCACTCGCGAGTGAGCTCACGCCGGCACAGGTCCCGTGTCTCTCACTTTCCCCACAGAGAGAGATTTTCCCTGTGCTCTTTTCACGCGCAGACCAGCGTCCCTCTTATGGCGCGAGCGGCATGGTCTTATTTGGGGGATCTGAGGAGGATCCCACTAATGACAGTGGAGGACTTCGCCCACTGCCGTCTAGAGATCCAAGTGACGCAAGAGCTGGGCTGGATGCTGAAGTAGGGCTGCCCTCGACTAAAGATTTTTCTAGTCGACTATTAGTCATTCATTTAAGCTATTAGTCAACTAATCACACATGTATATTAAAAAGCCAAATCATAATAATGAGCCTTTAATTGCTTAAACAAGTTTATTTAGGAGTGCTCCTGTCTGCCTCGCTGCTGCTGCTGTTGAGTTGGTTTGCGTCTGTAAGCTTTGTATATCTTTCTGTTTTGAATCCTCATTACTATCATTCCCTGTTGTTTATACTGCAAAATATGACTTACTCAACATCACATATTAACCTGATATCGCTAGCTTCAATCTAAAACGTTGCTAGCACAACACGCTAGTAATTTGTTAGCCTGTTAGCGTGCCATCCGTGCACTCTTTATTTATTTATTTTGCTCGTGCCTTTTACAAGTCCATCAACAACTGTGGTGAGTAGGATCAGTCAACAAACACGGTGAGTCATGTCATCTTCTTCTCTTATTGTCACTTCATGTAACATTTATAGCATAGCCTTCTCTGTCAGCACAGGATTTACATGTGATAAAAGCAGGGAGATAGTCAGGCTGACGGAGAAGATTTCAGAACTAGAGACACGCATCCAAACTTTAATGGAGGTTAATTGTAAGAGTTAATTAAGATTATTATTCAAGTCGGGACTAATGATGTTCGACTTCGCCAGTCGGAGATCACTAAAATTAATGTTAAAGAGGTGTGTGAACTCGCAAGTACAATGTCAGGCACTTTAATTTGCTCTGGACCCCTTCCTGTTCACCAGAGTCATGATATACTTAGTAGACTGTCCTCACTCAATGGTTGGCTGTCTAAGTGGTGTCCACAAAATAATATAGAATTCATATACAATTGGAAAAGTTTTTGGGGCAGACCTGACTTGTTGAAAAGAGATGGTATTTATCCCTCCTGGGATGGTGCTGCTCTTCTCTCTAGTAATATGGCACATAGTCTTAGACCTCAAACATGAATTGGGGCTCAGGTCAGGAAGCAGACAGACTGGCTAAACTGACCATCTGCTAGCTGTCTCACTTCACTGAGGTCAGATAAATCCCATCACATAGAGACTCTTTCACCTAGATATCATCATATAGAGACTGTGTCTGTTCCCCGAATTAGGAAATACAAAAAAACTTCCAAACCTATCTAAGGGTACAAATTTAATTGATGTTCAACAAATAAAAAACAGATATAATACAAATGAAAAAATGATAAAGCTTGGGTTTCTGAATATTTGATCCCTCACTTCAAAATGGCTTATTGTTAGTGATATGATTACAGACTATAACCTAGATGTGCTGTGTTTGACAGAAACCTTGCTAAAACCAAACAATTACATTACTTTAAATGAGTCCACCCCGCAAGATTACGGTTATAAACATGAACCTCGTCTGAAAGGCAAAGGGGGATTTGTTGTTGTAATTTATAGTAATATTTTCAGAATTACTAAGAAGTCTAGTTTCAAATATAATTCTTTTGAAGTGTTGGTGCTTAATATAACAATATCTAGTGTAAATAATAAATCATGTTTGAGATTTGTGCTGACTACTGTATACAGGCCACCAGGGCACCATACAGACTTTATCAAATAATTTGCTGACTTTCAATCAGTTAATACTGGCTGCAGATAAAGCCCTAATTGTTGGTGATTTTAATATACATGTAAATAATGAAAAAGATGCATTGGGATTGGCATTTAACCTGTTAATTGTTTTCAGAGCGCCGGCGCACTGAAGCGTTTTTTTTTCCCCACTAGTTTAATGTTTATGAATGGAATTAACGTGAAAGAATATCATTAATCTTGGCAAACTATATATCATTTTAAAGGTCTAAGCCTCAAGCATCGATGATAGAGCACTGTTTTTCGTTGAAAAGCTTATAACGAATGTATTTCTTGCATTTATGTAAGCAGTACACATCAAAACACACGTAATGAAAAACGGAGTACTTACCAGTATTGTCGTAATAACGAGCCACACACGCATCCATTACTAAAAGTTCCAGATTGAATGGAAAGCTGAGGGTCCACTGAATAACATCCCATGGAGCATTTTTAGTCCAAAGAAACAATAACGTTGTAATATCGATGGTTTTTCCCTTGTTTATACCGCGTTTCTTCAGGGTGAAGTATCATGCTTGTTGGTTATGCAATAAAATAATAAATTAAAAACTGAATCCCGGTAGCAGAAAGTTATATGGGTGTGTTGCTTAGAGTGTAATGAACAAATTATGACCGCGCACACACACACACAAACAAATATAGGCAATATCTAGTTCAAAATAGCCAAAAACTGCAGTCAGTTTTTTTGACGTCATGATATGCATATCCTATCATTTTGTCTTTACAACGAAAGCCAATGAAAGAATCAAAATTATATGACTGATAGAAAATGTAGCCAATCAGTGCACGAGTCCAACGATACCCGGGAAGTTCATATTAGTCAGTCGAGTAAGATGTTTTTTTTTTTTTTTTTGAATCCGGCGCTCTCCATTCTCACTTGAGGAGCTAACCTGCGACGTAGGCTGTGACAACACTCGACGGGTCAACATCTGTTTTCGCGTCTTACTTACTGGCCGGATTCTGTCATAAAATGGATCGTCAAAAGAAGTTTTTTTTCTGCAGAAGATGTTCTCTTACGAGAGGTTCTCTCGTATTGCGTAAGCTAGCTTACGCTACGGGAAAGATTCATCTTTGCTGAGAGTTTGAAGCCAAAAAATGATTTCATAATTTGTATCCATTGACAACGCAGTTCCTCTGCGGCAGACCTAGAGCAGGCTAGCTAGCAGCTCATTGGTTCGCTCAGAGAGAACTGCTTAAGCCTATGGGAGAGCGGGGCTGAACCCGCTACCAATGGGAAGCGCCCGCGCGCTCATTGCATCATGGCCCGCCAGAGTGGGCGTGGCTATGGTGTATAAAACAGTCTCTCCCAGGCTTATATGATGATTCATTTCATCTTCAGCAAGCTACACGCTTCTGCTGTTCTGAGAAGAAGAAAAGCCGTCGCCGTCGAGAAGGCATCACTCTAGCGAGCTCACGGACCCTGAAGAAGCCGGCCGTCTTCGCCACCTTCAGCCGCCCTGCAAGCTAGCGCCATCCGACGACTGTATCCTTCTCTGTTTTAAAAGAGCTGAGCGTCTTTTTAAAGATGTCTCGAATTTCCTGCGGCTCTTGCCGCGCTCCTCTCGAGGACGGAGACCGCCATATTGTCTGCGCTCTCTGCCTGGGACTCGAGCATGCAGAACTCGCCCTCGCGGATGGAGGATGCGACTTCTGTGAAAGCCTGCCGTTGTCGTCCCTGCGGGCACGACTCCTGGCGGCACAATCCGCTCCCACGCCGCCTCTCTCTTCGCCGCGTAAAAAGAAACGGCGCGCCCAGAGGCCGCCGGAGCCCCCTGCGGAACCATGCGGGCCGCCGCCGCCGCTTCCCGCTTCCCGCTCTCCCTCCCCGCCCCAGCCGGACATACAGTTGCCGCCGAGTGGCCGCTCTGTCGCTTCCGATGACGCCGCGGAGGAGAAGGACTCATGTTCACTGCTCGCTTCAGACAGTGAAGACTGGTCATCTCTCGGATCCACGAGAGAGTCGGCGGGGACCCGCGCCGGAATAGAGGAGGAACTAATGCGCCTCCTCTCACAGGCCGTTGAACGCCTCGGTCTCGAGTGGTCTCCTCCACCCGAGCAGGCCCCGAACCGGATGGACGGCAGCTTCTTTCATCGCCGCTCGACCCCCGCGTGCAACCGGGCCGCCCCATTTCTGCCTGAACTTCATGCAGAACTGACGAAGTCCTGGAATGCTCCGCTCTCGGCTAGAAACCGCTCCGACATATCCGCCTCGCTGCGCTCAGTGGACGGAGCCGCCGAAAAGGGCTACTCAACCATGCCACCTGTCGAGGACTTGGTCGCCGCACACCTCTGCCCGCCCTCTGCTAGATGGCGCTCTTCCCCCACGCTTCCTTCGAAAGCTTGCAGAGCGACCTCGAGCTTTCACGCTCGCGCTTATGCCGCCGCTGGTCAAGCCGCCGCAGCGCTACATTCTATGTCTGTCCTCCAAGTACTACAGAGCGATATTCTCCGTGAATGGGCCGAGAGCGGTAGAAACCCCTCCCCCGCTGTCACGGACCTAAGAAGTGCTACGGACCTCGCCCTTCGCGCCACTAAAGCCGCCGCACAAGCTCTGGGGAGATGCATGGCCAGTCTTTGTGTAGCTGAGAGACACTAACGCTCGCCGACATGGGAGATTCTGAGCGCGCCGCGTTTCTTAACGTGCCCCTCTTCCCGACGGGCCTTTTTGGATCTGCTGTCACGGGAATTGTCGATCGCTTTTCCGAAGTCCAGAAAGCTACCCAGGCCATGAATTTGTTTCTGCCCCGCCGCGCTAGCTCTTCCGCAGGCCGCTCTCGTGAGCCTCCTGTCAGAGCCCCACCGCAGCGCCCTCCTCAGCAGACTCAAACAGCCCAGCGCAGACAGGGCGGCCGCCCTCGCTCTCGCTCTGACAGCCGCCGCAGACCGCCGCCCCCGAGGGGCCCGCGACCCAAGATCACGCTGGAGCCTGATCATCAGAAGTCTGCCTAGCAAAGTTAAGAAAACGACGGCGCTCTCCCGCTGCGGCCGGACCACCGTCAAAGCTTCGCCCTCTGCCAGTCCCCGTTGTTTCGCCGACTGCTGTAGTGTTTACCGCCACAAACAAGCCGGAGTCCCTACCCGCTTGCGAGCGACAAAAAGGCGTTTTTACGGCTACCCAGAGAATTCTCAAAAAGAGAAAATTTGCCGGTTGTGTAGAAAATGTGCCCACAATCATGTGTTCACCCATACACACAAGCATAACATATCCCGTGTCTCTCTCAGAGCCTAACATCAGAGAAAACAAACACGCCCATGAATGCATGCACGTGTCCCCTCTCTGCTCGCTCTGTTTCACGGCCCATAGACTCCTCTCTGAGTGCAAGTCCTGTTGCAACACACATTCAAAGCGCGCCCACACTCTGTGTTCAGCCCGCTATGTACAGCAATCAGGGCGTGATAACCATTCGGCCACTAGCCGCATGCTCCAAAGCGTGGGAAGCCATTCCAGGCATTTCCCCGTGGGTGCTAAGCATTATAAAGAACGGCTATCTGCTACAGTTTCGCCGCCGCCCGCCTCGTGCACGCGCTCGGCTCGAATCTACTGTCAGCCCGCTGGCCGCCGGCACGCTTCGCTCAGAAATTGCGATGCTGCTACAAAAGGGCGCCATAGAGAGAGTCCCGCCATCTATGACCGAGTCGGGGTTTTACGGCCGTTATTTTCTGGTTCCCAAGAAAGACGGCGGCCTCAGACCGATTTTAGATCTCAGGTCTTTGAACAAAGTGCTCATGAAGAGACCGTTCAAGATGCTCACTACCAGGAAACTCCTCGCGCAAGTGCGCCAGGGGGACTGGTTCATCTCTCTAGACCTGAAAGACGCCTATTTTCAGATCCAGATAAATCCCCGTCACAGGCCATTCTTACGTTTTGCCTTCGAGGGTCATGTATATCAATACGCCGTCCTCCCGTTCGGCTTATCCCTGGCGCCCCGTACATTCACGAAGTGCATGGATACGGCGCTCGCCCCCCTGCGGAGCCAGGGGCTGCGCATATTGAATTATCTGGACGACTGGCTGATTTTGGCCCAATCACAGACGGAGCTTCTGTCGCACCGCGCAGTTCTCCTCGACCACCTGAAAACACTGGGCCTCTCTGTCAACTGGACAAAGAGCTCCCTTCAACCCAGTCAATCGATTTCATTTCTAGGAATAGATTTGAACTCGGTCTCAATGACGGCTCGCCTGTCCTCACAGTGCGCACGCAGTGTTCAGCGTCTAGCCGCCTCGTTTCAGATGGGCACCCGCATACCCCTGAAAACCTTTCAGAGGATGCTGGGTTACATGGCCTCAGCCTCCGCTGTGCTTCAGCTGGGCCTTCTGCACACGCGCCCGCTTCAGCTCTGGTTAAACAGCCGTGTACCCCACCACGCGTGGAACACAGGCCGCCAGCTGGTCAGGGTTACGCAGACATGTCTCACTGCGCTGCAGCCATGGACAGTAGCAGAATGGTTTCGGCAGGGCGTCACGATGGGGACCTTTTCCCGCCGAAAAGTCATCTCGACAGATGCATCCAACACGGGTTGGGGTGCAGTCTGCGAGGGCTCACCGGCCTTCGGCCACTGGTCGACTCAGGAAAGCCCCTTACACATAAATTGTCTGGAAATGCTTGCGGTCGAGAACGCGCTCTCGCGCTTCCTCCCGCTTCCTCCCGCTCATTCGGGGACACCACGTCCTGATCCGTTCGGACAACATGGCTGTGGTCTCCTATATCAACCGTCAGGGCGGTGTCAGATCCAAGAATCTCTTTCTACTGACACACCGCATTTTAGTTTGGTCTCAGAGCCGCCTGCTTTCGCTCAGAGCGAAGCATGTGCCGGGCCATCTGAACGACGGTCTAGACATACTATCCAGGAACCTCATCTCCATAGGAGAATGGTCCCTGAACACACAGACGGTCCAAATACTGTGGCGGCTATTCGGCAGAGCAGAAGTGGACCTCTTCGCGTCAGAAGAGAACGCTCACTGCCCAATATTTTTTACGAGGAGCGAGGACGCGCTAGCCCAGGAATGGCCTCGCCGCCCGCTCTATGCATTCCCTCCGATCGCTTTGTTACATCAGGTAATTCAGAGGATCAGGGACACACGCCACTCGGTGCTCCTCATAGCTCCGCGTTGGGAGAGTCAAAGTTGGGTTCTGGAGCTCACTCAGCTGTCACAGACAGCCCCGTGGCCCATCCCAGTCAGAGCAGATCTCCTCTCTCAAGCTCGCGGCACGATCTGGCACCCCCATCCACAGCGCTGGGCGCTACATGCATGGGTGATCAACGACTATTCGTCGATTTGCCAGAGGGAGTAAGAAACACTATCATACAGGCTAGAGCACCTTCCACGAGAAGGCTCTATGCGTCTAAATGGTCTGTGTTCTCAAAATGGTGCACCGACAAACATCTGGACCCACGGTCATGCGAGGTACCGTCTTTGCTAGTTTTCCTTCAAGAGATGCTGGACAAGGGCAGGTCCCCCTCCACTCTCAAGGTTTACGTGGCAGCCGTCGCGGCATTCTCTGAACCCCGGCGCGCTCAGTCCCTGGGCAAAGACGAGTTAGTCATCCGCTTCCTCAGGGGAGCTAAAAGGATGAATCCTCCGCGGCCCCCGTCGGTTCCTATCTGGGATCTTTCTATAGTCCTCGAAGCTATGAAAGCACCCCCGTTCGAACCGCTCGAGTCTGTGGACCTAAAATACCTCTCGCTCAAAACCGTTTTTCTGATGGCTCTGTCCTCAGTAAAACGCGTGGGGGATCTTCACGCGCTCTCATCCAGCGCCGCGTGTCTTGAGTTTGGACCGAATGATTCAGTCGTCATTCTCAAACCTAGGCATGGCTATGTCCCGAAGGCGATTGGTACCCCGTTCAGGGCTCAGATTATTTCTCTATCGGCTCTGCCTCCATCCGATAGTGAGCGCGACGCTAATCTCCTCTGCCCGGTTCGGGCTCTGAGATTGTACACTACGCGCGCTGCCGCGTTCAGACGCGCTGAGCAGCTTTTCGTGTCGTTTGGGGGGCGCACCAAAGGTCTAGCCGCCTCAAAACAGACACTGTCGAGATGGATAGTGGACGCTATCGCTTCTGCTTACGCATCAAAATGCCTGCCCTGCCCTTTGGGCATCAGGGCGCACTCCACCAGAGGCATGGCCTCATCGTGGGCATGGTCCTGTGGAATTTCCATTCATGACATTTGTGTGGCCCGGGATGGGCCTCCCCGTCCACTTTTGTCAGATTTTACAATTTGGAAGTTCCCGCCTTGCAGGCAAAACTACTAGCTGTCTAAAAACCAGCTCCCTAAGAAGCTGCATCACTGGGAGTCCCTCACACAACCGGTTCGCCCCTTGTGCTCTCCTAAGATGCTTATGTATACACTATGTGCCCGCTCTGCCGGCCTCTTTGTACATTCACTCCACATTAAATTATTCCCCCGGTATCACCCTGGGATTCATGAGTGTTTTTCATAGCGCGCACGGCGTTGACCAGGTGTTCCCGTAGCGTAAGCTAGCTTACGCAATACGAGAGAACCTCTCGTAAGAGAACGAATCGGTTACCTAACGTAACCTCGGTTCTCTCTAGAAGAGGGAACGAGTATTGCGTTCCCAGCCGTGCTTGCGCTACTAGCGTTTCGCTTCACGCTGAAATAAATCATCATATAAGCCTGGAAGAGACTGTTTTATACACCATAGCCACGCCCACTCTGGCGGGCCATGATGCAATGAGCGCGCGGGCGCTTCCCATTGGTAGCGGGTTCAGCCCCGCTCTCCCATAGGCTTAAGCAGTTCTCTCTGAGCGAACCAATGAGCTGCTAGCTAGCCTGCTCAGCGTTGTCAATGGATACAAATTATGAAATAATTTTTTGGCTTCAAACTCTCAGCAAAGATGAATCTTTCCCGTAGCGTAAGCTAGCTTACGCAATACTCGTTCCCTCTTCTAGAGAGAAGGTTACGTTAGGTAACCGATTCGTTTTATTTGAGATCACTCGAAGCAGCGATGATAAAATTGAGGAGAGTGAAGACAGCGACGAGCGCGCTATGCTTGAGGACGGAAAAGATGATCCAATTGTATATCGGTCATTTGCCATACATATGTAACATGCACACATTATATATATGTGTGTGTGTGTGTGTGTGTGTGTGTGTGTGTGTGTGTGTGTGTGTGTGTGTGTGAGTGTCTGTTTGTTTTCCCATTTGTTTTATAATGTAAATGCATTGCAGTCTGAAAAGATGATGCTATTTATGTATTTATTTATTTGTATATATATTTATTTATATTTGTATATATTGGACAATTGTACAGTTGTTTAGTTTTTTTCTGTACTTTTTTCCTAGCACACACACTGCAAAAATTACAGGAACAACTAAACACCTGTACAATTGTCCTATACAGTATACATATAAATAGACTGACAATTTTTCTGTAATTTTTCCTAGCACACTCTCACACACACACACACTATATATATACACTACCGTTCAAAAGTTTGGGGTCAATACGATTTTTTTTTTTTTTTTAAAGAAATTAATACTTTTCTTCAGAAAGGGCGCATTAAATTGATCAAAAGTGACAGTAAAGACATGTATTATAATGCAAAATAATATTTTTTTAATTAAATGCTTTTCTCTTGAACTTTCAAAGAATCCTGAAAAAAATGAATCACGGTTTGCACAAAAATATGAAGCAGCACAACAGTTTTCAACATTGATGATAATCATAAATGTTTCTTGAGCATCAAATAATCATATTATACTGATTTCTGAAGGATCATGTGACATTGAAGACTGGAGTAATGATGCTGAAAATTCAGCTTTGATCACAGGAATAAATTACACTTTACTATAGGCTATATTCACATAGAAAACAGCTGTTTTACATTGAAATAATATTTCACAATATTACTGGGTTTGTTTTGTATTTTTAATCAAATAAATGCAGCCTTGGTGAGCAGAAGAGACTTCTTTTAAAAACATTAAAAATCTTACCGACCCCAAACTTTTGAACGGTAGTGTATATATATGTGTGTGTGTGTGTGTGTGTGTGTGTGTGTGTGTGTGTGTGTGTGTGTGTGTGTGTGTGTGTGTGTGTGTGTGTGTGTGTGTGTGTGCATGCTAGGAAAAATTGCAGAAAAATTGTACATATTCCTGTCTGATGGCCGCCCATCGGTGTGATTGTTGGTTCTATGTCTGGCCATCCATATGAATGCTGTCTGTATCACTGGCCATCACCAGCCATTGATTGTTGATTGAATGGGCAACCAGCAGTATGAATGCTGTCTAACGACTACCCATCAGTTTGGTAGTTGGTTGAATAGACGACCTTTAGTATGAATGCTGTCTAAACGACTGCCCATCAGTTTGGTAGTTGCTTGAATGGCCAGCCATATAAAAACTATAAAGAATTATTTACTTGACATGCGGTGCTAATTATCTTTCCATTCTTTCCCATTGACACAGAAACAATTCAGAGAACGTCTCGTTGAGGAACTTACTGTGTTGGTGCGTGCTGATGTTCCTTCATCTCCTCCATCCCACAAAGATGAGACTCGCCACTTACCAGGGACCTTTGCCTCAGACAGCACCAAAGGAAGGCATGAGTGCAGGATTTGTTCCCGAAAAACCCATTTTTTTTGCAAGACTTGTTCAACGGCATTGTGCTTTCAGCCAAAGCGTGACTGCTTCGCTGTTTGGCATGAGCAGCACTGACTGAAAATTTCATAAAATTGTATTTATATTTTTATTGTTCTGGTGTGCAAATAAATCACTTATATATAAAGTCTTATGGTTGTGTGTATTATTTTATAATTGAAAAAGCATAGTGCAGTGTATATGATGACTAAAATAGCTTGCAGTACCCTTCATAACATTTGTTCATTAGGTTGCTTTTTGAGGTATCCAAGTAGGTTTCTTGGTACCTGGACATAGTCTTGGAAAAAATATGGTAGGAATCTCATTTTTCATAATATCTTCCTCAAATGTGAAATATAAACTGATGAGACTTGTGGTTTTCAATCAATTACCTAACTGGATTACTCTAGGTTTGTTTTCATTCATTTTTACATGAAATAAAATGTTACTTGCAGTACAAATTACCTTCAAGGCACTTCAAATTCTATAATTTTTTGTCTGTGTAAGTTTTTTCAACTTTAACATTTAGGTAATAAACTATAAAGTGTCTTATTTTGTGAAATTGTGAATGTAGTGCAAATTGTTCAGCAACTGCAATTAATTTAGTTTGGGGATGTGATTTCGTGGGATGTGCCTCAGGCAGGGGGAGGGAGAAAGTGAACTGACATAGTCTTGGAAAAAAGCTTGCAGGATCCCCATTTTTCATTATATCTTCCTCAAATTTGAAATATAAACTGATGAGACTTGTGGCTTTGAATCCTTTACTTACCTGGATTCCTCCAGGTCTATTTTTATATATTTGTACATGAAATAATATCACATTATTTGTAGCGTACATTATTTTTGAGGCACTTCAACTTTTATAACTTTTTATCTGTTTGAGCATTTTCAGCGCTGATTGATTGTTAGTAGAGTCCCAAGTGTCTTCTTTCCAAAGAGACCTCAATTGTGTCTGTGGTGCACCGTTCTCAGGAGCTGTATTTATTTTAATTCAGGTTGGCATTTTCAGGTGTGAGCCCCCTAGAGGGGGGTGCAGGTTAACAGGTTAAATGCTCCTGGTGTGAGTTGGCACCCCGAGAAGGATGGAATAAAACCTTGTCGGAGCCGTAATGCGCTGCAGACGTGTGCAGTGTAAATAAGGGGTAAGAGTCGTGGCTCGGATCTCGCGTTTGCCAAGGCAGCGCGTAGATTACAGGTTTGCAATAAGAATCTATTGGCTCAGATCTCGTGTTTGGCGAGGCAGTGCGTAAATTGTGGGTCTGCATCTCTACAATAAGAATCTATGGCTCAGATCTATAGAAGGCCAAGAGGGCCAAAAACACGTGAACTTTAACACGTATTTCACGCGTATTTTACGCGTGAAATACGCATGACATAATCAGCGCGTATTTCCACGTGTATTATATGCGTGAAATACGCGTTAAAAAATAAATTTGAACGGGTCACTGTCATTGGTTGCTGAAGACTTGGGTCTAACCATTTCTGGGAGCTTAGAGGGTTGCACCTTTCATAGACTAGGCTACCACCAGTTTACATGCTATAGATCAGCTTATTCAGCCTATTATTTTAGTCATTTGTTGTACCTATAGAGATAATATATTTAAATAGCAGTTTTATGAAAATTTAGATAAAAATAAAATTGCCTTGTTTTTCTCCACTCATGCCTTTTTGTAAATAAACACATTAGTGGACATTCTAGCTTTAACATCAAAGCATTAACATTTGTGTCGGGAAATCAGTTACAGTGGAGGTAACCAATCAATGCAGGTTTAAGATACAGACCATTGCAATCAATTTCTGTATCTGTCTTTGGAAAACAATGTGAGCTTTTGTTGTGCTTACATTTACAGCTATTGCAAGCAGGTGGCGCTTATTCAAACCTTTTTGTTCTGAAATTGGGCACTCATCAGACAAACCGTAATTAGGTATACAGGTGATATTATCAATTTAAATGCATTTTGAAAAAGGTATAAATGAAAAGGGAATCTTGCAGCAGCATTTTGCACTAATTTAAGACAAGCAATTTGAGACTTTGAAATCCTGCAGTAAAGTGAATTGCTGTAGTCTAAACGTGAGGTGATAAAAGCATGAACCGCCATCTCTAGAGTTTTATGATTAAGGAAAGGTTTGACTTTAGACCTCAGACGAAGTCGATAAAAACTTGAACTTGAACTTTTAAAATACAAGAACAATGTAAAAACATGTATGTACACAATAAGTGCATTGTATCAAATTATTTCATTATTTCAATGTTAGAACATAATAGTGAAGGACACACTTAATATAAAGTGGGACCCAGTTTATTTATTTATTTTCAGTATATACTTGTGTGCGGTCATGTATGCAGCATTATATCAAGGTGGACCTCACACAGCAGGGGTACATTCACAGTTTCATTACATGGACATTTATCTACTTTGTCCATCATAGAAGGCTTTAATAAAATAGCTAACAAAGATACATTGACAGGTAACACTGCACTGACTCCCCTTTTAAATGTCTAATTTACACTTTTTTTTTTTTATGTTTTTACATCAGCAGGTTTCACTTGGAATGCTCCTAATGCAGTCCTGGGCAAACTCGGTCCTGGAGGGTCAATGCCCTCTGCCCTGCAGAATTTTTTTCTAAATGTAATACATTTTCAGTGACATCAATTCTGTTTTAAAATAGTAATACATATGTTAACAAACTGACCCACTATACAATTGATCATTTTATTTTATTTTATGATTTGTATGAATGTATGATCACAAGCTTGGATGTGTTCTGTCAGTGCTTGAGGAAAGTAAAGTAAGTGGGAAACTGGAAAAAAACGAGTTAGCTTTAATAGCACAGTCTCATTTCAGTAAACTGCTGGTTAGGTTTGAAATCTGCCACAGGGTGTCTGGTAAGAGACTTGCTGAAAATATGTTGGAAATTTGAGAGTAACCTGTTTATTTGTCACCACAACAACTCAGTTAACAAGGATTGAATGGTTGTCCTTAGTTGGGTGTATTTAGTGTGTGGTTTTCTATAGAAAAATTAAAATGCAGAGTAAATATAATAACATTAAATATTACAGAAATACACATGAAGAATATTCAGCAAAATACACAACTGACTTGCTATTTGATTAAGTTAAACAGTAAACAGCTTGATTTGTTCTATATTGTATCAGCTGTGCTCTGTCTGGACATGTTCTTAAGAATATCTCAAAAACAAGCACGTAGACAATGAAATATGGCCTTAGCTAGGGCTGGGCGATGTGGCCAAAATTTCATATCCTGATATAGCTCATTTGATATCCTGATAACGATATACATAACGATATAGCAATTTTTCTGTTAATTCAGTTCATGAATAGTCTATATAAAATTGCAATGTGTAAATGCAGTTTGAAATGATATACAAAACAAATAAAGGTAGGGACTAAATATTTATTTTATTTAGAACCTTTTTTTCAAGCAAGACATGTTGGTAATGTTAACACCTGCCATTAAAATATTTCAACATATAGCAGCAGCCAACTTTTAACAGTAACACCACCCATACTTCTCTTGTAGCATCATGTAGGTGTAAAGATGTTTCCAAGTAGTATTCTTTGTTCTCTAGAGGGGGCAATAGAAAGCAACCACAAATATTGATAATGGCCTGTCTATTCCTATTGGATATAAAAAAGTAACAAACTGAAAACCTCTGAGGTTTAAAGAGCACGGTGCAGGGCAAAATACCAAACGTAAACTTCAAAGTTTAAAGTGCAGCCACAAAGTCAGCCTCAATATATTTTTTACAAAATCCAACAAGTGAAAAAAAACGTTCAAGTTTGAATGGTAGCAGCAAACAAAAGTAATACTGTCATAGCCCCTAAAATTAAATGTTGGTTACAAAATACTACACATGGAGCCTTTAAGTTTAAAGTGTAGCTGCACAATGATTAGAATATTTAAGAGGTAAACCAAAGAACTTCAAGTAGGATGGATATGAATTATGAGAACATAAAGATTTGCCAAATCTAAGGCTTCTACAGGTTGAGTGCGAGGAATACAAGCTGGTCAACTCTTGCTGTTCCCTTTCGAAGGAACTCGGACTGCGTCGAATGACACTTTGGGGGGGAACGCACCTCAGCGTAGCGTCTCTGAAGTATGAATGAAACTGAGCCAATCTTTGATTGGTGCTGCGTAATGACGTAATGAGTGACGGCATACAAGCGGAAGCTATAAAGGACGCCGGCACACATGAGATGTCAGCTTTTTGTTCTTCAGCAAAGCGCTCTCTGTTTGACTTGTCTGTCTTATTTGGTGTTGTTTGTCACAAAGCATTACATCTATATATATATATATATATATATATATATATATATATATATATATATATATATATGGCGAGCCCAAGTTTCACTCGGTGTGTGCATCCCTGCCCTCGTTATATCACGGGTGGGGACACACATCGTTTGTGTACACATTGTTTGGGAGTGCAGCACGCGCTGGCAGCTCTCGAGGGGGCTGCTTGCGAGGATTGTGAAAAAACTTCCAATCCGTGTGCTGCACTCCCGCCTGGCCATTTAAAAAAGGAGGATGGTCAGGCTCGCGAGCCCCGTGGTGCGGGACCCGCGTCTGCTGAGGCGGCGCGGCAACGCTCTTCATGGGGCTCGCAAATGGGTCTGTTGCAATATAGAATCTATAGTGGCTCGGATCTCGCGTTTGCCGAGGCAGCGCGTTGATTACGGGTCTACTCTGCAATAAGATTCTGTGACTTGGATCTCGCGTTTGTCGAGGCAGCGCGTAGATCAAAGGTCCACATTGCAATACAGAATCTAGTTGCTCGGATCTCGCGTTGCCGAGGCAACGCGTAGATTACGGGTCTACTTTGCAATAAAGATTCTGTGTGTGTGCGGGGCATGAACAGTCAGCTCCTGAGGGTGCTGGCTGTGTTCATTGAGAAATATCTCAACGCGTATATCCGTGCGCTGTCGGATGTTTCAGCCTCGCACCTGTTGACTTTCTTCTTGGGTTGGAAGCCAAATATATTGTGAATATAGCCAAAAAAAAAAACAAAAAAAAAAACAGTATTGTCTGGTAATTATGGCTGCATTTAATTTTAAGAAATTAAAATGATGAAATATTTCTGACTTTTGAATATCGGAAGTTAGATATTTTAATTCAGCCTACCATTCAGACCTTGTTTCACTTATACAGTGTTTATGGCTACATTTATTTCTGAGGAATTAAAATGATGAGCAGCGAACGCAGGCTTGCGGCCATGCAGTGTTCCTTCTGCACATCAAAAATCGTTTTTCGATTCTTCCCTGCCGGTCCTCCACTTCAGGGTATCGAAAACGAGACAAAAATAACAGGGCTATCCCTCCCCGTGGAGGGACGAGCGAGAATTGCTCCTCCGCGGAGCCCTCAGAAAATCGATGTTTGTATCCAGCGTCAAGTGTGCTTCGGGACACATCGGTTTTCAGCGAATGCGCGCTGCAGTGTCCGCCCCAAAGGCTTGCGGCCAGGCAGTGCTCATGTTCGCCCATCGGAAACAGTTTTCGATTATTCCCTGCCGGTCCTCCGCTTCAGGGTGTCGAGAACGAAACCGAAAGAGCCTCCCCTCAGGGGAGACCTCAGGAAGTCGATGTCTGTATCCCGCCGTTAAGTGCGCTTTGGGACACATTGGTTTCCAGCGAACGCACGCTGCTCTGTCTGCCCCACAGGCTTGCAGCCAGGCAGCAATTGCATCCGCCCATCGAGAGTCGTTTTCGGTCGAACCCTGCCGGAGATCCGCTTCAATATTTTGCCTTGGGCCCTGCCCATTCAAAAGGGGTACGGGCTGCAGTTCGGTTTACGCCCACCAAGGTTCAACGGGGTGGTCTGGACTGCAGTCAACCTAGTGCAGGGTCGGGTATTGGAACAGGAAGTAAACTCCCTGCTGGTAAAGGAGGCTATAGAACGTATTCCTCCACCGGACAGGGAGTCCGGGTTTTACAGCCACTACTTTTTAGTTCCCAAAAAGGATGGGGGGTTGCGTCCAATAATAGATCTCAGACACTTGAATCGTTCTCTGAGGAGATTCAGGTTCAAGATGCTCACTATTCCCATCATCGTGAGTCAAATTCAATCCGTGGATTGGTTTGTCACGATAGATCTAAAGGACGCATACTTCCACATATCCATCCTTCCATCTCACAGGAAGTTCCTGAGGTTCGCTTTCGGGGGCGAAGCGTACCAATATCGGGTTCTTCCGTTCGGCCTAGCTCTCTCCCCACGCACATTTACCAAATGGATGGATGCAGCTCTAGCACCGCTGAGGCTCCGGGGTCGCCCACATTCAAAGCCTGGGGTTGAGACTCAACACGAAAAAGAGCGTGTTGACACCAGCCCAGAGAACCACGTTCCTGGGAGTGGTGTGGGACTCGGTCACGATGCGGGCACGATTGTCTCCTGCACGAATCGAGTCCATTCTGACCACAGTGTCCAGGATAAAGCTAGGCCAAGCCATTACTGTGAAACATTTTCAAAGAGTGTTGGGGCTCATGGCAGCAGCGTCCAACATTATTCCATTTGGCCTGCTGCACATGAGGGCCATCCAGTGGTGGTTTAAAACCAAGGGGTTCTCCCCGTGGGGGATTCGTTCCGCATGATCAGGGTTACGCGCAGATGCCTTCGTTCCCTATCTATGTGGAAAAAAGCTTGGTTTCTGTCCCAAGGTCCAGTGTTGGGAGCGTCATGTCGCCGGAAAACCGTTTCGACAGACGCCTCCCTCACGGGCTGGGGCGCGGTCATGGACGGCCGCTTTACGACAGGCCTATGGCAGGACCATCATTCCTCCTGGCACATAAACTGCCTGGAGATGTTGGCGGTGCTCCGAGCTCTGAGGAGCTTCCTGCCGGACCTCAATGGTCATCATGTCCTTGTGAGGTCAGACAATATGTCGGTTGTGGCCTATATAAACCATCAGGGGGGTCTGAGGTCTCGCCCTCTATGCAGACTGGCGCATCAGATCCTCCTGTGGTCCCAGGGGAAGCTGTTATCTCTAAGAGCAACATACATCCCAGGGAGTCAAAATCAGGGAGCAGACATCCTGTCGAGACGGGGGCTGAGGCCCGGGGAATTGAGGCTCCACCCCGAGGTGGTGGAGTCAATATCTCAGAGGTTCGGCCCAGTGGAAGTGGACCTATTCGCGTCTCTATAGACGACCCACTGTCCACTGTGGTTTTCCCTCACTCATCCAGCCCCGCTGGGGTTGGATGCCATGGTGCAGACGTGGCCGATGCTGCGTCTGTATGCTTTTCCCCCGATCTTTCTGCTCCTGGGAGTTCTAAAGAGGGTCCATCGCGACGGGATCAGTCTACTGCTGGTAGCCCCGTTGTGGCCGGTCCGAGTATGGTTCTCACACTTTGTATCGCTCCTAGACGGCCCTCTGTGGGAGATTCCCCTCAGGAGGGACCTGCTGACACAGGCAGAGGGCTCAATATTTCACCCTCGGCCCGAGCTATGGAAGCTGTGGGTCTGGCCCCTGAGGGGGCACAGTACCTAGAGGCCGGCCTATCAGCTGGAGTAGTGGAGACCATACTCAGCTCTATAGCTCCCTCCACGAGGAAATTGTACGGCTTAAAGTGGAATGTCTTCACCAACTGGTGTAGAGGGCGTGAGGTGGATCCAGTTAACTGCCCAGTGGCTTCAGTTCTGGAGTTCCTCCAAGATCGCTTTTCAGCTGGTCTTACCCCGTCCACACTCAAGGTGTACGTGGCTGCCATTGCGGCTTTCCACGCTCCTCTGGGTGATGGGCCTCTGGGGAGACAGCAGTTGGTCGTACGTTTCCTCCGTGGGGCTTGGAGGATGAGACCTGCGGCTCGTACCAGGGTTCCCCCATGGGACCTGGCAGTGGTTCTCGAAGGGCTGGCCGAGGCCCCCTTCGAACCACTGGAGTCGGCTGAGGCCAAGAACCTTTCCCTGAAGGTGGTTTTTCTGTTGGCCATTACCTCTCTGAGGAGGGTAGGAGATCTCCAGGCGCTCTCCATATCTAATGGGTGCCTGGAGTTTGCTCCAGGCGACATTAAAGCCATCCTACATCCTAGGCCGGGCTATTTGCCTAAGGTGCCAATTAATGCGGCACGGCCTACGGTTCTGCAGGCATTTCATCCTCCACCTCACGTGACGGCGGATGAGGAGAGACTTCATCTGCTCTGCCCTGTCAGAGCTCAAAAAAAAATAAAAAATTTACATTCAGAGGTCCTCTTCATGGCGGAAGTCAGACCAGTTGCTGGTGTGCTTTGGGTCGCCCAAGAAGGGTCTTCCCGCCTCCAAACAGACCATCAGCAACTGGATTGTCCATGCTATTTCCTTGGCCTACCAGGTGCGCAATCTGCCTTCACCTTTGGCCGTGAGGGCTCATTCAACCAGAGGCATGGCGTCCTCTAGAGCCCTCCTCTCGGGGGCCCCAATCCAAGAGGTCTGCGATGCAGCAGGATGGGCCACCCCCACACCTTTATTAGGTTTTACAGTCTGGACATCCCGTCTACGCCTGGCACTCTCGTGCTCTCGTCCTAAGTGTGCCTGTGAGCAGCTTCACACTAGGACAGGCAGGGCGCGTTGTGGCATAGTGGGTACTCGTTCCCCCAAAGTGTCATTCGACGCAGTCCGAGTTCCCTCGAAAGGGAACGTCCTCGGGTTACGACTGTAACCCTTGTTCCCTGAGAAAGGGAACGAGGACTGCGTCCCTTCGCCACGCCTTCCCCTGCCTGGGAGCGCTTGCTTCATCACAGAAGCTGACATCTCATGTGTGCCGGCGTCCTTTATAGCTTCCGCTTGTATGCCGTCACTCATTACGTCATTACGCAGCACCAATCAGAGATTGGCTCAGTTTCATTCATACTTCAGAGACGCTACGCTGAGGGGCGTTCCCCCCCAAAGTGTCATTCGACGCAGTCCTCGTTCCCTTTCTCAGGGAACAAGGGTTACAGTCGTAACCCGAGGACGGTTTCAGTGCTGACCTCTGGCATGACACAATGTTCCCACTTGCACTGAAAGCCCGCTCTGATGGGGAACTTGTGGAACTCTGTGTCTGGACCTGCTTCCATTAGGAGATAGAGGCTTAGCTCCTTTTCAATTGACTCTCTGCTTGAAGTTGAATGTGGAGCCACTTGGCTTGGCTTTGCTGATGTTTTAAAGTAGCTGCTCAAACTCTTCTTTTTCTTCTTAGCAGGAACCTCGTCTTGCTCATCCTGACCTACGGCAGTGACTGATGGAGCTGATAGAGGGACTGCCTCTGTTTGTTCAGCCACCAGCTTCTGTAGCTCTGCAGCAGCTCTTGTTCTGATGTAATCCACCCTCTCTTGTTTGATGTATGTGGTTTTAAATCGAGGGTTGACAAGAGAAGCCATGTCAAGCAGGTCCTGGGTTGTCTGGTCATCATACTTTTCATTTAAGTATTTTAGTATCCCCTCTTTTATAGTCGTGGTGAGCTCAGTGTCGCCATCCTGATGCATGAGTATCTGGTTGTTGAACAGATGGAGGACGGGTTTCAAGTAGGAAACACTTGGGTAAAGCTCCCCAGACAAGGCATCTGTAAACTCCTTGAGATGACTCAGTGCCTTGTTCATGGATTCCAGAACGTCCATATCCTGCCAAGTTGGGACCAGGTGACGTGTCTTTTTGTCGGCACGGAGAACTTGTGAGAGAGCTTTCTCCTGCTCGATCACCCTTTCAACCATTGCTTGCATAGAGCCCCACCTCGTAGGGGTTTCTGTGATTAGCTGATGAGGCGGCAAGGGTGGATTTTGATCTGCTTGAGCCTTGGCCAGCTCCCGTCTTCTTTTCCATGAATTGGAGAAGGCAGCCACAATCTTCTTGCAGACGCCAACTGCTCGTTCCACCTCCCTTAGTTTCACACTCCTCTCTGTGTATATAAAGGAGAGGTAAATGTATGATTGTGTACTTTTTAACATTACAGTGTTCAGGACTAGTAAAATGTATTAGTTAATTACATTTTATAAATTAATTTATATATATCGCATGTGGATTTTCATCTGTTACAATTTTTTAAAGCCGTGCAATTCTATCACATAAAAAGACATTGTATCTTATGATTATGACATTTTTATTCCATAACTTTGATTTCATCTTCCTATAGTTTTTATAATTATGACTTTTTACCTTATATGTCAATCTAATTTAACTTTTTTTTTTTTTTACTATATTTCTGTTGATTTTAAAAAACAGAACACATGTTGGGGTAATAAACCTAATTGAATACTTTATTTGTGAATGATTTATTAAATTTTTAGACAAGTTATGTTGCTGATAGTAACCTCTAGCTTAAAATAATCCTCTAGCAGTAAGGGCAACTATAATTTTGCCCTGACATCATTGAAGTTGATCATCACTGCTCTACATTGTCAGAGTTAAGGGAAGAACCTTTTAAGAAAAATTGCTCTAAGGTATTACTGACTGTGTACTGAAATATATTTGTATTATTTTTATATCGATTTAGAGATTAAGCACTCACCAATAGCTAGATGAAGACGGTGGCCAAAACACTGTAGGCGTGTCATTTCATTCAGCTGAAGGGCAAGGATGTTGTTGGTGGCATTGTCTGTGGTGACACAGACAAGGAGATCCTCTTGCAGTCCCCACAATTGAAGAGATTCTCTGAGTCCTTTGGCTAGCATTTCTCCAGTGTGGTCTTCCGGGAAATAACTTGTCTGTAAACAGCGGCTGCAGAGGTTCCAATCTCGGTTGATAAAGTGTGTCGTCAGGCTCATATATGGATGTGTCGTTCGGCTCGACCACATATCTGTAGTTGTAGCGTAGAACATCCCCTTGTGAATCTCTGCCTCCACTTTGGCCCGACATGCATCATATAAATCAGGTAACACAACTTTAGTAATGTGTTTTCGGCTGGGCATTTCGTATCTCGGATCAACTGTTTGCACCAACTCACAAAACCCGCGTTTCTCGAGCGTGTAGATTGGAACCATATCTTTGCAGATATGCTTGGCAACAGCAGAAGTGATCTCCTTCCATCTGCGGGAGCTATGGCTATATGGTGTGCCACGGGTAAAAGCCTGTTGCAGCGTCTGTGTCTGGAGTTTGTTTTGAGCGCTTACGTCACCACTCGACGCTGCTTTTGCAGTTTTTGCTCGTTGACTCTCTCTGTATTATTTTTTGTGGTTCTTGCGCAGGTGATAAAATAAATTAGTAGTGTTGGAGTCCGTTGTTGGCACTGGGAGCCGGCAAACTTTACAAACAACTGTTGTCTGGTCCACGTCGGTCATCTTATATCCAAACCACGTCCATGCAACAGAAGTCGCCCCTCTTTTAGGAACAAGCTCCTCGGTTTCGGTTGGCTGGTCATCTTGTTGAGAATTACCCTGGTCTGAACCGCGTCTACTACCGTCTTCCTCCATGTTTGTTTATGTATTGCAGCGTGCATGGGCATGCCGTGAGGTGCATCTTGACGTAAAATTCTGCCGTAAAACGCCTTATCGTGGCGTAAACAATAGAGCCTTATATAAAACGATAGACATTTTCTATCGTCCAGACGATATATTTCGTCATATCGCCCAGCCCTAGCCTTAGCATGGTCACTGTATACAGTAGTGTAACGTAGAACACGCAGGTGACTTTCCCCAAAATGAATCAAAAAAGTCTGTGACATACATCTTTGAATTATACTTTCTCTTGATCTGGTGCCAATAACACTGAGTTGTTGCAGGGGTTTGGTTCATAGCTTCAAGATCAAAGTTGACAGAGACAGTTCATGAGCTGCTTCATAACATCAACAAAGCCTGATTGCTTTGATTTGGTTTTGTCAACTCAAAACTAATCCTTTAACCCTGAGTTTGTTCAGCTACCTTCATGGTATAGTCCTTGAGCAGTGTGCAGTATAATTAGTCTTCTGTCCTAGCTTTTTAATACTTTCAGTAAGCCAATCAAGTCTATCACATTGCTAGACAAGCATATAGACTGTCACAAAACCATAAATTAATTCTAGCTGTTATGAAGTGTACAATAGGCTTCTCAGCAACAATCCAGATTACTTGCAGATTAACTGTGTGTGGTTCTAAAAAAACCCCCCCACATAATAAGCTACTTAGTATTTTTATGTTTATATGTTTACTTAAATGTTATGTGGTGTTTTAACAAAGTGCCTAATCATTTTTACAGATAAATTGCTTTAATACCAATTATCAAGGTGGCCTAGGACTTTAGTACAGTAAAATACTTCTGCTGTCACAAAAGCCAAAGTTCTTATACCTGTCCTGACCTGAGCACAAGCTCTCATTCTAATCCTGAAAGTCTTAAATACTCATATATAAAGCCTTAAATACCATATTTAAATACTTTAAGTCATTAAATTCCTTTAAATTGATAATATCACCTGTATACCTAATTACTGTTTGTCTGATCAGTGCCCAATTTCAGAACAAAAAGGTTTCAAATAGCGCCACCTGCTTGCGATAGGTGTAAATGTAAGCATAACAAAAGCTCACGTTGTTTCTAAAGACAGATATTGATTACAGTGGTCTGTATCTTAAACCTGCATTGATTGGTTACCTCCACTGTAACTGATTTCCCACACAAATGTTAATGCTTTGATGTTAAAGCTAGAATGTCCACTAATGTGTTTATTTACAAAAAGGCATGAGTGGAGATAAACAAGTCAATTTTATTTTTATCTAAATTTTCATAAAACTGCAATTTAAATATATTATTTCTATAGGTTATACAAAACATGACTAAATAAATAGGCTGAATAAGCTGATCTATAGCATGTAAACTGGTGGTAGCCTAGTCCATGAAAGGTACACCCCTCTAAGCTCCCAGAAATGGTTAGACCCAAGTCTTCAGCAGCCAATGACACTGACCCGTTCAAACTGAATTTTTAACGCGTATTTCACACGCGTATTTCACTTCAGGGCGCCGAGGTGCCTGCATTTCCTTGCAATCCTCCGAGGAGGGTCGTAGAACAGTCAGTTCAGTTGTTCCCTGCCGGTTCTCTGTTACAGGGCACCAAAGTGGCTGTTCGACCAATACCAGAGGCCAGTCTCGAGAGACTGGTCCCCTTAGTAGATTCTCTGGCAGCGTGTAAGCTACTGCCAAATATATCTCGTTGGGTCCTGCTCACTATAAAAATGGTTTCAGAATTCAGTTCAGTTCTTCCGCACAGTTCTTCCGCACAGATTTCTAGGGGTCACCCTACGTGGTGGACCCCGAGCAGGCTCTGGTTATGGAGCAAGAAGTACAGACTCTTCTGCGTAAGGTGGCTATAGAAAGGGTTCCCCCTCCCAGTACCAGTAGGGAGTAGGGGTTTACAGCCATTACTTCATTGTTCCAAAGAAGGATGGATGCTTACATTCAAACAGATTGTGTCATAAATTCAGTCCGAGGACTGGTTTGTCATGATAGATTAAAGGACGCATCCTTCCATGTAGCCATCCGTCTTCATCACAGGAAGTCCCTGAGGTTCGCTTTCGGGGGCGAAGTGTACCAATATCGGGTTCTTCCCTTCGGCCTAGTTAAAACTAGGCCAGTCACTGACTGTTGGGTCTAATGGCAGCTGCGTCCAACGTAATAACTTTTGGCCTCCTGTACATGAGACCCCTGCAGTGGTGGCTCAGGATCAAGGGGTTTTCTCCGAGGGGAAATCTTTTTCACATGATCAAGGTCACGTGGCGATGCCTATGTGCCTTAGTCATGTGGAAGAAACCATGGTTCCTCGCCCATGGCCCAGCTCTGGGGGCTTCTTGTCGACGCGTATGCTATCGACAGATGCTTCCCTCACAGGTTGGGGGGGGGGGTGATTATGAGTGGTCGCTCGGCAAAAAGTCTTTGGCAGGACCATCTACTTTCTTGGCACATAAATCGGCAAGAAATGATGGCGGTGTTTCGAGCTCTCAAGCACTTCCTACCAGACCTGAGAGGTCACCATGCGCTTGTCCATAATCACATAATCCAGGGAGTTCTGGAGAGAGTTCACCGGGACGGGGTCCGTCTTCTGAATTAATAGCCCTGTTTTGGCAGGCCCGAGTGCGGTTCTTGGACCTAGAGTCTCTCCTCGACGGCTCTCTGGAGATTCCGCTCGGGGAGGACTTTTTCTCTCAGGCGACCAGGTTGATCCTTCACCCCCACCTAGAATTGTGGAGACTTAGGGCTTGGCCTCTGAGGGGGCCCAGCTCATAAGTTCAGGTCTCTCAACTGAGGCTGTTGAGACCATCCTCCACTCCAGAGCTCCCTCCACGAGGAAACTCTACACCTTGAAGTGGATATTGTTCACTTCCTGGTGCGGAAAGCACCAGCTGGACCCAGTTATCTGCCCTGTGGTTGCAGTGCTGGAGTTCCTGCAGGAGCTTTTCTCCGCAGGTCTATCCCCCTCCATACTAAAGGTGTACATGCTTACCACGTCCCTTTAAGTGGTGTATCCTTGTGGAGACACCCTGTAGTACGTTTCCTTCATGGCACTGTGAGGCATCTGACAAATATACTCAGAGTTTGGCTGCCTCAAAGGCTTTATTATCGGGGATTTCCCTCCATGACATCTGTGATGTGGCAGGCTGGTTCCTTACGCATGCATTTGTTAGATTTTATGACTTGGATCTAGGCTCCACTACAGGGTCTAGGGTGCTTGCTTCTTAGTGTGCGCAATGACTTCACACAGAACAGGCATTTGCTATTATGGCGTAGTGGGTATGGGGTTACCACCGCGTCTCGACGCATCTCGAGTTCCCTTGAAAGGGAACGTCTCAGGTTACGTATGTAATGCGTATGTTACGCCCTGCATGCCTGTGATTGACTTGCTTCGGCTTTTCAGAAGCTAGCGCGGTCTGTTTTCAGGTGTGCTTTACAGTTTCCTGGTCGATGACGTCACCCGCCTATGACGTCTCGTCTCTCCATTGGACTGATTATACACGTGCTTCACAACGCAATCACGCAGGGGCGTTCCCACCGCGTCTCGACGCAGCGCCTCGTTCCCTCTCAGGGAACTAGGGTTACATACGTAACCTGAGACGTTTTCTGTTTTTTTGGGTTCGTGCAGTGCCTCCATGTCATGCTGTAAGCGCGCTATACTTAAGCTTCCACACTCTGCACAATCACTTGGATATACATCTAATAATATCGCACATTTTTATAGGTTAATGAATGTGTTGTGAAAAAACAGCGAGAAACCTGTCTGAACATTTGAATAATTTATAGATAAACTAGTGTTTTCTGTTTTTTTGGGTTGGGCCGTGCCTCCATGTCATGCAGTTAGCGTGCTATACTTAAGTTTCCACACTTTTCCACACTCACGCGGCTGGACCACCTGTTCATTTGAATGTTCATTTGGGAGTGGCTTACCACTCTACCATTCTTCCATTCGGACATTCTCTGGCCCTGCGCACATTCACAAAGTGAATTGATGCGGCCCTCTCCCCCCTGAGACAGAGAGGAGTGCGCATCCTGCATTACCTCGACGACTGGCTCATGCCCAGTGGCTCAGTTGGAGTGCCTGGGTCTCAGGATCAACCTAGCCAAGAACTTGATAGCTAGTTCCTTCCTGGGAGCAGTTCTCGATTCAGCCCAAATGTGGACCTGCCTCAGTTGGGATTTCACTTACCCTCAGAGCCTTTTAGAGGATACTGGTCCTCATGGCGTCTGCATTATCTCTATATAGAATGAGGGCCCATTCCACCAGAGGCATGGCCTTCTCTGGGTGTGGTCAAGTGGAATATCCATTGGCGACATCTGTGCGGCAGCCGGTTGGTCCTCGCTATCCACCTTTTCCGGGCACCACCAACTAATCGTTCTCGAACCTGATTTTTTCATCAAGTTCTACAACTTGGACATCCCTGCTCTACAGGCATGGGTCCTGTCCGTTTAGCTGGGCCTTGATCTCTACGCTAATTCAACCCACACAAAACATCCCCCTCAATGCCCCGACCTCATGGTCTGAGCCCCTTAGTCTCGCCCTTGTTAGCCTCCCAGTCTTCAAGGCCCTTATCCTTAAGTGCCTTGGGCCAGGGCCATAGAACGATTGTCATTCTGCGATTGTACCTCGGCGCTGTTGAATTACGTAACCCTAGCGTCTCTATGACGCAATGCGAGTGAAACCGCACCGATAGGGAACGTACTTGGTTACTAACGTAACCTCGGTTCCCTGAGATAACAGGAATGAGTATTGCGTAGCTGGCCGTGCTACCACGCTTCCAGTCGAAAGATTCTAGAGGTCTATGGCAAGATTTGCCCATTTATATAGTAGCCCTGTCCATTTCGGTGGGATGCAGTGCCATAGGTTCCTGCAGTTTCACTGCGTGATTCAATCAGGCAAAAGTATTTTGGAGAAAAAAAAAAGAGTTTTTCCATACCATCTCTACAACACAATACTCGTTCCCTATATCTCAGGGAACCAAGGTTACGTTAGTAACCGAGTACTTTTTCATTTCAGTTCAATCTTGGCAAAAATAATTTTTCTTTTAGGTTCCAGAGCGAAATAAAGAAGGAATAGCATTTCCTTTATAACTAATTATAACAACAACAAAAAAAGTAAAAAGTATACAATTATAATATCTGCTAATAAGGTGTCTGCAGATATAAACAAGTACAATTTTATACTTTTTAAGACCTTTTTAATAGCACATTGTATGAAATTTAAGACCAAACCTGTTATGGAAATACACATTATATTACATACATATATGTAATATTTAATGTGTTTAATGTAAAAAGAATGTCATAAATACTATATTGTTTCTAAATACGTTATTATTATGTACACAGTGAACTTTTCATGTCAGCAGACAATATCCCATTCAAAAAAGCACAGCATCACCCGCTGAAGGCTTGTTCGACTTGAAGTGACGCTGCACAGGCTGATCGGTTCATGACATCAAAGTACTGCGAGAGCGATTCAAAAGCATACGGAGCCATTTGCTCTCTAATCGCTCTCACGGTACTTTGATGCCATTCACTGATCGGTCTGTGCAGCGCCGCTTCAAGTCAAACAAGCCTTGATTCATTCAGTAACAAAACACCACGCTGAGTTTTGCTTTTAGATACACAATAGTTCTGTTGCGATCTTGTTTGGAA
Source organism: Gila orcuttii (assembly GCA_026230005.1). Lineage (NCBI taxonomy): Eukaryota > Metazoa > Chordata > Actinopteri > Cypriniformes > Leuciscidae > Gila > Gila orcuttii. The sequence continues at coordinate 33,943,382 of JAPDVR010000019.1, read as the reverse complement.
CTATTTTCGTTGGTGAAATAGAACAAAACATGAATGAAGTGTCTAAATGAAACTTCTTGTTTAATGAACTAAAATAATATTTAACAGTAACATTTCTTAGCAATCGTGAGAATTCAGCAAAATATCTCCCTTGTCATGTTATGTTAATTAACTATATCATTTTATAAATAAAAAAACGTAACATTTTGAATTTTTACCTCAGTATGTTTCTTCGGTGAGTTTCTTTATGTGTGCCGTTACACTCATTTGCTCTGATTTTTCCACTAAAGTCTCTCACAAAGAGACAGGTAGTGCAATCCTTACCAGAAATACACTTTCCATTATCAGTCGCTGTTTACATGGATTCACTGATAGTTTTAATCAGGCTATTTGTCCGGTTAGGGAAGTCAAATTCTCTTTCACTTGCCCCTTCAGAAAAATCCACTTGTCCTGGACAAGCGTTTATGTCGAGCCCTACACTCTGCATGTGTGATTCCACCGCCTTGATGCCCATTGTACTCTACAGAGTTTAAAACATCTTCGATAAATGGCCTAAACATTTCCGGGCACCACCAACTAATCGTTCTTGAGCCATTTTTCAGTAAACTTACATTTACCCATTTTAAACTAGCTAGGAGGCTGGTCAGCTAGCTGTAGTTCGACCTGTTTTTTTTTTTTTTTTTGGAAGTAAAGAAACAGTGTAGTTCAACTTGTATTCTTACTCAGTTCTCTCTGATGACGCAGTAACTACCGCGGGAAAAACAACTTTGGTTTGTCCAATGATTGTAAACAGACATTGGGTCCATCAGACTGGATACATTTTAGCGGTAATGTGACCAAATATATTTTAATACATTTTAATACTTTAAAAGACATTTTAATACTTTTTAAGGCCTTTTATTAGGAAAACTTTATTTGAGACTTGTTAAGGACCTGCGGCCACCCTGTGATAATCTTTGAATTGCTATTAATCTTTGAAAATAACAATAAAATCAACACTATAAAGTAACACTTTGTAATAACTTTCATTACTAAATCATTAACAAGCATTATTTAATGCTTAACAGATCATTAGTTCATATATATTCACATTAGTGTTGCACGATATACCGGTACTAGAAAGGTATCATGATACCCTGCTATTAAAATGGTACGATACAACATAATAGCATTCTATTAAGAGTGGACGCAAAAATATTTCTTCGCAGCGGATCAAGGATTAAAGACATATTAGAGCAACAAAGAAAAATGCATGCATGAGAAAATAAAGTGTGTTTTATGTTAAAAATAGTTATTAAGTGCAATAAGCCTGAAAAAATAACTGCCGGGCTCAGACCTGAAGCGCACGCACAGAATGTTGCCTTTCAGACAGCATGCAATCGCAAATTCAATTCTCATTTGTGGATTATTGTGCTTGAATGGTCAAAAATATGTCAAAATGCATGTCATGGTCAATATTCACGTAAACACGATAGAGTATGTCTTTATTGAACGTAAACCGTTCAGAAAGAAATCAGATGTGTATCATTATATTGGATCAGTGCGGGTCTTAATGTGACAGCAGCCTAATAAACCTTCTGCTGTCTAATTAATTAATTTGAATCAAACAACAACAAAAAAACATCACTGGACAGATGTTCACACTGTGGCATATAATATTTTTTTTAAATAAAGTTGAGGGAATGGTCAAAAATCAGGGCAGGAACATGCTGGTCATGTGAGTTTTTAATTGTTTTCTTTAATTAATTAAACAATGAATTTCAAGTTCAGCCATGTTATTCAATCACTTTTACGTTTTTTGCCGTAGTATCGATTCTGTATTGGTTTTGAGGTATTTTAGTCAGGCATCATATCAAAGTCATAATTTTGGTATCGTGACAACACTAATTCACATAGCTAGAAATTTAAAATAATGTGCTTGTTAATGTTTACTAATGAACTTATTAAAAATTATTTGTAGATTGATTAACAGATAATTTAATGTAAGTTAAAATGCTTACAAATTAAACAAAATTAAACCATTAATTCATATGATCATGCACTTCTTGAAAAATCTACAAGTGCCTTCCAGATTCCGAAGATAAACTGTGTCCCTCCATTAGAGACAATGTCATCTGGCAAGCCGAAGTTCCTGAAGACGTGGTTGAAGAGTAATTCTGCTGTTTCCATGGCTGTGGGTAAGCCCTTCAAAGGGATCAGACGGCAGGCCTTGGAGATTCTGTTGACGATTAATAAAATGCATGTACAGTCAATGGATTGGTCATAAAACCCACTCCCAGATGTGACCTAGATTCTGCCATAAATTATTACATTGTTTAAATTAATACATTTTTAGCTAACTGTAATTTGCATATGTACATTTCTGACATACATAACTAAGACAGTTACCTCTGATAAAAGATCACTCTAAAGTGTAATGTGAACTCATGCATTTTCTGTAAAGCTGCTTTGAATTGATGCGTATTGTGAAAAGCGCTATAAAAAGAAATATGAATTGAATTGAATTTTGCCATGGCAAATTTTTCACAGCCTTGGATTAATCTTGTGATGTTGTTTCTCTTGCTGGGCAACCATAATGTTCATGAAAAAGAAAGAGAATACGATTGGTCCCAGGGTGACCACTACAAACAGAGAAATGGATTGATTCATTGAAATAAATTGTATGTAGATTTTGTTTAGAGGGCAGTTTGGTGGAGCTGGCTCAGTGGCAGCAGCCTCAGCAATCCTATTGTCCAGAGTCCACTGGATGGGACTGACTACCAGGCTGGATGGCAGGATGGACTCTAGATGGTCAGAAACTTCCTCAGAAACATTCAGGCAGGACAGAGCAATCAACCCCTTCTAGCCAGTGCCGCCACTCCTAAAGAGCTAATTTGATGGCCATGAGCTCTCAATTGCCAATTTCAAAGTTCCGCTCCACTGTGTAAGTTTCTTAGATAAGTATGCACATGGTTGGAGATAGGCTGGATTCCCCTGCTGCAGTACGGCACCTATGCCTGAGGTGGAGGCAACAACCTGGATAGTGAAGAGTTTCTCTGGATCAGGATGACGAAGTAAGGGTGCTTACGTGAAGGCTTCCTTCAGGGTATTAAAGGTATGGGTGGCCTCAGGTAGCCAGGACAGAGACTTGGGCTTACTCTTGAGAAGGAAGGTTAAGGTGTTTTTGGGGTCCTTGAGATGTTTTGACATGCCCTGACATTTGTGCTTTTTTTTAGTTGCTTATGAACATATTAAAGGGATAGTTCACCCAAAAATAAAAATTCTGTCATTATTTACTCACCCTCATGTTGTTCCAACCCCGTAAGACCTTCATTCATCTTCGGAACACAAATTAAGATATTTTTGATTAAATCTGAGAGCTGGATCACTCCTCCATAGGCTTCTAAGGGATTGACACTTGCCAGCCCCGAAAAGTTATTAAAGACATCGTTAAAATAGTCCAAGTTACTACAGGGGCTCAATCTTAAGTTTATCAAGTGACGAGAATACTTTTTGTGGGCAAAAACAAACAAAAATAACAACTTTATTTCAACTATTCATTTCCTTCTCTGTGGGCCTCTAGTCAGTTAACGTAGTGTGATTGGGTAGAGCTACGTCACACTTAGGCTCACTATTGGCCGACGCTGGTCATTTGTGTGATGCGTGTGACGTACAACAACAGAAGCTTACGCTATTACACTAGTGAACTGACTCGAGGCCCAGTTTTTAATGTTTTATCAGACAATAACTACTCAAGATTTTGCTTTAGTATAATTTTCGGGACAATCAGGGCCGGATTTGGGATTTGGGACAACAGCTTAGATTTCGGGACTGCCCTGAATTTTTCGGGACTTCTGGTCACCCTTAGCTGGGTTAAAACCAGACCCTTCTCAGTTAGGGTCTGGGGAAGGTTCATTCACAGCTCACTTCCAAAGGGGCGTCACCAACGGACGTCGCTCAAATGCCTCTGGGCACAATTGGATAGACCTAAAACCAATCAGATCGATCGTAATCTTGTAAAGCCCGCCTCAACGTTTGTGATTGGTGCCTCAATTTGGAAACGGACGTCGCTCAAATGCCCCTGGGTGCAATTGGATAGACCTAAAACAAATCAGATCGATCATATTCTTGTAAAGCCAACCTCAACGTTTGTGATTAATGCCTCGAAATGGAAATGAGCTTGAATGGGCTCTTCGCCAGACTAACTTGCAGAGCAAAACGTCCTGGTTGCGTATGCAACCCACCATTCCCTGAAGGAGGGAACGGAGGACGTAGTCGACGTCGACTGAATGGGGATCACGCCAGGGAGCCTATCATCTTCGAGTATTATTGAATACTATAAATACGGAAGTGGATGCACGCACTAGTTGCTTTTTCGCTGAGGAGCCGAGCGTAACCCGGAGTCAGCGGTGGTACAGCGGTAGTGGCAAGGGGACTACGTCCTCCATTCCCTCCTTCAGGGAACGGTGGGTTGCATACACAACCAGGACGTTCCCTTTCAGTCGATAACGTTGGACGTAGTCAACGTCGACTGAATGGGGATAACCTTTGAAAACGCCACTAAAGCTGCCACCTTCCAGTGCCTAGACAAAAGCCTCCTGATGCCCCCGTAATTTTTAAGGCGGAGAAGGACAAGGCTTAGGCCAGGGAAGTCACTGCTGTTCCTACAGGACCACTGGGAAAGCGTTCTCGTACATTGGAAGGAAGGGACGCTGCGGAAGCCACATCCTACCCGAAGGAAGGTAATGTGCAGAATACACGGATGACCGGGCAGTATGATATATGGAATGTCACTGGGGTGGCTCCAGCCTAAGACGGGGGGAGACTCACCGGACAGTGACGGCAGGGAGCCGTATCGTGGAAGAATACACATATGGGGTCGCCGTAGGGAGCGCAACATATGGACCCAGCCTAACACAGGTTCCACACTGTTTACAAGTGGTAGGCCTAACACCAGACGTTCCGCACGTCCGGCGTCGCAGGGGTGTGGAGGAACTCAACAGGGTTCAGCTTTAAGGGAACTCAACTGAAGTAGAAAGGCGCACGTATCCAGTCCATAGGAGGGGAATGGCGCAGCAAGCCGACACTTGAACCAGGCTCACAGTGAAACTGGCTTCATGAGAAGGGAGCCCACGGGAAGCAGCGGTTCAACTAGGTGTCGTCCAGCCCCCAACTCTAGAATCTGTTTAGCAAAGCATATCGTCAACGCCCAGGCGGAGCACTTTACACTCATCATAGAGGAGCTCAACACCTAAGTGGACATGTTGCATCTCGGAATATTTTACCAAAATGAAAGTAAGCACTAAGTGGCCAACTTTGCTTGGAAACAGCCTTCCCTCTCTGCTGAATTCCTAACAGATATTTCTAGAGCTGGTCTGAGGTCTATGGCTTGCGTTCTGTACACGTCTAACCGCTATAAGCGAACGGACAGAGAAAGCCAGGGCTGGATCTGCCTCCTCCGGGGCAGGGCTTGCAGGCTCACCACCTGCTCCTATTATGGGAGAGGTAGGAACCTTGGGCACAATCTGAGCCGGGAGCGACCGAAAGCGAGCAAGTCCCTACCCTCTAGTAGAGACCAAGCGAGCAGGAGAACTGATATAACAGAATTTTTAACTCACTGCCTGCAGTGGCTCAGGGGCGGTCTCTGCAGTGTAGTTGCACCAGAGATAAGGCCCAAGAGGATAAAGAGGGACGCAAGGATTTACATTACCTTGCTCCTCAGGAACCTGACGATCAGGACGTGCTTCTCCATACTTCTGCATCACGATGAGCGTCGTTTAAACATTGAGGCAACATCATTTTAAGGGTGAAGGACAACAGCCTACTCCAACCCATCTTGCAGGAAAGAGAGCACTGAAATGATCGAAAGCTTTCAGGATCTCCTTAGGAGAGAAGACGCACTCAACGACTAGGTTCCACTTCTAAAGGCGTAAGCACGCTACCCATTTCTAGGGGGTGCTCGCAGAAGTGATGGTAACTATCACATGTCCCTGTGATAGCCACCTGAACCTCCACGTTCAGACGTAAGACCGACCCGGAATCTCCAGGAGTAGAACGCGGGTGCTATCGTGCCCTGTCCCTGAAAAAGTGTTCAGGGGAAGTCAGGAATGCTGTCGATGGGAACCAGGTCTAGTTGGGCCAATAAGGGACAACTATGAAGACCTGCTCCCTCCTGACTTGGCACCGTAGGTGCAAGCGATGGGCGCAAAAAGACAGGAGCACTGCTCAACACAACATGTGAAGATCACTGAGCTTCAGGAGCATTTTCTGCTCAGCACTTGAGTGTGATAAATTCACTGAGCTTCAGGAGCATTTCTGCTCAACACCTGAGTGTGATAAACTCACTGAGCTACAGGAGCATTTCTGCTCAACACTTGAGTGCGAAGAACTTCACTGAGCAACAGGAGCATTTCTGCTCAACACTGAGTGTGAAAGGATTCACTGAGCTTCAGGAGCATTTCTGCTCAACACCTGAGTGTGAGGAATTCACTGAGCTACAGGAGCATTGCTGTTCAACACCTGAGTGCGATGAACTTCACTGAGTTTCAGGAGCATTTCTGCTCAACATGACGTGTGAAGAATTCACTGACTTGAGCAGGCGCCAGACGACCCTGAGTCGCAGTCGCTTTTAGGAGGCTCACTGGGGAAACGCATTTCTGCGGGCCCCTGGGGCAGCTGAGAGCTAGTGTCTGTCCAAGGGTAGTCCGCTCGGACAACACTGGCAAGGAGACGAAATCGGAGAGGCAACTGGGCGGCTCTGGAGTGGTCATGACCCAGCTGGACCCCAGGGGATGGAGTCTCCACTCACCCTGGCTCTAACTGTCGTGAGGCTTGTCGGTGGCACGACTGAGTAGAGCGGAAATAGTGGAACAAAGCGTCCTCAGAAGCTTCAGACTCTTCAGTCGTGACATGCGAGGGAAGCTTAAGCAACGGTCGCAATGTCCAACAACTCAAGGCACATATGCCCGTGTAGTCGAGGGTCGCCCAGGCCCCCGTTAAAACACGCCCTTTATACATGGCCCCTCAGTTGAAGAGGGTTTGGCAGCAGACCGGGATGACTATAGTCACACAGGGTGAGCTGCTCTGCCAGGGTCACCTCGGGACTCGATCATGAAGCTAGCAATGAAGCGGTCATATATGGAGGAAGCCAATGGCTGCATCTACCATATACCCCAGGAGCCTCTGAAAGTTCTTTCAGTGGGACCCTTTCTCACTTCAAACACCAGCTGAACACACTCTCATTGGAGAGACGTGTTAGTCCGAGTCCACCCCCAAAAACTGAAAAAAGATACTCAGCCCGTGGGTGAGATTACTCTCTCCCAGTTGACCTGAAGACCCAACGGGCTCTGGAGCACTCGAAGGGAAGGACTCTTTACTGATACTTCAACCCTCACACGCAACACACAGGATGGCCTGCGGTGCGTAAGGTAGAGATCTGAAGCACATGTCTTTCAGGTCGGAGCTGCAGACCAATCTCGGGCCAAGATGGTCACGACCCACCACCTAGTAGCACGAAGAACGAGTTTACAACTGGCCTTCGTACCGGCTCGAGGAGCGGCTATATTAAATCCTTCACCAGCAGGATAAGATAAGCACACACAAGTCAGGAGCACTGCTCAAAACTAGGTGTGATGAATATCACTGGATTTTCAGGAGCACGTCTGCTCAACACCTAATGTGATGATTATCACTGACTTGAGCGGGATAGCCGAGCCTGAGGTGGGGCAGCAAAATAGAGAGAGTGGTGTTAAGGCCAATTTATCATCGCGTTTCCTCCTACGGATTTCCGGCGTGTTCTTCTGCACCGCCCGCCATTTTTAAATTCTAAGAACAGCGAAAGAAACAAGGAAATGGACCAAGTGACCGAGCGATTGGTTGAAGAGGTGAGGAAATACAGCCATCTGTATGACTCGTCTTCTGCCGAATACAAAGACTGCCAGATGGCCGTGGAGAGAGATTTCCTCCAACGTCGGGTTGGATGTAGGGGATTGTATGAAGAGATGGAAGAACACTCGAGACAAGTACGTTCGCCTCCGTAAAAAACTTGCCACAAAGAGCGGGGATCCAGGAGGGAAAAAAGTCCCGGCGTTTTATTTATTCCTGTCTTGGCTGGCACCTCATGTGAAACACCGGCTTACGGAGTCAAACTTTGACGATAAGGTAAATAATGCACGTCCTTTGTGAACCTCTGTTGTGTTTAGGTTAGCTAACTTAACTAGCAATGCTAATGGAGTTTTGATTTGTGCAAAAATAATGTCTCTGTGGAAAAAATTGAATAGGTTGTATATATATATGTAATGGGTTGTATTTATATTATATGTAATAGTTATTATATCTGGCTTACAGATAATGCAAATAAAACAACGTAGCGTTTGCAATGTAGGAATATGCAGTATCCATAGCTCTGTGAATTAACACTGAATGCATCAACTTATATATAACTATTTGCTATTTCTTTCATAATCACAGGATGGGAGCGATTCAAGCTCACACTCCACTGGTTCGGCTGCTGTGAGACCTCCAGTTAACAACGATGAGCAACTACCAAGTTGTAGCCCCAGCCAAGTCCACCGTCCCCCCAGCCATCTCTTCCGTCCCCCCAGCCATCTCTTCCGTCCCCCCAGCCATCACCTACGACCCCCCAGCCATCACCTACGACCCCCCAGCCATCACCTACGACCCCCCAGTCATCACCTATGACCCCCAGTCCAAGGATGGCACAGAAAAGGAAGAGGAAGGAACAAGATGACTGGATCCAAATGCAGGTTGCTCGTTTGGAGGCTCAGTTGGAGGAACGGCGGGTAGAGCTGCAACAGAGACTGAGTCAAGGAAACGACAAGAGTGACCGGTTTGGGAACACTGTGGCTGATATGCTGCAAAGGGTGCCGGAGGAGCACAGGGCACATGCAATGTTTGATGTGTCCAAGGTCCTGTTCGAGTGGCAGCAGAAAAAATAAACAATTGTGCCTACTTCTACAACGTTGCACCTTTTAATTCTCTGCACTATCTGTAAATAGTTTGCATATTTTAGTAATTCGTGTAAGTACATTTGAGTATAGTTTGCACTTTAGCATCTATTCATATTTTGCTTCTTTGCACCTATTTGTGTTAATATCATTTGTACATTTTTGTATATAGTTAGCACTTTAGCATTTTATTATATTTTGTCGGTTTGCACCAATTTTTGCAGGTTATAGTTTTTATCTTTTGTGTTTTCTCTTGTGCACCTATTTGTATTGTTAATAATTGTAGATCATTGCACCTTAATAAGTTATAATTAATACCTTAATAATGTATATAGTTTGCACTTTTTATTTAAAAAAGAAATTGTCTGTTCCTGCTTTTTGCACATTGTATTGTGCAGGTTACTGCAAATAAAGTATAGTTTGCCCATTTGTGTGTTTACTCTTTAGCATCTATTTTAATATAAATAATTTTAGACCATTGCACTTTTACATGTTGCACAATCTTATGTATAGTTTGCCCTAAAAAAAATATATTCCTGCTGTTTGCACATTGTATTGTGCAGGTTACTGTAAACGATAGTAGAACAACACTTTACAACAACTTGACTTTAAAACTGGTATTTATTAACATGGTTCAATGTCATTTATAGGTGCATATATTTTACACCACAATTTACAGATCAAGTTGACCACGACACACTATGTTGTTCTGCCATGGCACAATTCCGTGGGGTGATTGAAAGAAGGCCATCAGGTCATTCCGCACACCAACTGCAGCTCTGGTGGAGCGGGCCCTTGAAAGGTGACGTGGATCTAGTGGTTCCAAAAGATTTGTGTCCCCTGACACCACTCTACGCCACTCCCCTTGCTGAGGTGACCCTATAGTGTCAGTGTCTGTGAAATTAGCAGGGATGTATCTGCTAACAGGTGTGGTGACCTCATCTGTGTAGGCCAGGAAGTTGTGTAAAACAGAACAAGCTTTTACAATGTCAACTGCTTTGTCTGGCAGACATTCCAGAGGTCGCCCAAGGATTCGCCACCTAACAACCAAAATGCCAAATGCATTCTCAATCACCTGTCTGGCTCTGGAGTGACGGTAATTGTAGGTCTGCTTATCCATGGGAAGGTTCATCCCTATGTAGCAGAACAAAACAGAATTAATTGTCTGCCAATGCAGCTGTGATCAGGAATATATACATACATGCATATACACAAAGTATTATTACATTAAATACATTTTGTCTGTGACATACCTGGAAAGGGACGCATTAGGTTGTTGTGTAGGGGGAATGCAGCATCACCAACTATCACATGTCGGATTTTGACTCCTGTTCCAGGAAGATTGGCTGGTGGTGGCAGGTTCAGTTTGTATTCAAGAAGCCTAGAACCAAATCGGCTCTCCTTGAAGACACCACCATCACTTTCCCGTCCGTATCCCCCCACATCCACCATGGTGAAGCGATACCTGGCGTCACAAGTAGCCATAAGAACAATGGAGTGTGCGCCCTTGTAGTTGTAGTAGTCGCTCCCGGCGTGCGGTGGTGCTTTTATGTTGACATGCTTTCCGTCGACGCTGCCAACACAGTTCGGAAAGTTCCGCAGTCGCCAAAAATCAGCAGCAATACTTTCCCATTGGGCGATTGAAGGACAGGGAAGAAACTCTGGCTGCAGTGCTTTCCACAAAGATTTACATACCTCAGACACTATGGAAGACACTGTGCTTGACGACAGTTTGTAGCTAGCTGCTACAGCCTGTTGGCTTCCACCTGAAGCTAAAATACGAAGGGTGATTGCCAGTCTCTGCGTAATATCTACAGGCATACTGTAGACACTGATGTACGATAAATGGCTGCACACGACGAACCAAATCATCGAATCTACCGGCCGACATTCGGAAATATCTGAAGTGCATTTCCTCGTCCATGTCTCTCAGTGGCCGGACAAGCACAGAAAATTCACCCTCCTTCTGCCTCAACCGGTTCACGGGCCGCACGTACCATCTCCTCCGACGTCTTCTCTCGTTTCTGCCTTTTAGTTTTAGTATTTTCACTAAAATTAACTGCTTTTCCACCTCGATAAGCTCCAACTCCAACATGATCCGCTCTCTTTCAGTCGCCATTGCTTGTAGTAACCTAAACTCAAAACAGCCGCGAGGAATCTAAACACAGTGGAACTTTAAAACCCTCCGCCACCAACTAGCGTTTCGGCGCTGTACTGCAGAGCAACGCAGACCTAAACGCAGAAGTATAAATGCTCACGACGGCGTCGCCTACGTGCGTAGCCTACGCCGTACACTACAGCGTACACTTGACGCAGAAGTATAAATTGGCCTTTAGTGTGCTGTGCAACACTTACCTGTCTCCACTAGTGGGAGGGGGCGCATGAGAAGGCGGATGACCGGGTCCTCGAACGCACCAAGCTGCCTGCTGGCGACCAAGGGGGAGCTGAGGGGTGTAAGGCTATACAGGGTCACACCCGCCAGACTGGCCCTCTTGGGACCCAGGAACAGATGAATTTGCTCTCTCTTTGAAGTGTGGGTACCACTTGCTCCGCTTTATTTATTTTTTTGGGGGGGGATCCAGCGGCGGAACAGACACACACACACAAACAAAGACTCCACCCGGCCCTCACCCGGGGGGGAGGAAGTGATCGTGCCAACTCCAAGAGCATCTCATTCATCCCTGGGCGGCCCGCTCTGGAATGCTTTCGTTGTCGCTTGCCACCTGGCTTGGCAGCGCCTGGAGGGGGCTGGGCGTCTCTCCTGCGGCTGCCTCCATGCTGAGGCCTGGGTGGAGGCTGCTGCGAGGCCCAGCAGGAGCGGCGGCCGGGGAACGCTCTCGGCGACAAGCTGCCACCGGCGGCGGGTGGAGGCAGCAGCTGGCCACCGGGGCAGGATGTGCCGGATGACCTTCGTCTGCGCTTGAGCGGCAGAGAACTGTTGGATGCAGTTCTCCGCCGTGTCGCCGACCAGCCCAACCTGGGAAATTGGGGAGACCAGGAACCGAAACCTTGTCCTAAATTGCCATATCAACCAGGCTGAGCCAACAATGGCACTACCGGACCACTAAGGTGGACATCGCCAGACCGATTGCACACGCCACGACACTCGTGCCCTGGAGGGCGAGGTCGGTAGCGGTGCGGTGCTCACCTATGAGCGCACGATCTGGGCTACCCTTGTGCATGCCATGGGTACCCTGGCCTGACAGACCAGTAGCAGCACCATGGCACGCAAACGAAAGCGGCTTGCCCAGAGAAACGGACGAGAATTCACAGGCCTTAGGGGGGGACGAAGATCCCCCCAAAAGGCAGCGGCTGCCAGACACAGGTGCACCTGTGTCATGACAGACCGCCCCAATGGAGGGACACCTCGCAACCCTTCACCGTTCCTCCATCAAGGGTAGTGAGGGGGAAAAGCTATTTAGGCAGTTTCTGGCAGAGAAAGATGCCGTTCACCACCTGATAAGCTCTCCATGCATTTCGGAAAAGAAAAGCACTGGGGCGGCGAGCTAAGAACCAGCGCGGCCCGCCCCGAGATACTAATCCTCCAACCGAGACTGAACGGGACACGGTGGAGTTTCCACTCAAGCCCGGCAGCCTCGGCGGCCCGTTTCAGCATAGCTGACATTTCTGGATCTGGCTCGGGCAATGTTACACTCCCAGAGGGAGATAACACAGCCGAGTCGTCATCTCCAGAGGCCAGCTCAACCTCCGATGCTGCTATCGACATCTTATCCTCTGGGGGAACCCCCATTGAAACAGCTGATCGGTCCATTACAGAGGGACCAGCATGCTCAACAGGAATCCCATCGGCTGTGGTGTGATGGAGGAGTGAGGAGCCCACAGGGAATGGTTACCGGGCGAGATATCCATCACTATCCTCCGATCACCCATCCCACACGGCACCCGGGAGTGGGGCATGGTAATAGGGAGTAATGGTAATGGTAACGAGTCTCGATCTCAACACCGCGACAGTCATATTCCAGCAATGAGAACATGAGCTGTCCACAAAAGCTGCCTCAACATGCTGAACATATAAGCACATATGCATACATATTTATATACATATAAACATACAGCTCAAACACGTGATGCAACAATTGTGACCATCAGAGAGGAAAAGGGAACGATCGCATCCAGAAACGCACAGGTGGAATGACGTCTTGAAAAAGACACAAACGCACTCGTGTTGCTCTTTCAGAAAATAGGACCGTCACCAGTGCCGGAGCACACAGGGGAATGACCGCGGCAACACTGAACAGAGAACTGAAACAGTGAAGCACTCACTTTTCCACCCTCTAACCAACCGTCAACACACACAACATTTAGAATTTGTTGCTGTTAAAACAGCAGTTGAGAGCTCAAAGCTCGCGATCACCGCTGCACTCGCGCTGTAGAACACCAGCACTGGGAGAGTCTTCCTGAAGAACACCAACACACTCGCTCATTGTAAACAACAGCACTCTCAAATACATCAAACGACCGGCTCCGAAGCGAAAGGCAGCTAGTGCGTGCATCCACTTCCGTATTTATACCCGCGCTGCAGGGGCGGAGTGTGTGATGCGAATCACACACGCCAATTACATTGGCTCGTTTAATAGTACTCGAAGATGATAGGCTCCCTGGCGTGATCCCCATTCAGTCGACGTCGACTACGTCCAACGTTATCGACTGAAAGGGAACTAAATTTCCCGGAAGTTCATCTGGGTTTTCCCAGGCTAAGTCACCCTAATTCACACACAGAAACCCGATTTATATTTAAACAGTCTTTTTGCGGTTTACAGACACTATTCAATTTTGTGATTAGAACAAAGCATATAAGAATAAAAAAAAAAACGTACTATTAATCCTCAGCTGGATCCATTGCTCCTTGAAGTGAAACCAGCATTTTTGAGGTAAATGTTAATGGAGCTGTGACTTGACTGTAGTTTTTAATGAAGCATCTATAAAGTTTGCAATCCCGTGGAAACGTTGGAGCTCTTCGATGGTGGATGGAACAGGCCAGGATTTAACGGCTTCCACCTTCCTCTTGTCCATATTGATGCCTTCTGCACTGATGATGTAACTGAGGAACTAAGATGAGCTCTGGTGGAATGAACACTTCTCAGCCTGGAGGTAGAGATGGTATTCCCTCAGCTTGGCAAGCATGAGCTGAACGTGCTGGCAATGTTCAGTACACCAGGATGTCATCTATGTAGACCAAGATGAAGTGGTACTCTCAGAAGATCTCATTCATAAATCCTTGGAACACAGAGGGGGTGATTACTAAACCATACGCCATTACCCGATATTCATAGTGGCCTGTAAGTGTTATGAAGGCAGTCTTCCAATTCTCCAGATCTGGATTAAGTTGTAAGTGATGCGTAGGTCAAGCTCGCTGAAAATGTCAAGCCTCTGTCCTTCTTGCCCATGAAGAAAAAAAAACTAGAAGCAGCAGGGGAGGTAGATGATGGATGTAGCCCTGTTTGAGGGCCTCAGCCGCATACTCCTCCATGGCTTTCTGTTCAGGGATGGATAGTGGATAAATCTTTCCACTGGGCATTGGTTCACCAGGAATCAGGTCAATGGCACAGTCCCGTGGTTGATGAGGTGGTAACTGGGAGGCTCGTCTCGGGCAGAAGACATCCCGGAAGGGGGCATAACAGGAATAATCACTGACTATTTGTTCAGAGGACATTCAATGAAAGTGGAACATACAGGCAACACTGATGGATGTTGACGCTTTGATACAGGCACGAACGGGAAACAGGTTGCATTCCATTATTCCAGGATATGAAAGGATTAGGCCGGACACACCATGGGTGCCCTAGGATCTCATCAACAGTGAAACGCTCCAGAAACAAGAGTGTGATGTTTTCAATGTATTGACTGTGAACTTGTAGTTGAAGTGGACCAACAAAGTATTTGATGACACCTCTTTCCAATGGTTTACCGATGAAGTACTTGGATATACAGGGTTCCTTCTTGAGCTTTTGGCACAGTGTCCCCGAGATGAAGTTGCCGGCTGACCCAGAGTTGAGAAGGGCGGTGACTGTGAATGATACGAAGGCATTAAGCATTACAGTAGTAGACAGAAGTGGTGATGTATGTCTCGAGACCGGTCTTGGTCTCGAGACCTGTCTCGAGACCACTTTTACGTGGTCTCTGTCTTGTCACGGCCTTGACGGTCTTTGGTCTCGGTCTTGTCTAGGTCTCGCTGTCTCAAACCGACATAGTGGTCGGGGGATTTATCAATACAATACTATGTGACTCGTTTCGCCTATTTGAACAATGTATATCTTAATGGTCCAGTGGTAAAATTTTCACCAACCGTGTCAGGGGTTCTGTGTTCTAATCTGGACTCGTATAGTTTTTTTTTTTCTCGTATGATTTTTTTTTCTCATCAAAACCGATTATGTTCATCAGTGGTTGTATATCAAGCAGGGACACATTTGTGTGCATTATGTTTTGTGATTTCACCAAGAACGAATATAGAGTATCCGCAACGGATTGAAGCGCGCGTCCGAGTGAAGACAGTGCGGTGTGCGCGAGGCGAGCCACGAGAGAAAACATCGTATCCGCGCCACTGATCGCAGTGGCAACGAGCACTTTGATCACTTGATTTAAAAAACACATATCATGTACAGTTTTTGATGTATTAATATTTAGTAAAACACATATCAGTGACATTATGGGTTTTAACTTCATTCAGGAGATTTTGGGTAACTGCACAACTGACAGATGACTTTGAGCGCACCACCAACGGTGTGTGTGTGTGTGCGCGTGTGTGTGTGTGTTGTTTGATTACAGTATTGTATTTAAGATGGTGTTAGACTAAATAAATTGTCTTTTAAATATCATTTTGCATATCTCCGTTGTTTTGACTAAACATTAGGCCTAATCCAAGTTTATAATTGTGTATCTTTAATTTGATGTTACGATTTCATCTACACATTAAGTATAATTTCAATTGGTTACATATTTCTCATTCTTTAGACAGTTGTTGGAGGAGCAAGATGGTGTTGGAGGTGTTTGATGTTTTGTCAGATGAACCAGTCAGTACCAGTCATGTCAGTCCTCAACAGTACACAAAAGTTAAGGGAGTCTCAATCCTCTAATAGTGCAGTAACAGCCGTCATGCAATTGCTACACATAGTTGATCTCACCCAGCCTGCAAAAACATTTACAGTGAACTCACAGTCACACACATGACATGGTCTGTCTCT
Organism: Gila orcuttii; assembly: GCA_026230005.1. Classification (NCBI taxonomy): domain Eukaryota; kingdom Metazoa; phylum Chordata; class Actinopteri; order Cypriniformes; family Leuciscidae; genus Gila; species Gila orcuttii. The sequence goes on along the minus strand of JAPDVR010000019.1, from coordinate 33,927,256 downwards.
GTATTGTTCTGCCTGTGTAGTTGAAGTAATACCGTCTAATATGTATTGAATGTAAACTGCGGCTGAGCCCTAGTATGCTGCTGTTCTTGAATTCATACAAGTTATTGCTTAGCTTCAACACTAGTCTGTTTTTTTTTCCCTCCGGTCTCGACTTGGTCTCGGTCTTGGTCTGTCTTGGTCTTGATACCCTCTGGTCTTGGTAGTGTCTTGGTCTCGGTTTAGGCGGTCTTGACTACAAGTCTAGACAGAGGTTTACTGTTAACAGAGGGCGAAGACACAACAACCACCGTAGATAATGGAGGAGGAGCAGGACATGTGGATTAATGTGTCTATCAGCTCCGAAATATGAACAGACATGCTGGGTCAAGAGGCAAAGTCTTTCAATGGGGGAGAAGTGAAATACATCCACTTGCGTTCAGACTCTGGTTCTGGAGGAGCTGACAGAGCTGGCTTGCGGAGAGTTGGAGAAGACTGTTAGGCAGGTTGATCTTCCTGACAATTCCTTATGCAATGGGCGACCCGGATTGACAGGTAGATAAATTGCTCAAGCACCATGGTATTGTCGTAGGAGGCGAACTGTAGCCTCAGCACTGTATTGAGCCCTTGACGATAAGCAGTGCTGGTTCATTCCATCCACTAGCTGCATCAAGAGTCCTGAAGTTGAAGGAATAATCAAGAATAGCATGAAAAACACATAGGAAGACAAAACCTGACTGAGGTTATAATAATTCATGCATGAAAGGGTTAATAACTTTCAGTCTTTGTCTTAAGGCAGGAACACACCAAGCCGACGGTCGGCCGTCGGGCAGTTTTTGTGCGTCGGCCGACTAAGTTTTCTCAGTGTGTTCTGCACCGTCGGCTGAAATTGGTCCTCGTCGGCTTTGTAACAGCCGATTCAACATGTTGAATCGGCGTCGGGCCGTCGGTGAGAGAGAGAAGTCTGATTGGCTGTTCAGCTTAGTGAACAAGTCAGTGCACGAGAATAATAGCAAAACAGAGAGCAAAGAAGTCAAAACGGTACAGATAGAAGGCTGCTGTTAAGTTACGTCATCTTACATGAGTGTTCCTTGGCAAATATTTAAATATTAACATGAGTGGAGTGGAATAAAGAAAGTGTTTAACATGATTGATATTCAAAACGGTAAGCACTGCTTTGTTTATGGTTTGTGTAACGTTATCTGCAGCCTGCAGCGTCGGTTTCTGTTTTTGAATGTCGAATATAGATTAATATATCTGCAGAAATAGACAGTTGTCTCATTCACACGCAGGCGCAGAACGCGCATTCTAGCTAACAGTCGGCAGTAGTTCTCTCGGTGTGTTCAAGTACAGTTTTTTCCCCCGACGCGAGGCGACAACACAGTCGGCTTTCATCAGCGCTAGTTCGTCGACGTCGGCTTGGTGTGTTCCTGCCTTTACAGAACGAAGACACACGCACACACACACACACACACACACACACACACACACACACACACACACACACACACACACAAAAGAGATGACTGGAAGATGTCTTGGATGACTGGAGACTGACTTGACTTGGATGAGGTAACCACAGTAGCTAGCAAGTCAGGAACATTAAGCAGGTAAGTAGCAGTCTAGTAGTAGTCTTTAGAGGTAAGTAGACGAGGCCAACTGTCTTCTTGTTGCTATTTTACAGCGGTTGGCATTCAGCTTATTGGTGCATTTCTGCCACCTTCTGCTCCGGGGTGTGAATCAGAAAATAGGTTTACAGACTAAATCACTCACCCTCCTTCTCACACTCACACCTCATCCCAGTCCTGAGACCAACTGTATTATTGTGTGTGCTCTTTATAGTGCTGCTGATTGGTGCTTGATGATGGCCAGGTGCATGTGATCAGTACTCTGGTGACGGTTCAGTGAGTAAAGGCGGGCGCAGTTCGGACACTCGAAAGGTTGTGAGATATTGCACACGTTAGTCAGTTAACCCGATAATCGCGTCAAGGGAGAGCCTGGTGTGATCGTGACAGTATTAAGATGGGTATGTAAACTTCTGCAATGGATAATTTGTGTAAATTCAGTTATATTGTCTTGTGGACTATTTATCAACATATGTTATGTGACACAGCTTATTTATGAAAGTACTACATAAAATACAACATGCAATTATAATCCCTTCTTTTGCAAATAGTATTAACATCTTGCATATTCTGAAAGAGGTATGTCAACTTATGAGCAGGACTGTATAATAGTTTCCCCAACACTGATACTTAAACAAAAGATAATTAAATTGATAAAACTGATAATAAAAAAAAAAAAACTTTAATTGTTAAATAAAAAATAAAAAAATAACTGAAAAGGGAAAATATTTGACAAGACAACTTTGATTGGTGAGATTGATGGACCCAGTTTTCATGAAGCCGTAAAGGCCCTTGTTTTGGGAATACAAATATCTCTGGGCGTTGTGCATGTATTATTCAAAGCAATGATTAAAGTTTGGCTTCAACAAGGACAAGGGACAGCAGGAAGGATGCTGGGAGGGCTTGTGAAGTGCAGAAAACCACCAGAATCCTTTGGGCCCCAGGGCCTTCACCCGTCTTTACTGCCACCATCATGAACTTTACGCCCAGAGCAGCAAAGTTCAAAACAAACACACCCTGTCTGACACATAAATACTTAAACAAATGACAGTTTCTTGAAGTAAATTGAGAGACTGACTGAGAAGATGAAGGATTGGTGTCATTGGATGACCGTTGATCCTCTTCAGCTGCTTTTACTGTTTCTGTATGACATCATAATGAATAAATGTTCCCAGCAGATATTCCAAGAAAATGAACAAATAACAACCAACAAAACAAAATAAGTGCCTAATAAAATTTCACAGTGGTTGCCATCAGGATTCAAGTGTGCCACGGTGGTATTACTCACATCTTGGTAATTGCTGTTTTCAGAATTATCAGGATGTACTTGGCATTTGCATTTAACCTTTAATCATGTCTATAATTTGAAAAAGGAGCAAAATCTCTCTAAAGCATGACACTGACACATAATGGTCGACTGCGCTGCATATCAAATGCAGCTTTGCTCCTATCGGATATCAAAAAACTGTGTTGAAATATTAATGAAGCACACATGTAGCGGACTGACCATAAATAACTGCTCCAGTGCAGCCCTTTTATACTCCACTCTGTATTATTTGTTAATTGTTTGATTGTATGTAAATGTCTTCCTATAATATTAAAGTAACAGTAAATTATGGCACATTCCCATTGAAACCTTACTGTCATCAGAAGTGAGCATCCCTATGCCCTATTCACTCTGAAAGGCAGAGCCCTTGAATGGGGAGCAAGGTATTTAAGTGTCATAATGTAGTTGTTTGGCATTTGCATTTCATCTTTAATCATGTCTATAATTTGAAAACGGAGCAAACTCTCTCTAAAGCAGGGGTGGGGAACGTTGGTCCAGGAGGACCACTGTCCTGCAGAGTTTAGCTCCAACCCTGAAAAAATCTCACATGATTGTAGCCTTAGTGATCGTGAAGACATTGATTGGGCATTGATTGATGTTCATCTGTGTTTGATTAGGGTTAGATCTAAACTCTGCAGGAGAGTGGCCCTCCAGGACAAACGTTCCCCCCTGCTCTAAAGCATAACACAAGAGAGCAATGAATGACAACGTATTTTACTCATTATCTTCACCTGGAATGTTACCCTGACATTGATGCTCAGCGTCCATCACCCCATTAGCTACTCTTACAACAGGAATTTCTTATAGTTACTGTTATTATGATTGATGCAAAGAATAACAATGTCATTAATTTTAACTAATTTAATGTCAGTACAGACGTTGTAACACCATATTGTCTTTCTGACACCCAACTCAAGAAACTCTGGGTTTAACAAAAGTTCCAAGTTTTCCACTCGTAATTAAGACTCTGGGGTGGCGTTCATGTGTATTCAACTCATAAATCAGATCTTTCCGACTTGAGCTCAGAATTAACCCCTCTACCATTTTTTAGTATCCTTTCAAACTGAACATGTTTGCTCCCTTCAGATTAAAAAACCCTTAAGATGACGGAATACCCTGTTAAGTCCTCTTAGCAGGGCACTCACAGTTGAATGGAATGCACCTCACGACCTGAAATGGATGGGTCAGATAAGTGAGAAATCAAAATTGTGTGCTGTTGGTGTGCCCTTAGGAAGAGGAAACACTGCAATATATTGGTATCTAAATATGACTCAAATTCCATCTTCAGTGTGTGTCTATGGAATTCCCTTTCAACGGTCAAACGCTGTGGGAACGCCCCTGCGTTGTGCGTCATGAAGCACGTATGGAATCAGCCCAATGGAGAGATGGAACGTCATAGGCGGGTGACGTCATCGACCAGGAAACTATAAAGCACCCCAAAAACACAAGCGCATCAGCTTCTGTGCCTTCAGTCGCGCTATATGTGAATCTGTCCCTGTGTGAATATTGTCTGTCTTTACATACTCTGCACCACACAAACAATTTATATATATATATATATATATATATATATATATATATATATATTTATTTGAGAGGTTATGGCGAACGAACAGCAGTTTAAGAAGTGTGTCCCTCCCTGCTCGCGCTATCTAACGAGTGGGGATACACACATTCTTTGTGTTGTTTGTTTGGGAGTGCAGCATGCCCAGTCAGCTCTCGAGGGAGCTGATTGTGAGCATTGCGAGCGTCTGGCACTAAGGACGCTCCGCTCCCGCTGGGTGCTCTTCGAGGAGGGCGGTTTGGTGCGCGCTCCCCGCGGTTCGGGTCCCGCTTCTGCCGAGGCAGAGCGGCGGCGCTTATCGTGGGGATCGCAGATGGATCTCTCAGCGGGGTTAGAGACGGGCTCTGCCTTATCTCTCCCTTCACCTGTGAGATCCAGTGCCTCAGTCCCGGGTTTGGTGGGTAAAGCCTATTCGGCGGCAGGTCAGGCTGCGTCATGTCTGCATACTATGTCCATCTTGCAGGCATACCAGGTTGACCTGCTGAGGGACGTGAGTGAGAGTGAGGAGGTCAGTGCTGACGTAGTTTGCGAACTGCGTCAGGCTGCTGATTTATCCCTGCGTGCCACCAGAGAGTCGGCCAAGCTAGTTGGTCGATCTATGGCAGCTCTGGTGGCCGCAGAAAGACATCTGTGGTTAAATCAGACGAATATAAAAGAAAAAGAAAAAGCTTTCCTTTTAGACGCTCCTCTCTCCCCCCTGGGTTTATTTGGCGATGCTGTAAATTCTTTGATCGATAAATTCCAGGAGGAGAAAAAGCAAACAGCAGCTTTTAAGAAATTTCTCCCTTTAAAAGTTCATGTCCCTGGGGCTGCTGGGCGGGAGCAGCCCCGACTGTCTGCGAGCTCATCATATAGGGCACAGCAGAAGCAGAGTGACGCGTCTCGTGCTCCCCCTGCTGGACAGTGGGCTCAGCCGCGGCACTCTCAGCCGAAATCTTCCAGTAATAGAACTGATCTGAGGACAGTTATATTAGCTAAGAAGGCTTCGGCTAAGAAGAAGTCCTGACGCCATGGCGTGCAGGACACTGAGGGTGGTCCCCACCGAGGCGGAAAGGTGTTCACCTCTTTTTACGGTGCCCATTCTTCCTCTGTGCCCTCAGGGGCCCGTTCTGCCAACCTGGGACCGCGCAGACGGTCCCAGCGAGCGCTTTCCCGAGGGACGCACGCTCCCTCTGAGGAGGGTCTCAGAGCAGTTAAACCAGTTGTTCCCTGCCGGTGCGCTGTTACAGGGCGCTGCGTTTGCTGCTCAAGTTACACCAGAGGCCAGTCTGGAGAGACTGGTACCCTTAGTAGAATTTCTGGCAGAGTGGAAAAGCCTTCCAAAAATATCTCATTGGGTCCTGCACTTTCACGAAATGCATGGATGCAGCACTAGTGCCTCTGAGGCTTCAGGGCATTCGTATCAATTACATCGACGATTGGTTGATTTTAGCTCAGACAGAGCAGATGGCGGTTCGGCATCGAGATGTCGTTCTCGCTCATATCAGAAAGTTGGGGTTGAGGCTGAACGCAAAGAAAACTGTTTTATCTCCTTCTCCTTCTACGGTTTCGATGCGGGCGCGACTCTCTCCGACCCGCATCGCTTCGATTCTCTCAGCTGTGAAACAAGAAAAGCTAGGCCAGCTACTTACTGTGAAGCAGTTTCAGTGACTGTTGGGTCTGATGGCAGCAGCGTCCAACGTTATACCTTGCGGCCTGTTGTACATGGGACCGCTACAGTGGTGGCTCAGGACCAAGGGATTCTCCCCGAGGGGAAATCCGCTCCGCACGATCAAAGTCACGCGACGCTGCCTTCGTGCTCTGGTCATGTGGAAAGAAACTTGGTTCCTATCCAAAGGTCCTGTGCTGGGGGCTCTTTGTTGTCGCGTAACGCTAACGACGGATGCTTCCCTCACAGGGTGGGGGGCGGTCATGAGTGGTCGTCCAGCCCAAGGTCTGTGGCAGGACCATCATCTATCATGGCATATAAATTGTCTAGAGATGTTGGCGGTGTTTCAGGCTCTGAAACACTTCCTAGCAGACCTGAGAGGTCATCATGTGTTAGTTCAGTCAGACAACACGTCGGTGGTCTCTTATATAAATCATCAGGGGGGCCTGCGGTCTCGCCGGCTTTACAAGTTGGCCCGTCAGATCCTCCTGTGGTCCCAAGGGAGGTTACTATCACTGAGAGCAATGTATCTTCCTGGGTATTTGAATTTGGTAGCAGACTCCCTGTCGAGGCAGCCCCTCTGGGGTTGGACGCTATGGTGCAGCCGTGGCCGAGGTCACGTCTGTACGCATTTCCCCCGATTGCTCTGCTACCAGGAGTTCTGGAGAGGATTCGCCGGGACGGGGTCAGCCTACTACTAGTAGCCCCGTTCTGGCCGGCCCGAGTATGGTTTGCGAACCTGATTTCTCTCCTGGACGGCTCTCCTTTGGAGCTCCCGGTCAGGAGGGATCTACTCTCTCAGGCGGGCGGTATTTCACCCCCGCCCAGAATTGTGGAAACTGTGGGCTTAGCCTCTGATGGGGCCCAGCTCATAGATTCCGGTCTCTCAACCAAGGTTGTTGAGACCATTCTTCACTCCAGAGCTCCATCCACGAGGAAGCTTTATGCCTTGAAGTGGAAACTTTTCACTTCTTGGTGTGGAGAACACCTGCAGGACCCAGTTAACTGCCCAGTGGGTGCAGTGCTGGAATTCCTGCAGGAGCGCTTCTCCACAGGGTTATCCCCCTCCACACTAAAGGTGTATGTGGCGGCACTAGCTGCTTACCACGTCCCTTTCAGTGGAGTTTCTCTTGGGAGACACCCGCTTATAACTCGTTTCCTTCGTGGCACATTGAGGCTGAGGCCAGCAGTTCGTACGAAGGTGCCGACCTGGGATCTGGCCATTGTATTAGAAGGTCTTTCCCTAGCTCCTTTTGAACCTATCGAATAAGTTCCTAAGAAGTTTCTCACTTTTAAAACTATCTTTCTTCTTGCTATCTCCTCACTAAAAAGAATCTGAGATTTGCAGGCTCTGTCGGTTTCACCCTCGTGCCTGGAATTTTCGCCTGGCATGGTTAAGGCTTTTCTGCATCCTAGACCAGGTTACGTTCCCAAGGTCCCTACTAATGTTGTTAGACCTACAGTTCTGCAGGCTTTCTGTCCTCCTGCATTTTTGTCGTCAGACCAGGAGAAACTTAATTTACTCTGCCCTGTTAGGGCGTTAGACGCTTATGTCCACAGAGCTGCCCTGTGGAGGAAATCAGAACAACTATTTGTGTGTTTTGGGCCACCTTGGAAAGGTTGTCCCACGTCTAAACAAAGAATGAGCAAGTGGGTGGTCGAGGCTATCTCACTTGCTTATGAGTCGGCTGGTCAGCCTTCACCTTTGGCTGTACGAGCCCACTCTACCAGGAGTATGGCTGCTTCTAAAGCTTTATTGTCAGGAGTTTCCCTGAGTGATGTTTGTGATGCGGCTGGATGGTTTTCACCGCATACTTTTATTAAGTTCTATGACCTAGACTTAAGCTCTACCCCTGGGGCACAGGTGCTCTCGTCCTCTGTGCGCTAGTTCTCACATGACGGTCACTTGGTCCTATGGCGACGTGGGTATTCGCGTTCCCACAGCGTTTGACGCAGCTCGAAGTTCCCTTGAAAGGGAACGTCTCGGTTACGTATGTAACCCTAGTTCCCTGATAGGGAACGAGACGCTGCGTCGTTCCGCCATACTCCCGGCATTCCCGTTAGCGCTTCCTTCAGGCCTATCAGAAGCTGATGCGCTTGTGTTTTTGGGGTGCTTTATAGTTTCCTGGTCGATGACATCACCCGCCTATGACGTTCCATCTCTCCATTGGGCTGATTCCATACGTGCTTCATGACGCACAACGCAGGGGCGTTCCCACAGCGTTTGACGCAGCGTCTCGTTCCCTATCATGGGAACTAGGGTTACATACGTAACCGAGACGTTTTCCCTTGTTTTATTGGCCACCATGTAAAAATGTGATTTTTTTTTCATTTTAATCATTCGTGTCTGTACCACCAACGGTGTGGGATGACATCTTTATACTTACAGGTTTTTCAAAAGTATGAGCAATAGCAATGCCATATCACGCACCACTAATTATGAAATCAAGAAGATTTAATCAAATGATTAAATTCATGTTTGTTTGCCATGCAGAATTGAGTAATGGTTTAGAATGAGAAGCTATTTTGGTGTTATAAGCATTTTACAATGTCATGTTTTCAGACACTTTTACAGGGACTCTATTATTTGCCTATTTTTTTTTGCAATAATGTCAGTTTGAAAGAGACCTAATTAATGAATCCTGTTAGTGCTTGTCTGCTTGAGGTAATCGAAGCTGCTAACACACTCTTGAAACTCCACCCTCTGTACCGGGAGCAGCAGCTCATTTGCATTTAAAGGGACACACAAAACGACGCGCTTTTACTGACCCTCAAAAAGGGAAATTATTATTTTTTTTGTATTAATAGTAGTAATTTTTGTATAAATTATTTTAAATTGTAGTAATAGTTCACAGTATTACTGTTATGTGAAGTGGTGAAGAAATACTCGTGATGAGGAATAACTTTAGAAGGAAGACTTGAATCAAACACATTGGAACAAGGAAAAACGCAGGAGAAAAACACAACCAAATGTTAACGAGAACCGTCAGAGACTGAGGTAAAACACAGGGTATATATCAGGGTTTTTCCTGGCTCAAAAATGGTCTTCGGTGGTGGCCGACAGACTCTTTCTTGCCCTCTTTTAAAAAAAAAAGCTGTGATTTTACCACTGGATCTGGATTTCATAGCTTTGTAAGATAAAAACCTTTCTTTGCTAGACCTGATAATTATTTTGGTATATAATCATATCAATATTAAAAAGTAGAATAAAAAAGGAGCATTAAAAAGTTCATTTTAACTAATAGTCTAATTTTCTATCATATACTATTGAATAAAATTTGCGGCTTAGCTACAACAACTACTTGCTTTGTGCTTTTTTTTTTTTTTTTTTCTGGTTTCACCTCACTCCAGTCTAAACTAAGGGTGTTTCTCAAAACCAAGAATGCAAAGAACGGACTTGTGTTCTTGGGGAGAACGCTCTTGCTAGTTGTTCTTGGAAGAATGAACTTGCAAGGTGACGAGCACACAGAACGCTGCTGACAGTTTGAGACGATGTGTTCTTGCGGGTATTGCGCAATACCCTCATACAGAACTCAAACATTTACGACTCGCCATACATTTTCGTAAAAATGCCAATATTTGAAATCTTCACAGTTGATTTCTCGCATCAAATGTTCTCAGAAGTGAATTGAGTGATGAAATAGCATACGAAATAGTATATTTTAGGCAACAATCAAACGAAATATGCTACAACTCTGCCTCTTTTCGTCAACAATAAAACGAAATATTTTAGAAAACACCACTCTGCCTCTTTTCATAAAAAAAAAAATCTTAAACATATTAGCCTAAATGGCCACACAATTGTGGTTCAGGCAACGTGTACATTAATTATCTTCACTGCATATTTATAACAACATGATATTAAAACACAACCCTGCTTCTTTTTTATTTTATTTTAAAAATATGAAACATTCTTGATTTGTATTGCCATTTGTCAAAAAGAGACAGGGTTGTGTCATTTTATTTTACATATAGTGAAGAGAATGTTGAAATAAATATAAAAAATATATATCTATTTTAAAGTATATAAAATAAAATAAACAACCCTGTCTCTTTTTGTTGAATGTCATTTTTGCTGATCAATAATATCCAGTATAAAGGTATAAGAAGCTAACTTACAATGAGAAATTAAGCAAACAATTAGGCTACAAAGTTAAAGTTAAATAGCCTAAATATATAAAATTATGAAACTTCACTTTGCCCTCAGCCAAAACGATTTGCCATGGAACAAATATAGATTGATGAGTAAGACCAAAGATCGACACAAGACGAATATACGTCATGTTTATCCACTAGACTAGAGACACCAGAGCCAGCGGCAGACGTCAGAAGCACTAACCGAGGAAAAGCTGTTCCAGTCGGGGTTAATGAGTGTTGAACACCCGGTGATCACCTGGATCTTACAACTCCGAAAGCGTCAGATACATTTTTCAAATAGGCGCTATCTTTATAAACAAACCACAGATTTGAGCTTTAAACAACTACATTCTCGCCTGAAACACTCTTAAAATTGCATTTCAGGACACAATAAAAGTAGTATTTTGATATTACGCGGGTTTTCTCCTCTGGTATTGACGCTTGCTGGTTGGTGCGAGATGCATTCTGGGATACATGGCTGTCTCAAGTCCGCACAAGTCACCTCTCGATGCATCCTCGGTAAAAGGGGCGGATCAAGAACACATCCGGGGATTTGAACTGGACTTGGCTAGATGTGAACTTTGAATTGGGACAGTACTTGGGCAGCGACTGATGACGTTTCACAAGTCCACAAGAACACAAGTACAGACAAGAACGCATATTGAGAAACGGCCTAAATTATGTTTTTAGGTAATTTTTCTACACATTTTCATATAAATAACCTGAAAATACTGTAGTTCATTAAGGCTAAATCTTACTAAAAAAAATAAAAAATGGGATAAGCACACTTACATTGTCATTTTAAGAGGTGTTCTGAGTAAATTATTTGTTTGTAACACTTTACAATATGATTTGATTTGTTAATGAAACCCTTGATATTTATATCCTGTTTCAATAGCTAGCTGCATTTCTTTAAAACTTGTTACTGCCCCTTTAAGAGATAGAGTAGTTCATGCAAGGAGTGAGTGCACAGCAATAGCGCGCAGTGAATGTGCACGGAGAAAAACGCATAGCGTGTGAGCAATTTTGACTTGCTGACTAAAATGAGCATTTATAGTGTGACTTGAATAGCTGATTTATTGTTTCATATATCAGCCAGGAAGTTGAATTGAATCACTGTGGAAGAGAAGTCGAGGAATACATATTGCTTTCTGTGACCGTTTCTGAGACATTCTGGTGAGTGTATTCTGATTGTAACTAAATATTGTGTTATCATTTGAGCAAAACCAGTCAGAATGTATTCATGTCGAGGAAAAATGTGTTAAATTGTTTGTGTAGTGTGTTTTGAAGCCATTAATTAAAGGGCAGCTAAGTACAGCACTTCAATGCTAGCTTTGCTAGTCACGGAGAGCACGAGGTGTACGATGCCCATGTATATTGTTTTTCACATGTCGAGTGAAATGGTTAAAACACATAAAATTTAACTGTAATTTGATTTATGTTAATGTGTATTGGTAGTTCTCAATTGTCAGTGAGATGATTCAAAGCTGGGTTGTTTCATCATTTTTTCATAAGAGAAGGAAAGATATGACAGTAAGAAAAATACATGTGATCTCGCTTACAAGGAATGGTTTAAGTGTTCTGATGTTATATTTGTACAGACTGGTTTTTCCCTTGGACTGGTTTTTGGAGATACACTTGGGACCCGGATCATTTGAGTGGATTCATCCGGAACAAATCCTTTTCATCATCTCATCCCAAACTATCAACTCTTCAGCTCTTCTTTCCTTCGTCCTTGATTTACTGAATATTTTGCTTGGGGAAGTGGTAGGACTGAGACATATTGTTTCTTCATTCTACACACGTTACATGGGACTGAGACGTTTTTTTTTTTTTTTTGCCCCAAGGAAAAGGAAACTGGACTTTCCACATTTTTATTTTTTTTGGGTTACAATTATATTGTATTAAATTCTGTTAACAAGCTCAATTAATTCTTGGAAATTGAGTGTCATTTGAGGTTATCGCTTTGGTGATTTTCTTGACCGAACTTAGACAATTGATATTTAGAATTAGAAAACAAAACACTGAGTCGAGGGTTACATTAACAGTAGTTAATGTATTAACTAACATGAACTAACCATGAGCAATACATCTGTTACTGTATTTATTAATAGTGATGCACCGATGTGAAAATTGTGGCCGATACCGATAACCGATATTAATATTGCTGTTTATGGCCGATACCGATATTTACCGATGTCGATATCTCTGTATAGAAAACACATTTTTATGATAATCAAATAAAGAGCTATTTTCCAAAAGACTTTTTTTTTTTTTTACTTTTGTAATTTATTTTCAGAAATGACTGATATTGGGCACCTTTACCTGTGTGCAAAATATGTCATCAGATTTTCAGAAGAAAAAATAAATATTTATATAAAAATACATTTTTATAAAGGATACAAGTGTGTCCTGAATTCACACTATGAATAAGCCAACCCTGAGTATTCTCAATAAACATCTAACTCACTTGAGAGCAAGTCACTGTATTCTGTGAACATTGTACAACAGTTCAAAACTTTAAAGTACAGTACTGTCCTACTAAGGCAAAAGACCTTAACTTCTATTTTATAGCACAATGTTATGATAACACTTAAAATGTAATCAGTATTAACCCTATTAGACTCACTATGATAAAAATGGCTTCACATGTATAGACAAGAAGTTGAAGTAGTGAGCATAGTTGGAATGTCCTGTATGAACAAAATGACGGAGTATGTTTTTGTTTCCACTGTTCGATCTCGCCCGCGCCTCTCTCTCTCTCTCACACGCGCGCCACACACACACACACACACACACACACACACACACACACACACAACCACAACATATTCCAGCATTGCAATCTTGACATCGCAGACAGTTCATAATAGTCACAGAGCTTCAGAGCTAAGGCAGGGCTACAGATTAGGTGTCCCTAAAGAACTGTAACGTTATCTAACAGTTAGTAGTTTCGCATTGTAATGGATTTGCTTTCTTGTCGGTTGTTTGACATGGATTTTAACCAGGGTTCAACAAAAGGTAGGCTTTAAATTACTACATTCCTGCTGCTGGTGTATAATGGGTGTGTCGTTGCGGCTCCAACTGACCAACTCGCGTAGTTTTCAGTCAGTGGACTGTCATTGACAGGCGAGAGCTAGCATTTTATTTCAGTTGTAGCCTACATGTAGCCTTACGGGCTGTGAATTAAGATATCCTACAAGCCTGCTCTAATGCAGCGCTTGTTACTAGATAAGTTGTTGATTATGGCTCGAAAACGTGTTTGTGTCTAGTTTGTGAAGTAGCATCGCTAGCTAAAGGATACCGCTAGCTATTACTGGATTTTAAAGATTATCTTTTTTATGCACCCGTGTCGTGTGTCATTCTTACCACCTTGATCATTTTCATCATCATTTTCCCCTGAGAGTATGCCATTATTCAGTAATCTGACAAAAGCAATCACTGTGAAACATGTAGGTTAACTTACATGTGTGTCTGAGGTGATTTAATTGCTACATCATAACCCCGTAACTCCAGCGCGACAATACTTCGATGGTCGGTCAGAACAAGGCAGAGTGCGTAACTTGCCGCCTCCAGCACCTGCTTCAGCACATTATGTGTGTAATGTATGCGCGCGTGCAAAAACAAACATCCCCTCCGGCTAGAGCTTAGATTCTCTACCCGAGCCCGGCCCCACCCGACCCGCGGGCCGGGCCGGGCCGATATTTCCCGCCACTATGCTCGGGTCGGGTCGGGCCCTTGATCAAGCACGTCAAGTGTCAATGCTCCACTCGCACGCACGCACACTGTATTGTGTAGCTTAAGTGCAACATGGAGCTTGAAGAAGTAAAGAAAAAAAAAGAAAACAGGAGAATTAACTTTGAGCAAGTATGAAGGAAAGTCGGAGGTATGGAAATATTTTAAATTAGTCGTGCGCAGTGACAACATATGTGTTGGCTTTGTTGAGTGCAAGTGCGGCGCGCTGCTCGCCTATGACAGCAAAAAAAACGGGGACTTCGACGATGAGCAGACACATGAAGCAGGCTTGCCATGACAGAAAGGATGATAGTCAGCCTTCAATGTCCTCTTTTGTTACTTCTCCAAGCATACCGCTGAGGGCGAGGTTTTCTTTCTTTTTTTTTTTTTTTACGTTTCTTCATTCGGATCCATTTGCGATCCATTCGATTCTGAATAAATAAACAACGCAGTTTACATGCTTCGTCCTTGTTACATTATTCATAAAGATAATAATTCATAAATGCACGCAATAAAGGCAACATGCCTTTCAACTTAAGTGTGCAAAATTCAGAATTAAATGAATGTGTAGCAATTTGTACAAATAGAGAGTCTGTGTAGGCCTATAGTACGTGTTGTAGCCTTTAAATAAGCGCATTTAGTTGCATATTAAAACATTATAATGTTATTTTTTTTCCATCTATGTTGATAATGAAAGTGAACAGAGTAGATGGGAGGATGCGCAATATCGGGAGACATGGAGTGGTTCAGGCATGATTTTGACCACTTAATTATTTTTTAGTTTGTAGAAAGCCTTTCTTTAAAGTGAATTTCGTTTTGTATAAATTGTATCTTAATTTTAATACATTTTTCATAAACCAATTGCCTGTATTTAATAAGAAGCAAATATAGCAGACAATATAGGCTAATCATGACATGAAGGCGCCGGCGAGCCGCGGTCACCATAGCCTGTGAACTGGAGGCTAGAGCCATCTCATAATAAATTAAAACAATTCTCGGCACGCCGGTCACCGAATTTACAAATGCACATCTTGCTTGTTGCACGCGTTGCACACATATGTCGAAATAACATTATTAATTAATCTTTAGGCCTATTTGATTGAATGCTGAATGTTGTGCTTGTTCAATTTAATAAAATTAAAACTTTCATTGTGATAATTAAAATAATTGAATATTAAATATTAAGTAGCCAATTTTTGTACATTTCTTAATAGTATTTATATAATATATATACTGTAAAATTGCGCAGCTTCCCCCTGTCAATGGTCTAGCACCCATTCAGCACCTGCGTTAAAAAAAACGATCTGGCGTCGCCCCTGGTTATAACGGCCCACGTATTAAAAATGGTCGGGTTTAAATCGGGCTCGGGCTCATAATTACAGTTAATGTGTCGGGCCGGGCCGGGCTCGGACACAACATGCACGGGCTCGGGTCGGGCTTGATTTTTTGGGCCCGATCTAAGCTCTACCTCCGGCCCCACATAAGCCTACACACACGTCAAATACACAGGAATGATTATCGGCCTGTTCACATCGGCCCTGTTTTGACATCGGAACGATACCGATGTGTAAAAAATTGACCATATCGGCCGATATTATATCGGCGGCCGATATATCGTGCATCACTATTTATTAATCTTAGTTAATAAAACTACTGCTGTTCGTTGTTTGTGCATGTTACTTCAGAGTGCATTAACTAATGTTAACAAATACAACTTTTGATTTCAATAATGTAGACTGTTGAAATTAACATAGATTAATAAATTCTGTAGAAGTGCAGTTTATTAATAGCTTATGTTAACTAATGCAGTTAACTAGAGTTTAATAAATGGAACCTTATTCTAAAGTGTTACCATACACCGATTCAGACAGTGACGTCTTGTGAGTTCAGTGTTGAACAGATCAGTTGTTTTAACCATTCATAAAGTGAATCGGTTTAAATGAGTCATTAGTTCGCGATTCGCGTGTAAGGCGGCACGCGTTGTGTGATTATCCCGACCCAGTCTGCCGACGGTTAAGACATCGCACAAGATTTGTATCAACACAGAAAACATTTCAACATTGGATAGTTTTTTTCGTTAGTTGAAAGTGTGGTATATGTCAGCTGAATGTGCTTTTCAGAGAAGATTAGTCAACGTTTTTTTTGCACAATTCACACCCAGCGGTAATTCAGGAAAAAAATCTCCGAATGCTCCACCTGAAACTTCGGCCTTCCGACCATTTACCATCGTATCAATTGATTTTGATTAAAGGGTAACTAAACCCCTGGTCAGTGCCTGACTCCACCCACTGGCAATATTTGAAAAATGCTGGAAAAGTGGGCAGAGCCCAGCGGAGGTGGGGCGTGCACCTGAGACGCATCTCTCTGTAGGCGAAGGCGTGGTTTGCTGATGGTCCCCTCTGACGTCAGCTAGGGTGACCACCCGTCCCGCTTTGCGTTGTCCCGCACAGCATTTTCACCCATTGTCCCCCACGTCACATATTGAGAAAATGTCCCGCATTTTCATCAGTCTGTTTGTTTTTAATTATCATATTTAAAAATGTGCATGCGTTCTTTTGTCTTTTTAAGAAAGCATTTTATTTATTCTTTTTGCGCCGTAGTTTTTCACCTATATTAACAGCGCTTCGTCAGAAGTACAAATAGCCTACAACAGCCGTTTTTAAAATCCTATCCAATGTCTGAAAAGAAAAGAGTAAACACGGTCACTAGTAGGTTGTGACGGCTGTCGATCAAAATGTGGAGCGGTGATTAGTTCCATGGGTTCCCTGTCAGAAAACAAATGCATAATTCAGTAAATTAATTTTATTTTAACAGAATTTATCAACATTGTTGCCTGCTGTGGTTGTTTTAATTCACATCCTTTCTAAAAATATGAAAGTTTTTGGTGTAATATATTCATAAGACTTTCAATGAACTAATTTCATGTTGTTTTATATTTTATTTGTTCATTATTTATTTTGTTGGTTTTAGTTGGACTTGGTCAGAACTGTTTCAAAAATAGTTATCTGCATGATGCCTGCATTGCCCAGTGATGTTGAATTTAAATGACATGTAAAATAAAGACATGTTATGTTACATTGTGACTGTGTTGTCTGGAAGGGACTAAATAAAGTATTTTCATCAGCTGAAATGCAGAATACAAATGTTTTTATTAAGTTAAATAGACATTATATAACAGTTTCAGGTTATGTTTTAGTGTTGGTAACATGTCCCACATAAACTTAGTGTGTAAACAAAAAATTAGTAATCGTCCCACATTTGGTTTGTTTGATGGTGGTCACTCTAAGCGCAGCAGTCATACATCACTCACCAATCAAATAAGGCTTTGGCGGCTGCCAAAAAAAATAAATCAATGCAGGAAACCACATGAGAATAACAAAGAACAGGGTTCCCACGGGTCATGGAATTTCTGGAATGTCATGGGATTTTAAAAGGTCTATTCCAGACATTAAAAGTCAGGGAATTTTATATATTTTTTGTCCAAGTCATGGAATATCAGGGAATTTAGTTTGTTGCTTTAAATTTTAGTTTCCATTTATCAAAATGTGATTTTTCTATACCGATTCTCACCAGCAGGGGGTGCAAGCGCGTCTTGTTGACGAAGACCAGAGCAACAGTTAAAAGCAAGCCATTCATTCATAAAAACTCATTTACAACAATTGAGCATGCATTACGTTTTTTGTGGTGATTATCTGGGTCAGTATATATGCGGAAAAGATGATAAAGGCACTAAAGCTGTTTTTATGTTTTATTCATTAACTTCGTTACTTTCCCTGTGTAGCCTTACATGTTATCAACTTTTTCTACCATGAACGGGATTATAATCGGTTTCCCTCAATACCTCATCATACTCAAGGATTCCCCTTCCATCAGGACAAAACACTTAACGTAGCTTAATGGACTAATACAGTGATATAAAAGACCAAACTCGCACCTTATTGGGGAAGTATGCTTACTTACATGTTAATATTCCTACATACATGATTAATCTGGGAAGGGTCATAGCACTTTCATATTGTTGTCCTATATTGTTATTTTAACTGTAACTTAAGTCGCTTTGGATAAAAGCGTCTGCTAAAAGACTAAATGTAAAATTGACTTGACATTCGCACATTTCTAAACCGTCTCTAAAGTAACATTGGTAGTCCTATAGGCCTAAACGTTTCTAACTTCAATTTATTTGTACACCTACATGGACACTTTACAGTTGGTTTTATGACTGCAAGTCGTTCTCTTCAAATGCTATTGAAGTTAGAAACGTGTATACCAATGTCGTATGTAACTTTAGAGACGGTCCCTAAATGTCCGAATGTCCAATGTCAAGCCAACTTATGCCAGGGCGATTCCATGCAAATGTCAACCTTGCCATGAAAAAATAAAGTTATTATCAAAATATCAAAACCCTTTCTAAGGTGTCCATTTGGGTCTGTATTTTATTGTATTGATGTGCGGTCATGTAAATTTTAAGGAAATTTCTGTGTTTATTCACCTCAGATAAGGTGTGCACAGATACTAAAATTGCTTTTTCAAACAAACATATTTCATGCTTTAAAAAGAGGGGTCAAAGACTCATTTTTTTATACTTTATGTTGACAGTAAGCATTTTGCAGAAAGATGGGAGCATGACTGAGATATAAATACACCCACTTTGTTATAACTGCATTGCCCTTTAAATTTATGAAGGCTATATTTAGGAAGTCACGACGCTTCAGTGATGTGTCACGTCCGTAACGATTTAAAGAATACGTTTATATTGTATAATAATTATTATTACAATTAATTTGAAAATTTATGTACAAAGCCAAAATATGTCCATTCTAGTTATGATTGACAATTCATCTCACTTATTTGCTCTAAAAAACCTAATTATGCGTTACGGACGTGACTGTTACGGACGCTTCATATTAAATCATGCATGATTTGACCAGCGCATATTTGTTGAATGAATTAATTTATTTATTTATTTCGAGCAATATAATGACACGGAAATCAAGAAGCATTCTGATTAAATCAATACGAAAAGATAAATTCATCAACTTTACAACATAAATCGATCTATATGCTTGAAATGGAGTGGGAAGAAATCAAACTTATTTAAACCCACCTCGGTCTTTCAACATGTTCAACGTGTTGTTACTGTTAAAAAACCCCGCATATATATTAAATTGATCTCTATTACTGTACATCAGAACATTTTAGAAATAAATTAATACCAGTACCATAATGTTAAGCATTATTACAGTTTCTGAGAGCGAGAGCGAGAGAAATATGAGACGCGCCTTTACTCACTTTCTTTCCCGCGCGCGCCCTCTGTGGTCAAGAGTTATTTCTGTGGTGATTTGTAGATCTGCGATTTCTGGACAACATCAGTAATTGGTAAGTAATTTGATATCTATGGCTAATTATATCTATATCTATTGATATAATTTGATATCTATGATATCTATTTGATATCTAAACCGGCGATCTCGACTCCGGAGAATATCGATATGATAAAAATACAAAATAGCTGCTGATGTATCTTAGCAATTCCGTATCTTTCGGGGTCTATAGTTAACACCACATTATAAAGCAATATCATGCCCGAATTGAGTTTTGCCCACGCTGCATTTTAGCAGCATGAGAGATATGCGTGAACGGAGGTTAATCTAGCCTATAACAAAGTGATTTCAGTTTAAATTTGATTAATTGTGCAGCCTTACCTTACTGATGTCTCAGATGTTTGTTGTTTTAAATACCCAACAGAGACACATAGGTCTCTGTTCAAGCATTTTCTCTGATTTTTCAGCGTCTGCCAAGTGTTGATTTCAGAACTGTCACGTCCATAACGAAAATACGTCACGTCCGTAACAACGTTTTTTCCTCATAAATGAAAAAATGAAAAGTAAAATAAAATAAATAATTTATGTTCTATAGAGAGCCAACACTCATCCCTTCGGTTGGTATTATTTATTTTGGCTTGTGCATTTTAATTCGCAGAATTTCTACAAAGTATGTTGTCTCCCACAAACTCAGGTCTTTTTTTGTCACGTCCGTAACGCACGTGTATTTCCCTCATATTAAATATAAAACGCATGTGTAGACTGATATTTTTCTATTGTCTGGACTCCTTTATTAAGGTAGTATGGACATATGAACAGACGTTTAAATATATTGGTATTAAATGCATTTTCTGAGAATTTATATTTTACATTTTGACTGCAAATGTCACGTCCATAACGCTGGAATTGGCCGCCAGTATCACTGAGAAACGCTCAGCTTTAAACTTTGCGCGTTAAGTTCATATTCGGAGTCCTTCTGCTTGCCTGCGAGTTTGGTCTTTTATATCACTGTATTAGTCCATTAAGCTACGTTAAGCGTTTTATATGTCCAGCAGTTGAATCCTGACGTATTGAGGGAAACCCTAGCTACTGCATGCAGCACAATCGCCGCAATATTAGGTTGAGGCAACTAAACAACCAATAGATATGTCGAACTCAAATGTAACATTGGATCTGTATACATCCGCATCGGGGGAATAACATTATAATCTCGTTCACGGTAGAGATGCATGTAGGCTACACAGGAAAAGTAATCGTGAAGACACTGAATAGAGGGAATGCATTAACGTCACTTTCCCGCCTGAACACGCCCCCTCCGCAGGACTGAGTGGCAGAAGAGCAGCTGCGTGACTGGATTTAATAGGGGAAACTGCGAAAACCCAAGTAAAACAAACGATTATCAGTTTAAACTAAAGATTGGACTCAATATAGTGTTCCTTACAACTTACTAAAGATCCAGTGATCCATGGATATTGACATTCAGCCAGGAATCGTGTTTCCTGACATATATATGTGCCTGATTTTGACACCGGGTAAATACATAGGCTACAGCAAATTTGCCTGTGAACGCTTTATATAAATACAATATAGGCAGGTCTAAATCCAGGTGATCACTTATATCAATGTTATATATATATATCATCATATCGTCTAGACATAAAACTTGTATAGTTTTTTGTCAGTGTTTATTTAAAAATGTCAAATTACAGAATATACAGTGGTAAATATTTGATTGATGAGTTGTCACTGCAATATATAACAATACAATATATAGAGAATGATTTTACCACTAAATTCAGCATATTGACACAAAAATGATAACTGCAAATCCACCTTTCGCTGCCTGGAGTCCAGTTGTTTCTATGAATTACAGCGATCTATTTGCTTCTCTGTTCTGTAGCTTTAGGTAGTCTGTAAAAATATACCTCATATTTCTTGTCAAATCTAGTTGTACAGTCAGTCTCAAAGCTCTTTCGCGTTTTAGACGCGTTTTGTGTGTTTTTCCGCAGCATTCACGCTGAAAACCAATGCTGCCGCTCAGTGTTTTTGCCACTTGTGGGCGTAACCGCAGTCACTCCGGCCAACGGTGACGTCACATGCATACCCTCTATTTCACATAAAACATAATAATCACAGATACATTTACATTGTTGTAAATTAGTTTTTATGAATGAATGGCTTGCTCTAACTGTTGCTCTGGTCTTCTCAACAACACGCGCTTGCACCCCCTTCTGGTGAGGTCGACTAACAGCAGATGGAGATTATGCTCGGTAATCTACTGCTTTTCCTGCAGTTCCTGGACGTCAATGTTGAATTTACTGTCGAATTTAAACCACTGAATTTGGAGAAGTGAATTTGCAAAGCGAAATAAAATGGACCGAAAACCACCTGTTGAATATTATAGGTTGTATTTTTAATCAGTTTGAATATTTTGGAAGTGAAATATGAAAGGTGAATATGGATTATTGAAATTTTACTAATGAAAATGTGTTTGAAATGTTTTGAATTTAAATATTCACTGCTTAAATATTCAACCATGCTGAATTTCAGCCCATAAAAATGCAAGCCCTAAAAATTTTTGTTTCAAAAACATTTGGCATTATTTTACTTCCATATTATAGGTCATGGAAATTCATCTTTTTAGTCAGTGAAAGTCAGGGAAAAGTCAGGGAATTTGACATTTGGTTTAGAGTGGGAACCCTGAAGGACCTTGACAAGAGAGTTAACAACACACAGCTGAACCAAATGAACTAATGACGACAGTGACCATGGAAACAAAGGAGTGACAGGAAACTGAACAAATGCAAACAGAAAGTCCAAACACAAACCGCTACTTTTATATTATATATGCCCATTTTTTACATTTGGAACTGTCTTCACATCCCTGACAGTAATGGCTAAGATGATGTCTGGCATCTTCAACCTTTATTTAAATAATATAAAAAAATTGTTTTAAAGACAGTTACTTGGGTTTATTAAACACAATTTATCTTTAGTGGTATGGTTCCTAATGGGGGTTCTTGCTCCGTAATTAATGACATACAGAGCTTTAGCATTAACCCCCATATGGAACCATCAGCTTGAGTGATATACAGATGATTAAGACAGTTTAGTAATGTCTTTAAAGCAAAACAGTTGGAAGTAGCTGTGTCTGGGTTAGACAGGTCAATTCAGCTCAAAAGGAATTATTAATTAATTTATAGGGAATCTTAAAAGAATCACTTAAACGGCCGAGCAAATGACAGCGGGCCGTAACTATCAGCTCTAAAACGGATATAAATATCCAAACTATAGTGAAACACTATATATAAGTGAAAAGATGTTGCAGGTTCAATGTAATGAGGATGGAAGAAGACAAGGGGTCAGTGTGACAGGGACTCGTGTATTTTATTATAACAGAAAAGAAACAGTTGCGCACGAGCGCCTTCACCATAGATAAACTATAGCACATTCATTAAAGTGAAAGTCCCAGTCCCTCTCTCTCTCTCGTTCTCTTGAAGCAGCCGGCTTTTTATCCGGTCTCCCCACGCCAATCACTGCAATCAGAAATAGGTGTTCGTCATTTTGCACTTGACCTACTTACTTATCGCTCGGCTCCACCCCCGTACTCCCGCTACAGACCTCGCTAAACCACGCCCCCCTCACTACATACCCCCACCGCCCGACTCAGGGATTACAGGGGAGCATGGTCCGAACAGAGGGTGAACTCCCGCCCCAAGAGATAATAGCGGAGGGTGAGAATGGCCCACCTGATGGCAAGGCACTCCTTTTCAATGGTGCTGTACTTAGTCTCTCTTTTAGAGAGCTTGCGACTAATGTACAGCATTGGCCGCTCTCCACCTCCTGGGACAGGACTGCGCCCAGCCCCCTGTCCGACGCGTCAGTCTGTAGAATAAAAGGGAGAGAAAAGTTAGGAGCTTGTAAGAGCGGTCCACCACATAGAGCAGCCTTTATCTGGGTAAAGGCCTGCTGACACTGCTCCGGTATCTGGTGCCTCCTTTTTAGTTAGATCAGTCAGCGGGCTAGCGAGGTCCGAATAATTAGGCACAAACCTCCTATAATATCCCGCCAGCCCCAGGAACTGTCTAACCTCCTTTTTGGTCTTAGGTCTTGGACAGGTCGCAACTGCTGCCGTCTTGTCAATTTGGGGACGCAGCAACCCATGACCCAAGTGGAAACCCAGATACCTAACCTCCACACGCCCAATTGCACACTTCTTTGGGTTGGCTGTGAGCCCAGCCATTGAGAGTACGCTGTGCGCGAAATGGCTGCCTCTTCTTATCGCAAATCGTTGTTTTGTTTTGTTATTGTAAATCTTTGTTTGTTACGTTTCCTTAATTAACCTGCTGTCGGCTTCTGATGTGCTTTCTTGGGACATAAAATCTTAATGGAACAGTGTTGGATGTTTGAGCTAAGCATCTGTTGCATGGATGTTACATTTTCTGAAGTCCCTGACACTCCCTGGAAATTTTTGGACAATCTCTGCTAATTTCTGCTCAGCGTCTCACTTTGTGAAATCCCTCCGAGCCCTCTGTCCAATGTTTCGGCTTTACCATTCTGCACTCTTGGTGGGTGGGGGGGGGGGGGGCGTAGGGGGGGGTGATTGGTTGGGGAAATTGACAGACACCAACACTTAAAGGAGTCATGGTGTTAATTTGTTTCTTTTAATGGCAGCAGTGAATATATTAGCTGAACAATTATTTGAACTGTACATTAAACTAAACATTTGAACATTTATTTTTATGTAATTTATCCACAAAGTGTGCAGCTTTTGTCACTGCAGTGTATCTTTCTGGGCTTCTGGAAGAACATTTTTTAATACGTGGGTCGTTATAACTGACGTTCTCAACTACTTTCGTTACTTTCTCCTGCCCGCAACATTTATGTTTTGTCCCGCTCCCGCCCGCAAATAGACTTACTTCTGTAGCCTACCTCCAAATACTTTCAAGTTAGCCTACGTGTCGCCATCATACACATCAGCATAATGCTCCTGATAAATGATTTGTTATTAAAGCATTAACACACAAACCACTGTTTGTGTTATAACATAAAAGCAAGCAGATACTGCAATAATTCCTAAAAAGCTGACAGTTCATCGCGATCTCACACATCTCTGTTATTATCAACGAAGCTGACTGCACAATGAACCTTTCATAATATATACACTTTGTTATAATTAGAGGATTTGCCAGCATACAGAATTCAGCACTGAACAAAAAGCCAGTTTTGAGCGGTGAGGGGAAACTACCTTAAATGCTTCTGATTGGCCATAGCGTTCAAGAAATCAACACATATGTCTGTGATTGGCTACATCGCTCAACGCTGCAAACATGTTATAAAAAGAAACTCTGGCCTGTAAATCATTTCTATTTTGTTTTAGTTGTTCTTGTTGCTTTTCTGCAACATATGAATAAAAGTGTATTAGTTTTTATATGTTTTATTCATAGATATTTCTAGTTTGCGGGAGTCCCGCGAATCGTTTTATTCTCCCGCAACGCGCACACACAGAGTGAGTGCATTACCGACCGCGCCATCAAATCTAGTCCCGCGCCGCACTCTATTGCGTTGGCAGTGCACGTCTCTCAAGGGCCCGGCCCGAGGATAGTGACGGGTCGGGTCAAGTTCGGGCTCGGGCAGAGAATCTAAGCTCTAAGTTACTTACCAAGATCAGTCTTGTACAGCCAAGGGGAGTATTTCCCCTCTGACAGCCAAGCTGGGTCAAAACCTGTCATCCGGTGATGACTGGACTTTTGATGCTCGTCAGGGGCAGGATGCGCAGCACTTAGACTTGGAGCAGGAGAGCTACTCCGGCTGCTACTCGCAGTAGAGCGATTGTTGCCATCTTCAGTTCCCTGTGAGCGTTTAAAAAACGCAAATATTTTTGTCTTATTTTCATCTTGTTGACGCGACATATTTCCCGCCGCGCGCTCTCTGTCCGCAAGTGCTCATCTGTATGTGACTCAAGTGTTTGTTTGTGTGTGAGTGAGTACATGCCATCGTGGAAATAAGATAAATAACATATTACTTAAGGGATATTTATTTTGTTTAATAAAATAACAAATTGTAATCTGGCGCTATAAAGACAATCAAATCAAATTTACTTGACCTTCAAGGGGGGCGGGGTGAGCCGTTAGGAGGGCGGGGTGCCCCCCTTATATAATGGTAGGGGAAACACTGGAGTTTTACCTTATTCATTGCGTAGTGTTATTGTGGTTCTGCCCTCTTTGGTCTGGCTAACGTGGTGGCCTCGCATTACTCTACCCGCGAGCCCTCTACCGCTGTATATCTGTGAGTCCCATAACATCTAATGCAGCAGGTAGGCATGTTTTAACTTGTTTAGCGAGCTGCTTAGTTTAGTTTTGTGGATTCACTTAATATCAGTTGGGTTCTGGCTAACGTAGTGTTGAAGTAACGTGGGTGGTCATTTGGTTTTCTGTGAGTGCTGTCTTAAATTGCAAAGAGATGTACTTTGCCATTAATAAATCTCCGGCATTGAGACTGCTGGCCCTGGGCTTTGCTGGCCTTGTTCTGCTTCTCATTCATGGAATGGATTTAAACTATACTTCATTGCAACTGCATAAACTAAATAGTCTAATCCGTCTGGAATCCTCCACATTTGATTTGTGTACTACTCTCGGAATTGCACGTCATACACATTATATCCATCGGTCTGCTAAACGTAGATGGTTTTATAACTACGACTCCTCTCTCTCAATACCTGTGATACTGTCGCCGAGATCAGAGCGTTACCATAGTGACGATGTGACTCTCCACGGCGCTAGGACTCTCATACCCCTAACCAAAGATGTGACCTACTCGTCGCATGTTCCCCATCGATACAACTGCGCACTTTTGAACACTCGTTCCCTGACTGGCAAGGGTACACTACTGAATGAAGTTACAACTGAGAGAGACCTGGATTTACTCTTTCTGACTGAAACCTGGCAAACACCTGACGATTTCATTGAGCTGAACCTTTTAGCCCCTGCTGGATATAGTTATTTGACAAAACCTCGACTTAGTGGTAGAGGTGGTGGTCTGGCAGTGATCTTTAAGAACAATTACAAAGTGACTAAATATGTCATTCTTGATGTTCCAAGTTTTGAATGTCTCTCACTTCAACTGGCTGGCCCCGCTCCGCTTCTGATTCTATTGATTTATAGACCCCCTAGAAACAACCCAAACTTCTGTTCTGATCTGACTGAACTTCTCACTCTCGCTTTTGCCCGGCATGATAGAATAATGATGCTTGGTGACTTCAACATACATGTTGATTCTGATTGTTCTGCTGCAAAAGACTTTTTGTCTTTTCTGGATTATTTTGAAGTATCTCAGCATATCGATTTCCCAACACATTCTCACTCTCATACTCTCTATCTGCTCTGTACTGTTGGTATTGACAATGTGCATGTCCAGGGTCATAATCTGGGCATCTCTGATCACAAACTAATTCTCTTTGATTTCTTACTACCCATTGTAAAACCTATAACTAACACTATTATATCCTACCGAAATCTACTCACTCCTCTCCTTGGTTCACCCCTGAGCTCAGAGTTCTGAAAACTCAATGTAGGCATCTAGAAAGACTCCACAACAAATCCTCCCTTCTTGTTCATGCCATAGCCTTTTCTGACTCAGTAGTGAAATACAAAGAAGCACTTAACATCGCACGTTCTAACTATCTCTCTACTGTTATTAACAAAGCTAAATGCAAACCTAAAGCACTTTTTACAGAAATAAATAAACTGGTCAAACCGTCCACCATAGCTCTTACTGGTTCTGCTGATCTTTGTGAAGGTTTTCAGTCTTTTTTCCTACAAAAAATTGACAATCAGTCATTTTCCTCTACTGCCACTACCCCCTCAACTCCATATTTTATTGGTTGTCCGTTAGACACTTTTTCACTTACAAATACATCTGTGGTTGCAAATATGATTAACAAATCAAATTCAACTTCCTGTACACTTGATCCTATTCCAACACACCTTCTAAAAACTCATTTTTCTTTACTCATTCAACCTATTACTCACCTTATTAACAGGTCTCTTGCCACTGCCACTGTTCCGCTAAAGCCTGGTTCACACGGGACGATTTTAAAATTGTCAGCCGATTTTCCAAACCTGAGAGACCCCACACACGGCGATAAAAAATCACGGGTCTAACAGTTTTGGTCGTACAGTGTGTGGTGCGCAGCCACACGGCAAAATCAACACATCACACACAAACCGATTTGACTCCCGAGCATTCCCAGGTCAGACGGAAAATCTCGCAAAATCCCTCGAGACCAAACGTGACTTAAGAGTAAAGAATCATGGCGGACGAAGAGGATGCAATGGCGATAGTTTGTAGTTATCAAAAGAAAAGGCGATGGTCAAAGAAGTGGAGACAACGCGAGCATGGACGGCTGTTTTGATTTTGTTTCCCGGTGCTTCCTCTGCGCCTCGTCACCTCGCCTTCTGATTGGCTACACGCCACAGTCCACAGGCTGCGTGCTCGTTTGTCCCCGGGGAGCACCACACACGAGGAGAAATCGGGCCAAAAAAATCCAACATGTTGGATATCCCCGATTTGAGATCGGAGCGGTCCCGACGTCCTTCCGAGCAGACGAGAGCACTCTTAACACACCTAACACGGCAGGAATATCTGATCAGATTATTTTACCATAATCGGAGCATCCTTAAGATTGTCGGAAGGGGTAAATCGGGGCTAAAATCGGCCTAATTATCCTGCCGTGTGAACCAGGCTTTAATCTGAAAGTAGCGGCCATTACCCCAATCCTTAAGAAGCCTGGCCTCGACAACGCCACTTACAGCAATTATAGATCAATATCAAATCTCGCTTTCGTTGGCAAGCTAATTGACAACTGCAATCACACTTAGAGAAACATAATCTCTTTGAACCCCTTCAATCTGGTTTCCGTACATATCACAGCACATAAACAGCTCTTCTAAAAGTACTAAATGACCTCCTTCTGGCTTCTGATTCAGGTGCACATAGTATCCTGGTTCTCCTTGACCTCAGGGCAGCATTTGACACTGTGTGCCACTCTACACTTATCTCACGATTGTCTGCAATAGGCATCACGGGTGCGGCACTTCAGTGGCTGACCTCGTATCTATGTGATAGACAACAATTTGTTAAGATAGGTAACAATCGCTCACGCTCTGTTCCTGTTTCTCATGGTGTGCCCCAAGGCTCTGTACTTGGCCCGCTTCTATTTCTAATCTACTTGCTACCATTAGGCCAGATCATCAGACAGCATGGTCTCAATTTTCATAGCTATGCTGATGATATTCAAATTTACTTCACGATCGATCCGAATTCATCTTTTCCACCCTCTTCAGTTATCTCCTGCCTTCACGAACTTAAAACATGGATGTCCTCTAACTTCTTACAGCTTAATGCTGGTAAGACCAAAATCCTGTTGATTAACCCTAGATCACAGAGCTCACCCAGACATGACATTTTTAATGATATACAGTAGATGTTATTGAGATTAGGCCTTCAAAAAATGTACGGAATCTGGGAGTTTTGTTTGACCCCACGCTCTGCTTTCACTCACACATTAGTCAGACTGTCAATCATGCTTTTTTCACCTGCGGAATATTGTTCGTATTCGCCCCTCTCTTACCTTTATAGATGCGGAAACTGTTAATCATGCTTTTATCACTTCCAGATTGGACTTCTGTAATTCATTATTCAGCGGACTACCCACCAAAGCAATACACCGCCTTCAAATGGTTCAAAACACTGCTGCACGTGCCCTCACATATAATAAAAAATCTGCCCACATCACTCCTATCCTTCACCAACTGCACTGGCTTCCTGTCATAAACCGCATCCAATTTAAACTGTTAGTTCTAGTATATAAAGCTGGACATGGCCCGGCACCCAAATACCTTGTTGATTTGGTACAGCCATATGTTTCAACTCGGGCCCTTAGGTCTAGCACTGAAAACCTACTCGTGGTACCCCGGGTCAGACTCTCCACGGTGGGCGGTAGGGCTTTTAGTGTTGTTGGCCCTAAGCTGTGGAATAAGCTGCCCCCGAATCTTCGTGCGACCGACAACATCCGGACCTTCAAAAAACAACTTAAAACTCATATCTTCAAGCTTGCACAATAAATCAGTATCCTCATCACTGCTTTCACTGTTCTTCACTTTTCCAGCTCTACTTGCTACATACTTCGTCGTAATTGTATATTTTGTTAAATAATACAATATGTCTTTCTTTGATTCATGTCAAATCAAACATGAACCGGCGAGAGGTGGTCTCCTCCAAGTGCCAGAGCGAGAGATTGTGATTTTGAGCTCGTCTTTGGACCGATATCCTCCTCCCCACTCACCAGTGATGCCAACATCACTGACTCCACTTCATTCCACTTTTTTAATAGATTAAGGTGATAAATTTGACGTGCTCCGTTCCTATCTGTTCGAATGACCTCATAATTGAGATCTCCAACTCGCCGTGTAACCTCAAACGGTCCTTGCCACTTTGCGAGTAATTTAGAACTGGACGTGAGAAGCAATACAAGTACTTTATCTCCCTGTGCAAATTGTCGCAGTCTAGCCCCCCTGTTGTACAGCCAACTTTGCTTGTCCTGGGCCTGTAACAAATTTTCCATAGAGAGCCGCCCCAAAGTGTGGAGTTTTGTTCTAAGGTCCATGACATATTGAATTTCATTTCTGCTATTCGAAGGTCCGTCCTCCCAAGTCTCTCTAAGCACGTCTAGCACGCCGCGGGGCTGACGCCCATAGAGAAGCTCGAAGGGGGAAAACCCCGTGGAGGCTTGGGGGACCTCGCGTACAGCGAACAAGAGGGCTTATAGCCATCTATCCCAATTTCTGGCATCTTCCTGTACGAACTTCCGAATCATGGATTTCAACGTGCGATTAACCCTCTGAGGTCTAAGGGGTTTTTGGGGTCCTTGAGGTGTTCTGACATGCTCTGACATTTGTGCTTTTTTCAGTTATTTATAAACATGTTAATGGCAAAGGTGTAAATTCACTCTATATAGCACAAACGGGGCTACCGTAATATGTGAGCAACATGTATGTACATGTTTGTATTTTTGAGAGAATATTGATTATGCATGGTTATTGAAAAAACTAAAGTGTCTGAAATAAGGCCACAAAACACATCCTAAATATGTGTCCACAAGACTTTTGACTAATGAGTGTTGTTGCCTAGAATTTTTGCTTCAAAATGATCTGAAAATCATCCTGCCTAATCACTTAAAACAATACATTGATTTAAATTTTATAAGACACGTTTTGTTTGGAAAGGCAATATGCGTGGAGGCGTGTTCACACCTGAGAAGACAAAGGCCGGATAATGTGCCGCATAATGAGCTGCATATTAATTAGCCCTTTCACACAGGTGTGTCACAGGATCCCAAAGAATGCAAGCACAAAAGAAATTATCTATATATACATATTTTACAATTAGAAATTGTAACCAATTACAAATAGGTTACAATTACAACAACAATTACAATTTTAACAATATTTTAAGTGTATTTCTTTGTAAAAAGTATACATTTTATCATACGTATTAAAAAAGGTAAGGATTCATTAGTTTGAATATTGGAACAAACACTATAATAACATCTTAGTTGATAATTGAATATACCTACTTTATTTTTGACAAAACATCATACTATAGTATATTTAACTATGAGCAGAAATTGGTGAACAAAAGCGTACCTATTTAATGTGACAGTAGTCTTTTTTTACAGTCAAAACTTTATAATCTATCCAAAACTAATCACAAAATCTTGTCTAAACATTCATATTTAGTCTGTAACATATTGTGTATGATATATTAGTATATCCATGTGAATTTGCAGCTTGTTGCTTATACAGACATTTTATTTCAACATATTTCAGTCTATTTTTACTCATCTTAGTAGGCTATAGCAATATAGTTTGGATGTGTTCATGTAAAAATAACATGTTTACTAATGTAGGTGCGAGAGTGAATGAACGGCACAGACACGCGCTGTATAACTGTAGTAAACAAAGCGCGCGCGCCTGTGCCGTTCATCCATCATTTAGCCTACACACAGACACGCAATTCATATTTAAACAGTCTTTTTGCGGTTTACAGTCAGACACTATTCAATATCGCGATTAGAACAAAGCACTTAAGAATAAATGACTTACTACATCAGCTGGATCCGTTGCTCCTCGAAATGAAACTACCAGCACTTCTGGTACATTTTCCAGGGTTATTAGATAGTGTTATTCCTCACAGCGAAAGGATACGCTGTGTACACAGCTGTACAATATACTTACTAAACACGATGTGTTTTATAATCCAGCTGGTGGGCTTTGGCATGTTTGAATGGCTTGCCTTAGATCATTTGCGTTTGAATACCGCGCGCTCTCCGTGGGCGTGGCACATTAACGCGAAATTAGGTATTTTGAGTTTCTTTTGCACTGATAAGAAAAAAAGCGAGACTATCGCGCGCTGACCTCAGAGGGTTAAACCATTCCACCAGTCCGTCTGTTTGTGGGTGATAGACGCTGGTGCGAATCGATTTAATGCCCAACAATTCGTAAAGCTCGCGAATCGTACGTGACATAAACGCCGTGCCTTGATCGGTGAGAATCTCTTTCGGGATTCCCACCTGGGAGATTAATTGAAACAATGCACTCGCCACGCTTTTCGCGGAAGCAGTGCGAAGTGGCACTGCTTCTGGGTATCGCTTTGGATAATCCACTAAGACTAAAGCAAAGCGATGCCCCCGTGCAGATCGCTCTAATGGCCCGATGAGGTCCATACAATTCTCTCGAAGGGGACCTCTATTAAAGGAAGAGGGCACAAAGGTGCTTTTGGGTTGGCCGGCAGATTTACCAGCTGACATTCACAACAAGAGGCGCTCCACTTGCGCACATTCTCGTGGATGCCCGGCCAAAAAAATCGGGTCATTAGACGATTGAGTGTAGCCGCCTGCCCTAAATGCCCAGCCATCGGATTACAATGAGCCGCCTGAAAAAGCATTTCCCGGCGGCTTTTCGGAACTAATAACTGCGTTGTATCTTGCTTTGACTGGGTGTCTTGGGTCACCCGATACAACTTATCTTTTATAATCGCGAAATAAGGATATGAAATGGGTCGGTCTGGGTGAAGAGGCTGTCCGTCGATTGTGCGAACCTGATCAAATGCATTTTTAAGCGTTTCATCTCGGGCCTGCTCCAGAGGAAAATCATCGCGTTCTGAAAGATCTCTCCTTTCAATCACGCTCCGTTCCTCCGGAACAGGCTCTGATGGTCCCGGAACAGCCTCTCCCACCTGAGCAACCACCTTCCTCCCCCGCTTCCTTTTTGTCCCAGAAGCACCCACACACAAATGTCCCAATAAAGTTTTAAACCCTGGCCAATTGGTCCCCAAAATCAGCGGATGCCGGAGATGCTGCCTAAAAGTCACCTCTACATTATGCTTTTGTCCCCTGAATTGGATAATGACTGGCATTAAAGGGTATTCCATCACCTCCCCGTGCACACACCTCACCTTAACCACGCGGCTCTTATCCAATGCCTCGGATTGCATCAGGCTTTGATGAATCGAGGTTTGGTTACAACCTGAAGCCACCAAAGCCTGATACCCCCCCCGCGTACCCCCCCTTTATACTCACAGGTATTTGGTACAATCCGCCATGACCAGGGGCAGCCTGCGGTGTGCCGGGTAACCTGACCAGTGTCCCTACCTCCATCACTGGACACTGGTCGACAAAATGCCCAGGGTCCCCGCAACGCCAACAGGCCGGCCAGACCTACCCACCACTCCAGTGGGTCAAGAGGTTGGTGTAGGGAGAGCGTGAATGTCGGCGTGGGAACGCCGCCGGCCGCGGTGACGAACTTCCAAGGGGGCGCCCTTGGACCCGCACTTGGCTCTGTCGCGCTCCCAGACCTCAACCTCAGCGCTGGTCGGGGATTGAGCCATCCCTCGGTACCTGGGTGCAGGGACAGGCGGAGAGGAAGAAGAAAGAGAAGAAGAAAAAGAAGAAGAGAGAGAAGATATTGCCAGGTTTTCCATTTTCTGTAACGGGATGGGTACAGCCGAGGCCGAGGGTGGCATCGATGGAGTGGCCCGAACCTCCCGGTACATCCAGCTCCGGAACAGCTCGCGGTCCCCTTGCTGGGCCCTAAGGGGCATCTCAAACCGACGTTCCTGCTCCTCCTTCACGTCCATCAGTCCATGAAGTCCCGCGAGCGTGTGGATGAGAAGATCTGGCGGCGACTCCTTCTTCCATCCCGGGTTTCGGCACCAGTGTAAAGATGTTGCAGGTTCAATGTAATGAGGATGGAAGAAGACAAGGGGTCGGTGTGACTGGGACTCGTGTATTTTATTATAACAGAAAAGAAACAGTTGCGCACGAGCGCCTTCACCATAGATAAACTATAGCACATTCAATAAAGTGAAAGTTCTCTCCAAAGACTCAGTCCATTCGCACAAGAGATCCCAGTCCCTCTCTCTCTCTCGTTCTCTCGAAGCAGCCGGCTTTTTATCCGGTCTCCCCACGCCAATCACTGCAATCAGAAACAGGTGTTCGTCATTTTGCACTTGACCTACTTACTTACCGCTCGGCTCCACCCCCGCTCTCCCGCTACAGACCTCGCTAAACCACGCCCCCCTCACTACAATAAGCAAGGTAACTTAGATCAGCAGTTTAAGACATTAAATTCGTAAGCACATAACACAAGAACAATTATCTTTAAAATACAAAGAAGACTTTATTGATTATTCTAACACATAAAACTAATATCTAACACAATCAGACGCACACACACATTCATACGAGTTGCAGAAAGAAAGAGAGTGAGGAAAGAATGAGTTTTAAGAGTGAGATGATGAAATCCCAAGTTTCTATATGCACTTATAAGACATGACCTGAACGAACCATCAATCATTCATTTAACCCTTCTATTGTTTCTTAGGCGGGGTTATTAAATGTTATATCAAAGCACTAGTTCAGTTAAGAGTCTGGAGGCTACTTGCTTGTCTTTGCGTTCCTTTGGGGATTCCTTTTGTCGGCGTAAAAGGGTGTTTCCCAGGTTCGTTAACTGGCTGGTGGTCTCCTCGTGCCTGGATAGATGTCTCATGTGATTGGCCATCACATGGTGTGTTGGCGATGGATGAAAGTCTTTGAAGTTGGAAAGCGGGCTTTGCAGTCGAATCGTTTAAACGAAACTTTGCAGCAAAAATGAAAGCGTAGCGTAAGTTCTGCCAGGAAGACTCAATTGTTACGTCATTTATTACCTTCTCATCAATCCAATCGCGTTCTAATATGTGAAGTATAAAAGATCCATACTTACACTCGTCTGAGTTCGCAGAAATGCTGACGCTTTCACTTACCACCATCCTCCCCACCTCCACCAAGACGGTCTTCCCTCCATCCTTCCCACCACCACCAGGATGGTCCCTTCCAATACCCCAAGGGGGGTCGGCTGCATCTTCAGGCAGGAAATGCAGAATCCGTACCCTTGGATCGCGAGTTACGGACGGGGCCTACGCCAAAGAACTTGTATATACTTGTATATATTGCTTGCTGGGCTGTTAATAAAATGCATAATTGTACAGTATCTTCTCTCCCGAATCTTTCTGGTAGAACTTAACTTAGAATCGAGACTCTCAACGGAAAAGAAAAAAAAAGCTAAGAAACCGAACGAAAAGTGAGAAGATAGTTGTTAGATGGCTTGAATTAAGCTGTAAACCCATGTTCTTCTGATCTTGATTTTGGGTTCTTTTGTCTGCTCGTCTATATGGTTACTCGTCTGCCTGGTTACTCGTCATGGCTTCTCCATGACTTCTGTAAATCTGCTCTAGCAAACAAATTCACAAACCAAACCTCAACCCAACTAAAACAAAAACTCTACTGGCTTTTTCGGGTCATAAGATTTTAAACTCAGCTGTTTGTCCCGCCTCTTAGATGAGTTCTGACCAATTAGGCACTGTCTTTATTTTAGAGGTGGCATTTTCTTCACCTCTCATCGTAAATCATGCGTTATCTGTGATCTCTTTACTCTCCGGCCTTAGCAGAGTACAAAAGTATACAATTTAGACATGATTCCTATTATAAGAACACAAAACATTTTACATAGATTTCAATCAAGCCATCTTCTGAATTAAGAACATATGATCATACTGATAGGAAACAAGACACACTTTCATTCTAACATCTAATAGTTATAACAATTACATGACTTGTATGTGATCTAAGCATAATAGACGCATACAGAGGTGGTAGATACAATATAGGATTATGTAGTTGAACAATGTTTGATTAGAAGTCCGTCACTAATTGTTTTGGGATGATTTTATGTATTTTTATATGTAAAGAGATTTCAACCATTGGGGTCATTCAGAGGAGGAGGTCTGTTTTAAATCATTTGTCATGGGTTCAAACAACCTCTGCCATTATCTTGGTGGGTTCTGAGCCGTGCCATCTCTGAACCAATCAGTCTTTTCCAAACTATCTAACGTTGACGACGTTCTCCTTTAGTCGGGCACATTTCTTTGAAGCTTTAGAACTGGCTGGAGCCCACTCCATTTATGGCCCGAGATTAGACTGGTATTTTGGGGGTCTGGAATGTTGAGTTTTGTGTGGAATTATGTTTGAACAAATCACCTGGAAGATTCATTTGTGTCTGGTTCGCCCTCAATTCCTACACAGTTTTAACGTGTAGACAAAGCAGTAAATCCCTGGATGTCTATACTGTAGCTTGGCTATGAGGATGAGTGTCTCTCTGCGATGATGTCCATGACAGCTAGGACTTGGAAGCCTTGGTAATCTGAAACAAAGAAGATGACAGCCAGAAGGTGCACATAAATATGCTTGATACTTATAGTGGTGAGGGCGGGAGGGTTGCGAGCAGTTTGAGCATGCTTACCGAGCAGTAATGCCACGTCAAGTCAAGTCACCTTTATGTATATAGCGCTTTTTACAATACAGATTGTTTCAAAGCAGCTTTACAGAGATATAAAGTTGTAATAATATTGTTAAATATAAAATTAAATGTCCCCAACTAAGCAAGCCAAAAGCCAATGGCGACAAAGACGAAGAAAGTCGAAAAAGGCGACAGTGGCAAGGAACCAAAAACTCCATCAGGTGACAGAATGCAGAAAAAAGCCTTGGGAGAAACCAGGCTCAGTCGAGGGGCCAGTTCTCCTCTGGCCAACGAACGAAAAGTGATTGATTATGATTCAGGCAGCATTACAGGTCAGAAGTCATCTGAACATTCTGAACATTATATTATGCAGTTCATCTGGTTGAATATCGGAGTCATCACATGAGTATGGGGACGAGTTTGTTGAGGATCAGTGCCGATGGCTGTCGTGTTGATGAGGCCTTTATAAGGGACAGTCTAGTTGACACAAGCTCTGCTGACACTTCAGGGATGCGTTGTGGTCGTGTCTAGGTGCAGGTCCACCATCTGACCTGGGTACGGCCCGGATCCAGCTGATTACAGTAAACCTCGGAATAAACAGAAAGACTAAAATTAACGTAGATTCCTTTCTTTTTACGATGTAGCGAGTATCATCAGGTGTTATAGGTGGTGTTGCCGGATCCGGCTGACCTAATTTATGCAGCCTAATAATCATTTAACTGATTTGAATAATAGGAATGTATGTGTATGCCAGGTTGAAGAGATCTGTTTTTAATCTAGATTTAAACTGACAGAGTGTGTCTGCTTCCCGGACAATGTTAGGAAGACTGTTTCAAAGTTTAGATGCTAAATAGGAAAAGGATCTACCGCCAGCAGTCGATTTTGATATTCTAGGTATTGTCAACTGGCCGTAATTTTGAGATCGCAATAGACATGAAGAACTATAATGCGTTAAGAGCTCGCTCAAGTACTGGGTAGCTAAACCATTTAGTGCTTTGTGAGTAATCAGCAATATTTTAAAATTTATACGATGTTTAATAGGGAGCCAATGCAGTGTTGACAGAACAGGGCTAATATGGTCACACTTCTTGGTTTTGGTAAAAACTCTAGCTGCAGCGTTTTGGACCAGCTGTAGTTTGTTTATTAAGCATGCAGGGCAACCACCCATAATAGCATTACAATAATCTAGCCTTGATGTCATAAACGCATAAACTAATTGTTCTGCATTTGTCATTGAGAGCATATGACGTAGTTTAGATATATTTTTAAGTTGGAAAATGCAGTTTTACAGACACTAGACACGTGACTTGCAAACGAATGATTGGTATCAAAGAGCACACCCAGGTTCCTAACCGACTGCGAAGACTTGACATAGCAGCCATCAAGTGTTAGACAGTATTCTAGTTTATTACTTGAGGAAGTTTTTTGTCCAATAATTAGAATCTCTGTTTTTTCAGAATTGAGTAGTAGGAAATTACTAGTCATCTAGTTTTTTATATCAGCTATGCATTCATTAATTTTGTGAATTGGTAAGTTTGTCAGGGCGTGAAGAAATATAGAGCTGAGTATCATCAGCATAACAGTGAAAACTAATGCCATGCTTCTTAATGATATCTTCTAAGTGTAGCATGTACAGAGTGAACAGCAACGGTCCTAGTATTGAGCCTTGTGGTACGCCATACTGAACTTTTGATCCATCTCTTCATTTACTGCTACAAACTGATAACGGTCAGATAAGTATGATTTAAACCATGCTAATGCTAATTCTAATGCCAACATAATTTTCAAGTCTATTTAAAAGAATGTTGAGGTGAATGGTATAAAATGCAGCATTAAGATCGAGTAACAATAATAGAGAGATACAACCACGATCGGATGATAAGACCAAAGCATTTGTGACTCTGATGAGAGCTGTCTCAGTACAATGATATGGTATAAATCCTGACTGAAAATACTCGCAGATAAAAAGGAACATAGTTGTGAGGATATTGCCTTTTCTAGTATCTTTGACAGAAAAGGTAGATTCGAGATTGGCCTGTAATTGACTAATTCAGTAGGATGAATGTCACGGGTAGTGAAGAGTCAGACAGGTGAGTAGAAATGTAACAAGAGTTTATTATGAACAGAATCACGTAGGCCAGCAGATGTAAGTACTGAGTTAGCAGACAGTGATGATATGGAAAATGGAACTTAGCTGATGAGTAGTTTAGAATGTCTCTTGCAGATGGTAATCGGAACGGGCTGGATGGAAGGCTCAGGCCAGTGTCTCTGGTGATGGCAGATGAAGTACAGGATAGGGATCGGAGAACGGACATCAAAGGGTAAGTTGAGCAGGTAAGTTAAGAGGTAAGTCTGAGTGTCTAGCTATAGACGAGACCAGACGAGGATGTGAAGGGAAGTGAATGTTTTATAGGAACTGGGATATGAGGTGCAGGTGTGGTGAATCAGTATTCAGGAGAGAGTGAACGAGTGGGCGGAGCGTGCAGGTCTGGTGGAGCCGTGACAGTACCCCCTCCTCCATGGGCGGCTCCTGACGACTGTGTAGAGGGGCGATGACGACGACGAGGTCTGCCACGACCTCTGGGAGCTGGACGGTTAGGGTGCTCATGGTGGAATTGAGCGAGAAGTGTAGGATCGAGGATGTCATCCCGTGGGACCCATGAGTGCTCCTCTGGGCCATAGTCCTCCCAGTCGACGAGGTATTCGATTCGGGCACCTCGTCGTCGTGAGTCTAGGATGGTGTGAACCCAGTAGATAGGCTCTTCTTCGGCAAGGTTGGGAGGAGGAGGTACCTCGGTCTCAGTAGGATCTGTGGGAGGAGATGGGACAGGTTCAGTGTGAAGTTTCAGGAGGGATACATGGAAGGAAGGTGAGATTCTATAGTGTGGTGGTAAATTGAGCCTGTAGGTGACCTCGTTGAGCTGCGTCTGCACTGTGAAAGGTCCAATGTATCAAGGACTCAGCTTACGGCAGGGCAGGCAGAGACGGATGTCCCGAGTAGAGAGCCATACCTTCTGTCCAGGTTGATACTGGGGAGGAGAGGTCCGACGGCGGTCCGCCTGGGTCTTGTGTCTCCGCACTGCCTGTTGGAGATGTACATGAGTCCCATACCTTCTCGCTCTGCTGGAACCACTGGTTGACAGCTGGAACCTCCGAGGGCTCACCCGACCAGGGAAACAACGGCGGCTCATATCCAAGGACACACTGGAACGGGATGAGCCTTGTGGTGGATTGACAAAGGGAATTCTGTGCATATTCAGCCCAGGGGAGGAATTGGCTCCAGCTGTCCTGGTTCTGGTGGCAGTAGGTCCTCAGGTATCTCCCGATCTCCTGGATCTTGCACTCAGTCTGGCCGTTGGTTTGAGGGTGGTATCCGGAGGAAAGACTGATGGTTACTCCTAAGAGTTTGAAGAAGGCTCGCCATACTCTGGAGATAAACTGGGGACCAAGGTCAGACACGATATCTTCAGGAATGCCGAAGTTTTGGAACACCTGTTGGAACAGGGCCTCGGCGGATTCGAAAGCTGTAGGCAGACCAGGAAGTGGAATCAATTTGCAGGCCTTGCAGAAGCGATCTACAATGACGAAGATGCAGGTGTAATTCTTGGACTTGGGAAGATCGGTCATGAAATCTATGCCAATGTGTGACCATGGCCGGTGTGGAATAGGGAGTGGAACCAGTTTACCCTCCGGAAGTTTTCTCGGGGTGTTGACCACGGCGCAGACTGAGCAACCCTTGACGTACCGGGAGACATCCTAAGGCATGGAGGGCCACCAATAGCGCTGACGTAGGAGCGAGAGGGTACGTCGGGGGGGTCGGTTAACCGCCAAACCGCGAGATTTGTTGCTTCTTCACCGCGGTAAGAAAAAATCCCATACCGTCACAGCCCTAGAGGCATCTACTTCAACGAGGAAGGGAAGATATGGGTTTGAATGGACCAGGATCGGAGCGGTCTGAAAAGCCTCTTTAAGGCGCTGGAAGGATGTAGTGGTTTCAGGAGTGAGGGACAGAGACTTGGGCCGGCCTTTGAGGGTAGAAGTGAGTGGTGATGTGATGAAGCTGTAGTTGTGGATGAACCTACGGTAGAAGTTAGTAAATCCAAGGAAACGTTGAAGTTCCTTTACGGTCGTGGGTGGAGGCCAGTTCCGGATGGTGTCCACCTTCCTCTGGTCCATCTGAATGCCCTGCTGGTTGATCACGTAACCCAGGAACTGGACAGAGGTGGTGTGGAACTCGCATTTCTCGAGCTTGAGGTACAGTTGGTGAAGGCGAAGCTTCTCGAGGACCTGCATAACATAGCGTTGGTGTTCCGCGAGGTTTTGGGAGAAGATGAGGATGTCATCGATGTAGACGACCACGAATCAATTAAGGAATTCTCGGAACACTTCGTTCATGTAGCCCTGAAATACAGCCGGTGAGTTGGACAGGCCATACGGCATAACCCGGTATTCGTAGTGACCTGTGGGTGTGATGAAGGCCGTCTTCCACTCGTCACCTCGACGGATGCGGATCAAGTTATAGGCGCTACGCAAGTCCATCTTCAAGAATATGCGAGCCCCTCTCAGCTGTTCAAAAGCAGCGGGGACCAGAGGAAGGGGATAGCTGAACTTGACTGTCTGGGAGTTGAGATGTCGGTAGTCGATGCACGGCCTCAAGCCTCCATCCTTCTTGGCGACGAAAAAGAAGCTTGAAGTGGCAGTGGACGTGGAAGGGCGGATAAACTGTTGTTGTAGGGCTTCCTCGACATACTCCTCCATGGCCTTCTGCTCCGGGATGGACAAAGGGTATACTCTACCCTTAGGTAAGGTGGCTCCAGGTAGCAGGTCGATAGCACAGTCCCATGGCCGGTGAGGTGGTAACTGGGTAGCGAGCTGCTTACTGAAGACATCCTGGAATGCCTGGTACTCGGAAGGAATCTCTACCTTTAGGCTCGTAACAGGACTCTCAACGGAGGTGGAGTAGAGGGTGAGATTTTGATCATTCCATTTTGATGAAGAGGAAGGAATCTTCTTTAGGATTTTCTGAATGGAAGAGAGACAGGTATGAGAACATTCCTCACTGTATTGGAGTATCTCACCCGAGTTCCAGTCGACGAGTGGTTGGTGTTGGATTAACCACGGGCGTCCCAGGATGAGATCGGCGGTGGATTCTTCCAGCACCATGAAAGTGATCTACTCGGTGTGTAGACATCCAATGCGGAGCGTCAGAGTGGGAGAGAAGTGTCGAATGCGACCCCGACCCAGCGGTTTTCCTTGGATCGTGTGGATGCGAAGATCTTGATTACACCGTTTCTTCGGAGCGATCAGTTCTTGTAGGAGGTGCGTTGAGATGAAGTTCCCTGCTGAGCCGGAGTCAATGAGGGCTTGCGCTGAGGCACATACACTGGAGGTTAAGACATGCACTGCAGTACAAGACAAAGTTTGAACTTTAGGAGGAATCTGGATAGTACTCACCGCCGGGCGTTGGGGTCGCACAGGACAGAGGTTGACGACATGACCTTCTCCTCCACAGTACAGGCACAGATGGTGTTGCATCCGGCGCTGACGCTCCGCATGGGTAAGATGGTAGGCGTCAAGTTGCATGGGTTCAGGTGCTGGAAGCCTAAGGTTGCCTGGAAGCCTTAGGTTCAGCCTAAGCGGTGCTGTGGGCGTTCCAACCGCTAGACGCTGCCAGGGTGCGAAACTGTAGGGCATACATGCTGACAGATTGGTTACCTTGACGGAGATTAAACAGTTGATCGTGGATGGAGAGTTCAGACGCCGTTTGACCGAAAACCTCTTTAAAATGATTTATGAAATTGGTGAGTGATTTGATGACTTGGGCATTGGAATTCCACAACGATTGTGCCCACTGGAGTGCGCGGCCGGATAGAAGCAAAATGACGAAGGCAACTCTGGCTGAATCGTTG
Organism: Gila orcuttii; assembly: GCA_026230005.1. Classification (NCBI taxonomy): domain Eukaryota; kingdom Metazoa; phylum Chordata; class Actinopteri; order Cypriniformes; family Leuciscidae; genus Gila; species Gila orcuttii. The sequence goes on along the minus strand of JAPDVR010000019.1, from coordinate 33,885,122 downwards.
GGGAACTGATGAGCTTGCATTTCAAAGTAAAGTGAACAACATTGTAGGAGAAATCCGCTGCAGTCCTCCGCCTCACCGGTGAATGTCGCTGGACGGGCCATGGGACTGGCAGAGGCAGCGGAAGTGACAACAGAGGATGGTGAGAGTGATTGGCGTGCGGCGTGTACCACCGAGATCGCGCGCGCGCACTCGACAATTGACTACTGTGGACTTCGACTGAAAACAGGAAGTAAATACAGGTATGTGAGCTGGCTGAATTAACATCACTTATATTCATATCTTTCACATCTACTGCAGTCAGATTCACCGTGTTTACTCTGTAATGACACATCAAAGATGTTAAGAGGCTAAAAGCAGGTTTAAAACTTGCCCCATTTAAGTCAACAGGGTGCAAATTTTAAAAAGAGGATAACACCGTGTAGGCAACACCGATTTTTGTCGTTGTTCTCGGTACTGACAGCACTCCAAATTTACAAAAAAATTAGCTCAATGTTAAAATTGACCGGAGTTCTCCTTTAATGATATTAAAAAGAGGATCTATGACCTCTGGAAGCATCTCTTTCAATAGCTTAGTTGGTATTGGGTCTAACATACATGTTGTCGATTTAGATGATATAACGAGTTTAGAAAATTCTTCCTCCCTATAGCAATGAATGAATCAAATTTTTCCTCAGGGAGACTACAATGCACTGCCTGATGCAATACTGTAGTAGACGGTTGCATAGTTATAATTTTCTCCCTGATATTATCAATCTTGTAAGTAAAGAAGTTATAAAGTTATTACTGCTGTGCTGCATGGAAACATCTGGGGTTGAAGCTTTATTTTTCGTTAATTTAGCCACTGTTTCAAATAAATACCTAAGGTTTTGTTTATTTTCTTCTAATAGGGTTGAAAAATAAGCAGATCTAGCAGCTTTTAAGGCCTCTCTGTACGCAATTGAGTTCTCTTTCCATGAAATGTGAAAAAACTCTAGTTTTGTTTTCTTCCAGTTGCATTCCATTGTTCTGGCTGCTCTCTTAAGGGGCTGAGTGTGCTCGTTGTACCACGGTGTTGGACTATTTTCTTTAATGTTCTTTAAGCGCAAAGGAGCAACTGTGTCTAAAGTGCTGGAAATGAGGGAGTCAAAAGTTTCTGTCACAATATCAAGTTCTTGTAAGCTATCTGGGATGCTGAGGAGATGAAACTGGTCAGGAATATTATTAAAAAAGCGATCTTTAGTGTCAGAAGTGATAGGTCTAACATATTTGTAACACGGAGTCGACTTTGCAGCCTTGGCTAAATTAAGATACACAAGACTAGATAATGATCTGAGATGTCATTGCACTGCTGTAGAATTTCAACGGCATCAACATTGATTCCATGCGATAATATTAGATCTAGAGTATGATTACGACAATGAGTAGCTCCTGACACGTGTTGTCTAACTCCAATAGAGTTCATAATGTCTTTAAATGCCAATCCCAATGCTTCTTTTTCGTTATCTACATGTATATTACAGTTTTTTCCAATCGCTATGACAGTTTTTTCTATACATTTAACAAGTTTCCTAAACTTTCCTAAACGCACCAACACACCTAAAACACACAATTGGCAAAACGGTTAATTTCATGCTCAAAATCACACATTGTAAACTAAACTCCAAAACTAATTTTCAAAATACAATAATACACTAACATAATACACTATGTCTAACAAAACACTGCAAACATGTTTCAAAATCAAATAATTATTCAAAACACTAACACATGTTCTCTTCCAACAAGAACATTTAGTCAATCATAACACAATGACAAAAAAACACTATCATCAGCTGAAATGACAGAAACTGCATTATTTTATGTGTCAGGTCTGCCCTTATACAACAGACAGTATATTGTATTGATCATAGATTGTGTTTTGAACTGTAGTTTCTTTTGAAGCCTCTCTACATTTTTGTTTTGTTGGGTTTAGTAAATGCATGCATTTTGTTTATTTTGCTGCAGAAATTCAATACAAAAAATGAATGACCATCTCAGAGTAGCTTTATAGATTGTACGGTTTATGAAAAAAACGAAGACAGAGAAAGAATTGCTGCAATACAGTAAATACTTTATTTGCAAAAGGACATTACTGAAATATAACAAAATATGCAATATAGCTGCCATTTATTATGTGAAAATACAAAATATACAAACAGAAAAAGCACAAGAAGAATAAAAACAATTAAAAAAAGAGTCATCTTCTAATCTGCCCGGTCTTCTGCATTTGGCCACATGTTCTCATCCACATCACACCTGATATCTTCTCTGGCAAGGCATCTTGGGAAGAATCGTTTGGCATGCCTTATCCACCCCTGGCAGTGTTCAGCTGTGATGTCTTGGCATGCAGCATCCATTGCATCCAGGAGGGACATTTGGTTTTGTGGATGATGGTCAAAAACCTTCCATCTCCAGGATGAGAAAAACTCCTCAATGGGGTTGAGGAAAGGGGAGAAAGGAGCAAGGAAAAGGGACATCATCCTAGGACAGGCGTCAATGAACTGCACAGGAATGGTGGAATGCCACATTGTCCATGTGATCACGTTGGCAAGTGGTCTCTCACCTGTCCCCTTTCTACCTCTGGCACAAGTCTTTCGTGCAGGTCTTATTTCATTAGTTACCCTAGCTCTGGCCCTTCTTTGAGCGCCACCACGCATTCTAACTCCTCTCCCTTGTCCTTGTCCCACTCCTCTCCCTTGTCCTGGTACACGTCTTCCTCTACCTAGTGCAGACATTATTCTTTCTTTCTTTCTTTCTTTTGTTGCTCTATATTGTTCCCTTTACACAAAAAATCAGCCCGAAATGTCCTCTTTTATACTATATGGTCATGCAATTGAAAGAACCTCAACACCTGAGTGTGTTTCCTAGATTTGAAATTAGCTGTGATTTATATTTTTGCATTATTCAATCAGCTGTTTCTCAGTAACAATAGAATAAAATACAGGAGATATATTTGTATTTCAATTCACAATATGAACAGCTGTTTACCTTGACTTTAGCCTGGGTTAGGTTTAGAACATGGTGTTATCTGTTCTGACATACAGTGTTAAAGCATTGGTAATTTTGGCAGTAAAAATCCATTGTTTTGGTCTTGTTTGAGCTTGTGTGTAAAAGAAGTTCAAACATTTTAAATTTGTGTTAATTGTATGCATTTTGTGTTAAAGCAACAATAAATGCGTTAATAGTATAGCTTACACAGGCGGATGTAGTGATAACTGTGTTTAGAGTTTTGGAAAATTGTTAAAAGTATTGAAAAATCTGTCATAGCAATCGTAAAAAACTGTAAGATCACCAGCAAGTAGGACTTTATTTGCAGCCAGTACTAACTCTAATAGAAAATCAGCAAATTATAGTTGCTGTAATTACTATAAATTACAGCAACACCTGCCCCTTTGTCTTTCAGACGAGGCTCATGTTTTTAACTGTAATCTTGCAAGGTGGACTCATTTAAAGTAATGTAATCGTCTGGTTTTTGTCATGATCCTGGCCTTATTTCCCCTTACTCTGTCTCCCCCTTCTGGACACATACATGTACACTCGCTGATTACCACACCATTCATCACGCACGCACGCACGCATCTCTCTCATTCATTACTCTCACACATCTTCCGCATTACGCTCCACTCTCTACTCGTTAGCATGTCATCCTTTCCACAGCTGTTCTCTCTTTCTCTAATTATCTCTGCTTCTTTTACCCCTGCTTTCCCCTGTCTCTTTGCCAGATTATTTCGTGAGTAATGCGTATGAGATTTCTGTGCACTTACCTATCGTTCCTGTCTTGTCCTGTCCTGTCCAGTGCTCTGCGGAGTTTGTTCAGCCACACTGTGTTTGCGACTAAGCTGTGCTTGTTACAGAGTTCCTGCCCAGTACCCGTCCTACATTGTCTGGTGATACCTGACCTTCTGTGAGTACCTGGGTTGGCTGGCACCGCTTCAGTGTTGTCTACCACCGAGATCGTTCTGCTGTCTGTACGGAGGACCCTTATTACTTTCTGTCATCCCTGCTCCGTTGGAGGACTCTCAGTTACACTAATAATTGAACTTTCAGTTCTAAATCCTCTGGACAGCATTTTCTGTTTATTAAAGACTGTACTGCTGCATTTCGCCTTTGGGTCGTCCTTCTCTCCACATCACAGAATAATCTGGCCAAACTATGGACCCAGCGAGCGGCAATCACTTTCAGTCAGCCGTCGAACTTCAGGGTGCGATGCTGGGCCGGCATGAGGAGGAGCTTACTGCCGCGAGACAAGCCGTCGAGTCCCTATCCGCCCAGGTATCAAGTCTCTCCACTCAACTTCGCCACCTGCATCATGGGGCACCTGTTTCACTGGATCATCGCGAGACACCGGAACCACGGGTCAACAATCCTCCATGCTTCTCGGGTGAGCCTACTCAATGTCGCGCCTTCTTGACTCAGTGCGAGGTTGTCTTTTCTCTCCAGCCCTTGACCTATGCTTCGGATCGAGCCAGAGTCGCCTTCATTATATCATTCCTGGCTGGACGAGCCCGCTAATGGGGAGCAGCCAACTGGGAGGATGAGGCGGACTGTGTGTTTAACTTTTCCGAGTTCAAGGCCGAGATGATCCGTGTCTTCGACTGTCTGCTTATGGGGAAGAGGCTTCTCGTTTACTCTCTTCGCCAAGGTAGACGCTCTGCTGTGGATTTCTCTATCGAGTTTCGCACTCTAGCTACCACTATTGGCTGGAATGAGCCGGCCTTGGTGGCTCGCTTCCAGGAGGGGCTTAATTCCGAGCTTAAGGATGAGATCTTCGCTCGAAGGGTGCCGACTCGTCTTGACTCCCTAATCGACCTGGCTATCCGTATTGAGAAGCGCTTCGACCTTCGCCGCCGGGCACGCAGTCTTGAGTCTTCTCTGCTCTCTTCTCCACCTGCCGCTTTTTTTCGCCTCCTACTGGTCCGGAGCCTGAGGCGATGCAGCTCGGAGGATTACGCATCTCCACAAAGGAACAGGAGTGGAGAGTAACCAACCGCCTTTGTATGTACTGTGCTTCACCCAGTCACTTTGTCAAGACGTGCCCGGTAAAAGCCAGGGCTCGCCAGTAAACGGAGGGCTACTGGCGAGCGCTTCTTCCAGGGACTCTCCATCGAGGTCATGTACCACTCTGCCTATTTCTCTCCACTGGCCGGGCTTCTCTGTCACCAGCTCAGCCCTGATAGATTCCGGGGCGGAGGGGAATTTCGTTGACGAGGCGTGGGCTCAAGAGCAAGGTATTCCTCTCATAGACTTAAGAGACTCCACCCCCATTTTTGCCCTAGATGGTAGTTCCCTTCCTAGGATTCAGAGGAAGACCGTCCCTCTCTCCCTTACTGTCTCGGGGAACCACAGAGAGACTATTTCTTTTTTTATTTTTTGTTTTCGCCTATTGTCCCGTGGTTTTAGGACACCCCTGGTTGGTTCAACATAATCCTCAAATCAATTGGGCTAACAATTCTGTTTTGTCTTGGAGATTGTCTTGTCATGTCGAGTGATTAACCTCTGCAATTCCTCCTGTTTCCTCTGTCTCTGTTTCTCAGGAAGAACCAGGTGATTTGTCAGGAGTGCCGGAGGAGTATCACGACCTGCGCGAGGTGTTCAGTCGCTCCGAGCCACTTCTCTTCCTCCTCATCGACCGTACGATTGTATCATCGACCTCCTCCCGGGTACAATGTCTCCACGGGGTAGACTTTATTCTTTGTCAGCCCCCGAACGCGAAGCACTCGAGAACGACCTTTTCGAGTCTCTAAATGCGGGTACCATTGTACCGTCTTCGTCACCGGCCGGTGCGGGTTTCTTTTTTGTTAAAAAGAAGGATGGTTCTTTGCGTCCCTTCATAGACTACAGAGGGCTGAATGAGATCACTGTCAAGAATCGTTATCCCTTGCCATTGATGTCGTCAGCTTTTGAACTACTGCAGGGAGCAAAGTTTTTTACTAATCTCGACCTTCGTAACGCATACCATCTCGTGCGCATTAAGGACGGCAACGAATGGAAGACCGCCTTTAACACGCCCCTCGGTCACTTTGAATACCGGGTTCTACCGTTCGTTCTGGTCAACGCTCCTGCCGTGTTTCAAGCCCTCGTCAATAATGTCCTTCGGGACATGCTAAATATTTTTGTCTTTGTTTATCTCGACGACATTCTGATTTTTTCACCATCTCTCGAAGTGCACGTCCAACACGTTCGTCGGGTCCTCCAGCGCTTGCTGGAGAATCGACTCTTTGTTAAAGCCGAAAAGTGCTCTTTTCATGCTCCCTCTGTTACGTTTCTCGGTTCGGGCATTTCTGCGGAGGGGATCAGTATGAATCCTACTAAGGTTCAAGCTATTATCGATTGGCCCGTTCCTGACTCTCGTGTTGCGCTCCAGCGGTTTCTCGGTTTCGCTAATTTTTATCGCCGTTTTATTCGTAACTTTAGTCAGGTGGCCGCTTCTCTCACCGCCTTGACTTCAGTTAAGTCTAAGTTCGTGTGGTCAGTTTCTGCTCAGCGCACTTTTGATTTTCTTAAATCCCTTTTCACGTCCGCCCCTATTCTGCTCACTCCCGACGTCGCGAGGCAATTTATCGTTGAGGTCGACGCTTCTGAGGTGGGGGTCGGGGCTGTTCTTTCCCAGCGCTCGTCAGTAGATGAGAAAGTACACCCCTGTGCCTTCTTTTCTCATCGCCTCTCGGCCAAGGTTGGAACGTGACGCACGTCGTTTTATCGCCTCTTGTCCTGTTTGTGCCCAAACCAAGGCCGGTAATTCGCCCCCAGCCGGTTTGCTTCGCCCCTTACCGGTCCCTTCACGCCCCTGGTCTCACATTGGCCTCGATTTTATCACCGGTCTTCCCCTGTCTGCAGGGAACACGGTCATTTTAACAGTCGTTGACCGCTTCTCTAAATCCGCTCATTTTATCCCTCTCGCCAAGCTCCCCTCCGCCAAGGAGACGACTCAGATCATGGTCGATCATGTTTTTAAGTTTCACGGTCTACCCACCGATGTGGTTTCAGATAGAGGACCACAGTTCGCCTCTCAATTTTGGAGGGAGTTCTGTCGTCTAATCGGTGCTTCCGCTAGCCTTTCTTCCGGATTTCATCCCCAAACAAACGGTCAGGCTGAACGAGCCAATCAAATTATCGCCCGCATTCTCCGCAGTCTAGCCCACCGCAATCCCTCGTCTTGGTCAGAGCAACTCGCCTGGGCAGAATACGCACACAATTCGCTTCCCACTTCTACCACAGGTCTCTCACCGTTCCATTGCTGCCTGGGTTATCAACCTCCGTTGTTCACCTCGCAAAGTTCGGAGTCTGATGTTCCATCCGTACAAGTGTTTATTGACCGCTGCAAACGTACGTGGAGGGGGGTGAGATCAGCACTTTGTCGCTCGAGGAGACGCATGAGTAACACTGCTAACAAACAGCGCGTTAAGAGTCCCCGCTACATTTGTGGTCAAAGGGTATGGCTCTCCACGTCCAATTTGCCTCTCCAGTCGGAGTCTCGTAAGCTGGCTCCTTGATTCGTCGGGCCATTTCGTATTGTTAAAGTCATTATTCCAGTCGTTGTCAAGCTCGCCTTTCCTCCTAACCTTCGTCGTGTCCACCCTGTCTTTCACGTCTCTTGCATTAAACCGACCGTCCGCGCGCCCTCGCGTCCGTCCATTCCGCCCATTCGTATTGAGGGAACTCCGGTTTACAGGGTCCGTAAGCTTTTAGATATGCGCCGTCGTGGTCGTGGGCATCAATACTTAGTGGACTGGGAGGGGTATGGTCCTGAGGAGAGGAGTTGGGTTTCGGCTCGGGACATTCTGGACCCCTCGCTCATCGATGATTTCCTCCGGTCTCGTCAGTCTCCTTCCTCGGGAGCGCCAGGAGGCGCTCGTTGAGGGAGGGGTACTGTCATGATCCTGGCCTTCTTTCCCCTTACTCTGTCTCCCCCTTCTGGACACATACATGTACACTCGCTGATTACCACACCATTCATCACGCACGCACGCATCTCTCTCATTCATTACGCTCACACATCTCTCATCACTCCCAGCTGTCTCCACTCTCTACTCGTTAGCATGTCATCCTTTCTCTAATTATCTCTGCTTCTTTTACCCCTGCTTTCCCCTGTCTCTTTGCCAGATTATTTTGTGAGTAATGCGTATGAGGTTTCTGTGCACTTACCTATCATTCCTGTCTTGTCCTGTCCTGTCCAGTGCTCTGCGGAGTTTTTTCAGCCACACTGTGTTTGCAACTAAGTTGTGCTTGTTACAGAGTTCCTGCCCAGTACCCGTCCTACATTGTCTGGTGATACCTGACCTTCTGTGAGTACCTGGGTTGGCTGGCACCTCTTCAGTGTTGTCTACCACCGAGATCGTTCTGCTGTCTGTACGGAGGACCCTTATTACTTTCTGTCATCCCTGCTCCGTTGGAGGACTCTCAGTTACACTTATAATTGAACTTTCAGTTCTAAATCCTCTGGACAGCATTTTCTGTTTATTAAAGACTGTACTGCTGCATTTCGCCTTTGGGTCGTCCTTCTCTCCACATCACAGTTTTAGCCAGGTTTCTGTCAAACACAGCACATCTAGGTTATAATCTGTAATCAAATCATTAACAATAAGCGCTTTTGAAGTAAGGGATATAATATTCAGCAACCCGAGCTTTATCATTTGTTCAGTTGTATTATATCTGCTTTTTATTTGTTGAACATCAATCCAATTTTTACCCTTAAATACTTTAATATTTATAATATTTATTATACAAGTGCAAATAACAACTAAATTAGAACTGAAATAAGAACACAGTGTAAGTGAGACTCCCTTACTCAGAGAATTGTAAAGGCCATTGATAAGCACACGCGCACACACACACACACACACACACACACACACACACACACACACACACACACACACACACACACACACACACACACACATTCTAATAGTCACCACCAGGTTTGTATGGATTCCACTGTTTTATTCACAGTGTCATTACAGACTCTAATTATAGCTTTCACCAGCTCAGTGAAAGTGATTATATGGTGTAATTATTATAAATGCAATTAAGAATGGTGTCGTAATGAAAGGTCAGATGACATTTGGTAAAGCACTTTCATCGTGTAGTATCCCTAAAAGCAGATTGTACTCTGACGTGCAAGCATGGCTACATTAATTTTTAAAAAGGGAGAGTAAGCTGCCCTTTCTAGCTCTTGTCTCTTGGTCAAGAGCTCGAGCGTGGTGAAATAAATTCATTATGGCAATTAGAAGGGTTTTTGCTCGGGCTTGTATGAACTTTGCTTGACAAATGAGGTAGAAGACAACCTGCCATTATCTTTTTACCTAGTAAGAGTCTTTACTCACTCTCTTTGTGTGTGCATTTACAGTCACTCAGAGGACTGAGTAGACAAAGAGCTGAGCTTCAGTGGATGAAAAATTCTTTAATGAAATTTAAAAAGACTGTATCTAAGGCTCCATCCATGTAATTTTAGCCATGTTTCTTCATCTCTTAGGACTGCATCCTGTACTGAACTTGAAATAGATTTTAATATGAGCATTTTATGTCTCCAAATGCAGCATTCCGTCAGGACGGAAATGTAAAAGAAAGAAAGAATGAGAAGCTATGCAGAGGCAAATGATAAAGTATTTTGGTTTAGTGCAGAGGCGGAATAACCTTTTTCTCACAAACTTTTACTCTAAAAAAATAAATATTTGTAAGCACACATCATTGCTTACATCTTCAGGGTATATTGATGTGAAGATTTTACGGTAGAGTGCTTCCTCTTCTTTGAGATATCACAACAATATAAAAGATATTGAAAGATATTCATGATGTTCTAATGGCTCTTGTAGGTCTTCATTCTTCTGTGAATGGAACTAAAATACACCATGCTGACTGAATCTACATTTATGAGGTTACAGTCTGAACTGAATGCGATGAGAGAAATATATATTTAGTGCTATGAAATAATGCAAAGACAATAATACAACCAACATCCCACATACAGCACGACCAGTTATTTTTAATAAATCCGTAAAAGTGATAAAAAAGATCTAATTAGAGATCTGTTTGAATCAGTCTAATGACTTCTATGACATTCACATTTTCTTGTAACAATTGGTAGATCTTTAAAAATTGTTGTTTAGCATTTGTGTGTTTTGTGCAATTGTGACTGATTATTAGGGGATTAAAATAATTTGTATTATAACTGACAAGGTTATAGTAAAACAATTGCTATAGTTGCAAAATATTTTGTAAATATTATTCATTGTTATTAATTAGTTTTTATTGGACATGTCACAAGAACTTTAAAAAACTGGCAGTTATTAAAGGATTAGTTCACTTCAAAAGCAAAATTCTGTCATCATTTACTCCCCGTTAAGTTGTTTCTAACCTGAACACAAAAGAAAATTTTTTGAAGAGTCTCGGTAACCAAACAGTTTATGTACCCCATTGACTTCCATAGTATTTTATTCCTACTATGGAAGTCAATGGCTACCATCAACTGTCTGGTTACCGACATTCATCAAAATATCTTCTTTTGTGTTCAGCAGAAGAAAGAAATTTACACAGCTTTGGAACACCTTGAGGGTGAGTAAATTATGACAGAATTTTAATTTTGAAGTGAACTAATCCTTTAAACCTCTCATCAATGTAAAAAAAAAAAAGAATATATATATATATCCAAGGCATAGCATTAGATAAGCATTAGATTAGAAAAAAAAACAAGAGTGCAAATAATGGCCTGCAAACCCACAAAATATTTCTGCCACAAATGCCTTCCCCAGGGTACAAATTATAATCACACAATATATATTTTGAAAGATACTTTATATTAAAGGGGTCATATAATGGTACATGCACTTTTACAAGTTGATTGTACTGAAATGTGTGTTGGCAGTGCCTGTACACAACCATCATATAATGATAAAAATCCATCCAGTGTTTTTGTGTTAATCTCCTTATATGTTTTCCCCTGCCTCAAATTGAGCCGTTCGATTTTGTGACGTCACTAAATCGGACGCCCCTCCCACGATTGATAATTGACAGCAGCGTTTCAACACAGACCCGCCCTGAGCGAGCTGTCATCGTAGTCCGCCATTGTTGATACGCTGGAGCAGAATGGCGTCTAAGCGATTGTGGTGTTCTGTTCTAGGCTGTAATAAGGAACACAGCAGTCATTTTGGTGTTCCTAAATTCGAACCGCTGAAGATGCAGTGGCTGAGTTTTATTTTTGAAGGGAGTATTCCCAACGATCTACGTATGCTTTTATGTTTGCGCTAATCATTTCTCACCAGACTGCTTTCTAAATGAGGGTCAGTGTAAATCTGGTATCGCTAAGAAGCTGGTCCTGAAAACAGAATCGGTACCAACTATTCATGTTCCTGCTGCACCTCCAGAAGAAGTGAGTCTAACGTTTTATTAACCTTTAAATATTTAATCTTTGCAAATCGCTTGCACGCTTCATGATGAATGTGGCTAATGTTTACACTCAGGGTATATTACGGCATGTTTTCTATGTAACGTTACGACCTTCTCAATATAATTCATAATCCCACGTTTATAATGAACAACGCGTTATGGTTAATGTTTTATTAAAAACTGTGTACGCAGGTGTACATTACGTGACATTACGTTAACCAACCATTCAGAAACGTCCTGTTCGATCCTGTAGTGATCTTTTTCTTTATAGAAAACTTAGAAGCTCAGACCAGGAGACGGTGGAAGTTTTCCAAGCAGAAGTTCTTTATTGCTTGTCGGTAGCTGCAGTCATTCCAACATCGTCTGACTTCTTGAGTCAAACATTGTAATATATATACATTATAAGAGGGAGGGATTACATTGTGATGGTGGAAACTCATATACAGGTTTAGGAACCTGTATTAAAAGAGAGGGAAAAACCTATTCAAACCCTGAGACTCCAGAACAGGAATGACAGGACTCTCTCTTGCTAAGACAAAAGCTCGCGAGAGTCTCCAAGAGTTTCACTAACATGTTTCATTTAACTTACAATAGCAAGAAAACCCGTCTGACAGCTTTATATAGAGACACAGAATAAGACAGGACTTTCGTGCTCCACAGCTGAATGCTAAATTCAATTTACAGAACTTTCTCAGTATATATATGATAGTATTAGAAGTTAAATTAATCGTTTGACAAAGTTGTATTCCTTCAATCCTTAATTGTCGAACTTCGGGGCCGTCATCTTGTTCCGGGTCCGACTCCGGTTCAAATTGGTATGGTTGCACAGATGTGTCCTCAGAGACTCCTGCTGACATTCTTGTTCCAAAATATACCCTCAACTGTTGTCAAGGCAACACTCCACGTGTGGTTGTGTCAAAACCAAAACGCCCCATAGAACAGAGGGGCGGAGTGAGCAAAGCTCATTATCATTTAAAGGCATATGAACTGAAACGGCGTGCTGAAAGCAGAGCTGTTTTTGACCAGGTAAAATTTGTGTTTTCTTATAATACTAATGAGAATTTTTAATAAAAGTATATTACAAAGTTTTCATTTAGACCCTAAAGATTCATATTAACTTGAACAAAAATGGCATTATATGACCCCATATAAATATTTATATTAAATGACTTTTATTAATACAATACAGTGAATGACAACCATCTGTGGTTTCTCAGTGGCTTTAATCACATGATGCTAAACTGCTCATGATTTGGTTCAGGTTGAGATCCTCTGAATAGAGTAATCTTCTTCATTTAGACCAGGAGAACCATTGACTTCTGATGTAATAGCCTATAACATGTTTATATTTTTGCCTACTGTTTCTAATGCTTCAACTATAATACTGTCTGAAATGCTATTATGAGCTCTCTGAAAATGTCTTGCTATAGAATAAACCTTATTTCTTTTTATAATGCCAATTTTATTTTTTGAGACTTATCTTGCTTTGTTCTCCCAATATAAAAACAAACACACCTATGATAGCAATACACTCATATCGATACACTTTTATCATTGTTTTTTAAATAAGGTATCAGAAGCTAAAACAATAGTAGACATGTGAACTCACCTAAAGGATTATTAGGAACACCATACTAATACTGTGTTTGACCCCCTTTCACCTTCAGAACTGCCTTAATTCTACGTGGCATTGATTCAACAAGGTGCTAAAAGCATTCTTTAGAAATGTTGGCCCATATTGATAGGATAGCATCTTGCAGTTGATGGAGATTTGTGGGATGCACATTCAGGGCATGAAGCTCCCGTTCCACCACATCCCAAAGATGCTCTATTGGGTTGAGATCTGGTGACTGTGGGGGCCATTTTAGTACAGTGAACTCATTGTCATGTTCAAGAAACCAATTTGAAATGATTCGAGCTCTGTGACATGGTGCATTATCCTGCTGGAAGTAGCCATCAGAGGATGGGTACATGGTGGCCATAAAGGGATGGACATGGTCAGATGTAATGCTCAGGTAGGCCGTGGCATTTAAACGATGCCCAATTGGCACTAAGGGGCCTAAAGTGTGCCAATAAAACATCCCCCACACCATTACACCACCACCACCACCAGCCTGCACAGTGGTAACAAGGCATGATGGATCCATGTTCTCATTCTGTTTACGCCAAATTCTGACTCTACCATCTGAATGTCTCAACATAAATCGAGACTCCAGTCTTCAACTGTCCAATTTTGGTGAGCTCTTGCAAATTGTAGCTTTTTTTTCCTATTTGTAGTGGAGATGAGTGGTACCCGGTGGGGTCTTCCTCTGTTGTAGCCCATCCGCCTCAAGATTGTGCGTGTTGTGGCTTCACAAATGCTTTGCTGCATACCTTGGTTGTAACGAGTGGTTATTTCAGTCAAAGTTGCTCTTCTATCAGCTTGAATCAGTCGGCCCATTCTCCTCTGACCTCTAGCATCAACAAGGCATTTTCACCCACAGGACTGCCGCATACTGGATGTTTTTCCCTTTTCAAACCATTCTTTGTAAACCCTAGAAATGGTTGTGCTTGAAAATCCCAGTAACTGAGCAGATTGTGAAATACTCAGACCGGCCCGTCTGGCACCAACAACCATGCCACACTCAAAATTGTTTAAATCACCTTTCTTTCCCATTCTGACATTCAATTTGGAGTTCAGGAGATTGTCTTGACCAGGACCACACCCCTAAATGCATTGAAGCAACTGCCATGTGATTGGTTGATTAGATAATTGCATTAATGAGAAATTGAACAGGTGTTCCTAATAATCCTTTAGGTGAGTGTAGTTTTACCACAGGATAAGATGTTTAAAAAAGTTTCCTTCAGTGGCCCTTTAAAACATCTTATCCTGTGGTAAAACTACATGTCTACTATTGTTTTAGCTTCTGATAAGATGTTTAAAAAAGTTTCCTTCAGTGGCCCTTTAAAACATCTTATCAGAAGCTAAAACAATAGTAGACATGTAGTTTTACCACATGATAAGATGTTTTAAAGAGCCACTGAAGGAAACTTTTTTAAACATCTTCATGCAGCTCTTTTCAGCTCTACAACTACTTCTGTTCATCTCCAATAAAGACAAAAGACACCATAAGCATCCTAAAACGAGTTTGCATGCAATATTTCAAGTTCTCTGATGCCCTATGACAGACATTTATGAGGTTATTCACTGAAAATCATTTCATGTCCTAAGACCAAATGTCAAGCCTTACGTGACAGCTGCAGTGAAGAAAATTATTTCTGTCTGTTCCTGCATGCAACTGTTCATCACACAAATCTTGTGATCTCAGAAGGCTTATGCAGAATATAGCTGACAAGTTATACAGGCTACTATTGTTGTACTTTTGCTATTAGTCCTTTTCAGAGAACCTTTTAAAATTCTTCTTTCTCTTACGAGAGGTTCTCTCGTATTGCGTAAGTTAGCTTACGCTACGGGAAAGATTCATCTTCTCGAGATATTGAAGCCAAAAAATTATCCTTAAAGGGTTAGTTCGCCCATTTAAGACATGAAGTTGTATGCAATCCTTACCAGCACTATAGTGTATACACACTGACCCACTCTGTTGTCACCCCCCTGGTCCGAGTTCTGACCGCTGGAAGTTTTTGAATGAAGTAATCCCGGCTACTTTCCGGGGCCACAAAACTGTGCGTTTTTACGTGAAAACAAGATTTGCGTTTCAAAGCTTGATTAATTTAACACACAAAAAACACGCCGGGCAAAATTCATACCTCAGTTTTAATGCGGCACTATTTTCCTTCCGTTTCTATCAATCCGCGCTGCTGTCAATGTCAACAGTGCGCATGTGACGATCAGCTCTTCCATAGTGTTTACACAATCGATCGACAACAAGGTAAAAAATATTAAATTAACAATGGTGCGAACTTGTAAATTCCCAGGCTGTGACAACAAGGATGTGCCGGGATCAAAGTTCAAATTTCATCGTTTTCCTGTATCAAATATGAATATGAGACAGCTTTGGCTGGTTGCCATCGGCTACTCAGCGGGAGCTAAATTATCTCGAATAAAGGATTTTCGTGTGTGTAGTGCTCACTTCAGCGAAGACGATTACATCTCCAACCAAGGAGGAAAAGGAAAAAAAATGATTTTAAAGAGTTTTGCTGTACCAGTACCACGGGTAAGCTCTATTTACTAACTTTATGATCCCATGTCTAAAATGTACGGTAAACAAGATGATGTTTAGACACCATTATAAAACACGTGAAAAGATCTGTAAAAAAAATATATATATTGTTACAATTTGCTGTGAAAAATATTTGATTGAACACACACAATTGGCTTTATGCACAGCTCTCCACTCAGTATAATAATAATGCAGTCAGATAAACTATTATATAGCCAACACTAGTCAAGACAACGTTAAATTAATAAATAAAAAACTACAAAGCAAGATGAGCGATCACACTTACTCTGCCGACATCTGACCGTCAAGTCCAGCTGGTTTGGGTCGCTTTTTCCAATTTATTTTAGGGATGTAGAAGAACGTCTCCAGGACACCTGCATTTAGCATCGCAGGGAACACGTCATTGGATGTAATGCAGACAGACGGTGCGTTGGCGTCCTCGTCAATTGAAAGTTTTTGCATCTGTGGCATGATGAGTTCCCATTCGTGGCAGCAATAGCTTTCAGCCTCTGTTGGCATAACTTCACAATTGGAACAAGTGCACCACCATTTGTCATTCGTCCTGCCTCTTGCTACAGCTGTGGTGGGCCCAGCATCAGATTGGACAACTTCTCTGTCCTCTTGCTCTCTCTCTTCCCGTTCTTTGTCCATTTGCTCAAGTTCGGCATCGGTATACTCCGGTTCATAAAGATATCCCTTTGTAGTTGAGTTAAAATTACTGTCTTCATCTGATCCGTCTGACACTGTGCTAAAATTAGTTTCATCATCTGAAGTTTCGTAGTCGGACATGTTGTCGGCGAGTCGCGCTATCAACAGCTAATCGTCACGTGCGCACTGTTGACATTGACAGCAGCGCGGATTGATAGAAACGGAAGGAAAATAGTGCCGCATTAAAACTGAGGTATGAATTTTGCCCAGCGTGTTTTTTGTGTGTTAAATTAATCAAGCTTTGAAACGCAAATCTTTTTTTCACGTAAAAACGCACAGTTTTGTGGCCCCGGAAAGTAGCCGGGATTACTTCATTCAAAAACTTCCAGCGGTCAGAACTCGGACCAGGGGGGTGACAACAGAGTGGGTCAGTGTGTATACACTATAGTGCTGGTAAGGATTGCATACAACTTCATGTCTTAAATGGGCGAACTAACCCTTTAAGGCGAGACACTACAGGTGAATAGGGTAATTTTTTTAACTATCAGATATCACCATGAAACTTTGCCAGTTGATTACATACATTAAGATGAGAAAAAAATGTATCAAGTTTTCTGTAATTTAATGTTTAAATATGCAAATGAGGCATTGTCTAATTAAATATGCACTATTTTGCATATATTTTAAAAAACGAAATCTGAGTATTGGACAAAGTCAGGTTCAAAATTATTTTTTCATTGTGTTCACATATTAGATGGGGAAAAAATTACAGAGGGATTTATGGATATCTACTTTTGTTATCCTGTAAATCAGAATATACTGCCAATAACCTTAAAAAAATGATTTTCGCCATGTTTTTGGGAATAAAATGTTATATAAATCAGGCTAGGAATAATATATTTACAAATCTCTCTTTAAATGTCTTCATAATATAACTAGGTACAAGACTGGAAAGTTTGGTGTATATAGGTGCTACTGAACTGGAGATTTCGGACTTGGAGTATGAGAGAAAAGACATTTTGAGAAAACGTGCTTTAAAGATTTAGCATCTGCCAATGAGATTGAGCATTTAGAGTAAAATCCCCCCTTTTACTTTCGCGATTGGTTGCTGATAAAAAGGAAATTACCATATTTGGATCCGGCAGTCTTGTTCATGAGAGAGAGAGCTTTCTAACGGTGTGTATGACAGGGTGCAGATCGCGATCGCGAAGCAGAGGGATGATTTATAACGACAACTTTTGATGAATTTATGAGAAATCTACAGACGCAAACAGACAAAGTGTAGTAAAATAAAGACCTAAATGTGTATTTCTGACTTTTTTTCACCACAAGTCTGAAAGAAGACATGTTATTGAAGACAAATATCCCAAAATCTCAAAATTGACCAGTGAAAAAAAAACAATGTTTTTGCCTGCCGTGTCTCGCCTTAATTTTATATTCATTGTCAACGCAGTGCAGCAGCTAGCAGACCTAGAGCAGGCTGTCTAGCGTGCTCATAGGCTGCCCTGCGGGAACTGCAGCAGCCTACCACTGAGGCCGACGTGATGTCACGTCCAATGAAGGGCGCTCGCGCCTTTACAGCGTCAAAGCCCGCCAGAATGGGCGTGGCTTAGCGTATATAAGCAGGGCTCGTAGGCTGGATCTAGAGAGAAGCCGCCGCCATCGAGGAAGCGACTAGCCAGCTTAGGACAGCGCCTGAAGAAGCCGGCCGTCTTCGCCACCTTCAGCCATCTGTGCGAGCTACGCTATCCGGCGACGTATCCTTTTTACCTCACTAAGCATCACTCTAAAAGAGCAGCGAGCGTCTTTTTCAAGATGCCTCGCATTTCCTCCGGCTCATGTGGAGCCACGCTCAGCGACAGAGACCGCCACGAGATTTGCGCTCTCTGCCTGGGCCAGGAACACGCAGCCCGCGCCCTCTCGTCTGGGGGATGCGAGTTCTGCGACGCGCTTCCGATGACACTACAGGTGAATAGGGTAATTTTTTTAACTATCAGATATCACCATGAAACTTTGCCAGTTGATTACATACATTAAGATGAGAAAAAAATGTATCAAGTTTTCTGTAATTTAATGTTTAAATATGCAAATGAGGCATTGTCTAATTAAATATGCACTATTTTGCATATATTTTAAAAAACGAAATCTGAGTATTGGACAAAGTCAGGTTCAAAATTATTTTTTCATTGTGTTCACATATTAGATGGGGAAAAAATTACAGAGGGATTTATGGATATCTACTTTTGTTATCCTGTAAATCAGAATATACTGCCAATAGCCTTAAAAAATGATTTTCGCCATGTTTTTGGGAATAAAATGTTATATAAATCAGGCTAGGAATAATATATTTACAAATCTCTCTTTAAATGTCTTCATAATATAACTAGGTACAAGACTGGAAAGTTTGGTGTATATAGGTGCTACTGAACTGGAGATTTCGGACTTGGAGTATGAGAGAAAAGACATTTTGAGAAAACGTGCTTTAAAGATTTAGCATCTGCCAATGAGATTGAGCATTTAGAGTAAAATCCCCCCTTTTACTTTCGCGATTGGTTGCTGATAAAAAGGAAATTACCATATTTGGATCCGGCAGTCTTGTTCATGAGAGAGAGAGCTTTCTAACGGTGTGTGTGATGACAGGGTGCAGATCGCGATCGCGAAGCAGAGGGATTATTTATAACGACAACTTTTGATGAATTTATGAGAAATCTACAGACGCAAACAGACAAAGTGTAGTAAAATAAAGACCTAAATGTGTATTTCTGACTTTTTTTCACCACAAGTCTGAAAGAAGACATGTTATTGAAGACAAATATCCCAAAATCTCAAAATTGACCAGTGAAAAAAAAACAATGTTTTTGCCTGCCGTGTCTCGCCTTAATTTTATATTCATTGTCAACGCAGTGCAGCAGCTAGCAGACCTAGAGCAGGCTGTCTAGCGTGCTCATAGGCTGCCCTGCGGGAACTGCAGCAGCCTACCACTGAGGCCGACGTGATGTCACGTCCAATGAAGGGCGCTCGCGCCTTTACAGCGTCAAAGCCCGCCAGAATGGGCGTGGCTTAGCGTATATAAGCAGGGCTCGTAGGCTGGATCTAGAGAGAAGCCGCCGCCATCGAGGAAGCGACTAGCCAGCTTAGGACAGCGCCTGAAGAAGCCGGCCGTCTTCGCCACCTTCAGCCATCTGTGCGAGCTACGCTATCCGGCGACGTATCCTTTTTACCTCACTAAGCATCACTCTAAAAGAGCAGCGAGCGTCTTTTTCAAGATGCCTCGCATTTCCTCCGGCTCATGTGGAGCCACGCTCAGCGACAGAGACCGCCACGAGATTTGCGCTCTCTGCCTGGGCCAGGAACACGCAGCCCGCGCCCTCTCGTCTGGGGGATGCGAGTTCTGCGACGCGCTTCCGATGTCGACCCTGCGGGCTCGAGTCGAAGCATTCAACCCCACTCCACCCTTTGCGGGACTTCGCAAAAAGAAGCGCCGTTCCCTCAGGATGCCGGAGCCTGTGGCCACCGCGACGCGCTCGCCGGATACCCTCCCTCGAGCCTCGCTCTCGCCTTCTCCGCCTCTCCTCACCGACGCGCAGCTGCCGCCCACGTGCCGCACTGCCGTCGCTTCTGATGACGAGGCCGAGGAACAGGCCACTAAGGATTGCTGTTCCATCCTGGCATCGGACAGCGAGGACTGGTCGGGTTCTCACCACTCCTCCGCCTCTTCGATCCAGGAATCCAGCCGGACCTGGGCTGGAGTGGACGCTGAGCTGTTGCGCCTCCTCTCTCAGGCTGTCGATCGACTCGGGCTCGAGTGGTCGCCGCCCAAGGAGCCCGCACCTAACAGACTCGACGGCTGCTTTCTTCAGAGTCGCCGCCGTCAAGCGACCGCAGCCAGGGCCGCCCTGTTTCTGCCTGAACTTCACGCAGAACTGGCTAAGTCGTGGAATGCACCTTTCTCCACGAGGCTCCAATCCCACTTCTCCGCGTCGCTCTCCCAAGTGGACGGCGCCACCGAAAAAGGAAGAGACGGTCGCAGCGCACCTTTGCCCGCCCTCGCGCGAGATGGCGCTCAAGGTCTGCCCTCCCGTCCAAGGCCTGCAGAGCCACGTCCGCCCTTGTCGGCCAGGCATACACCGCCGCCGGACAGGCCGCTTCCGCTCTGCACTCTATGGCTGTGCTACAGATTCTACAGCCCGACCTCCTCCGTGAATGGGATGAGAAGGCCCTGGACCCAGCTGCCGTTACTGACTTAAGAAGCGCGACGGATCTATCGCTCCACGCTACCAAGACCGCAGCTCAAGCCATCGGAAGGTCTATGGCCACGTTGACCATCACAGAGAGGCACCTCTGGTTGACGCTCGCTGACATGAGGGAATCCGAGCGCGCCACCTTCCTCAACACGCCTCTTTCCCCTACCGGTCTCTTTGGCCCAGCGGTGAGCGGGCTCGTCAACCGCTTCTCGGAGGTTCAAAAGACCACGCAGGCCATGAATCTCTTCCTGCCTCGGCGCTCGAGTTCCGCTACAGGCCGCTCACGTGACCCGCTGCCTGCACGAACTACCACTCAGCGCCCATCGCAGCAACGCCAGGGCGGCCGTTCTAGGTCGCACTCGGACAGCCGTCACAGACCGCCGCCCACCAGAGGGCCTCGGCAAAGGATCGCGCTGAAGCCCGAGCACGCGAAGCCTTCCTAGCATCAACAGGAAGGAAAAAGCGGCCGAGTCCCGCTGCGGCCGGACCGCCGTCAAAGCTTTTCTCCCTGTCAGTCCCCTTCAAACAGGCTACTGCAGTGGTTCATTTAGCAGACAACGAGCCGGTAGAAAAACCCTCTCGCCTGCACACAAATGGCGTTTTCACGGCGACCCAGAGAAATCTAATAAAGAGTGTAATTCCTGGTTATCCGGCTTGAGCCGAGGGTGTTTTGAGTGTAGAAAAAGTGCCCACTTCCCAGTGTTCACCCCTACACACAAGCACAACACTTCCCGTGTCATTCACAGAGCCCACTCTCATAAAGTAGGCAAAAGCTGCTTGAGTGTTGAATGTAAGAAGTGTATTCAGTCAGGTTATGAACGTAAGTCACGTGCCCGCCGGCGAGCGCTCCCGCTTACTAACACAAGCCTCTCCCCGAGCACGGCCCGTGCATTTAAGCGTTGTCACAAAACGCAGGGCGATCATAAAACGCTCCCCGTCCAAAGCGATCGGGACCTCAAATTTATGTGTAAGTCTCGTGCCCGCACAAAAGCGCTCACGCTTACTAACATACACTCCGCCCAAGGCTCCGCTCGCACATCACGAAGTGATAAAAGGGCGCTCCCCATTCACGGCAATCGGGACGCCTCTTATGTATCAGCCTGTCACGGTGGTCAGCGAGCTGCCGCTTGCAAGCACCTAGGTGCGCCCACACCTCCGGTTCAGTTTCTCGACCACGCAATATGCAGCGGTCAGAACCCGGAGACCATTCGCCCCCTAGCTACATATATAAAAGCATGGGAAGTCATTCCAGGGGTTTCAGAATGAGTGCTGAGCACAATAAGACACGGCTATTCGCTACAGTTCACTCGCCGTCCCCCGCGCTTTCAAGCGCGGACCGCGACAACTGTGAATGCAGAAGTAGCACATCTACTCCGCGCAGAAATAGCGAAGCTGCTGTGCAAAGGGGCCATAGAACTGGTACCGCCTTCTCTGAGCGAGCCAGGCTTCTACAGCCATTATTTTCTCGTACCCAAGAAGGACGGAGCCCTCAGACCCATCTTAGATCTGAGACGTTTGAACAAGGTGCTTATGAAAAGACCGTTTAAAATGCTTACAACCAGGAAAATCCTCGCACACGTTCGGTCTTTGGCCTGTGGTTAGACCAGGAGAAGCTCCTTCACATAAACTGTCTGGAAATGATAGCGGTCGAGAACGCGCTGAAGCGCTTCCTCCCGCTCATACAGGACCACCATGTTCTAGTCCGATCAGACAACATGTCGGTGGTTTCCTACGTGAACCGTCAGGGCGGCGTCAGATCCAGGAACCTCTGCGATCTGACAGAGCGCCTCCTCACGTGGTCTCAGCATCACCTGCGCTCGCTGAGAGCTGCACATGTGCCAGGCCACCTGAACGACGGCCCAGACAAACTATCCAGGGACAACGTTCCCCCAGAGGAATGGTCCCTGCACCCCCAAACGGTCCAGAAATTATGGCGCCTATTCGGCAAAGCGGAAGTCGACCTATTTGCGTCAAAAGACAACGCTCACTGCCCAATGTTCTTTTCGAAGAACGAGGACGCGCTGGCCCAAGTCTGGCCCAGCCGCCCTCTGTATGCCTTCCCTCCGATCTCTCTGCTACCGCAGGTAATCAAGAGAATCAGGGAAACGCGCCACTCAGTGCTCCTCATAGCCCCGCGCTGGGAGAATCAGATTTGGTTCCCGGAGCTGACGCGGCTGTCACTAACAGCCCCGTGGCCGATTCCGGTGAGAACCGATCTCCTCTCGCAAGCTCGCGGCTCGATCTGGCATCCCCATCCAGAGCGCTGGTCTCTGCACGCTTGGGTGATCAACGGGTACCCGCTGCCCTGCCAGAAGGAGTGATGAACACAATCATGCAGTCTAGAGCTCCCTCTACTAGAAAGCTTTACGCGTCTAAATGGTCTGTGTTCTCCAAATGGTGCACCGACAAAAACCTGGACCCACGGACGTGTGGGGTCTCGCGGCTGCTCTGTTTCCTACAGGAGCTGTTGGATAAGGGGAGATCCCCATCCACGCTCAAAGTCTAAGTCAAAGCCGCCCGTTGCTGCGTTCACTGAGTCGACGAGCGGCCGATCACTAGGAAAAAACGAGCTTATCCGCTTCCTTAGAGGAGCTAGAAGAATTAACCCTCCGTGCCCCCCGTCGGTTCCTATGTGGGATCTTTCGCTGGTCCTCGAGGCCCTGAAAGCTTTCCCTTTCGAACCACTGGATTCCGTGGAGTTGAAGTACCTATCACTCAAAACCATTTTCCTGACAGCCCTGTCATCAGTGAAACGTGTGGGGGACTTACACGCGCTGTCTGTCAGCGCCGCGTGTCTCGAGTTCGGGCCAAATGACTCAAAAGTCATCCTCAAACCTAGACATGGCTATGTTCCTAAAGTGATTGGCACTCCATTCAGAGCGCAGGTCATTTCGCTTTTGACTCTGCCTTCATCCGATAGCGAGAGCGACATTAATCTCCTCTGCCCAGTCAGGGCGCTGAGGGTTTACACTGCGCGGTCTGCCCCTTTCAGGCGCTCGGAGCAGCTTTTCGTTTCGTTTGGTGGGCGCACCAAGGGTCTCGCCGCCTCGAAACAAAGCTTATCCAGATGGATTGTGGACCCTATAGCAGCCGCTTACGCGTCGACAGGTCTGCAATGCCCCCTGGGCATCAGGGCTCATTCCACCAGAGGCATGGCCTCATCGTGGGCATGGTCCAGCGGAATTTCTATTCATGACATATGTGTGGCAGCGGGCTGGGCCTCCCCGTCCACCTTTGTCAGGTTTTATAACCTAGAAGTTCCCGCTCTGCAGGCAAAACTTCTGTCAGTTTAAGTGAGATGTAGGTTCTGTCCAGATATGTTCGTGCGCAGGCTACTCTCACGTATACTAGCTCTTCTGGTAGAGCTGCACTATTGGGTATGTGCTATATGCTTATGCAGACCGGCGACGCCGCTCTGTATTCCCTATGAGTGCTTATGTACAAGCTCTGGCCCGCGTTGCTGGCCGCCTTATGTCCCACTTACTTGGGTTCCCCGGAAAGCCCTGGGACTCATTGTGGATGCTGGGCGCGCACGGCGTTGACAAAGGGTTCCCGTAGCGTAAGCTAACTTACGCAATACGAGAGAACCTCTCGTAAGAGAACGTATCGGTTACCTAACGTAACCTCGGTTCTCTCTGGAAGAGGGAACGAGTATTGCGTAACCTGCCGTGCTCGCGCCACAAGCGTTTTCCGCTTCAGTTGATGAAAACCAGAGTATACAGCCTACGAGCCCTGCTTATATACGCTAAGCCACGCCCATTCTGGCGGGCTTTGGCGCTGTGAAGGCGCGAGCGCCCTTCATTGGACGTTACGTCACGTCGGGCTCAGTGGTAGGCTGCTGCAGTTCCCGCAGGGCAGCCTATGAGCACGCTAGACAGCCTGCTCTAGGTCTGCTAGCTGCTGCACTGCGTTGACAATGAATAAATGAAGGATAATTATTAAAATTAAGGATAATTTTTTGGCTTCAATATCTCAAGAAGATGAATCTTTCCCGTAGCGTGAGCTAACTTACGCAATACTCGTTCCCTCTTCTAGAGAGAACCGAGGTTACGTTAGGTAACTGATACGTTCGTGTTCTACTGACAAAACAGCACATAGGTTTGGAATGACGGATGTGAGGGTGAGTAAAAAATCTCCTTTAATAACAGCTGACTAAGTTTGATTGAGTGGGCTTCTGCCTCTCAATTACAAATCATGCAAAAATACTATGAGGTACCAACACTGCTTTGCAAAAATACTTCTGATTAATACCTCTATTTTTTATTTTTCAGCCATTTATTTTGTTTTTCTGACCAGCCTCTTTGTGAATTACTTTAATAATATGTTGAAAAAGAAACAAATGTGCCAGCTTCCCAACCCCGATGAGCCAGGCAGTCTTATGCAGGTTGAAACTGTTTGAAAATCACACGTTCAATTGAAAAGGAGCAACGTTTTTTTTTCTTTACACAGGGGCCCTGTCATATGGTGATAATGTCTGTTCTCATTTTCCACATATTTCTCTAGGCTGTTATGATTTCTCAGTGCCACTGAGAGCTTTCTTAATCTCAGTGTCAATAAGTATGCTAATGTAAATTCAGAATGTATTATTGAAGTTGCATATGAAAGGAAATAATGGTGCATTAGACTACTTTAAACACCTTGAGCAGTCAGTCATGGCCTTCCCCTGAACCTGCATTTGCATTTGTAAAAAAAAAAAAAAAAAAGAAGAAAATTCTTCCTCAACTCTTCTTCAACAAATCCAACTCTTGCTCTGATAAACTGTCTCGTAAGCGTGTGACAGAATTTACACTAACTACACAGTTGCTCCATCACTGCAAACCAGAGCGAAAGCCTGCCAAGCATTGGCTGCATGCATACTGGGTGAGCCAACAAGCCTACACCTTGTTAACAGCACTCAAAGTGGCACTGAACCCAGTCTTTTTTTAATTTTCTCATTCCACAAAAACTTGCAAGGCCTCCAGTCATGGCCACGTAGCCTGTCTGTGCAGTGTAGAGAGGTAGGGGCTATGGGATAGAGAGATTCATGCCACATGCTGACAGAGCGTGCAAGAGAGGGGCTACGGGCTCAGCAGACAATGAGCCCTGACACATGCCAAATCAGCCTGAGTGCACACACAGCAGAGCCTTAAGGCAAGTGACAAGGTACCTGGGCTCAAAAATGAACACATCTTGCCTGAGTTCTGTACTTAAAGTGTGGCTTAAGACTTAACTCATTAATGATAACTAGATTTGCATTTCCTGAAGGAAAAAGCAGTGTTTTCAAGGCAGCACAAGATTCTGTTAAAGTTTAGGGTACGTTTAAGATTAAGGCTTTAGTTAACACATTTTTAAAAAGCTTTTCGACACACTGTCACGATTTTGGTCTTGTCTCTGTCACGTTTTGGTTTGTTCATGTCATGCTCCATGTATGTCATGTGATTCCCTGTTTGTCATGTGATCCTGCCATGTGTCTTGTCATTGGTTAATCGTCTGTTCATTGTTCACAGGTGTCCCTTGTCTTGTCATTAGTCTGTGTATTTAAGCCCTCATGTTTGCCATGTGTCTTGGTCAAGTAATGTTCCACTGTACCACTGTTTGGTAAGCTCTGTTAATGTCAAGTTTCAAGTTTGAATTTATTTATATAGCACATTTAAAAACAGCAAACAGGGCTGACCAAAGTGCTGAACAATACACAAGATAAAGAACAAGGACAAACCACACATTCATGACAGAAGCTCACACTGAATTAAAAGCTAAAGAAAAAAAAAGGTTTTAAGAGAGGATTTAAAAACAGTTAAAGATTGAGCAGCTCTGATGTAAACTGGAAGGCTGTTCCACAGCCTAGGGCCAGCAATCGCAAAGGCTCTGTCCCCTCTATTCTTTAACCGTGATCTGGGGACAGACAGAAGTCTCTGATCACCAGACCTCAGGTTTCGTACGGGATTGTTTGGGCAGAGTAGCTCAGACAAATAGCTTGGTGCCAGGTTATTTACGGATTTAAAAACAAATAAAAGAATTTTAAACTTGTTTCTAAAATGTACAGGTAGCCAATGCAGAGATTTTAAAATAGGTGACACGTGATCAAATTTGCGTTTTCTTTTGAGGAAGTTTGCAGCAGCATTCTGTACTAATTGTAGACGAGCAATAGAGTGTTTGGGTATGCCATAGTAGAGAGAGTTGCAATAGTCCAACCGCGATGTAATGAGTGCATGGACAGCAATCTCTAAGGTTTGTCTTTAGACCTTGTTTTGTCCTTGTTTTTAAGTTCATGCCACGCTGCGTTTTTGTTTTGAGTTCATGCCACGCCATGATTTTGTTTTATGTTTGCTTTTGTTTGTAATAAACTGCACTTGGGTTCTCTGTACAACTTGCCTCCAGTGGATCCTTACAGAAAAACTTGACGAGCTATGAACCCAGCAATTGCTCTTCTAAATTTACGTCAAGGGGACCTCCGGTTGGACTTTAAATGATGTGGCCCTTAAGGACATATTTAGGGTAGGTTTAAATGAACCTATCTGGTCTTGTATGCCAGGCGGGAAGATTCACTTTTCCCTGGCCCAATACATAGACTATGCCCTTTTGGTGAGCGGCTCAACTTTTACTGTGAGTTTTGCGGATAAGAAGCCCCGCAACCCCACAGTACTTGCCAAGCCTGAGTCTTTTCACGTCATGCCTGCCAAGCCTGAGTCTCTTCATGTCATGCCTGCCAAGCCTGAGTCTCTTCATGTCATGCCTGCCAAGCCAGAGCCTCTTCAAATCATGCCTGCCAAGTCTGAGTCTCTTCACGTCAAGCCTCATCAGCCTGATCTTCACATCAAGCCTCATCAGCCTGATCTTCACGACAGTCCTGCCGAGCCTGAGCTGCTTCACGTCAGTCCTGCCGAGCCTGCACTTCACGTCAGTCCTGCCGAGCCTACGCATCACGTCATGGCCACCACACAAGAGACTGTTCACGTCACGTCTGCCGAGCCAGAGACTGTTCATATCACACCCTTCTGCACAAGAGACTGTTCACGTCACGTCTGCCGAACCAGAGACTGTTCACGTCACGTCTGCCGAGCCAGAGACTGTTCACGTCACGTCTGCCGAGCCAGAGACTGTTCACGTCATGTCTCCCGAAGCCAGAGAATGTTCACGCCACGTCTGCCGAGCCAGTGTCTCCGGACAAGATGGCCGCCGCCGAGCCAGTGTCCCCGGACAAGATGGCCGCCGCCGAGCCAGTGTCCCCGGACAAGATGGCCCCTGCCGAGCCAGTGTCCCCGGACAAGATGGCCGCCACCGGGCCAGTGTCCCCGGACAAGATAGCCACCGCCAAGCCAGTGTCCCCGGACAAGATGTCCGAGCCGGTGTCTGTTCCTCCTGAGCCGGTGTCTGTTCCTCCTGAGCTGGTGTCTGTTCCAGCCCATAACCCCATAGCTGCCCCTAAGAACATTTTTTTTGGGGGGGCAGTAGGCCCCTTGATGGGACCATGGAGGCCGCGCCGCCATGGCCGCCTGAACTGTCTGGTCCACCCTGGCCACCTGAACTGCCTGGTCCACCCTGGCCACCTGAACTGCCTGGTCCATCCTGGACCCCTGAACTGCCTGCTCCGCCCTGGCTTCCTGCACTGCCAGGTCCACCCACGCCATGTCATAGCCCAGGTCCGCCCATGCCATGTCACGGCCCAGGTCTGCCATGCCACGTCATTTCCCCTGCACGGGCCTGGCCCACCATCCCTCCCCTTAGCGTGTCCTCAGAACATTAGTGCCCCCTAGCCGAATTACAAAAATACAGCATAATTTGTCCTTCGTGAGTCACGCCGGACTCAAATCAAACACAAGTCAACTGATTTTACGGGTGCTTGTGAAGGAATCAACAGGTAAATGTAGGCTGCTTTCAATTAAAGGTCAAATATATTAATATATGATATATAAATTTTTTGCTGTGTTGCTATGTATCATATGTGTCATAATGAGTAAGCACCCAGCATACCCAGTTAAAAATGTCACCGCTAGCCACTGATATATATATATATATATATATATATATATATATATATATATATATATATAGAGAGAGAGAGAGAGAGAGAGAGAGAGAGAGAGAGAGAGAGAGAGAGAGAGATTGATTAAGCATATGTGAATTACCTGAGTCTGGTATGTCTCTCAACAGTGTTCAGCAGCAGCATCTCTACTTATAGCGAAACTGTAAGTTTATCTACCTCGCTAGTGAGAAGTTCATGTAGCTTTTAAGTTGTTAAACAATTTTTCTGATAAAATCGTTAGAGCAGCACTGACAACACATTTCTGTGCAATTGTATCCGTACTGTATGTGTGTGCATTTGAGTGCAAGACAGAGCGGGAGAAAGATAGTATGTGCTTTCAATACAAAATAAAACTTAACTTTGTGGCAAAAAAAAAGGACAAAATTTGTCGTTTTTATCCCATTGTGGGTTTTGGTTATTTTGCTGTTGTAGTCTGTAAGGACTTTTAAAATAACTGAAATCATTTGGGAAGGTGATATGGAACTGTAATGCGGTCAAGACCTACCTGGAACTTTAGCCGTGCGTTTCCCTGAAAAGAATTGCACACCTTAGAACGTTCATCAAACAATCAAATTCAAGCATTCAACAGGCCCATAGTAAAACTTTATGTTAATCTTTACCTAATTTAATGTTCCTGTAGGATACTCCTTTCATGATGATTTTATTAGAGCTGCTGCATAATTGTTCTGACCACCTAAGGGAAAAAAGCATGGCAGTAAATCGTGATGATTAAATCTAACGATCGCTTATCATATCACGTTATACCGTGCAAATTATACTTTGTTCTCAAATTGTTAATGTTAACAACATCAGCATTGCGTGACTATATTTAATGCCCTTCCGATATTTATCCTTGTTTTGGCATGGGCCCGGTTGCAGTCTGTTTTTCTTTCTGTAGCCACTCCAAAGTCCAAAGTCTTTTGCATTTTACAATGGGTGAATCTCCAGATGTTGTTGGTGATTGTCGTTTGAACCTTTCTGGATCCGCCATCAAATTAATAAGTTTAATTACATCAAGTGTTGTGAGAAAAGACTATAAATCTCCACCTCCAACATCCTCACACGCAATATAGCCCACTAGCCGAGACACCTTCTTTATGTGTACAGATGTGATGTAATGATGCAAAGACATGCTCGAATTTCCCGCGGAAATCCACCAGTACCACTGGAATTAAAAACATTATTACAAGCTTACCGTTTTGAATCAAGCTAAGGCAAGCAGATAGTTTTGAACACTGGCTGGTTATGTACTTGTTAAAAAAATTATTTTTGGATAATTATTAACCCCAAAAAAATTTAATTTGAAAGATTTTGCTGTATTTTAAATAATGATAAGTTAAGATCACTTTATTGCTTTATTAATGACAACATTAGGGTTTACTTCTGATCTTCAGATTTCATGCATCAGAAAGTAGAAAAAGGTGTGATAAAAATAATATATGAATTTTGTAGTTTATTCAGACAAAACACTGCTGCTATATATGATGAACAGATTTAATTTAAGCTTTTATTCGTATACAAACATTCTTCAACACACATAGAGCACATTAAATATTATTAAGTGCAATTGTACTTACTCAGATAAGTATAACATTAATCAACTATATGTACTTACTACAGAGTTACTGTTAGATTTAGGGTTTGGTTTAGGGTTAGTTACTTGTAATTATGCATAATTTACTGTTATTACTATAGTAAGTACATCTAATGTGCAACTATTGGCGCTTTTTCACTGCATGGTACGGTACGGTTTGGTTCGGTACGGCACGCTGTGGCGCTTTTCCACTGCATGGTACGGTACGGCTCGGCTTGGTACGGCTCACTTGTGGCGCTTTTCCACTGCATGGTACGGTACGGTACGGCTCGCTTTGGCTCGCTTTAAATGGTACCACCTCTGTTGAGGTTCCAAGCGTACCGTACCGATACTAAAATGTGACGTGGAAGCACTGTAGATCACTGATTGGTCAGACAGACAGAATCATCACTACCAGCGTCATTTTATTTGGGAGACATCAAACCTGCTAGATTTAAATAGCCAGTAACAGGCACCGCTGTAGCATCTGTTTTAAAACTACTTGCTTGACTTGCTTGAAGAAAAAAAACTTCCAAAAAAGAAATGGCTGAATCGTGGTCAGTGGACGAGAAGCGCAGACGTTCCTCTTGTTGGTTGCCGAGGAGCGGATAAACTATAACGATCAATCATAATCCCACCCACTTTGAAGCGGTACTAACTGCAGTGGAAAAGCAACCGAGCTAAAGCGAACCGAGCCGTGCTGCGCCGAGCCGAGTCGTACCACGCAGTGGAAAAGCGAAGCGAGCTGAACCGTGCCGTGCCGTGCCGAGCCAAACCGTACTGAGCCGTACCGAGCCGTCCCGTCCAGTGGAAAAGCGCCATATGTCATCTTGAAATTAAAGTTTTACCCAAATGGCTGCTTGATGCACAAGAATAAACCTAATTGGTTCTTGCTCGTCAAGCAAGCACAATAGAGCCTTCCTGTTTATCATATTTGATTAGCTCTATGCAGTGGCAGTGCTAGGGTTGGGCTAAGGGGGCTTAAGACCTGAATGTTTTTAGTAAAGCCCCGAATATTTTGTTACCTTGTCTTTCTCATAGAGCAAAACAATTAATCAGAAAAACAAATGTGAATAAGATTACAGCTGCCGCGATTACCTAATCATGAAAAGTGCATATTACAGTTTTATTTATATTTTTCCCTTTGCATTCAAGGTATAGCAACGTGCTTTTACAGCGTTGAGCATTGTAGCCAATCACACACATGTCTGTTGAACGCATCGGCCAATAAGAGGCGTTTAAATAAGTCACTGTGCTGACTTAGATAAACAAATGATGTTTTATTAACAAAGTTCGGGAGGAGCATGTTCAAATAATTGATCCAATTATCACATCATTCCAACCAGATGTCGACAATCAGTAATCAACATGTCTATCCAATCAGCATGAGTTGGAGACCTATATACTCATTCGACTCACCAATGTTCCTCGACAGTTTTTTTAGCATCCCTTCACCACCCCATCTCCTCACATTTGCCTGGTTACTTCTTGACCAGCAATACGGGGGGAGTACTCTGGGTTCGGGCCAAAAATCCAAGCTCGGAGCCCTCTCCCCGGACAGCACGCCAAATATGCATACCATTTATTCTATCTAACTTATTTGTAAGTGTGAACTAGTGAATTCATATTTGACAACTGTTTTACAATAGAAATGTTCAACTACCAACAGTATCCGGTGACACAAATTACTCAACTTTTTTTTAAATTAAATTTTGCCTTTTTGAATTGAAAATATGCTATAATTTCCTTGATTCATGTAGAAAGAATGTATCTATACTTAAAAATAAAATATTCTTTGAAAATACTTTAAATTATGTCACTAATACAATAAGCCTTTATTTTTCTTTATTCCCTTAAATTGCTTTTATGACTAATTAATTTCTTTAAATAAAAATACCTAAAGCCCCGAATATCCACTGACCTTAGAACCGCCCCTGGCTCTATGTATATGTGTAAGATTCTACTGTAGTTTCATGTTAAATCATATACAATGTTTAGGACCTGTGGAAATATTTTTGAAATGGCTTGTATTTTTAGGTTTATTGCTTGGCCTGTATGCCTACTGTAAGTAGGATTATATTAACTTTATTTCCTAAGGTAATCTGAATTATTTTTTTTTCTACAGATGTGATTGAAGTGAATTAAAACCGTACAAATTTTGTTTACAGTCTGTTCAACTCAGCTGTTTTTGCAGGGATGCTTGCCATCAGAGGAATGCTGTTTAAACTTTATTTTACTCTGCCATCTAAACTAAGAACAAATCCTAAAAAACTTTTTGAAAGTGGGACCTGCATGATACCTCAGGCATTCACAAATATTTGAAAATGTTGCATTAATGAAAAAGGCCGGGCTGTTTGTAGAGAGGGGCGGGGATTGAAATTCCCAGACTTCATCTCTTTTCATCGACTCCTAATCAAGGAGACAAGCCATGTGGAAATGCAGCTGCATTGATGGAGGGGATAGAAGGAGGTTGAAATTCAAGGGAGTATGCAGTCAGGCTTAATTGCATATTTGCCAGCTCTTAGCAGGCCAAGTGGAAGACAATAGCAAGCTGTGCAGACAGGTAGAGAGTGAGATTTTTTTTACAGGACACTGACTGAAACGCTTCTGGAAAACATCTGCAGGGAGCCGCGACTCCCTGGAGTCTGGGATTCAGGTTATCATTTCCCTGTGCCGTCCAATGTGCCAAAATGTAAAATTGCTCTCCACTTACTCCCTATCTGAAATCTAGATTATTATGACTCTAGTCAAGTCAAGTCACCTTTATTTATATAGCGCTTTTTACAATACAGATTATTTCAAAGCAGCTTTACAGAGATAATAGGAAAATAATGTTGTAATAATATTATTAAATATAAAATGAAATTTCCCCAACTAAGCAATGGCGACAAAGGCGAAGAAAGGCGAAAAAGGCAACAGTGGCAAGGAACCAAAACTCCATCAGATGACAGAATGGAGAAAAAAACCTTGGGAGAACCCAGGCTCAGTCGGGGGGCCAGTTCTTCTCTGGCCAACAAACGAACAGTGTATGATTATGATTCAGGCAGCATTATAGGTCAGAAATCAGATTGGATCAGAACTTTCACAATATTTACCCAGTTCCATCTGGTTGGGGGTCGGAGTCATCACGCCGGTATGGAGACGGGTTTGTTGAGGTGTCCATGAGGCCTTCACAGGGCTGATGAGGCTGGCACTTCAGGGATGCGTTGTCGTTGTGTCCATGAGATGGTCCTTCATCAGATCTGGATATGGCCTGAATTCGGCGGACTGCGGTAAACCTTGGGATAAACAGAGTATTATAATATTAATAATATTAGCGTAGACACCATCCTTCTTATGATGTACCAAGTACATCAGGATTAATGGGAAGTGTTCCTGGTTCCGGTTGATCTAAACTATGCAGCCTAGCATTGAATTATAGAAGTCTATAATGTGTTATGTGTATGCTAAGCCAAAGAGATGTGATTTTAGTATAGATTGGAATTGACAGACTGTGTCTGCTTCCCACACAATGTTAGTGTTACGATGTGGTTTTGTGTCCTGTCATGTTTAGTGGTTCCCTGTCTTGTCATTAGTTCTCCCAGGTGTTTCTTGTTATCCACGCCCCCTTGTTATCCTGTCTGCTCGTTTGTCTCTGATTATTTAAGCCCTGTGTTTCTGCCCTGTCTTTGTCAGTTATTGAATGTGTTTACGTACCACGAGTGTCTTGCCTGTTCTGAGTTTACCCAAGTCTGTATTATTAAAGTCTACTGCTGCATTTAGATCCGACTACCGCCTTTGCTTCCACGCAATTCGTGACAGAATAACTGACCACTAGGATCTAGCAGTTAGTACCCGGGAACCACCGACCGTAAAACAAGAGGTATGATGATGGAGGACGGATTCTACCAGAATGGACGGTCGCTTGAAGAGTACGTGGGGGCTTACCTAGAGTTTTATCATGAGACAAATTTGAGTGAGGAAACACTCAAGTATAATTTCTGGAGTGGGATGGACGACACGCTCGGCGCAATGCTTCTGTTAGATGCGGAACACCTCTCTTTTGTGCAGTTCCTGGACCGAGAGTTGTGGGTGTGCGGTTCGTCACTCACTGTAGGACTCGCTGAGGAAATCAGCTGTGTTCCCAAACCAGGGCATTCCGTCAAGACCGTTCCAGGTAATTCCAAGCACAGTTCACGTAAGATTTTCCAACCGAGCTCTGAGAAAGCCCGTTCGCCGCATCCGCACTGCCGACACCGCGCTCCACAAGCCCGCGCCTCACATGAACCGAGTCGA
This sequence comes from Gila orcuttii, assembly GCA_026230005.1. Lineage (NCBI taxonomy): Eukaryota > Metazoa > Chordata > Actinopteri > Cypriniformes > Leuciscidae > Gila > Gila orcuttii. The sequence goes on along the minus strand of JAPDVR010000019.1, from coordinate 33,850,817 downwards.
GCCCGCTTTCCACGACATGCCTGAGCTTCTTCCTGCCGAGACCGACATGCCTGAGCTTCTTCCTGCCGAGACCGACATGCCTGAGCTTCTTCCTGCCGAGACCGACATGCCTGAGCTTCTTCCTGCCGAGATCGACATGCCTGAGCTTCAGTCTTCCGAACCCGCACGTCGCTTCAGCCTCGACGAACCCGAGTCAAGTGAGTCAAGAGCCGAGTCAAGTGAATCAAGTGAGTCAAATGCCAAGTCAAGTGAGTCAAGTGCCAAGTCAAGTGAATCAAGTAAATCGAGTGAGTCAAGTGAGTCAAGAGCCGAGTCAAGTGCCGAGTCAAGTGAATCAAGTGAGTCAAGTGCCAAGTCAAGTGAGTCAAGTGCCAAGTCAAGTGAATCAAGTGCCGTGTCAAGTGAATCAAGTGAATAGAGTGAGTCAAGTGCCAAGTCAAGTGAGTCAAGACCCGAGTCAAGTGAGTCAAATGCCGAGACAAGTGAGTCAAGTGCCGAATCTAACCAAGTGAGTGAATCTAGCCAAGTGAGTCAAGTGCCGAATCTAACCAAGTGAGTGAATCTAGCCAAGTGAGAGTATCAGGCCCAGTGACTCGCCCTCGCAGGAGGAGAAGGAGGACTCGTTTGGTTCGCCAGGCTCCGGTGGGCGTTCCCAGACTCCTCGCCCTGCCGGTCCCGCCTCTGCGCCTCGCCCTGTCGGTCCCGCCTCTGCGCCTCGCCCTACCGGCCCCGCCTCTGCGCCTCGCCCTGCCGGCCCCGCCTCTGCGCCTCGCCTTGCCGGCCCCGCCTCTGCGCCTCGCCCTGCCGGCCCCGCCTCTGCGCCTCGCCCTGCCGGTCCCGCCTCTGCGCCTCGCCCTGCCGGCCCCGCCTCTGCGCCACGCCCTGCCGGTCCCGTCTCTGCTCTTCGCCCTTCCGATGTCTCTCAAGCTCCATGAGACTGTCCCAGAGTCCGTTGCCAGCCCGGAGGTTGTCCCCCTAGGTTCTCCCAAGTATTTTTTTTGGGGGGGCAGTAGGAGGTCCCACGAGAGGGTCATGGAGGCAGTGCTGACATGGACCTTGTCGGCGCTATCTCCTCCTGAGCCTCCTATGCCCTCGTCTCCTGCCAAGTGTGCTCCGCCCTGGTCCCCTGCCAAGCGTGCCCCGCCCTGGCCTTCGCCTCGTCCTGCTCCGCCCTGGCCTTCGCCTCGTCCTGCTCCGCCCTGGCCTTCGCCTCGTCCTGCTCCGCCCTGGTCACCGGCCCAGTCTGGTCCGCCCACTCTCTGCGGCCCAGGCCTGCCTTGGGTACCTCCTGGTCCCGTTCCCCTGCACGGGCCTGGCCCTCCGTCCCTCCCCCAAGACCGCCTCCGCTTCACCACCCTTCTGAACTTTTTGTTGTTTTTATGGGCGTCAGGAGCCGCCCATAGGGAGGGGGCTATGTTACGATGTGGAGCCAAAGAGATGTGTTTTTAGTATAGATTGGAATTGACAGACTGTGTCTGCTTCCCACACAATGTTAGTGTTACGATGTGGTTTTGTGTCCTGTCATGTTTAGTGGTTCCCTGTCTTGTCATTAGTTCTCCCAGGTGTTTCTTGTTATCCACGCCCCCTTGTTATCCTGTCTGCTCGTTTGTCTCTGATTATTTAAGCCCTGTGTTTCTGCCCTGTCTTTGTCAGTTATTGAATGTGTTTACGTACCACGAGTGTCTTGTGTCTTGCCTGTTCTGAGTTTACCCAAGTCTGTATTATTAAAGTCTACTGCTGCATTTAGATCCGACTACCGCCTTTGCTTCCACGCAATTCGTGACAGTTAGGAAGATTGTTCCAAAGTTTTGGTGCTAAATAGGAAAAGGATCTACCGCCAGTAGTCGATTTTGATATTCTAGGTATTATCAACTGGCCAGAATTTTGAGATCGCAATAGACGTGAAGGACTATAATGCGTTAAGAGCTCGCTCAAGTACTGGGGAGCTAAACCATTTAGTGCTCTTGTAAGTAATCAGCAATATTTAAAAATGTATATGATGTTTAATAGGGAGCCAATGCAGTGTTGACAGAACCGGGCTAATATGGTCATACTTCCTGGTTCTGGTAAGAACTCTAGCGGCTGCATTTTGTCGGGTGAAACGTGAAGGGCAACCACCCAGTAGAGCATTTCAATAATCTAGCCTTGATGTCATGAACGCATTAACTAATTTTTCTGCATTTTTAATTGAGAGCATATGATGTAATTTAGATATATTTTTAAAATGAAAAAATGCGGTTTTACAGATAACTGTTGGTGACATGAAGCCTGGATCGTAATAACCTTTTGGATCAGCCTCAAGTCCGCAGACCACAATTCTGTTAAATTACCGTCTGATGAATATTGCACAAAAATGGATCTTCTAAGAATAAGAATAATGGTAAACATGATGCTGTTCGATATCTTTAAATTTTAACCTGTGCCAAGCAACCAGCAAAGGACATTCAATTGATCAACATCTGCATTTCTTCAGCATTCTATAAACTGTACAGAGTATGAACTGCTGCTGTTTCTGGATGGACACAACATTTACTGGTAGTCTACCGTAAAACCCTGGATGGACCTCAAAGACACTTACACTGTAATCTTACAGTTCAATCAAGCTTTTCCATATATATACACTGGCCTTGATAATCATCACACATACTTACTGCTTGCTCCGTATCTGTAAATCTGTTTTTATGGATTTACAGTGACTCTTTAATGACTCTACCCGTTGCTCTGGTCTTCATCAACAGCCGCTTCTAGCACCCCCTGGTGAGTTCGACTAAAAGCAGATGGAGATTATGAATCGTAATCTACTGTTATTCCTGTAGTTCCCGGATGTGAAATGTTGAATTTTCTGTTGAATTTGAACCAATGAATTTGTGGAAGCGAATTTGTAAAGCGAAATAAAATGGAGAAGAAAATTTGCCTGTCAAATATTATAGGTTGTATTTTGAAACAGAATGAATATTTTTGAAGTGAAATCTATAAGGTAAATATGTATTATTGAATTTTTAATAATGAAAATGTGTGTGAAATGTTTTGAATAGAAATATTCACAGCTTAAATAGACAACCATGTTGAAGTTCAGCCCATAAAAATGCAAGCCATAAAAATACAATGCTTTAAAATGCAAGCACAGTTAATGCAATGCATAATTTTTCAAGTAGCGCAAATCAACAAACTTTTTTGTTTCAAAAACATTTGGCATTATTTTACTTCCATACATCAGATAATTCCAAAACAATGCTTGACAAACTTATAATTAAACATTGTTGGCTTGATTGAAATCTGTGTAAGATCTATTGTATTCTTATAATAGAAATCATGTCTAAAATGTACTCTCTGTAGTCTCTGCTGAGATCGGGAAGTTAAGAGACCATCAGATAACATGTAATTTATGTGAGAGTAGAAACAGCCACTTCTGAAACAAAGGCGATACCTAATTGGTCAGAGCCTCTCAAAGAGGCTGGACTGATACCTCAATTTTAAAATCTCAGGACACAAACAAAGAATCAGATCAAGATCAGAGAAAAATGGGTTAACAGCTTCATTCAAGCCATCTAGTACTCTTGTCTCACTTATTCTTCTTTCTTTTACATAGTTTACTCGTGTTCTAAGTTAAGTTTTGCCGCAAAGTTTAGCAACGACTCTACAGCCTTTAACCACCTCAAAACTTAAAGCTTCAGCAAAGAGAACGACTCCGTTTCCCATTCATCTGCCAACACAACAACATGATTGGCTTCCTAAGTAAAACGTCACTAGACAGGACAAGACCGCCAGCGAATCAAAGAACCTGGGAAATCCCTTTTCAGCAAAGGACCATGAAGGAAATCCCCATCAAAGACTAACACAAACACAAGTTCGCATCCAGATTAGCTTAATCAGATTAACTGGTGCATTTATATAAAATCTAATAACCCTGCCTAAGAAGTGATAGAACGGTTAAATTAAGTGAAATTAAGGCTAGAAATGAATTAATAATTCCATTTGAGCTAAATTGACCTGTTTCCCTTACATAGGGTACAAGCTGGTCCCAGTTTTGTTCATCTTTATAGATGATTTTGTGAAGCATATGCTTGAGTGTTCTATTAAAGCGCTCCACATGTCCATCTGTTTGCGGATGGTAAACTGTCCTGCTCTGTTTGATTCTTAACAGGTTACTCAGCTTCTTGACAACCCTTGACACAAAAGAGGGTTAGGATCTGTTAGGATCTCTTTTTGGATCACTACCCCTCTACTGAGGAGGAAAAGCTCTTTGGCCACCTGCTTTGGCTGTGGCTTTTCACAAGGGGATGACCTCAGGATATCAGGTAACATAGTCCAGCATCACTAAAATGTATTGATGTCCCCTAGCACTCCCGGGAAGGGGACATACAATATCCATTCCAGTTCTTTCAAACTGAGTCTCAATGATTGGCAGGGGAATTAGAAGGTTCCACACTGTGTATTTTGGTGCCACTTGTTGGAATTCTGGACAGCTGGAGTAGTAGTTTTCTACCTCATTGTGAATGCCGGGCAAAAACAAAACGCTTAAAATCCTCTCCTTAGTTTTGTCCAGCCCTAAGTGGGCTCCGAGTATTTGAGTATGAGCTAGATGCAACACAGTTTATCTATGAGGCTTAGGTACTAGAAGTTGTTCATGGATGTCTTCTCCACTTTTGTTTACCTTATGAAGTAGGCTTTTTTTTTTACTGCAAATTATGGATATATCAGGTGTCCATGCTCCTTATTCACCCCCTCCAATATTTGGTCATGTATTGTACATCCTGATCCCCTTGGGCAGTGTCTCTCTTATATTTGGATTTACTACTAGGCCTATGTGTCTCCCTCATCTTTTCCCCCAATATGTCTTGCCATAAAACATGGAATATTGGGCAGTCCCTGCCAATGAGCACATTCACAGGCAATGTGTCCACTACACCTGCATTTACCCCACATTTCCCTTCGGTGGTGATGAAGGTTAGTGCAGCATTGGGTACCTCTTAGTATCTCCATGCACACAAGACATCACTGGGTATTTTCCTGAGGATCTCTGCCGGGTTGACTAGTGACTTGTGGACCAAGGTAATCATGCTCCCTGGGTTTAATAAGGCCTCCACATCCTGTTATTTTTCAGAAGGTTGTGGTTCCCATCAATCCAGCAAAGAGATTAGTTTGCTGACCCACTGAATAATCAGCTGTTGTCATAGGTTGATCTGGTTTGACACACTGCCAAGAGATATGACTCCACATTTGTAACAATCTTCTTGTTACAGATCTGCCATGCTCCTACACCAGCCAATCATAATGCACTCCCTCTCCTGAATACTAATCACACACACCTGCACCTCATCTGCACCCTCATCACCTCAGCAATAGAAGGATTGTCATCCTCATTGTCCGGTCTTGTTCCTGAATGAAGTGGACACCTACCTTGTTTCCCCCAGCGATTGTCAAGCTATTCCTGCGAACTGTCTCCTCCAGTGTCTCCTCCAATGATTCCTCTCCAGTATCTTCTCAGTCCTCTGCGTCTCCATTCCAAATCATCAGATCTGCGATCCCTGTCGTCCAGCGAGGTGTGTGCATCCAGCTCATCATCCATTCAGCCATCCACCTTCCACCATCATCTGGTCCTGTAAACAAAGATATACTATTCACCGCCCGATTCCCGTTCTCCAAATTTTCATTCAAACTATTCACTTACCTGCTTGCTTCATCTCTGCTTATTGTTGTCAATACACCTCCTGTTAATTCTCATTCTCCCTGTCTGAGTATGCTTCCGTAACATTTATAGGGCTGTAGTCTGACAATCCTTTTTGTTTGTTCATAGGGGCTACTGTTTTCCTTTCTCTAGTTAAACCATTACTGGTTTAACTGATATCTGGTGAACTGATGTGCCTGACAAAGAAATGGCTAGAACCCAACAAGAACACGGCAGCAGCAGTCGTGGAGGTGGGCGTGGATAAGTACTTAAAAGCCCTACCATATGAAGCAAAAAAAAGTAGTCAGCCTGGGACTTCACAAACAGAGTCCAGGCAGAGCTCAAGCAACTGGTTTATTTTAATCATCGACCCAAAACTCAAAATTTCCAACAGAACCCCCACCCCCCCTCCCCCCCCACTTTTTTTTCTCTATAGTCGTTGTTCTAACAAACAGACATTTTCTCTCTCTCCTAGCTCATCAACAGTTCTTCTTCATTCGCAACAGCTGTGCTGCCCCTACCGCTGAGGAACCTGGGAACTTTAGTTCGGGTCTGGGCTGTCATCTTAGTTTGTAGTCTCCATGCTGCAGCCACCTAGACTGGTGCTGCGTCTCAATTTGCCTACTTATACTATGCCCTAAAAGTATGTACTCTTTTTGTGAAGAAAAAGTAGGAACTTTTGAGTGTGTAGCAAAAGAGTAGAAGCTTTGGGACATACTATCACGTCATACAATTGAGTCTCTAACGGTTGCTCTCTGTCGCATCCTGTCACAGTAAACTGGCCTGTCAAGCATCTTTTCACAGTTAAAATCCTCCACCGTATCGGAGAGAAATGCAGTAGCACGTTGATCTGCAGTCGCAGGTCTTTCATGCAGAGACTCTCCTCATATTAATGCATAATGATGCATTCAAAAGTAAATGGCCAAACGGATCTTTATAAAAGTCCACATTGTTATTGCAGATTAAATATAACACGGATAACATTAAATAAATATGATTTTTATCAGGTTGAACTTTGATTAGTCACTCAAACCTTTATCTAAACCTCTCACCGTCGGTCACGCATATCCGCCATGTTTTGTAGTTTAACACTTTTTACTCGTGTTTGTAGTTCCTCCTCCAAAGCACAATGGGTTGTGGGCTATATTAGCCTTTAGAGTGTGCACGGATCCACACTTCGAAAATCCACCGGAAATAGTAAACCATCTGGGGACTTCTGGCATATTCTTTCTAACATACTATGCTTTGGGACACAGATTTTAATCTCACATACTGTTTAGGATGGATAATATGGACATTGAGACGCAGGGCAGGGGTTTTCAAACCTGTCCTGGAGGACCCCCAGCATTGCACATTTTGTCTCTCTCATCTAAACACCTAATTCAACTCACACCCTCTCCCTATGCCATAATACATATGTACACTTATTCTTGCTGGAATTTTTTAAACTATGTGATTAGTTTAATGATCATTTTTATGAACTAGGCCTGTCAAAAATAATGCATTAATTTCTCACTTGAATAGGCTATTTTCTGTTTAACACGTTAAAAATATTTAACGCAATTAATGCAGCATCCGCTTTCTTTTCCTGCACCAATTTGTGTTCTCGTTTGCATCTTATCATGCTTGAACGGACAAAAACACACACTTATGTCAAAATGTTAATTTTTGGTGAGTATAAATGTAAGCACAAACTTTAATGAGTTAAAAAGTCTTAAATGAAAGTAAAGAGCTGGAAAAAGTGGATGTGTGTCAGATGTGTGTCAGGTATTAAAGTGACAGCAGACTAATGCAGTCTATAAATTAAATATAGGCTACTTGCATCAGTCTTATAATATAAAATATTTGAACTTTATATTAGATAGGTTCATAGTAATAATTGATAATTGTATAATTATAATTAGTAATAATTTTATGTTATAAAAATTGTAATCGAGAATTGTGAAATTTCACTGGTAGTCCTATATAAAATGTTGGTGTCATATCCATTTCATCCCAGATGTTAAAAAATAATCTTGATTAATTACAGAAATATGTGTTGCAACTTTTTTTAATCAATTGACAACACTATTATGAACAAAAACTAGTGTAACAAGGGTGAACTACATTTATATTTTTTGCTTTAATTATGGAAACAAAGCTGACACAGATCTATATTTAATTACAATGTAAATTTATGACAGTTATTTTCTAATGTAAGCTACATGTTGACAAGTATGTGATTATGAAAAATATGTTGATTCTGTGACAGCTTCAGCTCACTGATGCAACTCATTAGTAACTGAATGTCTTGATACATTTTGTTTACTCTTTGCTGATATAGTGCACTCAACTGCCATGCACTATACAAAGATATTAGAAAATAGGTGAACAAGTGAGTCAACAATGAGAGTCAATTCCTGTGCTAGAGCTGGCTTTGAATCAAAGGCTGTATATATTTGAGGAATCAACTCTTTTGGAGTATCATTTATCTTTTCTATCACTTTTGAGTAATTCAATGCGTCCTTGCTGAATACAATTATTAATTTTATTAATCTATTTCTTTTATTAATTTCTTTCATTTGTGCATGTTGTTGTCGTCAGGGAATTTTTGATATTCTTAATATACAAAGGGGCATTAAAAAATAATCATCTAGCTTTTTTAAATGATATATTATACATGTTTTTATATATTAAGTCCAACATTCATCAAACCTTGTATTGTCTTTGCAGCTAAATTACATGTTCTTTGTAGTTCATGATTAAATGCATGAAGAATTCCCCTCATCCAGGGAAGTGCTTTCTACTCCAGGCATTTCTTCATCCCACACAGCCTCATTACAGTAATAAGAACTATATTGAGTGCATCTTTGCAGAGAACATGAACGGCAACACTGGCTAATGTACACTGATACCTGCAATAATGGTTCATCAGCCAAGCCAACTACTAGTGCTGAGCGAAAAGAAAAAAAATGACATGATTGCAATGCTGTATCTTATCAAGGAAGAATTTGCATTGTGGTTTCATTGATTTTCATTAGGTATGTTCCAGGCACCAAGCATGCTTTAAGTAAAATTAATGTTTGTGGAATATTTTTTACCTCAGTGTCTCATGGGCAGTGCACAAAATCATCAGTATGTATCCAGTGCCTGAGTTAGTTGAAAGATGATTAACCCAAGAAAGGATTTCTGACTGGGCCGATGGGGCCAATGTCCCAGGGCCTGTGATTGTCAGGGGCCTCCAGCTGAATGACCTGCAGTGCCCATGACTTTAAAAAAAAACAAAAAAAACAACAACTGCAAATTGAAATAGACAGAAGAACAGTGCTTGATGTACCAATTGACTACTGTGTCAATGTGAAATACCCAAAGATATGAGAAATGTGATCTGCCCCTGTTCCCTGAGTCCCATAGTCCAGGTGAGACATTAGTGATAGAATGTTTTTACATATTTTACACTCTTTTCTTTGAGTTTAAAGGGGGTGGTATAATGCCCTTTTCACAAGATGTAAAATAAGTATTTGGGACTTATTAAATAAGGGACACCCAGAGTGTGTACGTGATTTTTTTTTTACGTGAAGTTTCCACAGATATTTTTATATAGCATGTTTTTTATAATTGTCACTTTTTGAGGGTGGGCAAAAACGCACCGTTTTTGTGTCTGTCCCTTTAAATGCAAATGAGCTGCTGCTCCCGGCACAGAGGGCAGAGCTACAACAGCTTGCACTCACAAAGATTTTCAAAAACTTTTAGCCTTTTATGTTCAAACCGGAGTCAGAAAAAGACGGAGAGACTCAATAAGAAGTGACAACATGTAGACAACATTTCTGAATGGTTAGTTGATGAATTTATGTAGCTTATGTGCAGTTATCTTCTAGTTGATTATTATAGTTGATATTGATTAGCATGTTATGTCTTGATAATCTATAAATCGTGTTCCGGGGCGGGGTTTATGTAAATTTTAGGGTTTGTGATGTCACTAACCCGGGAGGAATGTCATGTAGTCCCTACCAGCCATTTGTTGTAATCCTTAAAAAGCAATTTCTTTCAAATAAAATATCTCCCTTTGCTTTGAACTTTGAGCATTGTAACTTTGCAGATGTTGTTTATGCTCAAACAGCAACATTACACACTAACTAAAGTTAGAAAAGTGAATTCATAATCAACCACCCCTTTAATTTATATTTTATCCATATGAAATACTGACTTATGGACAGGTGATTCTAGGGGTTGTGAGTTTTTATTTGTTAAGCAAATTAACATAACACAGGAAGCATCATAGAATCGAATGACCCTTTCTACCATTTACCATCATCTCTTTATAACAGAGATATTTCTAGGCCCTCTCAACATTGTGCTGGCTTCCTCAAACCCCTTTTCCTTAGGCTGAATGAGAGAGAAACAGAGTAGTTACCTAACCTCAGAAACATATCCAATCACCTGCTGTCTGCCTATAATGGAGCCAGGTGGAGGCTGGTAATAGAAAATGTGTATTGCCGTGTGTCATGCCATTCGGTGAAGAAGAAAAAAACAAAAGTGATTATCAATATTTCACCTGACCCATCCTTCTGTCAGAATCCATTTCCATCCGAGGATTCCATTAAGCAGAATTCACACAGATACTGAAGCCCAGACAATAGAAAAAAATCCACTACTTGGGCTCCCTCGGGTTTTGATGTTGAAGATGTAGCAGACCCATGTATTTGTGATGATGGATTCATAGGAATCAAGGTCTCCATGATATCACAAGTGACCAGACAATGGCTTCAGTAATAGCAGGTATTCTTTGTCTTAAATGATCTGCTTCTTGACCAAATAAATGATAATGTATCTTTGATGTAGGACATTCATTTTCCAACAGTGAAAGATAATGCCTTTATTCCGGGTTCTTCATGAGATGTTAATGACTTGGGCCTCTGGAGCCAAATACATTGGCTGAACAGGCAGGTTGGCTGCAGTTATCAAATAATAATCCATCTTTCATATTGATATTCCCTTTGCAGTTATATGGTTCATTCCAGGCCAAGTTTTATGCATCATATCTTTCGTTGTTTCTTTAGAGATTCCATTATTAATTAAAGCATCTTCATTTTATCCCCCTAAAGAGTTCTGTCATTTTTTTTATTCACCCTCATGTTGTTCCAAACCTGTATGCTATAAATTTATGTTTTTGCCATGGAATATAAATGCAGGTATTTTGAAGAATATAAAAAAGGCTTAAATTATGGCAAACTTGTGGTGTCCTGTTATTTAATGCTATACTTACTGAGACCGAAAGGAGGAAGTAGTACTAACTAATGAGGGGGATACGAATAGGATAAGAACATGTCCCAACGTTCTTCTACCTCTTCTCTCGCGTGCAGTAGACAGACGTAATGCTGCCTGCCGCGAATGAAGCGAATTGTCACGTGCTGACTGTACAGCTCTATTAACTTTCGTATCTCAATGTCGGTGAAATTTCCTTTCCTTTTTCTTTGATCCTCCATTGATACGGCTACAAGTTAACCAAACAGCGGAAGATAGTTTACAACGTAACCCCAGCAACGCACGCTGCTAGGCAACCGCTATAGTTCCGTGGCCATTCACAGGAACGCGCATCGCTAAAACCAGGCGTAGTTAAGCCTAGGCTTAAGTTTGGTTGGTGCAACGGACGTTAGGTCAACTCTAAAGACTGGTCTTAACTAAGACCTACTTAGCAGTTAGGACCAGGCTTAGTAAAGCCCTGTTGGTGCAACTGGCTCCAGAAGACCAGAGGCAAGAAAACGCCGCAAATATTATTTTTTTAGGTCCGGTATTCTGTCATGCGTTCCTGCAGTAAAAGCGCATGACTCAGGAGAATATGACAAAAACTGTTAATGTAATAAACCAGAGCAAGAAAACAAGAGAACTAGCTACAACATAAAACTCAGACGAAAACATAATACCTATTGGGTTTGGTCAGCTGCAACATTCTGAGGTATGTTATTCTCCAATGACAACCGTTATCAATAACATACCACTCATCCGGGTATCTGAAGCTTGCGAGCTGATGACACCAGAACATCATGTCTTAAAGACTTTCATGTCTCTCGGATTACACTGTGGACACCCTCTCACTTGTTTCATACAAACACAGCTACTGCCATCTTGCATCTATGTTATATTTATCTATTGTACTGAAAATGAAATAGGATAACTTCAATATTAATAATACTGTAATATTGATTTGTAATATTGCAATACAGCTTTACAGTGATAACAGGAAAATTATGCATTTCGGCTGTTGTTCAACTGAAGTCAGTTCAGTGTTGATTAAGTTTACATTTACATTAAGCAGACGCTTTTATCCAAAGCGACTTACAAATGAGAACAATAGAAGCAGTTAAACTAACAGTAGGACAACAATACGTAAGTGCTATAACCCCTCTCAGTTTAATTTTAGTGCAGTTTTTTTTTTTATAGAATAGAAGAGAAGAGAAAGTGTTAATACTACTGAATCAAGTGCTGCCGAAAAAGATACGTCTTCATCAGTTTCTTGAAAGTGGCTACTGACTCAGAAGCTCTGGTTGAGTTAGGCAGATCATTCCACCAACAGGGAACAGTCATGGTAAAGGTCCGAGAAAGAGATTTTGTGCCTCTTTGAGATGGTACCACAAGACGACATTCGCTAGCAGAGCGCAGGTTTCTGGATGGCACATAAGTCTGAAGTAATGAGTTTAGGTAAGAGGGAGCAGTGCCAGTGGTTGTTCTATAGGCAAACGTCAGTGCCTTGAATTTAATGTCAGTGCCTTGAATTTAATGCGAGCGGCAACTGTTGTAAGTTCTGTTGTAAAAATCATCAATTATTAAATTAGTTCATTTAATCTATAAAGCAGTTTTGCAAAAAGTGATGTCATCATCCAGCTCAGTTCAGTTCTCATACAACAGCGTCAGTACAGACAGATTTGAATATTAAGTGTCCACAACTATGCAAGCCAGAGGCGACAGTGGAGAGGAACCCAAATTCCATCAAGTGACAGAATGGAGGGGAAAAAAAAACATGGGAGCACTGTTGCCAACTATTTTCAAAGGAAAGTAGCTAACGCCTTCCCTAAAAGTCTCTAAATGTCGCTAGATGACGTCATACGCTAGTTAGCATATTCATGACGTCATGGCGTCGTACGTTAAGACGTCATCGCGTGCCTGCCTAATGTGTTTTCTCTCTAAATTTGTGCTCACATTCTGTATTTTAATATAATTTAATATAGCCAAATGTCCAATAAAGCTGTTCTCATTACCTATATTATTTTTGTCAGACAATAGAACAAGTAGCTATGATATAGTGAATGACTAAATTTGTTTATATGTGTAAAATTATCTGAACTGAGAGATTTCGGGAACTGGATGAAAGCTCTGTGATAGTGAGTATTACAAAATAAGCACAAGAAAACAAAGGAAATTAAAATGGTCAAACAAAACTCTTTAAAAATTAAAACAAAAGAGAAGCAGATAAGTGACAAGTCCGTGGAAAAACAAAAAAAAAACTGGCGCGCGCTCAACACATGAACGTGCTGCCGCTCGTCTCAGCCATTCACTGAACAAGGTAGACGCAGTTAGAGAGAGTGACGGCAGGGAGAAAGCAAGAGCTCGCGCTCGCAGAACAGTAGGCTACTGGCAACATCTGGAGGTTACTGAGGTTTGTCTAAAAAGTCGCTAGATTTGTCGCTAGTCACTTTTTTAAAAAAAGGTCGCTAAAGGGGTCTGAAAAGTCGCTAAAAATAGCGACAAAGGCGCTAAGTTGGCAACACTGCATGGGAGGAACCAAGCTCAGACGGTGGGCCAGTTCTCCTCTAGCACGAACAGTATTTGGTGTTTATTTAAAATGAGATAAATATGAAAGCTCACTAGTGTTATAGTGCAGCGCTTCTGTGTTGTACATCACAAGCATCACGCACATGACCAGCGTCGGCCAATAGTGAGCCTACGTGTGACGTAGCACTACGCTATCACACTATGTCAACTGACTAGAGGCCCACAGAGAAGGAAATGAATAGTTGAAATAAAGTCGTTATTTTTGTTCGTTTTTGCGCACAAAAAGTATTCTCGTTGCTTGATAAACTTAACCCTCTGAGGTTGGCTTTTTTTCTTATCAGTGCAAAAGAAACTCAAATAACTCCGTCGATTTTTGTCATACAGACAAGTGTTTTACATTTTTAAAAACTGTTAAATGTCTTCTTTTTTTGTGTACACTAATAATAAAAACAAAAAGTTGTTTTTCGTAAAATAAAGAAAAAAACATGATGCACGTTCTGTCTTCTCTCTCAATGTGAAGTTCATTCTGAAACGCGACAGAAACTGATCTTTAACTCAGCCAATACTTGCCACCCACACATGAAAGTAATGTCTTTACAAAGTTCGAAGTCTCCTTTTTTAAATGAAGTAAATCATATCAAAAACAAATATTCTTGGTTTAAGAAATCCGTCTGAAAGCAACGACATGTACAGTTTCTCCAGCCCGAGCTCATTAACTTTAATTTGACCACACCCCCACGTGTGCAGTTGTTCTCATTCAAATGATCCATGTGAAGGAACGCAGAGCTGTTAACGCCCTCATCAGCTCTAAACAAAGAATCAGCGACTCCAGTATTTCTCTACTTTTCATCAGTTTGGAAGACTGTTTGTTCTGTGGATTTACCTTGGATTTACCTAAGAAGAAGGACACATTTTTATTATGAGAACAATTTTTAAGGTAAGAGACATATTAGTAAGTGTTTTATTGTTTCATAAACTTTACATTGTAGCTACTAAACTCAAACTGGTGCAGCCTAAAATGTTATGAAATGAGATACAAGTAGGCCTATGCTAGTATGAATGTTTATTCTAATATGGTGAATATTTTAATGTTTAGACCTGTGTTTACTGTTAAATACTGTGTTTGTGGATATCTGCTCAAACGTAGATGTATAATGTAACAACAATGTTTCATAGTTTGGAGCAGCTCGATCGCTGCACGCGCTGAGTTTGGGTCTGAGTCACGCTATGTGTTTGAAAAGCAAAACACGCCACACATTAGGCTTCACGACAAACTCATCTAATTTCATAACGAATAGAAATATTTGAAGTAACATATGATAAACAATATATGTTTGTCTAGTGTAGTGTTACTGAAAAGTGTTCATTTTTAACGATTTATAGGCTGCCTGCTATCTAGGCTATTGTTATTATTTTATGCAGCCCTACACATGCCTATATACAAGGCACAACAAACTAGATGTTCCTATATATATTTACAAAATACATATACATATATACACTGCCGTTCAAAAGTTTGGGGTCGGTAAGATTTTTAATGTTTTTAAAAGAAGTCACTTATGATTAGATTATTTTTCAGATAAATGCTGTTCTTTTGAACTTTCTATTCATCAAAGAATCCTGAAATAAAAATGTAAATAACTGTTTTCAACATTGATGATAATGAAAAATGTTTCTTGAGCATCAAATCATCATATTATACTGATTTCTGAAGGATCATGTGACACTGAAGACTGGAGTAATGATCACAGGAATAAATTACACTTTACTATATATTTACATAGAAAACAGCTGATTAACATTGAAATATTATTTCACAATATTACTGGGTTTGTTTTGCTCAATTTTTGCTCTATTTTTACTCAAATAAATGCAGCCTTTGTGAGCATACATGACTTATTTTAAAAACATTAAAAATCATACCGACCCCAAACTTTTGAACGGCAGTGTGTGTGTGTGTGTGTGTGTGTGTGTATATATATATATATATATTGTGTGTATATATATATATGTATATGTGTGTGTGTGTGTGAGTGAAAAATCTAAAATGTATTCCCAGAATCGTGCAGCCCTATAGTTTGTCTTGATATCAACATGTTTACAGGTGTTTATTTCTTTTTTAGAAAGGGACCAGATGCCACTGGATGAGTCCTGCTGACTTCAACATTCACATGAGTCTCTGTACATGAACATGGTAAAATGAAAAGTCAAACACCTTGGACATGACAGGTATGTAGGCTACTATGTTTCAGGAATGGCACAAAGGTGTGTGACTGTTTAAGTCTTTGTCTTTACATCATGTTTACTAATGTGCTTTTTCTCCTTTGTTGTGTATCTTTGGATTATGTTGTGTTGTAAATAAATCCAGACAATCTAAAAGCCATTCTTTTTTTAATTTCTCCTCATTCTTTGTGCAAGGCTTCTCATGATGATAGGGCCTGATAGCCCCTAATAGGGCCATTAGGGGAGGGTCTTTGTCTTTCTCAGGTGTAAAATGCATTCATATTGAGAGATCCACGCCCCTTCGCATAAAGCTTTCTCACACAAAACACGTCATACAAATTTTAAATCAATATATTGTCTTCTCTAAATGAGTATGCAGGATGATTTTCACATAGTTTTGGAGCAAATATTCTAGGCTACGTGATACAATTTTCAAAAGTCTTGTGAAGAAATAATCACTATGGGTTTTATGACCTTATTTCAGTGACATTTGTTTTTTGTTTTTTCACAAACCACGCATAAACATTATTATCTTAAAAATACAAACATGTACATACATGTTGATTACATATTACGGTAGCCCCGTTTGTTCTATATAGAGTGAATTTACACCTTTGCCATTAACATGTTTATAAATAACTGAAAAAAGCACAAATGTCAGAGCATGTCAGAACACCTCCAGGACCCAGAAAACACCTCAGACCTCAGAGGGTTAAGACTGATCCACTGTAGTCACTTGGACTATTTTAACAATGTCTTTAATAACTTTTCGGGGCTGGCAAGTTTCAATCCCTTAGAAGCCTATAGAGGAGTGAGACCGCTCTCAGATTTAATCAAAAATATCTTAATTCGTGTTCCGAAGGTGAACGAAGGTCTTATGGGGTTGGAACAACATGAGGGTGAGTAATTACTGACAGAATTTTCATTTTTGGGTGAACTATCCCTTTAACTAACTTGCAGAAGTCACCAAGTTTAAATCCCAGTTGCGCATATTATAACTATTAGAACTTTGCTATTCTATGACATTAGCAATATAATCACATTTATTACTTTAAGAATCAATGTTCCGAAATTATTTCAAGAAATGTAAAGTGTTCAGCTCTGTGTTTTCTGAATGTATTTTTAGTTTTTCCATCTATTTGCCCACATTATTTTGAACTATAATGTATAGCTGTTTTGCAGTGTTGATTGCCAAACTGAGAATGGCACGAGGCCAGTGGTGTGATTACTTATGAGCGCCACCTGTGCAACCCACCGGTCTCGTATCTCTCACAGCGGAGCGGAAGCATAAAAGGTGGAGCGACGACAGAGGAGATCGAGGGAGGAACAGGCCTGATTTTATGTTTTGTTTTGTTTCTGTTTTGTGTGGCCTGGGGCCTGTTTCAATAAGGAGGTTCAACCAACTCTGAGTTAAAACTTGAACTCTGAGTTGACTAACCCTGAGATGGGAAACTCTGAGTTTTCGGTTTCAGAACAGCTGAAATGAGTAAGTTCAATCAGTTCTTGAGTTAAGCGCGTGCACCACAACTATAAAAAGCCATTATCAATGGAGTGCAGATATTATGAGTCACCATGGTAACAGCGCCAGACAAAAAGAGGTCTGCATATTTCTCACCAGCAGTACGCAAACATTTTTTTTAAGCAACAGGGCAGCAGCGGCGATCGAGAGAGTTAGTTTGGGAGAAAATAGTTGCTCGAGTCAATGCGTAAGTTTACATTTTAATTACTGTTATACAGTGTTGGGTGTAATTACCAAGTAATCTAAATACTGTAATTTAATTAAAGGGATTACTCTTAATTCTTCTGTAATATAAAGTAAAATATGATGTCATTGCATTAAATACTGCATAGACTATACAGGTCCTTCTAAAAAAATTAGCATATTGTGATAAAGTTAATTATTTTCCATAATGTAATGATAAAAATTTAACTTTCATATATTTTAGATTCATTGCACACCAACTGAAATATTTCAGGTCTTTTATTGTTTTAATACTGATGATTTTGGCATACAGCTCATGAAAACCCCAAATTCCTGTCTCAAAAAATTAGCATATTTCATCCGACCAATAAAAGAAGTGTTTTTAATACAAAAAAAAAGTCAACCTTCCAATAATTATGTTCAGTTATGCACTCAATAGTCAATACTTGGTCTGGAATCCTTTTGCAGAAATGACTGCTTCAATGCGGCGTGGCATGGAGGCAATCAGCCTGTGGCACTGCTGAGGTGTTATGGAGGCCCAGGATGCTTCGATAGCGGCCTTAAGCTCATCCAGAGTGTTGGGTCTTGCGTCTCTCAACCTTCTCTTCACAATATCCCACAGATTCTCTATGGGGTTCAGGTCAGGAGAGTTGGCAGGCCAATTGAGCACAGTAATACCATGGTCAGTAAACCATTTACCAGTGGTTTTGGCACTGTGAGCAGGTGCCAGGTCGTGCTGAAAAATGAAATCTTCATCTCCATAAAGCTTTTCAGCAGGTGGAAGCATGAAGTGCTCCAAAATCTCCTCATAGCTAGCTGCATTGACCCTGCCCTTGATAAAACACAGTGCACCAACACCAGCAGCTGACATGGCACCCCAGACAATCACTGACTGTGGGTACTTGACACTAGAATTCAGGCATTTTGGCATTTCCTTCTCCCCAGTCTTCCTCCAGACTCTGGCACCTTGATTTCCGAATGACATGCAAAACTGAGCAACAGTCCAGTGCTGCTTATCTGTAGCCCAGGTCAGGCGCTTCTACCGCTGTTTCTGGTTCAAAAGTGGCTTGACCTGGGGAATGCGGCACCTGTGGCCCATTTCCTGCACACGCCTGTGCACGGTGGCTCTGGATGTCTCAGTCCACTGCTTCCGCAGGTCCCCCAAGGTCTGGAATCGGTCCTTCTCCACAATCTTCCTCAGGGTCCGGTCACCTCTTCTCGTTGTGCAGCGTTTTTTGCCACACTTTTTCCTTCCCACAGACTTCCCACTGAGGTGCCTTGATACAGCACTCTGGGAACAGCCTATTTGTTCAGAAATTTCTTTCTGTGTCTTACCCTCTTGCTTGAGGGTGTCAATGATGGCCTTCTGGACAGCAGTCAGGTCGGCAGTCTTACCCATGATTGCGGTTTTGAGTAATGAAACAGGCTGGGAGTTTTTAAAAGCCTCAGGATTCTTTTGCATGGGTGTTTAGAGTTAGTTAGTTGATTCAGATGATTAGGTTAATAGCTCGTTTAGAGACCCTTTTCATAATATGCTAATTTTTTGAGACAGGAATTTTGGGTTCCCTTTCGTTGTCACTCCGAGTTACGTCGGATGACGACGAATGGGGTTTCGCTTAGAAAGCCTATCAACTTCGAGTATTACAAAACGAGCCAATGGCAAAGAAATGCCATGGGTCTGCGGAATTTGCATGACGTAACTCCGCCCCAACTCGTGGGTATAAAAGGAGGAAGTCCGCAACAGCAGTTTATGTTTTCGCTTCGGAGCCAAGTGTATTCTTCTCTCCACAAGCCATCTCTGAATTATCAGCTTTACAAACGAGTACCTCGAGTGTTGGTGTGACGGCGATCTACGGCGAGCGCGTGCTTCCTGCTGATCTGTTGCAGTGGTCTGCCAGTCGGTGCGTGTCTCCCCGGGTGCTTCAACACTTGAGTTTTCTCTCACTAAAGGAGCTCGCACGCGGCACGTCTTTTTAAAGACGGCTCGCCCGTGCATTTAAAAAAATGTTTTAAAAAAAATGAATGGTGCGGCAGCTTGGTATCGGACTCTGATGGGCACGAGCGTTGTCTAGTATGTTTGGGCTTGATCATGCTAGAGCAGCGCTCGTGGATGACTCATGTTTTGTCCGTGGAAACATGATCATCGCGTCATTAAGGTCGAGACTCGGTGAACTCACATGAGTGAGAGTTCCCTCATCCACCCCCCGATCTTCGGCTGGTGGCCAGGGTGACCTGAGGGTTATGGTCTGGAACAAGGCGCCGACTATGTGTCCGCGACCCCAGCCCCCCTCTTCAATGACGGTGCCCGCTAGTGAACAGGTGATTCCCACGGGTCTACCCTCTGGTGGCCCGTGTGTTTCATTTGAAGCTACAGAGGATATATTATGTTTGTAGCAGCTTCACTAGGTGGGTTTGATTTTCCTGGAAGTGACGACTCATCGAGTCTGATCCGGAGATGACGGCCATGCTTTCCCGGGACGATTGTTTTTTGGGTAAGGCCGCCGACCCTCGTCCACGGCAAACCCCAATACCATTCTTCCCGGACTTGCATGATGAGATCAGGGACCGCTCGCTGATCTCATCCACCTTTCCTCCCCTCGATGGGGCCGCTGCCCATGGGTACACTGGGGTTCCCCCGGCTGAACGCTCTGTTGCGATGCTATGTGTCCTCACAGTGCTTCTTCTCGGCGCAATCCTAAGCACCCGTCCGTGCCCTGTAGTTTTTCGTCTACGCTTGTGGCGAGATCCTATAGCGCCACGGGACTGGCAGCCGCCTCACTGCATGCCATGGTCATTCTGCTGGTCTACCTGACCCAGATGCTCATGGACCTGCACGAGGGCGGGACTGACCCAGGGCTCTTCACTGAGCTGCGCGCCGCCACTAACCTTGCTCTCCGAGCGACGAAAGTGGCCGTACGCTCCCTGGGTCAGGTGATGCTCACCATTCTGTGGCTGAACCTGTCTGATGTGCTGGATGTCGCGCGGACCCGTCTGCCCGACATTCCATATCCCAGGTCGGCCCCTTCGGCGGTGCGGTTGAGGGCTTGCCCAACAGCTCTCAGCCGCCCATGAGCAGACTGACGTTGGTTCTGTCCCGACGGCCCCGCCGACCGCTCAGATCCCTCGGTCTGCCCACCGCCGAAGGCGCCCTCCCGCGGCTCCCACCCGCCCGTTCACCCGGGCCGGCTCTGGGGGCCGCGGTCGGACGCCACAGCCCTCTCCAGCCCCGCCCCCCGCTACACGCCGGGTTACTCGGCGCTCCTGAGAGGGGCTCCTCAGAGATGGGACTCAGTTCTTTCCAGGAGTTGGTAGCAGGACCACTCCTTTCCCCGGTGGAGGGCCGGGGAAGAATCCTTATTCTCCAAAGAACTGACTCTCCCGTCTCTGAGCACACAGAGTTCTCGGACGACACAGAGCGCCGCCCACTAGCCGTGCTCTCCTCGTCCCCCTCTGTCCCAGAGGTGGTTGACACGGCGTGCCGTCCACGGACCGCTTCGCCCCTGTCCCCCTCTGTCGCCAGACCCCTGGCAGAGCAGGCCCCCGCGGGACGACCAGCCTGGTCCTCCCCTGGCCCCCTCTGCCAGGGTGCGGTTGCTAACTGTGCCCCCACACCGAACCGCTATGCCGTCCACGTCTGGGCCAGTTACTCCGCTTCGCTGCCCCTCCGGGGGGACGCCTGTCGTTCGCATGATCCCGCTGGTTCAGTTCTTGGGAGCCTGGTTAGAACTCCCCGTCTGTCCCGCTGGATCGCGCGGACCATCAGGCTCGGCTATGCGATTCAGTTCGCACGGTCTCCTCCCCGCTTCAGGGGAGTCCGCTCCACTTTGGTCGGTGGCTATGCCCCCATCATGAGAGCAGAGATTGCCACCCTGCTGGCGAAAGGTGCAATCGAGACTGTCCCTCCAGCCGAGATGAGGTCCGGCTTCTACAGCCCCTACTTCATTGTCCCCAAGACCGGTGGGTTACGGCCTATCCTGGACTTGCGCGTGCTGAACCGCTCCCTTCACAGGCTGCCGTTCAAGATGCTCACCGACAAACGCGTTTTCGAATGCATTCGGCCCCAGGATTGGTTTGCAGCGATCGACCTGAAGGACGCCTACTTTCATGTCTCCATTCTTCCTCGACACAGACCGTTCCTTCGGTTTGCTTTCGAGGGGCAGGCATACTAGTACGCGGTCCTCCCTTTCGGGATGGCCCTGTCTCCTCACATCTTCACGAAGGTCGTCGAGGCTGCCCTTGTTCCCCTTCGGGAGCACGGGGTTCGCATCCTGAGTGATATCGACGACTGGCTGATCCTAGCTCACTCTCGAGATCAGGTTTGCGAACACAGGGACCTAGTGCTCCGGCACCTAGCTCATCTGGGCCTTCGGGTCAACTGGGAGAAGAGCAAACTTTGCCCCGTGCAGAGGATCTCTTTTCTCGGTATGGACATCGACTCGGTCGCCATGTCCGCGCAGCTTACGAGCGAGCGCGCGCAGTCACTGCTGACTTGCCTGAGACAATTCGAGGGCAAGAGTGCGGTTCCACTGAAACTCTTTCAGAGGCTCCTGGGGCATATGGCATCTGCAGCCGCGGTCACGCCGCTCGGATTGCTTCATATGAGACCGCTTCAGCTTTGGCTTTGCGACCGAGTCCCGAGGTGGGCATGGCAACAAGGCACGCTCCGAGTACCAGTTACTCCGACCTGCCGTCAGTTCTTCACCCCGTGGTCGAACCTCAGTTTTCTCAGGGCGGGTGCCCCCCTGGAACGAGCTTCCCGGCATGTTGTTGTAACGACAGATGCCTCCACCACGGGCTGGGGCGCCATGTGCAATGGACATGCTGCTGCGGGCTCCTGGACAGGACCCCAGCGGCTTTGGCATGTCAATTGTTTCGAGTTGTCGGCAGTACGCCTCGCCCTGCACCGCTTCCGGGCGTTGCTCCAGGGTCAACACGCACTAGTCCGTTCAGACAATACCGAGACTGTTGCGTACATCAACCATCAAGGTGGTCTACGCTCCCGCCGTATGTCACAACTCGCCCGCCACCTCCTCCTATGGAGTCAGAAGCATCTGAGGTCGCTTCGAGCCATTTTCATTCCCGGGGCGCTGAACTGTGCAGCCGACGAGCTCTCACGGCTTCAGCCCCTCCCTGGAGAATGGCGACTCCATCCCCAGTCGGTTCAGCTGATTTGGGACCAGTTCGGGGACGCACAGTTAGATCTGTTTGCCTCTCACGACTCGACCCACTGCGCCCTGTATTTTTCCCTGACCCAGGGCACGCTCGGCACGGATGCACTGGCGCACAGCTGGCCGCCGGACCGCGAATATGCGTTTCCCCCAGTGAGCCTTCTTGCGCAGACCTTGCGCAAGGGTCAGGGAGGACGAGGAGCAGGTCATTCTGGTCGCGCCGTATTGGCCCAACCGGACCTGGTTCCCTGAACTTGTACTCCTCACGACAGCACCTCCCTGGCCCATTCCTCTGAGGAAGGACCTTCTTTCTCAGGGACGGGGCACCCTGTGGCACCCTCGCCCCGATCTCTGGAGCCTCCACGTGTGGCTCCTGGACGGCTCGAGGTAGGTTTGAGTACCCTTCCACCAGCGGTGGCGGCTACCATCACTTCCGCTAGAGCGTCGTCCACGAGACACGCCTATGCGTTGAAGTGGAACCTCTTCGTCGACTGGTGCTCTTCTCACCGAGAAGACCCCCGGAAATGCTCGATGAGCGTTGTGCTTTCCTTCCTTCAGCAAGGGTTGGAGCGAAGGCTGTCTCCCTCCACCCTTAGGTCTATGTTGGTTCCTATCAAGGTTCCTACCACTCCCTTTCGGGACCAGGTGGTGAACCTGCAAGCGCTGCCCCCGGAGGAGGCAGACCCAGCCTTGGCACTGCTCTGTCCAGTACGCACTCTCGCGCCTATGTAGACAGGACGCAGTGTTTCAGGACCTCAGACCAGCTCTTTGTCTGTTATGGTGGGAAGCTGAAGGGATAGGCTCTCTCCAAGCAAAGGTTGTCTCACTGGATAGTGGACGCCATTGCTTTGGCATTCCAGCAGCAAGGTCGACCGTGCCCCCTTGGTGTGACGGCCTACTCCACCCGGAGTGTGGCATCCTCTTGGGCTCTAGCGCATGGCGCCTCGCTAACAGACATCTGAAGAGCTGCAGGCTGGGCGACACCTAACACATTCGCCAGATTCTATAATCTCCGAGTGGAGCCAGTGTCCTCTCATGTACTCGCTTCAACTAGCTTGTACCGGACCCGCTCAGGTGTCTTCGCTTGCTCGCCATTCCACTCCACGGACTGGATACGTGCGATATTCTCCTCAGGTGAGCTTCCTCGAAAGCCCTGAGCTCCTCCAGCACTCCTGACGTCGGCGCCAGTGTCTCTTGCCTGCGCGTCGGCTAGGTGCCTCCCGTGTGCATGGTCCCTCCCCTGAGCGACCCCCACATGTGTATTTCCACTGTAAGCCTCTCTGAGCATGTGTCTTTCCCTTGGCAAGCCACCTTGCCACCCCTGGGGTTGAAATATTCCACCTGCGGCTGGACACCCCAGTGTTCCCCATATGCTTCCTTCAGGGTCATATGTGTATTCTCTAAGTCCCCCCCCTCTGGGTTGGCATTAATTGCATACTTCCCCTAGCTTGGGATATGCTTCCCAGTGTACCTTGGTATTCCTGTGTTAAATGGAGTCCTTCGTCCGTCTACAGGGTTTCCGCGGGGTCTTAAAAAGTCTTAAAAAGTCTCAAATTCTGGACTTTAAATTTAAGGCCTTAAAAAGTCTTAAAAACGGCCAGATTTTCATCCTAGGTCTTAAATTTCATTTAGTCAGGTCTAAAAAAGTGTTTACCCTCGTTCATTTCCAGAAACGCTGGCCGCAAAAAAGTATCGAGTTTTAGCCTACAAAGCGGAGCTCTAGAGCAGGGGTCTCCAACACGTCGCTCGCGTGCTCCAGTAGCTCGTGGCTTGATATTCAATTCAATTCAATTCAAATTTATTTGTATAGCGCTTTTCACAATACATATTGTTTCAAAGCAGCTTTACAGAAAGTGCATTTCAGAAATGTACGTAAAAAATACAGTTAGTTAATCATCATGTATTAATTTAGGGCATAACATATCGCCGGCGTTGAGTCGTCTCTTCACAGGCGTCGAGTCGTCTCATCGCAGGTGTTGGGGACTCTGAAGTCTCCGTGAGAGGCTGGATACAGACTGTAGCTGAAGAACGCTATTTACCTCGGGACTAGCGTCCCGAGATAACAGCAGAAAAGCAGATGGGAAGTAATTAGCGTAGCTGCTGTTCATAATATTAATGCATTCGATCTGATTCAACAGTAGTATAAGAGGCAAGCATTATGTGAATGCTTGGCTGAAGAGATGCGTCTTTAATCTAGTTTTGAACTGGGAGAGCGAGTCTGAGCAACGAACAGTATCAGGAAGGCTATTCCAGAGTTTAGGAGCTAAATGCGAGAACGCCCTCCCTCCTTTAGTGGATCTGGATATCCTAGGAATGACCAGAAGCCTCGAATTTAGGGATCTTAAAGAACGCGATGGATTGTAGGGCGATAGAAGGTCCATTAAATATACAGGAGCTAGACCATTTAGGGCTTTATAGGTCAGTAATAGTACTTTGTAATTGATACGGAACTTAATAGGTAACCAGTGCAGAGATGATAAAATCGGTGTTATATGATCATATTTTCTTGACCTAGTAAGAACTCTAGCAGCTGCATTTTGCACTAACTGTAGCTTGTTTATTGAGGATGCAGGACAACCAGCTAATAAAGCGTTACAGTAATCTAGTCTCGAGGTCATGAATGCATGAACTAACTTTTCTGCATCAGAAACAGATAGCATGTTACGTAGCTTAGCAATGTTTCTAAGGTGGAAAAAGGCTGTTCTTGTAACATATGAAATATGATTTTCGAAAGACAAGTTGCGGTCTAGTATAACACCCAGGTCTTTTACTGTAGTGGATAAAGTAACTGGACATCCTTCTAAATTAAAGTTGTATTGTACGAGGTTTTGTGGGTAGTTTTTTGGACCAATAAGTAATACCTCCGTTTTATCTGAATTTAATAGCAGGAAATTACACGTCATCCAGCATTTTATATCTTTAAGACACTCTGTCAATTAAGATAAGTTAGTGTTTTCATCTGGTCTTGATGAAATATATAATTGAGTGTCATCAGCATAACAGTGGAAATTAATTCCATGTTTTCTTATAATATTACCCAGTGGCAGCATATATATTGAGAATAGCAGAGGGCCTAACACCGATCCTTGCGCCACTCCATAGTCTACTGACGTTATCTTCGATTTTTCACCATTTAAACAGACAAAATGGTAACGGTCTGATAAGTACGATCTAAACCAGCTTAATGCCTGTCCCTGAACACCAGTGTAGTTTTGTAGTCGATCCAAGAGTATTTTATGATCTATAGTGTCGAACGCAGCGCTAAGATCGAGTAGAACTAGTATTGAGATACAGCCTTGGTCAGAAGCTAAGAGTAAATCATTTGTAATTTTAACTAGCGCAGTTTCTGTGCTATGATGCGGTCTGAATCCTGACTGAAATTTTTCATGAGCTAAATTTTTGATATGAGCTAGCTCGCCAGAGGCCGTTCACATATCGCGTCTTTTCCGCGCTCAAGTTTGTTCAAGTGTAGGTGCGCGGCAAGCATAATTGAAGTGACGCGTTAATTTTTTTACCAGGCACAACGAGATGGAAAAAATCTAAACTTTTCAGAATGCCGCAAATGCACGCACCGCAGGTCATGTGACAGGAACCAACCAATCACCCCTTTCCATAACAACATTGAAAGCTACGTCAACATGAAGGATGGGGGGTTCACCCAAACACTACTAATAAATATAAGCTAATGTGTAAATGTCAGTAATTTATCTTTTTGACTCATTCTTTTTATAAAAAAATATTTAAAGGCTGAAATATGAGGTTTATCTTTGTATAAAACCTTTTTTTGTCAAAACTTTATTTGAACTTGTTAAAATAAACAAGCTAACATGTTGCAAGACACTCTTTTAAAATCTAGCCATCATTTTTAATGGTATTTTAATGTTTATGTAAACAAAAAGTGGATATTGATGCTAATCAATTTATTTGCTGTTTTTCGACATAAAACTAGTTGAATTGACTTCATTCTGTAGTATTAGTACTTTTTGAGGATTCTGTGATAACCTTGATAATTTTAGTCACTTTAATCATCTCATCATTTCCTCTCTAGTTATGATCAACTCTGATCAACTAAAATCAACAATAATTGTGTTTTTACAGTATAATATGCAAAAGTACAATTTTATATAAAAAAATATCTACCTCTCCTTCTCTCACACACACACATAGATAGATAGATAGATAGATAGATAGATAGATAGATAGATAGATAGATAGATAGATACTCTAATGATCCCGAGGTAACTATCTAACTTGGATAATGCATTGTGTAGGTCTTAAATTTCAATCTTAATGGTCTTAAAATGTCTTAAAAAGGTCTTAAATTTGACTTACTGAAACCTGCAGAAACCCTGGTCTATGACAGGGATCTCTGTTTACGCAGGGCACTGGAAGACAGCTGAGAAGGTGGCGTGATTAGACTGGTAACCCCATTCGTCGTCATCCGACGTAACTCGGAGTGACAACGAAAGGGAACGTCTACGGTTACGTATGTAACCCTCGTTCCCTGAGTAGGGAACGGAGACGTTATGTCTGCCTCCCACTTTCCGCTGTACCGCGGGGATCGCCTGAGCTCAGTCTTGGCTCCTCAGCGAAGAAACATAAACTGCTGTTGCGGACTTCCTCCTTTTATACCCACAAGGTGGGGCGGAGTTACGTCATGCAAATTCCGCAGACCCATGGCATTTCTTTGCCATTGGCTCGTTTTGTAATACTCGAAGTTGATAGGCTTTCTAAGCGAAACCCCATTCGTCGTCATCCGACGTAACGTCTCCGTTCCCTACTCAGGGAACGAGGGTTACATACGTAACCGTAGACGTTTTCATGAGCTGTATGCCAAAATCATCAGTATTAAAACAATAAAAGACCTGAAATATTTCAGTTGGTGTGCAATGAATCTAAAATATATGAAAGTTTAATTTTTATCACTTTATCACAATATGCTAATTTTTTTAGAAGGACCTGTAGAACAATTCTGTATAAAACAATAGTGGATTTAACATAACATTTTTAAAAGGTATATTTTTAATGTAACCTTCTCTCTACACACTTTGTTCAATTCAAGAATAATTCATGCAATTGTATATTGTTATGGAAGCATTAAAAGTGCAGTTTATTGTCTCTTTTTGTATTGTTCAAGTGGTTGAGGTTGATATGGGATTTATAAAGTAATTAGTAATAAGTAGACCAATACCTTCTAGAGATAGTAATAATTACATTAATCTAATTACACTGTTGAAGATGTCATTTGTAGTTAGTAATTAATAACTATTTTAGAGTAACTTACCCAACTGTAATAATATCAGAGGTGAAACTGGAAGAACAGTATGTTATTCAACCTAATTTTAATTTTCATGTAGGTGCAATGCTGCAGGCATTAAATGAACATGGCAGCAGCTGAAAATGAAATATAAAAACATAATAATCAGGTAAGGCTTGAGCCTTACATCCATATCATGGATGTAGGCTACCTGACTTTACAAACATTCAACATATTAAATAACTAAATAGCATCCAGTGTCTAGCAGTGCAGCAGCATTTTTGACATAGGTCTAATTAACACAATTAAATGTTCATTCTCATTTGACTTCTACTCAGCCAACAGAAAGAAGGAAGAGGCTCGCAAAGATGGAGATGGAGATGAAGATGCAGAGGAGATGGAGTTGCAGAGGAGATGGAGATGGAGATGCAGAGGAGATGGAGATGGAGATGAAGATGCAGAGGAGATGGAGATGAAGATGCAGAGGAGATGGAGATGCAGAGGAGATGGAGATGCAGAGGAGATGCAGATGAGATGGAGATGAAGATGCAGAGGAGATGGAGATGGAGATGCAGAGGAGATGGAGATGGAGATGCAGAGGAGATGGAGATGGAGATGGAGATGAAGATGCAGAGGAGATGGAGATGCAGAGGAGATGGAGATGCAGAGGAGATGGAGATGGAGATGGAGATGCAGAGGAGATGGAGATGCAGAGGAGATGGAGATGGAGATGCAGAGGAGATGGAGATGCAGAGGAGATGGAGATGGAGATGCAGAGGAGATGGAGATGGCCCTGAGCCTGAATGCTGGAAGGCCAATGGCTGAGGGAATTCCTGGAGGGACTTCATCAGAGCCAGTCACTCCCTAAGATTAAATGTCTTCATAAAATGTAAGAGGTCTACATATGTGTTATTTTTATATAGGCTGTTTTTGATATTTCCATATATTTTACTTTGGGTTGGGTTTTTTGTTGCTCCCAACAGATTCTGATGGTAATATCTGTCTTTTGGAGCCTCCTGTCCCAAGAGAACCCTAGACAGTTGTAAGTAGCCTCCTCAATACACCAGAAATTATGACAAATAGTATTATAAAATGTGCTCAACCAAATGCTCATCTTCACAGGACGATGGGGATGAAGAAAACAGTTTCTGCTGCCACAGAGAGGCCTACAGAGGAAATGTTAATATTATGTGTCTACACATTAAACAATCTACACATTCACATTTCTTCACATTATTTATGTGGAGTAGCCTATAGAATCTAAATTTATATCCAAGTATTAACAGATATTCTTATCTCTCCCCCGTCCCCAGAGTGTGGAAGAACAGTAGAAGGAAGGTCCATCAACTTCTGGTGCACAGATGAACACAGTTCAGTGATTTTCAGTGAATGCCACAGTTTAATTCTGTAAAATTTGTTTAGAACTACATGATGTTACTCTAATCTACTGTATTTTCAGTTGCCAGTTAAGAAGTTATATAGACTTCATCTTATTAAAAAAATTGGGGGAAAAAACAGCAATGAATAAATGTACGAAAGAATGAAAGAGGTGTTTAAACACCGCTTCCTGGGGAGGGGGAGGAGACCGAAATAAACTTTGTGTTTACGGAAGTAAACCTTCTCCCGACCAGGTTAGGTTCACAGAGTAAGTTACCATGGTATCTGACTCTGAGTATAAGTTACCTCTCTTTCAGAAACGGGCTTGACTTACCCTGCTTTCTCAGGTTTGACTTGCCTCCCATTCTGAAACAGACAGCCCAGAGTTTCCCTCATTTCAGGGTTAACATACTCAGAGTTTTCACTTAACCTCCTTTCTGAAACAGGCCCCTGCAGTCGTCCGTGAGGGGCTGCTGGCTTATACTTTTGTTTTTGTATTTGTTTTATTTTATTAAAATATTTGAATGTTCGCCGGTTCCCGCCTCCTCCTTCCCATAACATCTGAAACCCGTTACAATGTTATAAGAAAAAGTTAATTATTGTATTTTATTGACTTTTTTATTATTAAATCAGAAACACTGTCATATGGTAATTTAATTTGGGTCATTTTGTCATTGACCCATGTTTGCCATTCTTTTAAGGTAAATACAAAATATGTATACACTGTAATAAGGAAGAAAGACCACATATTTGTACTAGACGTGTTAATGTGGGGAAAAATAATACTCTGAACGCCAAGTGAATTTATACAAACTGAGAGAGTCAAAAAGTGTTAGGTTGTGTCCTGCTCTCCACTACATTATCCCTTACTTAACACACACCTTCCAGCCAATCAGAATTGAGTATTCAAGATAGACCATGGTATAATCTCATATAGCTCATTCACAATCATGTTCAGATTGAAAACTTGAAGATTCTTCAAAAATCTAATTTTGTGTTATGATGAGGCAAGGCGATTAACCCAAATGCAGACAGTGTACAATGAACACAAGGTTTTTTGGAACAAAAACAGGAAAACAAAACCCACGAGGGGGCAAAACAGACAAGACTAGGAGAGACTAAACTTTGACTAAGGCTTAACTGATTACTTGACACAAAACAAACAGCAGAACTTTCTCTACACCACACACTCAACAGGATACTCACAAGGAATGATACAGGTAAAGTAACACACAGGTAAGAATCACAATGAACCAACACAGGACAGCAAACACAAGGGGATAATATAGGGAGACACTAATGACAAGAACAGGTGAAACTAACTAGACAATAATGACAAGACGAGGATAACAAGGGGGCGGGTATGTAACGGGACAACACAAGCACACGGCCCAAACAAAAGGCCATGTGCTTGCACACAAAACATAGGTCTGTCATGATCCTGCCTCAAGACTAGAGAAAATCAAGGACAGGAGGGCAGAATCATGACAATTTTGAATAAATAATTAACCTAGAAAAGTTGACTCAAAAACTTTTATAAGTGTTTTGAATCTATTTCTATTATTATTAATGTCTATCCAAAAGGACTTTTTGTTTTCTTCTAAGGTTTCATCAATTTATCTTATTGCCCAAAACCAATTGCATTTCTTTCCCTCTTTCAACATCAGATTAAAGCGGGTGTGCTTTGAAAGGCTTCTGCCTTAATGACTTAGCCAAGCAAACATCCCCGGTGATCCACACAGAGGTTTGTGAATCCATATGCAAAATGAGAGTCTGCTCTGACTGATTAGTTTTCAGGAAGACAATCTTTCCTCCCTATTGCCTAGATTAGTTGTGATCTTCCATTGCAAACATAGCTATCTGGATGTCATCTATCTAACACCGGTATTTGTCAGTCTCAAGCCAACGCTTCACCGAAAAAGTCCCCCCTACCCGGTGTCAAAAACGCAAAAAATAATCCATGTGCATGAGAATGATAATTAAGAGTGGAGTTAATCAAATCATAAAGCCATAAAAAATATGCAGATGCTGGAAACACTTAATTTTACACAACAAACAACAAATATTCTATCTATTTGTCATAAAACCTAATGGGATTTTTTCCCACAATGATATCTGCACATATGAGCAAAGGCTATATTAGTCATCGTGGCTAAACCACCCCACCGCTAATGGGGTGAAAGGTGGGAACAAATCTAGGGGACCATAGCTGCAGGGAAGCCACAACAATTTTACTGATGTAGGATCCAGTGTAAATTAATTAAATGTATTGATAACACACACACACAAAATCCACAAATCGTGCCATATCCATTTTCACTTCTAATCAATTCCAATGTAAATTTAGCTTGAAGGTAATCAATAATTAGATTTATTTGGAATTTTGACAATCACTGTTTTTAATTTGTCCAATGATCAATTGAAGAGTGTGTTGAGTGCAGGACTTGTCCATAAACTTTTAGTGTCTATCCATCTATCCTACAGAGTGGATAAAGTGAAGTCACACCCAACATTGTTTCTCACTGAATATCCAGTTTTTGTCTGAAATAAGTCACTAAAGGATTAAAATTGGTTGCAAACTGCAATTCACGTAAATAATAAAAAAAAGGGACGAGGCCCAAAGTAATAAACAGTATATTGCTGCTCAGACTTCCTAGCAACAGCCAAATGCTCATAGCAAGGACAGAGGGACATAACTCAACTGGTACATCATCTAGGTGTCTTTTGGGAGAACAAAAAACATCCATACCGCTCAGAGGGGTGGCTGGTGTTTATCAAAGCTATACATCACCATATGTTAAAGACAGATCTTATAACACATGTTCACAGCTGACATTATTATAAAAGCCTCAGACTCAGTCTCAGATTGAGTGAGTGTGTGATGGTTCTTTTGACCGAGAAGAGAAGATGTAACCAAAAAACTACAGAGCGTTAATGACACCATAGCAAACATTTCCTCGGCATTGAGGGGGGCAACGTCACTTGATGACACAAAACATAAATCTCTGTAATTTAGGAGGGGTGTTTCACCTTGCCTTTGGTCCAAACTGCCAAGATGCTTAATCTGTTAACCTTAAAGGAAAAGGCAATCATTTTTCCTTTTGTTTACAATCATGGGGGCAGTGCACCCTATGGCTCAATGGAGGGGATAAGAATGGATGTCTTAAGAACCATTCCCCTGACACTCAGCTAGAAATTGCAGCAGTCCTTTTTTGATATTGAGGGGTTTTATACTTTAAATGGCTTAAATGGAAATACCGCCCCTCTCTCTTTTGCCCAATAAGAAATGTCTTGAAGACAAGGAATCTCAATAAAAAAAGGATGAGCAACGAGGGGGCATCAATTTCTTTTTTATTGTCCCTGGAACACATGATCTGCAGTGGAAATGATGCCACATATCTTCTCTGACAAGTTGTGGGGGACAAAATGATAGAGAGATCCGAAATTGATTTTGCACAGATACTAAAACAAACAAGGTCATATTTGGCTGGGGAGCTAATAATGCCCACGATCTACACTGTGAAATCGGCCTCTGCTTTTTGCAAATGGAAAACACTGAGGTATAAATAAGGATGATTGCTCATGTTCTGGTTGAAATTGAAATGTGAATTGCCCTTTAACGGACAAAAAGCTGGGAAGGGTGCAATCCATTTACAATGCCCCAGAACCTGAGAGATCTATGCTGCAGTTGCTGAATCTGCCTGGAGAACAGGGGTCAAAGATCTATTAAGCTTTAGAGATTTGGAAATACTTCAGAAGTCTGTTAAATTTGTGAGTGTGTCTTGGCCCAAAGGAACAAGTAGTATCGAAAGCATAAGAAACATATCTGAATGTTTTGTGAAAATCTGACTTAGCAAATAATCATTTGTAAATTGAAGGAATAGTCTATGGAGCGAAAAATGTGTCTTTATTATATGCAAGAAAATAAATGATCTGAGAGAGAAAAAAAAAAGTTTGAGAGAAAAAGTTATCACACTGATAGCAAAAAAGCATTTCATGAGAGAAAAAAGAATATTTGAGAGAAAAGTTTTCATACCAATAGCAAAAAATAATATTTGAGACTAAAAAAGTTTTGAGAGAAAGTATTTTCTCATAGAACATAAAAAATATAAATTAGAAATTTTTAAAATTATTTCTGAGAAAAAGAATCTCTCTCAAAATACGTTGAAAAAAATCTCAAATATATATTTTTTGCTATCAGTGTGAAAACATTTTCTCTAAAAAAAAAAGTGTTCCTCTCAAAACGCTTTTCTTTGCTCTCGATGCAATTTTTTGCTCTCGTGTCAGGATTTTGCTTTAGCTGTAAAAATTGTGTCATGGGCGGGGCCACGTTCTTTTTTTCCTATTGGAACGTTCCTATTGGCCAGTCGGGTGAGCATCGTCTTGGGAGTCGAACTGAATCATTACACCATTGTTCCCGTTCGGTTAACCTAGATAGATACCGTCTCTGCCTTAGTTGAGCACGGACACTCTAATGTTTGGGTAAGATGATGACACACACGACTCGATGGGTAGCTGGCTGAGCAAGTTCAGCATCACTGAAGATTAAACATTAAAAAATAGCACTCATGCAAGTTTACCTAGCATGATGGCTAATTAATAATTAGCTTTACTAGCGATTAGCAAGCTAATAATATAATACACATTCATTCATGAATATGAGTGCTATTTTTAATGTTTAATCTTCAGTGATGCTGAACTTGCTCAGCCAGCTAACATCCAGTTGTGTGTGTCATCATCTTACCCAAACATTGGAGTGTCCGTGCTCAACTTAGAGCTTAGATCGGGCCCAAAAAATCAAGCCCGACCCTACCCCGTGCACGTTGTGTCCGAGCCATAGACTGTAAAAAATATGGACTAAGTGTCTGTGACGTCACCCATAGACTTTCTGAAGAACGGTTTTGAAGCCGTTTATGGGGGGTATGGGCGGCGCCATCTTGGAAAATCTTGGGAAATCCTAACCCCGCCCACCTTCTGGCCAACCCATATGAGTTTCGTGCCTGCTTGGGGCTGTACAAATCGCCACACAATTGAAATCAAGTCTCGATGAATTATCTTTCACAAGCAAGACTGAACATTTGTTTCTGGTTGTATTTGGTCATGATATAAATAGTAATAGTAACGTTCAGAGGAGAAAAGCCGCGAAATTTAAAAATACTACTGTTATTGTGTCACGAAATGTAGTTTTAATAGTTTTTCAGTCAACAATGTAGTTGTTTAAAGCTAAAATCTGTGGTTTATTTATAAAGATAGCGCCTATTTAAAAATTTTATCTGACGTTTTCGGAGTTGAGATTTACAGTACAGAGATCTACGGACATTTACAGTGTTTCAAACGTCAGTTATAACCATAGTTAAAGTAAGTTACCTCGAACGCTATCTTATCTGAGGCGATTTAATGCTAACTGTTGCAGTGCCACTGCCCACAAACATTGACGCTAAATAGTGCTAACTACGTGAAATAGTAGTGGAATGTCACTTAACGTTACCGGAAAAAATGAAGCGAAGTACTCCTACAGTGTCGGTTAGTGTAGTTTATAGCAGAGCAAACATGCGTACGATATTTCAATACAAATGTTCAGAAAGGATACAGAGGTGGTATGATGTGTTGAGTCAGATCATGGCCAAGACGTCAAATTTCAGGAATTCCACTAGGCGCAGCACGTTATCAGCTGTCAATCAAGCTGTCAATCAAAGTTAACCACGCCCTTATTTGTCATACATTTTATATCTAAATACGATCTAAACTAACGAGTTAGAAAAAGTTCACCCCCCTCACAGTTGTCAGGCACTCGGAACCTATCGAAAAATACAATAAAAGTCCATGGGACCGACCTGTAAAAACATGAATTTATGCTTTAATTTATGAAAACGGACATTTTAACATGGAGTCTATGGACATTTGCTCCCTTTTGGGACCTGCCCCTAGCGAATTTTCGGTGTATTGCAGTTTTTCGCACTTCCGGGTAGGCTTCATTTTTCAGATTAGAATGTTGCCGCTTGGTCCGTGAACGCCCCCACACATTAACTATAATTATGAGCCCGAGCCCGATTTAAACCCGACCATTTTAATACGTGGGTCGTTATAACTGACGTTCTCAACTACTTTCTATGTTACTTTCTCCTCCTCCTCCTCTGTTCTGCACCTCCAAATACTTTCAAGTTAGCCTACGTGTCGCCATCATACACATCAGCATAAATGCTCCTGATAAATTATGTGTTATTAAAGCATTAACACAAACCACTGTTATAACATAAGATCAAGCAGGCTACTGCGTGCATGGTTTGGAATGACTGAATGCGCGCAAAGTGAGCTCCCTTAAAAATTTTCTAAAATAAGTTCATCGCGATCTCACACACCTCTGTTATTATCAATGAAGCTGACTGCACAATGAATCTTTCATAATATATACACTTTGTTTGTTATAATTAGAGGATTTGCCAGCATACAGAATTCAGCTCTGAACAAAAAGTCCGTTTTGAGTGGTGAGGGGAGTCTATCTTAAATGCTTCTGATTGGCCATTGCGTTCAAGAAATCAACACATATGTCTGTGATCGGCTACATCGCTCGACGCTGCAAACATGTTATAAAACAAAACTCTGGCCTGTAAATCATTTGTATTTTGTTTTAGTTGTTCTTGTTGCTTTTCTGCAACAGATGAATAGAAATGTATTCGTTTTTATGTTTTATTCATAGATATTTCTAGTTTGCGGGAGTCCCACGAATCGTTTTATTCTCCCGGAACCCACACACACATACCCCTTTTCCACCAAAAAAGAACTGGTTCGGAACTGGTGCTGGTTCAAAGTTGGTTCGGAGTTGGTTCAACTTGCGAACCTTTTCAGAACCTGTTTGTTTTTCCACTGACTAGAGCGCCTAGCGAACGACGTCGTTACGTCACGTCGCCATACGTCTTAGCTAGAAACGCTTGCAAGTACAACATTACTTTGGGATTATCTCTAACTCGTGTACCAAGAAGGCTTCAAAAACAATTGAAATATGTTAGTCTTTTAATCTTTTCCTTTGATATGTAATCTTTTCTGATTAGTTATGTACCCCTGTTTTGTGTCTTTTTTTTCCCTTTCCATTTATTTGTTCTATATTGTGACTGTTTTCTTCTTTGCTTAGTTATAATGTTTTCAAAAAAAATAAAAAAATAGAAACGCTTGCGCCAACTTCAAGCATAACAATTACAAAGGTGGACTACATCGTGTTTCTGCAAATGTTCCGGGCTTTGCGATCCTATATTATGGTCAGAAAAGATGTTTAGAACACATCTAAACCCGCCCCCAGCCCCCGACGTAAGCATGACGTGGTAAAAGAACGGTTCTAGTCCAGCAAAGAGTTGGTGCCGCTTTGGAACCAGTTTTCCTGGCCAAGAACCGGTTCTTTGGCTGTCGAAACACAAAGAACTGGTTCGCGCGCAGGCACCGGCTCCGAACCGGCTCTCAAAATGCTTTGGTGGAAAAGGGGTAACAGAGTGAGTGCATTACCGCCCGCGCGTGCTCGGCCATCAAACCTAGTCCCGCGCCGCACTCTTTTGCGTTGGGAGTGCACGTCTCTAGATCAAAGGCCCGGCCCGAGGATAGTGACGGGAAATATCGCCCCGACCTCGGGCTCGGGCAGAGAATCTAAACTCTAAGGCAGAAGAGGAATCTATCTAGGTGAACCGAACGCGAACAATGGTGTAATGATTCAGTTCGACTCCCAAGACGATGCTCACCCGACTGGCCAATAGGAACGTTCCAATTGGAAAAAAAGAACGTGGCCCCGCCCATGAAACAATTTTCACAGCTAAAGCAAAATCCTGACACTAGAGCAAAAAATTGCATCGAGAGCAAAGAAAAGCGTTTTGAGAGAAACACTTTTTTCTTTTAGAGAAAATGTTTTCACACTGATAGCAAAAAAATATATATTTTCTGATTTTTTTTCAAAGTATTTTGAGAGAGATTCTTTTTCTCAGAAATAATTTAAAAAATTTCAAATTTATATTTTTATATGTTCTATGAGAAAATACTTTCTCTCAAAACTTTTTTTAGTCTCAAATATAATTTTTTGCTATTGGTATGAAAACTTTTTCTATTCTTTTTTCTCTCATAAAATGCTTTTTTGCTATCAGTGTGATAACTTTTTCTCTCAAACTTTTTTTTTTTTTCTCTCAGATCATTTATTTTCTCGCATGTAATAAAGACACATTTCTAGCTCCATAATAGTCCACCAAAAAAAAAAGATAATGATAATATCATCATATGCTCATTTCTACCAGAAAGACTCGGGAGATATAATGATGTAACAAAGCATTGATTTATTGACAGCCCAGCAAGCAATTATTTATAAAGTTCTTTGGCGTAGGCCCCGTCCGTGGTTCATAATCCGAGGGTAGCAGATCTGCATTTCCTGCCTGAAGATGAAGGCAGGGGCGCAGCCGACCCCCAAAAGTAGGTAACGGAAGGTATGCCCACCGGTCATGACTCCTGTGGTTCCTGAAATAAAGTTGAAATGAAAAATTGGATGACTAGTAATTTCCTACTACTAAATTCTGAAAAAACAGAGATTCTAATTATTGGACAAAAAGCTTCCACACGTAATAACCTAGAATACCGTCTAACACTTGATGGCTGCTCTGTTAAGTCCTCGTCGTCGGTTAGGAACCTGGGTGTGCTCTTTGATACCAATCTTTCATTTGAAAGTCACGTTTCTAGTGTCTGTAAAACCGCATTTTTCCATCTTAAAAATATATCTAAATTACGCCATATGCTCTCATTGACAAATGCGGAACAATTAGTTCATGCGTTCATGACATCAAGGCTAGATTATTGTAATGCTCTGCTAGGTGGTTGCCCTGCACGCTTAATAAACAAACTACAGCTAGTTCAAAACGCAGCCGCTAGAGTTCTTAACAGAAACAGGAAGTATGACCATATTAGCCCGGTTCTGTCAACACTGCATTGGCTCCCTATTAAACATCGTATAAATTTTAAAATATTGCTGATTACTTACAAAACACTAAATGGTTTAGCTCCGCCGTACTTGAGCGAGCTCTTAACGCATTATACTCCTTCACGTCTATTGCGATCTCAAAATTCTGGCCAGTTGATAATACCTAGAATATCTAAATCGACTGCTGGCGGTAGATCCTTTTCCTATTTAGCACCAAAACTTTGGAACAATCTTCCTAACATTGTCCGGGAAGCAGACACAGTCTGTCAGTTCAAAGCTAGACTAAAAACACATCTCTTTGATCTAGCATTCACATAACACTCTATAGACTTTTATAATTCAATACTAGGCTGCTTAGATTAGGTCAGCCGGAACTGGGAACACTTCCCTTAAATCCTGATGTACTCATTACATCATAAGAAGAATGGCATCTACGCTAATATTAGTGTCTTTGTTTATCCCGAGGTTTTGCCGCAGCCTGCCGGATCCAGGCCGTTTCCAGATCTGACGAAGGACCTTCGCCTGGACCCGATGACAGTGCAGTGCTGAAGTGCCAACTAGCCTCTCCCTATGGAGGATCCCTATACCACTCTACAGATAAAGCCTAGTGGAATTTTTCGGTTCGCGTACCTACCCGAAGTGATAAGATAAAATAAAATTCTGCATCAAAATTTATAGACAAGTAGTTTGTGTAGGCATGGTTTGTAAGGAATTACAAACCTGCGCACATATATTCAAACGTACATAACTATAGAATCAATTCTTAATGCGCATGTGAACGCCATCAGTGTCTATCACAGGTTCACGTTTAAAGTCTGTTTAGAGAGAACGGTGTCGTCTTAGCGGCCCTTAATTTAATAACAAATGATCATTTAGACGGAAGTGAATCAATCAAAACTAACTTTAGCTGGAAAAAACATTATTCAAGAACCACTATTAAACTAAACCAATCTCTGTTACCTTAAATTATATGTTTATCTCTGTACAGCTGCTTTGAAACAATCTGCGTTGTTAAAGGCGCTATATAAATGAGGATGACTTGACTTGACTTGACTTGAAAAATAGGAAAGGGAGTTGCCATAAAATAGCATGATGGACGTTGGATGTGGATACCTCGTAGGCCTATAGCTTAATTAGACAAGAAAGCCACTTTAGTTTTTGTAAAAACGTTGACCTGTAAGTGTCACGGTGTGGGTTTTGTGTCTTGTTCCTTGTTCTTGTCGGTCATGTGATTCCCTGTTTGCCATGTGTCTTGTTAATTGTCTGATCATTGTTCCCATGTGTTTCTGATTAGCCACGCCCCCTTGTTATCTT
This sequence comes from Gila orcuttii, assembly GCA_026230005.1. Lineage (NCBI taxonomy): Eukaryota > Metazoa > Chordata > Actinopteri > Cypriniformes > Leuciscidae > Gila > Gila orcuttii. The sequence continues at coordinate 33,811,418 of JAPDVR010000019.1, read as the reverse complement.
GTTTAGCTTGTTTGCCTGTCTATTTATACCTCTGTGTTTCAGTTGTGGTTTGTTGGTCGTTGTTGTTGCTTCAGTGTTCCTGTCCTGAGTTCCGTTGTTTCACCTGTTATTTTATTAAATGAACTGCATTTGGATTCTCTCTCTGCTTCGTCCTTGCTGCATCATCACAGAACGACCGACCAACTATGAATCCAGCAGCATTTAAGGGGAATCTCCAGCCAAGTAGGCGACGCCTGATACTTATTCCCAAGATGGCCGCCGCCAAGCCGGTGTCTCTGGACGAGATGGCCACTGCCGAGCCAGTGTCTATGGACAAGATGGCCGCCGCCGAGCCAGTGTCTATGGACAAGATGGCCGCCCGCCGAGACCGACCTGCCGGAGCTTATTCCTGCCGAGCCTTCGCTTCACGTCAGTCCCGCTGAGCCAGTGTTTCTGGACAAGATGGCCGCCGCCGAGCTAGTGTCTCCAGACAAGATGGCCGCCGCCAAGACCGACATGCCGGAGCTTATTCCTGTCGAGCCTGAGCTTCACGTCAGCCACGTCCAGCCTGAGCTTCACGTCAGCCACGTCCAGCCAGAGCTTCACGTCAGCCACGTCCAGCCAGAGCTTCACGTCAGCCACGTCCAGCCAGAGCTTCACGTCAGCCACGTCCAGCCAGAGCTTCACGTCAGCCACGTCCAGCCAGAGCTTCACGTCAGCCACGTCCAGCCAGAGCTTCACGTCAGCCACGTCCAGCCAGAGCTTCACGTCAGCCACGACATGCCTGAGCTTCACGTCAGTCCAACCGAACCTGAGACTCTCCAAGTCACGTCTGCCGATCCAGAGACTGTCCAAGTCACGTCTGACGATCCAGAGACTGTCCAAGTCACGTCTGCCGATCCAGAGACTGTCCACGTCACTTCTGCCCAGTCAGAGACTGTCAACGTCACTTCTGCTGATCCAGAGACTGGTCACGTCACTTCCTCCGAGCCAGTGTCTACGGACAAGATGGCCGAACCAGAGACTGTTCACATCACTTCTGCTGATCCAGAAACTGTTCACGTCACTTCCTCCGAGCCAGTGTCTACGGACAAGATGGCCGAACCAGAGACTGTTCACATCACTTCTGCTGATCCAGAGACTGTTCACGTCACTTCCTCCGAGCCAGTGTCTACGGACAAGATGGCCGAGCCCGAGTCTGTTCCTGTTCCCGAGCCCGAGTCAGTCCCTGTTCCCGAGCCGGTTCTTGAGCCGGTGTCTGCTCCGCCTGGCCGCCCGAAGGGTCTTCACTGCCCTGGCCTCCCGAAGGGTCTTCACCGCCCTGGCCTCCCGAAGGGTCTTCACCGCCCTGGCCGCCCGAAGGGTCTTCACCGCCCTGGTCTTCACCGCCGTGGCCGCCCGAGGGGTCTTCACCGCCGTGGCCGCCCGAGGGGTCTTCACCGCCGTGGCCGCCCGAGGGGTCTTCACCGCCTGGTCCACCCTGGCCACCTGAACTGCCTTGCCCCCTGCACAGACTTGACCCTCCTTCCCTCCCCCAAGACCACCTCCGCTTCACCACCCTCCTGAACTATTCTGTTTTTTGTTTGTTTTTGTACTAAGGGGAGTCGGGAGCCGCCCATAGGGGAGGGGCTATGTCACGGTGTGGGTTTTGTGTCTTGTTCCTTGTTCTTGTCGGTCATGTGATTCCCTGTTTGCCATGTGTCTTGTTAATTGTCTGATCATTGTTCCCATGTGTTTCTGATTAGCCACGCCCCCTTGTTATCTTGTTTAGCTTGTTTGCCTGTCTATTTATACCTCTGTGTTTCAGTTGTGGTTTGTCGGTCGTTGTTGTTGCTTCAGTGTTCCTGTCCTGAGTTCCGTGTTCCGTTGTTTCACCTTTTATTTTATTAAATGAACTGCATTTGGATTCTCTCTCTGCTTCGTCCTTGCTGCATCATCACAGTAAGGTACTACGTGGAGCCATGTGATACATTTTTTTTAATGCATTTAACTGGGATTTTATCCAAAACAACTTACATAGGAGTGGAACGGGCAACCATGTAAAAAGTATATCGAATTCTAAGGACATGCAGAGACAAGGCCACATTGGACCATACAGAACAGTGCCACATTAAGCCATGCATAGACAGGCCTCATTAGACCATGCAGAACAGTGCCACATTGGGCCATACATAGACAGGCCTCATTGGACCACACAGAACAGTGCCACATTGCGCCAAACATAGACAGGGCTCATTGGACCACACAGAACAGTGCCACATTGGGTCAGGCCTCATTGGACCACACAGAACAGTGCCACATTGGGCCATACATAGACAGGCATCATTGGACCACACAGAGCAGGCCACCTAGGGCCATACATAGAAAGGCCTCATTGGACCGCAAACACGGCCATGATTGACCACAGAGACAGGGCCTCGATGAGCCACACAGCCATGATAGTAGGACTAGACAAAACACGGTAAACGAAGGCCAGTCAGCTTTTCTTTTCTTTTTTTAAGCAATTAATGCTACGAGGCCTTGGTAGACCACACAGAACCTATGCCCCGAAGGGCCACTGGCCAGACATAGGCATCTTTTAAAGCACAAGACGGAGCCGCTAGGGCCACACATAGGCAACCACGCAAAGACAACGGCTACTAAGCCACACTGAAAGTGAACCTATGCCCCGAAGGGCCACGCGGCCAACTATAGGCATCTTTTTAAGGACAAGGCAACGATATGCCATTAGGCCTAAAAAGACCCACACAGAGACAAGGTCCGCTGGGCCACAAGGCTGCTAAAGCCACAGAGAGACTGAACACTCATAGACAAGACCCTAGGCCACATAGAACCAATGCCATAACTGGCCACAAGACAACAGGACAAGGCCACATTAGGCTACACGGCCACAGTAGACAACACAGAACAAAAAATGAGGCCGCAAGGGCCGCGATACCATGAGCCCACACTGAGACAAGGTTGCACAGAGACAACGGCCACTAGGCCACACAGAACCGAGGCTGTTAAGGGCCACAAGACCACGTTAGGCCACACACAGGACAAGGCAACATTGTGCCACAAGGCCTTGAAACCCACACAGGACAAGGCCCGCTGGGCCACAAGGCTGCTAATGCCACATGGATACAAGGCCAACGAGAGACAGCCACTAGGCCACACAGAACCGAGGCTGTTAAGGGCCACAAGACCACATTAGGCCACACACAGGACAAGGCAACATTGTGCCACAAGGCCTTGAAACCCACACAGGACAAGGCCCGCTGGGCCACAAGGCTGCTAATGCCACACGGATACAAGGCCAACGAGAGACAGCCACTAGGCCACACAGAACCAATGCCATAACTGACCACAAGACCACGGGACAAGGCCACATTAGGTTACACTGCCACAGTAGACAACACAGAACAAAGAATGAGGCCGCGAGGGCCGCGATACCATGAGCCCACACTGAGACAAGGTTGCACAGAGACAATGGCCACTAGGCCACACAGAACCAAGGCTGTTAAGGGCCACAAGACCACGTGAGGCCACACACAGGACAAGGCAACATTGTGCCACAAGGCCTTGAGACCCACACAGGACAAGGCCCACTGGGCCACAAGGCTGCTAATGCCACACGGATACAAGGCCAATGAGAGACAGCCACTAGGCCACACAGAACCAATGCCATAACTGACCACAAGACCACGGGACAAGGCCACATTAGGCTACACCGTCACAGTAGACCACACTGAACATTTATCATACTCTTGATGATCATATTTTTTTTCTCTTGCTCGAGACCATAAAGGACACACGGGACAAGACAACAACGGCTACTACTGCCACATAGAGACAAGGCCACTAGGCCACAAATAGACGATGACTCTTGGCCATTTGTGGAATGCAAGCTACAGACTATTGACAGAATAATGAGAAATGGGAGAGCATAACACCACTACCAGTATTTGCATAGGTATTTACCTGATTTGTTACTGGAGAGGTTGCTGAGCTTCAAGAATTGTTTTTGAATCAGGTCTGATATATGATTCAAATGCAGAGGAAGACCATCTGCCCATGATCTTAATAGCTGGTGTAGAGATTCCTTGATCAGCTGCAGTAGTAGCTGCCCCGATTCTGAAGGAATGGCCGGTATAAGGGAGAGGGGGATAGACTGCAGCTTTTGATAGCAGTACTTAAATGAGTCCTGAACCAGCCTTAGAAGAGGTGCTCTGTTAGGTAATATGAATAGAGGGGTGTGATTTGAAGTTCTAGGGGGGATTTTAAGAATTAAAACAAAGATGTGAAGGGACAAAAATTGTTATGCATTTTTTAAGTGTTAGGGTGCCTTGAGCCTTGAGCGTCATTCTTAGAGTGCTAAAGAAAGAGTTAAGAAATTAGGTGAGAAGCATAAATAGAAGGAAAGACCAGGGGCAGGATCGAAATATTAAATTTCTGAGTTGAAATCCCCAGGACACATGAAGCCGTAAAAGCAGATAAAACGGCTTTTAGCAGAATATGCATATATGGAAAAGAGATCATAGCGGAGAGAGATGATTAATAATTGCGAAAGAGCAAGGTTATAGGCAGGCGTTTATCTGGAAGTGCTAGAGGATTTAGCTATGCCTTTTAGTAATAAGCGAACAAAAGTTTGCAGTGAAAATACTTTTATGAATTAGGATTGATAACTTTGCATAAAATTAAATACCTGCGAGCAATCTACGAATGAAAGAAATATTTAATTGCGATTTCCGTAATTGTAGACGGGAAATGAACCACCGGCCATGATCGAGATGGGAAATAGAGGAATCTGGAAGAAAAGCAAAACGTTATAAACTGAGACCAAGAGAAGTATGAGCTTTTAAGGTGGAGGGACCCGTGCCTTCGTGAAGTACGGTCTAGCTGGATTGAGCAGATCATCTAATTTAAAACATTTCTCTGTTATTTCTCACTACGTGACATCAGATCTTGACGAATCACGTAAAGGAAAGCAGTCGGCCACGCAAAGGCAAAAGTTCGCTTCTCAACGGACGCTAGTTCGAAAAAGCTGTCTGATCCTGCGGCCTCCGCCTAACCGTAACAGATTTTTCACTGCTGAAATTGAAACTAAAAGTAGTGTGTCGAGTTTGTAAGTCGTTATGTTAGCCTGTCTTCAGAAAGGTAGGCTACTAAAAGACGCATGTGCCAGAGCCAGACACGTCAACAGAGTTTTATTTTTTTTACACATAAATAGTTGTTGTACCAGCAATATCTCCAAGTTTTGTTTTTCACTGTAGAAAACTCAAATGTCATGATTGCCAATGCAAGAGAGTACCGGCTTTTTTTTTTTTTTTTTCAGCACTGTCAGCACTTAGTTATAAAATTAAGACTACTGATTGCCAGATAAACGTCTCAGAATGGCATAATCGTCTGACAAGAAGATCTGCCCTAATGATGGCAACCTTGCTTCGTTAGCACAAGCAACATACCTTATGTTTAGCGACTACGTCAAACCCCAAAAGATGCTGGTGACGGCTATAGGAAAATTTTCGTGAAGCGCAGATGAAACGAAGCTTAAGTGAGCTTGGTAAATTCATCTGGCCTTTACTGATCCAGGTAACCAAATCTGAGATCGGACATGCACCCTTCGTCTAGCTGGATCAGGTCCCTTAAATTATGCACAGAGTGGGCCAGCATTAACAGACGAGAAATAAATGCCATGTCTTGAATGATACTCATAGCGAAATTTAGGTGAACGAACAAAAGCATACAAGGCTTAGATTTTTTTTTTTTTTACTGAATTACGCACACATTAATATATCAAAATCTAAAACAGGGTTTGAATCTTATCTTGCTGACCCCAACTTATGAACAGAAGTGAATCAACCAGGCCAGTTAGTTCATTTTGGATAATATTTGTTTTTTTGTTTTTAGTAAACATATGTCATGGAAATTCTTAATACGAATATAACCAACTAAATACTATACTTACCTGAAGTAAGGTGACGGTGTCCCGTCAAGAAGCTACTATCAATACCTCAATGATACTTGATGATCTGTTGTCTTTTGAGCGTAGAATCCATTTCTCAGATGCGCAGCATATGCCTGACATGGCTCCCAAGTTGCTCTTTGTAGAAATAGTTTTATTCATGGCTGGGAGATCACTGGCCACAACAACCAATTGAGTCTCTTGAATAGAAAGATACATGAACATTTAAATCAAACGGTTGAGTAAAAACAATGTCACTTGCAATGTCACTAACGCAAATCTTTGCTTACACTTTGTTACAAACATTAAGGCGAGCTATCCGGCCCTGCTGTTTAAAGTGTTGCAGTATGTTGCATTGCAATCTGCAGATCAGCAATTATTAGGAACATGCCACATCACCAATTTGAACTCTGCCGCTGGTGTAGGAAGCAGCGGAGTAGCCAAGTTAAATACTTACCTGAATTAAGTTTAATCATGCTAGAGGGGACATATTAACTGTAGCTGGTGGAAGCACCTACCAAAACTTGAAAAACCGACTTGAAAGCCTTGGAAGTGGAGCTTGAAAACCAGTGTGAAAAGATCGCCTCTCGTGAATTGCAGAGTTGTTAATTCATGTCGGTGGGATTGGTGTTCTGCGGAACAAATGACACCCGTGCAGACAGCGTGTAACAAATTGAGAACTGGATGCAAGATGCAAGTAAAAGTGCTTTTATTAGCAGACGTAGACAACACCAGGTCAGGCGAACACAAACACAGATCTAAGGTGGCGAAGGGACTTCGTCAGGCAACCCGGTGATGGTGAACGGTGATCCAGTGAGGTAATTTCCCGGTGATGGTGAACGGTGATCCAGTGAGGTAATTGCAGGAATCCAGACAGACGACGACGAAGAAGAAGAAGAAGAAGAAGAAGAAGAAGAAGAAGAAGAAGAAGAAGAAGAAGAAGAAGAAGAAGAACATAATCCACAAGGAATCCAGGAGACGAGCACGGGAACAGGAAACACACCGGGGAAACCACAACGATCTGACAACATGAGACACTAGTTACTGTACATATAAAGGGAACAAACAAGTGGTAACAGCTGGTGCTGTTAATCAGTGGTGATCAGCGGCAACGCCCACAGACACACAAACACCAACACACGAGACGAAAGAGAGACAGTGAATTCATGAACCGTGAAACAGCAATGTTCTTTTTGCTTTACAAGTTGAGGATGATTTTGCAGTTCTCTTCCTGCCTGATTATTTTGGCTGAGCTGACGATGTTGAGGCTTTTGATGTCGTGGAAATGGAAACTGATGGGTTACCCAGGGTGTTTGGGCCTAGAAGGTGCAGGACTTCTCTTGATAGGCCTTGGCTGATCAAACTCTCCGAAGACCACTGTGCCCATGGGGAGATGCGGCACTGAGTGCGGGAACTGCGACGTGCAGCAGGAGAGACGGCGGAACGAATTCATCGTCGGAACTTGATAATCGTAAACAATGGCCCTGTCCCAAAAGGCACACTCCGGACTTGTGGACTTCCTCAGAGTCCACACTTTGGTGACGTCACGTAGTGCAGACCTATAGGGCCCTTGGCGCGAGTCCACGAGGGCGCATTTAGAGATATTTTTGAGACAGACTCGATCGTCACGCCAGAAATAGGAAGACGGTCTGGTTGTTCTTATGGACAGGAGCTGCAGGTTCGGGGAAATATGCTGCCTATTGTTGTTGTGAAAAATATATGCTTGTGAAAGCCTTATCCCTCTCCATAAGGAGCCGAATAAACTGAAAGGTCATCTCATCAGTCACTTTATTAGATAAAAATCACAAATATCATATACAAATATTATACTATTTAGCATCGATCGAGAACAGGATGTCTTTTCTTTTCCCAAATCTTATCTCCATGTCAAATACACAGCATGCTTTTACAGTTCTATATTTTGATATTGTGTATGGCACCTGGGCATTAGACAATACATGCTTATTTAAATGATGTATTGTACATAATAATACATAATGTTCCATTTGAACTAAGATTACAATTTTAACACATGATGAAAATGTGCGTGAGTTTCAGATGAATTTACAGGTTTAAATATTCATACTACGTTTAAATATGACTCAGTAAAGCCCTGACATTCGGTTCTATTTATTTGATGAATCATAATGCGATCGTATTATTCAGCGCGCTATTATTAGCCTATATTAGAGACCAACCACTGGTCGATGACCATAATGTTTGTATAAACTGTAGGTAATAACTGGTAAAATGTACACCTAGGTCATAAAAACGTAAATATTTTCTTCCCAGACATGTTAACAATTGTACGTGAGCGAAATCTCCTCCCATCCGTTGTCTAATTGGCCTTTCGCAAGGATTCCTGGGTAGTTAAAGTGTGTGGAGCCTGCATCAATGCGAGCTTCACGGAAGACCGTTTCAAGGGAACAAAGGGGGGACTGCTGAGCACACTTCAGAGCGTTTAAATGATGAATGGGACAGCCTACATACTCGTAGACTCAGCGAGCACGCACAATTTAAGTCCACGAGACCTAAAGTCCACATGAAGTGTGCCATTTGGGACAGGGCCAGTAAGCGTGTCCTGAGACATGTTGGTTAGCAACTGAACGAGAACATGAGTTGTCGCGTCAGCATCTGCTAACTCAAACATGTGTAAGTACCGATCTTCTATACAGCGAGTATAAGGACATGATTGGATAGATGAGAAGGTAATAAGTGACGTAGTAATTAAATCTTCCTGGCAGAACTTATGCTAAAGCTTTCATGTCTTTTGAAAACCCCTTTTTATTAATCAGAATAATGCAAAAAATGTATGTCCTTACTCACTGAAAATCTTCCCATCCCCTGCAGTACTCAAATCTTATTTTAGAAATACAAGATATCAAAGATGTCGTACCTGGCACAATTTGTGGATGTGCCATACTTGAATCTGAGCACAAATCAGATTTTAAAGTTTTGGCAGAGGGCAACATGATCAGGGAATCATAGTCATAGGGCTTTAGAACACTTGGAATATAGTCTTTTGACCATATTTATGATTCTGCTTTTGCCTTTTTATAGGCTGTGGTCACTATGACCTACCATTGTATGGAAAAGATAGTAAAAGGGCACACATTGATCTCATAGGGTTGGTACTAATTTGAATCTGACTTGCAGCATTTCTTAATCCTGTTCCACCATCATTTCCATCACGCTTTATTTTACATCGCATAAAATCCTGCACTCAGGGAGGCACTTTCACAAAAAAAGGTTAAAAATCTACCAAAGCATTACTAGGCTCACTAATATCATTTGCAGAGGTGAGCAGTATTGATCTGAGTGAACATATTGCATTTTTGACATTTCTTTCAAAAGGAGAAATCTGACCATGAGGGAGCATTGCTTTTCTGCTGAACTGTTTCAAAGTACTGCAAGCACATTTTATAGGAAAAGTATATATTTATATATACGTATATATACGTTAAGTATATTAGTATAACCTTATATATATATTTTTTTTTTTTTACAGTTTAAAACATTAAACATATTATCACCCAATCTGCTTCAAGTGTCATGATCAATGATATTGATTATGGTGGAAATTTTCTCCAACTCTTAGCAATAATAATATTGTGGGGCACAGAAATTGCAGGGAGAAAAGGAAATTGTGGACACACTATATTTGGACATGATGTTTCATCCCCTCCTGATTTTAGATTCATAGCCTCTGTAGTTGATCAATTTCAATTTCAACTCCACCTCACAGCTAATCTGAGAGATCTTTTATTGCTTTCTCCCAGAGTTTTACACCAGCAGCTGCTCCTCTGGAGACCAAGAGAGGGACCTTCTATTTTTTCTCTACCATATGCACTTGGTATCATTGTTCTCAGTCGACATCTACCAGACAGACAAATTGAGCAGCCTGTACAGATGGTCTTAAATCATGTATCTTTCTGCAGTAACCCGTCTTGAGAAATTCCCAGGGTTCAACGGGTGATGAGTTGACAGATGTGTATATATTTATATATTACAATTTGTTCAATCTTACACATTGTATGCAGTTGTTGGGGAGTAACTACTGTACCCCCTGAAAGTAGTGATGCTACTTTTTTTCAGCAACATGACAGCAGCTCAGCTATTAGTGTAGCTTTTCCAGGTACTAAATACCGTTTCTATCAAGTAACAGTGTAATGAGGTACTGTTTCCACAACATTTTGTATTGTGTTGTTTACACAGACCTGCAAATAGCAATAGGAGTTAGTTCTTTAAAATCGATTTGAATTATCATATGGATGTCCAATAATAACTCCATACATAAGACTATACAAAAGTAAAACAACTTAAACTGACACCTCCATGAAGTTGGCACCATAAAACGAAATAATCCCCAAAACTGCCATTCGTTTGTGCTATGTTTGTGCTAATTTGTGTTGGTTCAGTGTTTGAGATATTGAACTTTATTTTTTTGGTTGTATGATGTCTCTCTCCACCGCATGTCATTCAAATTGCCATTCTGTGGCGGTTTGTGCTGGTTTGTAGTGATGTATGTTTCGAGACCGGTCTCGAGACCACTTTTACGTGGTCTCGGTCTTGTCACAGCCTTGACGGTCATTGGTCTTGGTCTTGTCTTGGTCTCGGACCTCTCGGGACACGTTTGTGTGCATTATGTTTTGTGATTTCAACAGAACGAATAGAGAGTATCTGCAACGGATTGAAGCGAGTGAAGACAGTGCGGTGTGCGCGAGCCACACGAAAAAACACCGTATCCGCGCCACTGATTGCAGTGGCAACGAGCACTTTGATGTATTAATATTTAGTAAAACACATATCAGTGACATGATAGGTTTTAACTTCATTCAGGAGATTTTGGGTAACTGCACAACTGACAGATGACTTTTGAGCGCACCGCCAACGGTGTGTGTGTGTGTGTAACCGTAGCGACAAAACGACCAACTTTCGGATCCTGCACTTAAGCCTATAATTTCGTTTTTAAAAATATAATTATGTATTTAAAAGTTGCAGAATGGATTCATTTGGAGACTTTGAAATCGGCAGAGATAGGCAGGCAATGCAAAACAAAATCTTACATTGGGAAATAGTGTGTGTGTGTGGGGGGGGGGGTAATAAATTATTAATGTAATAATAATTATGTAATAAACAATTATTATTACATAATTGTTATTATAATGAAAACTGCATTATATTTAATTTCTCTCTGTATGTTTACAGCATTATGTGAGATATATTTTTTCTTGAGAAATATTAACATGCAGGCTATCTACTGTAGCCTACCTAACATTTATCCAAATGAGTCAATATTGAATCAAGATTGAAATCAAATCCAAGAATTGAATTGAAATCGTGAAAATTGTGTTAAGCAATAATGCAAACAGTAGCCTTCCAGTCATTGTACATGTAAGCATTGTAACATGTTGTCACTAAACTTAATACAATTCTGTTTAGTTACCAAATGTTTTGACAATCACAATTACACATTGGGATGCAAGTTGTTTTTTTTAGATTCCCCCCAATCCATCTGTTTCTTTTGTGCAATTAAAATATCGTTATAATACTGTATACCGTGATAAAAGCTCAATCAATTAATTGCAGCATGAAAATTTGATATTTTATAAGCTCTTATTCTTATTAATGTACAATTTGAAGTACAGTCAGTTTTTGATGTATTAATATTTATTATTTGTATTTTGCATTTGTTTAGATGAATTTGTGTCTTTGATATCTCTCTCTCTGTGTGTGTGTGTGTGTGTGTGTGTGTGTGTGTGTGTGTGTGTGTGTGTGTGTGTGTGTGTGTGTGTGTGTGTGTGTGTGTGTTGTTTGATTACAGTATTGTATTTAAGATGGTGTCAGACTAAATAAATGGTCTTTTAAATATCATCTGCATATCTCCGTTGTGTTGACTAAACATTAGGCCTAATCCAAGTTTATAATTGTGTATCTTTAATTTGATGTTACGATTTCATCTACACATTAAGTATAATTTCAATTGGTTACATATTTCTCATTCTTTAGACAGTTGTTGGAGGAGCAATATGGTGTTGGAGGTGTTTGATGTTTTGTCAGATGAACCAGTCTGTACCAGTCATGTCAGTCCTCAACAGTACACAAAAGTTAAGGGAGTCTCAATCCTCTAATAGTGCAGTAACAGCCGTCATGCATTTGATACACATAGTTGATCTCACCCAATCTGCAAAAACATTTACAGTGAGCTCACAGTCACACACATGACATGGTCTGTCTCTGTATTGTTCTGCCTGTGTAGTTGAAGTAATACCGTCTAATATGTATTGAATGTAAACTGCGGCTGAACCCTATTATACTGCTGTTCTTGAATTCATACAAGTTATTGCTTAGCTTCAACACTAGTCTGGTCTTGTCTATTCCTTGTCCGACTTGGTCTCGGTCTTGGTCTCGACTTGGTCTGTCTTGGTCTCGATACCCTCTGGTCTTGGTAGTGTCTTGGTCTCGGTTTAGGCGGTCTTGACTACAAGTCTACTGGTTTGTGCCGTTTAAACAAACACTGTTGCTATTTTCCTTCTGCAGATACAAAATATTATTTGGGGCTGTGCCGTCACTCTCCACCCCATTTCGTCTATCGCACAAAACCCAATTTGTGCCATTAAAGTGAACACTATTTATTTCCTCTCCTTAGAAATAACAAATATAATTAGGGAGCTGTGACATCACTGTCCACATAATAAAAACACATTTTTAGGAACAATTACATTCCATTGCACTACTTTTCCATTATTTTCCATATATTTTATATGTATACACGCGCTAGACGGGCATGTATGGCTGTTGTGCGTGCATCACGTGTCTTTTGCAGTGTCTCACACATGAGCGCATGAGTGGATGGTATTCCCCATATTTATGTCTGCATCGGAGAATGGGATGAACCCAAACAGATATTCTGTCCTGTCGTTCTCTGAGCAGTGACAGTTTTTATCAAGGCCAAATGCCATAGCCAGTTCAATTAAATTTTTTTTCATATCAAAATTAGTAGCTATATATTCTGCTGTTTGGCTATTTCTGTTATTTCTGTTATTGCGTACCTTGTGGTTTTTGAATTTTGATGCTTTTTTTTTTTAATACTGTATTTTTATTCTTTTCCTTTTGAAAAAAAATAAATAAAAATAATAAAAAAAACAGCCACAGCAACATACAATTGTACAGAACAATCGTTTGGTCACTCATACATTCTTGCATAAAACAAAATTAATGAAAGTATGTATGTCAGTATATACATCAATACATCAGTATATATGCTCAATAAACGTCATGAATTCGTAAACACAATCCATCTTTCCCAATACTGCAAATACTTATCCATCTGTAGGTTTAAAGCGAAAGTCATCCTCTCCATATCTTGGACACTGGTCATAATGTCCAGCCATTCAGCCTTTGTTGGGGGTTCAAATTGTAGCCACTTTCGTGTTACAGCTTTCTTGCTGGCTGCTAATAATATCTTCAAAAGGTACTTGTCTTTTATCATCAAATGAGCTGCTAAGTTTCCCAGATAAATTGTAGAAAATGAGCAGTCAATTCCATCACCGAAAATAAAATGTATTACTTGTATTACCTCCTGCCAGTATGACTGAATAGCTGGGCAGCTCCAGAATACATGAAAATGGTCTGCCAGCTGTTCCCCACATTTCCTCCAACATAGACCACTTCCCTTCTCGCGAGACTGAATAGATTTTAACTTGGGGGTTACAAAGTATCTAATAAGATTCCGCCAACAGAATTCTCTCCACATACCCGAGCTGGTAGAAGTCGCTTGTATAGAACAGATATTCAGCCAGTCTTCCTCTGAAATATATAGACCAGATTCTTTTTCCCATTTTAATCTAACCTTAGTTGTTGAATGTTTCTTTATGGATTGAATGGCTAGGTACAGTTTTGAAATAAGTTTCCTATTATCTTTTTTTTTATACATGTCAATAAATAGGTCAATTAAATTGGTGTCATGCTTCTCCATGTATCGTATCTCTTTATTAAAATAAGTCCTTGTTTGTAAGTACCTAAAAAAATCTAGTTTTCCCAAACCATATTTATTAGAGATCTCCTGAAAGCTATATAATTCTCCCTTTGAATTTGAAATTGAACTAAAAGAGGTGATGCCAAGCCTATACCAGAGCTGAAACCTCCCATCAGCCCTTGCTGGTTTAAAGTCGGGGTCAAAAGCAACCCATTTTAATAGTCTAGATTGTCTTTCAAGTAACGGAGATTTGCATTCTTTAAACCAGATTCTAAGAGGAACCTTAGTCCATTGATTTAAACTTTTAGAATACTGTTCATATAATGGTTTGCTACCCAGCACTGATTGCAATGGTACAGTCAGCTGCGAGATCTCCAAATCCTTCCACTTTGCTGTATACTCTGGATTACAGCAGCATGCTAAAGGTTTTAGCTGGGCTGCTTTGAAATAATCTGATAAACATGGCAGTGATCTTCCCCCTTTCTCTTTCGGTAGCTGCAGTGTTTTAAATTTAATTCTTGGCCTCCTACCCCCCCATATGAATCTTGAAATCCACTTATCCCATTCATTAAATTGTTTTAAAGGGACTTCGACTGGTAAGGATTGGAAGAGGTATAAAAGTCGGGGGAGCATGTTCATTTTCACTGTATCTATCCTGTTATGCATCTCTAAGGGCAGTTCGGACCACCTATCTATATCAGATTTAATGTTCTTACTTATAGGACCATAATTGCTATCAAACAATTTAGAAATATTCTTTGTTATTATAATCCCCAGGTACTTAATACTTGATGAATTCCAATTAAATTTTAATCTACTCAACATGTCATTCTGAGGGGTATAGTTATAATTTAAGATTTGTGTTTTTTTAACATTTAATTTATATCCCGAGTAAGTGCCGAATTGCTTTAAGATGGACATCAACCTGGGGATACTAACCTCTGGTGTAGCAACAAACAACAAAACATCGTCTACGTACAGACAAATCTTTTGTTCGAAACCTTGAACCATAATCCCCTTTATCTCCTGTTCGTCTCTAACTGCCTGTGCTATGGGCTCAATAAATAAAGCGAAAAGTGCGGGGCTGAGACGACATCCCTGGCGGCAGCCTCTTTCCAGGTTAATACTTTGAGTGAGATGCCCGTTGATCCTTATTCTAGCCTTTGGTGACGAATACAACATTTTAATGCATCTAATAAAATCATCTTTAAAACCAAATCTTCTCAATTCCAGGTACAGGTACTCCCAGCGAACCGAGTCAAATGCCTTCTCGGCGTCTAAACTAATTACTACTGCTCTGATGTTTTCTTTAGTGACATGATCAATTACATGCAGCACCCGCCTAATATTATCTTGTGTCTGTCTGTAACGTACAAATCCTGTCTGGTCTGAATCCACTAATTCTGGTATTATATCTTCCAGTCTTTTAGCTAATATCGATGCATATAATTTATAATCCATGTTTAAAACCGAAATTGGCCTAAATGCACTACACTGCTTTTTGTCTTTACCCTCTTTAGGAATAACTGAAATTATTGCCTCACTCCATGTTCTTGGTGGCTCACCTCCTTTAAGTGTATAGTTAAAGCAATCAAAAAGTATAGGGACTAATTGATCTTTAAAAGCCTTATACCACTCGGTTGGAAAGCCATCTGTTCCCAGCGCTTTATTAACTTCTAATCTAGAGATTGCTTTCCTTATTTCTTCCTTTGTAATCTCTGCCATTAGGGCTTTATTTTGTACTTCACCTATGGAAGGTAAGTCAAGTGATTCTAAAAATAAATGTATTTCCTGTGAGCTGGTTGTATTTGGTTCCTTGTATAGATTTTTATAGTAATTTTCAAAAATATTGTGAATATCTTCTTGCTTATGAAAGATTTTTTTCAGTTTTGGGATCCCTAATTTCATATATTGTATTCTCAGCCTGTTGCTTCCTCCATGCCAACAGCTTCAAAGCCTTAGGTCCATTTTCATAATATCTCTGTCTAATGAATTTAGCTTTTTTCTCTAATTCTTCCTCATATAATTTATTTATTTCCTTTTTAACATTGTTTATTTGATTTAATATATATGTTTTTTTCTTCTCAACATGTTCTATCTCTAAGAGGTTCAGATTTTTTTGTAGTTCAAGCAGCCTTTTACTTCTTTCCTTTTTTCTATACGATGTGAGAGCTATGAGTTTTCCCCAGATCACTGATTTTAAGGCATCCCACAGGACACTTGGTGATACTTCCCCGTTATCGTTGTTATCCATATAATCTCCCAGTTCTTTTTGGACATATTCCTTACATGTACTATCATTTAAAATGCTTGTATTAAGTCGCCATAACATATCCTTCTTTTTATTATCTAAATGCAGGGTCAAGTAGACAGCTGAGTGATCAGAGATATCTCTGACTCCTATCTTGCAATCTATAATTCTGTGCCTGTCTGATTTACAAATAAAAAAATAATCAATTCTTGAGTAAACATCTTGACTTGCAGAGTAGAATGTGAATTGTTTGTCTGTTGGGTGGAGATCTCTCCAGGCATCAATCAGTCCCAACTCCATCAAAAGTTTTTTCGTTATACTAGCTCTGGAAGTTAACCTCTTTAGTGTATTAGAAGAATCGAGTTTAGGCTGTATTTGGGTGTTCCAGTCTCCTCCACATATTAAGACCCCAGAGGATTCAGAAGCAATTAACTGAAAAATTTCTTTAATACAGGAATTGTGCAGCTCAGGGGCTATATACACATTAACTAGTGTAACTTCTTTCTGATCTAGAAATCCCTTAACTAAAACATAACGGCCCTCTTTATCAGTAAATTCAGAAACCACTTGAAAATTCACACTATTAGAAATTAGTATTGCTACCCCTCTTCTTTTCCCTTTCTCATATGATGAGTAAAATACATTCTTAAACCCTAGTTTTTTTAATTTTTCGTGTTCTGCGCTGTTGAAATGAGTCTCCTGCCAAAATATGATATGTAACTTTTCCTTTTTCATCTTTGCAATAGCCTTGCTTCTCTTAATTGGATTGTGTAGACCATTTAATTAAGGGTAATAAGGGTAAATGCAATTCCTGACATTGCATTTAAACCACAGTAAGACATTGTTTGTAACCCACATTATTGGTGACCAAACCTGAACTATATTCGAACTATATAACAAAATCAGAACATCACAACAACAAAAAACAAACCAACAAATCAAAAAACACAGGTAGACCTCCATTATGAAGTAATAACCACTTCGTGATGTGGGGGAATAGTCCAGCAGCTAACCACCAGAGCCCCCCTTCAGTGCAACCTATAGTACACTCAAGAATGTACTGTATGCACTTAGAAAAGTCAAAAACAAATGTAGTACCCGTACTTGTCGGTCAGCTATATTCTCATTAAAGGCTAAGGGTGATTTTAATCAGTTAAACTGGATATTTAAACTCTAACAGAACTGAAGAATCAGCAATATATAGGCTATGTTAAATAGGGAAAATATAATGAATAAAGAATAACAGACTTGTGGGGTTGTTACCATCAACTTAAAAGACTATAAGGTAATTTAACCTCGTCTTTACTCCCACACATTGAGGACATTAAATCTAGGTGCAAATGTCATTAAAGCATTAATGTCCCTAAACAGACAACTGCCTCGTTTGCTCGATATTTTTCACTCTTATAATGTAGTCACTTAACGGCCTGTTGTCTTCCGATTCCATTACCTTAATGGCTCTAACGTTAGATCTATCTTGGCCGGTGAAAACTCCGTAGCTTCTCCTTGATCCATTCCTGGCGGCTCGGCCGATTTGCCATGTTCGCGCTCGTTGATCGCTGCCAGCCGGCCTTCCGTGCTTTTTCCGCAGACGCCTCAGCAGTTTTCTCCCACTCAATCGGGAACCCCCTCTTCTTCAGATCCTCTGCTGCTTCCACTGCGTTTCCATAAGTAATCGGCCCAGTTTCAAAAAAGACTCACAGTTTCGCTGGTGGCGGTGTTTGAAACCGTATTCCCTTTTCTCTGAGAACCCTCCTGATCTTTTTGCTAGCGTTTCTGCAGGATAGTCATGATCGAAGTAGATCCTCCTGTCGCTGTGGTAAATCTCCTTTTTCTTCCACGCAGAATGCAGAACCATCTCTTTAATTTTAAACTGCTGGAAGTAGACGATCACTGATCTGGCTTTCGCTTCTCTAGGCGGTTTGGGGCCGAGCGCTCTGTGGCATCGTTGTATTCCAAGGTCAATATCAGCAAGGGGTTCCAGCTCTTTTCTAAGAAAGTTTTCTATGAATTGGAAGATATTGTTTCCCTCAGTTCCCCCCGGGATCCCATAAATGCGAACATTGTTATGCCTTGAGCGTGCTTCCAAGTCTGTTAGCTTTAACTGCAAACTTTCCTGAGCTTGTAGTGACTGGCTCAGTGCCTCTCTAAAGTCCACGGACCACTCTTCAGCTTCGGCTATCCGAGCCTCGGCCTCACTCACTCTGTCAGTAGTCGTTTTTAGATCGGTTGCGACCTCGTTAAGCTTCTGGTGAATTTCCTCTCGAAATTCCGCTAGCTCCTTCTTCAAGTCATCTCTGATTCTGTCTCGAAAATTACTCAGCTCAGTCTTCAACTCCTTTGACATCATCTTTATGTCTGCGCGGATGGCGGCGATGTTAACTTTCATATCCTCATCTGTTAGTTTAGCATTTTGTCCATGCGCGCCATTACTCTCTCCTTGTTCCTCGTCCATGACGCCCTCAGTCGTTATTTTCTCACTCTTCTCCGCTTTCCCAGTCTGTTTTCCCTTGCCTTTCCTGTATTTTTCCCCTTCCATCATTAATTATACAAAGATCAAATCTTAATATTTTCAAATTGGGGAATAAACTCCGACCGAACGGGAGTGCGGGATTATGCGTCCATACGCTTCGAATTACCACCGGAAGTTGAATTTTGATGCTTTAATAACAAATAAATGATCAGGATCATTTATGCTGATGTGTAGGTTGTGGTGACGCATAACTTGAAAGTGGGCTATTTCATGGACACACATAAAAAATCTATTTATACTTTTTTCACGAGTTCACACTTACAAATGATCAGAGAGTAAATGGTTATGCGTATTTGGCGTGCTGTCCGGGGGGAGGGCTCCGAGCTCGGAAATTGGACCCGAACCCAGAGTACTCCCCCTGTATCTCTGGTTAAGAAGATAACCAGGCAAGTGTGAGGAGATTGGGTGGTGGAGGGATGCTGAAAATTGTCGATGAATATGGGTGAGTCGACTGCGTATATTTATGCGCCTTACTCATGCTGATTGAATGGACCTGTTGATTACTGATTGCTGACAGCTGGTTGGAATGACTTGATTGTTTGATCATTAGAACGTGTTCCTCCAGAACCTTGGTAATAAAACATCATATGCGGTCTTTTGCGGTCGGGAGCGAGAGGTCAAAAATCCATCCTGCGCAGGTCTCTAGTTTAATGTTTGCTACATCAGAATTTATTTGGCAGATGTGTTTCCATCTCCCATTATTCAGATTAACCCCTTTTCGCACAAGTCAAAAACCACCTCAAGCGAGCATAAAGACTTTTTTGCAAATTAAGATATTTTTTCCGAAATTGGGCGTTTCCATCACTCCTTTCTGATTAAAAATGCACAAAAAAACAGGGTGATGGAAATATCGGAACATGCGACTTATCTACATTGTCTCTGTTCTTGTTCGTCGCTGCAGCATATATTTAATTTGGTACATTGAAAAAATGGTAACCTAACATGTAACATCTAGGCCTAAATTAACTGGTTTCATTTAAGTAAGGAATCACAGAGTCAAAAATCAACCTAAATGCATTAATTTATAGTATATTGAAAAAAACACTTTTATCCATTAAATCAGGTTATTTAATGTAGCGTCTGGACCAATCACACACACAAATTATTCATTTTACCTAATGAATAGTCCGGCAAACTCACTCTCCCAACAAAGACCAGTGTAACTTCCCCCGAAACTAACATCCCAATGAAGCTAACACCACTTGCAGAACTCGGGGTCCTGTTACATAGATAAGGATTTTTACGACCTCTAAAAGGGAATTCCTGAGAGATGACACTCACTTAATTCTCCTGAGAAGGAGAAATAAACCCTGTTACTCCTATATATTCTATATATATGTCATGAATACAGCCTCTGTGGCTCCCTCCGCTCACCACCAGAGGTCACCATCTCCTGAGTACTAACTCTTTGGACTACATTTCCCATATACCCCGTACCTGTGGCTGATTTGCTTCACAGGTGTTTCCCATTGACTTTCCCTATTTAAGGCGAGACACTACAGGTGAATAGGGTAATTTTTTTAACTAGCAGATATCACCATGAAACTTTCCCAGTTGATTACCTACATTAAGATGAGAAAATAGATATGCAAATGAGGCATTGTCTAATTAAATATGCGCTATTTTGCATATATTTTAAAAAACGAAATCTGAGTATTGGACAAAGCCAGGTTCAAAATTATTTTTTCATTGTGTTCACATATTAGATGGGGAAAAAATTACAGAGGGATTTATGGATATCTACTTTTGTTATCCTGTAAATCAGAATATACTGCCAATAGCCTTAAAAAATGATTTTCGCCATGTTTTTGGGAATAAAATGTTATATAAATCAGGCTAGGAATAATATATTTACAAATCCCTCTGTAAATGTCTTCATAATATAACTAGGTACAAGACTGGAAAGTTTGGTGTATATAGGTGCTACTGAAGTGGAGATTTCGGACTTTGAGTATGAGAGAAAAGACATTTTGAGAAAACATGCTTTAAAGATTTAGCATCAGCCAATGAGATTGCGCATTTAGAGTAAAATCTCGCCTTTTACTTTCGCAATTGGTTGCTGATTAAAAGGAAATGACCATATTTGGATCCGGCAGTCTTGTTCAGGAGAGAGAGAGCTTTCTAACGGTGTGTGCGATGACAGGGTGCAGATCGCGATCGCGGATCAGAGGGATGATTTATAACGACAACTTTTGATGAATTTATGAGAAATATACACACGCAAACAGACAAAGTGTAGTAAAATAAAGACCTAAATGTGTATTTCGGACTTTTTTTCACCACAAGTCTGAAAGAAGACATGTTATTGAAGACAAATATCCCAAAATCTCAAAATTGACCAGTGAAAAAAAAACAATGTTTTTGCCTGCCGTGTCTCGCCTTAAACTGTTCTCTCAGTTTCCTCCTTGCGAAGTCTTGTCTTGCCATGCAAACATTTCTGAGCGTTTATTCCGTGTGTGCCTTCCCGTGTATGACCTGGACTGTTTATTGGACTCTGAATCTCTGCCGCCTGCCTATTCTGATTGCATCTGCCTTGTCTTTTGATTATCCTGTGTGTTTGTCGCCTGCCCTGATCTCCAGCCTGAATTCTGACTCTGATTCTGCCTTATCTACATTGTGCTTGAAGCCCGTGATTGAACTCTGCCTGTTTGACTTATATTCTGTTTTAATAAAGCTACATATGGATCCTCACGATACTGCCTCCTCGTTACAGAAGACTTCGCCAGATCTCGATCCAGCAGCATTCTACCACTTCACCACAGAGGTCACTGCTCAAGCCTCGGTCCTGGCCGCACACCAGCGACAGCTCACCCGATTGACTTCGGTTACTGAAGACCTGGTAAAAGCACTACAAGCACTTCAGCTCCCATTACCCAGCGAGCCTGGTCCACCCCCCACTCCGCCTCAAGCACCAGCTATTTCCAACACCGCCAGTCCACGCCTCGCCTTCCCGGAAAAATTTTATGGATCTCCAGACAGATGTAAGGGATTCTTACTTCAATGTTCCATGTTTGTCAATCAATAACCCATGTTGTACCCTACTGATGAAAATCGCATCGCATTTGTGTGCTCGCTTCTCACGGGGAGAGCGTTGGATTGGGCTACTGCTGTATGGAGAGAGGATAGACCAACCTTCCCTTCATTTAGGGATTTTATTCAACGCTTCAAAGAGGTGTTCGAGCACTCCGTTGGAGGAAAGGAGGCGGGTGAGCAACTACTATCCCTCCGGCAAGGAAGGGGTTCGGCGGTGGATTATGCTTTATCTTTTCGCACTCTCGCAGCTCAGACGGGGTGGCCAGACGATCCCCTCAAGCTCCACTACCGTAAAGGCTTGTCTATGGAGTTGCAGTCTGAACTTGCCTGTCGCGACGAGGGGAGATCACTGGAGCAATACATAGAGCTGTCCATCAAGATCGACAATCTCCTTCGATCTCGTCGTACTAACCGTCTGTCCACTTTCCCTATGACACTGGCAACCGCTACCTCAGACGTAGAACCCATGCAAATTGGCTTAACATGCATCAGCGAGGAGGAGAGAGAGAGACGCATTCGACAAAGTCTATGTTTATACTGTGGATTACCGGGACATTTAAGAGCAACCTGTCCTACTCGTCCATCCCGCAATCCCACTGTGGTGAGTTCGATTCCCAAATCCACTGCTAGTTTAGAGATTGCAGTCACTCTGGAGATAAATGGGAGGGTCATTGAAACAGTGGCATTGATTGATTCGGGGGCTGCAGGAAATTTCATCGACATGTCTTTTGCAAAAAATAACAATATTCCCCTTGTTCCCAATGACTCTCACTTGGCAGTCGCAGCGCTAGATGGCCGACCTCTGGGCTCCGGTCGTATCAAATTCACCACTGTAGATCTGCAGTTGAGCACTGGAGTCCTCCACACTGAAACCATCCGTCTGTTTGTTTTCCAATCACCACAAAATCCCATCATCCTCGGACTTCCATGGCTGGAGCTGCACAACCCCTCTATCTCCTGGACTAAGAAACAAGTCAATCAATGGTCAGACTTTTGTCTTCACAACTGTCTTCACAACTTGCCCGTCAAGAAGGAGAGCGAGACTTCCTTAACAGAACCACTCCCCAGTGTCTATCAGGATCTAGCCGAGGCATTCAGCAAAGTGAAAGCATCACACTTACCTCCTCACCGAGCCAATGACTGTGCCATAGATCTTCTCCCAGGATCACAACCTCTCAAGGCCAGAGTCTTCCCACTGTCACAACCCGAAGCAGAGGCCATGAGATCCTACATTCAGGAGGAACTCATCAAAGGTTTTATTTGTCCTTCCACATCACCCGCATCAGCAGGCTTCTTCTTCGTCAAGAAGAAGATGGAGGTCTTCGTCCCTGTATCGACTATCGAGCTCTCAATGACATCACAATCAAGTTCCGTTATCCTCTACCACTCGTCCCGGCAGCTCTCGAACAACTCAGACAAGCAAGATATTTCACCAAACTGGATCTTCGTTGTGCCTATAATCTCATCCGCATTCGTGAAGGGGACGAGTGGAAGACCGCCTTCTCCACCACGACGGGGCACTACGAATATCTGGTTATGCCGTTCGGCCTGTCCAATAGTCCCTCCGTGTTTCAGGCTTTCATTAACGATGTTTTCAGAGACATGCTGAACCAAAGTGTAATTGTTTACATTGATGACATCCTCATTTACTCTAAGACTTATGAGGAGCACGTTAAGCACGTCAGAGCGGTTTTGAAACGTCTCATTCAACACCAATTGTATGCCAAGGCAGAGAAGTGCGAGTTCCACCAAGAGACCATCTCCTTCCTCGGGTATGTGATTAGCTCGGGAGGGGTCGCCATGGACGAGAAGAAGGTACAGGCGGTAGTTCTCTGGCCCCAACCTACTACTCTCAAGGAACTACAACGCTTCTTAGGTTTTGCCAACTTCTATCGGCGGTTCATCCGTAACTTCAGCAGTGTCGCTGCCCCTATGACGTCCATGATCAAAAAGGGAACCCAACAATTAACCTGGTCCTCAACAGCTATAGCAGCGTTCCGCTCACTAAGAGAGAAATTCACGTCCGCTCCCATCCTGCACCATCCCGATCCCGAACAGGAATTCATAGTGGAAGTAGATGCTTCAAGCACAGGCATTGGGGCAGTGCTTTCACATCGCCAGGGGGAACCTCCCAAGCTTTTCCCCTGTGCGTTCTTCTCCCGTAAATTGAACTCTACCGAGCAGAATTATGACGTTGGCAATCGCGAACTCCTCGCAATGAAGGCAGCGTTCGAGGAGTGGCGTCACTGGCTGGAAGGGGCTAAACATCCGTTCACTGTTCTCACTGATCATCGTAACCTAGAATATCTGAAATCAGCCAAACGACTCAATCATCGACAAGCCAGATGATCACTCTTTTTCACCAGATTCGATTTCAGAGTTACTTATCGGCCAGGCTCTCAAAATACCAAGGCGGATGCTCTTTCTCGACTCTATGAGTCAGACCTCCTGTCACCAGATCAAGAACCCATCATTCCATCCACTATCATCCTCGCACCTGTGCAGTGGGACATACTAACCGAAATCACAGAAGCCCAGGTCACCGAGCCACCACTGGCTGAAACCCCACCCAACCTAATGTACATCCCACTGGCCCTAAGACAGAGAGTAATACAAATGGTACACAATAACCCTAGTTCTGGGCATCCAGGTATAACGGCTACAATACAACTCCTCAACAACAAGTTCTGGTGGTCTTCTATACGAACGGACACCATCACGTTCATTCAAAATTGCACCATCTGCAATACCTCCAAATCTCCGCGTCAATTACCTGCCGGCCTTCTTCATCCATTACCCATCCCACAGAGACCATGGTCACACATCGCCATCGACTTTGTGACGGATCTACCACTCTCTCAGGGCCACACTACCATTCTCACGGTAATTGATCGTTTCTCTAAAGCCTGCAGACTGATACCTCTTCCCAAACTCCCCACTGCCCTGGAAACGGCTGAAGTTCTCTGTAATAATGTATTCAGATTCTATGGTCTACCAGAGGATATAGTCTCTGATTGGGGTCCGCAGTTCACCTCCCGAGTCTGGTCCGCTTTCTGTCAACTACTGAACATTAATGTCAGCCTAACCTCTGGATATCATCCTGAAGCCAACGGTCAAGTGGAGAGATTAAACCAGGAACTCACCCGCTTCCTTCTTTCATATTGCCAAAGGAATCAGTTTGACTGGAGTCGCTATCTGTTATGGGCAGAGTACGCTCAAAATTCACTCCGCAAGCCATCTACAGGGCTCACCCCCTTCCAGTGCGTCCTAGGCTTCCAACCCCCATTGTTTCCGTGGTCTGGAGAACCCTCGGACTTACCTGCAGTTAATTCATGGTTACAACGCAGTGAGGAGACGTGGAATAATGCCCATGTCCATCTACAAAGAGCAGTACGTCGCACCAGAGTACAAGCCAATCGTCATCGGCGAACCAATCCCAACTACCAACCAGGGCAATGGGTTTGGTTATCCACACGGGACATACGGCTCCGGTTACCCTGCAAGAAGCTCAGTCCCAGGTACGTGGGTCCTTTCAAAATCATTAGACAAATCACTCCAGTTTCATTTAGATTAGCCTTACCTAACCATTACCGCATCTCACCCACCTTTCATGTCTCTTTGCTCAAACCCGCTGATGGTCCGAGAGGAGAGGAGGTCCTAGACGAGGTTGGTGACCAGAGAGCCCCTCCCATCATCATCGACGGTCAAGAGGCTTACCGGGTCCACGAAATCCTGGACTCTCGTCGTCGGGGCAGGTTCCTCCAGTACCTCGTGGACTGGGAGGGATACGGTCCAGAGGAGAGATCCTGGATCAATGCTAAGGATGTTCTAGACCCTTCACTCACTACTGATTTCCACAGAAATCACCCGGACAAACCTGCCCCAAGACCTCGAGGAAGACCTCGGCGTCGTTTGCCTCCTCGCGTCAGGAGCCGCTCACAGGGGAGGGGCT
The DNA here is from genome assembly GCA_026230005.1 of Gila orcuttii. Taxonomy (NCBI): domain Eukaryota; kingdom Metazoa; phylum Chordata; class Actinopteri; order Cypriniformes; family Leuciscidae; genus Gila; species Gila orcuttii. The sequence continues at coordinate 33,785,745 of JAPDVR010000019.1, read as the reverse complement.
CTGTCACGAATACAGCCTCTGTGGCTCCCTCCGCTCACCACCAGAGGTCACCATCTCCTGAGTACTAACTCTTTGGACTACATTTCCCATATACCCCGTACCTGTGGCTGATTTGCTTCACAGGTGTTTCCCATTGACTTTCCCTATTTAAACTGTTCTCTCAGTTTCCTCCTTGCGAAGTCTTGTCTTGCCATGCAAACATTTCTGAGCGTTTATTCCGTGTGTGCCTTCCCGTGAATGACCTGGACTGTTTATTGGACTCTGAATCTCTGCCGCCTGCCTATTCTGATTGCATCTGCCTTGTCTTTTGATTATCCTGTGTGTTTGTCGCCTGCCCTGATCTCCAGCCTGAATTCTGACTCTGATTCTGCCTTATCTACATTGTGCTTGAAGCCCGTGATTGAACTCTGCCTGTTTGACTTATATTCTGTTTTAATGAAGCTGCATATGGATCCTCACGATACTGCCTCCTCGTTACAATATATATATATATATATATATATATATATATATATATATATATATATATATATATATATATATATATATATATATATATATATAAAACCACTTGATAAATGTATAACATGTATCTAATTTTCACATTTTCCTTCTGATGTTGTTTTGGCCTATGTTTTCTTGTAAAATCTAATGGGTTAATGTTTCAGACTTTGCATACTATGGTTAGCCAACATCACATGGCATATTTGGTCTCTATAACTTGGTACTTTGAAGATCGAAATGACTGTGTACATGATATGTCGATAACAACAACATATTATTATTACAAGAATCTTTCAGTTTTTTCATCGGCTACCACCCCTCCAGCGGGCACATGCAAATGAGCACCCTTGAGACAAAGAGCCATAAACCAAATTCTCCCGCCTGGGACTTCGACCTTTCTTATTGGCCGAGCCAACCCTGAAATAATAATAATAATAATAATAATACATTTTATTTATAAAGCACTTTTCATCAGAGGATCTCAAAGTGCTACAGGTTAAAAAAAAAAAAAAAAAAAAAAAAAAAAAAGCGTTTGAAGGTGGGACCTTTCTAAGGGTTTATATTGCATCTCTTGACTCTCCTCTCTCTCTTGTCTCTCTTGACCCTCTGGACCCACTTCACGCTCTGAGCTTCTCTTAGCTCTCTCTTTCTCTTGGTCCTTCCTGAGAAGTCCTAATGTGAAGATGATGCTGAACTAGAAGTCCCTCAAGGACTCCCAAGCTTGTGCCAGGCTGCGGCCTTGTCTTTCCATTCACCAAAGATCCTCGGACTCCCACTGGTTCTCTCTCATCAAGACAACATTATCAAAGATCAACTGGAGCCTCAACAAATTGCATCAGGACAGTTTAATCCAAATGGGCGAGACATGCAAGTATCAAACTTAGTCTCATTATTTGATACATTAAGTATCCTTACCCCTTTTTAAGAAGGGCGTGTTAGAACTAAACTGATGGTTTGCTCAAGGCTGTTGATCTGCTGAACTTCAAACAATGCTATAACTTCTTGCTTTCCTGTATTTTGCTTCAGCTCTCTTTCCCTTGGTAAACTGTATGCATGTATGTATGTGTATGTTAGAGTAGTTTAAATGTTTAGTCTAGTTAATAAAATCTTGTTCATGTCACACGTAAAGTTGTCCTTGCCTCAAGCTCATATCTGGAGTCACTAATCATAGATTTTGACTACTTGCTCTTAGTAGTACTTAGTAAGAAACACATTTCCCATGCCCCGGAAATGTACATTTCTATTAATTAATTAATAACCAATATTGAGTGTTCACGGGATGAACCGAGTAATTGGTTGTAATGTTAATGTAGCTACATCAAGTTAACCCGATTAACTGATCCAAATATTCATAATCGATTATAACAAGTTACGATTGATTATTAATATTTCATAGAGCTAATTCGCTACATTAATGTAACAATTGCAAGAAAATAGTAGCTTTAGCCTAAAGTGCTGTAAAGTGCTGTTTTTTCTCTGTGGAAGATGTGAAGCAAGGACAGGTTTGTATCTGTTTAATAAATATTATATATATATATATATATATATATATATATATATATATATTTTTTTTTTTTTTTTAATGAAAAAATGAAATGTACATTGCTTTGTATATCATAACTTAATGCTTTAAAATGTCAAAAACACACTCATATGAGTTTTTAAGGAGGGCAGAAACACTTTAAACATATACAGGTCCTTCTCAAAAAATTGGCATATTGTGATAAAGTTCATTATTTTCCATAATGTAATGATAAAAATTAAACTTTCATATATTTTAAATTCATTGCACACCAACTGAAATATTTCAGGTCTTTTATTGTTTTAATACTGATGATTTTGGCATACAGCTCATGAAAACCCAAAATTCCTATCTCAAAAAAATAGCATATTTCATCCGACCAATAAAAGAAGTGTTTTTAATACAAAAAAAAAAAGGTCAATCTTCAAATAATTATGTTCAGTTATGCACTCAATAGTCAATACTTGGTCGGGAATCCTTTTGCAGAAATGACTGCTTCAATGTGGCGTGGCATGGAGGCAATCAGCCTGTGGCACTGGTGAGGTGTTATGGAGGCCCAGGATGCTTCGATAGCGGCCTTAAGCTCATCCAGAGTGTTGGGTCTTGCGTCTCTCAACTTTCTCTTCACAATATCCCACAAATTCTCTATGGGGTTCAGGTCAGGAGAGTTGGCAGGCCAATTGAGCACAGTAATACCATGGTCAGTAAACCATTTACCAGTAGTTTTGGCACTGTGAGCAGGTGCCAGGTCGTGCTGAAAAATGAAATCTTCATCTCCATAAAGCTTTTCAGCAGGTGGAAGCATGAAGTGCTCCAAAATCTTCTGATAGCTAGCTGCATTGACCCTGCCCTTGATAAAACACAGTGGACCAACACCAGCAGCTGACATGGCACCCCAGACCATCACGGACTGTGGGTACTTGACACTGGACTTCAGGCATTTTGGCATTTCCTGCTCCCCAGTCTTCCTCAAGACTCTGGCACCTTGATTTCCGAATGACATGCAAAACTGAGCAACAGTTCAGTGCTGCTTCTCTGTAGCCCAGGTCAGGCGCTTCTGCCGCTGTTTCTGGTTCAAAAGTGGCTTGACCTGGGGAATGCGGCACCTGTAGCCCATTTCCTGCACACGCATGTGCACGGTGGCTCTGGATGTTTCTACTCCAGACTCAGTCCACTGCTTCCGCAGGTCCCCCAAGGTCTGGAATCGGTCCTTCTCCACAATCTTCCTCAGGGTCCGGTCACCTCTTCTCGTTGTGCAGCGTTTTTTGCCACACTTTTTCCTTCCCACAGACTTCCCACTGAGGTGCCTTGATACAGCACTCTGGGAACAGCCTATTTGTTCAGAAATTTCTTTCTGTGTCTTACCCTCTTGCTTGAGGGTGTCAATGATGGCCTTCTGGACAGCAGTCAGGTCGGCAGTCTTACCCATGATTGCGGTTTTGAGTAATGAAACAGGCTGGGAGTTTTTAAAAGCCTCAGGAATCTTTTGCAGGTGTTTAGAGTTAGTTAGTTGATTCAGATGATTAGGCTAATAGCTCGTTTAGAGACCCTTTTCATGATATGCTAATTTTTTGAGACAGGAATTTGGGGTTTTCATCAGCTGTATGCCAAAATCATCAGTATTAAAACAATAAAAGACCTGTAATATTTCAGTTGGTGTGCAATGAATCTAAAATATATGAAAATTAAATTTTTATCATTACATTATAGAAAATAATGAACTTTATCACAATATGCTAATTTTTTGAGAAGGACCTGTATTAGCTGTTAAGTTTGCACTTTATTTTTCAGTACGTGCATTTACGTGTAATTACAGTGTACTCACCTAAGAAACTACTTGGTAATATAAGGTAACGCCTTGGTTACTGATGTAACCCTCGTTCCCTGAAGGAGGGAATAGAGACTTTACATCAGAACTGACTGACAAATTAGGATCTCGCCTGTATATAATGCAGCGTGCAACACACACACATTAAGTTTTCCGCTGACAAGCCGAAACGGGGCCCCGGCCGGGGATGTCGATCGCTGCTGTTTCTTTCTTACACACTATACGGCCACAGCTAGTTGGATAACACTGGGGAAGCACGCCTATTCCAGATGTAAAGGGACATTACGGAGACACATCCTGCTGGTAGGGAGTTAACGTGGAGTGACACATATGGCAGGGTTTCCCATAAGTTCATTTATTTGTGGCGGCCCGCCACAATATCAACGCTGACCGCCACACATTGATTTTCGATTGTTTTTTATTTTTTTACTAAGCCTATTTAAAATCATATTTGATTGCAGAACGCCGTAGTGCATTCGCGCAGCACTACCTCTCGTTTGTCCCTCTCTCTCTCTCTCTCTCTCTCACTCACCCGTACCTCTCTCTCTCTCATTCACCCGTACCTCTCGCGCTCTCTCTCCCTCATGGAACACCGCTGCACAAATCTGTCCAACACAGCGCTGTCAATGTTGGAGACCCAGCTTTAAAAAAAGTTATTAGCCAGCATGCAAGGAGCCTAGCTAATAAGGAGAGCTAAGTTATTGTTAGAATACAGCTGGATTTTCGAGGTTAGCACGCTGTATATAGCTGGTAGTCAATATCGATGCACGCGAGAGAGATTCACAACAAATGGGGGTCATAGACAAAGCTACAATTTTTTTTTTTTTTTTTTTACTTTTCAAAACTGATGTCATGCATATTTTTGATGAACAATGTGTTTAATTCAAGTCAAGTCACTTTCATTTATATAGCACTTTTAACAATGTAGATTAGGAAATTAAAGTAATTTAATTGTTTTGAGAGATTATTTTGGCTTTACAGCAGCTCTAGAATAATGTTACAGTCCAGCTAAAGTTAGTTTTGATTGAGTCACTTCTGTTGCAAAGATCATTAGTTATTAACTTAGGGGCTGCTTACACCACACTGTTCTAACATAAAACCCTTAATACGCTCCGACCTGCTCATTTGCACGACAACAGTGCCTGGTGGCTCGAGAACGCAAACCTTGAAATAGGTTCCAAGGTGCAGGCGTTGAATAATTTTGAAAGAAAAGTTATCATCTTCGTTCAAACTTCAAAAATTGGAGGTGTGCACATGCGTATTACGTGTTTAGTCTATAGGTATGCGCATTTCAATATATATGTGCGCAAGCATGTAGACTTTCTCTACAATTTGACCTCAACAAACTACCTGCCTGGCCTTAAAAATTTATAATACAGTATTTTTTAGCGCTTCCGTGTGTCCATGCGAACCAGAATAATTTTGACAACATTTTATCTGTACAGAGGTAAAGGGAGGGGAAGGAGGTCTTCACAGGGGAGAGACTGGATGACACTTCAGGACTGCGTTGTCGTCGTGTCCAGGCGCAGATCCTTCATCAGATCTGGATACGGCTTGGATACGGCGGACTGCGGTAAACCTTGGGATCAGTGGCGGCTGCTGGTCTTTCAAAGAGGGGAAGCTAATATTTTTTTTAAACTCGACTGTCAGGTGTGGAGATGGAGAAAGGAGCGAGGACTTAGGTGCAGAGTTGATGGGCTTTATTTTAATAATAAAATAAAACAAAATACAAACATTCTACAAAATTCATCTGATTTTTTAATGGTGGTTGGCAAACAACTTTTTAATGTGCATTACCGCCACCAGCACAGACTGCAAACACATGGAGAATAAATAGGGAGCAAACAAGGCAGGTAACGAGGGAGGACAAGTGGGGCAAATGAACCAATTATCAGGTCACAAGATGGGAGTCGACACAATCGACAGGAGAGCACATGGCACAAGGAAACACATGACAAGCCATGTGCCTCAGACCAAACATGACAAAAAACACAAGCACATGTGCAGTAAAACAAATCACAAGCAAAGTGCTCACAAAAACTGAGACATGAAGAACAATGAGAACACTCATAAGCCACGTGTTCACACATAACATGACATGAAAGCACACAGCTAGTGTAAAACACAAGCTGTGTGCTACACAGCACAAGACAAAACATGACATGAAAGCAAAACAAAACACACGTGAACAGAGCGAACACGAAACCGCACGTTCATACGACAAGACAGAACGTTATGCACGAGAACGAGCATAAGCTCATCCTGTGCACTCACAACAGAAAACAAACACGAGGAGCATGAATGTCCGAATCCCGACACAAACCCGAAACCAACCAGATGTGCCGTGATGCAAACACCACGCCCCGCACATGTAACAAAGGCACCTGACATCGACGGAGGAAATGTGGGAATTAGGTTAAACTGTGAAATGTATAATGAAAATTGGCTAGCAATTTCGCCAAGCAAATACCAAGAAATAGGTTACAGCAGTTTGTCTTTCGAGTACACAAAATCCGCGATGGGACTGAGCTCGAATAGCTTTTTATTGTACAAAATCACTATCAATCAAAAGGAGATGCAGTCTTTCGACAGACCCTCCAATAGTCACGCAGAAGCCCAGCGTCCAGCCCCGCCCACTGCTCCATTCACCCCAGAGAAGCTGAGCGACCGTGGGCGACACATAATCGCAAGCATTTATTCAATGACCGTCAAGTTTCGAAGCACTGAAAAAAAAATGTTCAAAGCAGCCCCATTGAAGTCAATGGAAGCTCGGCTTCAACAGGGAAATGCACTGTGACGCCCCGGGAATGAATGAGAAGGAAATCGAGTCAGCGGATCTGCTATATGTAGCTGATTTTGAACCAACTCGTCTTCGAGATGAACGTGTTCTAACGCATTATTAGTCAATAAAATGTTGACACAATAGTACACATTTGACCATTCATTTTTTGGCATTATAGGGGAAGCCGAGCTTCCCTTGCAGTCTTAAAAAAATCGCCACTGCTTGGGATAAACAGAGAGACTAAAATATGCGTAGACTCCTTTCTTCTAATGATATAACAAGTACATCAGGATTTATGGGAAGTGTTCCCGGTTCCGGGTGACCTAATCTATGCAGCCTAACATTAAATTATAGAAATTGATAATGTTCTATGTTTATGCTAGGTCAAAGAGATGTGTTTTTAGTCTAGATTTAAACTGACAGAGTGTGTCTGCTTTCCGGACAATGTTAGGAAGACCGTTCCAAAGTTTTGGTGCTAAATAGGAAAAGGATCTACCGCCCGCAGTCGATTTTGATATTCTAGGTATTATCAACTGACCAGAATTTTAAGATCGCAATAGACGTGAAGAACTATAATGCATAAAGAGCTCGCTTAAGTATCGGAGAGCTAAACCATTTAGTGCTTGGTATAAATTTTAAAATATTGCTGATTACTTACAATGTTTAATAGGGAGCCATTGCAGTGTTGACAGAACCGGGCTAATATGGTCATACTTCCTGGTTCTGGTAAGAACTCTAGCTGCTGCGTTTTGGACCAGCTGTAGTTTGTTTATTAAGCGTGCTGTCTAGCCGTAACGGTCATCAGCTGGAGTGTCCTCGAGAGCCACCAGAGGGCACTCCACTTCAGATTGTTATTTTCCCTCACAACTACATTTCCCATACTCACTGCCCGGACTCATCATCACTGATCACATTCACCTGTTTATCATTACCTTGTTTAGCTCACCCCTTATAAGCCTGGTTTTATCATTCAATCACTGCGTAGTTTTGTATGTGTTGCACTGCATCTCTTTGGTTCCCTGTTTTTCGGTTTCTTGGACTCTCTGGCTGCCTTTGGATTACCCGTTTGCCTTATCACCTGCCTGCCTCTGGATAACCCATTTGCCTTGTCCCCTGCCTGCCTCTGGATTACCCTTTTGCCTTGTTCCCAACCTTGTGTAAAAATCTTGAGTACTTTGATGTAATTTGATTGCTCGATTGCTTTCGTCCGCCTCGCTGCCTGCTGTGAGCTGTGAGTTTGTTTGCGTCGTGGCTGTCTAAGCCTCGTATTAGCTCCGTATTTCCTTCTGTTTTTCCGTATTTCTCTCTTTATTCTGTTCTGAGCCATCATTTAACTCATAATTACAACTCGGACTGTTGGCCAGACGCGTCTCAAGCCATTATACGGCTGGAACCGCAAATATGGTTGGAACATTGGTTGTTGGTCGTAGAGCGAGACACCGCTTCACTGCTGCTCGCCCTGCGATCGACTGCTTTTGTCAGCCTCGTTGCCTGCTGTGAGTTTGTTTGTTTGTGCAAATACGGTTGAACATTGATTGTTGGTCGTAGAGCGAGACACCGCTTCACTGCTGCTCGCCCTGCGATCGGCTGCTTTTGTCAGCCTCGTTGCCTGCTGTGAGTTTGTTTGTTTGCGTCGTGGCTGACTAAGCCTCGTATTAGGTTCGTATTTCTTTCTGTTTTTCCGTACTTCTTTCTTTTATTCTGTTTTGAACCATCATTTAACTCATAATTACTCATAATTACAACTCGGACTGTTGAGCAGACGCGTCTCAAGCCGTTACCCAACACCGGTCCTTTACACCTATGGGTCACGGCTGAGCGAGTCTTCTTTACACTCACTTACAAACGAACATTTTCCCGTCTATTGTGCGTCTACATTACACCCGTACCACTAAAAAGACGGTTTTTAACCAAGACTTGAGTCATAAATTAGTATAAATATTAATAGCATCACTGGTTGCATCATTGCTAACTTACTGTCCATCTGTTAAAATGGCGAATATATCAGGTGTATGTTATCTACCTTTTGGTGCAGATGAGAACAAATCTGATTTGCTCGCGGTGCAGTCTGAATTAGAAGCTGTAGAAAAGCAGATCCGTGACCTTCTAGAGAGACAAGCTGAGCTGAGAGACCGGCGTTTAGCTCTTGAAACATCACACGCTGATGCACACGGATCAGTGATTAACGTTAGTAACCCGCTGGCGCCGACTTCGTCTACTCCGTGCGTTTCTCAGCATTGGTCCCGAGCGTCCAGGTCACGATCAGCCATGGTTTCATTCACTCCGGCTCCAACACACCACCACGAAGCCTGGGTGGTTGCGCGGAAGCCGCGAGCCAGGACAAGAATTTTTTCGCCCCTCCCGGTTTTCGAGATCTCCACTCAGAACCGCTTCTCCCCTCTTCGTGAAACGGAACGCGATGCTGTGATCATCGGCGATTCCACCGTCCGACACGTCCACGCTACGTTAGGTAAAAGTATGGTGCACAGTCACTGCTTTCCTGGTGCTCGTGTTCTCGATCACTGTGCAGGTAACTGAGATCTTGAACGGTGACGAGCGCGTCGGAGCTGTTGTGCTGCACGCGGGAGCTAACGACATTAGGCTGCGACAGACGGAGGTTCTGAAGCAAGACTTCAGGAGCCTTATCAATACGGTACGCAGCACATCGCCTGAAACATCGATTATTGTGTCTGGACCGCTTCCTACGTACCGACGAGGGCATGAAAAGTTCAGTAGATTATTCGCGCTAAATGAATGGTTATTGTCATGGTGCAATGAGCAGAAACTGCTCTTTGTAAATAATTGGAATGTAAATAATTGGAATCTGTTTTGGGAGCGACCAAGGCTCTTCCGCGCTGATGGCTTACACCCAAGTAGAATCGGGGCAGATCTTCTGTCGGATAACATCTCCAAGATGTTAAATACCATTTGACTAGTAACCAAAAATCCAAATCACAGTCTCTACTGCACCAATTTAATTGATATTAATACTAGTGTAGAACATTGCATAGAAACTGTGTCTATTCCTCGTTTACTGAGATCAAATAATAAATCTACTGCAGGATCTAGAAAAAATCTAATTGTTTTTGTTCACTAATAACGAGATTTTTTGTTTTAATAACAATTTCTAAAGCTAGGTCTTCTAAACATTAGATCGCTCACACCTAAGGCTGTTATTGTAAATGAAATGGTCACAGATAATAATTCGATGTTCTGTGCCTTACTGAAACCTGGCTTAAACCAAATGATTATTTCGGTCTAAATGAGTCTACTCCGCCAGGATACTTTTATAAGCATGAGCCCCGTCTGATCGGCCGTGGCGGTGGTGTTGCAATAATCTACAGAGATATCCTTAATGTTACTCAGAAAATTCGTCATAGGTTTAATTCGTTTGAAGTACTTGTGCTAAATGTTACGCTCTTAGATGTAAGAAAAAAATCCCTATTATCTCTAGCATTGGCTACCGTATATAGACCTCCAGGGCCTTACGCCAATTTCCTAAAAGAGTTTGCTGACTTTCTATCAGATCTTTTGGTCAACGTCGATAAAGCATTAATTGTTGGAGATTTTAACATACACGTAGATAATTTAAATTATGCGTTAGGGGCTGCGTTTACAGATTTATTAAACTCCTTCGGGGTCAAGCAAAACGTCACCGGACCAACTCATCGTCTTAATCATACACTCGATTAACCGATATAGATATCATTCCACAAAGTGATGATGTCACTGACCATTACATGGTAACTTGCATATTACGTACTGCTGTAATATGTCATGCTGCGCCACGTTATCGACCAGGTAGAACAATTCGTCCATCCACCATAGATCATTTCTCAAATAGCTTATCTGATCTGTCTCAGCTGCTGCCTGAACCCAAACAAACAGATGAACTATACGAACTAACTAGCACTATGAGCACCATTCTCTCTAGAACATTGGATATTGTTGCACCCATTAGATTAAAAAAGGTCAGAGAAAAAAGTATAGCACCATGGTACAATAATACTACGTATGTTTTAAAGAGAGAAACCCGTAATTTAGAGCGTAAATGGAAAAAAAACTAATTTAGAGGTCTTTAGAATCGCGTGGAAAGACAGTATGTCACGTTATAAAAAGACCCTTAAAACGGCCAGGGCTGAGCACCTCAGCAAATTAATAGAAAACAACCGAAATAATCCAAGGTTTTTATTTAATACCGTGGCTAGACTAACAAATAAACAGACGTCGTTTGAACAAAATACCTCGTTACAGTTTAGTAGTAATGATTTCATGAACCTTTTCACCGAGAAAATTGAAAGCATCAGAATCAAAATCGTAAACGTTCAATCTTTGCTCGCGCCTTATAATTCAGCCACAATTATCACCCCGCAAGAACAATTACAATGCTTTACAAACATAGAACAAAAAGAGTTAAATAAACTTATCACTTCATCTAAAACAACAACATGTTTATTAGATCCTATACCACCTGAACTACTGAAAGAAGTGTTACCTATAGTGGAAGAGCCTCTTCTCAATATTATTAACTCATCTTTATCTTTAGGTCACGTTCCAAGAACGTTCAAGCTGGCAGTTATAAAACCTCTTATTAAGAAACCACAATTAGATCCAAATAACCTAGCAAATTACAGACCCATTTCGAATCTTCCATTTATGTCAAAAATATTAGAAAAAGTTGTGTCCGCTTAACTCAGCTCTTTCTTGCAAGAAAACGACATCTATTAAAAGTTTCAGTCTGGATTCAGGCCACATCATAGCACTGAAACTGCGCTTGTTAGAATCACAAATGATTTACTTTTAGCTTCGGACCAAGGCTGTATCTCAGTACTAGTTTTACTTGATCTTAGTGCTGCGTTCGATACTATAGATCACACAATACTCTTAGATCGACTACAAAATTACACTGGTGTTCAAGGACAAGTATTAAGCTGGTTCAGGTCATACTTATCTGACCGCTACCATTTCGTCTACTTAAACGGAGAAAAATCGATCATAACTTCGGCAAACTATGGAGTGCCGCAGGGATCTGTGTTAGGCCCTTTATTATTCTCAATATATATGCTGCCACTTGGTAATATTCTAAGGAAACATGGAATTAGTTTCCATTGTTATGCTGATGACACTCAAATATATAGTTCATCACGGCCAGATGAATACGCTAAATTATCCAAATTGACCGATTGTGTTAAAGATATAAAAGATTGGATGACGCGTAATTTTCTTTTATTAAATCCAGACAAGACAGAGGTAATACTTATCGGTTCTAAAAACCGTCCACAAAACCTTTCACAGCACGACTTTAACATAGTAGGATGCTCTGTTACTTTATCCGCTACAGTAAAAGACCTGGGTGTTACATTAGACTGCAACCTGTCTTTTGAAAAGCATATTTCATATGTTACAAAAACAGCCTTTTCCACCTTAGAAACATTGCTAAGCTACGTAATATGCTATCAGTCTCTGATGCAGAAAAGTTAGTTCATGCATTCATGACCTCGAGACTAGATTACTGTAATGCTTTATTAGCTGGTTGTCCTGCATCTTCAATAAACAAGCTACAGTTAGTCCAAAATGCAGCCGCTAGAGTTCTTACTAGATCAAGAAAATATGATCATATAACACCGATTTTATCATCACTTCATTGGTTACCTATAAAGTTCCGTATTAATTACAAGGTATTGCTTTTGACTTATAAAGCTCTAAATGGTTTAGCTCCAGTCTATTTAACGGATCTTCTATCGCCTTACAATCCATCGCGCTCTTTAAGATCACTAAATTCGAGGCTTCTGGTCATTCCTATGATATCCAGATCCACCAAAGAAGGCAGAGCATTTTCACATTTAGCTCCGAAGCTCTGGAATAGCCTTCCTGATATTGTTCGTTGCTCAGACTCGCTCTCCCAGTTTAAAACTAGACTGAAGACGCATCTATTTAGCCAGGCATTCATATAAATTTTTTATCTTACAGTTACTGTAAATTCGGCCTCTAGTTCATAAACGCCAGAGGAGAACTGGCCCCCGACTGAGCCTGGGTTCTCCCAAGGTTTTTTTTTCTCCATTGGGTCATCTGATGGAGTTTTAGGACACCATTAGGTCACTGGATGGAGTTTTTCGGTTCCTTGCCACTGTTGCCTTTGGCTTGCTCAGTTGGGGATATTCAAATTAATTAACCAATCATACCATTGATCAGCTCTACCAAACTTGGATGTCTTTTTTTCCAGTAATAAACAAACATTAAGTTGTTTTGATTCTGTGAAGCAGCTTTGATACAATCTGTATTGTGAAAAGCGCTATATAAATATATTTGACTTCACTTGACTGTGTGTTTATTTGTATGGACTGCCTACCTGGACTTCGACCTGTTGCCTGTACATTTGATTATGTGTCTGGATTTCCCCCTTCTTATTAAAGCTGCATTTGGGTCTAAAACTTTCTGGTCTCAGAGCAGTTTCGTGACACTAGCCTTGATGTCATGAACGCATGAACTAATATTTCTGCATTTGTCATTGAGAGCATATGACGTAATTTAGATATATTTTTAAGATGGAAGAATGTGGTTTTACCGATACTAGAAACGTAACTTTCAAATGAAAGATTGGTATCAAAGAGCACACCCAGGCTCCTAACTGACGAAGAAGACTTGACAGAGCAGCCATCAAGTGTTAGACAGTATTTATTCTAGGTAATTACGTGAGGAAGTTATAATTAGAATCTCTGTTTTTTCAGAATTAAGTATTAGGAAATTACTAGTCATCCAGTCTGTTACATCAGCTATGCATTCCATTAATTTTGTGAATGGGTAAATTTCGTCAGGGCATGAAGAAATATAGAGCGATGATAGAGTATCATCATCATAGCAGTGAAAACTAATGTCAAGCTTCCTAATGATATCTCCCAAGGGGAGCATGTACAGAGTGAACAGCAACGGTCCTAGTACTGAGCCTTGTGGTACTCCATACTGAACTTGTGATAAATAAGACATCTCTTAATTTACTGCTACAAACTGATAACGGTCAGATAAGTATGATTTAAACCATTCTAATGCAATTCCACTAATGCCAACATAATTTTCGAGTCTATTTAAAGGGGTCATATAATGGTACATGCACTTTTACAAGTTGATTGTACTGAAATGTGTGTTGGCAGTGCCTGTACACAACCATCATATAATGATAAAAATCCATCCAGTGTTTTTGTTTTAATCTCCTTATATGTTTTCCCCTCCCTCAAACTGAGCCGTTCGATTTTGTGAAGTCACTAAATCAGACGCCCCTCCCACGATTGATAATTGACAGCAGCGTTTCAACACAGACCCGCCCTGAGCGAGCTGTCATCGTAGTCCGCCATTGTTGATACACTGGAGCAGAATGGCGTCTAAGCGATTGTGGTGTTCTGTTCTTGAGTGTAATAAGGAACACAGCAGTCATTTTAATGTTCCTAAATTCGAACCGCTGAAGACACAGTGGCTGAGTTTTATTTTTGAAGGGAATATTCCCAACGATCAGCGTAAATGCTTTTATGTTTGCGCTAATAATTTCTCACCAGACTGCTTTATAAACGAGGGTCAGTGTAAATCTGGTTTTGCTAAGAAGCTGGTCCTGAAAAAAGCATCGGTACCAACTATTCGTGTTCCTGCTGCACCTCCAGAAGAAGTGAGAGTAACGTTTCATTAACCTATAAATATTAATCTTTGCAAATCGCTTGCATGCTTCACGATGAATGCGGCTAATGTTTACACTCAGGGTATATTATGGCATGTTTTCTATGTAACGTTACAACGTTATCAATATAATTCATAATCCCACGTTTATAATGAAGAACGCGTTATGTTTAATGTGTTATTAAAAACGGTGTACGCAGGTGTACATTACGTGACATTACGTTAACCAACCATTCAGAAACGTCCTGTTCGAACTTCTTCGGGGCCGACATCTTGTTCCGGGTCCGATTCAAATTGGTATGGTTGCACAGATGTCTCCTCAGAGACTCCCCTGACATTCTTGTTCCAAAATATACCCTCAACTGTTGTTAAGGCAACACTTCACGTGCGGTTGTGTCAAAACGCCCCACAGAACAGAGGGGCGGAGTGAAAAAAAGGCTCATTTAAAGGCATATGCACTGAAATGGCGTGCTGAAAACAGAGCTGTTTTTGACCAGGTAAAATATTGTTTTCTTACAATACTAATGAGAATTTTTAATAAAAGTATATTACAAAGTTTTCATTTAGACCCTAAAGATTCATATTAACTTGTACAAAAATGGCATTATATGACCCCTTTAAAAGAATGTTGTGGTCAATAGTATCAAATGCAGCACTAAGATCGAGTAACACTAATAGAGAAATACATCCACGATCGGATGATGAGAGCAAATCATTTGTGACTCTAATGAGAGCTTTCTCAGTACTATGGTACGGTCTAAATCCTGACTAGAAATCCTTGCAGATACAATTTCTTTCTAAAAAGGAACATAATTGTGAGAATACTGCCTTTTTTAGTATCTTTGACAGAAAAGGTAGATTTGAGATCAGCCTGTAATTGACTAATTCTGTGGATCAAATTGTGTTTTTTTTTAACAAGCGGTTTAATAATAGCCAGCTTAAAAGTTTTTGGTACGTATCCTAATGACAAAGATAAATTGAAGATATTAAGAAGAGGATCTTTGACCTCTGGAAGCATCTCTTTCAACAGCTTAGTCGGTATAGGGTCTAAGATACATGTTGTCGATTTAGGTGATTTAACAAGTTTAGAAAATTCTTCCTCTCCTATAGCAATGAATGAATCAAATTTTTCCTCAGGGAGACTACACTGAACTGCCTGATGCGATACTGTAGTAGACGGTTGCATAGTTATAATTTTCTCTCTAATATTATCAATCTTGTAGGTAAAGAAGTTTATAGTGTTGGGTCTGAGTCCACCTTTGTCGAGTCCGAGTCCAAGTCCGAGTCCAAAGAGGTCCGAGTCAGACTTGAGTCCGAGTCCTTAACATCCGAGTCCGAGTCAGGCCGAGTCCACAAAGATTTAAATGATTTGAAATTGACCTTTCACAAAGACCCACCCCTCTTAGTTACTGTTGCTATGTCCGATAAGCTGTTCCGCTCTCACTCCACATGTTCTCACACAATGAAAAATGTATTGCGGAGCAAAGAGGACACTGACAATGCGCCAACATACAAGACAGAGCAGCCTACTTTTGGTATGAAATAAAGTCTCATCTTTCAAATTTTTATCGAGCACAGCGTCAGTTCAGACAGGCCACGTAGGCATAGGCTGCGATCAGCTGTCAAATCGCTCCAACCACTACCGTTCTCCTATTAGACCGGAAGGATATATATATACACGGTACTTCCGCCTAGGAAATATGCTTAAACTGCTCGCAAGCACAGCGATACTGCTAACCTCAGCATGAAATGTATCTCGAAGTTATTTCTATCACTTCTTACTTGCTGCTTCCTGGCAATGGACACTTCAGACATCCTAGGACAAATATCTGACGATTCTCCAGATGAGAGTCAGGATCATCACACGAGGACCTCGATCCAGCTCAGTTAGTGAGGCGCAGTTCTAGGATAGCAGCAAGGAATCCTTCCTCTTTTAGCGACTGGCCCAAAGATATGATCTTGTCCACCCTGTACTCCCTCAACATACAAGCTCCTCCGAATCTGAGTCACGATCAACTCTGGAACTTTCTACAAGAAGTCCAAGAGCCGCAGCAGCCCATTTCTACCAACGAAGCGCCGTCTCTCCCCCGAGCCACCGGCCGTAAAGCCACAGAGAAAAGAAGCTCACCCCTCCCAGGCGCCAGCAGAGCAAGGAGATGACAGGATCTTCTCAACGCTGCTCGTAATCCAAGGATCCCTCTCCAACATGGACAACAGGATCCAAGCGCTGGAATCACAACACTCAGCTTCCGCACATCGGACGATTTTCTACGGGCAGACTTCCAGCTCGACTCCAGACTGCGCCTTCACTCCCGATCCGGCTGCTAATCTTCCTAGGAGAACTCTCGGATCAGCGTTACCAGCAGCTTCCACAGGTGCACCTTTCTTTCCCCCAGCAGCTGCTATTTCTCCTCACCTACGCGCTCAAATCCTGTCAGGTAATGACATCAACCTAGTGAAAATCAGTATATCAGTATATATGGGGATGATTAGGAGGCCATGATGGACAGAGGCCAAGGGGCAAATTTGGCCAGGATGCCGGGATTTTTAATGACCACAGTGAGTCAGGACCTCGGTTTAACGTCTCATCCGAAGGACGGGCTAAAGAGCTAGGGGAAGCTCTGACAAAGCATCCAAACCGCTGTCTCGTATCTTACCTTATTTTAGGGCTCATGCACGTTTTTTTTAGCTGGTCTTTCCTACTTGCCCACATTTTCCTTCACCTGTCAAAACCTTCAGTCGGCTATCAAAGACCCACAGGGCATAGATGAACTGCTGGGGAAAGAAATAGAAAAGGGCTATATGATCGGAAGTTTCGATCAACCTCCTTTCAAACTTTTCCGTATTAACCCTTTAGGAATTGCAGTCAGGAAATACTTAGGAAAAAAAACGTCTAATCATCGATTTATCCGCTCCCCACTCCACCGAAGGGGTTCCAAGCATCAACAGTTTAATTCCCTCAGAACCTTTTTCCCTGTGTTATTCCACCGTGGACAACGCAATTAAACTCATTAAATTAGCCGGCAGAGGAGAGTGGCTCAGTAAAGCGGATATCACTGACGCATTCAAAATTATGCCCTTACACCCGTCCCAGTGGCATCTTTTCGGCGTTAGTTGGCGGAACAAATATTATTTTTCAGTCAGACTCACATTCGAGTGTAAAAGCAGCCCCAAAATTTTCGATACATTGTCCGAAGCACTCAGCTGGGTCCTACTGAATAACTTTAAACTGCAGTTCGTTCTTCATCTGTTGGACGATTTTTTGGTCATCGGCTTTCCAGACGCTAACCCATCGCGCAGCATAAATCTCCTGATTAAAGCATTCAATAAATTCGGTATCCCCCTTGCAGAAGAGAAAACAAAAGGTCCTTCTCGCGTCCTTGATTTTCTGGGGATCACGCTAGATTCCATCAAAATGCAAGCATCTCTTCCGCTAGATAAACTAGAAAGGATTAGAGGTTTTATAAGATCGTATTCTCTATTAACTACCCTAACAAAAAGGGATTTTCTTTCTCTGCTGGGGGGGATTTTGCGATGAGGATCATTCCCCAAGGTCGTTCTTTTATTTCCAGACTCTTGGATCTTTCCAAAACGGTTGAGAAAATGCACAACATAGTCACGCTAGACGAGGGCTGCAGGTCAGATTTAATATTTTGGTCACAACTATGCGATAACTGGAACGGCATTTCCTTCTTCTACGAAGAAAATATAGAGACTTCAGTCAAACTAAATTTATTCACAGACGCAGCTCCTTCCGTCGGGTTTGGAGGGATATTTAATAATCAATGGTTCGCAGAAAGATGGCCAAAAGAACTTCAGGAACTAGCTCCCTCAATCCAATCGACAGCACTCATGGAATTATATCCTATAGTGATGGCTAGCTTGTTATGGGCAGATAAATGGACCAGGAAAAATATCCTAGTTTTTTGCGACAACGAAGCTACGGTAAATATTATTAACAAAGGCCGTTCCTCGGTGCCGTTCATTAACCGTTTCATTAGGCGACTAACCTGGATCTCGGTCATGAACAATTTTACCATTAAAGCTACTCACATACCCGGGCTGGATAATAAAATAGCTGACTCTCTGTCCCGGTTTAATTTTCAGGAATTCAGATGCCTGTGTCCGGGAGCTGCTTCATCACGACTGGGCTGCCCGGACTTCAGCCAAACAGTCCTAGACTAAATGCTTTATTACAACAATATCTCAAATCAGCCGCTCATCCCATGAGATCAGGGCTAGCAAAGACAACACTTAAAACATATGACTCAGCGTGGTTGTCTTTTTCAAGTTTCTGCAACGCGTTCTCAGTGCCTAAAATTCCAGCTAATATCTCCATCATATGCGATTTTATTACGTACTGTTTCGATTCTAGGAAGCTTTAGCCTTCCACCATCAATATCATGATTTCAGGCATCCAATTTCACATTAGATGTTTAGAACCATCCTCTCAAAGCCTGTTACAAAATCCCTCCATACATCTCCTTCTCAACGGTCTTAAAAAGGAAAACCCCGCAGCTCCAGATAAACGATTGCCGCTGTGTCTCTCCCAGGTACACGCAATGGTAAATCAACTAAGATTAGGGCTTTTTAATCCGCACACAAACTCACTCCAAGAAGCAGTATTCCTCACCGCCTTTTACGGATTCCTCAGAGGAGGAGAATTCACCATCAACAATAAAAAATTCGACCCCTTACACGATCTCTCATCCAAAGACATATCATTTCACGCCGATTACTTTTCCATCCATCTGAAACATTCTAAAACAGACAGAGATCATAACGGAACCACAATTAACATTTCTAGAACCAACGACGGGTTTTGTCCCTTCAAAGCCATGAACCGGCTTTTAAGCTCACGCAGCAAATCCGATCACACAGAACCCCTCTTCATCACAGAGAAAGGAGAAGCTATGTCCAAGTATTGGTTCGCTTCACGTCTCCGGACTGTATGCCTTCAGTGCGGCATGGACCCCGCGCTTTACACCAGCCATTGATTTCGCATAGGCGCGGCAACCACCGTCTCTATACCCATGCTAAAAGCTATGGATCGGTGATCATCATCAGCGTACCAACGTTATATTAGGCCTAGATCTCAGGATTTAAAGAGGTGGTTGATTGCGATTTCACTTTTTTCATTTTAAATAGTGTGTAATGTTGCTGTTGGTGCATGAACAGTATCTGCAAAGTTGCAGCACTGAAAGTTCAACGTAAGCAGAGATGTCGTCTTTTAAAAATCAGGAAGTTTAATGCCTACAAAAACGACTCGAATGGGACTACAACGAGATACTTCCTGGGTTTTATACGTAACTAACCCATAAATTTACATCAACGAATATGCAAAAAAGGGGGCATGGCCATATTTCTGCGGCTTTGTCGAAGAGGAAGAGTTATAGTGGAGAGCAGTAGCCATGCCGTTGAAAGTGTGTTATTTTCACCCAGCTGTCAGGTCTTCTGTGTTCGGGCTTCCTACGGACGCTGTAGTTCGTCAACAATGGCTAAAATTTATGTTTGATTATGTTCCTGAAAATTACAATCGTAATTTAGCTCTTAGTGCTGCGCATTTTACAGAAGACAGCTTCCAGAATCTCCACAAATTCAATGCCGGATTCAACAACAAACTGTTACTAAAGCATGAAGCAGTTCCAACTTTAAAACCAGAGGCAGCAGTTGTTGGGCCACAACCTGTAAGTAAGACTTAATCATTTTAAATGTATTTGCATGTATAATTTCAGACGTAATGTTTTAGTTTTTATCAAGGACGTAAACAAATGCCAGCATTGACTTTAGTAGCCACTTAGTTATGCTATTTTGTGTGTCTATGACAAACGCGAACAAACATTTTGGACCTGAATTTGTAATTATGTACTAATTTTGTAAATGTATTTTCCATGTATACTTTATGACGTAATTTTTCAATTTGATCAAGAACGTAAACCAATGCCAACGCTGTTTGTTCAGCCAGTTAGTTCGATGCTATTTTGTGTGTATAAGACAAACGTGTACACCTAAAGAAAACGATACACTGAGTAAACTAAGTTTTGTGAATAGATAAACAGTTGTTCATTATATCGATAAAACAATAACTTTAAAAAACGGTATTACTCTGTCATTTATTCAGTTATATTAAATGTTTAATCAGGAGAAAACCGTATCTCAAAAGCAAACAAGCAGCAGTAGCATTTTCAAGTAACAGCGTATCGAAATTCTTATATAATAATAGTAGAATAGAAAAGAATAGAATAGAATAATAATAATAAAAAAATGTACCATTCAGAAACGTTTTGTAAGAGCCGTGGGGAGGTTCTGCTTGACTCTCTTCATTGCCACTTTCTGGGTCTGATTCTGGCTCAAACATTATTTACATTTGACCGGAGCACATGCAACTTTCGCCCGTAAAGGTAATGGGCGTGAAGTTTCCGGACAACATGCACTACGCAGTTTAGCCAATTACAACAAACCGGCCCAACTAACCAATCTGAGCCCATTGCCTGTTTCTGAGGGAGTGGTTTCATAGAATCAGGAAGTCAGCCGGTCGTTCAAATGACAGAGGAGAAAGCGGCTTACAATAAAGGTGAAATTTATGAAAAATAAGGCTTTTAAAAAAGAAATACACACGAAGACATGTTATATTGCACCCAATAAACACAGTCATGCAAAGAAAAAAAGCAGTAAACCACCCCTTTAATATTAGCCCAAAAAGCTTTAAGCGGATCTTTCCAAAATTAAATTAAAAAAAAAAAAAAACGCACGGATCTAGTAGCATTCCACGACACCACAAGGGGTACGCAGCCATCCTACCCTTAACGCATATATATATTAAAAAAAAAATTAAAAGGGACCCGCTGTTCTTCTCCCGCTGGAGAGAACACCCCTCTTACTGCTATACATGCAGGGGCCGGCTGTTCAATCCCTCAGCGAGGGATGAACACCCCTCGCTGCTTAAACTAAAAGAGGGGCCTGCTATTCTCCCCCTCCTTGAGGGGAGAATACCCCTCTACCATCCATTAGCATATACTTCAATAATATTGTCTTTTCTGTTTTGCAGGAACGAAACATGGATATAGTTTGGGGGGGTTCTTCTTCGAGCTGTAATACCTCCTTATGTTTGGGGGGTTAATGCTAAAGCTACGCATGTCATTAATTATGGAGCAAGAACCCCCATAAGGAACCATACCGCCAAAGATAAATTGTGTAAATAAACTCAAGTACACTTGCCAAAGTGGTCTCGTCTGAAATCGAGCACAGCGTCAGTTCAGACAGGCCACGTAGGCATAGGCTGCGATCAGATGACGCGGTCAGCTGTCAAATCGCTCCAACCACTACCGTTCTCCTATTAGACCGGACTTATATGTATACGCGGTACTTCCGCCTGGGAAATATGCTTAAACTGCTCACAACCCCCCCCCCCACCCTGACCACTATAAGTATCAAGCATTTTTCTGTGCACCTTTTGGCTGTTGTCTTCTTCCTTTCAGATCATCAAGGCTTCCAAGTCCTAGACTCACGAACATCATCGTAAGAGACACACCCTTCCTCTTAGCAAGCGACAGCATAGACGTCCCGGACTTCACTGCTACATCTACATGTTAAACCACGGCATAAAGACATCACTAACTGTCTTAACCATCTGTATATTGCTCAAGCCGATGGTTCCATAGGGGGTTAATGCTAAAGCTACGCATGTCATTAATTATGGAGCAAGAACCCCCATAAGGAACCATACCGCCAAAGATAAATTGTGTCAATAAACTCAAGTAAACTTGCCAAAGTGGTCTCGTCTGAAATAATAAAGTCTGGGGTTGAAGCTTTATTTTTCATTAATTTAGCCACTGTTTCAAATAAATACCAAGGGTTTTGTTTATTTTCTTCTAAGAGGGTTAAGAAATAAGCAGATCTAGCAGTTTTTAAGGCCTCTCTGTACGCAATCATGCTCTCTCTCCATGAAATGCGAAAAAAAAAACCTCTAGTTGCCTTTCAAAAGGGAACTCGCACTGCGTCGATTAACGCTTTGGGGAACGCCTCAGGCGTGACAGGTGTCTGAAATTACTATCAAATCACGGCAATCCTATTGACCGGCGACAGCCCATGAATCATTAACATGCAACCTGGAAGTATATAAGGGCGCCTTGCAAACATGACATTCATCTTTTCGTCTTTAGGGACTGTTCTGTCTGTAAGCGCTTGAAAATCAGTTTTTCAATTATGAAATACACTAAGAAGGCTGAGTGCTTTCAGAAATCTGCAGACCCATGCCCGAGGTTTTTCTCCTCCTAGTCCGGCAGCGAACGCTCTTCCGGACGAGCAGGGGATGGCTGATGAGGGTGGTGATAATCGGATAGATCCTGAATTCTCTCAGCCACTCTGGCCCGTGTATGCTGAGCTGGTTGGTGTTATGGAACGCGCCGTGGGCAGGCTGCAGCTGCCGTGGCGGCGCGTTGGGGGAGAGTTCGCTTGCGGTAGACTTGACGATCGGTTTCTTCATACTGAGATCGAGAGGACAAGGAAGAATCCATATTATGCGCGTATCCACCAACATCAGCGGGCTAGTTTTGCTGATGTTGAGGGGATAGGAGAACGTGGGTATGTGTCGATGCCACCCATTTACACGTTTCTGAACTGTCTTGCATCCGGGCGGGCATAGACACTGAGAGCTCCAACCCTGCCGTCCAAACCACTGAAGACAACGTGGCATTTGAATGGCAGAACATACACTTCAGCGGGTGTTACGTACTTGTACATATTCAAAGTGTTGAAATATGGAAATGTGGGTAGTTTGTTGTGTGTGTGTGTGTGTGTTTCAGATGTTCGTCGGATTAATCTACCACCTGTCAGTCTTCATGAATGATGACGCCCTCCGATGATGTTTCGGTTTACCTCATCCAATCACATCTCACCATCTCATTCAAATACCCGTGATCACTTCTATGTTGTTAGCAGCTGTTTGCTCACTTTGGCATTTGTACTTGTTTGAATCGCTGTCACTGAATTTGCTGTGTGCCTATGAATTGAGTTAAATCTATTGTCGTATACTGGTTTAGTGTTCTGATACTGTTCATCCTTGTCAGTCATCATGGAGTGTGTAGGCTGGGAAGGAGGAAGCAGGTTAGTAGGTCGTGCGACATACACTTTACACCACGTAGTGTATTTTTGACTCATGTTAGACACACTAGTTTAGGAGAATGCCACACCTTGTAAGTTTTGTTATAATGTAGTTAGAGTAGTTAGATTAGAGCGTCTTGACGCCGAAGACTTTTCTTTTCTACATTGTTTTTGTTTGGTAGTTAGTTTAGTTGAATTAACCTTTAGCTAGTTTGTTTTGTTTTATTGATTTATTTGATTTGGCATTTCTCGTGTTCGCCTTCCCTCCTTGGGTTTTGTTTGTGTTAACATTGTTATTTGTATTATTGTTCTTATTCATTGTTTGTACATATTGTAAATAGTATTTTCTTCACCCATTCATTCTGGCATTAGATTAATAAAACCTTTTGAGCCGAGTTTTGAGTGATCCGTTTCTTTTCTGGCTCTGTCTTGCACATTGATGTACACACACACAATTCTTATTTAAAGTGTTATTCCCTTATCCCTAGACCACGCTAAAAGGGACGTAACAGCGGGTCAGGCCGGTGCTGCCTGCACACCATGACGGTGTTGCAGGCATACCAGGCCGATCTGCTGGGGGATCTCGGGCCAGGGGGCGGGGCTGTCCCATGAGGCGGTTGCTGAGCTGCACCGCACCACAGATCTAGCTCTCCGGGCCACAAAAACTGCTTCCGCGATCGGCCGGTCGATGGCGGCCACGGAGAGACATGGTGGTTTCGTCCACTGAACTTTTCGGCACCTCCACGGAGGCAGTGGTTGGAAAATTCAGAGAGGCGAAGGTGCGGTCAGCGGCGTTTACAACCTGTATACCGCTGAGATCTGTGCCCACACCCAGACAGGTTGGAGGGCCTGGCCCGTCACGGTCCGAGGACCTTAGACAGGGCAAGAGAGCCAGGGTCGCCTCTCTTGCACCCCCTTTTGAGGCTGGGTCCATGATGACTGGAATACGATATTCTGATGGCCCGCCTTGGCTTGGGTAGTGATAGTGCCTCTTTCAGACATGTATGGTGGGAGACCCCATGTTCATAAAAGAACTGTGTGGCGAGTCTTCACTTCGCACGCCGCAGGTGAGCTGAGTGGGTCTTATTTTTCATTTTTGTGTGCAACTAACACTAAAATGTAGTTCTCTACAGACCCTCGTTCCCTGTGTACAGTTATGGAGTCATGTCACTGTTATAAGGTGTGAAGACATGACCAGAGCAAAGGCAGGAGACACTGCTTGCAGTCAATCCAATCTTTATTGACTTCAGAAAATAATAACAAATCAAAAATAACAAACAAAAACACTAAAGGTGACCCTCCTCACGGAGGTCCCTCTCCAGAACTGACTTAACAGACACAGATAAACTCTTTTATACTGAAAGATTCAACAATTTAATAATAATAGAGAATTTAAATAATATGTACACATACATAATACATAACTCCCCTTAAATGAAAATAATATTCAAAATACATTAACATCAATTATACAAGGAAAGTAATACAAATAATAAACAAATACATTTCTACATACTATCAAAATAAACACAATAAAACAATGAAACAATAAAACAATAACCCCCTGCTCACATTGGGAAATTGACAAAGATACTACTCAAAATTCCTTGGGATGGCATAAAATGAGGAACAGGAAGGCCGCACTTCCTCTTAAACCCCCACCCCCGGAACCATGCTGCAGACATGAACCCAGAAGGTAAGTTTTGAAAATGAGGATATAAACTAGATGTAAATTCCAAATGAAGAAAATAAAGAAATTAAACTCTTTGTGTCTTTTCATCAGTCTAATGTGCACCTTAGACTAGAAAAAGTTACCAAACTCATATTTAACCAAACAATATAAACCAAACAATAGAGTTGGGGTACTCGACCTCGGTCTCGGACTCGAGTCGGGACTCGAGTCCAATTTTGAATTAACTCGGACTTGTCACGCACTCGGATGAATTTCTACTCGGACTTGACATGGACTCAGACCTTTTGGACTCGGAAAAATGTCCAAGTCCTGTCGAGTCCGGGCACTGGAGGACACAATATTATTCAAAAACGAAACAAAACTATTTGTGTTGTTTCGCGTTGAACATTAGCCAATCACAGACATGTATATAAGCGCATGAAAACAGTGGCAAATCAGAGGCATTTTAGACTCAACATGCGGAGAATACGCTTAAAATGTATGTTCAGAATCAGCACGAGCTTTATCCTTTCGCAAATCCCCTCATAAACAAAGTCTAGACTCGATATAAATGAAAGATTCACTGTGCAGTGCGGAAAACTTCAGTGTTTATGACGAGAGTTTTAGGGAGAGTGCAGAACGCGGTAAGTGAGTGATGGCTTAAAGGGAGCGAGCGCTATTGACAATCTAAATAATAGTTTGTTTTTCCTGCTTCTAGAGGACCAGTGGTTACGTTCACACTGTAAATTATAAAGAGTGATAAATGCATTTAAATGTGGGAGTGAATCCGCTCAATTTTAGTCCTGTGAGTCTTGAAATTGCGATGATTGACACAGTAACCACAGCAACATGAGAAAGTGATAACCATAGCAACATTTTGGCGTCTAATAATTTTATGATTTTTGTTACATTTACAATTTAGTCAAAAGTTTACATACACCTTTCAGAATCTCCAAAATTTAACATTGTTTCTATTTAGTACTGCACTGAAAAAGCTTTTTTCACATATGTTTTAATAGCCTAGTCCACAAGACAAAATACAAACACAAAATACAAGACAAATTACTTGATTGTAATAATGTGTGTCATTACCTGAATGATCCACAACTGTTTTTTTGTTTTGTTTTTTGTAATGGTTGTTCATGAGGAAAAATCCTCCTGCTCCTGCACATTCTTTGCTTTTCCAGCATCTTCTGCATATTTGACTCCTTACTAGCAGTAACTATGATTGTGAGATCCATCTTTTCACACTGGTGACAACTAAGGGACTCATACACAACTATTACAAACCCTGCAAACATTTAGTGATGCTCAAGAAGTCCATTAAGGATGGAACTGGATGTAAATTGTTCTTATTTTGTTGAAAAATTATATTAATTTAGTCCTGCCCTTCAGAGGCTAAAAAATATATTAGCATGTAAAACAAAATAAGAAAAATTTAAACATCACCATTATCTTGCTCAAAAGTTTCCCCCTGGCTCTTAATGCATCGTGTTGCATTCATGAGCATTACCTTGGAGGTTCTGAAAGATGTACAATAGGTAAACGTATGACTTTGACTATACATTGCAGAGGCCTGACAAGATGGTGGCAAAGTAGGCAGTCGCGTTTTTAAGAGCTCTCTTCAAAATCGCAGATTTTCATGATTTAAACTAATTTACTCCACCCGAATTGAAGCGCTGAATGCTCAGCAGATACTTAAACCAGCAATACTGCAGCTGCTGACCTTTTCAAATCCTATAATATTAAAAAGCCAAAGGACGGCGAGCACTATTATTGTGCAATGGATGTAACTCTGCAATCAAAGCGGATACGTGGCCCAGACTCGACGCCGCCAACTCCAAGTAAGACTTTAAAAGAAAAGAAAGCTAAGCCAAACATTGAGAGTGATCATCCTCAAGCTTCAAATAAGGATATTTTGGCAGCAATATTGGAGCTGGGAAAACATGTGACTGGAATTAAGTCGCAGTTAGGAGACATCAAAGAACAAAACCGACAGAACACCGCCACGATTGCTAGTTTAACCAAAACCGTACAGTTCAACTCGGAAGTGCTAAATGAGGTTAAAAAGAAAGTATTGAAATTGGAGAGGGCTAATTGCCATTTACTGGTGGAAAACAAAGAACTGAAGAAGAAAGTGATGGAACAGAAACGATATAGTATGAGGCCGTGTCTCCGAGTGAGGGGGCTAAAGGAGAAGAAAGATGAAAACCTCAGAGTGACCATCATTCCCATACTGAAGAAAATTGCTATGCGGAAGACATGGAGCGCGCGGTAGATGTTGTACATAGACTTGGCAAACGAGAGGATAACCGCACCAGGCAAGTCATTATCCTGTTTGAATTGAGACATGTGAAGGATGAAATATGGCTGAAAACCAAAGACTCGCCAGTATGTAGGATGGAAGGTATCAGCTTTGCGGAGATGTTACCCAAAGAGGATTTAGAGGCACGAGAGCGTGTGTGGCCGTTGGTTGACCAAGCAAGAAAGGCGGGGAAGCGAGCCTTTTTCCGGGGACCCTACGCGTATATTGATGGACGTTGTGTTGAGGACAACGGACTACAGACTTCTTCAGAATGATCAATTTCGTGCTGGAAAGCGGACTCTTTCCGGGGGTGATATGTGTACTTCGAGGGTCGTTGTGTTAAAGACAATGGACTACAGACTTATTCAGGATAAGTCTTTAAAGGTGGAAATTTCACGAGCGGTTGAGAGCTCTAACATGTAGCATTTTCTTAATCAGTAGCACAGGCAAAAGTATCCTATAAAATAGGATATTCAACAATATTTTTTCTTGTTAGTTCATGTTTAATGTTAAAATTTCTTTTGGTTCTTTAAATGTTAGGGGCTTGAAAGAACTTGTTAAACGAAAGGCTTTGTTTTTATTTTGTAAAGGGCAAAAATCTCACTGTTTTTTTTTTACAAGAAACTCATTCCTCAGAAGCTGATGCATCGTTCTGGTTGAATCAATGGGGCGGGAAAATCTTGTTCAGCCATGGCTCTTCAAGATCCGGAGGAGTAGCGATTTGCTTCAATAACTTTCCTGGGGAAGTTTTCACACATCGGACTGACACAGAAGGACATTGGTTGACAGCTGTGGTGAAAATTGAAGGTTCTTTCATAATCTTGTTTAATGTATATGGGTATAATAATGATAACCAAAATAAGTCAATGCTAGATGATATAGCAAAGGTGATTTCTGAGCTTAAAGGTCGATATCCTACAGATTATATTTTATGTGGAGGGGATTGGAACAACTCCTAATGAATGGCTTGATAGGTGGCCAGCTAAAGTTAGAAAACCCCAATATAATATCCTAGTTAATAACTTTATGGCTGATAATAATTTGAGTGATATTTGGAGAAAAATATAGGAATAACAGGTTTTTCATGGTTTAGACCAAATGGAAGCTGTAAATCTAGGTTTGATTATTGGTTGGGTACTGACAATATAATGAGTCATGTTACAAAGACAATTATGTCTAATGCACCTTTATCAGATCACTGTTTCATAGAACTAGTCTTAGAACCTACAGATAAATCAACATATAAGAAAGGCTTTTGGAAATTTAATGCCAAATTATTGCAAAATGAAGAATATTGCCGTAAAATCCGAGAAATTATTACTGAAATCCTAAATGATGAAGCAATTATTGAGCATAGTAACAAATGGGAATTTATCAAATTCAGAATTAGAGAATTCAGTATTCAGTTTAGTAAAGTACTAACCAAAAAAAGTAAAGAGTTGGAATACAAATTATTACAAGAAATACATATATGCTGTAGCAACACCAATTTAACCTCTGAAGAAAAAAGTAGTCTAGTCGAATTGCAGAACAAGTTAGATCAACATTATCTTGACAAAGCACAGGGAGCTTTCGTGAGATCGTGAGCAAGGTGGATTGAATCAGGTGAAAAGAACTCCTCTTATTTTTTCAATCTAGAAAAAAGTCGACAACAAAAAAATTGCATCTCTAGTCTTTTAGTAGAGGTGTGATAAGGAAAGATTCTAAAATCATAGAAAATGAAGTCTACATGTTTTACTCTAAATTATTTTCTTCTCAGTTCTCGAAAGTAGACTGTGATCATTTTTTTCAAAATCTTTGTCCACTAATCCCTCAGATTGATTTATCTTTTAAAAAGATCTGTGACTCTGAACTTAGAATTGATGAACTGGATGCAGTTCTTAAAAATATGGCTTTAAACAAATCCCCGGGATCAGATGGCCTCACAGTTAATTTCTATAAATATATTTGGGAAGATTTGAGAATCATATTATTTGAAGCGCTAAAAGAATGTATAGTTAGGAAAGAATTGATGACTATATGAAAAGGGTGTAATTACTTTGATTCCAAAGCCGGCGAAAGACAAACGGCAATTAGACAATTTAAGACCGATTACGCTATTAAATACAGATTATAAAATATTTTCCAGGATCCATTGCCACTAGACTTAAAAAAGGGATAGCAGACATAATAGGTGAGACACAGTCAGGCTTTATAAAAGGAAGAGTCATTCATAATAACATTAGACTTGTTATGGATTTATTAAACTATAGTTATTTAATTGATGATGATAGTTTTATACTCTTCCTTGATTTTTATAAGGCCTTTGACTCTGTTGAACACAAATTTATTTTAAAAACACTTCATCATTTTGGTTTTGGCGACAAATTCAAAGATATTATACATATGCTCTATTCTCATATATATAGCTGTGTGTCTTTGGGACACGGGACTTGTAAAATATTTAATATTGGTAGAGGAATAAGGCAAGGATGTGGAAGTTCTCCCTTGTTGTTTTTATTGGTTGCAGAAATTCTGTCTATTTTAATTAAGAACAGCGTGATAGAAGGTCTTAATTTGATGGGCAAACAAATAATTATAAGTCAGTTGGCTGATGATACAACTTTATTTCTTAAAAATGAGTTCCAAATTCCCATAGCATTACAAACTATCAATATTTTTTCCAAAGTCTCCGGACTTCAGTTAAACTTAAATAAATGTGAATTGTTGCCGTTAAAAGACCAATCTATGCAATCAATATATAACATAAAGGTAAAAAAAGAAGTCAAATACTTGGGTATTGTGTTGACTAAAGACAAAACAATTTCTGATAAACGAAACAAAAGACAATGTTGATAATTGCAAATCATTTTTAAATAGATGGCTACAAAGAGATCTTTCCATTTTTGGCAGAATATTGTTAACTAAAATGGACAGTTTATCTATATTGATATATCCAGCTTACTCCCTTCCAATAGCACCCCAAATAGTTAAAACTATCAACAAATTAAATTTTGATTTCATATGGCGGAATAAATGTCATTATATAGCCAAGCAGGATTTAATTAGAACGTACGAGGATGGAGGTGGTAATGCAATAGATTTTGATTGTATGAATGGTATGTTGAAAATTAGATGGTTGAAAAATTATATTCAAAATCAAAATTCATTGTGGTCTTATATCCCCAATCGGATTTTTGAAAAAGTAGGCGGAATTAGTTTTCTTCTTAAATGCGATTTTGATTTTAAGAAACTTCCTATGAAACTTTCAGATTTCCACCAACAGGTTCTTCTGTATTGGAAACTAATATTCAAGCATAATTTCACTCCACACAATACACCAATTTGGAATAATAGGTATATATTGGTTAATAGAAAATCTCTTTTTATTCCAGAATGGTTCTCTAAAGGTGTCTGGGCTATTGCCCACTTCCTGGATGTGGAAGGAAATGTTTTACAACATGGTGAATTCTGTGACAAATTTCAAGTTAGATGTACCCAAAAGAAGTTTAAACAGATTGTGAAAGCTCTCCCAGTATCACTTGTAGCTATGATTAACCAGGATATAATATATTCAAAAGTCAAGCCTACCTTAAGACGACTTTACATTAATGGTATTAATTTTTCTGAATTACAAATGTAACAACAAGTTTATAAGGAATTGTTTACTTAACTGCCAAACAAGTTCTCTCAAAAGAGATCATATTCTCAAAGACTTTGAAAAGGAGATAATAAAAAAGATTAGATGTAAATTCTTAAAATTCCCAGTCCCGCCAAAGATTAAAGAAATGCAATTCAAAATTATAAATAGGATTTATCCAACTAAAGACTTATTAAAACAGAGATTTAAAATGGATGTAGGTAACTGTAACTTCTGTGAAATTGAACCCGAAGATTTGAATCATCTGTTCTGTTTGTGTGAAGTTGTTAAAAGGTTTTGGCTGGACCTTCAACAATTGTTCGTCTCCAAAGGATTTCAGATGATGAATCTAACAATTAATGATATAAAATTTGGTATTTTTCGTAAGGATCACAATGATTTTGGCATTAACAATGTAATTTTGTTAAGTAAACATTTCATTCATAAATGTCGTTTTTACAAGACAATTCCTAACATTACTCATTTGAGGAATGAGCTGAAACTTTTTTTATAACTCTTTGTTATTGATTAATAACATGCTCCATGTTCTTGGTTTTTACATTCAAAAACATCAAAATGATTAAGTAATAGGCTATTTTCTACCCTAGTTTTGAGCCTAGCTCAAAAACGCTCGGTTTTTATGGGCGTCTCGCATTGAAGACTTGGAAGTAAACGCCCACTGCTGTGAGTGGATAACAGCTTTGCATATTATAAGGAGTTTCAACTCACTCGTCAGTAATGATTAGACTGATACACATGTACACATAATTATTAGATATCAAACGATCTGTAACAATGCAATACTAGCCTATCAGATTATTATTATTTTTTAAATAAAATTTTTACTCACATAAGTGTGTTGCACCATTCCTGTCGGATCCAATATAGAAGGCACAGCACCGTTTTCTAATCTTAATCGGTCTGCAAATTCAGTCTTGACCTGTGTCTTGTTTACAAAACAATCCTCAGTGAAATGAAGCGAACGAACGGACAATGTTTTACCCACATCAGCTGGAACGTCATTAAAAATAAAGTTTAACCAAGCATTCCTATTGGAATCCAGAGGAAGCTTATGCAGCGACTGTCTTCTTCCACAACCAGGCACTGCACAATATTTTGTAAATGTCATGTTTATTGCTCGGTACCTCGATCCGGTTTGTCATCACGAGGTAGGCCCATGTTATTTAGCTATGCATGTAATGCGCGAATTGGTGGGCGGGGCTAAAGTAGCCGTGTTGAAGTAGGCGTTGATCTTCTTCAGCGGGGGTGGTGTTTTATCCTCTTTGACGTCATAGTTCCCCACTTTGAAAAACGAGTCGTTTGCTGAGCCTGGTGTCAATAAAAGCATTTATTGGACTAACAAGGACGTTTTCAGTTCTGAAATTTACAGGATATTCTTATAATATGATGACCTCTTTGATGTCAAAAGCTCAAGGAAAATTTGATTTCTCAGTTCATCACCCCTTTAAACCCCAAAAAGGTTACATAGCATTGACATACGTCCATTTTTGTGTACAAAGCCTGATTATCATGCTTTCCAGCTTCATTTGAGAATGAAAAGTGCATCCTTTGTGCTTCTAAGGAATCATCTGACCACCCACATCTGTACAACAAAATTTGTATGATTAGTGTCACAAATTAGCTTACAGTTCATTAGAGACCTAGATATTGTAAATAATTATTCTTCATGACTTAGAATATTGAAAACTTTAAAACAAGTTGACTAAGACTTTCTGTTTGTTTCCAGGTTGAGCTACAACCAACTTTTCTTAGTTTAGGTTCAGTCACATGTAGGGTTGCCACCTTCAATACAAAACACCTTGTATGTGAGATGTTAACCATACTTTATTAACTTATTAAATTAACAGATCCATAACTTATTCACTATAAATTAAACAAATGCGTTGATATTCAAATACTAAATTTGATTGGAAAAAAATTTGACTTTAGCAAAGGATCTTGAACATCAAAAACATCAGTAGACCAGTAGTACTGTGCAGTATTGGACTATGTTAGGCGTTAAGTGTACTTCTTGTCACTCCGTGCAGCACTGAGTAGCTGTTTCTTTCAAACATGTAACACCATCCAAACAGTGATACCACACATAAATAACCTATAATCTACAAACATTTCTAAATTTAATTATAACACTATTTTTATTATTGGTAAGAAAATCTATTTATGTATTTATTTATTTATGTATTCAGACCTATTGTTAATTATATAGTATTAAAGGATGAAATTCTCTAGATTTGTTAAGCATAAGTCATTTTCTTCACACATGCACATTTTTATTATTAAATATGTGTTAAATATATCTCTCTATTATTTAAAAAATGCATGTGTCTGACTGTGTACCTTAACCATAATAAACAAATCATACCATAATGTATGGATATAATTAATTTACATTGTAACATTATTTCTTAACAAATGGGCATAGGCAGCATATGAAAACGTAATCAATCAGAACATTATTGAGCTGATTAAAAAACTGTCATTACACTATCTGATTCGGGAGATGCTTGAGGTATGAAGAACTGTGAGACGGTGCTTTGATTTCTCTGAGCTACCAAAAGACCTGCCCTCCTCTGACTCTGATTGGCCCTGAACCTGATGGTATTAAACAAACCAATCAAACCAACAATGGCAGCGAGTATTGCCCAGTCAAGGGTAGAATAGGACGAGTCTTCACAGAATGCCGGTGGAATGATTTGCATGGGATGATGTGTTTAAGACAACTCGGAAATACGGGACAAACAAAATCAAGTTTAAACGGTCTGAACAGAAACGCTTATTTGAAATTACCATTAACCGGTTAATGATGTTATTTTGTCGTTCTGTTTAAGATTTTAATTTGGCAGTCAACCATGAATTCAAATAGTAGGCTACGGCCTATGCAAATGTGACGTTGACGCATCCAACGTGAGTGAAATTCCCACGGTTAGCTGTCAAGTCATTTTATAGAAGTCGCAAGGCATTGTGCTGGCATTAGCTGTTGGATTGCAGGAGTTTATCCAAGGATATGTTACCATGGCAGGTTATATCCAGAGTGGTTTGTTTTTAAACCAGCGAAAATCTGGGCAACCGCTTAAACTAGTGTTTTTCCGCCACCGCCAATCATGCTGCATGCTTATTATTTCATTGATGTTGACGAGATTAACCACTTAGGTATCGAAATTTGGTACTGAAAAACAAGACATGTTTCGATACTCAATAGTATTTAGGCAATTCGGTCGGTGCCTAAAAAGTATCGAACTCGATACCCAACCCTAACAAAAAGTCACTCTATAAGGCCACAATAAAAGGCCACTCTAAAATGTGCAGTTTTATCACACAGCACAATGCAACAGATGTCGCATGACATGAGGGAGTGTGCAATTGGCATGCTGACTGCAGGAATGTCCACCAGAGCTGTTGCCCGTGAATTGAATGTTCATTTCTCTACCATAAGCCGTCTCCAAAGGCGTTTCAGAGAATTTGGCAGTACATCCAACCACAGACCACGTGTAACCACACCAGCCCAGGACCTCCACATCCAGCATCTTCACCTCCAAGATCGTCTGAGACCAGCCACCTGGACAGCTGCTGCAACAATTGGTTTGCATAACCAAATAATTTCTGCACAAACTGTCAGAAACCGTCTCAGGGAAGCTCATCTGCATGCTCATCGTCCTCATCGGGGTCTCAACCTGACTGCAGTTCGTCTTCGTAACCAACTTGAGTGGGCGAATGCTCACATTCGATGGCGTCTGGCACTTTGGAGAGGTGTTCTCTTCACAGATGAATCCCAGTTCCCCTTCGAACGATCACTTTGTATTGCGTAGCTATACGCAGTGGGGGAAACTCCTTTTCCTCGATTTACTGACGCCTATATGTAAAACGCATTTGCAGCTGCACAGCTAGCACATTGAGCGTCTGGCTCGCTCATAGGCTGTGCTGCGGTAACTGCACATCCAATGGCGTGGGCGCCTCTGATGTGCGACCAATGAGACAACTCTACGTCATTACACGTCAGAGCCCGCCAAGGGGGCGTGGCCTCAGCCTATAATAGTCCCCGAATTTGCCATTATAGCAGATTTTACTCCTTCAGCGACAACTTCAAGTCTCTGACTGTTTACTGAGCCTTCGCCGTCGAACAAGCCCTTCAGCCTGAGCGAGCTACAAGTTCAGCAGATTACGCCTTCTCAGCCGTGTTTCTCCTGACGCCGTCTCACCTGTGGCTATCCGGCGATATCCTTTTCATATCAGTGTTATTATTCTGTACAAGGCGTTGTTTCAAATGCCTCGTGTTAAGACCTGCGCCACGTGCGGATGCAAGCTGCACGAGGCCGACGAACACGCAAGCTGCATTTCATGCCTGGGACTCGACCATGCAGAGAATGCACTCTCTGCCGGCGGATGTGTGGCCTGCGAGAGCATGCCTATCTCCGTGCTGCGAACTCGGCTAGCTCTCTCTCGAGACGGCGACGCTGCGTCACCCGCGGTTCCCTCTCCGGCCTTACTTCAGCCGAGGAGGAAGAAGCGCCGCAACCAACGGCATCCGAAGAGCCAGCGCGTCAGCCACCAGGACTAACTCCGACGCTGAAATGCTTTGGCTCCTGACACAGGCCATGGCGAACCTCGAGCTCGAGTGGGCCGCACCCGTGGAGCCTCCTCGAAGTCGGCTGGATGGCTGGTTTCTGCCGGTTTCCCCCTCATCACAAGCCACCGCCATTTTTTCCTGAAGTACACGAGGAGCTAACCAAGGCCTGGCGCCAGGGACGTGCACAGGGGGGTTGCTCAGGTTGCCCGGGCAACTGCCCATATGCCCTTCTCGATTCACGTTGCCCTTCCGAGGGGGGAAATAAATAAATAAATAAATAAATTGTACAATGGATGCAGAATTTCACGTAAGCCTAGATAAAAAAAAAATAAAAAAATCGCAAAGCCTCATTCACTTCCATTCCGGCACCGAGAGTAAAAGTCAGTAGGGGAAGGGCAAACTGTGTTTACGTGGCTGCAGCGCTGCACGCGACCGGTGTATCAGTTGATTCTGTTCCCTACCGGAATTCCTGTTCCCTTTACGCAATCATACTACAAATCATGCGTAGTTGCCCAGTTACCATACGTACCATCAGAACTGAATACGAGCAAGAAGCACAACTGAATGTAAGGGAAGCCAAAAGGTTAAAAAAGTTCCGAAATCTAAGCGTTTATTATTATTATTTTTTTTTTTTTATTAGAAGCAAGTTTTTCCCCATCTGTCAATTCAATCCAGATTATTTCTTTTCAAATTTAAAAAAATAAAAAAATAATAATAATTAAAAAAACAATAAACAATAATATGAGGAACTCTTTTTCTCATGTGTATTTTGGTGACATTTAACATATTGTTAATACATTTTGTATACTGTTTACAAAGTTGTATATCATAAACCTGTCATCTCTGACGTTTTGCAATCTTTATAAATAATAATAAAACCATAATATGAGGCATTGAGTTTGGACATAAACATGGTCAGATAAGGCAATTTGTATGGGCAAAATTCAACTGAATATATTCAGACATAATACAAAAACTATGAACAAGTGCAAGATTAATTAAATTCACAGAAATATTACTGGAGTGTGAGAACCATTTTATTATGCTGCAGTGTAGCAAGACAATTAAATGTTGCACCAATGCTTTAGTTGTAAATTTGTTGAAACCTATCAGTGATAGGATATTGATAGGGATATTGATGTAGGGATTTTCATGACTCAAGTCATGTTTTTCTGTGTTATTATTAGTAGTAGTTAAGGTGATTGAGTGCTGTATTTCAGTTTTTTACTTTGTGAATATATATTTTAATAAAGACCCTGCTATTCTCAGTCCTTCATATAGCCTTTGAGGTTTTTTTTTTTTTGGGGGGGGGGGCTTTTTTCAGGTCAGAGCAACTGCCCCTCAAAATTCCTGTGCACGTCCCTGCCTGGCGCACTCCTTACTCTACACGTGGGAGCCGCAGTTTCCGCAACGCTCTCCTCCGTGGACGGCGCGGCGGAAAAGGGCTAGGAGTAGTTGCCGCCCCTCGAAGAGGCCGTGGCCGTTCATCCCTGCCCGAACACAGCTGCTAGCTGACGAACTAGAGCTGTTCACCCCAACAAACCATGCCGAAACACTTCAGCCCTCGCTGGACGCGCGTATTCCGCCTCCGGTCAGGCTGTATCGGCCCTGCACACGATGGCCGTGCTGCAGGTTTACCAGGCCAAACTCCTCCGGTCTATGGACGAGGCTGGCCCGGACCCTGAGGCCTTTCGGGACCTCCGAAGCGCCACGGACCTGGCCTTGAGGGCTACCAAGGCCACAGCGCAGGTTATCGGGAGGAACATGGCGAGCTTGGTCGTGCTCAAGCACCAACTCTGGCTTAACCCTCTGGGGTCTGAGGGGTTTTCTGGGTCCTGGAGGTGTTCTGACATGCTCTGACATTTGTGCTTTTTTCAGTTATTTATAAATATGTTATTGGCAAAGGTGTAAATTCACTCTATATAGCACAAACGGGGCTACCGTAATATGTGAGCAACATGTATGTACATGTTTGTATTTTTGAGAGAATATTGTTTATGCATGGTTATTGAAAAAACTAAAACTTAAAGTGTCTGAAATAAGGCCACAAAACACATACTATATATGTGTCCACAAGACTTTTGACTAATGGGCATTGTTGCCTAGAGTTTTTGCTTCAAAATGATCTGAAAATCATCCTGCCTAATCATTTACACAAAACAATACATTGATTTAAATTTTATAAGACACCTTTTGTTTGGAAAGGCAATATGCGTGGAGGCGTGTTCACACCTGAGAAGACAAAGGCCGGATAATGTGCCACATACATAATGAGCTGCATATTAATTAGTCTCTCACACAGATGTGTCACAGGGTCCCAAAGAATGCAAGGACAAAAGAAATTATCTATATATACATATTTTACAATTAGAAATTGTAACCAATTACAAATAGGTTACAATTACAACAACAATTACAATTTTAACAATATTTCAAGTGTATTCTTTCTTTGTAAAAAGTATACATTTTATCATACGTATTAAAAAAGGTAAGGATTCATTAGTTTGAATATTGGAACAAACACTATAATAACATCTTAGTTGATAATTCAATATACCTACTTTATTTTTGACAAAACATCATACTATAGTATATTTAACATGAGCAGAAATTGATGAACAAAAGCTTACCTATTTAATGTGACCGTAGTCTTTTTTTACAGTCAAAACTTTATAATCTATCCAAAACTAATCACAAATTCTTGTCTAAACATTCATATTTAGTCTGTAACATATTGTGTATGATATTAGCATATACATGTTAATTTGCAGTTTGTTGCTTATACAGACATTTTATTTCAACATATTTCAGTCTATTTTTACTCATCTTAGTAGGCTATAGCAATATAGTTTGGATGTGTTCATGTAAAAATAACATGTTTACTAATGTAGATGCGAGAGTGAATGAACGGCACAGACACACGCTTTATAACTGTATTAAACAAAGCACGCGCGCCTGTGCCGTTCATTCATCATTTAGCCTACACACAGACACGCAATTCATATTTAAACAGTCTTTTTGCGGTTTATAGACACTATTCAATATCGCGATTAGAACAAAGCACTTAAGAATAAATGACTTACTACATCAGCTGGATCCGTTGCTCCTCGAAATGAAACTACCAGCACTTCTGGTACATTTTCCAGGGTTAATAGATAGTATTATTCCTCACAGCGGAATAAAATGTGTTCACAGCGGTAGTAAGAAACTTACTAAACATGATGTGTTTTATAATCCAGCTGGTGGGCGTTGGCATGTTTGCATGGCTTGCCTTAGATCATTTGCGTTTGAATACCGCGCGCTCTCCATGGGCGTGGCACATTAACGCGTAATGAGGTATAATGAGCTGGAAAGAAAAATACTGACATCTCTCTCTTTTCATACAGATTACATAAACTGAGAATATTTGTTTT
Source organism: Gila orcuttii (assembly GCA_026230005.1). Classification (NCBI taxonomy): domain Eukaryota; kingdom Metazoa; phylum Chordata; class Actinopteri; order Cypriniformes; family Leuciscidae; genus Gila; species Gila orcuttii. Next base: position 33,746,751 of record JAPDVR010000019.1, on the reverse strand, counting down.
TTTATATAAATTAGTTCATTTAAAAGAAGAGAGTTCAAGCTTCATTATGGAAAAACACTCGTGCCTGAATGACAAGTATTCACGGAATTACAGTTAATTATCGGACGCGTTTCAGAATGGACTTCACTGACAGAGAGAAGGCAAAACTAGCATCATGTTTATTTTTTCCTTTATTTGACTAAAAGCACAATACTTTGTTTATATTGTGAGTATACACAAAAAAATGGACACTTAACAGGATCGAATGATGTATAACACAAATATGTAAAATCAAAATCAACAGAGTATTTTGAGTCTCTTTTGCACTGATAAGAAAAAAAGCGAGACTATCGATAGCCGACCTCAGAGGGTTAACCGTTCTGTTTCATCAGAAACTTTCTTAAAACAGGGCTTTAAGTGTAAAATACCGAACTTGTCCTTTAAGAACCCTGATTCCCTGGCGGGCTCAGGACTGGTATCACGAGGGTGTGACAATGGGAACAATTTTCAGGAGGAAAGTGTTTTTTACAGACGCATACAACCTGAGTTGGGGAGCGCTGCACGAGGGCACGCCTGCCTCCGGCCTCTGGTCGAGCACGGAGCAGAGCTTACATATCAACTGTCTGGAAATGAAAGCAATTGGTTTGGCCCTGAAGACATTTCTGTTGAACCTCAGGGGTCACCACGTCTTAGTCCGTACGGACAACATGTCAATAGTGGCCAACATAAATCGCCAGGGGGGCATCAGGTCAGGCAACCTGCATGCTATGGCGAGATATGTGCTCTTATGGGCACAGACCAATCTGAGCTCTCTGAGAGCTGCGCATATCCCGGGCGTCCAGAATTTGGGTGCGGATATGCTCTCACGGGGCAACACTCCCCTCGGCGAGTGGGCCCTGAACCCACAGACGGTCTGATATGGAAGGAGTTTGGCGAGGCCGAAATCGACATTTTCGCCTCGAGAATCAACACCCACTGCAAAGTGTTCTTCTCGAAGAGCAGGGACGTGCTGGCCCATGTCTGGCCCGATCGCCCCCTTTATGCTTTTCCCCCCATCTCGATGATTCCACAAGTCATCAAACGGGTCAGAGAGAGCGGGTGCCCAGTCCTTCTGGTGGCCCCTCTGTGGAAAACCAGACTGTGCTGCCGTGCAAAGGCAAAAGACCTTAACTTCAATTTTGGTCAAAATGAGTTATTGCCATATTTGGAACAATGGACATCAGTTTTATCATGTGGACAAATATCTTGCGTCAATTTTGTTCTTTTCTGCTAAAAATAAGATGTTGTTTTTGCCATAACTTCCAAAAGCAGAGGGAAAGCAAAGGCAGAAGACCTTAACATCAGTTACAGTCTTTTGGCTTTGTACCGCTGCACTTTAGAACGCTGTTATTATAAGTTACAGTGGAGTTAAGGCACTCTGCCTTTGTTTTACCCACCAGCAACGCGTTTGCCGCGCTGAAGTTACGGTGTTATGCCTATATGTAATTGAAGCACTTTTGCCACACGCATTAAATAAAGTGAAAATAAAATTGTTGCAGTGGTTGTTTTCTATCTAGCATTAAGAATTTCCTATTCTCGCGGGAAAACTATGGTAGAGATGGCTTTGAAACGCAAACACCAAGATCAATATGGATGATATGGATAACGTTACATGAAGGAAAAAAAATCAGTTAGGATACTGGTAGCCTAGTTAGCTAGCTAGCGATGCAAACTTGGGCTAAACTATGATGTCTATGTAAACTAGGCTAACGTAACGTTTCTTGACGCACAAAACACAACTGTTCCTGATCCACAAATAGCCTACATGATGGTGTGCCAGCTGTAAGACACCATAAATCAAAGCCTGGATACTATTAACTAGTACTAGTAGTATGCCTAACGTTATAAGTTTTCTCGTGCCATACAGGGTGGCTAGCTGCCTGCCAATCTGACAGTCCACTCACTGACAGAAAACAACACGAGTGGGTTGGGGACGCCTCACGATATGCCTCACGACACACCTCCCCTGGCAAGGAAGAAACATTACCACGCACACAAACCAACCCAGCAAATATAACATAGATTGCAGCTTACCTTTTTATTTTAATCATGGTCAAAATCCATGGAAAACAACATCCATTGAGAAGACAAATCCATTGTTTAAATCCATCATGTGCCGGCTGGCTAGCCTAAAGTGCAAAGTTGTCCGGAGGTTGACATTCAATTTTAAGTGTCGCTGTAGTAGGGTGACCACGTCCGGTTTACACCAACCACTATGAAATTGTCCCGGTTAAACAGGTTACTTTCCTACCTCTTAAAATGTCATTTTACTTAAATTAAGTACAACGATAAAGTTTTAAAATTATCCAGTACAGATAATAGCCTTCATTTTTTTTTTTTATATTCTATTGATGTAATATTAAGCCTTACTAGACAGAACTCACTAAATGTTATTTTAAGGCTATCATTGTTATCATAGAAATGTTTGTATAGAGTGATAAAAGTCAAAATGGTCAAAAAATTAGAAGTTAAGGTATTTTGCCTTTGTATGACCCATGATTGTTTTGCAAAAAATGCAAAGGCAGAATACAGTAACTTCCGAATAAAGGTCAAAGGTCAAGTTTGAGCTATTTTTTTTTTTATGTAGATAAATATATTCATTATGACAACTACTTGGCAAATTTTCAGTGTCCTACCTATCATACAATTGGCTGGACAACAAAAAAACTTTAAAATCATTTTTCTCAGTTTCACACTCTTGGTGAGTTAAGGTCTTTTGCCTTTGTAGGGCAGTGTGGTTCCCGGAGCTGGTTCAGTTATCGGACACAATTCCATGGCCTGTCCCGATGAGACACAGAGACCTCCTCACACAGGCGAACGGGACGTTGTGGCATCCCTCAATGTTTGGCCCCTTAACGGGTACCCGGGGACCTTCCTGAGAAGGTTTTAAGCACTATCTCTGAAGCTAGGGCCCCGTCGACTCGGCGCCTTTATGTTTCGAAATGGTCGGGTTTTTCCAGCTGGTGCTCGAAAAATCGTGTTGACCCAGAGTCATGTGAGATATCTGTGGTTCTCTCATTCCTGCTGGAGCTGTTGGACGCGGGCCACTCCCCGTCCACGCTCAAAGTGTATGTGGCAGCCATCTCAGTTATCATGCTCTGGTAGCTGGCCAATCACTGGGAAGAAACGACCTGGTCGTAAGGTTTCTGAAAGGTGCTTGGAGGATCAGCCCCTCCAGACCTCCTTCTGTGCCGCCATGGGACTTCTCCACGGTCCTGGAGGCTCTGAAGGGTCCGCCTTTTGAACCGCTCCAGTCGGTTGATCTTAGATCTCTCTCGCTGAAGACCGCTCTCCTGTTGGCATTAGCATCTATCAAGCGAGTGGGAGATCTGCAGGCTCTCTCTGTGAGCCCTGTATGTTTGGAGTTTGGTCCAGATGACTCCAGAGTCATCCTCAAGCCCAGACATGGTTACGTACCCAAAGTGCTTTCAACGCCGTTCAGAGCACAGGTGGTGACATTATTAGCCCTTCCCCCTTCTGCAGCGCGAGTGGGAAACAGGTGGCCAGCAATGCGGGCCAGCACATGTTATAAGCACATACAGGGTATACAGAGCGGCATCACCGGTCCATATAACCATTCACCATATAGTGCAGCTCAACCACAGAGAGCTAACGTCGCGTGAGAGTAGTCTGCGCATGATAAATCTGGGCAGGACATACACACCGCTCACACTGACAGAAGTCTAGCCTGCAAGGCGGGAACTACCAGGTTATAAAACCTAACAAATGTGGACGGAGAGGCCCAGCCTGACGCCTCACAAATGTCTTGAATGGCAATTCTGCTGGACCAAGCCCACGACGAGGCCACGCCTCTGGTGGAATGCGCCCTGATGCCCAAGGGGCATTGCAGACCTTTAGACTTATAAGCGGATGCGATAGCTTCCACTATCCATCTAGACAGGCTATGTTTCGAGGCGGCGCGCCCACCAAACGAGACAAAGAGCTGTTCCGAACGCCTGAAAGAGGCGGAACGCTTAATGTAAGCCCTCAGCGCCCTGACGGGGCAGAGGAGATTAACATCACCCTCACCATCGGATGCTGGCAGAGCCAAAAGAGAAATAACCTGCGCTCTGAAGGGGGTGCCCAACACTTTAGGGACATAACCATGTCTTGGCTTGAGGATGACTTTAGAGTCATTTGGCCCGAACTCAAGACACACAGTGCTAACAGATAGCGTGTGTAAATCCCCCACACGTTTGACTGACGACAGACCTGTCAGAAAAACGGTTTTGAGCGAGAGGTACTTTAGGTCCAAGGAGTCTATCTGTTCAAAGGGGAAAGCTTTCAGGGCCTCCAGGACCAATGAAAGATCCCATATGGGAACCGACGGGGGTCGCGGGGGATTCATCCTTCTGGCTCCTCTAAGGAAGCGGATGATGAGCTCGTTTCTTCCTACTGACTGACCGCGCGTCGACTCAGCAAACGCTGCAACGGCCGCCACGTATACTTTAAGCGTGGATGGGGACCTGCCCTTATCCAACAGCTCTTGAAGGAAGCCAAGCAACCACTGGACCCCACACGTTCGTGGGTCTAGATCTCTATCAGCACACCATTTGGAGAACACCGACCATTTAGACGCGTAAAGCCGCCTCGTAGAGGGAGCTCTGGATTGCGTAATCGTGTTCATCACTCCTTCTGGCAGGACAACGGGTATCCGTTGATTAACCATACGTGCAGAGACCAGCGCTCTGGATGGGGATGCCAGACTGAGCCGCGGGCTTGAGAGAGATCTCTCCTCACCGGAATTGGCCAAGGGGCTGTGTGAGACAGCCGCATCAGCTCCGGGAACCAGATTTGATTCTCCCAGCGCAGGGCTATAAGGAGCACTGAGTGGCGCGTTTCCCTGATCCTCTTGATTACCTGTGGTAACAGAGAGACCGGAGGGAAAGCATAAAGTGGGAGGCTGGGCCAGATTTGGGCCAGCGCATCCTCGTTCTTTGAAAAGAACCTCGGGCAATGAGCGTAGTCTTTTGACGCAAACAGGTCGACTTTCGCTTTGCCGAAAAGGCGCCACAGTAACTGGACTGTCTGGGGGTGCAGGGACCATTCCCCTGGGGGAACGTAGTTCCTGGATAGTTTGTCTGGAGCGTCGTTCAAGTGGCCTGGCACATGCGCAGCTCTCAGCGAGCGCAGGAGGTGCTGAGACCATAAAAGAAGGCGTTCTGTCAGATGGCAGAGGCTTCTGGATCTGACACCGCCCTGATGGTTTATGTATGACACCACATACATGTTGTCCGAGCGGACTACCACATGGTGGTCCTGTATAAACGGGAGGAAGCGCTTGAGCGCGTTCTCGACTGCTATCATTTCCAGACAGTTTATGTGGAAGCGTCTATCTTGGTCTGACCACAGGCCAAAGACCGGTCTGCCCTCGAAGACGGCACCCCAACCTAAGTTGGAGGCGTCCGTCGAGATGACCTTTCGGTGTGAGACAGCCCCAATTGTCACTCCCCGCTGGTACCAGTCAGCCGCTAACCAGGGCTGCAGAGCCAAAATGCAGCTCTGAGTCACTCTGATTCGTCTGCAGCCTGAAACCCAAGCCTGGTGAGGCACTTGGGCGTTCAGCCAGCGTTGTAGCGGGCGCATGCGCAGCAGGCCCAGCTGAAGCACAGCCGCAGCTGATGCCATACAGCCCAGCATCCTCTGGAATGCTTTCAGAGAAGCGATGCTGCCCTCCTGGAAAGACGCGGCCAGGTGTCGAACACGGCGTGTGCGCTGTGTTGATAGGCGGGCTGTCATAGCCACAGAGTTCAGTTCTATTCCTAGAAAGGAAACTGACTGACTGGGCAGTAGTGAGCTCTTGGTCCAGTTGACCATGAGGCCCAGGCTTTCCAGATGGCTGAGAAGCACTGTTCTGTTCAGCCCTTTGACTCTCAAGGGGGCGAGAGCCGCATCCATGCACTTCGTAAATGTACGGGGTGCCAAAGACAGGCCGAACAGGAGGACGAAGTGTTTGTCAGTAAGCGTGAGCGCTCGTGAGCGGGCACATGACTTACATTCATAACTTGGTCGCTGTGAGGCTGTTGCCGTGTAACAGAGCGGGCAGCGAGTAGGTGTGAGCACAGATTTGTGGGCACATTCTCTACATCTAGCACTCGAGCGGCATTTGCCAGCTTTATGAGAGTGGGCTCTGTGAGTGTGAGAGACACATGGGGCTTTGTGTTTATGTGTAGGGGTGAGCACTGATTTGTGGGCACTTTTTCTACACTTAAGTACCATCGTGAGTTTGTAAGTTTCACTCCAGATGCTGTCGGATGAGGAAACATTAGAGAAAATAGATTTTTTTTATAGATAATAAAATTGACGATTCAAAATTACAAGTCGTCCAGAGAGAGTTGTAGGAGTTGATGGTACCCTAAGACAAGCCATGTGGTGTATTGGATATGGATTTTGCCTTCAAACTGTTTGCATAATTTTTCGAGAGACAAACAATCGAAAAAGAATGGTTCCGGGACTGCATACTGAATCCTGAATATGGGATACCAGTTTTAATATATAGAAAACAGGCAAGCAGTGGATTATATTGGACGACGGGTCGGCGTCAATGGAGAACATTTTCCTGCAGCTTGTGAAAGACGAGGACGAAAAACATGACCAAGACATCGAGGACGTCAATACTGAAATGGTACAGTTTGGTTTTGAGCTACTATGCATGTGTTTTGTTGAGGTTTCTGGTGTTACGTTGCGACTGGAGCGCAGTATCACAGAACAGAAGAGTAGGCCTAGTCCACAAACAAGTAGGCCTAGCCTATAGTAAAAAACTTTCTTTTTTTTTGTGCAAACGACAGCAAGGCATTTGAAAAGGAAGGAGTGGTAGCATGCAAGCTCCCAAATTGACGCTCGACTGAGAAATGGAGTTTTGGATAATGTTCAGCTTCGGCAGCTTTACCTATATGCTAAAATATACAATGACTGAGGATGCCTAGTCCATAGCAACCAGTTAATGTGTTGAATTTGTTACTATCCAGTGTGCTTTGTTGAATGGTCTCAATGTTTTATTGTTTTATTTCATGTGAATACTAGTTTACTAGAGGAGTAACTATTATTTGAAGTAATGCAGTAATGCAGGAAGTATGCATTTAGTTCCATGCTTATTGTGTTTCCACAACAATGTTAGTGAGTAAATCTACTGAAATGGCCACCATGACAGTGGAATGTGATGTGTAAGATGAGAAAGCAGAGGTTAAGTTGTTTGTCATGTTTGTAAAAAAACAATGGCTATCTGAACATCTTTGCCAAGTGCAAACAAGTACAGAAGTAATCAATAAATTATCGGGGAGGGTCATGCCTTTTTTCACAATCATTTTGAAGGGTCATAGAAAAATGTATTGCTGGCGAAGTGAGGGTCAAGTCTATTTTGACTATTAGATCTCAAATCTCCACCGGTAGCCCCTTAAATTAAAAAAAAACTAACAGCCCCTTAGTACAGATTATCTTTATTGTTGACATTATTTGTGTATAAATCAGCAGTGACGAGGTTGTAAAAGCCATTTTCTAAATTTCCTATATATTTTCTATTTCTATTAAAGGAGACATATCATGCAAATCTGACTTTTTCCGTGTTTAAGTGCTATAATCCCCTGTGCATCTACCAACCCTGAAAATGTGAAAAGTGACAACCCAGTAACTTTGTTTTGGTAAAAACGATCCTTTCTCTGCAAGCATTTCAAAAATTAATCCAATCTGATTTCGCTCCCCTTCTGACGTAAGGGGATCTTATTATAATATTACCGCCCCTTAATCTGCACGTTTCCACCCACGGCGCTGCCATTTGGTTTGCAAGCGACAACAGTGTAACCAGTTCTAACGCAATGGCAAAAGTTTGAGCAAAAAATGCAAACTGTTCTGTCCTTGGCTGCACAGAACACTATTTGACCAAAACATGTCACAGCTGTCTTATAAAGACCTCAGGGAACTGTGTCAACTTGTGTACAAGTTAAACATGACAGTACATGCAAGTCGATGAGATTAATCAATGTAACTCCACAACAACTACATCCATGTATGTATCCACTAACCATTCAGAAACATCCAGGTGCAGTCTAAAAGTTACAATCTCTTCCTGGGTCTCTCTGTAGGCTGCACTCCTGTTATTTTGGAGATTTTACTGAAATTTGCGTTTGTTGTTGCCAGAGTATCCCAAGCTTGTGTAAAGGATTATCCCTATTCTGAACGGAGGCGGGGAGCAGCAGCTCATTTGCATTTAAAAGGACACACACAAAAACGGCGCGATTTTGGTCACACCCAAAAAGGGGCAACTTTGACAAGCTATAATACATGATCTGGGGGGTATTTTGAGCTGAAATTTCACAGACACATTCTGGGGACACCATATAGATTTATAATACTTCTTATGAAAAGGGGCATAATATGTCACCTTTAACCAGAGGTAATACCCAAAGGAAAATTGTATTGATCATACATCACGCTCTTATAAATCATACTATAGCAACTTTCTGGACCACCAAAATGTCTCTCTTTGACTAGGGTGACCAGACGTCCTGAAAAATTCGGGACAATCCCGAAATCTAAGCTGTTGTTCCGAACCCCGAATCCGGCCCTAATTGTCCCGAAAATTATACTGAAGCAAAATCTTGAGTAGTTATTGTCTGATAAAACATTAAAAACTGTCCGTGGAGGTTTAGTCGTCCTGCAGCCAGCCTCCGCCAGCTGCAGCATCTTTTTTGTTTCTTCTACAAAGATACCATAGGCACGAATTTAGATATGCATTGATAAGCTAATTTTCATTAATTTGTTTCGTTGACATGGTTTCGCTAAAAAGCAAAAACATCTCTGCAGGTACTGGGAGGAGTGGGTGGGGAAATATATATTTTATATATAAAAATATGTTTGGTTCAGGTTTATCCTTTTTATTATCTTTTATTTATCTTAAATAAAAGATTATATTTTATTATAGGCTATGTAGTCTAATATCAGATATCAATATCTAATATCATAGTAGCCACCCCATAGTAGCATAAATTTAGGTAGGTCAGATTCTGAGTCTTAGCACTAGTTTATGATAAATATTTTGGAAGCTTTATATTCTAATCGCTGAACACATGCAGAACACTTGGCAGAGGTTTGGGGTCCTTATTTAGACTGAGAGTGACACTCAAAGCATGTCAATCGACATTAAAGTACACAAGACACAAGCATAGAATTGCCTTAATATAGCACTTATTGCCTCCGAATGTTGTTTTAGAATATTACAAGTTGTGGAGGACTTCCTGTGAGGAAAAGAATGTCATGTCTTTTCTCAGAACAAACTATATAAAGGCTATTTACATTAGTATGTTTAAATTAAAGTATTTACTTTAATTTAATACGCTACTCCACTTAGGAAGAACAGAAATGCCTACTAGTTACTAACCTGATGCAGACTAATATACAAATATAATTGAATTGAATTGAAATTGAACTGAATTGAAATGTCTTTAATGTCCCAAAGGGGCAATTTCGTTCACAACAGGTAGCCAACACATACACATTCGCACAAAAACACATAAAAACATGAGATAATAAATAGATAAAAACATAAGTGCACGTGTACCTATAGTTTGTTGAGAAACCCAACTGTAATGGTCATCAGCTGGAGTGCCCTTTAGAGCCACTAGAGGGCACTCCACTTCAGTTTTTTGTTTTTCCCTCACAACTACATTTCCCATACTCACTGCCCGGACTCATCATCACTGATCACATTCACCTGTTTGTCATTACCTCGTTTAGCTCACTCCTTATAAGCCTGGTTTTCACTAGTGATGGGCAGATCGAGGCTTCGTGAAGCAATGAAACAGTCGAAGCAAATGTGCCATTTTGTTTCGAGGCTTCGAATCAATCCGAAACCCGTCTCCACGGTGACACCTAGTGGTCACTTGCAGGTGTTGATCTGAAACAACCTTTACAAAGAGCTAATAAAAAAATGTGTTGTTTTTTTTTTATTATTATTGTATTTTTGTAATATATGAAGCTTGTAACCTGTAGTCTCTTCACATTGCATAATGTGATTTTGGTCATGAAAAATGAATATTAATAAAAATAAATCAAGCCACAATGTCTCCCTTTCTTATAGATTTTTATTCAAAAATATTAATTTCTCTGCTGTTGAAGGACTCAGCCTACTTCTTTTTTTACAGATAATTTCTCCAGCCTTTGAAAAAATTCTCTCACAAGGGACACTTGTTGCTGGCATACAAAGATATTTTTTAGCTAGGACATACAAATGAGGAAAGATTACTGCTCTCTCTTTCCAGTAAGTTAGAGGATCATGAGTTCTGGGCAAAAACGCATCGCTGAGGTATTTTTTCACTTCCACTGTGGCATCAGCTGTAGGATTGTGTATCATCTGGGTCTCACGGATACGATTGTCAAAATGTTCCCATAAACTGTCTTGTGTTTCAACTGGTGTTGATGATGATGGGCCTGATGTTGACATTTGTGGTTCTGAATTAAAAGAAAACGGCAATTAGTAACAAATCATAAACTGACAACACATATGAAGTATAAATTTCATGAATCACATTACATAAGATAACATAGACTGAAACTCACCAGGAGTTGTGTTTGAACGCATCAGTGAAGCACACTCCAGTGTGATGTGCTTTTCAGCATCCAGGGCTTTGGCAGGATTTCCAAAAGCCACATTTTTAAACCTTGGGTCCAGCAGTGTAGCCAGTGCCAAGGCTCTAAAAGTCTCGTACCCTCCACATCTGGAGTGCAGACCTTCTTGTAGATGTGAGCCTATGAGCCAACACAAGAGAAAACCATATTAATTAAAATAATGACAACAATATGAGAGTTATGGCCAATTACACGTATGGTCATAGTGTCCTACCTAATTGTACAGTTGATTCCTGCGTTGCATTTCCTTTTTTTCTGTGCAAGCTTGTGCTGCAACATCCTGTACAATGGTATGAGCTTTGAAGCAGACACTCTCTGTTCCTCTGACATCTCTGTTGTTG